>OX335787.1:5903333-7280000 GCA_946896805.1 Scutellaria galericulata | reverse complement strand
TATGAAAAGGGAGTCATGACGTGGCAAAAAAGGGTGTAGAAACGAGAACTTCGAAAGGCGACGTTTAAAAAAATGTTTAAAAGGGAGACGAGACGTGGCAAAAAGGGGTGCAACACGAGGACTTCCCAAGGGGTCACCCATCCTAGTACTACTCTCGCCCAAGCACGCTTAACTTGGGAGTTCTGATGAGATCCGGTGCATTAGTGCTGGTATGATCGCACCCGAAATAGTTTGAGCGCTTAATGCTAATATGGTGAAAAAGTTAAGAAAAAAAGAACTAAAAATAAAAAATGAATATATAAAAATGGGAGTCGGGATGTAAAAAATCAAAAAAATTGAAAAGTGAGTCATAATGTGGCAAAAAAGGGTGCAGAAACGAGAACTTCGAAGGCCGACGTTTAAAAAAATGTTTAAAAGGGAGACGAGACGTGGCAAAGAGGGGTGCAACACGAGGACTTCCCAAGGGGTCACCCATCCTAGTACTACTCTCGCCCAAGCACGCTTAACTTCGGAGTTCTGATGGGATCCGGTGCATTAGTGCTGGTATGATCGCACCTAAAATAGTTTGCGCGCTTAATGCTAATATGCTGAAAAAGTTAAAAAAAAAGAACTAAAAATAAAAAATGAATATACAAAAATGTTAGTCGGGACGTAAAAAATCAAAAAAAATGAAAAGGGAGTCATGACATGGCAAAAAAGAGTGCAGAAATCAGAACTTCGAAGGGCGACGTTTAAAAAAATGTTTAAAAGGGGGACGAGACGTAGCAAAAAAGGGTGCAACACGAGGACTTCTCAAGGGGTCACCCATCCTAGTACTACTCTCGCCCAAGCACGCTTAACTTCGGAGTTCTGATGGGATCCGGTGCATTAGGGCTGGTATGATCGCACCAATAATAGTTTGCGCGCTTAATGCTAATATGCTGAAAAAGTTTAAAAAAAAAGAACTAAAAATAAAAAATGAATATATAAAAACGGGAGTCGTGATGTAAAAAATTAAAAAAAATGAAAAGGGAGTCATGACGTGGCAAAAAAGGGTGTAGAAACGAGAACTTCGAATGCCAACGTTTAAAAAAATATTTAAAAGGGAGACGAGACGTGGCAAAAAGGGGTGCAACACGAGGACTTCCCAAGGGGTCACCCATCCTAGTACTACTCTCGCCCAAGCACGCTTAACTTCGGAGTTTTGATGGGATCCGGTGCATTAGTGCTGGTATGATCGCACCCAAAATAGTTTGCGCGCTTAATGCTAATATGCTGAAAAAGTTTAAAAAAAAAGAACTAAAAATAAAAAATGAATATATAAAAACGGGAGTCGTGATGTAAAAAATCAAAAAAAATGAAAAGGGAGTCATGACGTGGCAAAAAAGGGTGTAGAAACGAGAACTTCGAAAGGCGACGTTTAAAAAAATGTTTAAAACGGAGACGAGACGTGGCAAAAAGGTGTGCAACACGAGGACTTCCCAAGAGGTCACCCATCCTAGTACTACTCTCGCCCAAGCACGCTTAACTTGGGAGTTCTGATGAGATCCGGTGCATTAGTGCTGGTATGATCGCACCCGAAATAGTTTGCGCGCTTAATGCTAATATGGTGAAAAAGTTAAGAAAAAAAGAACTAAAAATAAAAAATGAATATATAAAAACGGGAGTCGGGATGTAAAAAATAAAAAAAAATGAAAAGGGAGTCATGACGTGGCAAAAAAGGGTGCAGAAACGAGAACTTCGAAGGCCGACGTTTAAAAAAATGTTTAAAAGGGAGACGAGACGTGGCAAAAAGGGGTGCAACACGAGGACTTCCCAAGGGGTCACCCATCCTAGTACTACTCTCGCCCAAGCACGCTTAACTTCGGAGTTCTGATGGGATCCGGTGCATTAGTGCTGGTATGATCGTACCTAAAATATTTTGCGCGCTTAATGCTAATATGCTGAAAAAGTTAAAAAAAAAGAACTAAAAATAAAAAATGAATATACAAAAACGTTAGTCGGGACGTAAAAAATCAAAAAAAATGAAAAGGGAGTCATGACATGGCAAAAAAGAGTGCAGAAACCAGAACTTCGAAGGGCGACGTTTAAAAAAATGTTTAAAAGGGGGACGAGACGTAGCAAAAAAGGGTGGAACACGAGGACTTCTCAAGGGGTCACCCATCCTAGTACTACTCTCGCCCAAGCACGCTTAACTTCGGAGTTCTGATGGGATCCGGTGCATTAGGGCTGGTATGATCGCACCAATAATAGTTTGCGCGCTTAATGCTAATATGCTGAAAAAGTTTAAAAAAAAAGAACTAAAAATAAAAAATGAATATATAAAAACGGGAGTCGTGATGTAAAAAATTAAAAAAAATGAAAAGGGAGTCATGACGTGGCAAAAAAGGGTGTAGAAACGAGAACTTCGAATGCCAACGTTTAAAAAAATATTTAAAAGGGAGACGAGACGTGGCAAAAAGAGGTGCAACACGAGGACTTCCCAAGGGGTCACCCATCCTAGTACTACTCTCGCCCAAGCACGCTTAACTTCGGAGTTTTGATGGGATCCGGTGCATTAGTGCTGGTATGATCGCACCCAAAATAGTTTGCGCGCTTAATGCTAATATGCTGAAAAAGTTTAAAAAAAAAGAACTAAAAATAAAAAATGAATATATAAAAACGGGAGTCGTGATGTAAAAAATCAAAAAAAATGAAAAGGGAGTCATGACGTGGCAAAAAAGGGTGTAGAAACGAGAACTTCGAAAGGCGACGTTTAAAAAAATGTTTAAAAGGGAGACGAGACGTGGCAAAAAGGTGTGCAACACGAGGACTTCCCAAGAGGTCACCCATCCTAGTACTACTCTCGCCCAAGCACGCTTAACTTGGGAGTTCTGATGAGATCCGGTGCATTAGTGCTGGTATGATCGCACCCGAAATAGTTTGCGCGCTTAATGCTAATATGGTGAAAAAGTTAAGAAAAAAAGAACTAAAAATAAAAAATGAATATATAAAAACGGGAGTCGGGATGTAAAAAATAAAAAAAAATGAAAAGGGAGTCATGACGTGGCAAAAAAGGGTGCAGAAACGAGAACTTCGAAGGCCGACGTTTAAAAAAATGTTTAAAAGGGAGACGAGACGTGGCAAAAAGGGGTGCAACACGAGGACTTCCCAAGGGGTCACCCATCCTAGTACTACTCTCGCCCAAGCACGCTTAACTTCGGAGTTCTGATGGGATCCGGTGCATTAGTGCTGGTATGATCGCACCTAAAATAGTTTGCGCGCTTAATGCTAATATGCTGAAAAAGTTAAAAAAAAAGAACTAAAAATAAAAAATGTATATACAAAAACGTTAGTCGGGACGTAAAAAATCAAAAAAAATGAAAAGGGAGTCATGACATGGCAAAAAAGAGTGCAGAAACCAGAACTTCGAAGGGCGACGTTTAAAAAAATGTTTAAAAGGGGGACGAGACGTAGCAAAAAAGGGTGGAACACGAGGACTTCTCAAGGGGTCACCCATCCTAGTACTACTCTCGCCCAAGCACGCTTAACTTCGGAGTTCTGATGGGATCCGGTGCATTAGGGCTGGTATGATCGCACCAATAATAGTTTGCGCGCTTAATGCTAATATGCTGAAAAAGTTTAAAAAAAAAGAACTAAAAATAAAAAATGAATATATAAAAACGGGAGTCGTGATGTAAAAAATCAAAAAAAATGAAAAGGGAGTCATGACGTGGCAAAAAAGGGTGTAGAAACGAGAACTTCGAAAGGCGACGTTTAAAAAAATGTTTAAAAGGGAGACGAGACGTGGCAAAAAGGTGTGCAACACGAGGACTTCCCAAGGGGTCACCCATCCTAGTACTACTCTCGCCCAAGCACGCTTAACTTCGGAGTTTTGATGGGATCCGGTGCATTAGTGCTGGTATGATCGCACCCGAAATAGTTTGCGCGCTTAATGCTAATATGCTGAAAAAGTTAAGAAAAAAAGAACTAAAAATAAAAAATGAATATATAAAAACGGGAGTCGGGATGTAAAAAATAAAAAAAAATGAAAAGGGAGTCATGACGTGGCAAAAAAGGGTGTAGAAACGAGAACTTCGAAAGGCGACGTTTAAAAAAATGTTTAAAAGGGAGACGAGACGTGGCAAAAAGGGGTGCAACACGAGGACTTCCCAAGGGGTCACCCATCCTAGTACTACTCTCGCCCAAGCACGCTTAACTTGGGAGTTCTGATGAGATCCGGTGCATTAGTGCTGGTATGATCGCACCCGAAATAGTTTGAGCGCTTAATGCTAATATGGTGAAAAAGTTAAGAAAAAAAGAACTAAAAATAAAAAATGAATATATAAAAATGGGAGTCGGGATGTAAAAAATCAAAAAAATTGAAAAGTGAGTCATAATGTGGCAAAAAAGGGTGCAGAAACGAGAACTTCGAAGGCCGACGTTTAAAAAAATGTTTAAAAGGGAGACGAGACGTGGCAAAAAGGGGTGCAACACGAGGACTTCCCAAGGGGTCACCCATCCTAGTACTACTCTCGCCCAAGCACGCTTAACTTCGGAGTTCTGATGGGATCCGGTGCATTAGTGCTGGTATGATCGCACCTAAAATAGTTTGCGCGCTTAATGCTAATATGCTGAAAAAGTTAAAAAAAAAGAACTAAAAATAAAAAATGAATATACAAAAACGTTAGTCGGGACGTAAAAAATCAAAAAAAATGAAAAGGGAGTCATGACATGGCAAAAAAGAGTGCAGAAACCAGAACTTCGAAGGGCGACGTTTAAAAAAATGTTTAAAAGGGGGACGAGACGTAGGAAAAAAGGGTGGAACACGAGGACTTCTCAAGGGGTCACCCATCCTAGTACTACTCTCGCCCAAGCACGCTTAACTTCGGAGTTCTGATGGGATCCGGTGCATTAGGGCTGGTATGATCGCACCAATAATAGTTTGCGCGCTTAATGCTAATATGCTGAAAAAGTTTAAAAAAAAAGAACTAAAAATAAAAAATGAATATATAAAAACGGGAGTCGTGATGTAAAAAATTAAAAAAAATGAAAAGGGAGTCATGACGTGGCAAAAAAGGGTGTAGAAACGAGAACTTCGAATGCCAACGTTTAAAAAAATATTTACAAGGGAGACGAGACGTGGCAAAAAGGGGTGCAACACGAGGACTTCCCAAGGGGTCACCCATCCTAGTACTACTCTCGCCCAAGCATGCTTAAATTCGGAGTTTTGATGGGATCCGGTGCATTAGTGCTGGTATGATCGCACCCAAAATAGATTGCGCGCTTAATGCTAATATGCTGAAAAAGTTTAAAAAAAAAGAACTAAAAATAAAAAATGAATATATAAAAACGGGAGTCGTGATGTAAAAAATCAAAAAAAATGAAAAGGGAGTCATGACGTGGCAAAAAAGGGTGTAGAAACGAGAACTTCGAAAGGCGACGTTCAAAAAAAATGTTTAAAAGAGAGACGAGACGTGGCAAAAAGGTGTGCAACACGAGGACTTCCCAAGAGGTCACCCATCCTAGTACTACTCTCGCCCAAGCACGCTTAACTTCGGAGTTTTGATGGGATCCGGTGCATTAGTGCTGGTATGATCGCACCCAAAATAGTTTGCGCGCTTAATGCTAATATGCTGAAAAAGTTTAAAAAAAAAGAACTAAAAATAAAAAATGAATATATAAAAACGGGAGTCGTGATGTAAAAAATCAAAAAAAATGAAAAGGGAGTCATGACGTGGCAAAAAAGGGTGTAGAAACGAGAACTTCGAAAGGCGACGTTTAAAAAAATGTTTAAAAGGGAGACGAGACGTGGCAAAAAGGCGTGCAACACGAGGACTTCCCAAGAGGTCACCCATCCTAGTACTACTCTCGCCCAAGCACGCTTAACTTGGGAGTTCTGATGAGATCCGGTGCATTAGTGCTGGTATGATCGCACCCGAAATAGTTAGCGCGCTTAATGCTAATATGGTGAAAAAGTTAAGAAAAAAAGAAGTAAAAATAAAAAATGAATATATAAAAACGGGAGTCGGGATGTAAAAAATAAAAAAAAATGAAAAGGGAGTCATGACGTGGCAAAAAAGGGTGCAGAAACGAGAACTTCGAAGGCCGACGTTTAAAAAAATGTTTAAAAGGGAGACGAGACGTGGCAAAAAGGGGTGCAACACGAGGACTTCCCAAGGGGTCACCCATCCTAGTACTACTCTCGCCCAAGCACGCTTAACTTCGGAGTTCTGATGGGATCCGGTGCATTAGTGCTGGTGTGATCGCACCTAAAATAGTTTGCGCGCTTAATGCTAATATGCTGAAAAAGTTAAAAAAAAAGAACTAAAAATAAAAAATGAATATACAAAAACGTTAGTCGGGACGTAAAAAATCAAAAAAAATGAAAAGGGAGTCATGACATGGCAAAAAAGAGTGCAGAAACCAGAACTTCGAAGGGCGACGTTTAAAAAAATGTTTAAAAGGGGGACGAGACGTAGCAAAAAAGGGTGGAACACGAGGACTTCTCAAGGGGTCACCCATCCTAGTACTACTCTCGCCCAAGCACGCTTAACTTCGGAGTTCTGATGGGATCCGGTGCATTAGGGCTGGTATGATCGCACCAATAATAGTTTGCGCGCTTAATGCTAATATGCTGAAAAAGTTTAAAAAAAAAGAACTAAAAATAAAAAATGAATATATAAAAACGGGAGTCGTGATGTAAAAAATTAAAAAAAATGAAAAGGGAGTCATGACGTGGCAAAAAAGGGTGTAGAAACGAGAACTTCGAATGCCAACGTTTAAAAAAATATTTAAAAGGGAGACGAGACGTGGCAAAAAGGGGTGCAACACGAGGACTTCCCAAGGGGTCACCCATCCTAGTACTACTCTCGCCCAAGCACGCTTAACTTCGGAGTTTTGATGGGATCCGGTGCATTAGTGCTGGTATGATCGCACCCAAAATAGTTTGCGCGCTTAATGCTAATATGCTGAAAAAGTTTAAAAAAAAAGAACTAAAAATAAAAAATGAATATATAAAAACGGGAGTCGTGATGTAAAAAATCAAAAAAAATGAAAAGGGAGTCATGACGTGGCAAAAAAGGGTGTAGAAACGAGAACTTCGAAAGGCGACGTTTAAAAAAATGTTTAAAAGGGAGACGAGACGTGGCAAAAAGGTGTGCAACACGAGGACTTCCCAAGAGGTCACCCATCCTAGTACTACTCTCGCCCAAGCACGCTTAACTTGGGAGTTCTGATGAGATCCGGTGCATTAGTGCTGGTATGATCGCACCCGAAATAGTTTGCACGCTTAATGCTAATATGCTGAAAAAGTTAAAAAAAAGAACTAAAAATAAAAAATGAATATATAAAAACGGGAGTCGGGGCATAAAAAATCAAAAAAAATGAAAAGAGAGTCATGACGTGGCTAAAAAGAGTGCAGAAACGAGAACTTCGAAGGGCGACGTTTAAAAAAATGTTTAAAAGGGAGACGAGACGTGTCAAAAAGGGGTGCAACACGAGGACTTCCCAAGGGGTCACCCATCCTAGTACTACTCTCGCCCAAGCACGCTTAACTTCGAAGTTCTGATGGGATCCGGTGTATTAGTGCTGGTATGATCGCACCCCAAAATAGTTTGCGCGCTTAATGCTAATATGCTGAAAAAGTTAAGAAAAAAAGAACTAAAAATAAAAAATGAATATATAAAAACAGGAGTTGGGACTTAAAAAATCAAAAAAAATGAAAAGAGAGTCATGACGTGGCAAAAAAGAGTGCAGAAACGAGAACTTCGAAGGGGTCACCCATCCTAGTACTATTCTCGCCCAAGCACGCTTAACTTCAGAGTTCTGATGGGATCCGGTGCATTAGTGCTGGTATTATCGCACCCAAAATAGTTTGCGCGTTTAATGCTAATATGCTGAAAAAGTTTAAAAAAAAAGAACCAAAAATAAAAAATAAATATATAAAAACGGGAGTCGGGACGTAAAAAATCAAAAAAATTGAATAGGGAGTCATGACGTGGCAAAAAAGAGTGCAGAAACGAGAACTTCGAAGGGCGACGTTTAAAAAAATGTTTAAAAGGGAGACGAGAAGTGGCAAAAAGGGGTGCAACACGTGGACTTCCCAAGGGGTCACCCATCCTAGTACTACTCTCGCCCATGCACGCTTAACTTCGGAGTTCTGATGGGATCCGGTGCATTAGTGCTGGTATGATCGCACCCAAAATAGTTTGCGCGCTTAATGCTAATATGCTGAAAAAGTTAAGAAAAAAAAAACTAAAAATAAAAAATGAATATATAAAAACGGGAGTCGGGATGTAAAAAATCAAAAAAATTGAAAAGTGAGTCATAATGTGGCAAAAAAGGGTGCAGAAACGAGAACTTCGAAGGGCGACGTTTAAAAAAATATTTAAAAGGGAGACGAGAAGTGGCAAAAAGGGGTGCAACACGAGGACTTCCCAAGGGGTCACCCATCCTAGTACTACTCTCGCCCAAGCACGCTTAACTTCGGAGTTCTGATGGGATCCTGTGCATTAGTGCTGGTATGATCGCACCCAAATTAGTTTGCGCGCTTAATGCTAATATGCTGAAAAAGTTAAAAAAAAGAATTAAAAATAAAAAATGAATATTTAAAAACGGGAGTCGGGACGTAAAAAATCAAAAAATTGAAAAGGGAGTCATGACGTGGCAAAAAATGGGTGTAGAAACGAGAACTTAGAAGGGCGACGATTAAAAAAAGGTTGAAAAGAGAGACGAGTCGTGGTAAAAAAGGGTGCAACACGAGGACTTTCTAGGGGGTCACCCATCCTGGTACTACTCTCACCCAAACACGCTTAACTTCGGTGTTCTGATGGGATCCGGTTTATTAGTGCTGGTATGATCGCACCCAAAATAGTTTGCGCGCTTAATGCTAATATGCTAAAAAATTTTAAAAAAAAGAATTAAAAATAAAAAATGAATATATAAAAATGGGAGTCGGTACGTAAAAAATCAAAAGATTGAAAAGGGATTCATGACGTGGCAAAAAAGGGTGCTGAAACGAGAACTTCGAAAGGCGACGTTTAAAAAAATGTTTAAAAGGGAGACGAGACGTGGCAAAAAGGGATGCAACACGAGGACTTCCCAACGGGTCACCCATCCTAGTACTACTCTCGCCCAAGCACGCTTAACTTCGTAGTTCTGATGGGATCCGGTGCATTAGTGCTGTAGCACCCCGGATCAAAATGAGCAGAATTGAATAATTACGTATTTGAACCCCGACTTAATAATTATGTGCGTATGTTTTGACTGTTTAATTTAGTACATGCGTTTCAGATACTTGGCTAACGCCAGTTTTAGATTTAGATGGATATATTTTTCGTGACATGGAACCTAGAATATGATTTTACCAAGAGATTCGTATCGGAAATACGAGAAAACAGAAACAAACTAGCGATTAATCGGAGACCCGTAGTTCAACTAACGAAGGAAAGGGTAAAATTTTGATAAAAGGTAAAAATAAAAATAATATTTTAATGAAAGGTAAATTAAGATATTTTTGGTAAATAGTAACTTTTCAACGGTAAAAAGGTAAATTCCAAAATCTATAAATAGGGGCTCATAACTTTCAAAACTTATACGTTTTCAAAGCCGACGACCCGAGCGACGCTCGCGACGCGAACACGTAAGTTCTCTTTCTTTTCTTTTCCTTTACGTTTTTATTTTCCGCCGCGGCCGGAGTGCCGCCGGAGCACCGCCGCCGGAGCACCGCCGGTGCACCGCCGGAGCGCCGCCGCCGCCGGCCAGCAGTGGTGCTGGTGGTGGTGTGTCGGGTGACGGGTGCGCGCCGGGTTGTGCGTCGGGTCGGGCGTCGGGTGCGTGCCGGGATGTGCGTCGGGTGCGCGCCGGGATGTGCGTCGGGTGCGCGCCGGGTTGTGCGTCGGGTCGGGCGTCGGGTGCGCGCCGGGTTGCGCGTCGGGTCGGGCGTCGGGTGCGCGCCGGGATGTGCGCCGGGTGCCGGGTGCCAGGTGTGCGCCGGGTGCCGGGTGTGCGCCGGGTGCCGAGTGCGCGCGGGTGCGAGCGCCGGGGATCCAGCGTGCGCTTGCGACGGGGACCGGGTGGCTGAGGAAACTCGGCAGCTGCCGGGTGATGCGCGAGCTGTCGGGTTGGCTTTCGCCCGACGCCGGGTACCCGCGAGCCCCGGAACACGTAACGCCGTACTTTCGATCCGTCGTGTCTTTAACGAGCGTTCTTCCGCCGGAACCTTTTACAGCTTTAATTATATTGTATTTAGGACCTAAGAAACACCGTTAATTTGTAGGCTTTTGTGGACTAAGCTTGAGGTGTTGAGTTGTCAGACATTCTGTCCTAGCTACTCACGCGGTAACCACTATACGAGGTGGGGGTAATTTCTAACTCTGGATCTGTTTACAGCTTTCCCTATTTGTGAAATATGATTGGGAATCTAAGTGCTGTGTTTATACTTGCTGTGCCATATTATATCTGTGAAAGGACCGAGGTCCTCCGATCATGCATTCTGTTCGTCCCCTGCTATTTTCTACTACTCTGTGGAGGTGTCGTGAGCCTCTTGAAATGCACTAACGGTGAGATACCGTTATATAGGGTAAGACGGGGGAATCCCGCACCTATACGTCCCTTGCAATTTCTAATATCTGCTTTGCATATATCTGTGCTGTGACAACGTGACTGTAAGTTAGTTTTTCGGTATTTAAATTCTGTCAAGAGTCTTATGAGGTGGATGTTATCCCCACTGAGTGTATTCAACGCACTCACCCCTTAATCTGTACTCACACTACAGGAGATGAGGAAGCTGGTGAACCCTAGACGGAGGGAGATAGTGCTAGCTGTTGGTTTTTCTGATAAGTGGTCTAGTTAAAACATTTCCGAACACGTTTTCAAACAGTTTATGATCTGTATATATCTTTGGGTTCTGGTGAGGATGGGAGATCCTGATGTTTAGCTTCCGCTGTATATGATGTATATTATCGGTGTGAGACCGAATGTTATCGGCCGAGGCCGAAGGTTGTTGTGAGATGGTTTCTTGTCGTCCCTTACCTCTTTCTTCTGTTGTCCCTTGCTTAATTCTTTCTGTATGTGTTATGCGTCCCTTGCTTTTCTATCTTCACGCCCGGGTAAAACTCTGATATTTTTAACGAAAGATTTTGGGGCGTGACAGGTGGTATCAGAGCGGTTCTAATGATGAGAACTTGCTCGAACTGGTTTTAAAATGAGAAAAACGTGATTTGGAAAGTGTGATTTGGAAATGAGGAAAAGGTTTTTAGAGCGAGTTTTAAAGTGGGAAAAATATGATTTTGAAAGTGTGTTTGCAAAATGTGATCGGGTTTCCAGAAAAGTGTAAGATAGGCACTAGTCTCCCTCTATAGGTGACTCTCCCTGAACATAAGACTTACAGAATAAGAGTGTCTACTTGTTATGTGTCCTTTGGTTTGCAAGATATAAACTGTTAAGGTTTGATGAAGTGTTTATCTATTTGCATTTCTCATTTATACGATATAAACTGTATAAGTTTGACAGGGTGTTACTGATATTGTTCCACGATAAAAAGATCTTTTGAAAACCTCTTGATGTCACTATACTCGACACACTGCACTGAGTCACCGCCACAAAGCCGCTGACTGCAGCAGCGTGAGCTAGTGTGCGAGTATGGCCGTTCGCAGGAGTTGATGTCGTGTGACAGACAGTTGAATCTACCATGGGCCCTTGTTTATAACAGGGTGTACCAATGAGTGGGTTTTCTCAGTTCGTGGTTACAATATGTAGCACCGCTGTCAATACTCGAGGTCTATGAAGACCATGTGGGGAAGTTGATGACATGTTTCATGATGTATTCATGTGAATGGCGTATACAGGCTGGATATACGCTATCCTACATAATGAGATCATGGAGTGTTTATAAACGAATGACGGAGAATTTATTGAGATTATAAAAGATCTATGGAATAAAGTTGTCGGTGCTGTGTTACCTGTTGTTTGGTTATCTTTTGTTATTGTCTGTTGTTATATACATTGTTGAGTTGCGAGGGGTAGATTATAAGAGTTAATTTTCGTATGACGTCTTTAGAACGATATGGATGCCTTGAGAGGAGACTTGGTGACCGCACTAAGAAGCTTGACCCGATATTTCGAAACCACACAAGCTGCATCTCCATCGTTGTTAGGAAACGATGCGAGCCCAATCCTTGTACAGTTCCGACGTTTTGATCCACCGACCTTCGATGGAACAGGGGAACCAATCAAAGCGGACGAGTGGCTAAAGTCGTTGGATCGACTCTTTGGACTTTTGGCATTCACCGAAGAGCAGAAGATCTCCTGTGCTGTGTTACAACTCACTGGAGAAGCCAGCCACTGGTGGAAGTTATACGAAAGGACTATGGCACCAGAACATAGGAGTGCAATGTCTTGGGGAGTCTTTAAAGAAGTAATTAGACAAGATTTTCTACCTCAGTCATACCGTGACCAAAAGGAAGCAGAGTTTATACAGATTCATCAGGGAAATGCTTCCGTGGAAGAATACGAGAAAAGATTTAACCGACTGAGTAGGTATGCGCCCCATCTGGTAGACACGAATGCCAAAAGGGTCAGATGCTTTGAAAAGGGTCTTCACTTGGAGATCAGCTCTGTCCTGGCTAGTCAGGGTGACATGCCTTATGCCGCAGTGGTTGAGAGAGCTAAAGAGATTGCTTCTCGTCACCACTTAGACATGGCTCCATCCAAGAAAGCGGAAATAGTGATAGGAAAGAGGAAATTGACCGGTCTAAGTCAAGACTTCGATCAGCACAAGGTCCCACGGACTAGTAATGCTCCGCTTCTTTCTACACCCAAGTTAGGGAACTCATGTTTCAGGTGCGGAAAACCTGGACATGTTGTGAGAGACTGTTTGAAATTTAGAAATCCATCAGCTTCGACATTGAGACCAAGGTCAGGGGGAATTCGGAGATGCTACAGATGCAGAGAGCCAGGACACATCTCAACTAACTGTCCGAGGTCTCGAAACTCACCGCTAGATACACGAAATTGCTACCGGTGTGGAGAACCGGGACATATTATGGCTAATTGTCAGAGGTTCAAAAGCTCAACAGCTGCAACACAAAGGCCAAGGTCAGAAGCAGGCCAGGCACGAACATTCGCCCGCCCTCCCTAGCTCAGAGACTACCAAGAGATAGACTAAGGATGATGGACTTTTAGTTTATATATGTAATAGTTAGATAGTAGCTCGTACTTTGGAGTAGCGCCCGTAAACCTTTTGTATAATGTACGAGCGGCCCATCTTTTGCTCATGCGTACAAGATACCAGTTCGACTTTTGCTAATCGATGGAATCTACGTTTTCTTCTCTCCTCGCATTTCGTGTTTAATTTCTTTATCTATAGTGCTGATATGACGATGGATCTGTAAAGCATGTTGACGGTAGGATAGTCGCTGAAACTTTAGAAGTTAGTATCCCCTCGAGGAAGACGGTAAAGACAAAACACTTGTACTGTTGTCTTAAGATTGCCTTCGAGGATAGGACGCTTCAAGCAGATCTCCACGCTCTGGAGATGAAAGATTTCGATGTGATTTTGGGAATGGACTGGCTAGAGTCCAACCACGCGGTAATCAAGTGCCGTGAAAGAGAGATAACCTTCCAAGCACCGGGAGAGCCAGAGTTTACCTTCCACGGGACACGAGTTAAGGTCGACTCAAGGATTGTCTCGGCCATGAAAGCAACCCGGATGCTCAGTAAAGGAGAGTGCGAAGCATGTTTGGTTAATATGATAAACTCCGAGAAGAAACCAATTGCTATCGAGGAGATACCGGTGATAAAAGAATTCACAGATGTGTTTCTAGAGGACTTACCGGGTCCTCCACCAGATCGACAAGTAACCTTCGAGATAGATCTCATCCCTGGATCAGCGCCAGTGTCAAAGGCTCCTTATCGGATGGCGCCAAAAGAATTGCAGGAATTGAAGGTTCAGCTTCAGAAGCTGTTAGATAAGGGCTTCATCAGACCGAGTGTGTCACCTTGAGGAGCACCGGTACTGTTCGTAAAGAAGAAGGATGGTAGCTTCCGGATGTGTATTGACTACCGAGAGCTGAATAAGAAAATAATAAAGAATAAGTATCCACTGCCTCGGATTGAAGATCTCTTCGATCAATTAAGAGGTGCTAGTGTGTTCTCGAAAATTGACTTAAGATCGGGATATCACCAGATGAAAGTCAAAGATGCTGATATATCCAAGACAGCATTCAGAACGAGATATGGCCACTACGAGTTTGTAGTAATGCCATTCGGGTTGAGTAATGCTCCGGCTGTCTTCATGGATTTAATGAATCGCGTCTTCCATCCTTATTTTGACCTTTTTGTCATAGTGTTCATTGATGATATTCTCATCTATTCGTGCGACAGAGTGCACCATGAACAACATCTTAGAATCGCACTGGAAATACTAAGGAAGGAAAAGCTTTATGCCAAATTTAAGAAGTGCGAATTCTGGATGGACAAAGTTGGCTTTCTAGGCCACATCGTTTCTGCGCAAGGGGTTGAGGTGGATCCTGAAAAAGTGGCAACTGTTAGCAATTGGGAGACTCCAACGAATGTAAAGGAAGTTCGGAGTTTCATCGGCCTAGTTGGATATTATCGAAGATTTATAGAAGGGTTCTCGAGGATCGCCACTCCAATGACACGCTTGACCAGAAAAGATGTGAGGTTTCAGTGGAATGAGCGGTGCGAGCGAAGTTTCCAAGAACTAAAGAAAAGACTGACAGAAGCACCAGTCTTAGTAGTTCCAGATATGTCCAAGGAATTCGTAATCTACAGCGACGCGTCCAAGGAAGGTTTGGGGTGTGTATTGATGCAGGAAGGAAAAGTAGTGGCATATGCATCACGCCAGCTGAAGGTCCACGAACAGATTTATCCGACTCATGATCTAGAACTAGCAGCAGTGGTACACGCCCTAAAGATCTGGAGACATTATCTTTATGGCGTGAAGTGTGCAATCTACACTGACCACAAAAGCCTTAAGTACTTCTTCGAACAGAAGGAGCTCAACATGAGACAAAGGAGATGGCTAGAGTTGGTGAAAGATTATGATATCACAATCCACTATCATCCCGGAAAGGCGAATGTAGTGGCTGACGCCCTTAGCAGGAAAGGGAAAGGAGTAGTGACATCGATGATCACCAATCAACTCCAACTAGTCGAGGAGATGTCGAAACTTAATTTGGAGATACTCTCGCCACCGAACAATATTGAATCCAGAATGGCAGCGTTATTTGTAACACCCACACTGCGGGACCGAATTGTGGAGGCTCAGAAGAAGGATAAGTTTCTAAAGAAGATGAAAGCTCTGATGGATAAGGGAGGAGCTGAAGACTTTTCTTTAACTACGGATGGAGCTCTAATCTTCAGAGGAAGGCTGTGCGTGCCTAAGAACGAGGAATTAAAAGAGGAAATACTCAAAGAAGCGCATTGCACACCTATAGCTGCACACCCAGGAGGTACAAAGATGTACCGAGACTTGAGGGCGAATTTCTGGTGGAGGAACATGAAGCGAGGTATAGGATTGTTCGTCAAGAAGTGTCTCATCTGCCAACAAGTGAAAGCAGAACATCAACGACCAGCTGGGATGCTAACTCCATTAGAGATACCGGAGTGGAAGTGGGAACATATAACCATGGACTTTGTGGTTGGTCTACCGACAACCAGACGGGGAAACCACGCCGTGTGGGTGATCGTGGACAGATTGACGAAATCCACCCATTTCTTGCCGATCAAGATGACTTTTGGACTAGACAGATTGGCACGGATATACCTGGAAGAGATAGTCCGACTACACGGTGTACCGGTTTCTATCACATCTGACAGGGATCCACGGTTCACTTGCCGATTCTGGCAGAGTCTGCAGAAGGAGTTAGGAACCAAGCTGTCTTTCAGTACAGCTTTTCACCCACAAACCGACGGACAATCAGAAAGAACCATACAGATCTTAGAGGATATGTTGCGAGCCTGTGTTCTAGATTTTCCCGGAAACTGGGAAGATCATCTGTGTTTAGTAGAGTTCGCCTACAACAATAGCTATCAATCAACCATTGGTATGGCACCTTATGAGGCCCTCTACGGAAGGAAGTGTCGATCACCAATATGCTGGGACGAAGTTGGCGAAAAGAAAATTCTAGGACCCGAATTGGTGGAACAAACAGTAGAAGTAATAAAGAAGATTCGAGACCGAATACAAGTGGCCCAAGATCGACAAAAATCGTATGCAGATAAGAGACGAAGAGAACTGAGGTTTGAAGTTGGGGACAAAGTTTTCCTCAAAGTGTCTCCCACTAAAGGAGTTCACCGTTTTGGAAAGAAGGGAAAACTGAAACCAAGGTACGTGGGACCGTTCGAAATCTTGGATCAAGTTGGGGAGGTCGCGTACCGACTAGCTCTACCACCGGACTTTGCTGGGGTGCACAATGTCTTCCATGTGTCTATGCTACGGAAATATATTTTTGATCCAAATCATATAATCAATCGAGAAGGCATCGAACTGGAGAAAGATCTGACATATGAGGAAGTCCCGATAGCCATCTTGGACAGAAAGAAACGACAACTTAGGAATCGAGAGATTGCTATAGTGAAGGTCCAGTGGAGCCGCCACGGAAGGGAAGAGGCAACCTGGGAGTTGGAGGACGAGATTTTGAGGAAGTACCCCGACATACCGATCCTAGGTATACGTTTGTTTGTCTTTCTAAGTGTGTGCTCAATTTCGAGGACGAAATTATTTTAAGGGGTAAGGGATGTAGCACCCCGGATCAAAATGAGCATAATTGAATAATTAAGTATTTGAACCCCGACTTAATAATTATGTGCGTATGTTTTGACTTTTTAATTTAGTACATGCGTTTCAGATACTTGGCTAACGCCAGTTTTAGATTTAGATGGATATATTTTTCGTGACATGGAACCTAGAATATGATTTTACCAAGAGATTCGTATCGGAAATACGAGAAAACAGAAACAAACTAGCGATTAATCGGAGACCCGTAGTTCAACTAACGAAGGAAAGGGTAAAATTTTGATAAAAGGTAAAAATAAAAATAATATTTTAATGAAAGGTAAATTAAGATATTTTTGGTAAATAGTAACTTTTCAACGGTAAAAAGGTAAATTCCAAAATCTATAAATAGGGGCTCATAACTTTCAAAACTTATACGTTTTCAAAGCCGACGACCCGAGCGACGCTCGCGACGCGAACACGTAAGTTCTCTTTCTTTTCTTTTCCTTTACGTTTTTATTTTCCGCCGCCGCCGGAGTGCCGCCGGAGCACCGCCGCCGGAGCACCGCCGGAGCGCCGCCGCCGCCGGCCAGCAGTGGTGCTGGTGGTGGTGTGTCGGGTGACGGGTGCGCGCCGGGTTGTGCGTCGGGTCGGGCGTCGGGTGCGCGCCGGGATGTGCGTCGGGTGCGCATCGGGTGCGCGCCGGGATGTGCGTCGGGTGCGCGCCGGGTTGTGCGTCGGGTCGGGCGTCGGGTGCGCGCCGGGTTGCGCGTCGGGTCGGGCGTCGGGTGCGCGCCGGGATGTGCGCCGGGTGCCGGGTGCCGGGTGTGCGCCGGGTGCCGAGTGCGCGCGGGTGCGAGCGCCGGGGATCCAGCGTGCGCGGGCGACGGGGACCGGGTGGCTGAGGAAACTCGGCAGCTGCCGGGTGATGCGCGAGCTGTCGGGTTGGCTTTCGCCCGACGCCGGGTACCCGCGAGCCCCGGAACACGTAACGCCGTACTTTCGATCCGTCGTGTCTTTAACGAGCGTTCTTCCGCCGGAACCTTTTACAGCTTTAATTATATTGTATTTAGGACCTAAGAAACACCGTTAATTTGTAGGCTTTTGTGGACTAAGCTTGAGGTGTTGAGTTGTCAGACATTCTGTCCTAGCTACTCACGCGGTAACCACTATACGAGGTGGGGGTAATTTCTAACTCTGGATCTGTTTACAGCTTTCCCTATTTGTGAAATATGATTGGGAATCTAAGTGCTGTGTTTATACTTGCTGTGCCATATTATATCTGTGAAAGGACCGAGGTCCTCCGATCATGCATTCTGTTCGTCCCCTGCTATTTTCTACTACTCTGTGGAGGTGTCGTGAGCCTCTTGAAATGCACTAACGGTGAGATACCGTTATATAGGGTAAGACGGGGGAATCCCGCACCTATACGTCCCTTGCAATTTCTAATATCTGCTTTGCATATATCTGTGCTGTGACAACGTGACTGTAAGTTAGTTTTTCGGTATTTAAATTCTGTCAAGAGTCTTATGAGGTGGATGTTATCCCCACTGAGTGTATTCAACGCACTCACCCCTTAATCTGTACTCACACTACAGGAGATGAGGAAGCTGGTGAACCCTAGACGGAGGGAGATAGTGCTAGCTGTTGGTTTTTCTGATAAGTGGTCTAGTTAAAACATTTCCGAACACGTTTTCAAACAGTTTATGATCTGTATATATCTTTGGGTTCTGGTGAGGATGGGAGATCCTGATGTTTAGCTTCCGCTGTATATGATGTATATTATCGGTGTGAGACCGAATGTTATCGGCCGAGGCCGAAGGTTGTTGTGAGATGGTTTCTTGTCGTCCCTTACCTCTTTCTTCTGTTGTCCCTTGCTTAATTCTTTCTGTATGTGTTATGCGTCCCTTGCTTTTCTATCTTCACGCCCGGGTAAAACTCTGATATTTTTAACGAAAGATTTTGGGGCGTGACAAGTGCTGGTATGATCGCACCCAAAATAGTTTGCGCGCTTAGTGCTAATATGCTGAAAAAGTTAAAAAAAAAGAACTAAAAATAAAAAATGAATATATAATAACGGGAGTCGGGTTGTAAAAAATCAAAAAAAATGAAAAGGGAGTCATGACGTGGCAAAAAAGGGTGCAGAAACGAGAACTTCGAAGGACGACGTTTAAAAAAATGTTTAAAAGGGAGACGAGACGTGGCAAAAAGGGGTGCAACACGAGGACTTCCCAGGGGGTCACCCATCCTAGTACTACTCTCGCCCAAGCACGCTTAACTTCGAAGTTCTGATGGGATCCGGTCTATTAGTGCTGGTATGATCGCACCGAAAATAATTTGCGCGTTTAATGCTAATATGCTGAAAACGTTTAAAAAAAAAGAACTAAAAATAAAAAATAAATATACAAAAACGGGAGTCGGGACGTAAAAAATCAAAAAAATTGAAAAGGGAGTCATGACGTGGCAAAAAAGAGTGCTGAAACGAGAACTTCGAAAGGCGACGTTTAAAAAAATGTTTAAAAGGGAGACGAGACGTGGCAAAAAGGGATGCAACACGAGGACTTCCCAAGGGGTCACCCATCCTAGTACTACTCTCGCCCAAGCACGCTTAACTTCGGAGTTCTGATGGGATCCGGTGCATTAGTTCTGGTATGATCGCACCCCAAAATAGTTTGCGCGCTTAATGCTAATATGCTGAAAAAGTTAAGAAAAAAAGAACTAAAAATAAAAAATGAATATATAAAAACAGGAGTCGGGACGTAAAAAATCAAAAAAAATGAAAAGAGAGTCATGACGTGGCAAAAAAGAGTACAGAAACGAGAACTTCGAAGGGGTCACCCATCCTAGTACTACTCTCGCCCAAGCACGCTTAACTTCGGAGTTCTGATGGGATCCGGTGCATTAGTGCTGGTATGATCGCACCCAAAATAGATTGCGCGTTTAATGCTAATATGCTGAAAAAGTTTAAAAAAAAGAACTAAAAATAAAAAATGAATATATAAAAACGGGAGTCGGGACATAAAAAATCAAAAAAATTGAAAAGGGAGTCATGACGTGGCAAAAAAGGGTGCAGAAACGAGAACTTTTAAGGGCGACGTTTAAAAAAATGTTTAAAAGGGAGACGAGACGTGGTAAAAAGGGGTGCAACACGAGGACTTCCCAAGGGGTCACCCATCCTAGTACTACTCTCGCCCAAGCACGCTTAACTTCGGAGTTCTGATGGAATCCGGTGCATTAGTGCTGGTATGATCGCACCCAAAATAGTTTGCGCGTTTAATGCTAATATGCTGAAAAAGTTTAAAAAAAAAGAACTAAAAATAAAAAATAAATATACAAAAACGGAAGTCGGGACGTAAAAAATCAAAAAAATTGAATAGGGAGTCATGACGTGGCAAAAAAGGGTGCAGAAACGAGAACTTTTAAGGGCGACGTTTAAAAAAATGTTTAAAAGGGAGACGAGACGTGGTAAAAAGGGGTGCAACACGAGGACTTCCCAAGGGGTCACCCATCCTAGTACTACTCTCGCCCAAGCACGCTTAACTTCGGAGTTCTGATGGGATCCGGTGCATAAGTTCTGGTGTGATCGCACCTGAAATAATCTGCGCGCTTAAAGCTAATATGCTGAAAAAGTTTAAAAAAACAGAACTAAAAATAAAAAATAAATATTTAAAAACGGGAGTCGGGACGTAAAAAATCAAAAAAATTGAATAGGGAGTCATGACGTGGCAAAAAAGAGTGCAGAAACGAGAACTTCGAAGGGCGACGTTTAAAAAAATGTTTAAAAGGGAGACGAGACGTGGCAAAAAGGGGTGCAACACGAGGACTTCCCAAGGGGTTACCCATCCTAGTACTACTCTCGCCCAAGCACGCTTAACTTCGGAGTTCTGATGGGATCCGGTGCATTAGTGCTGGTATGATCGCACCCAAAATAGTTTGCGCGCTTAATACTAATATGCTGAAAAAGTTAAGAAAAACAGAACTAAAAATAAAAAATGAATATATAAAAATGGGAGTCGGGATGTAAAAAATCAAAAAAATTGAAAAGGGAATCATAATGTGGCAAAAAATAGTGCAGAAACGAGAACTTCGAAGGCCGACGTTTAAAAAAAAGTTTAAAAGGGAGACGAGACGTGGCAAAAAGGGGTGCAACACGAGGACTTCCCAGGGGGTCACCCATCCTAGTACTACTCTCGCCCAAGCACGCTTAACTTCGGAGTACTGATGGGATACGGTGCATTAGTGCTGGTATGATCGGACCCGAAATATACGCGTTTAATGCTAATATGCTTAAAAAGTTTTTTTAAAAAAAGACCTAAAAATAAAAAATTAATTTCGAAACGGGAGTCGGGACGTAAAAAATCAAAAAATTGAAAAGGGGGTCATGACGTGGCATAAAAGGGTGCAGAAACGAGAACTTCAAAGGGCGACGTTTAAAAAAATGTTTAAAAGGGAGACGAGACGTGGCAAAAAGGGGTGCAACAAGATGACTTCCCAAGGGGTCACCCATCCTAGTACTACTCTCGCCCAAGCACGCTTAACTTCGGAGTTCTGATGGGATCCGGTGCATTAGTGCTGGTATGATCGCACCCAAAATAGTTTGCGCGTTTAATGCTAATATGCTGAAAAAGTTTTAAAAAAAAGAACTAAAAATAAAAAATAAATATACAAAAACGGAAGTCGGGACGTAAAAAATCAAAAAAATTGAATAGGGAGTCATGACGTGGCAAAAAAGGGTGCAGAAACGAGAACTTTTAAGGGCGACGTTTAAAAAAATGTTTAAAAGGGAGACGAGACGTGGTAAAAAGGGGTGCAACACGAGGACTTCCCAAGGGGTCACCCATCCTAGTACTACTCTCGCCCAAGCACGCTTAACTTCGGAGTTCTGATGGGATCCGGTGCATAAGTTCTGGTGTGATCGCACCTGAAATAATCTGCGCGCTTAAAGCTAATATGCTGAAAAAGTTTTTTAAAAAAATGAACTGAAAATAAAAAATGAATATAAAAACGGGAGTCGGGACGTAAAGAATCAAAAGATTGAAAAGGGAGTAATGAAGTGGCAGAAAAGGGTGCAGAAACGAGAACTTCGTTGGGCGACGTTTAAAAAAAATGTTTAAAAGGGAACGAGACGTGGTAAAAAGGGGTGCAACACGAGGACTTCCTAGGGGGTCACCCATCCTGGTACTACTTTCTCCTAAGCACGCTTAACTTCCAAGTTCTGATGGGATCCGGTGCATTAGTGCTGGTATGATCGCACACGAAATAGTGTGCGCGCTTAATGCTAATGTGCTGAAAAAGTTTTTAAAAAAAAAGAACTGAAAATAAAAAATGAATATAAAAACGGGAGTGGGGACGTAAAAAATCAAAAAATTGAAAAGGGAGTCATGACGTGGCAAAAAAGGGTGAAGAAATGAGAACTTCGAAGGGCGATGTTTAAAAAAATGTTTAAAAGGGAGACGAGATGTGGCAAAAAGGGGTGCAACACGAGGACTTCCCAAGGGGTGACCCATCCTGGTACCACTCTCGCCCAAGCATGCTTAACTTTCGAGTTCTGATGTGTTCCGGTGCATTAGTGTTGGTATGATCGCACCCGAAATAGTATGCGCGCCTAAAGCTAATATTCTGAAAAAGTTTAAAAAAAAAAGAATTAAAAATAAACATTGAATATAAAAACAGGAGTGGGACGTAAAAAATCAAAAAATTGAAAAGGGAGTCATGACATGACAAAAAAGGGTGCAGAAACGAGAACGTCGAAGGGTGACGTTTAAAAAAATGTTTAAAAGGGAGACGAGACTTGGCAAAAACGGGTGCAACACGAGTACTTCCTAGGGGGTCACCCATCCTAGTACTACTCTCGCCCAAGAACGCTTAACTTCGGAGTTCTGATGGGATCCGGTGCATTAGTACTCGTATGACCGCACCCGAAATAGTATGCGTGCTTAATGGTAATATACTGAAAAAGTTTTTAAAAAAAAAGAACTGAAAAGAAAAAATGAATATAAAAACGGTAGACGGGACATAAAGAATCAAAAGATTGAAAAGGGAGAAATGACGTGTCAAAAAAGGGTGCAGAAACGATAACTTCGAAGGGTGACGTTTAAAAAATGTTTAAAAGGGAGACGAGACGTGGCAAAAAGGGGTGCAACACGAGGACTTCCCAGGGGGTCACCCATCCTAGTACTACTCTCGCCCAATCATGCTTAACTTCGGAGTTCTGATGGGATCCGGTGCATTAGTGCTGGTATGATTGCACTCAAAACAATATGCGCGCTTAATGCTAATATGCTGAAAAAGTTTAAAAAAAAAAGAACAAAAAATAAAAAATGAATATAAAAACGGGAGTCGGGACATAAATAATTAAAAATTTGAAAATGGAGTCATGACGTGGAAAAAAAAGGTGCAGAAACGAGAACTTCGAAGGGCGACGTTTAAAAAAATATTTAAAAGGGAGACGAGTCGTGGCAAAAAAGGGTGCAACACGAGGACTTCCCAGGGGGTCACCCATCCTAGTTCTACTCTCGCCCAAGCACGCTTAACTTCGTAGTTCTGATGGGATCCGGTGCATTAGTGCTGGTATGATTGCACCCAAAACACTATGCGCGCTTAATGCTAATATGCTGAAAAAGTTTAAAAAAAAAAAGAACAAAAAATAAAAAATGAATATAAAAACGGGAGTTGGGACGTAAGAAATCAAAAAAATGAAAAGGGAGTCATGACGTGGCAAAAAAGGGTGAAGAAATGAGAACTTTGAAGGGCGACATTTAAAAAAATGTTTAAAAGGGAGACGAAACGTGGCAAAAAGGGTGCAACACGAGGACTTCCTAGGGGGTCACCCATTCTAGTACTACTTTCGCCCAAGCACGGTTAACTTCCAAGTTCTGATAGGATCCGGTGCATTAGTGCAGGTATGATCGCACCCGAAATAGTGTGTGCGCTTAATGCTATTATGCTGAAAAAGTTTTTTTTTAAAAAAGTACTAAAAATAAAAAATGAATATAAAAACGAGAGTCGGGACGTAAAAAATCAAAAAATTGAAAAGGGAGTCATGACGTGGCAAAAAATGGGTGTAGAAACGAGAACTTAGAAGGGCGACGATTAAAAAAAGGTTGAAAAGAGAGACGAGTCGTGGTAAAAAAGGGTGCAACACGAGGACTTCCTAGGGGGTCACCCATCCTGGTACTACTCTCACCCAAACACGCTTAACTTCGGAGTTCTGATGGGATCCGGTGCATTAGTTCTGGTATGATCGCACCCGAAATAGTGTGGGCGCTTAATGCTAGTATGGTGAAAAAGTTTTTCAAAAAAAAGAACTAAAAATAAAAAATGAATATAAAAACGGGAGTCTGGATGTAGGAAATCAAAAAATTGAAAAGAGAGTCATGACATGGCAAAAAAGGGTGCAGAAACGAGAACTTCGAAGGGCGTTGTTTAAAAAAATTTTTAAAAGGGAGACGAGACGTGGCAAAAAAGGGTGCAACACGAGAACTTCCCAGGGGGTCACCCATTCTGGTACTACTCTCGCCCAAGCACGCTTAACTTCGGAGTTCTGATGGGATCCGGTGCATAAGTTCTGGTATGATCGGACCCGAAATAGTCTGCGCGCTTAAAGCTAATATGCTGAAAAAGTTTTTAAAAAAAATGAACTGAAAATAAAAAATGAATATAAAAACGGGAGTCGTGACGTAAAAAAATCAAAAAATTGAAAAGGGTGTCATGATGTGGCAAAAAAGGGTGCAGAAACGAGAACTTCGAAGGGCGATGTTTAAAAAAATGTTTAAAAGGGAGACGAGACGTGGCAAAAAGGGGTGCAACACGAGGACTTCCCAGGGGGTCACCCATCCTAGTACTACTCTCGCCCAAACACGCTTAACTTCGGAGTTCTGATGGGATCCGGTGCATTAATACTGGTATGACCGCACCCAAAATAGTAAGCGCGCTTAATGCTAATATACTGAAAAAGTTTAAAAAAAAAAAGAACTAAAAATAAAAAATTAATATAAAAACGGGAGTCGGGACGTAAAGAATGAAAAATTGAAAAGGGAGTAATGACGTGGCAGAAAAGGGTGCAGAAACGAGAACTTCGTTGGGCGACGTCTCAAAAAATGTTTAAAAGGGAACGAGACGTGATAAAAAGGGGTGCAACACGAGAACTTCCTAGGGGGTCACCCATCCTAGTACTACTTTCTCCCAAGCACGCTTAACTTCCAAGTTCTGATGGGATCCGGTGCATTAGTGCTGGTATGATCGCACACGAAATAGTGTGCGCGCTTAATGCTAATGTGCTGAAAAAGTTTAAAAAAAAAAGGAACTGAAAATAAAAAATGAATATAAAAACGGGAGTGGGGACGTAAAAAATCAAAAAATTGAAAAGGGAGTCATGACGTGGCAAAAAAGGGTGAAGAAATGAGAAATTCGAAGGGCGATGTTTAAAAAAATGTTTAAAAGGGAGACGAGATGTGGCAAAAAGGGGTGCAACACGAGGACTTCCCAAGGGGTGACCCATCCTGGTACTACTCTCGCCCAAGCATGCTTAACTTTCGAGTTCTGATGTGTTCCGGTGCATTAGTGTTGGTACGATCGCACCCGAAATAGTATGCGCGCCTAAAGCTAATATTCTGAAAAAGTTTAAAAAAAAAACAACTAAAAATAAACATTGAATATAAAAACAGGAGTGAGACGTAAAAAATCAAAAAATTGAAAAGGGAGTCATGACATGACAAAAAAGGGTGCAGAAACGAGAACTTCGAAGGGTGACGTTTAAAAAAATGTTTAAAAGGGAGACGAGACTTGGCAAAAACGGGTGCAACACGAGTACTTCCTAGGGGGTCACCCATCCTAGTACTACTCTCGCCCAAGAACGCTTAACTTCGGAGTTCTGATGGGATCCGGTGCATTAGTACTCGTATGACCGCACCCGAAATAGTATGCGTGCTTAATGGTAATATACTGAAAAAGTTTTAAAAAAAAAAGAACTGAAAAGAAAAAATGAATATAAAAACGGTAGACGGGACATAAAGAATCAAAAGATTGAAAAGGGAGTAATGACGTGTCAAAAAAGGGTGCAGAAACGATAACTTCGAAGGGTGACGTTTAAAAAAATGTTTAAAAGGGAGACGAGACGTGGCAAAAAGGGGTGCAACACGAGGACTTCCCAGGGGGTCACCCATCCTAGTACTACTCTCGCCCAATCATGCTTAACTTCGGAGTTCTGATGGGATCCGGTGCATTAGTGCTGATCTGATTGCACCCAAAACAATATGCGCGCTTAATGCTAATATGCTGAAAAAGTTTAAAAAAAAAGAACATAAAATAAAAAATGAATATAAAACGGGAGTTGGGACGTAAGAAATCAAAAAATTGAAAAGGGAGTCATGACGTGGCAAAAAAGGGTGCAGAAACGAGAACTTCGAAGGGCGACGTTTAAAAAAATGTTTAAAAGGGAGACGAGACGTGGCAAAAAGGGTGCAACACGAGGACTTCCTAGGGGGTCGCCCATTCTAGTACTACTTTCGCCCAAGCACGCTTAACTTCCAAGTTCTGATAGGATCCGGTGCATTAGTGCAGGTATGATCGCACCCGAAATAGTGTGCGCGCTTAATGCTTATATGCTGAAAAAGTTTTTTTAAAAAAAAGTACTAAAAATAAAAAATGAATATAAAAACGGGAGTCGGGACGTAAAAAATCAAAAAATTGAAAAGGGAGTCATGACGTGGCAAAAAATGGGTGTAGAAACGAGAACTTCGAAGGGCGACGATTAAAAAAATGTTTAAAAGGGAGACGAGTCGTGGTAAAAAAGGGTGCAACACGAGGACTTCCTAGGGGGTCACCCATCCTGGTACTACTCTAACCCAAACACGCTTATCTTCGGAGTTCTGATGGGACCCGGTGCATTAGTTCTGGTATGATCGCACCCGAAATAGTGTGCGCGCTTAATGCTAGTATGGTGAAAAAGTTTTTCAACAAAAAGAACTAAAAATAAAAAATTAATATAAAAACGGGAGTCGGGACGTAGGAAATCAAAAAATTGAAAAGGGAGTCATGACATGGCAAAAAAGGGTGCAGAAACGAAAACTTCGAAGGGTGTTGTTTAAAAAAATGTTTAAAAGGGAGACGAGACGTGGCAAAAAAGGGTGCAACAAGAGAACTTCCCAGGGGGTCACCCATTCTGGTACTACTCTCGCCCAAGCACGCTTAACTTCGGAGTTCTGATGGGATCCGTTGCATAAGTTCTGGTGTGATCGCACCCGAAATAGTCTGCGCGCTTAAAGCTAATATGCTGAAAAAGTTTTTTAAAAAAATGAACTAAAAGTAAAAAATGAATATAAAAATGGGAGTCGGGACGTAAAGAATCAAAAGACTGAAAAGAGAGTAATGACGTGGCAGAAAAGGGTGCAGAAACGAGAACTTCGTTGGGCGACGTTTAAAAAAAATGTTTAAAAGGGAACGAGACGTGGCAAAAAGGGGTGCAACACGAGGACTTCCTAGGGGGTCACCCATCCTGGTACTACTTTCTCCCAAGCACGCTTAACTTCCAAGTTCTGATGGGATCCGGTGCATTAGTGCTGGTATGATCGCACACGAAATAGTGTGCGCGCTTAATGCTAATGTGCTGAAAAAGTTTTTAAAAAAAAAGAACTGAAAATAAAAAATGAATATAAAAACGGGAGTGGGGACGTAAAAAATCAAAAAATTGAAAAGGGAGTCATGACGTGGCAAAAAAGGGTGAAGAAATGAGAATTTCGAAGGGCGATGTTTAAAAAAATGTTTAAAAGGGAGACGAGATGTGGCAAAAAGGGGTGCAACACGAGGACTTCCCAAGGGGTGACCCATCCTGGTACTACTCTCGCCCAAGCATGCTTAACTTTCGAGTTCTGATGTGTTCCGGTGCATTAGTGTTGGTATGAGCGCACCCGAAATAGTATGCGCGCCTAAAGCTAATATTCTGAAAAAGTTTAAAAAAAAAAAGAACTAAAAATAAACATTGAATATAAAAACAGGAGTGGGATGTAAGAAATCAAAAAATTGAAAAGAGAGTCATGACACGGCAAAAAAGGGTGCAGAAACGAGAACTTCGAAGGGCGTTGTTTAAAAAAACTGTTTACAAGGGAGACGAGACGTGGCAAAAAAGGGTGCAACACGAGAACTTCCCAGGCGGTCACCCATTCTGGTTCTACTCTCGCCCAAGCACGCTTAACTTCGGACTTCTGATGGGATCCGGTGCATAAGTTCTGGTGTGATCGCACCCGAAATAGTCTGCGCGCTTAAAGCTAATATGCTGAAAAAGTTTTTTAAAAAAAAGAACTGAAAATAAAAAATGAATATAAAAACGGGAGTGGGGACGTAAAAAATCAAAAAATTGAAAAGGGAGTCATGACGTGGCAAAAAAGGGTGAAGAAATGAGAACTTCGAAGGGCGATGTTTAAAAAAATGTTTAAAAGGGAGACGAGATGTGGCAAAAAGGGGTGCAACACGAGGACTTCCCAAGGGGTGACCCATCCTGGTACTACTCTCGCCCAAACATGCTTAACTTTCGAGTTCTGATGTGTTCCGGTGCATTAGTGTTGGTATGATTGCACCCGAAATAGTATGCGCGCCTAAAGCTAATATTCTGAAAAAGTTTAAAAAAAAAAAGAACTAAAAATAAACATTGAATATAAAAACAGGAGTGGGACGTAAAAAATCAAAAAATTGAAAAGGGAGTCATGACATGACAAAAAAGGGTGCAGAAACGAGAACTTCGAAGGGTGACGTTTAAAAAAATGTTTAAAAGGGAGACGAGACTTGGCAAAAACGGGTGCAACACGAGTACTTCCTAGGGGGTCACCCATCCTAGTACTACTCTCGCCCAAGAACGCTTAACTTCGGAGTTCTGATAGGATCCGGTGCATTAGTACTCGTATGACCGCACCCGAAATATTATGCGTGCTTAATGGTAATATACTGAAAAAGTTTTAAAAAAAAAAGAACTGAAAAGAAAAAATGAATATAAAAACGGTAGACGGGACATAAAGAATCAAAAGATTGAAAAGGGAGTAATGACGTGTCAAAAAAGGGTGCACAAACGATAACTTCGAAGGGTGACGTTTAAAAAAATGTTTAAAAGGGAGACGAGACAAGGCAAAAAGGGGTGCAACACGAGGACTTCCCAGGGGGTCACCCATCCTAGTACTACTCTCGCCCAAGTACGCTTAACTTCGTAGTTCTGATGGGATCCGGTGCATTAGTGCTGGTATGATTGCACCCAAAACACTATGCGCGCTTAATGCTAATATGCTGAAAAAGTTTAAAAAAAAAAGAACAAAAATTAAAAAATGAATATAAAAACGGGAGTTGGGACGTAAGAAATCAAAAAATTGAAAAGGGAGTCATGACGTGGCAAAAAATGGTGAAGAAACGAGAACTTCGAAGCGCGACGTTTAAAAAAATGTTTAAAAGGGAGACGAGACGTGGCAAAAAGGGTGCAACACGAGGACTTCCTAGGGGGTCACCCATTCTAGTACTACTTTCGCCCAAGCACCCTTAACTTCCAAGTTCTGATAGGATCCGGTGCATTAGTGTAGGTATAATCGCACCCGAAATAGTTTGCGCGCTTAATGCTAATATGCTGAAAATGTTTTTTTTTTAAAAAGTACTAAAAATAAAAAATGAATATAAAAACGGGAGTCGGGACGTAAAAAATCAAAAAATTGAAAAGGGAGTCATGACGTGGCAAAAAATGGGTGTAGAAACGAGAACTTAGAAGGGCGACGATTAAAAAAAGGTTTAAAAGAGAGACGAGTCGTGGTAAAAAAGGGTGCAACACGAGGACTTCCTAAGGGGTCACCCATCCTGGTACTACTCTCACCCAAACACGCTTAACTTCGGAGTTCTGATGGGATCCGGTGCATTAGTTCTGGTATGATCGCACCCGAAATAGTGTGGGCGCTTAATGCTAGTATGGTGAAAAAGTTTTTCAAAAAAAAGAACTAAAAATAAAAAATGAATATAAAAACGGGAGTCTGGATGTAGGAAATCAAAAAATTGAAAAGAGAGTCATGACATGGCAAAAAAGGGTGCACAAACCAGAACTTCGAAGGGCGTTGTTTAAAAAAATGTTTAAAAGGGAGACGAGACGTGGCAAAAAAGGGTGCAACACGAGAACTTCCCAGGGGGTCACCCATTCTGGTACTACTCTCGCCCAAGCACGCTTAACTTCGGAGTTCTGATGGGATCCGGTGCATAAGTTCTGGTATGATCGCACCCGAAATAGTCTGCGCGCTTAAAGCTAATATGCTGAAAAAGTTTTTTAAAAAAATGAACTGAAAATAAAAAATGAATATAAAAAAGGGAGACGCGACGTAAAAAAATCAAAAAATTGAAAAGGGTGTCATGACGTGGAAAAAAAGGGTGCAGAAACGAGAATTTCGAAGGGCGATGTTTAAAATAATGTTTAAAAGGGAGACGAGACGTGGCAAAAAGGGGTGCAACACGAGGACTTCCCAGGGGGTCACCTATCCTAGTACTACTCTCGCCCAAACACGGTTAACTTCGGAGTTCTGATGGGATCCGGTGCATTAATACTAGTATGACCGCACCCAAAATAGTAAGCGCGCTTAATGCTAATATACTGAAAAAGTTTTTAAAAAAAAAGAACTAAAAATAAAAAATTAATATAAAAACGGGAGTCGGGACGTAAAGAATGAAAAGATTGAAAAGGGAGTAATGACGTGGCAGAAAAGGGTGCAGAAACGACAACTTCGTTGGGCGACGTTTAAAAAAATGATTAAAAGGGAACGAGATGTGATAAAAAGGGGTGCAACACGAGGACTTCCTAGGGGGTCACCCATCCTGGTACTACTTTCTCCCAAGCACGCTTAACTTCCAAGTTCTGATGGGATCCGGTGCATTAGTGTTGGTATGATCGCACACGAAATAGTGTGCGCGCTTAATGCTAATGTGCTGAAAAAGTTTTTTAAAAAAAAGAACTGAAAATAAAAAATGAATATAAAAACGGGAGTGGGGACGTAAAAAATCAAAAAATTGAAAAGGGAGTCATGACGTGGCAAAAAAGGGTGAAGAAATGAGAACTTCGAAGGGCGATGTTTAAAAAAATGTTTAAAAGGGAGACGAGATGTGTCAAAAAGGGGTGCAACACGAGGACTTCCCAAGGGGTGACCCATCCTGGTACTACTCTCGCCCAAGCATGCTTAACTTTCGAGTTCTGATGTGTTCCGGTGCATTAGTGTTGGTATGATCGCACCCGAAATAGTATGCGCGCCTAAAGCTAATATTCTGAAAAAGTTTTAAAAAAAAAGAACTAAAAATAAACATTGAATATAAAAACAGGAGTGGGACGTAAAAAATCAAAAAATTGAAAAGGGAGTCATGACATGACAAAAAAGGGTGCAGAAACGAGAACTTCGAAGGGTGACGTTTAAAAAAATGTTTAAAAGGGAGACGAGACTTGGCAAAAACGGGTGCAACACGAGTACTTCCTAGGGGGTCACCCATCCTAGTACTACTCTCGCCCAAGAACGCTTAACTTCGGAGTTCTGATGGGATCCGGTGCATTAGTACTCGTATGACCGCACCCGAAATAGTATGCGTGCTTAATGGTAATATACTGAAAAAGTTTTAAAAAAAAAAGAACTGAAAAGAAAAAATGAATATAAAAACGGTAGACGGGACATAAAGAATCAAAAGATTGAAAAGGGAGTAATAACGTGTCAAAAAAGGGTGCAGAAACGATAACTTCGAAGGGTGACGTTTAAAAAAATGTTTAAAAGGGAGACGAGACGTGGCAAAAAGGGGTGCAACACGAGGACTTCCCAGGGGGTCACCCATCCTAGTACTACTCTCGCCCAATCATGCTTAACTTCGGAGTTCTGATGGGATCCGGTGCATTAGTGCTGGTATGATTGCACCCAAAACAATATGCGCGCTTAATGCTAATATGTTGAAAAAGTTTAAAAAAAAAAGAACAAAAAATAAAAAATGAATATAAAAACGGGAGTCGGGACGTAAAAAATCAAAAAATTGAAAAGGGAGTCATGACGTGGCAAAATATGGGTGTAGAAACGAGAACTTATAAGGGCGACGATTAAAAAAATGTTTAAAAGAGAGACGAGTCGTGGTAAAAAAGGGTGCAACACGAGGACTTCCTAGGGGGTCACCCATCCTGGTACTACTCTCACCCAAACACGCTTAACTTCGGAGTTCTGATGGGATCCGGTGCATTAGTTCTGGTATGATCGCACCCGAAATAGTGTGGGCGCTTAATGCTAGTATGCTGAAAAAGTTTTTCAAAAAAAAGAACTAAAAATAAAAAATGAATATAAAAACGGGAGTCTGGATGTAGGAAATCAAAAAATTGAAAAGTTAGTCATGACATGGCAAAAAAGGGTGCAGAAACGAGAACTTCGAAGGGCGTTGTTTAAAAAAATGTTTAAAAGGGAGACGAGACGTGACAAAAAAGGGTACAACACGAGAACTTCCCAGGGGGTCACCCATTCTGGTACTACTCTCGCCCAAGCACGCTTAACTTCGGAGTTCTGATGGGATCCGATGCATAAGTTCTGGTATGATCTCACCCGAAATAGTCTGCGCGCTTAAAGCTAATATGCTGAAAAAGTTTTTTAAAAAAATGAACTGAAAATAAAAAATGAATATAAAAACAGGAGTCGCGACGTAAAAAAATCAAAAAATTGAAAAGGGTGTCATGACGAGGCAAAAAAGGGTGCAGAAACGAGAACTTCGAAGGGCGATTGTTTAAAAAATGTTTAAAAGGGAGACGAGACGTGGCAAAAAGGGGTGCAACACGAGGACTTCCCAGGGGGTCACCCATCCTAATACTACTCTCGCCCAAACACGCTTAACTTCGGAGTTCTGATGGGATCCGGTGCATTAATACTGGTATGACCGCACCCAAAATAGTAAGCGCGCTTAATGCTAATATACTGAAAAAGTTTAAAAAAAAAAAGAACTAAAAATAAAAAATTAATATAAAAACGGGAGTCGGGACGTAAAGAATGAAAAGATTGAAAAGGGAGTAATGACGTGGCAGAAAAGGGTGCAGAAACGAGAACTTCGTTGGGCGACGTTTAAAAAAATGTTTAAAAGGGAACGAGACGTGATAAAAAAGGGTGCAACACGAGGACTTCCTAGGGGGTCACCCATCCAGGTACTACTTTCTCCCAAGCACGCTTAACTTCCAAGTTCTGATGGGATCCGGTGCATTAGTGCTGGTATGATCGCACACGAAATAGTGTGCGCGCTTAATGCTAATGTGCTGAAAAAGTTTTTTAAAAAAAAGAACTAAAAATATAAAATGAATATAAAAACGGGAGTCGGGAGGTAAAAAATCAAAAAATTGAAAAAGGAGTCATGACGTGGCAAAAAAGGGTGAAGAAAAGAGAACTTCGAAGGGCGATGTTTAAAAAAATGTTTAAAAAGGAGACGAGTTGTGGCAAAAAGGGGTGCAACACGAGGACTTCCCAAGGGGTGACCCATCCTTGTACTACTCTCGCCCAAGCATGCTTAACTTTCGAGTTCTGATATGTTCCGGTGCATTAGTGTTGGTATCATCGCACCCGAAATAGTATGCGCGCCTAAAGCTAATATTCTGAAAAAGTTTAAAAAAAAAAGAACTAAAAATAAAAATTGAATATAAAAACAGGAGTGGGACGTAAAAGATCAAAAAATTGAAAAGGGAGTCATGACATGGCAAAAAAGGGTGCAGAAACGAGAACTTCATAGGGTGACGTTTAAAAAAAGGTTTAAAAGGGAGACGAGACTTGGCAAAAACGGGTGCAACACGAGGACTTCCCAGGGGGTCACCCATCCTAGTACTACTCTCGCCCAAGAACGCTTAACTTCGGAATTCTGATGGGATCCGGTGCATTAGTACTCGTATGACCGCACCCGAAATAGTATGCGTGCTTAATGGTAATATACTGAAAAAGTTTAAAAAAAAAAAGAACTGAAAAGAAAAAATGAATATAAAAACGGTAGACGGGACATAAAGAATCAAAAGATTGAAAAGGGAGTAATGACGTGTCAAAAAAGGGTGCAGAAACGATAACTTCGAAGGGTGACGTTTAAAAAAATGTTTAAAAGGGAGACGGGATGTGGCAAAAATGGGTGCAACACGAGGACTTCCCAGGGGGTCACCCATCCTAGTACTACTCTCGCCCAAGCATGCTTAAATTCGGAGTTCTGATGGGATCCGGTGCATTAGTGCTGGTATGATTGCACCCAAAACAATATGCGCGCTTAATGCTAATATGCTGAAAAAGTTTAAAAAAAAGAACAAAAAATAAAAAATGAATATAAAAACGGGAGTCGGGACATAAAGAATTAAAAAATTGAAATGGGAGTCATGACGTGGAAAAAAAAGGTGCAGAAACGAGAACTTCGAAAGGCGACGTTTAAAAAAATGTTTAAAAGGGAGACGAGTCGTGGCAAAAAAAGGTGCAACACAAGGACTTCCCAGGGGGTCACCCATCCTAGTACTACTCTCGCCCAAGCACGCTTAACTTCGTAGTTCTGATGGGATCCGGTGCATTAGTGCTGGTATGATCGCACCCAAAACTCTACACGCGCTTAATGCTAATATGCTGAAAAAGTTTTAAAAAAAAAAGAACAAAAAATAAAAAATGAATATAAAAACGGGAGTTGGGACGTAAGAAATCAAAAAATTGAAAAGGGAGTCATGACGTGGCAAAAAAGGGTGCAGAAACGAGAACTTCGAAGGGCGACGTTTAAAAAAATGTTTAAAAGGGAAACGACACGTGACAAAAAAAGGTGCAACACGAGGACTTCCCAGGGGGTCACCCATCCTGGTACTACTCTTGCCCAAACACGCTTAACTTCGGAGTTTTGATGGGATCCGGTGCATAAGTTCTGGTATGATCGCACCCGAAATAGTCTGCGCGCTTCAAGCAAATATGATGAAAAAGTTTTAAAAAAAAGAGAACTAAAAATAAAAAATGAATATAAAAAACGGGATTCGGGACGTAAAAAAATCAAAAAATTGAAAAGGGAGTCATGATGTGGCAAAAAAGGGTGCACAAACGAGAATTTCGAAGGGCGACGTTTAAAAAAATGTTTAAAAGGGAGACGAGACGTGGAAAAAAAGGGTGCAACACGAGGACTTCTCAAGGGGTGACGCATCCTGGTACTATTCTCGCCCAAGCATGCTTAACTTCGGAGTTCTGATGGGATCCGGTGCATTAGTGTTGGTATGATCGCACCCGAAATAATATGCGCGCCTAAAGCTAATATTCTGAAAAAGTTAAAAAAAAAAGAACTAAAAATAAAAAATGAATATAAAAACAGGAGTGGGACGTAAAAAATCAAAAAATTGAAAAGGATGTCATGACATGGCAAAAAAGGGTGCAGAAACGAGAACTTCGAAGGGTGACGTTTAATAAAATCTTTAAAAGGGAGACGAGACTTGGCAAAAAGGGGTGCAACACGAGGACTTCCGAGGGGTCACCCATCCTAGTACTACTCTCGCCCAAGCACGCTTAACTTCGAAGTTCTGATGGGATCCGGTGCATTAGTGCTGGTATGATCGCACACGAAATAGTGTGCACGCTTAATGCTAATATGCTGAAAAAGTTTTTTAAAAATAAGAACTAAAAATAAAAAATGAATATAAAAACGGGAGTCGCGACGTGAAAAATCAAAAAATTGAAAAGGGAGTTATCACGTTGCAAAGAAGGGTGCAGAAACTAGAACTTCGAAGGGCGACGTTTTAAAAAATAATTAAAAGGGAGACGACACGTGGCAAAAAGGGGTGCAACACGAGGACTTCCCAGAGGGTCACCCATCGTAGTACTACTCTCGTGCTTGCTACTCTCGCCCAAGCACGCTTAACTTTGAAGTTCTGTTGGGATCCGGTGCATTAGTGCTAGTATGATCGCACCCAAAATAGTATGCGCGCTTAATGCTAATATGCTGAAAAAGTTAAAAAAAAAAGAACTAAAAATAAAAAATGAATATAAAAACGGGAGTCGGTACTTAAAAAATCAAAAAATTGAAAAGGGAGTCATGATGTGTCAAAAAAGGGTGCAGAAACGAGAACTTCGAAAGGCGATGTTTAAAAAAATGTTTAAAAGGGAGACGAGACGTGGTAAAAAGAGGTGCAACACGAGGACTTCCCAGGGGGTCACCACCCATCCTAGTACTACTCTCGCCCAAACACGCTTAACTTCGGAGTTTTGATGGTATCCGGTGCATTAGTGTTGGTATGATCACACCCGAAATAGTATACGTGCTTAAAGCTAATATGCTGAAAAAGTTTTTAAAAAAAAGAACTAAAAATAAAAAATGAATATAAAAACGGGAGTCGGGACGTAAAAAATCAAAAAATTGAAAAGGGAGTCATGACGTGGCAAAAAAGGGTGCAGAAACGAGAACTTCGAAGGGCGACGTTTAAAAAAATGTTTAAAAGGGAGACGAGACGTGGCAAAAAAGGGGTGCAACACGAGGACTTCCGAGGGGGTCACCCATCTCGCCCAAGCACGCTTAACTTCGGAGTTTTGATGGGATCCGGTGCATTAGTTCTGGTATGATTGCACCCGAAATAGTATGCGCACTTAATGCTAATATGCTGAAAAAGTTTTTAAAAAAAAAGAATTAAAAAAAACGGGAGTCGGGACGTAAAATATCAAAAAATTGAAAAGGGAGTCATGACGTGGCAAATAAGGGTGTAGAAACGAGAACTTCGAAGGTCGACGTTTAAAAAAATGTTTAAAAGGGAAACGAGACGTGGCAAAAAAGGGTTCAACACGAGGAAAACCTGCATTGCATATTTAAAAAAAATACTTTTAATGTTTATTTAAGAATGAGTTAAGTGAGAGAACTTATATGATGCTAAGTTATGATTTATGATTATACGTTATGTTTAATTATTTTAAAGATTTTATGATATGATTTTCTTTCGAGATATTAAGGGTTTTGCAGGATTGCTCACGGATGAAACCGAGCTCGATCTCCACTCACTCGACACACATGAATGGAAGTAAAAGATAAGATGTTAATTAAATTAATTGAATAAAATGATTTAGGTTTATATGCTTTCTTTTTAGGAAGTTTTACTTATGATCTTATATGTATATTTATGAAATAAGACGTCTTACTTGAACGAGCATGCATTATAGGTAATTATTGAAATAACCGAAATGCTTATTATTATATTTATTATTAATTTAATTAATACTTAATTTAATGCTAAGCAAATTCCACATTTATGTGAAATATACATCACATTATGATTACTAGTCCATTTAATAAGGTATACATATACTTATATATATATATGTGTGTAATATGAAACATGAAATATCAAGATAAATAATTAGATTAACCTTTATTTTTAATCCAAATCTTCCAAGATAAGTTTACTAACATATGACTAAGTAACCTAGCCTAGCCACCTCACTAATCTAATAGCATCATGCAAATAACCATCAACTTGCAACATGCAATACATCTTAGCTTGAGGATATTTCTTCTCTCTCCCTCCCTCTCTCTCGATCACTCTCCCTCTCTCCCTCTCTCCCTCTCTTGATCACTTCATATAAAAGAGCCAAAGTCAAAGATAAGTTAATACAAGAGATAAAGGAAAGCAAAAATCATATATCCTTCAAGTTCTTCTTCTCAAACCTAAAGATATTTTTGGCTAAACCCTTATGAATCCTTCATTAAAACTCATGATTTATGCTTAATACTTTAGGATAAGAAGTCCAAAGATGTTCTTTGGCATATTTGTTGGGATTATGTGTTGTTTGTATGGAGGAATAAGTTGATTCTAGAATAGGCTTAAGGATATGCTTTGTTTTGTTACTGTTTTAGTTGTGTTCGAAACTTTTACAAATTGAATTAAGATGAATCATTTTGCTAGATTGACATATATGAAGTCAAGAATATTCCTGTAAAATTTCATGAGGTTTGGAGTTAAATTCAATTTTATATGATTTTTCTAAGATAAACTGTTCGGAGACAGTTTTCACCCTGTTTTTGGGTCTGGTTCGTATAATTTTCTGGAATAATATAGTTCGAATTTGTGCATAATATTTTACTATGTACAAGAAAATGTTCTTAGGTACGTGTAGGATTTTAGTATGAATTTTTTCGAGTCTTGTACGATTTATGCCGATTTTTACAATAAAACCTGTTTTTCACGTAGACAATGTCCTGTTTTCAGCTTCGTTCTAAAATTCATAACTAATTATTGGAATCGAATTTATAAGCCATGTTTAATTATGTTGTAGTACGTGTTCTTATGAGTATGTAGAATTTTTCTGTGTCATTTTTGGAGCCTTGTACGAATTATGGTGATTTTTGCGAGAAAGCCTGTTTTCGGCATATGTTATGTTCGGTTTTCGGAAAACTTAGGAATATCCATGACTAATTAGGTGAATCTTATTTGTAGTTGACATTTTTATATGTTTTATAATTAATTGAATGGTATGAATATGTTTAAGATTGATGTGATCTAATATATAAATGTAAAAGTATGTGTTATACGATATAAGGAAGCTAATCAGTTAAGTGTGTCGAGCGCAGTCGAGACGATCAGTGGAACCTGAGGCAACCCTAGCACCTTTTACGTACAAGTGGGTAACTTCTACTCTCTACTATGTGTTGTTAATTGAATTGATAAGATATGTATGAAAATCTACGACTGAAGTCCGTAGCTATAACCAGTATGTAACTTCCATACTGGGCGACGACCTTAAGGGCGTAACTGCCTAGTCTATGAAAGCGACCATAAGGGCTTAATTGCCTGGTCTATGAAAGGTTTAGTGGGCGAGCGACTCCCACATTCCTTTATATTGACCTTAAGGGCGTAACTGCCTGGTCTATGCGAGGTTTAGTGGGCGAGCGATTCCCACATTCCTCTATGAAAGTAAGCTTTAGTGGGTGAGCGATTCCCACATTCCTTTACGATTATGACATGTAATACCTGCTTAATGATTTAATTACTTCACTCTATTAGACAATAAAGTTATCCCATTGGGATCCCTCTCCGGAGGTGTCTCATGATGTTACCGTTTTATATTTTCAGGCTCGCTGGATGATGACGTGGACGAGTAGAGGCTGGACTGACTTCTCTCCGTTGCATTAAATAAATATGTTAGAATTAAGTTCTTTTTCTTTAAAAACAGTATGTTGTCTAGACTTATCTTATATTATATATGTTTTGTTGTGTAAATTCATGTTGGTCTATGGTTCAAACATTTTACCTAGAAATGTGGGTAAGACACGACTAGACTTGTTTAATAGTCGATGTAAAATTACATATATATGTTATATTTAAAAAGTAAAAATTTTAAAACTCTCGTGTCTTCGCTTTTAAGTCTTCCGATGTATGTTATAAAATCATTATAATTTCTTTATTTCTTAAGTATGTAAAGGGTGGCGACCTATTTCCAATAAAGGGAAACGGGGCGTTAAAGTTATAGATTAGTTTTTTGTTGAGTTAGAAGATTAATCGAGTACCGTTAACTCTTTCGAAGATGATTCGAGTATAATTAATACTTTACTTAGTCAATAAGTTTTCAATAATCGTTACACTTAGAGTTGTGGATTACTTTTATGTTAAGTTAGAAGAATAATCGAGTACCATTAACTCTTTAGAAGATGAATCGAGTACAATTAACTCTTTACTTGGTCAACAAGTTATCAATTATTGTTACACTTAGAGTTACAGATTAGTTTTATGTTGACTTAGAAGACTAATCAAGTGCAATTAACTCTTTAGAAGATGATTCGAGTACAATTAACTCTTTACTTGGTTAAAAGGATTTCAATAATAGTTACACTTAGAGTTACATATTAGTTTTATGTTGAGTTAGAAGATTAATCGAGAACCATTAACTCTTTAGAAGATGAATCGCGTACAATTAACTCTTTACTTGGTCAACAAGTTTTCAATAATCGTTACACTTAGAGTAACAAATTAGTTTTATATTGAGTTAGAAGATTATTCGTGTAGATTTAACTCTTTAGAAGATGAATCGAGTACAATTAACTTTATAATTGGTTAACAAGTTATCAATTATCGTTACACTTAGAGTTACGGATTAGTTTTATGTTGAGTTAGAAGACTAATCAAGTGCAATTAACTCTTCAGAAGATGATTCGAGTACAATTAACTCTTTAATTGGTCAACAAGTTATCAATTATCGTTACACTTAGAGTTACAGATTAGTTTTATGTTGAGTTAGAAGATTAATCTTATACCATTAAGTCTTTAGAAGATGAATCGAGTACAATTAACTCTTTACTTGGTCAACAAATTTTCAATAATCAATACACTTAGAGTTACGGATTAGTTTTATGTTGAATTAGAAGATTAATCGAGTACCATTAACTCTTTAGAAGATGAATCGAGCACAATTAATTCTTTAATTGGTCAACAAGTTTTCGACATTCGTTACACTTAGAGTTACGGATGAGTTTTATGTTGAGTTAGAAGATTTATCTTGTACCATTAACTCTTTTGAAGATGATTCGATTACAATTAATACTGTACTTAGTCAACAAATTTTCAATAATCGTTACACTTAGAGTTACAGATTTGTTTTATGTTGAGTTAGAAGATTAATCGAGTGCAATTAACTATTTAGAAGATGATTCGAGTACAATTAATTCTTTACTTTGTTAACAAGTTTTCAATAAATGTTACACTTAGAGTTACAGATTAGTTTTATATTGAGTTAGAAGATTAATTGAGTACCATTAACTCTTTAGAAGATGAATCAAGTACGATTAACTTTGTAATTGGTCAACAAATTATCAATTATCTTTACACTTGGAGTTATGGATTAGTTTTATGTTGAGTTAGAAGATTAATCTTATACCATTAACTCTTTAGAAGATGATTCGAGTACAATTAACACTTACTTAGTCAATAAATTTTCAATAATCGTTACACTTAGAGTTATGGATTAGTTTTATGTTGAGTTAGAAGATTGCTCTTGTCCCATTAACTCTTTAGAAGTTGATTCAAGTACCATTTACTCTTTACCTGGTCAACAAGTTTTCAATAATCGTAACACTTAGAGTAACAGATTAGTTTTATATTGAGTTAGAAGAATAATCGAGTACCATTAACTCATTAGAAGATGAATCGAGTACAATTAATTCTTTAATTGGTCAACAAGTTTTCGACAATCGTTACAGTTAGAGTTACGGATGAGTTTTATGTTGAGTTAGAAGATTTATCTTGTACCATTAACTCTTTAGAAGATGATTTGATTACAATTAATACTGTACTTAGTCAACAAGTTTTCAATAATCGGTACACTTAGAGTTACAGATTAGTTTTATGTTGAGTTTGAAGATTAATCGAGTACCATTAACTCTTTAGAATATGATTCGAGTACAATTAACTGTTTACTTGGTAAACAAATTTTCAATTATCGTTACACTTAGAGTTATAGAATAGTTTTTCGTTGAGTTAGAAGATTAATCAAGTAGCATTAACTCTTTAGAAGATGATTCGAGTACAATTAACACTTTACTTAGTCAATAAGTTTTCAATAATCGTTACACTTAGAGTTGTGGATTACTTTTATGTTAAGTTAGAAGAATAATCGAGTACCATGAACTCTTTAGAAGATGAATCGAGTACGATTAACTCTTTAATTGGCCAACAAGTTTTTAACTATCGTTACACTTTGAGTTACGGATTAGTTTTATGTTGAGTTAGAAGATTTATCTAGTACCATTAACTCTTTAGAAGATGATTTGAGTACAATTAACTCTTTACTTGGTCAACAAGTATTAAATAATCATTGCACTTAGAGTTACGGATTAGTTTTATGTTGACTTAGAAGATTTATCTAGTACCATTAACTCTTTAGAAAATGAATCGAGTACAATTAACTCTTTACTTGGTCAACAAGTTTTCAATAATCAGTACACTTAGAGTTACAGATTAGTTTTATGTTGAGTTAGAAGATTTATCGAGTACTATTAACTCTTTAGAAGATGAATGGAGTACAATTAACTCTTTACTTAGTCAACAAGTTTTCAATAATCGTTACACTTAGATATAATGAATAGTTTTATGTCGAGTTAGTAGATTAATCGAGTGCAATTAACTATTTAGAAGATGATTCTAGTACAATTAACTCTTTACTTTATTAACAAGTTTTCAATAAATGTTACACTTAGAGTTACAGATTAGGTTTATGGTAAGTCAGAAGATTAATCGAGTACCATTAATTATTTAGAAGATGAATCTAGTACGATTAACTCTTTACTTGGTCAACAAGTTTTCAATAATCGTTACACTTAGAGTTATAGATTAGTTTTATATTGAGTTAGAAGACTAATCTTGTACCATTAACTCTTTAGATGTTGATTCGAGTACAATTAACTCTTTAATTGGTGAACAAGTTATAAATTATTGTTACACTTAGAGTTATGGATTAGTTTTATGTTGATATGGAAGATTAATCTTGTACCATTAACTCTTTAGAAGATGATTCGAGTACAATTAACTCTTTAGAAGATGATTCGAGTACAATTAACAGTTTACTTAGTCAATAAGTTTTCCATAATCGTTACACTTAGAATTGCGGATTAGTTTTAATTGAGTTAGAAGACTGATCGAGTACCATTAATTCTTTGGAAGATGATTTGAGTACAATTAACTCTTTACTTGGTGAACAAGTTTTCCATAATCGTTACACTTAGAGTCATAGATTAGTTTTTTGTTGAGTTAGACGATTAATCGAGTACCGTTAACTCTTTAGAAGATGTTTCGAGTATAATTAACACTTTACTTAATCAATAAGTTTTCAATAATCGTTACACTTAGAGTTACGGATTACTTTTATGTTGAGTTAGATGATTAATCGAGTACCATTACCTCTTTAGAAGATGAATCGAGTACAATTAACTCTTTACTTGGTCAATAAGTTTTCAATAGTCGTTACACTTAGAGTAACAAATTAGTTTTATATTTACTTAGGAGATTAATCGAGTAGAATTAACACTTTAGAAGATGAATCGAGTACGACTAACTCTTTAATTGGTCAAAAAGTTATCAATTATTGTTACACTTAGTGTTACAGATTAGTTTTATGTTGAGTTAGAAGATTAATCTTGTACCATTAACTCTGTAGAAGTTAATTCGAGTACCATTTACTCTTTACTTGGTTAAGAAGTTTTCAATAATCGTTACACTTAGAGTAACATATTAGTTTTATATTGAGTTAGAAGATTAATCTTGTACCATTAACTCTTTAGAAGATGAATCGAGTACAATTAACTTTTAACTTGGTCAACAAGTTTACAATAATCGTTACACTTAGAGTAACATATTAGTTTTATATTGAGTTAGAAGACTAATCGAGTACCATTAACACTTTAGAAGATGATTCGGGTACAATTAACTCTTTAATTGGTGAACAAGTTATAAATTATTGTTACACTTAGAGTTATGGATTAGTTTTATGTTGATTTGGAAGATTAATCTTGTACCATTAACTCTTTAGAAGATGATTCGAGTACAATTAACTCTTTACTTGGTCAACAAGTTTTCAATAATCAATACAGTTAGAGTTACGGATTAGTTTAATGTTTAGTTAGAAGATTAATAACGTACCATCAACTCTTTAGAAGATGATTCGAGTACAATTAACTCTTTACTTGGTCAACAAGTTTTCAATAATTGTTACACTTAGAGTAACAGATTAGTTTTATATTGAGTTAGAAGACTAATCTTCTACCATTAACTCTTTAGAAGTTGATTCGAGTACAATTAACTCTTTAATTGGTGAACAAGTTATCAATTATTGTTACACATAGAGTTATGGATTACTTTTATGTTGAGTTAGAAGATTAATAACGTACCATTAACTCTTCAGAAGATGATTCAAGTACAATTAACTCTTTACTTGGTCAACAAGTTTTCAATAATAAATACACTTAGAGTTACTGATTAGTTTTATGTTGAGTTAGAAGATTAATAACGTACCATTAACTCTTTAGAAGATGATTCGAGTACAATTACCTCTTTACTTAGTCAACAAGTTTTCAATAATCGTTACACTTAGAGATAATGAATAGTTTTATGTCGAGTTAGTAGATTAATCGAGTGCAATTAACTATTTAGAAGATGATTCTAGTACAATTAACTCTTTACTTTATTAACAAGTTTTCAATAAATGTTACACTTAGAGTTACAGATTAGTTTTATGGTAAGTCAGAAGATTAATCGAGTACCATTAATTATTTAGAAGATGAATCTAGTACGATTAACTCTTTACTTAGTCAACAAGTTTTCAATAATCGTTACACTTAGAGTTATAGATTAGTTTTATATTGAGTTAGAAGACTAATCTTGTACCATTAACTCTTTAGATGTTGATTCGAGTACAATTAACTCTTTAATTGGTGAACAAGTTATAAATTATTGTTACACTTAGAGTTATGGATTAGTTTTATGTTGATATGGAAGATTAATCTTGTACCATTAACTCTTTAGAAGATGATTCGAGTACAATTAACTATTTAGAAGATGATTCGAGTACAATTAACAGTTTACTTAGTCAATAAGTTTTCCATAATCGTTACACTTAGAATTGCGGATTAGTTTTAATTGAGTTAGAAGACGGATCGAGTACCATTAATTCTTTGGAAGATGATTTGAGTACAATTAACTCTTTACTTGGTGAACAAGTTTTCCATAATCGTTACACTTAGAGTCATAGATTAGTTTTTTGTTGAGTTAGACGATTAATCGAGTAGCGTTAACTCTTTAGAAGATGATTCGAGTATAATTAACACTTTACTTAATCAATAAGTTTTCAATAATCGTTACACTTAGAGTTACGGATTACTTTTATGTTGAGTTAGATGATTAATCGAGTACCATTAACTCTTTAGAAGATGAATCGAGTACAATTAACTCTTTACTTGGTCAATAAGTTTTCAATAGTCGTTACACTTAGAGTAACAAATTAGTTTTATATTTACTTAAGAGATTAATCGAGTAGAATTAACACTTTAGAAGACGAATCGAGTACGACTAACTCTTTAATTGGTCAAAAAGTTATCAATTATTGTTACACTTAGTGTTACAGATTAGTTTTATGTTGAGTTAGAAGATTAATCTTGTACCATTAACTCTGTAGAAGTTAATTCGAGTACCATTTACTCTTTACTTGGTTAAGAAGTTTTCAATAATCGTTACACTTAGAGTAACATATTAGTTTTATATTGAGTTAGAAGATTAATCTTGTACCATTAACTCTTTAGAAGATGAATCGAGTACAATTAACTTTTAACTTGGTCAACAAGTTTACAATAATCGTTACACTTAGAGTAACAGATTAGTTTTATATTGAGTTAGAAGACTAATCGAGTACCATTAACACTTTAGAAGATGATTCGGGTACAATTAACTCTTTAATTGGTGAACAAGTTATAAATTATTGTTACACTTAGAGTTATGGATTAGTTTTATGTTGATTTGGAAGATTAATCTTGTACCATTAACTCTTTAGAAGATGATTCGAGTACAATTAACTCTTTACTTGGTTAACAAGTTTTCAATAATCAATACAGTTAGAGTTACGGATTAGTTTTATGTTTAGTTAGAAGATTAATAACGTACCATTAACTCTTTAGAAGATGATTCGAGTACAATTAACTCTTTACTTGGTCAACAAGTTTTCAATAATCGTTACACTTAGAGTAACAGATTAGTTTTATATTGAGTTAGAAGACTAATCTTCTACCATTAACTCTTTAGAAGTTGATTCGAGTACAATTAACTCTTTAATTGGTGAACAAGTTATCAATTATTGTTACACTTAGAGTTATGGATTACTTTTATGTTGAGTTAGAAGATTAATAACGTACCATTAACTCTTCAGAAGATGATTCAAGTACAATTAACTCTTTACTTGGTCAACAAGTTTTCAATAATAAATACACTTAGAGTTACTGATTAGTTTTATGTTGAGTTAGAAGATTAATAACGTACCATTAACTCTTTAGAAGATGATTCGAGTACAATTAACTCTTTACTTGGTCAACAAGTTTTCAATAATCGTTACACTTAGAGTAACAGATTAGTTTTATATTGAGTTAGAAGACTAATCATGTACCATTAACTCTTTAGATGTTGATTCGAGTACAATTAACTCTTTAATTGGTGAACAAGTTATAAAATATTGTTACACTTAGAGTTATGGATTAGTTTTATGTTGATATGGAAGATTAATCTTGTACCATTAACTCTTTAGAAGATGATTCGAGTATAATTAACTCTTTACTTGGTCAACAAGTTTTCAATAATCGTTACACTTAGAGTAACAGATTAGTTTTATATTGAGTTAGAAGATTAATCTTGTACCATAAACTCTTTAGAAGTTGATTCGAGTACAATTAACTCTTTAATTGGTGAACAAGTTATCAATTATTGTTACGCTTAGAGTTATGGATTACTTTTATGTTGTGTTAGAAGATTAATCTTGTACCGTTAACTCTTTAGAAGATGATTCGAGTACAATTAACTCTTTACTTGGTCAACAAGGTTTCAATAATCAATACTCCTAGAGTTACAGATTAGTTTTATGTTGAGTTAGAAGATTAATAACGTACCATTAACTCTTTAGAAGATGATTCGAGTACAATTAACTCTTTACTTGGTCAACAAGTTTTCAATAATCGTTACACTTAGAGTAACAGATTAGTTGTAGATTGAGTTAGAAGATTAATCTTGTACCATTAATTCTTTAGAAGTTGATTCGAGTACAATTAACTCTTTCATTGGTGAACAAGTTATCAATTATTGTTACACTTAGAGTTATGGATTAGTTTTATGTTGAGTTAGAAGAGTAATCTTGTACCATTAATTCTTTGGAAGATGATTTGAGTAAAATTAACTCTTTACTTGGTTAACAAGTTTTCAATAATCGTTACACTTAGACTTACAGATTAGTTTTATGTTGAGTTAGAAGATTAATAACGTACCATGAACTCTTTAGAAGATGATTCGAGTACAATTAACTCTTTACTTGGTCAACAAGTTTTCAATAATCGTTACACTTAGAGTAACATATTAGTTTTATATTGAGTTAGAAGACTAATCTTGTACCATTAACTCTTTAGATGTTGATTCGAGTACAATTAACTCTTTAATTGGTGAACAAGTTATAAATTATTGTTACACTTAGAGTTATGGATTAGTTTTATGTTGATATGGAAGATTAATCTTGTAACATTAACTCTTTAGAAGATGATTCGAGTAGAATTAACTCTTTACTTGGTCAACAAGTTTTCAATAATCGTTACACTTAGAGTAACGGATTAGTTTTATATTGAGTTAGAAGACTAATCTTGTACCATAAACTCTTTAAAAGTTGATTCGAGTACAATTAACTCTTTAATTGGTGAACAAGTTATCAATTATTGTTACGCTTAGAGTTATGGATTACTTTTATGTTGTGTTAGAAGATTAATCTTGTACCGTTAACTCTTTAGAAGATGATTCGAGTACAATTAACTCTTTACTTGTTCAACAAGTTTTCAATAATCAATACACCCAGAGTTACGGATTAGTTTTATGTTGAGTTAGAAGATTAATAACGTACCATTAACTCTTTAGAAGATGATTCGAGTATAATTAACTCTTTACTTGGTCAACAAGTTTTCAATAGTCGTAAGACTTAGAGTAACAGATTAGTTTTAGATTGAGTTAGAAGATTAATCTTGTACCATTACTTCTTTAGAAGTTGATTCGAGTACAATTAACTCTTTCATTGGTGAACAAGTTATCAATTATTGTTACACTTAGAGTTATGGATTAGTTTTATGTTGAGTTAGAAGAGTAATCTTGTACCATTAATTCTTTCGAAGATGATTTGAGTACAATTAACTCTTTACTTGGTTAACAAGTTTTCAATAATCGTTACACTTAGACTTACGGATTAGTTTTATGTTGAGTTAGAAGATAATAACGTACCATTAACTCTTTAGAAGATGATTCGAGTACAATTAACTCTTTACTTGGTCAACAAGTTTTCAATAATCGTTACACTTAGAATAACAAATTAGTTTTATATTGAGTTAGAGGACTAATCTTGTACCATTAACTCTTTAGATGTTGATTCGAGTACAATTAACTCTTTAATTGGTGAACACGTTATAAATTATTGTACACTTAGAGTTATGGATTAGTTTTATATTGATATGGAAGATTAATCTTGTACCATTAACTCTTTAGAAGATGATTCGAGTACAATTAACTCTTTACTTGGTCAACAAGTTTTCAATAATCAATACACTTAGAGTTACGGATTAGTTTTATGTTGAGTTAGAAGACTAATCTTGTACCATTAACTCTTTAGATGTTGATTCGAGTACAATTAACTCTTTAATTGGTGAACAAGTTATAAATTATTGTTACACTTAGAGTTATGGATTAGTTTTATGTTGATATGGAAGATTAATCTTGTAACATTAACTCTTTAGATGATGATTCGAGTACAATTAACTCTTTACTTGGTCAACAAGTTTCCAATAATCGTTACACTTAGAGTAACAGATTAGTTTTATATTGAGTTAGAAGACTAATCTTCTACCATTAACTCTTTAGAAATTGATTCGAGTACAATTAACTCTTTAATTGGTGAACAAGTTATCTATTATTGTTACACTTAGAGTTATGGATTACTTTTATGTTGAGTTAGAAGATTAATCTTGTACCATTAACTCTTTAGAAGATGATTCGAGTACAATTAACTCTTTACTTGGTCATCAAATTTTCAATAATCAATACAGTTAGAGTTACGGATTAGTTTTATGTTGAGTTAGAAGAGTAATCTTGTACCATTAACTCTTTAGAAGATGATTCGAGTACAATTAACTCTTAACTTGGTCAACAAGTTTTCAATAATCAATACACTTAGAGTTACAAATTAGTTTTATGTTGAGTTAAAAGATTAATAACGTACCATTAACTCTTTAGAAGATGATTCGAGTACAATTAACTCTTTACTTGGTCAACAAGTTTTCAATAATCGTTACACTTAGAGTAACAGATTAGTTTTATATTGAGTTAGTAGATTAATCTTGTACCATTAACTCTTTAGAAGATGATTCGAGTACAATTAACTCTTTACTTGGTCAACAAGTTTTCAATAATCAATACAGTTAGAGTTACGGATTAGTTTTATGTTTAGTTAGAAGATTAATAACGTACCATTAACTATTTAGAAGATGATTCGAGTACAATTAACTCTTTAATTGGTCAACAAGTTATCAATTATTGTTACACTTAGAGTTATGGATTACTTTTATGTTGAGTTAGAAGATTAATAACGTACCATTAACTCTTCAGAAGATGATTCAAGTACAATTAACTCTTTACTTGGTCAACAAGTTTTCAATAATCGTTACACTTAGAGTAACAGATTAGTTTTATATTGAGTTAGAAGATTAATCTTGTACAATTAACTCTTTAGAAGTTGATTCGAGTACAATTAACTCTTTCATTGGTGAACAAGTTATCAATTATTGTTACACTTAGAGTTATGGATTAGTTTTATGTTGAGTTAGAAGACTAATCTTGTACCATTAATTCTTTGGAAGATGATTTGAGTATAATTAACTCTTTACTTGGTCAACAAGTTTTCAATAATCGTTACACTTAGAGTTACGGATTAGTTTTATGTTGAGTTAGAAGAGTAATCTTGTACCATTAACTCTTTACAAGATGATTCGAGTACAATTAACACTTTACTTAGTCAATAAGTTTTCCATAATCGTTACATTTAGAGTTACAGATTACTTTTATGTTGAGTTAGATGATTAATCGAGAACTATTAAATCTTTAGAAGATGAATAACGTACCATAAACTCTTTACTTGGTGAACAAGTTTTCAATAATCGTTACACTTAGAGTAATAGATTAGTGTTTTATTTAGTTAGAAGATTAATCGAGTAGAATTATCTCTTCAGAAGATGAATCGAGTACAATTAACACTTTAATTGGTCAACAAGTTATCAATTATTGTTACACTTAGAGTTACAGATTAGTTTTATGTTGAGTTAGAAGATTAATCTTGTTCCATTAACTATTTAGAATTTAATTCGAGTACCATTTACTCTTTTCTTGGTTAACAAGTTTTCAATAATCGTTACACTTAGAGTTATAGATTAGTTTTGTGTTGAGTAAGAAGATTAATCAAGTACCATTAACTCTTTAGAAGATGAAACGAGTACAATTAACTTTTTACCTGGTCAACAAGTTTTCAATAATCGTTACACTTAGAGTAACAGATTAGTTTTATATTGAGTTAGAAGATTAATCGAGTAGAATTAACACTTTAGAATATGAATCGAGTACAACTAACTCTTTAATTGGTCAACAAGTTATCAATTATTGTTACACTTAGTGTTACAGATTAGTTTTATGTTGAGTTAGAAGATTAATATTGTACCATTAACTCTTTAGAAGATTTATCGAGTACAATTAACTTTTTACTTGGTCAACAAGTTTTCAATAATCGAGTACAATTAACACTTTACTTAGTCAATAAGTTTTCCATAATCGTTACACTTAGAGTTGCGGATTAGTTTTAATTGAGTTAGAAGACTGGTCGAGTACCATTAATTCTTTGGAAGATGATTTGAGTATAATTAACTCTTTACTTGGTCAACAAGTTTTCAATAATTGTTACACTTAGAGTTACGGATTAGTTTTATGTTGAGTTAGAAGAGTAATCTTGTACCATTAACTCTTTAGAAAATGATTCAACTACAATTAACATTTTACTTAGTCAATAAGTTTTCCATAATCGTTACACTTAGAGTAACGGATTAGTTTTATATTGAGTTATAAGAATAATCGAGTACCATTAAATCTTTAGAAGATGAATCGAGTAAAATTAATTCTTTAATTGGTCAACAAGTTTCCAATAATCATTACACTCAGAGTGACGAATTTGTTTTATTCTGAGTTAGAAGATTTATCTAGTATCATTTACTCTTTAGAAGATGATTCAATTACTATTAATACTTTACTTAGTCAACAAGTTCTCAATAATCGTTACACTTAGAGTTACGGATTAGTTTTATGTTGAGTTAGAAGAGTAATCTTGTACCATTAACTCTTTAGAAAATGATTCGAGTACAATTAACATTTTACTTAGTCAACAAGTTTTCCATAATCGTTACACTTAGAGTTACAAATTACTTTTATGTTGAGTTAGATGATTAATCGACAACCATTAACTCTTTAGAAGATGAATAACGTACAATTAACTCTTTACTTGGTGAACAAGTTTTCAATAATCGTTACACTTAGAGTAATAGATTAGTTTTATATTTAGTAAGAAGATTAATCGAGTAGAATTAACTCTTCAGAAGATGAATCGAGTACAATTAACTCTTTAATTGGTCAACAATTTATCAATTATTGTTACACTTAGAGTTACAGATTAGTTTTATGTTGAGTTAGAAGATTAATCTTATACCATTAACTCTTTAGAAGTTAATTCGAGTACCATTTACTCTTTACTTGGTTAACATGTTTTCAATAATCGTTACAGTTAGAGTTATAGATTAGTTTTGTGTTGAGTTAGAAGATTAATCGAGTACCATCAACTCTTTAGAAGATGTATCGAGTACAATTAACTTTTTACTTGGTCAACAAGTTTTCAATAATCGTTACACTTAGAGTAACAGATTAGTTTTATATTGAGTTAGAAGATTAATCGAGTAGAATTAACACTTTAGAATATGAATCGAGTACAATTAACTCTTTAATTGGTCAACAAGTTATAAAATATTGTTACACTTAGAGTTACTGATAGTTTTATGTTGAGTTAGAAGATTAATCTTGTACTATTAACTCTTTATAAGATGATTCGAGTAAAATTAACTCTTTACTTTGTCAACAAGTTTTCAACAATCGTTACACTTAGAGTTACGGAATAATTTTCTGTTGAGTTATAAGATTTATCTAGTACCATTAACTCTTTAGAAGATGATTCGATTACAATTAATACTTTACTTAGTCAACAAGTTTTCAATAATCGTTACACTTAGAGTTATAGATTAGTTTTATGTTGAGTTAGAAAATTAATCTTGTACCATTAACTCTTTAGAAGATGACTCGAGTTCAATTAACACTTTACTTAGTCAATAAGTTTTCCATAATCGTTACACATAGAGTTGCGGATTAGTTTTATATTGAGCTAGAAGATTGATCGAGTACCATTAACTCTTTGGAAGATGGTTTGAGTACAATGAACTCTTTATTTGATCAACAAGTTTTCAATAATCGTTACACTTAGAGTAATAGATTAGTTTTATATTTAGTTAGTAGATTAATCGAGTAGAATTAACTCTTTAGAAGATGAATCGAGTACAATTAATTCTTTAATTGGTCAACAAGTTTTCAATAATCAATACACTTAGAGTTACGGATTAGTTTTATGTTGAATTAGAAGATTAATCGAGTACCATTAACTCTTTAGAAGATGAATCGAGTACAATTAACTCTTTACGTGCTCAACAAGTTTTCAATAATCAATACACTTAGAATTACAGATTAGTTTTATTTTGAGTTAGAAGATTAATCGAGTACCATTAACTCTTTTGAAGATGAATCGAGTACAATTAACTCTTTACCTGGTCAACAAGTTTTCAATAATCGTTATACTTAGAGTTACGGATTAGTTTTATGTTGATTAGAAGACTAATGAAGTCCAATTAACTCTTTAGAAGATGATTCGAGTACAATTAACTCTTTACTTGGTTAAAAAGATTTCAATAATTGTTACACTTAGAGTTACATATTCGTTTTATGTTAAGTTAGAGGATTAATCGAAAACCATTAACTCTTTAGAAGATGTATCGAGTACAATTAACTCTTTACTTGGTCAACAAGTTTTCAATAATCGTTACACTTTGAGTAACTGATTAATTTTATATTGAGTTAGAAGATTATAAGAGTAGATTTAACTCTTTAGAAGGTGAATCGAGTACAATTAACTCTATAATTGGTCATCAAGTTATCAATTAACGTTACACTTAGAGTTATGGATTAGTTTTATGTTAAGTTAGAAGATTAATCTTATACCATTAACTCTTTAGAAGATGATTCGAGTACAATTAACACTTACTTAGTCAATAAGTGTTCAATAATCGTTACATTGAGAGTTATGGATTAGTTTTATGTTGAGTTAGAAGATTAATCTTGTACCATTAACTCTTTAGAAGTTGATTCGAGTACCATTTACTCTTTACCTGGTCAACAAGTTTTCAATAATCGTTACACTTAGAGTAACAGATTAGTTTTATATTGAGTTAGAAGAATAATTGAGTACCATTAACTCTTTAGAAGATGAATCGAGTACAATTAATTCTTTAATTGGTCAACATGTTTTCGACAATCGTTACACTTAGAGTTACGGATGAGTTTTATGTTGAGTTAGAAGATTTATCTTGTACCATTAACTCTTTAGAAGTTGATTGGATTACAATTAATACTGTACGTAGTCAACAAGTTTTCAATAATCGTTACACTTAGATTTACGGATTAGTTTTATGTTGAGTTTGAAGATTAATCGAGTACCATTAACTCTTTATAATATGATTCGAGTACAATTAACTGTTTACTTGGTCAACAAATTTTCAATTATCGTTACACTTAGAGTTATAAATTAGTTTTTCGTTGAGTTAGAAGATTAATCGAGTACCGTTATCTCTTTAGAAGATGATTTGAGTACAATTAACACTTTACTTAGTCCATAAGTTTTCAATAATCGTTACACTTAGAGTTATGGATTTCTTTTATGTTAAGTTAGAAGACTAATCGAGTACCATTAACTCTTTAGAAGATGAATCGAGTACAATTAACTCTTTGATTGGTCAACAAGTTTTCAACTATCGTTACACTTAGAGTTACGGATTAGTTTTATGTTGAGTTAGAAGATATATCTAGTTCCATTAACTCTTTAGAAGATGATTCGAGTACAATTACTTCTTTACTTGGCCAACAAGTATTAAATAATCATTACACTTAGAGTTACAGATTAGTTTTATTTTGACTTTGAAGATTTATCTAGTACTATGAACTCTTTAAAAGATGAATCGAGTACAATTAACTCTTTACTTGGTCAACAAGTTTTCAATAATCAGTACACTTAGAGTTACAGATTAGTTTTATTTTGAGTTAGAAGATTTATCGAGTCCCATTAACTCTTTAGAAGATGAATCGAGTACAATTAACTCTTTACTTGGTCAACAACTTTTCAATAATATTTACACTTAGAGTTATAGATTAGTTTTTTATTGAGTTAGAAGATTAATCGAGTACCTTGAACTCTTTAGAAGATGATTCAAGTACAATTAACACTTTACTTAGTCAATAAGTTTTCAATAATCGTTACACTTAGAGTTGTGGATTACTTTTATGTTGAGTTAGAAGACTAATCGAGTACAATTAACTCTTTAGAAGATGAATCGAGTACAATTAACTCTGTACATGGTCAACAAGTTTTCAATAATCAATACACTTATAGTTGCGGATTAGTTTTATAATGAGTTAGAAGATTAAAAAAGTACCATGAACTCTTTAGAAGATGATTCGAGTACAATTAACTCTTTACTTGGTCAAAAAGTTTTCAATAATCGTTACACTTAGAGTAACAGATTAGTTTATATTGAGTTAGAAGATTAATCGAGTAGAATTAACACTTTAGAATATGAATCGAGTACAACAAAGTCTCTAATTGGTCAACAAGTTATCAATTATTGTTACACTTAGAGTTACAGATTAGTTTTGTGTTGAGTTAGAAGATTAATCTTGTACCATTAACTCTTTAGAAGTTAATTCGAGTACCATTTACTCTTTACTTGGTTATCAAGTTTTCAATAATCATTACACTTAGAGTTATAGATTAGTTTTGTGTTGAGTTAGAAGATAAATCGAGTACCATTAACTCTTTAGAAGATGAATCGAGTACAATTAACTTTTTACTTGGTCAACAAGTTTTCAATAATCGTTACACTTAGAGTAACAGATTTATTTTATATTGAGTTAGAAGATTAATCGAGTAGAATTAATACTTTAGAAGATGAATCGAGTACAATTAACTCTTTAATTGGTCAACAAGTTATCAATTACTGTTAAACTTAGAGTTACGGATAGTTTTATGTTGAGTTAGAAGATTAATCTTGTACTATTAATTCTTTAGAAGATGATTCGAGTACAATTAACTCTTTACTTAGTCAACAAGTTTTCAATAATCATTACACTTAGGGTTACAGATTAATTTTATGTTGAGTTAGGAGATTAATTGAGTACTATTAACTATTTAGAAGATGATTCGAGTATAATTAACTCTTTACTTGGTCAACAAGTTTTCAACAATCGTTACACTTAAAGTTATAGATTAGTTTTTTATTGAGTTAGAAGATTTATCGAGCACCGTTAACTCTTTAGAAGATGATTCGAGTACAATTAACACTTTACTTAGTCAATAAGTTTTCAATAATCGTTACACTTAGAGTTATGTATTACTGTTTTGGTGAGTTAGACTACTAATCGAGTACCATTAACTCTTTGGAAGATGAATCGAGTACAATTAACTCTTTAATTCGTCAACAAATTTTCAACAATCGTTACACTTAGAGTTACAGATTAGTTTTACGTTGAGTTAGAATATTTATCTTGTACCATTAACTCTTTAGAAGATGATTCGATTACAATTAATAATGTATTTAGTCAACAAGTTTTCAATAATCATTACACTTAGAGTTACAGATTAGTTTTATGATGAGTTAGAACATGATTCGAGTACAATTAACTCTTTACTTGGTCAACAATTTTTCATTAATCATTACACTTAGAGTTATAGAATAGTTTTTTATTGAGTTAGAAGATTAATCGAGTACCATTAACTCTCCAGAAGATGATTCGAGTACAATTAACACTTTACTTGGTTAACAAGTTTTCCATAATCGTTACACTTAGAGTTATAGATTAGTTTTTTGTTGAGTTAGAAGATTAATCGAGTACCGTTAACTCTTTAGAAGATGATTCGAGTACAATTAACACATTACTTTGTCAATAAGTTTTCAATAATCGTTACACTTAGAGTTATGGATTACTTTTATGTTGAGTTAGAATACTAATCGAGTACCATTAACTCTTTAGAAAATGAATCGAGTACAATTAATTCTTTAATTGGTCAACAAGTTTACAACAATCGTTACACTTAGAGTTACGGATTAGTTTTATGTTGAGTTAGAGTTACGGATTAGTTCTATTACCAATATATCTTTTGATGATGATTCGATTACAATTAATAGCTTACTTAGTCAACAAGTTTTCAATAATCGTTACAATTACAATTATGGATTAGTTTTATGTTGAGTTAGAAGATTAATCGAGTACCATTAACTCTTTAGAATATGAATCGAGTACGATTAACTCTTTCTTGGACAACAACTTTTCAATAATCTTTACACGTAGAGTTACAGATTAGTTTTATATTGAGTTAGAAGATTAATCGATTAAAATTAACTCTTTAGAAGATGATTCGAGTACATTTAACTCTTTACTTTGTCAACAAGTTTTCAATTATCCTTACACTTAGAGCTACAAATTAGTTTTATGTTGAGTTAGAAGATTAATCTTGTACGATTAACTATTTAGAAGATTATTCTAGTACAATTTGTAGGGCCCCGGATCAAAATAAGCATAATCGAATAATTAAATATTTGAACCCTAAATTAATAATTATGTGCATATTTGTTGACTATTTAATTTAATACGTGCGTTTCAGATAAGTGTTTACTGCACGTTTTAGATCGATAATTTTTATAGACATGGAACCTAGATTATTTTTATACCACGCGATGCGTAATTAAAATACGAGAAGATAGAAACGAACTAGAGGTCAATCGGAGTTATGTAACTCAAGTAATGAAGAAAACAGCGAAAACGAAGAATACGACGTATACGAGACGTATACGAAGAGTATAAAATACGAGATATTTTCTAACCAAAAATCTGATCCGGAACAGTACCCTAGCCTATATGAACAGTAACCTACCTAGTGAATAGTGAATTTTCAGATTCTATAATTAGGGGCTTCTCCAGTTCATTTTTCACCGTTTTTCCGAACGAGCCGAACGCGCCGAAAACGAGTAAGTTCTCTCTCCTCCCTCCTCTCCCTCTCTCCTCTCTTTTCTGCCTCCGGTGCGCCGCCCGCGGAGCAGCCGCCGGCGCGGCGGCGCCGCCGCCGGAGGGTCGCCGGAAAATTCCAACGTTGTCGGAATCAGCCGATTTTCGCACACGACGTTCGTCTCGACGAGACGATTCTAGAACAGGTCTCGGAATTCAATTCCGATTTCTCGTTCACCGGAAAACGGCGAAAAACAGCCTTGAAACCCTAACCCTAACCCTTGCATCAACCTTTCTCTCTCCTCTGTTTTTCTCTCTTTTCTCACCGGAGCTGATGACCGGAGGACCATCGGAGGTAAGGGTGTCGTGCTGGAGGGCCGGCGCCGCCGTGGGTGGCGGCGCCGGAGAAGGACAGTGTGTGTATATGCATGTATGTGTGTGTTAGGGTGTGATAGTATGTGTGTTGTGTGTTTGTGCATGCTGTTGGAGGCGGCGCCGGGGGGCGCCGCCGTGGGGGAAGGAACGGCCGGCGACAGGAGGTCGCCGGCGAGGTGGTCTGGTGGGTGGCCGGCGGCTGGTATCCGCTGGCCAAGGATATCCGATGGGTGTGTGTGTGTGTTTTCACCATGCGATGTGTGTGTGTGTGTATGTGGCTGTGTATGTGTGTTGGACGGAGTTGGGTGGTTGCCGGCGACTGGGGAGTCGTCGGCCGGTGTCTGGAGGTCGGGGGAGGTGGTCGCCGGCGACTGGAGTCGTCGGCCGGAGTTTTGGTTGGAGTTGGAATTTCTGGAAAATCAGTGTATCGAAGGGTCTTACGGCGAAGATTTCAGACACTGTTCATGCCGGAATCCGGCGAGGGATGGCCGGAGGAGGTAGCCGGCGGTGCGAGGTTTCCGACGAACCTGGAGGCGGCGGCAGAGGGCGGCGCTACCGCGCTGGGCGATGCCGGGAAGGTGGCGTAGTGATCAGCCTGGGCGCCGACAACCTGGGAAGGCGCTGGGCACGACGCCGGGTAACCCGCGCGCGCGCTGGGCGCGCAGCCGCCGAGTGCTGCCGAGAGCTGCCGAGCCACGCTGCCGAGGCTGCCGAGTCCGCCGAGTCCCGGGCGCGCCCGTGCGCGCCTGTCGGGTGCCGATGTGCACCCGACGCCGTGTTTTCGATCCAAACCTCGTTTTCTTTCCGTTGTTCATCCGTATCGAGTCGTCGATGACGAGACGTCGTTGATCGGGAACCGTGGGCCCGGTCAAAGTCAACCCTTTGGCCAAAATTACCAAAATACCCCTCAACCTTAAAATGCTCCGTTCGAGCTCGTTTCAACTCCGATCGAGCTCATTCTTTTTCCGTTGTGATCCAAATTCAATCCTCTATCATATCAGCCTTTGAAACTGATCTGCCCCTCTCGTTTCTTCGACTCCAATCTTTAGGTCTCTCGATCCGTCAGGGCTTTAACGATCGTTTCTTTTACCGGGAACTTTTATAGCTTTAATTATATTTATTGAGGAACTAAGGAACATCATAACTTGTGTAGGCTACTCGTTGGGTTGAGCCTTGATATATTTGGTCCTAGCTACTCACGCGGATACCACTGAACAAGGTGGGGGTAATTTCTAAACTCAGTATCTGTTTACAGTTTTCCCTATTTGTTGTGTCATACTTTATACTGTGCATGGGCTGCGGTCCACCTCTTTCATGCATTCGTCCCTTATCCCTTTCTACTACTCTGTTGAGGTTTGGTGGTCCTCTTGAAATGCACCAGCGGTATTGAGACCGTTTTATAGGATAAGACGGGGAAATCCCGCACCTATTCGTCCCTTACCATTTCTAATATCTGCTGTGCTTTTACGTGCTGTGTTATGTGTTAAAATTATACGCATGTTGTGTTTATATATCTGTTGAGTCTCATGAGACAGATTTTATGCCCACGAGTGTATTCAACGCACTCACCCCCTATTCTGTACTCACACTACAGGTAAGGACGAGCGGGTTGAACCTTAGAGAGAATGAAGATGGTGCCGTATCTGGATTTTATATATTTCAAGTCTGTGGTCTCACAGCAATTAAACAATGATTTTTATAATCCACGTTTTGTAAATATAATCTCGTTTATGTTTAATGGATCCTGATGTTTTTCCGCTGCGTAAGGTTTCAAAATTTTAATTTATCGGTTGTATCCGATGTTTCAAGTGTACCACTTCTTATCCTTTCCTTTTTCTTTCTTTTTTATATCATGTACGCCTTCTTTCCCTTTCTTTCTTCACGCCCAAAAAGAGAAAACTCTGATATTTTAATGAAAAGAAAACGGGGCGTCACACAATTAACACTTTACTTAGTCAATAAGTTTTCCATAATAGTTACACTTAGAGTTGCGAATTAGTTTTATGTTGAGTTAGAAGACTGATCGAGTACAAGTTTTCAAGAATTATTACACTTAGAGTTATAGATTAGTTTTTTGTTGAGTTAGAAGATTTATCGAGTACCGTCAACTCTTTAGAAGATGATTCGAGTATAATTAACACATTACTTATTTAATAAGTTTTTAATAATCGTTACACTTAGAGTTATGAATTACTTTTATGTTGAGTTAGAAGACTAATCGTGTACCATTAACTCACTAGAAGATGAATCGAGTACAATTAACTCTGTACTTGGTCAACAAGTTTTCAATAATCAATACACTTAGAGTTACGGATTAGTTTTATGTTGAGTTGGAAGATTAATCGCGTACCAATAACTCTTTCGAAGATGAATCGAGTACAATTAACTCTTTACTTGGTCAACAAGTTTTCAATAATCGTTACACTTAGAGTAACAGATTAGTTTTATATTGAGTTAGAAGATTTATCGAGTAGAATTATCACTTTAGAAGATATATCGAGTACAACTAACTCTTTAATTGGTCAACAAGTTATCAATTATTGTTATACTTAGAGTTACAGATTAGTTTTATGTTAAGTTAGATGATTAATCTTGTACCATTAACTCTTTAGAAGTGGATTCGAGTACCATTTACTCTTTACTTGGTTAACAAGTTTTTCATAATCATTACACTTACAGTTATAAATTAGTTTTGTGTTGAGTTAGAAGATTAATCGAGTACCATTAACTCTTTAGAAGATGAATCGAGTACAATTAACTCTTTACTTGGTCAACAAGTTTTCAATAATCGTTACACTCAGAGTTATAGATTAGTTTTTTCTTGAGTTAGAAGATTAATCGGGTACCGTTAACTCTTTTAAAGATGATTCTAGTACAATTAACACTTTCCTTAGTCAATAAGTTTTCAATAATCGTTACACTTAGAGTTATTGATTACTTTTATATTGAGTTTTGAATACTAATCGAGTACCATTAACTCTTTAGAAGATAAATCAAGTACAATTAACTCTTTAATTGGTCAACAAGTTTTCAACAATCGTTACACTTAGAGTTACGGATTAGTTTTATGTTGAGATTGAAGATTTTTCTATTACCATTAAATCTTTAGAAGATGATTCGATTACAATTAATACCTTACTTAGTCAACAAGTATTCAATAATCGTTACACTTACAGTTACAGATTAGTTTTATGTTGAGTTAGAAGATTAATCGAGTACCATTAACTCTGTAGAATATGTATCGAGTACAATTAACTCTTTACTTGGACAACAAGTTTTCAATAATTTTCACACGTAGAGTTACAAATTAGTTTTATATTGAGTTAGAAGATTAATCGATTACAATTAACTCCTTAGAAGATGATTCGAGTACAATTAACTCTTTACTTTGTCAACAAGTTTTCAATTATCCTTACACTTAGAGTTACGGATTATTTTTATGTTGAGTTAGAAGATTTATCTAGTACCATTAACTCTATAGAAGATGATTCGATTACAATTAACACTTTACTTAGTCAACAAGTTTTCAATAATCGTTACACTTAGAGTTACAGATTAGTTTTATGTTGAGTTAGAAGATTAATCTTGTACCATTAACTATTTAGAAGATGATTCGAGGACAATTAACACTTTACTTAGTCAATAAGTTTTCCATAATTGTTACACTAAGAGTTGCGGATTAGATTTATGTTGAGTTAGAAGGCTGATCGAGTACCATTAACTCTTTAGAAGATTATTTGAGTACAATTAACTCTTTACCTGGTCAACAAGTTTTCAATAATCGTTACACTTAGAGTAACAGATTAGTTTTATATTGAGTTAGAAGATTAATCGAGTAGAATTAACACTTTAGAAGATGAATCGAGTACAATAAACTCTTTAATTGGTCAACAAGTTATCAATTCTTGTAACACTTAGAGCTACGGATTAGTTTTATGTTGAGTTAGAAGATTAATCGTGTACCATTAACTCTTTAGAAGATGATTCAAGTACAATTAACTCTTTACTTGGTCAACAAGTTTTCTATAATCGTTACACTTAGAATTACGCATTATTTTTATGTGGACTTAGAAGATTTATCTAGTACCATTAACGCTTTAGAAGATAATTCGAGTACAATTAACTCTTTACTTGGTCAACAAGTTTTCAATAATCGTTACACTTAGAGTTACGGATTAGTTTTATGTTGAGTTAGAATATTTATCGAGAACCATTAACTCGTACAATCAACTCTTTACTTTGTCAACAAGTTTTCAATAATCGTTACACTTAGAGTAACAGATTAGTTTTATATTAAGTTAGAAGATTAATCGAGTAGAATTAACTCTTTAGAAGATGAATCGAGTACAATTAACTCTTTAATTGGTTAACAAGTTATCAATTATCGTTACACTTACAGTTACAGATTAGTTTTATGTTGACTTAGAAGATTAATCTTGTATCATTAACTCTTTAAAAGATGATTCGAGTACAATTAACACTTACTTAGTCAATAAGTTTTCAATAAACGTTACACTTAGAGTTACAGATTAGTATTACATTGAGTTAGAAGATTAATCGAGAACCATTAACTCTTTAGAAGATGAATCGAGTACAATTAACTCTTTACTTGGTCAACAAGTTTTCAATAATCGTTACACTTAGAGTAACAGATTAGTTTTATATTGAGTTAGAAGATTAATCGAGTAGAATTAACTCTTTAGAAGATGAATCGAGTACAATTAACTCTTTAATTGGTCAACAAGTTATCAATTATCGTTACACTTAGAGTTACGAATTAGTTTTATGTTGAGTTAGAAGATTAATCTTGTACCATTAACTCTTTAGAACTTGATTCGAGTACAATTAACACTTACTTAGTTAATAAGTTTTCAATAATTGTTACACTTAGAGTTACAGATTAGTTTTATGTTGAGTTTGAAGATTAATCGAGTACCTTTAACTCTTTAGAAGATGATTCGAGTACAATTAACTCTTTACTTCGTCAACAAGTTTTCAATAATCGTTAAACTTAGAGTATCAAATTAGTTTCATATTGAGTTAGAAGAATAATCGAGTATCATTAACTCTTTAGAAGATGAATCGAGTGCAATTAACTCTTTCATTGGTTAACATGTTTTCAACAATCGTTACACATAGAGCTACAGATTAGTTTTATGTTGAGTTAGAAGATTTATCTAGTACCATTAACTCTTTAGAAGATGATTCGAGTACAATTAACTATTTACTTGGTCAACAAGTTTTCAATAATCGTTACACTTAGAGTTATATATTAGTTTTTTGTTGAGTTAGAAGATTAATCGAGTAGAATTAACTCTTTAGAAGATGAATCGAGTACAATTAACTCTTTAATTGGTCAACAAGTTATCAATTATCGTTACACTTAGAGTTACGGATTAGTTTTATGTTGAGTTAGAATACTTATCGAGTACCATTACCTCTTCAGAAGATGAATCGAGTACAATTAACTGTTTAATTGGTCAACAAGTTTTCAACAGTCGTTACACTTAGAGTTACTAATTAGTTTAATGTTGAGTTAGAAGATTTTTCTATTACCATTAAATCAATAGAAGATGATTCGATTACAATTAACACTTTACTTAGTCAACAAGTTTTCAATAATCGTTACACTTATAGTTACAGATTAGTTTTATATTGAGTTAGAAGATTAATCGAGTACCATTAACTCTTTAGAAGATGAATCGAATACAATTAACTATTTAATTAGTTAACAAGTTATCAATTATCGTTACACTTAGAGTTACATATTAGTTTTATGTTAAGTTAGAAGATTAATCTTGTATCATTAACTCTTTAAAAGATGATTCGAGTACAATTAACACTTACTTAGTCAATAAGTTTTCAATAAACGTTACACTTAGAGTTACGGATTAGTATTATGTTGAGTTAGAAGATTAATAGAGAACCATTAACTCTTTAGAAGATGAATCGAGTACAATTAACTCTTTACTTGGTCAACAAGTTTTCAATAATCGTTACACTTAGAGTAACAGATTAGTTTTATATTGAGTTAGAAGATTAATCGAGTAGAATTAACTCTTTAGAAGATGAATCGAGTACAATTAACTCTTTAATTGGTCAACAAGTTATCAATTATCGTTACACTTAGAGTTACGGATTAGTTTTATGTTGAGTTAGAATACTAATCTAGTACCATTACCTCTTTAGAAGATGAATCGAGTACAATTAACTCTTTAATTAATCAACAAGTTTTCAACAGTCGTTACACTTAGAGTTACTAATTAGTTTTATGTTGAGTTAGAAGATTTTTCTATTATCATTAAATCTTTAGAAGATGATTCGATTACAATTAATACCTTACTTCGTTTACAAGTTTTCAATAATCGTTACACTTACAGTTACGAATTAGTTTTATGTTGAGTTAGAAGATTAATAGAGTGCCATTAACTCTTTAGAATATGAATCGAGTACAATTAACTTTGTACTTGGACAACAAGTTTTTAATAATCTTCACACGTAGAGTTACAGATTAGTTTTATATTGAGTTAGAAGATTAATCGATTACAATTAACTCTATAGAAGATGATTCGAGTACAATTAACTCTTTACTTTGTCAACAAGTTTTCAATAATCAATACACTTAGAGTTACGGATTAGTTTTATGTTGAGTTAAAAGATTTATCTAGTACCATTAACTCTATAGAAGATGATTCGATTACAATTAACACTTTACTTAGTCAACAAGTTTTCAATAATCGTTACACTTAGAGTTACGGATTAGTATTATGTTGAGTTAGAAGATTAATCGAGAATCATTAACTCTTTAGAAGATGAATCGAGTACAATTAACTCTTTACTTGGTCAACAAGTTTTCAATAATCGTTACACTTAGAGTAACATATTAGTTTTATATTGAGTTAGAAGATTAATCGAATAGAATTAACTCTTTAGAAGATGAATCGAGTACAATTAACTCTTTAATTGGTCAACAAGTAATCAATTATCGTTACGGATTAGTTTTATGTTGAGTTAGAATACTAATCGAGTACCATTAACTCTTTAGAAGATGAATCGAGTACAATTAATTCTTTAATTGTTCAACAAGTTTTCAACAGTCATTACACTTAGAGTTACTGATTAGTTTTATGTTGAGTTAGAAGATTTTTCTATTACCATTAAATCTTTAGAAGATGATTCGATTACAATTATTACCTTACTTAGTTAACAAGTTTTCTATAATCGTTACACTTACAGTTACGGATTAGTTTTATGTGGAGTTAGAAGATTAATCGAGTACCATTAACTCTTTAGAATATGAATCGAGTACAATTAACTCTGTACTTGGACAACAAGTTTTCAATAATCTTCACACGTAGAGTTACAGATTAGTTTTATATTGAGTTAGAAGATTAATCGATTACAATGAACTCTTTAGAAGATGATTCGAGTACAATTAACTCTTTACTTTCTCAACAAGTTTTCAATTATCCTTACACTTAGAGTTACGGATTAGTTTTATGTTGAGTTAAAAGATTTATCTAGTACCATTAACTCTATAGAAGATGATTCGATTACATTTAACACTTTACTTAGTCAACAAGTTTTCAATAATCATTACTCTTAGAGTTACGGATTAGTTTTATGTTGAGTTAGAAGATTAATCGAGTACCATTAACCCTTTAGAAGATGAATCGAGTACAATTAACTCTTTACTTGGTCAACAATTTTTCAATACACAATACACTTAGACTTACAGATTAGTTTATATTGAGTTAGAAGATTAATCGAGTACTATTAACTCTTTAGAAGATGATTCGATTATAATGAACTCTTTACTTGGTCAACAAGTTTTCAATAATCGTTACACTTAGAGTTATAGATTAGTTTTTTGTTGAGTTAGAAGATTAATCGAGTACCGTTAACTCTTTAGAAGATGATTCGAGTACAATTAACACTTTACTTATTTAATAAGTTTTCAATACTCTTTAGACTTAGAGTTATTTATTACTTTTATGTTGAGTTAGAATACTAATCGAGTATCATTAACTCTTTAGAAGATGAATCGAGTACAATTAACTCTTTAATTGGTCAACAAGTTTTCAACAATCGTTACACTTAGTGTTACAGATTAGTTTTATGTTGAGTTAGAAGATTTATCTATTACCATTAAATCTGTAGAAGATTATTCGATTACAATTAATACCTTACTTAGTCAACAAGTTTTCAAGAATCGTTACACTTATAGTTACGGATTAGTTTTATGTTGAGTTAGAAGATTAATCGAGTACCATTAACTCTTTAGAATATGAATCGATTACAATTAACTCTTTATTTGGACAACATGTTTTCAGTAATCTTTACACGTAGAGGTACATATTAGTTTTATATTGAGTTAGAAGATTAATCTATTACGATTAACTCTTTAGAAGATGATTCGAGTACAATTAACTCTTTTCTTTATCAACAAGTTTTCAATTATCCTTACACTTAGATTTACGGATTAATTTTATGTTGAGTTAGAAGATTAATCTTGTACCATTAACTCTTTTTACCTGCTTCATCTAAGGTGAAGAAGACTATTAAAGTAGCTTTTTCCTCTATTGTTGTTGTGGAGGTTCCTACTGTTGAGGAACATGAAGCCACCCCTATGGATCCTTGTGATGATATTCCACTTTTGGAGTATCCTACTCCTGGCTAGGAAGCTAGCAGAGGTCAGGAAGCTGAGCAAGAAGCTGAATAGGTTGTTGCTCCAAATATTAAGCAGGTTGCTGATCAACCTGAAGAAGTGGATACAGAACATGATGCGGCTATCAAACCGGAGTTGAGACAGCTTGTTGGCATTCTGAAAATGAAGAAGAAGATGATGAGGCTGGTGAAAGGCAATTCAGGACTGGGAGAGTTAGTTGAAAAGCCTGAAGACAAGTTTAATAGGAGGTGACTAGGGGTGAAGGATGAACTAAGAGAGATCGACGCTCTAAATAAGGTCAAGCGCTCCATTGATGTCATTGATGCAGAGACTGCAGAAAGAGCCGTGATAGAGTCTGTCTGGTCTATATGGACAAGGTTTGCCACCATCCACGAGACATGGAAGTGGAAGAGGTTTTGCTTAGTTAGGGAGCTGTTTTAGTGGGAGGATTGGCTGCCAGTTGAAGATATTATCCTTGAATGGATAGTTAATTTTATGGAAGATTCTGATACTCTTCCTAATGGACTCCTAACTCTTTTCTCTAAGGGGTTCATTGATCAACTTGTTGATCCCATAATTACCAAAATGCTTGATGGCAAGAGAAACTCAATGCTCACTAGCTGGCCAAGAGCAAAGCTGAAGCAGAACAAGACGAGAAGTCTATGAAGCTTAGAGAGAACAATGCATTGATGAACCCCATTGCCAAGACTGATGAGACCCCTATAGAGTTGGAGTTGGCAAAAGCTTAATTAGCCACCCCCACTCTAGAGAAAGCTAACTAAAGAATGTTGCAGATGGGGATGGAAGCAAGCAGAGTCCAATCCAAATAGCCCCCAGGATACTGCAAAAAGGAGAAGGAAGCTCTACTGTTGCACAATCATGTGATTCACCAAGCTTCACAGGTATTGCTGTTTTTCTCCTATAACTACTCTGAATGAATCTGAAAAACAATTAGTTGATTACACTAATTCCCTTGGTTATTACGTGATATCTTCTGAGGGGAAACCATCACCAATCATCTATGGAGTGTATCAAGATATTCACATTGAGTTTGCCGATGAAGCAGCTATGGAGGAGGTTGCAAAGACAGGACTCCCTGTGTTAGCTACTGTAGTAGCACAAAATGCTGAGAACAAGGAGGAAGAACAGGTTGTTGAAGTTGCTGTTGATGAAGTTGCTGAGGTGACTGAAGCTACTGTCGCTAAGGTAGCTCAGGTCACTGAGGAAGCAACAGAGAAAGTTGTTGAGGTTACAAAGATAGTTGTTGAGATAGTTTCTCCCTCGAAGACCTCCGATGCGGATGCTGTTGAGACAGCTCCGACGGAGGATATAGAAGGAAAAGATGAAAAGATGTAGTGCCTGTAAGAGGCAAAGAAATTATTGTTGCTACTCCTACACCAAACCCTGATTATGGAGATGACTCATCCAGTAATGATGAAGAGCATCCTGAAGGTGGAAGTCCTCCATACACAAACCCTTTCAATAACAAGAGGACTCCTGAAGAGATTTTGAAGCAAATGCAGGATGCTCAGGTTGCAGAGCATCAAGCTGATGAGATTCAGACTATGGTCCTCCATATTCAAGAGGAGATTGGACCAATTGTTAAAGTTGAGACTCTTACTAACTCTCAAGAACAATCATTTCAAGCTCTCATGGATATTGTTCAGGGGCTGATCAATGTCAAGCAGTTGCATGAGATGAATATGGCAACAGGCATCCAGATGAAAGAAAGAGCAAACTCTACATCTTTGGAAGAGCTGAGAAGAGAGTTGTCTGAACTCCCATCCAAAATTTAGAACAGGCTGAACGAAGAGTTAAATGCTCAATATCGTGTCATGGGGTTTGAGCGAAGACAGCAAGCTGCATCTGGAGTAAGGGATGCAACTTTGAATGAAGTGAAGTAATCTGTTGATGAGGTGAAAGGCTCAGTTGCTGATATTAAGAGCTCTGTTCATGATATGCAAAACAGTCAAGCTGCTCAGAGCATGGCTATCAACAACATGCAAGAAAGCATCTCCACCCAAGCCCGTGATGTAAGAAGTGTCAATGACAGGATTCTGAATCTTAAACTATTCATGGGTAAGATGAGAGCCATCTTTAATCGAGCTTTTCCTCAACATGCTGATTCTGCTACCCCTAGAGCTACTAAAGTTGATGATGCCAAAAAGGGGGAAAGTAAGCAGCAAGTAGAGCCGGATGCTGCAGTAGTGGATGCCACTACAAAGGAGATTGAGTAAGATGATGATGAAGATGACAATGCTCCGCTGACCAGAAGAAAGCGCAAACGATCTGATTCTTGACATGGTCAGAGTATTGAGCCAAAAAGAAGAAAGGAGGATAATGATGACAATGTAAGTGCTGGGGATACTACTTCTCAAGTAGTAAGCAACACTGCATTACAGCAATGAGCCAGAGCTGTTGCTGCACCTACACGCCAAAGATCTAACAGGCAGCATGTTGGACGAGGCAGAGAAAGAAGGAGACAACAAACTGATCCTAATGTCAAACCATTCATGGCTATTGTTGCTGGTCCAAGGTTAAGTGAAGAAAGATTGAGGGAATTATAGCAAATTGATCCTAATGCCAAACCATTCATGGCTATTGCTGCTGGTCCAAGGTTAAGTGAAGAAAGATTGAGGGAATTAAAGGTTACTGATGAGGAGAGAAGGAGAAAGCAAGCTGACTGGGTGTCAAGGCTTGGAGTTGTTGGAGCTGAAATATCCAAGATTTCTGAGAAGATAGATTTAGCCTTACATCCTTTTCCACCTCAAGAAGCCCTGAATTTCAATAGAAACCTGGTTCCCGTAGAAGTTGATGTTTTGTTAGATTATAAATCAGAAAAAGTAAACATGGCATGGGATTTAAATATCTTTGATCAATTATCACTACAAGAAAAATGGCCTTTAACAACCCCTCAAAGACAACCCTTTTTATGAATTTGTGTTGTCGTTTTGAATTAACAACCCTTTTTGCAATGCGAGCGTTGTCTTTGTTCAAAAAATTCGACCAAAGACAATGCTCTTTTTGGATAAGACAACGCTTTTTTCATAGGGTTGTTAAATAGCGAATTTTTTTAAAAATAGACAACGCTTTTTTTGGATAAGACAACGCTTTTCTCATAGGGTTGTTAAAGAGCGAATTTTTTAAAAAAATAGACAATGCTTTTTTTAGATACGACAACGCTTTTTCATAGCGTTGTTAAATAGCGTATTTTTTAAAAAATAGACAACGCTTTTGTGCAACGCTTTTTTCAAAGTGTTGTCAAATAGCTTATTTTATTAAAAATAGACAACCCTTGTATGCAACGCTTTTATGCGTTGTCTTTTCATAGTACTTTTTTGCCAATAGACAACACATTGTCCAACGCTTTTTTTATGTGTTGTGTTAATTATAAATTAATTATTTTTTAATTTAATTAAATTTCAAAAACTTAATTAATTTATAATGTTTTCTTATATTATTTGCATTAATATTATCTTATATGAACAAACTCATAATTTTAAAAAATAGTATTTTTATAAAATACTATTTTGAATTAAAAAGATACATATAAATCATACCAATTATATATATATATATATATTGTTAACCTTTTAAAATATATTAAAAAGACAAATAATACAAATTAACAAAAAAATATGTGATAATTTTAATTTTTTTTAATTAAATTAAATTTGAAAAGTTTAATTATTTTATGATTTTATCTTATATTATTTGAATTAATATTATCTTATATGAACAAACTCATAATTTTAAAAAATAGTATTTTCATAAAATATATTAAAAATATGCACTAGTGTATTTTATAATTGTCTTAAAATGAAATTAGATTAAACATTACTGAACATATTAATTAGTCATTAATCTTCCAATTATATATATATAACCTTTTAAAATATATTAAAAATACAAATTAACAAAAAAATATGTGATAATATTAAATTTTTTATAATTAAATTAAATTTGAAAAGTTTAATTATTTTATGATGTTATATATCTTATGTTAATTAGTCATTAATCTTTTAATTATATATATATATATATATATATTGTTAACCTTTTAAAATATATTAAAAATATAAATAATAAAAATTAACAAAAAATATGTGATAATAGAAAATTAAAATAAAAGAAATGTATGTAGAATATTATAACATAAAGCATTAGTGGTCTAGTAGTTGGAGTATGGCCATGACTCTCGGGTTCGAATCCCAGACAACGCGCATTATTTACCATGATGATGTGTCATCACTCGGATGATGTGGCATGATGACGTCAGCACTTTGGCTGATGTGGCATGTTGGCGATGTGGCGTGATGATGTGGCTTGATGACATTAACATTTTGGCTGACGTGGCATGATGACATCAACACTTTGGCGACGTGGCGTGATGATGTGTCATCATCCATTGGCGATGTGGTGTGATGATGTGGCTTGACGATGTCAGCACTTTGGCGATGTGGCGTGATGATGTGTCATCATTTGGATGATGTGGCATGATGATGTCATCATTTTGATGACGTGGCATGATGACGTCAGCGTTCTATTTAATATTTAATTAAAAAATATTAAAAAACGACAACTCTTTCGTGCAACGCTTAAAAAGCGTTGTCTTATCTAAATAAGACAACGTTTTTCATGCGTTGTAAAAAAAGCGTTGTCGTATCGACATAAGACAACGCTTTTAGTGCGTTGTAAAATGGCGAATTTTTTTTTTGCAACCCTGGCTACGACAACACTCGGAAAATGGATACGACAACGGGTAAAGCCCGTTGTAAAAAGTCAAATTTCTTGTAGTGTATACTTGCCGAAAAATCGAAATCCAACTTTTGAAGAAATCACCTTGTTCAAAGGATCACCTTTTCTGTAATTTTCCATCATATGAGAAAGCTTTGACGAAATACGAAGAACTAGCAAGAGAATGGAAGCTGGACCGTCAGTTGATTTTGATTGAAAAGATAAAGAAATGAGAACAAGTTCCTTTCTACTAGGACTTTTGGCTGAGACGGATACAGGTTCCTAAGATTGCTGAGCAGCTTGGAAAAATCATATCAGAAATCTATTATGAATTGGTGGAAGGGAACCAAATATGAAGCAGTCATCAAACAGTCTCAAGCTGATTTTGGACATGATTATGTGAAGAGAAGATTGTTTGGTGATAAAGAAACCTGATGAATTAGAGCTTATTGTGGTCTATCTGAAGAATTCTTGTGTAAGCACTTCCTGTAAAAGATTTTATATATTCTTTTATTTCTTCATTTTATTTCTAAAGTTGTAAGCTATGTAATAGTTGATGTTAGCTTATAATGTACTATACTTGTACAAAATACTCGTATAAATGTACATTTGTTTATGCTGCTGTTTATGGGTCTTGTCATCATAAAAAATGGGGAAATTGTTGGGATATTTCTGTTCTGTTTTGATGAGATAATGTAATCTTCGATAGAAAGTTAGAGTGCCCATTTTTTCCACGTTGTTTAAGTGGATTTTAGCTTGATAAGTTTATCTTTCTAAGTTGTACTTTGTAAAGATGTAAAAATCAGAAAGATAGAGAATACTGATGTTAGTAGGATTCTGGAGATGAAGAAATCTCAAAAACTGTGTTTTAGCAAGGGAAGTTAGTAAGCTGAAGGAGAAAATAGAATCAACAAGTTGGATCAGTAAGCAGCAAACAGAAAGCAGTAAGGAAAACTGAAGTTGTTCAGAATCAGGAAGCATACGCAGATTAGAAAGTTGGCGCAGAACAGTAAGCAACTACTGCAACCTGAGCAGCAAGCTGTAAGTTATTCTAACTTATTTATTACAGTACGAGGAATATTGTAAATGTTGTACGAGGATTCGATCCTGTCAAAGTATCCGGTAGATGGAAGTTAGCGTCCAGGCAATTAGGAGATGCCACCTAGACCACGGACCTGCAAAAGTACTATAGCTGAGGAGTGGCGCCATTAATCCGGATCAGAGTAGGACATGCCCTACTTCCCAGTTTTTCCAGACGTATTTATTGCAAAGATTATGAAGATCAATATGAATTACTTCAAAGTACAATGTCTCTCTTCAACTGGCAGTTTTCCTACAGTATATATAGAAGGTTAGTGTGACTGAGAAGACTACTGAACTACTGAATATATTCCAAACTCTCTAAGCTATCAAACTCTCAAGTTATTCTCAAGTTTACAAAGTTGTTCAGTCACTCAACCTTCAGAAGTAATCAAGCCAAGCATTCGAGCTATCAAAGTTCTAAGACTGACTTCGAGTTGCACCAGTTGAAGAAACCTTATGTACTTTTAACCATTTGTTAAGTGCTAGGTTGTTTTATTTTTGGTGTCCTTAGTTGGAAGTATTAGATCCTCGCTAAATGTTAAGTCTTGTGTAGGCTATTTATTCTGTGTGAGTTTTTGTACCGTGTGTGGGATTTGGGCCTAGGAATCTGTTGATTCTAGTAGGTTAACTCGTTAGGAAGAGGATTGTAAAGTTGTATCTTGTAAATCGATTTGACCTAGTAGAGTTCCTCCTGTATGAAGGAGTAGAGTGGACGTAGAAGGATTACACCACCTTCGAACCACTATAAACTCTTGTGTGTGTTTTGCTTTAAGTTACTTGTTGCATTACATATCTATATATCTTGCTACATACATCATCAGCATTCTGCACAAAGGATCCTGATAAAAGCATACTTGTGAAAAGAAAATTATTTTTCCAAAAAGAAACTCTATCTTTGTATTTCCACTGCATACTATGAAACTAACACATTAAGCTGGTGTCACGCCCCGTTTTCTTTTCATAAAATATCAGAGTTTTCCATTGGGCGTGAGAAAGAAAGGGGAAAAAGACGCGCATGAAATAAAACAGAAATTCTTTGGAAGAGATGAGAGACGATTTTACAAATACAAATCTTCGGCGTCTAGCCGAAATAAAAATATTTTACAATAGCAGCGGAAAATACATCAGGATCCGTTTACAGAAAAGGACAATATACTTTTACAAAATGTGAAGTTAAATAAAACATCGTTTGAACATGAAGTTTTGAAAAGCAAAAGGGAAGTCTGGATATGGCATCATCCTCTCTACGCATCTTGACTTTCTGCATCTCCTGTAGTGTGAGTACAGGTGGGAGGTGAGTGCGTTGAATACACTCATGGTTCCATGTTTTACTATTATTAAGCAGATACACAAATCAAACATATATAATAGTTCAGCAATTAGACACATCACAAATATGGCACAACACGTCCCGGTGTATTTACGGACCACCAAATCCCGGTGTATTACGGATCACCAAATCCCGATGTATTACGGACCATCAAATCCCGATGTATTATGGATCATCAAATCCCGATGTATTACGGACCACCAAATCCCGATGTATTACGGACCACCAAATCCCGATTATTACGGACCACCAAATCCCGATGTATTACGGACCATCAAATCCCGGTGTATTACGGACCACCAAATCCCGATGTATTATGGACCATCAAATCCCGGTGTATTACGGACCACCAAATCCCGATGTATTACGGACCATCAAATCCCGATGTATTACGGACCATCAAATCCCTCCCCAAGATATAAATATGCACACAATATTCTCAACAGTCCACATATCCAATAGGGAAAACAGTGAACACACAGAGGTTTAGTAATTATTCCCCCCACACAGTATAATCACAATGTTTATCTCAAAACACATAAGTTCACAAATCATCAGTGTGCGCTCATACAGAAACATAAAGTTATTAGGGTTTAAAAGTTACCCCCACCGAACACATCATATAATCACAGCACATAACCCAAGACACATAAGCCCCGACCAATTCATAACGATCAATAGCATTCTAATAATATCCAGTTTACATGCATACGTCAATTGAAATATAAAGATTTGGATTTAGAGTTATCCCCACCTTGTTCGGTGGTTACCACGTGAGTAGCAAGGTCCGATGATCTGTCAATTCAAAGCTCGAATAGCGAGTGTCAAAGGTCAGATAACTCAACGTCAATCCAACAAGTAGCCTACATAAGTTACGATGTTTCTTAGATCCTTAATAATGTATAATTAAAGCCATAAAAGTTCCCGGTAAAAGAAATGATCGTAAAAACCGCGTCGGATCGAGAGACCTAAAGATTGAGACCAAAGAAACGAGAGGGACAGATCAGTTTCAAAGGCTAATATGATAGAGGATTGAATTTGGGTCACGACGGAAAAAGAATGAGCTCGATCGGAGTTGAAACGAGCTCGAATGGAGCATTTTAAGATTAGGGGTAAAATGGTAATTTTGGTCAAAGGGTTGACTTTGACCGGGCCCAAGGACCCAGGTCAACGACGTCTCATCGGCGACGACTCGAAAAAGATGAACGACGGATAAAATGGGGTTCGGATCGACAATACGGCGTCGCGTGTGCGCCGGCTCGCGACGGGCGCGCACGGCATCTCGGCAGCTGCCGAGTTTTCTCGGCAGCTCGGGTTCTCGGCTCAGCAGGCTGCCGAGTTTTCTCGGTAGCTCGGGCATGGGTCTCAGCGGCTGCCGAGTTTTCTCGGCAGCGGGCGCGCACCACTCGGCGGCTGGCCGAGTTTTCTCGGCAGCCTCGGCTAGCTCGTGCCCAGGCCCCCCAGCATCGCTCCTGCTCGTCAGTCCACTTCCCGGCGCCACCTGCTGCGGCGGCGCCGCTCAGCTCCGGCAACCACCTGGTCCGACGGCAAGCCTGCACCACCGGCTACCTCCTCCGGCCACCCCTCGCCGGATTCCGGCCGTAAATAGTGCTCGAAACCTCTCCGCAAAACTCTTCGATACCCAGATTTTCGAAACCCAACCCTAACTCCAAAACTCCGGCCGGCGACTTCCAGTCACCGGCGACCACTCCCAAACCCCCGGCCGGCGACTCCCCGTCGCCGGCAACCATTCCCGGCTAACCCAAACCCCAGCAACCAAAAACACACCCTACATGCTAACACACAAGCACGCTCAAACACCCAACCAACACAGCCCCTTGGCCGGCGACTCTCCCCCCACCACCTGGGATTTCGGCCGGTGACTGGACCACACCAGAGCAGCCCAACACACACACACAGCAAGGATATACACACACGCACATGAAAGCATACACACACACACACTAACACACCTACAAACACACACACATGCACGATCACACATGTACACCTTCCGATCAGCCCCAGCGCCACCGTGGGTGGCGGCGCCGGCCCTCCATTGTCTCCACCACACCATCATCCATATCTCCGGCGACTGCTCCGGCGAGAAAATGAGGAGAGAGAGAGGAAACAGAAGAGAGAGAATGTGGCAAGGGTTAGGGTTTGGGACTGTTTTTCACCGTTTTCCGACGAACGGTAAGTCGGAATTGAATTCAGGAAGATGTCCAAGACTCGTCTCGACGAGAGCTACGTTGTGTGTGAAAATCGACCGAAACTGAGAAATTTCAGATTTTCCGGCCACCACCGGCGGCGGCGCACCGGAGGCAGAAAACAGAGGAGAGAGGGAGAAGAGGGAGGAAAGAGAACTTACGTGTTTTCGTCGCGCTTGGCTCGTTCGGGAAAACGGTAAAAATGAAACGAAAACTCTCCTATTTATAGAAATCCCGGAAAACACTATTCATCGAAAAATATCTCAAGTTACTATTCATGATAATGGCGCGATTACTGTTCATCAGAAATATCTCGTATATTCTACTCTTCGTATACGTCTCATATACGTCGTATTCTTCGTTTTCACTGTTTTCTTCATTACTTGAGCTACGAGTCTCCGATTGACCTCTAGTTCGTTTCTATCTCCTCGTTTTTGAAATACGCATCGCGTGGTAAAAAATAAAATTCTACATTCCATGAATAATTTATTCTTCCATCTAAAACATGCTTTAAACATGTATCTGAAACGCACGTAATTAAATTTACACAGTCAAGAATAGCGCACATAATAGTATTTCAATTAAGGGTTTAATTATTTAATTAACCAATTATGCTCATTTTGATCTGGGGCGCTACAGCTGGAATAACATTCTGCCAGCTTAATTACTGAATCGAGAGGTTGCTGCATTCTCTGTAGAATCAGTAACCTACTTACAGAAAAATTTTAAAACGAAAAATTTGATAAAGGTTCATTCACCCCTTCTCTCCCTCTGAACCTCTGACCAATTGGGACTAACATAAACCCTAGCAAACTCTAGCAACTCTCCAGAACCTTACACGTGTTCTTTATACATTGGATATTGAAAGAAATCATAGGGTACTGATCTGTTAATCTTGGACTGATATGTGGGATTTTCTTGTGTGCTTCTCTTCATATCATGTGTCTATCTTGTCATTGTTTTATCAATTTTGTCATCTTCCTTAATATGCTCACTCAATTCGATATTGGATATGGGAACTACAGTCAACATGTTTCTTATCCTGCAGAAGAATTGCCTATTTAATGGTTTAGTTAAGCCATCAGCAACTTGATTAAGTGACGGAATGTGATGCACACTAACTATCTTCTTCAATACCTTCTCACGTATAAAGTGCAAGTCAAGCTTGAAGTGTTTGGTTCTTGAATGAAACACAGGGTTACTGGAAAGAGATAAAGAGATACAGCTCCAGAATTATCAACCCATATTGGAGTGGCAGTTGGCTGCTTGTAATGTAACTCAACCAATAAATTCCTCATCCAAATAACTTCACATACCACATTAGCAAGACTCTTATACTCTGCTTCTGCGGAGGATCTGGAAACCACTGATTGTATTTTGAGCTCCAAGAAATCAAGTTCTTTCTGAGAAAGACGCAGTACGCTGATACTAATTTCCTATCATCGAGATCAGTTACCCAATCAGAGTTGCAATAAGCCGTGAGGACCAGTTTGCTAGATGCTATAAGATGTAGCCTAAAAGCCAACGTTTCACTCAAGTATCATAGGATTCTTTTAACGACTTTCCAGTGTGTGTCAAAGGGGTTTTACATATATTGGCTTACCTTGTTCACATTGAAGGTTATATCGAGTCTGGTTAAGTGGCATATTGCAGTGCCCCTACTATAGATCTGTATAGTTTCCCATCAACGGTTGGACTACCTTGAAAATTAGACAATCCAGGGCTTGTAACCATAAGAGTAGTTAGTCCCTTAGCATCAAGCGTACCGATTTTTTCTAAAATGCCTTGAATATATCTCTTTTGTGAAAGGTGTAATCCCTCTGAAGTAAATTTGCTTTCACTCTAAGAAAGTAACTCAAATCACCCAACTCCTTGTTACTACTTCCCGTAACGATAATATCATCTACATAAGCAAAGACCAAAATCGTTGACTTAGCTTGATGTTTAATAAACAAGGAGTTAGCTTTGGATTGAATAAATCCAAGATTAGCTAGAGTACTGTCAAACTTTAAAATACATGATCTTGACGCTTGTTTTAGTCCATATAACGATTTTTTTAATTCGCAAACCATGTTATGTCCCTTTGAAAAACCAGGTGGTTGATCCATGTATATTTCTGCATCAATATCCCCGTTGAGAAATATGTTATCTATATCCAGCTGTTTCATCTTCCAATGTTTGGAAATGGCAATAAATAACACACATCTAATAGTCGAAGGCTTGACCACTGAACTAAAGGTATCAAAATAATCAAAACTGGCAATTTAACTATACCCCTTTGCCACGAGTCTGGCTTTATATCTCGCCACAGATCCATCTGCATGCTTTTTGAGTTTGTATATCCATTTGCAGCCGATTGCTTCTCTTCCAAGAGGTAGGCAAGTGAGAATCCAGGTTTTGTTTTTCATTAAGGCTGCATATTCTTCTTCCATGGCAATTTCCAGTTTGTATCATTCAAAGCATCAACATATGATTTGGGTTCTTCTGCTACATGGAGCTTAGTCCAATAAGTTTTAGGTTTTGAAATCCCTGCCTTAGCTCTAGTAATCATGTGGTGCCCCCTTGGAATGAGCTCCTTCCCTACAGTACTCAAAGATTGATTAGGTTCAAGAAAGTTATTGGAAAAAAAAATTGATCCATTCTCATTTGAAATTTCATTAGTAGAATCATCCAGAATGGGTTGGTTTGATGGGGGTGGTGGTGAAGGATGTGAGGAATCTGTGGAAGTGGAGGGGGATGATGAAGATTCAAGAGGATTTGGATCATATTTAGGATAAGGTGTGGGAAAATAGACTAAATCAGGAGGTGTTGGAGGTGGAGTTTGAGGAATAGTGGATAAGGGTTGATTATTAATTTGAGTGATATAAGGACAACATGATTCATTAAAGATAACGTATCTAGAAATGATGACTTTTCTTCTTTTTGGAAGGAAGATTTTATAGTCTTTGTGTTGGAGAGAATATCCAAAGAATATCCCAGACTCACTTCTAGGTTCCAGTTTATGTTTATTGTAGGGTCTAAGGTGGGGAAAAGCTTGACAACCAAAGGTTCTTAGGTTAGAATAGACAGGTTTGGATCCTGTGATGAGTTTGAAAGGAATTTTTGTAGTGATGGGATTTTGATGGTAGTCTATTTATGAGATGTACGACTGTGACAAATGCATCATCCCAACGAATTTGAGGAACATGGGAGTGAGTCAAGAGAGATAATCCCATTTCTTCAATGTGTTTATGATTTCTCTCGGCTAGGCCATTTTACTATGGGGTGTATGGGCAGGAAATTCAATGAATAATACCAGATTCATTGAACAACTGAATAAGAGGTTTGTACTCGGTGCCCCCATCACTTTGGAGAAGTTTAATTTTCTTGTCAAATTGGCTTTTAACTATATTTTTGAAGTGGGAGAAGGCTTGGAGAGTATCAGATTTTACCTTTAAGAGATAGAGCCATGTGAATCTTGTGCAATGATCTATGAAGCTGACATAATAATTCAAAACATTATAAGATTTGATGGGGGAAAGCCCCCATAGATCAGTGTGAATGAGTTCTAATATATCATAGTCTTTCGAATTAGAGATGAGAAAAGGCAGTTTATACATTTTCGATAAAGGACAAGTTGAATAGAAGAACTCTTTCTCATTAGATTGACAGGGAACATTACAAAGTAGTAGAGTTTTTCTTACAATATCAAAGGATAGATGACCTAATCTAGAGTGCCAGATACTTAAACTAATTTTATTTCCCAACTCAGCAACATAAGCTGTGTGAGTCTTCATAGAACTACTACTCAAAGATAAATTAGATGAGGGAGAGCTTGAGTCTTCTTAGTTGGTAAGGGTAAATGAGTAGAGACCATTTTTAGCACTCCCCTTGAGCAACATTTCCCCTGTAAGCTTATCCTTCACCAAACAGAATGGGGGATGAAATTCAAAAAACAACAAAATTATATCTTGCAAATTGGGAAACACTGAGTAAGTTTCTTGTGATTTGAGGGAGGTGAAGCAATGTTTTTAACTGAAAGGATTGAGATGGTTTGGATATGGATGATTTAACTAAAGAATTGCCATAGTCAGATATGGACAAAACTGTGTCATTACCCACTTGAACTTTTTCACTACCTTGATACTCAAAATCCATGCTAAGATTGTTGAGGTCATGGGTGAAATGGTTAGTAGCTCCCGAATCCGGATACCACTCACTGTCATGATAGAATTCATTGTTTCCTATTGAAGCAACATTAGCTGTGAGGTTTCTTCCTTGACTATTTCCACCTCAATAACCTCTAATTTATTGTTGTCCTTGGCCATTTCCACTAGGAAAATCATGAGAATCCTTGTAATAGCATTGAGCAGTGTTGTGATTATCTCTATTGCAGTAGGTGCACCATTTTTTTGTAGTTACTGTGCCTACCACCACGACCCCTGGAAATTCCATCTCTTCTAAGATTCCTTCCACCAGTAGATTTGCCTCCTCTATTTGGAGAGCCCCTTCCTCTCCAAGATTCAGCGTTTCCCCCTCTTCCTTGTGTTGTCACGTTTGCAGTGGGTAGGAAACCATCAGAGTTTATTTGAGTCCCTTCAAGACTCTCTACTCTGTTCTCAAAGCTGAGCAGCAAGGAGTACACCTCTCTTAATGTGCAACCACCATTTTTGGCAGAGACTGAAACCATTAATGGGTTTGCTTGAAGTCCCCCACAATACTTGTGCAAGCAGCCCTCCACAATGTATTTTTCAACTCTAATCCTCTATAATCTACTTGCTTGAAGTTTGCATGCAAATTCCTAACACATAATCTATGGGAAGAACCTAGAAAAACCTCACCAAATGCTTGTATAAGCCCCTTCTATTTGTCACTGATGAAGGTCATCTCATAGTCCTTATATATGCTCAAATCTACCTTCAAAACCCTTAAGAACCATTCCCAAATCTCACCATTCTCCTTGCAAACAACAACATAAGATATGGGATATATGTTGTTGTTGCCATCAATCCCTACAGCTGTTAGAGGCATTCCCTTGTGAGGGCCTTTCAAAAAACACCCATCCACACCTATGATTGGCCTACACCCTGTCATAAAACCCTCCTTGCAAGCACAAAGACATACATACAACCTATCAAACCTCTCTAACCCATCCTCATCTGTATCAGTCCCCACAATAACTGTAGAACTAGGGTTGCTTCTTCTCAACTCCTCTGCATAGTCCCACATCTACCATATTTAGCATCTGGATCACCCTTTAACATTTTCAAGGCCCTTCTCCTAGCTTTATAAGCCATATCTCTAAACACACTACATCCAATCTCTTTAATAATGTCATGTCTAAACGCCTGCATTCTTCTTTTGGGATCACTTATAAACTTCTTCATGTATCTCTCACTCAACCATTTAGATTTCACATTTTTCACATTCCTAGTGGTGGGACAAGTATGGTTATCATTAAACAATCTAACCCTAAAAGTCTACTCATTATTTAACTTAATCAAATTCACCCTCCATTTACATGTACTCACATCACATCTTGCATAATATCTACTAGGATCACTCTTGGTAAATGTGAAAGATCTATGTGTTTTAATAGCATGTGAATTGACAGCCTTTTTAAAGTCATGTCTATTACCAAAAGTTAACCCAACACTTAACACAGGATCATCATACACACATTCAGGATTGAAAACAGGGAAATTAGGTTGGTTATCCTCACTAGCAGAGTGTTTATACTTATCAAAATTCATATCTTCCCCAATAACATCATCATCAGAATAGTCAGACCCTCTCCCCAAGACCTTCTTCAGCCCCTGCCTCCCCAACACCACCATCAGACCCTGCCCCCGTGCACCACCCCCGATTTATCATTCATGTTTTCAGAATTTATCTGTTGTTCATCATCACTAATACCACCAGAACTAGTGTTTTCCTCACCAGATAAATCATCCATTAACCCAACAATGTCATCCAAGTTCACCTCATTTACCTCAACATTTTCAAGTACATCCAATTTTTCAGCATAAACATGAAAACATCTAACATTCAAATGCATCTCTAAACATTCAGTTAACAATGCATCACTACTTAAAAGAATGAACTCATTATTCTGAATAAAGTAGAACTTCATATTCCATTGTCTCATTGTTAGTTCTGTCCATTTATGCAAATCTTGTACAGTAACTTGGTCAGCAATTACATAGTCAAAGATATAAAAACCCCACCCCTATATGTAGCTGAAGGATAAGAAATTAATTCACATCCATAATGAATTGTAATTGTAATTTGTTTGGTGCTTAGCTTTATCAATAGAAAAAAAACCACATTCAGTCATATTTAATGTCATGCCCCATTTTTCAAACTTTAAAATATCAGAGTTTCCTTTTGGGCGTGAAGAAAAAAAGGGAAAAGATGTGCATGATATAAAATAGAAGGAGATAGGAAAAGATAAGAAGTTGTACATTTATGAAACATCGGATACAACCGATTCAAAGAGTTTGGAACCTTAAGCAGCGGAAAAATATCAAGATCCTTTATAAAGAAGATGAACAGTTTAATTTTACAAACGATCAACATAGTTTTAAAAGACAAAATTGAAAAAAAGACATAGCTGATATGACACCCCTCTCTCTACGCATCATGATTCTCTTCATCTCCTGTAGTGTGAGTACAGAATATGGGTGAGTGTGTGGAATAGACTCGTGGGGATAAACTCTGTATCTTATAACATTTGACAGATAAATAAAATAGAATACACAAAATCGGCATTTAGACACAGCACGTATAATGCACAACACGTAATTCGTAACCCAAACTCAGGTGCGGGTATTACCCGACTTACCCATACAAATCTCAGGTGCGGGTATTTCCTGTCCCCTACAAAACGGTCTCCTATACAACTGGTGCATTTACAGGACCGCCAAACCTTTGATAGTAGAAGAGAGAGTGAGAAGAAGTCTTTCACAGACCATAAGTCCCACAGAATATGAATGTGGACCCCTGTCCTTTCACAGTAAAATATGTAGCGCCCCGGATCAAAACGATCATAATTGATTAATTAAATATTTAAACCTGTAATTTAATAATTATGTGCGTATGTTTTGAATGTTTAATTAATTACGTGCGTTTCAGATACGTATTTAACGCCGATTTTAGATGGATATAATTTTTAGACGTGGAACCTAGAAGATTTTCACACCATTAGATGCGTAACGAAAAAATGAGAAGATAGACACTAATTAGAGGTCAATCGGAGTTCTGTAGCTCAAGTTACAACGAGAAGGGCAAAGTACGAAGTTTCGGAAAAACGAGAGGTAGATATTTTCGTGAACAGTAACCAATCCCTTATAGTGAACAGTAACCCTACTCCTGTGAACAATAACCTACCCTAGGTGAACAGTGCTTTCCCATTTCTATAAATAGGAGAGTTTTCGTTTCATTTTTCATCGTTTTCCCGAGCGAGTTGAGCGCGACGAAAACACGTAAGTTCTCTCTCCTCCCTCTTCTCCCTCTCTCCTCTCTTTTCTGCCTTCGGTGCGCCGCTGCCGGAGCCGCCGCCGGTGGTGGCTGGAAAATCTAAAACTCCACAATTTCGGCCGATTTTCACACACAACGTAGGTCTCGTCAAGACGAATCTAGGACATCTTCCGGAATTCAATTCCGATTTCTCGTTCACTGGAAAATGGCGAAAAATAGCCTCTTAAACCCTAACCCTAACCTTTGCACCACCTTCTGTCTCCTTTGATTTCTTTCTCTATCTACCTTCTCTTGCCGGAGCAGTGGACGGTGAAGCTACCTGGGTGTGAGGGGGAGCTGCCGGGGTGGTGGCGCCGCCGTGGGTAGCGGCGCCTGTCCGGAACAGTGGGTGTATATGTGTATACGTGCATGTGTGTGTGTTGTGAGGGTGTGTTGGTGTGTGTGTGTTTATGCGTGTATGTGTATGAGCGTGAGTGTATATGCATGTGTAAGGGTGTTGGGCTGGCCGAGAAAGGTGGCCGGCGACGGGGGGTCACCGGCGGAAGGGTTGGGAGTGGTCGCCGGCGACTGGAAGTCGCCGGCCGGAGTTTTGAAAGTTGGGGTTGGGTTCAAAAAACAGGGTATCGAAGGTGTTTGCGGTGGAATTTCAGGTACTATTCACCGTCGAAATCCGACGAGGTATGGCCGGAGGTGGTAGCCGGCGGTGCGAGCTTTCCGACGGATGTGGTGGTGGTGGCTCAGGACGGCGCCGCTGCGGCTGGTGGTGCCGGGAAGAGGGGCAGTCGAGCAGGTCGACACCGGGAGCACTGGGCGCGAGGCTGCGCACGTCAGGTGGGCGCCTGGCGAGAAATCTCGGCCCTTGCCGAGTGGAGCTGACCCGCTGCCGAGAAAACTCGGCAGCTGCCGAGACGGAGATGCCTAGCTGCCAAGAAAACTCGGCAGCTGCCGAGGACGAGCGCGCGCGGGTGTGGGGCGCGCGACGCTGGGTGCTGGGCACGCGTGCGGTGCGGGCGCCGTGCGCGCCGGGTGCGCGCCGGCGAGCGTTTTCACACGTCGTTCCGTTTCGGATGTTTTCATCGAGTTGTCGGGAGTCGGGGGTCCCGGTCAAAGTCTACCTTGACCAAAATTTCGAAAATACTCCTTAACCTTAAAATGCTCCATTCGAGCTCGTTTCAACTCCGATCGAGCTCGTTCTTTTTCCGTAGCGACCCAAATTCCATTATCTCATCTCAGCCTTATGGATTGGATATCCACTCTCATTTCTTCAACTCCTATCTTTAGAGCTCTCGATCCGACGTGTCTTTAACGATTGTTCTTTCTCCGAGATCATTTATATCTTTAATTATGTTTATTGAGGATCTAAGATACACCGTGACATGTGTAGGCTATCAGTTGCATCGAGCTTTGAGGTCCTCGTTGTTTGGTACTCGCTATTCACGTAGTAACCACTGAACAAGGTGGGGGTAAACTCTAACCCTTATGTTTCCATTAATAAATGCTTGTGTGTTTGTTACATGAATGATGAACTTATGTGTTGAGATAAATGTTGTGATGATATGCCGTGTGTGGGGGTAACCTCTAATCCCTAATAACTTTATATTCTGTATTAACGCATGATGAGATAAATGTTGTGATTATATGTTGTGTGTGGGGGTAAACTCTAAACCTTACATTTATGTTATATAAAAATGAGTAGAAATGATGATGTATGATGCTCGAATGTGAATTTAAGCATGATGGAACGAATCATATTTACTATGTTATATGAATGCATGATGAATTTGCGACCTTCGGATGAAATGCTTTGTGAACTATATGTTGGGTTTAATTATTGTGATTATATGTTGTGTGTGGGGGTAAACTCTAACCCTTATGTTTCCATTAATAAATCCTTGTGTGTTTGTTACATGAATGGTTGAACCTTATGTGTCTTGGGTTATGTGCTGTGATTATTGTGTTTATGCATGCGTCATGATTATATTGTGAAAGGTCGAAAGTCCACATTCATGGGAAGAGTTAAAGGGTTTACTTTCGCAGGGCTAACTAGGGTCTGTAGAGTCATGGGCTTTGTGTCCATGGGGCTTTGTGTCCATTAGGTTGTGTGTCGTGTGATGGGCTTTGTGTCCATTGGGCTTTGTGTCCACTAGTGAGTCATGGGCTTCGTGTCCATTAGGTTGTGTGTCGTGTAATGGGCTCTGTGTCCATTGGGCTTTGTGTCCACTAAGCTGTGTGTCCATTAGGAAGTCATGGGTTGGGAGTCCATTAATGAACCGAATTATGTGCCATTCATTATTTATGATTGTTTTGTGTGACTGCTTAATAATGTTAAAATATGGAAAGTATTCCCACGAGTGTATTCAACGCACTCACCCCCCATATGTACTCACACTACAGGAGATGAAGAAAGTCAAACGCGTAGAAAGGGCGGTGCCATATCAAGCTTTCCCATTTATATCTTCAAAACTTAATGTTAAATCGATGTTTTATTTAATTATTCGTTTGTAAAAGTTAAACAGCTCTTCTCCTTTTCTTTGTAAAGGATCCTGATGTATTTCCGCTGCTATTGTAAAATGTTTTTATTTCGGCTAGACGCCAAGGATTTGTATTTGTAAAGTTGTCTCTCATCTGTTTCCAAAGACTTCTATTTTATATCATGCTCGTCTCTTTCCCCTTCTTTCTTCACGCCCGCAAAGAAAACTCTTATAATTTTACGAAAGAAATGAGGCGTGACAAAATATGACACATAATCATAGCATATAATCAAAACATTTAGTATTACACAAATCATGCATCAATATGGAAAACTGTAAACATATAAAGATTTAGAAATTACCCCCACCTTGTTCGATGGTTACCACGTGAGTTGCCGAGTAACAAGTATGAAGTATCACAAAGCACGATCCAACTGATAGCCTACACAAGTTATAATGTTTCTTAGATCCTTAATACGTATAAATAAAGGTATAGACGATTTTGGAGAAGATATGATCGATAAAAATGAGACAGACCGAAAGATCTAAAGATTTAGAATGAAGAAACAAGAGTGGAAGTTCATTTTAGCAAACTGATAAGAAAGAGGAAAATATTTGGGTCTCAACGGAAAAAGAATGACCTTAATCGGAGTTGAAACGAGCTCAAACGGAGCGTTTTAAGATTGAGGGGCGTTTTGGTAATTTTGGTAAAAAGGTTGACTTTAACCGGGACCCCCAACTCCCGTCCATTTACATCTCGTCGCTGGCGACTCGACGAAAACATATGATACAAAATGACACACGAAAACGCTCGACGGCGCGCACAGCAGCTCCCGGCGCACGCGCCCGTCCTCAAACAACACGCCCCCAACCCGTCCTATTTATAGATCTTGAGAATGTATCCGTTGGAGAAAAGTATCCATTGAAGGAAGACACTTCCCTATTTTGAACGTAAGCTTAGATCTCCCAAGATCTTCTTTGTGGTCGCATTAAATGCTTCTGAGTAATTCCTGACAAGTGTATTTAATGCGCCTACAATTTGCTTATGGACCTCTTCTGACATTCCTGCTGACCTGTCAAGTCGGTATGGGTCCAAAGCTGAAGTCTATGCAGTTGCTGCTTGATGTCAGCTGATTATCTTATTTTCCTTGTTGCATGTGCTTCCCGATGCTGCTTCATGTTGTCCTCAGCTTGCTGCTTCTCTTCTAGCTTTCTGGTTTCTTTCATCTGTTGTCAGCTTTCTGTTTGTAGTTCTTCTATCCTTGTAGTCTGCTGACCAGCTTCCTGTTTCCTTGTTGACAACTTTTTGTTTGGAGATTATTTTCTTTGTCGCTCTTTCAGCTTGCCGTTCCTTTCAGCTTGTTGTTTGCTCCATGCAGCATCCTATCTACCTTTTATCAGCTTTGCTGTTTCCTACAGCTTGCTGACCCTTAGAGAATGTCTTCTTAATTCTTCTAAGGTTGATTTTCCTTAGCATTTGGAAAACCATTACATGATCTCATCTTAGCATCCTGGTCATGTAATACGTGGAAACTTACTTCAGCAAACTTATATTTTCTTATTATTCAACCTATTCTGTCTTATTAAGATAACTCTAGAAATATCCCAATAATTTCCCCCTTTATCTTAATGATGACACAACATAATAAGAGTCAAGAGTCATTAAAAGAAAATACTCTTTAATAAGAAACTTTAGTGATTGTACAAGTACAATTCTTTTCTTTAAGTACAAAAGTAAGCTACTTTACTTCTTCTAGCTTCACTTCTTTCTTCAGTTTCTTCAGTTTGTTGTTTCCACGCACCAGGGAGATCTTTTTCTCCCTCTCTACCATCTCTATTATAGGTGAAGAAATTAAACATGAAACGCAAGGAGAGAAGTAAATATAGATTCCATCGATTAGCAAAAGTCAAACTGGTATCCTATATATATAAGCAAAAGATGGGTAGCTCATGCATTATACAAAAGGATTTATGTACACTACTATAAGGTAGGAGCCACTACATATCTATCTACATATATATATATATATAACTAAAAGTTCGTCTTCCGTAACCTATCTCTCGATAGTCTTTGAGCGAGAGAGGGCGAATGCTCGAGTCTGGCATGTTCTTAGATTTAGCCTTTGGGTTGCAGCTATTGAATTCTTAATTTCCAACTGTTAAATGCAATGTGTCCCAATTTTCAACACTTATAACAATTCCGAGTATTGCTTGTTGGTGACCTCGACTTCTTCTCCGTTGTTGCGTCTCTGAACTTTTGACAGTTGATTACAGCATGTCATGGTTCGCTGCATCTATAGCAAACCCTAGTTCCTAGAAGACATGGTCCTGTATGGGCCTTTCCACCCTTGGCACACGTGTTTCCCGGCTTACAGGTAGAGAGAAATGAAATATGGTTAGCCCGTGGGGACTTGTGCTGGTCGAAGTCTTGGCTAGGACCAGTCCATTTTCTCTTTTCTATCACTACTTCCACTCTCTTGGGTGGAGTCACGTCCAAGTGGTGTCGAGAAGCGATCTCTTAAGCTCTCTCGACAACCGTGGCATAAGACATTGCACCCTAGCCAGCCAGGATGGAGCTGATCTCCAAACGAAGACCCCTCTCAAAGCATCTGGCCTTCTTGGCATTCTTGTCTACCAGATGGGGTGCATACCTACTCAGTCGGTTGAATCTTTTCTCGTATTCTCTCCTACGAGGGTGGTTCCTTGACGAATATGTATAAACTCTGCTTCCTTTTTGTCACGATATGACTGAGGCAGGAAATCCTGTCTAACCACCTCTTTGAAGACTCCCCAAGACATTGCACTCCTATGTTTGGGTGCCATAGTCCTTTCATATGACTTCCACCAGTGACTGGCTCCTTCAGTGAGTTGTAACACAGTACATGAGATCTTCTGCTCGTCTGTGTATGCCAAATGTCCAAAGATTTTATCCAACAACCTTAGCCACTCTTCCACTTTGATCAGTTCTCCTGTTCCGTTGAAGATCGGTGGATCGAAACGTCGGAACTGTTCAAGGATTGACTTCACATCGTTCCTTAACAACAGTGGCGGTGCAGCTTGTGTGGTTTCGAAATGTCGGGTCAAGCCTCTTAGTGCAGTCACCAAGTCTCCCCTCACGGCATCCATATCGTGTTTAGGCGTATTCTCCTTTGTCAGTTGGTCTTTATATGGTCGACCTCGTGGTATATCGTTCTAAGGACGACATATGAAAACTAACCCTTATAATCTACCCTAGATAACTCAATATATATAACAATAGATAAGCAAACAATAGGTAACATAGTACCGATAAACGTTATTCCATGAATCATATAGTAACCTCAAGAGATTTCTCTGTCATGTAGGATAGTGTATGCCCAACTTGCATAAACTAACCACAAAAGTACATCATGAGTAAAACCTCATGAAACACATCTCTTGACAACCACACATGGTCTTCATAGACCTCAAGTATTAACAGCGACTTTACGTATCGTAACCACGAACTGGGAAAACTTACTCATTAGCACACCCTGTTATAAACAAGGGCCCATGGTAGTTTCAACTATCAGTCACACGACATCAACTCCTGCGAACGGTCATATTCGCATATGAGCTCACGCTGCTACAGTCAGCGGTTTTGTGACGGTGGCTCAGAGCAGTGTGTCGATTATAGTGACATCAAGAGGTTTTTAAACGATCTTTTTATCATGAAACAATATCCTTAACACCCCTTCAAACCTAAACGGTTTATATCAGATAAATGAGAAAACACATAACAGATAAACACTCCTTTAAGTTCTATGATTAGGGAGAGACACGTATAGAGAGAAGATGGTGCTTATCCGTTTCTTTTTGAAAAGATTTTCACATTTAAAACACGTTTGAAAAGGAAAACGAGTTTGAGCAGAGCCCTACAAAGGGTAGAAGTAAGCTCTGATACCATACTGTCACACCCTGTTTTTCACACTTTAAAATATCAGAGTTTTCTTTTAGGTGTGAAAAAAAGAAGGAGAAAAGACGTGCATGATATAAAATAGAAGGAGATAGGAAAAGATAAGAAGTTGTACATATATGAAACATAGGATACAACCGATTCAAAGAGTTTGAAACCTTAAGCAGCGGAAAAGCATCAGGATCCTTTACAAAGAAGATGAACAGTTTAATTTTACAAACGATCAACATAGTTTTAAAAGATAAAACCAAAAAGACAGCTGATAAGGCACCCTTCTCTCTACGCATCATGATTCTCTTCATCTCTTGTAGTGTGAGTACAGAATAGGGGTGAGTGTGTGGAATACACTCGTGGGGATAAACTCTGCATCTTATAACATTTGACAAATAAATAAAACAGAATACACAAAATCGGTATTTAGACACAACATGTATAATGCACAACACGTAATTCATAACCCAAACTCATGTGCGAGTATTTTCCGACTTACCCCTACGAATCTCAGGTTAACCCGACTTACCCCTATAAATCTTAAGTGTGGGTATTTCCTATCCCCTACAAAACGGTCTCCTATACCGCTGGTGCATTTATAGGACCACCAAACCTTTGATAGTAGAAGAAAGAGAGAATAAGTCTTTCACGGACCATAAGTCCCACAGAATATAAATGTGGACCCCTGTCCTTTCACAATAAAATATGACACATAATCATAGCATATAATCACAGCATTTAGTATTCCACAAATCATGCATCAATAAGGAAAACTATAAATATATAAAGATTTAGAAATTACCCCCACCTTATTCGGTGGTTACCACGTGAGTTGCCGAGTACCAAGTATCAAGTATCACAAAGCACGATCTGATTGATAGCCTACACAAGTTATAATGTTTCTTAGATCCTTAATACGTATAAATAAAGGTAGAAACGATTTCGGAGAAGATACGATCGATAAAAACGAGACAGATCGGAAGATCTAAAGATTGAGGATGAAGAAACGAGAGTGGAAGTTCAGTTCAGCAAACTGATAAGAAAGAGGAAAATATTTGGGTCGCAACGAAAAAAGAATGAGCTCAATCATAGTTGAAACGAGCTCAAACGGAGCGTTTTAAGATTGAGGGGCGTTTTAGTAATTTTGTTAAAAAGGTTGACTTTGACCGGGACCCTCGACTCCCGTCCGACGACATCTCGTCATTGGTGACTAAACGAAAACATACGATACAAAACAATGCACGAAAACGCTCGCCGACGTGCACACGGCGCGCACAGCAGCTCCCGACACGTGCATGCCCGCGCACGCCCGCGCCCCAGCTCCTAAACGTGCGCACGACCACCCACGCCCACGCACGACCGCGTCCGCACACGCTCACCCCCGCGCACACATGCGCGCACCAGCGCCCACCCAGCGCAGCAACTCACCTACAACCTTCCAGTAGCCTCCAACTGCAGCGGCACCGCCCCTAACCGACTCACCGGTGACCCCAGGTCCGGCTACCACCCGCTCTGGCCACCACCAGCTCCGGCATGAACAGTACCCCCTCCAAAAGAGCCCTCAAACATCAACACACACACACAACACCTTGCACCACCACCACTTTTTCCACCACCATTTCAGCTGGGCGGCGGCGCCACCACCCCCAACCGACAGCCCAACACCCCGGGAAGGTCGGCCACCACTCTGGTGAAGGAAGAGAGAGAGAGAGAACAGAGGAGAGAGAAAGGGTGGCTGGAAAGGGGGTTAGAGTTTTTCCGGTGATGTTTTGTTGTTTCCCAGCGAATGAGACAATGGAATTGAAATTTGAGACCTATCCTAGATTCGTCTTGACGAGACCTACTTTCTGTGCGAAAATCGGTCGAAACCGAGAAAAACAATTTACGATTTTTCCTGATTTTTGCCTCGTTCGAAGAATGGTGATTTTTCGGCTTGAAAACACCCATATATATAGACTTCCGAAAATCACTATTCATCGTAAAAATCTTGGGTTACTATTCACTGAAAATATCTTGGAGTTACTATTAACTGAAAATATCTTTCGTTTTTCCGAATCTTCATATTTCGCCCTTTTCTTCGCCATTTGAGCTAGGAGTCTCCGATTGACCTCTAATTCATTTCTATCTTCTCATTTTTCGAATACACATCTTATAGTAAAATTATATTCTATGTTCCGTGACTAAATTATTCTTCCATCTAAAACAGGCATATATCACTTATCTGAAACGCATGTAATTAAATTAAACAGTCAAGGGTTAACTCACATAATAAAATAAATTAATTAAGGGTTTAATTATTTAATTACTCAATTATGAGTCGTTTTTGTCCTGGGCGCTGCATTTAAACCCTAACAACTAACCCACACATAATAAAGAAGAATATACATTCCTCAATTAAATAAACCAACAGTGGACCACAACCACAACCATAACACCCCAACCCCTACCCCACATTTCTGCAAAACAAGACTCACATTCATATTTAAAGTTCAACAACCAATAAAAAGTAAAAAAAATGTCATAAACAATACCACATTTTACACAAAATAACACCCCCACTCCTACCCTACATTTCTGCAAAACAAGACTCACATTCATATTTAAAGTTCAACAACCATTAAAAAGTAAATAAATCTCAGAAACATTCCAACATTTTGCACAAAATTCAAGATATAAATCCTACCCAACACTGCTCATTTCATAAGCGATAAAGTAAACAACAAAAATGAAAAAGCCAAGGAGAACTTACCATATCGAGGTGGTGGGTAGGATTTTAGTTTGCGATCGCGTTTCCTCACCATTGCGTTTCTTGGAACTGCTCAAGTGATTTAAGGAAATTAAGTTTGATTTTGTTCGTGAGATTTTGTTGGAATTGGTCAAGTGATTTGTCGTTGGGGTTGGGGAGATTTTACTCGGGAGATTTAGCGAAATTGTTTGGGAATGTGGTGTTCTTTAAATTTGGGAAATTAGGGTTCTAAGGAATTGGGGGTGTGGGTGTCGCGATTTAGGGATTTAGGTTTCCCCATTTTCTATATTACCGTTTTTTTTTTAAATTTGTATGATGTGTTCAGGTGGGGGCCCACTAAATAATACACATGGCATTAAAAAAAATAAGTTTGAAAATCCACGTCACTAAATGATCTGCCACCTCAGCAATTTCAGCCCGATTAAGGGTGTCACGTGTAAAAAATGTGCAATTTCAACCCAAACAAACAATTCGGGCTGAAATTGGGCAGTAATTGCTAAATTTGAAAACGGAAAGTCCTAAATTGCAAACTTGAAAAAAAATAAGGCAAAATTGCCAGACCCCTTACATAATGGGCGAAAAAAGTAATAAATTCTATTTTTTATTTCACTTATCATACTCTACCCGCAAATTATGTGTATAATGTGTATGCATATGAATATTTAAATTATATGGATGTGGTATTACTGTATTTACTTAACACAAAAACTCACGTGAGACGGTCTCACAAATAGTTTCTGTGAGACGGAGTCCCATCACCCACAAACAATGTGTGAATTGTAAACAACATGTGAATTGTAGGGTTTGGGTGGTGGGTAATTGGGTTGTGAGTTGACCCGTCTCACGCAATGCATTAAAATTTCATGAGACGATCTCACAAGAGACTTACTCCTTACTTAATATAGACATATGCACTTAATTAATTTTCTTCAATTTGTGGCTTAAGTACTGGACTAAACATGTATATGGAGCATGTGGTTAGAATATGAAATCATTTGTTAATTGTTTTTACCTAATGTTTATTCATATTCAAGGTGCATGTTATTTTCGGTTAGTTTGAGTTTTCTTCTGAAGGAAATAAATTCAGCCCTTATATTCTGGGTCTTAGATTGTGTCACACACCAAAGTACTGATATACTCAAATTATGATTCTCTTAACGTTTAGCAAAATTTATGTTTTTTCTTTGCAATTATATGATGAGTTTTTACATACCATCTCATGGATCAATGAAGTAGTAGGTGTCCACTTATATATTTATTATCTCTGGTGTTTTTTGTCCATTGATTTTATGATATATAAAATAATAGTAATTAGTTGATAATTGATTCTCTGATGATTGAGTTGGTGGGAAACGAAATGTGATCTTATAACCCGCATGTACATGATAGAAGATTTTATGTCGTTAATGAATGATTATTATTATGCGATTTAAAATTATCTAATGTTGGTTTGTTAATCACCAAAGTGGTAACCAAAAAGTTTAATAAATTTTAAATCGTATGATTAATTTTAATTATGCGTAATGATGTGATGCTTGATTTATGTTATTTATGAATGATTAAATTTCATAATTATAAAGCACTGAGAATCGCCAAAGGTTTATCCCTTGTCTTTATAAATTATGAATATAAATGTGATAAATAATATATTATGTGTGATCTTTTATATATCTAAAGATAACAAAAGGGTTAATGTAATTGTATTCAATTAACAAATTATGTAAGATTTACAAGCATCATTATATTTATGTTTGTATATTGATGTATCACCCAAAGAAGAGCATCAATGTACACTTATTGTTTATCGATCCTGAATCTGTTTTATGTTATTTAAAGCATTAATCTGAATTAATTGAATTATTCTGGCAATACCTACTCTTGTCGCTCTTCATTCACTTCCTATGTCGATTCCAACGTTTAATGGACTTAACTTTTCTAACTGGTGTGAACAAATCCGATTTCACCTTTGTGTTTTGGATTATGATTCAACACTTGAAGTTGAAAAGTTATTGATGATATTAGCAATGCTGATAAAAAGTTTGCCCATGATGCATCATATCCAAATCGTGTTTAAGTTGTACGGATCTTAGGATCCATGCAACTCGCTCACAAGAGTGTGCCATTTGATGGACAATATATGAAAATAGCAAAATTAGTTATCATTTTCTTGTCATTTGCAATGTTCAATGAATTATCATTTTTTGTCATTTGCAATTTTCAATGAATTATCAGTTTCTTTAATAACTACGAGTTCATTAAATATTTGGATGATAATTATTTGCAAGTTTATAAAAATATTAGTAATACATGTATAAAAACTGTTAGTTTTTTTTTAATAACTATGAGCTAATAGAATATTGAGATTGTATTTATTTACAATTTCATAAACATATTATCACTACATGTATGTGTTAGTTTTATGACAAAAAATATTACATTTATCCATCAATGAATATTTGGTTTTTTAAATAATTACGAGCTCATAGATATTTTTTGAAATAATTACAAGTAGATAGAATATTTGGTTTTTTAAATAATTACGAGCTCATAGAATATTGATATCGTATTTATTTACAAATTCATAAAAATACTAATAATATATGTCTAATTATTAGTTTTTAATATGAAATTTATAAATTTGGAGCAAAACTCCTAATTTGCATTTATTTTAGCAAAACTTTTTGGAATGTAACTAATAACTTTAATGAATAATTTTTTGTCTTGCTAATGTCTGTGTATATTCTATGACCTCGTAATTATTATTTTTACGTATAAAGTCATTTTAGTCATAAAATTAATATTTATACATATATTACTATTAGGGGTGGAAATATGCTAGGTTAGGTTGAGTTTTCTTATGATCGGCCTAAGCCTGGATTTTAAATATTTGGCCTAAGTCTAGCCAATTATATATAATATGTTTTTTTTTTTTTTTTTGCTTGAGCTCATCCTATTTTGTAGATAAGTCCGGCCTAAAACCTATCTAAAGCCTATGAAAAGCCTATAATAAGTTTAGAAAATTACATTGAAAAACATGAAAATGAACAATTCTTTAATACACTCACTTAATTCTTCCTATAGTGGCTCCGGTAAAACATTAATTTTCTACTGACTAAAGCAAGTGAGCTAAGGATCTACAGAACACAAAGAATAGCAGCCCAACCATAGTTGAATTCTTTTTTTCTTTTTTAGAAAAGGTGTGCGTGAACTAGTCTTGAATAATAAATCATGGGCTTATAAAATTAGGGCACAACTAAAAATTATGTATGTTATATAAATTTGTAATATTTTATATCTTTATAATACACTATAAAGAGGTTGGTCTGTTAGGCTCTTTAAACTTTATTTTAAGGTCTGGGACTTGCTTATTCTTTAAGGCCTTGATCTGTTTCATTTATTAAATAGGCCGAGCCAAGCTGTGCCAAAAATAAGTCGAATCGTAGACCCCTATCGAGTAACCCGATCTATTTCCATCCCTAATTACTATTTTTAGTAATTGACTGTGTTGACCTGTAACTGATCCTATTGATATATATTGACTAAACTTTAACGGCCCATTTGACTTCAGACCCATATAATGAGACTCGTGAAATGATGTCACAAAACCCAATAAATAAAGCCTCGACGGCCAAATGAAAGAATTATTTTCTCCCCATATGAGAATTGAGATAGTCGGTTATTTGTTGGTCGCTGCTCTGTTATGGGTTTAGAGAATAAAATAGTAGATTCTCTGTGAATTGAAAAAATGTTTAGTTAAATTTCACTACAATTTTGTTTTCCGTTTTAGCTGCTTATATTTCAAATATACATTTAGTATATTTGTGATACTTCTAGTAGTAAATTTTGTAGCATTGAAATGTATTTTTCTATGGGAAATGTTGATTGATTGAATTTTTGGTGTTTTAATGTAGCACCCCGGGTCAAAATGAGCATAATTGAATAATTAAACATTTGAACCCCGACTTAATAATTATGTGCGTATGTTTTGACTGTTTAATTTAGTACATGCGTTTCAGATACTTGGCTAACGCCGATTTTAGTTTTAGATGGGTATATTTTTTCGTGACATGGAACCTAGAATACGATTTTACCAAGAGATTCGTATCAGAAATAAGAGAAAATAGAAACAAACTAGGGGTCAATCGGAGACCCGTAGCTCAACTGACGAAGGAAAGGGTAAAATTACAATAAAAGGTAAAAATAAAAATAATATTATAATGAAAGGTAAATTGAGATATTTTTGGTAAATAGTAACTTTTCAACGGTGAAAAGGTAAATTCCAAAATCTATAAATAGGGGCTCATAACTTTCAAAACTTATACGTTTTCAAAGCCGACGACCCGAGCGACGCTCGCGACGCGAACACGTAAGTTCTCTTTCTTTTCTTTTCCTTTACGTTTTTATTTTCCGCCGCCGTCGCCGCCGCCGCCGGCCAGCAATGGTGCTGGTGGTGGTGTGTCGGGCGTCGGGTGCGCGCCGGGTTGTGCGTCGGGTCGGGCGTCGGGTGCGCGCCGGGATGTGCGTCGGGTCGGGCGTCGGGTGCGCGCCGGGATGTGCGTCGGGTGCGTGCCGAGTGCCGGGTGTGCGCCGGGTGCCGGGTGCCAGGTGTGCGCCGGGTGCCGGGTGCGCGCGGGTGCGAGTGCCGGGGGTCCAGCGTGCGCGGGCGACGGGGACCGGGTGGCTGAGGAAAACTCGACAGCTGCCGGATGATGCGCGAGCCGTCGGGTTCGTTTCCGCCCGACGCCGGGTGCTCACGGGCCCCGGAGCACGTAATGCCGTGTTTTCGATCCGCCGTGTCCTTAACAAACGTTTTTCCGCCGGGACCCTTTACAGCTTTAACTATATTGTATTTAAGACCTAAGAAACACCGTAAATTTGTAGGCTACTGTGGACTAAGCTTGAGGTGTTGAGTTGTCAGACGTACTGTCCTAGCTACTCACGCGGTAACCACTATACGAGGTGGGGGTAACTTCTGAACCCTAATAACTCTATTTGTTTAATGTTTTCCATATTTGATATATGAACTGTTGAACTCTACGTGCTGTGATTATTTGCTATGATTACTATGTACGTGCATACATTATGAATATGATATATGTGGACGGAAGTCCAAAGTCATGTTAAGATGGACTGGTGGCCCATAAAAGCACCATACGTTAGGGATGGACTGGTGGCCCGTAAAAAGCACTAGCAGAACAGAGGTCCATGATCTCGTTCTGGGATGGACTGGTGGCCCGTAAAAAGCACCAACGGAATGGAGGTCTATGATCTCGTTCTGGATGGACTGGTGGCCCGTAAAAAGCACCAATGGACTGGTGGCCCATAAAAGCACCATATGTTAGATGAGTACTCTTAGAGTTATGTGTCCGTATTATATGTGCAATGCATTATATGTGCTGTGTCTCATTGCTGAACTATTATATATGTTGGATCTGTGTATCTGCTTAATAATGTTGAAAACTTGGTGATTAATTCCACGAGTGTATTCAACGCACTCACCCCCCACCTGTACTCACACTACAGGAGAAGAAGAGAATCTTGACGCGTAGAGAGAGGGGTGCCCTATCAGCCGAGTCCATCTTCCGGTTTTACCTTTTTAAGGATATGTTGTTCGTTTGTAAAAGAAAACTATATTTCTTCTTCTTTGTAAAGGATCCTGATGTTTTTCCGCTGTTATGTAAAATGGTTTTATTTCGGCTAGACGCCGAGGATTTGTATACATAAAATCGTATGTTCTTTTTCCCAAAGATTTCTATTTTATTTCATGCACGTCTTTTTCCCCTTCTTTCTTCACGCCCGCAAGTAAAACTCTGATAAAATACGAAAAGATTTTGGGGCGTGCCAGATGGTATCAGAGCCTAGTTCTACCCTTTGTAGGACTTTGCTCGAACTTGTTTGATAAAGTGAAAACGAGAAAAAAATGTGTTTTGAAAATGAGAAAATCTTTTCTAAAAGAAATAGATAAGCACCATCCTCTCTCTATGAGTATCTCTCTCTGAAAATGGACTGGATATAAAGAGTGTTCATCTGTTATATGTTATCTTGTTTGCATGATACATACGGTTTAGGTTTGATGAAGCGTTAAGGATATACGGTTAGGGTTTGATGAAGTGTTAAGGATATACGGTTTAGGTTTGATGGGGTGTTAAGGATATTGTGCCACGATAAAAAGATCTTTTAAAAACCTCTAGATGTCACTACAATTGACACACTGCTCTGAGTCACCGCCACAAAGCCGCTGACTGCAGCAGCGTGAGCTAGTGTGCGAGTATGGCCGTTCGCGGGAGTTGATGTTGTGTGACTGATAGTTGAAACTACCATGGACCCTTGTTCACAACAAGTGTGCTAATGAGTGGGTTTTCACAGTTCGTGGTTACGATATGTAAAATCGCTTTAGATGCATGAGGTCTAGGGGGACCATGTGAGGATGTCAGTGATATGTTTCGAGATGTATTGCTATGATGTACTGTTCTGGTTGGTATATGCAAGTTGGATATACGCTATCCTACATGACAAGATTATGAAGTGTTTATAAATGAATGACAGAGAATCTATTGAGAATATTATATGATTTATGGAGTAACGTTTATCGGTACCATGATATCTGCTATTTGTTAATCTGTTGTGATATGTATTGAAGAGTTATGTGGGGTAGATGATAAAAAGTTAGTTTTCGTTTGTTGCTTTAAGAGTTATGCCTAAAGGACGGCCCCGAAGAAAGCAAACACCAACGGTCAATCAACCAGAACGGGAAGTAGATGCAAGCATGGGAGGATATTAAGAGATAGGTTACGAACAATGAACCTTTAGTACTATATATGTACAAGGATATGTAGAGGCTTTACCACCTTGTAGTAGTGTACATAATCCTTTTGTATAATGTACGAGCGACCCATCTTTTGCTCATGCGTATAAGATACCAGTTCGACTTTTGCTAATCAATGGAATCTACGTTTTCTTCTGTCCTCGCATTTCGTGTTTAATTTCTTTACCTATAGTGCTAATATGACGGTGGATCTGTTGAAATATGAAGACGGTAGGATAGTCGCTAAAACCCTAGAGGTTAGCATTCCGTCAGGGAAGACGGTGAAAACAAAACACTTATACCGTCACCTGAAGATTGCTTTTGAGGATAAGATCCTTCTAGCTGATCTCCACGCATTGGAGATAAAAGATTTTGACATAATCTCAAGGATGGACTAGCTAGAGCCCAATCACGCAGTAATCAAGTGTCGTGCGAGAGAGATCGTCTTGCAAGCATCGGGAGAACCGGAGTTCAAGGTCCATGGAACATGAGTTAAAGGCAACTCAAGGATTATACCGGCCATGAAGACAACCGAGATGCTTATCAAAAGGAATTGCGAAGCTTGGTTGGTCAACATGGAGAACTCCGAGAGAGAACCGACTACTATCGAGGAAGTGTCGGTGATCAAGAAATACCTGAACATGTTTCTAAAGGAGTTCACCGTTTTGGAAAGAAGGGAAAACTGAAACCAAGGTACGTGGGACCGTTCGAAATCTTGGATCAAGTTGGGGAGGTCGCGTACCGACTAGCTCTACCACCGAACTTTGTTGGGGTTCACAATGTCTTCCATGTGTCTATGCTACGGAAATATATTTTTGATCCAAATCATATAATCGATCGAGAATGCATCGAACTGGAAAAGAATCTGACATATGAGGAAGTCCCGATAGCCATCTTGGACAGAAACAAACGACAACTTAGGAATCGAGAGATAGCTATAGTGAAGGTCCAGTGGAGCCGTCACGGAAAGGAAGAGGCAACCTGGGAATTAGAGGATGAGATTTTGAGAAAATACCCCGACATACCGATCCTAGGAATACGTTTGTTTATCTTTCTAAGAACGCGCCCAATTTCGAGGACGAAATTATTTTAAGGGGTAAGGGATGTAGCACCCCGGGTCAAAATGAGCATAATTGAATAATTAAACATTTGAACCCCGACTTAATAATTATGTGCGTATGTTTTGACTGTTTAATTTAGTACATGCGTTTCAGATACTTGGCTAACGCCGATTTTAGTTTTAGATGGGTATATTTTTTCGTGACATGGAACCTAGAATACGATTTTACCAAGAGATTCGTATCAGAAATAAGAGAAAATAGAAACAAACTAGGGGTCAATCGGAGACCCGTAGCTCAACTGACGAAGGAAAGGGTAAAATTACAATAAAAGGTAAAAATAAAAATAATATTATAATGAAAGGTAAATTGAGATATTTTTGGTAAATAGTAACTTTTCAACGGTGAAAAGGTAAATTCCAAAATCTATAAATAGGGGCTCATAACTTTCAAAACTTATACGTTTTCAAAGCCGACGACCCGAGCGACGCTCGCGACGCGAACACGTAAGTTCTCTTTTTTTTCTTTTCCTTTACGTTTTTATTTTCCGCCGCCGCCGGAGTGCAGCCACCGCCGTCGCCGCCGCCGTCGCCGCCGCCGCCGGCCAGCAATGGTGCTGGTGGTGGTGTGTCGGGCGTCGGGTGCGCGCCGGGTTGTGCGTCGGGTCGGGCGTCGGGTGCGCGCCGGGATGTGCGTCGGGTCGGGCGTCGGGTGCGCGCCGGGATGTGCGTCGGGTGCGTGCCGAGTGCCGGGTGTGCGCCGGGTGCCGGGTGCCAGGTGTGCGCCGGGTGCCGGGTGCGCGCGGGTGCGAGTGCCGGGGGTCCAGCGTGCGCGGGCGACGGGGACCGGGTGGCTGAGGAAAACTCGACAGCTGCCGGATGATGCGCGAGCCGTCGGGTTCGTTTCCGCCCGACGCCGGGTGCTCACGGGCCCCGGAGCACGTAATGCCGTGTTTTCGATCCGCCGTGTCCTTAACAAACGTTTTTCCGCCGGGACCCTTTACAGCTTTAACTATATTGTATTTAAGACCTAAGAAACACCGTAAATTTGTAGGCTACTGTGGACTAAGCTTGAGGTGTTGAGTTGTCAGACGTACTGTCCTAGCTACTCACGCGGTAACCACTATACGAGGTGGGGGTAACTTCTGAACCCTAATAACTCTATTTGTTTAATGTTTTCCATATTTGATATATGAACTGTTGAACTCTACGTGCTGTGATTATTTGCTATGATTACTATGTACGTGCATACATTATGAATATGATATATGTGGACGGAAGTCCAAAGTCATGTTAAGATGGACTGGTGGCCCATAAAAGCACCATATGTTAAGATGGACTGGTGGCCCATAAAAGCACCATACGTTAGGGATGGACTGGTGGCCCGTAAAAAGCACTAGCAGAACGGAGGTCCATGATCTCGTTCTGGGATGGACTGGTGGCCCGTAAAAAGCACCAACGGAATGGAGGTCTATGATCTCGTTCTGGATGGACTGGTGGCCCGTAAAAAGCACCAATGGACTGGTGGCCCATAAAAGCACCATATGTTAGATGAGTACTCTTAGAGTTATGTGTCCGTATTATATGTGCAATGCATTATATGTGCTGTGTCTCATTGCTGAACTATTATATATGTTGGATCTGTGTATCTGCTTAATAATGTTGAAAACTTGGTGATTAATTCCACGAGTGTATTCAACGCACTCACCCCCCACCTGTACTCACACTACAGGAGAAGAAGAGAATCTTGACGCGTAGAGAGAGGGGTGCCCTATCAGCCGAGTCCATCTTCCGGTTTTACCTTTTTAAGGATATGTTGTTCGTTTGTAAAAGAAAACTATATTTCTTCTTCTTTGTAAAGGATCCTGATGTTTTTCCGCTGTTATGTAAAATGGTTTTATTTCGGCTAGACGCCGAGGATTTGTATACATAAAATCGTATGTTCTTTTTCCCAAAGATTTCTATTTTATTTCATGCACGTCTTTTTCCCCTTCTTTCTTCACGCCCGCAAGTAAAACTCTGATAAAATACGAAAAGATTTTGGGGCGTGACATTTAATTATTTGTTTTAGTTTAAATGGATTGAAATTGTCAAATATATATATATATATATATGGATTGAAATTGGGTATAGTTAAACTTTTAATCTTTTTATTCAAGTGTGTAAATGCACCCAGATGATGATGATAGAGGATGAATAAAAATCAACTAGTCATTTTATATTATGTTTGTAAAAAAAAAATTTAATAGCATCATTCAACATATTTTAAATGAAAACTAAATTATAAAATTTATTTAATTTAATCTAACTTAGATTATATTGATATCATACATCTAGATCCATGCAACTGGTCGCGTGTGGGTTAGGTCGGGACCGGCCCGAATCCGCACCTAAATTTTTTTTTTATTTATACGATAACCTTTATATATGTTATATGAGTATAACATTTACGTTATATTAGTATAAGATTTATGTATAGATATTATAACCTTTAAATGAATAGTTTAAACTTTCTGTAGTATAAAAATTCATGTAGTATAGCTGAACTTTTATGTTATAATAATTTAACATTTATATTATATTACTATAACTTTTATGTATAAATTTCATAACATTTATAACATTTATATATTTGTAATACACTATAAAAGATTAAACTAGTAGAAAAATAAAGGTTATGCGAACATAACTAAAAAGTTAAACAAACATAACTTAAGGTTGGGCACGCGAGATTAGGCTTTTAGCGCAGACCTGGGGCGCGTGGCGTGGGAGCGTGAAAGGCAGCGCTGGTCAGGTCGACCTGGTTTCATGGTTCCCGACCTATGCACCTGGTTCACATGAACAATTGTGATATATATATATATATATATATATATATATATATATATATAAGTAAGACAACTAGTGACACTTGGCAAGTTTACAATATTCTAACATTAAATATAGCTAATTAATGAATTCAAATTTCATGTTGATAAGAAATATTATTAAATAATATAGTATTTTATGCTATTCAAATATTATTAAATTTTATGTTGACTTTTTTTTTAATGATAAAATAAACTATGAAATTTATTTGTGAAATTTGAGTTTCATTTCATTTAATTGAAAAGAAAGTATGATGGTTGTTATAAACGTTAACAATGAAAAACAAACTAAAATAAATGGTGGGTGAATTGAATAATACAATAGGCAAAACAATATATATATATATATATTTTTTTTTTTTCAAATAAATTTTTTTTATAATTCTCTTTAATGCAACATATATTTCAAAAATTAAATAATTATTTAATCATATTATGTTATATTTAATACTAAATTAAGTATGTATTGCATAAATCATAAATTTAATTTTGATGTATAAATAATATTTAAGATTTTTAATTTTACTTAGTTTAATTGTTTTTAACAAATTCCTGTCGGCCTATAGGCTATATACTTGCACAAACATACATACATCTATTACCTATATAAAAATATGGATGTTTCTTACAAAATATGGATTGTCTAATATATCCTTAGTAAAGATTATTATTTAAGATTATAATAGTAATTTAAGATTTTCATATTTAAATAATTTTATATAGAAATTCTAATTCAAAATCATATAGAATTCTATTATGAGTAGGACTCTATTATATTAGAACTCTAATTTAATATAGATCGTATATCCTTATTAAAGATTTTTATTTAAGATCATGATAGTAATTTAATATTTTTTATTTGAATAACTTTATATTATAATTTTAATATAAATTAATTTTTTTTATTTTCACTGTATAATTTAATTATTTTATATTAAAATTCTATTTATTATTTTTGTATTTAATAATCTAATATTTGAATATATATCATAATTATTATTATTTAAGGTCATAAATGTAATTTGGAATTTTTATATTGGAATAATTTTATATTAGAATTCTATTTAATAATTTTATAGCAGAATATTTCATGACTCTGTTTATAAGGAAACTAATTATTTGCACATAAAATATTATAATAATTTAGTTATGTTTCTCCTATTTCTTATGGCTTCATTTTTTTTTTTCTTTCATCCTTTTTTTATTTTTTTTTATAAAAGGAACCATGTACTCTTCAATTTCGAAGGATTAATTTAGTAATGTTATATTAGAATTTGAATCCTAATTTTAATAGAATTCTAAAAATCCTGACTTTTACATGTAATTTAATATTTGTAATTGCATTATAAGGAATACTCTTTCAAATACACCTTCACCAAATTATATTATTTAAAGTTATGATCGTAATTTAATATTATTTTATTTGAATAAATTTAATCATTGATTTTGAACATATATACGGTTAGGATTTGTCTAATAACGTAAAATGATTCAAATTTAAAGTTCATACGACAAAGAAAAACATGTTAAATTTTCTACAAAAATTCACGTATAGTTCAGATGGGAAAATGTTTTTAACCTATTTTTTTATAAAAGGAAAACTATTTACTCTCCAATTTCTAAGGACTAATTTAGTATTTTTATATTAGAATTCTAATCCTAATTCCTATAGAATTCTAAAAATCCTGGATTTTACCATATAATTTAATATTTTTAATTGTATTATAAGGAGTAGACATCCATATCCACCTTCACCAAATTATATTAGGCTCCATTTGGATGTAAGAATTTGAGGAGGGATGTGAAATTCCCCACAACAAATTCATTGGTGGTGTTTGTATAGATGCGGATTTGAAATCAATTAATTTCATTTTGAACTATTTTTTGATCAAAATGAGTGGATTTCACATTCACCCCACTTGAGGTTTATCAATTTATGAATCTATTTCTAAAATACAAAATAAAAATGAAGTGTTTGAATGCATTCATTGCGCAACTTTGAGATTTGAGTACGAACCACCAACCGTTTGTTGTAATAATGAAAAAATTAAGTTCACAAAACTATTGAGGATCCAATTTAAGTATTGGGTATGTTTACTTTTGAGTCTGAAGAGACATTTAAATTTTTAAAAAACATTTGTTCATACAATTATTGGTCATACTCTTTCTGATAAGAGACATAGAATAATGTATTACTATGTATGTTATGACTCATTGTTGTTGGTCCCAAGTGGTCAGAGGTTCAGAGGGGGTGAATGAACATCTATCAATTTTTGAACTTTTTAAAACTTTGGTGAACAGGTTACTGATTCAAGGAGGAATGTAGTAACCTGACTCGATTCGGAAACCTTGCAGAATGCTGATTCAGGTTCCTGACTCGGTATCACAGTATGCAGCGGAAAATACTCGATAGAGTTTCTGTTTTGGAAAACATTTTCTTTCGCAAGTATGTTGTTCGATAAAGGGTTTTAGCAGAATGCTCGTGATGTATGCAGCAAGATAGATATACAGTAAGTAAAGTGCAGTAAATAAATCAAAGCAATAAACACTTATGGCTTATAGTGGTTCGAAGGTGGTGTAATCCTTCTACGTCCACTCTACTGCTTCCCAGAGGGGATACTTCGTTAGGTTAGTTCGATTTACAAGTCTCTACTTTACAAACTTCTTCATAATAAGTTATACCTACAGAATCCCAGATTCCTAGGCCACAACCCACACAGGGTACACAATCCCACACATGACAAATAGCCTACACAAGACTATATACTTAGCAAGGATCTCAATCCTATCAACTAAGTTACACCAAATAAAACAACCTAGCGCACACATCACAAATGGTTAAAGGATAAAAAGTTCTTCAACTGTTGCAGTGAAGTCAGTCTTGAACTTGAGAGCTCAAACACTTGAATGGTAGACTGTTTCGAAGGTTGAGTGACTGAACTTTGAAAGCTTGAGAAACATGAGAGCCGAGAAATCTTGAGAATAGTTGGTAGCTCAGTTGTTCAGTTGTCCAGTAGTCTTCACAGTCACTCCACCCTTCTATTTATATCAGTTGGAAAAATGCCTGTTAAAGAAAGGCATTGTCCATGTCATATCAAAAAGTGATCTTCAAATCTTTGTAATTAATGCGTTTGAAAAATGTGGCTACTGATCCTCGTCCTTTCTCTTACCCGCATTAATTGCGCCATACTTCCACTACAGTGCTTGCAGAGCCGCGGATCTAGGTGGCATCTCCTTATTGGCTTGGCACAAACCTCTGTCTAACGGATCCTTGACAGGAGTCATTCCTCGTGTGATATCAATGTGTTCCTCGTACTGCATTGAATATGTCTAGTATATTTACAGCTTCCTGCAAAGGCTGTAGTGGTTGTTTACTGCTTTATGCCAAGTCTTTCTATCCTTCCTTCACAAGGGCAGTCTTCAAGTCTCTTTAAGAACCCCAAAACCTGCTAAGGATCAATTTTCTCTATCTTTTTTGATCTATATAACTTAGACGTTATATCTAAGAATATTAAGCACATCAGACCTTAGTCCACTTATAAAACGTGGAGAATGGATACTCAAAAGTTTCATCTAATATTACATTGTCTCATCAAAACCTTGTCAGAAATATCATAACAATTACAATATCAACTTTGATATCGAGGGTGAAACAACTTGACATCAAAATATCATAAAACTTAAACCACATGGATCCAATAGAATTCAACGAAAAACATTAAATAAGAACAAAGTACATCTTTCTATTATTACGGGTTTTCTTACATTTGGTTGTTTTCATCTTATTTCTTATTCTCACTTACATGCAAACATATAAAGATTATTTAAACTTTTAAATTTTCTTATTAAAATTTTATTTGATTTCAATTAACATTCAAAGTGTTACTGATATCTCAACAATACCAAAAAAATTCTTTGGCATAAGACATGATTTCTTAAGAACAACACAGTATGAATGTTAAATGAATATATTTATTTAAATACAACACCTAAGAATTTTAAGAACTAATTATGTCTTTTAAATTTGTCAGTTGTTGAGAAAGAAAAGTGAAAAATTTCTCATGTAGAGAAATTGTTGTTGCAAACTTCAAATTAGATCCATACCAATCAATACTTTTATGTGTCAAACTGTTGCAACAATATGTAGTAGACAACTATATAAAATTGGAGACAACTAGATTAGATTATTTTTGACACCACAAAATCAATATGCAAGATGAGTTATATCAAAGAATCATGGATAATGTCTTCAAAGGAGAAATTAGAGGTGAAATTAAAAAAAATGTTCTTCCATCAACATTTATTAGTGGACCAAGATGACAAAGATATCTTGATTCTTTAGTATTAGTACATAGATTTGGAAAACCAAGTCTCTTATGATGATGATTTGCAATCCATAGTGGAATGAAATAAAAGAAAAATTGTACAATGTTCAAACACCTACCCAAAAAAATGATAAGGATCTGATTGATGAAATCAAACAATTCGAAAATGCTCTGTGGGTCTCTATTCAAGAACCAATGTGGAGAATTTTTTAATTCAATTTATATAAAATATGAACTTACAACTACATCTACCCAACCAACAAAGCTTAACTTATTGGACAAATCAAAATTTAAAAAATATTTTAGCATATGATCATGCCTCCAAAACAATGCTCACTTTGTATTTCACAATATTTTGTATAAGTGAAGAAATATAGAGAATTTCCTGAGCATTACGTATAAGATATACAAAGAAAATGTTGGAAGGGCAAAAAGAAAGGGGGTGTAATTGGATGTATAAGTCTCACAAATCCAGTAGAAGAAGAAACATATTATCTCAGGTTATTCATAAATCATGTAAAAGGACCAACATCATTTGAATATGTGTTGATGGTGTATGGTAGACAATGTATTGCTATAAAAAAATGTACAGAAAAGAGGTTTGTTGGAAGTTGATCAATATATTACAAAATGTTTGAATGAAGTTCTATTTTTCAAATGTCATACGAATTGTGAAGATTGTTTGCAGTAATTTTAGTGTATTGTGCACCAATATATGTGAAAGTTTTATCGAATACATTTTTTAAAGTATTGTAGATTGATTTCAAAAGAGAACCTGACACCTTACAACCGAGTACTTTGGAAAGCTCAATTTTTTTCTTGAACAACATTGGAAAAGACATAAGTTCATATGATCTTGCGAATGTTCCTAATTAGTACTAAAGCTTACGTAAAAAATGATTTACCTAGAAAGATAGTTGATATGAAATGTGAATTGAGATACCTAAACAACATCAAGAAGTTATATATAACCTAAATATCGAACAACATTAAACTTTTTCAATGATTATAGATTGTGTAAATTAAGGAAATTGAGGATTTTTTTCATCGATGGGTCGGATAGATATATGTACTAACAAGGGTAAATGAAAGTATAATTGTTCAAACTTCAAAAGGAGAAAAAAATTTGTAAAGAAAATCACGATCATAATTGAAAAGTAAGTCATTTATCTTCTATAAAAATGAATGAGAAAAATATATAAATTTAATCCCAAGGAAAAAGAAGAGTAAGAGTAAGATACAAAAGACAATCAAGAAAGAAAATATATAATTATGAGTTAATACACAAACTTATTATCTTTCGTTTCAAAATTTCGAAACTTATTATTATTATTATTATTTTGACTATTTGATTTTTTTTTCTAGATTTTGATTTCTTAGGAATAGAAGAACCTGATTTATTAATCTAATGCAATAATATTTTTTTTACAGTTTTTAATGAATCTCAAATTGATGTTCTTGGTTTTTAATTATTTGGGTTTTACATGCTATATATTACTTAACTTTAATATGCTTCGACAAAAATTAAAGATCAATTACATTAACTTTAATACACTTAAAAAAAAACTATCAAAGAAACAAATGCATAATAATAATAATAATAATAATAATAATAATAATAATAATAATAATAATAGTTAATAATTACTATTATTATTATTATTATTATTATTATTATTATTATTATTATTATTATTATTATTATTATTATTATACATACATACATACATACGAAACAGACCCAGGGGTTCAGGTTCTGATAGCAAACAATAATGTATAGAGTAACATGCGTTTGATGCTTCCTCAAATATCTAGCAAATTATGAAATGAAATCAGTAAACTGCTATGCAAACAAAATAGTCATCGTCATCAAAACACTTCCCTTGATATGAATTGAAGATGTTTTTCCGTTGCTGATAATAGCCAAACAAAATACACACATAAGCGAAGGCATGATGAAAATTCTAAATAATATTAACATTTACAAAGAAACAAACCAAAATACACTCATGCATCATCCATATTCTGATCATTGTCGTTATCACCTTCATAATATTCATCATCACGCTGGATTTGCTTGTCTTGTATGTGTCCTGCCAAACCATTTCTGCTCAGCATTCCACAGAAATAATCATTGGAATATGGAAACATGACATTTTGCCGCTATCACCACAAACACCACGTTCAATTTTTTAACAATTCGGAACATTATCGGGCATATCGGGCTAAAATTGCTGACATGGAGCCCAAAGTTTAAAAATTATACTCATCATATGTCCACATACCCCTGAATTTTGGGCTCCAAGTCAGCAATCGGAGGCCGAAAGGCCGATCAATCATGTACCAAATTGTTATGTAACTGAACCATTTGTAGTGAATAATGTCGAAAGGTCATGTTGACAAGATGGTGATTTGTCATGAAATTAACATAAACTTATATTATTGAAACAACTCAACGAGATAAGAGGCATGTAAATCAAGATCCAAGAGTGGTAGTTGATAAATAAAACTTTTACTTACGGTGTACACGTTCATCTGGATTCTGCTCATCTTCATCAAAATCAGGGATATAAAAATCTGGAGGTACCTATCATACAATACAAACATCAAGACCTTCCAATAAAACATCCATGTCATTATCCAATACATTAAATAGTCCATCATGATATGCTTTGCATCATATACATAAAAAACTAAATACAAGTCCTTTTCTAATCAGTGAATATACTAATTACTAAGGCTGAGGTTAACAAGGGTACTACCACAAAAAAATTCAAACCCTGAGCTTAAGGACATAGTTATGCACTGAAAAAAGCTACCTGTAAATCTGTAATATATTTTTTGTAGTGAAAGATATATCTTTAAGATGAATATGTAGATATATCTTTTTATTCGTTAAAAAAACCTAGCACTTGAAACGTTCTCTCACAAGCCTAAAAGTTTGGTTAGTTCAGCAAGAAAATAGTGAACCAATAAGCATAATGTGCTCTTCAATATAATGAAATAAAGGCTTGTTTGCAAAGAAAACTAAATGAACTTTCGCAAAATTATAAGTAATTTTAACTAGAACTTTAAAATTTACTAAAATGAATCATGAACTTTACTTTATTATGCAATTCGAATCAATGTCAATTTTCAGCTAAAACTTGAGGACATATTCAGTAAATTTACCCATGTTGGCTACCACATTGTCCGTCAAATAAAATAAAATAAAATTATAAAAGGTAAAAAAGAACCTTTTTCTACTCATCAATATGAACCCTCAAGATATCGAAGTTAATACACAAAACCCTTCACAATTGGATCCCCAAAATCTGAGATTCACACATACACCCTATTGTCTAATCTGAATTTTCTTCTCTTTTTCTGCAGGTGCTTTATCTGAAGGTTGAGAGAACAGGGGGGATTTCAATTTTGCTTAACCAAGAATGGCAACCAACATGATCAAACATACTCCCACAAATTTTCGCCTGAAATCAACAGTGATTAAAATTGCAAAATAATGTTGAATTCATGATTTATTTTTCCAAGTTTGAAAATCCTTGCAAAAATTGCAATTTTACAAAAGTTCATGATTTAATTTTTTTTATTAAGCTCAAAATAAATAATACAATGTTATTAGCCAGAATACTTTCAGAAGAAAGATCAATCAAATCCTATCAAGAACTCAACAGCAATTTACTTCTTAGGCTATCCAATGTATCACGTCTTGAATCCTTTCATCATAACTCTTAATCTATTTGAAAGATATTGAAACTGTCTGTTTACCTCGTGCATTTGTACTCCAGGAGCATGTTGAATGGTGCTAAGATTTTCACACACTTGTTGTCTGATCGTGTTAAGGTACGATTTGCTATTTAAGTTCTCCTACATGACAAACAAGACATCAAAAATCTTCAAACAGATATCGAACAAAGGAATAAGGCTTTGGTATAGTTGGCAATACATGCAAGCAGGATGAAACAGCTGATAGAAGTTGATCTTACAGCAAATCCAAGCAGTAAACAGGGGCATAAATCTAACTAGTACATATACTTCACATACCATATGTCCGCTCGGACTTTTCAAGGAGTAATCTGGAGCAAAATATTTGATGTAATCATTTTCTGGGATCTCTGCAAAAAAGATGATGTACAGTGAGGATGCTGAATCCCATATCCATTTTACATTTAATTTAAGATCATGCAAATGGCTTCGACAAATTTATGCTAGAAACATACACACATAACAAACACTTAGATAGCATAACTATGAAGATTTTAACTATTGTTCCTTGTTAAAATGAACCAGCTCCACGAATCGCCATCATAGGTAACATGCTGTCCAGTAAGTTCGTAAGCTAGCAGACTTAGCTGCAAGATTTAGGTACAGAATACAATTATAGATTGTGGTATGCCCCATAAATTTGCTAGCCAATTATGCTTTTATCATGCTAATGATATGTGCATAAAGATAAGGAAATGTATTAGGGGCACATCATAAAAAAAAAAAAAATTATTTAATCCATCAATGTCAAGAACCAGGCAAGATCTTGACTCATGGATATGTTAGTAACTTTATTAGTTAGGATAAAGGGAAGGTTTACGTGTTTTGAGATGTTAAATAAAGTACATTCTTCAAATGATATTATACAAGTACAGTATAACCAGATCAGATACAACTTACAGTAATGAGAGAAACGTCTAAGAAGAACTGAGTGCGAGAACATACCATTAGGGAGCTCCATGCTCAGTAGAGCTCCAGTCTCCACAGTCCAACATCTAGCCACATTCTCTTTAGTGTATCCCCCGCCTCCAGTTACCTGCAAGCAAAAATATATATATTCATTATCGAAGAATAGAAATTGTATGCATGGTATTGAACTGCTAAGCATATAATATGTGAAGGCCTACCAGCAAAGGCAAATTGAGTTGCTTGACAAACTTCACACAAGCTGCATGGCCTGCAGAAAAAATGGAATATGCCGAGTAAATGCTATGATACTGTCAACAATGGTGATCAAAAAGAACAATATAAGAGAGTGCGCATGAGATTGAAATAGAATAAGAATAAAAACTGTTGAAATTACAGGCATATCACCATCAATGGAAAGGTTAAAGCATCCCAAACGGTCCCCAGCGAGTGAATCTGCTCCACATTGGAGAACAATAGCTCCAGGTGCATAGCACTCCATAACCTTCAAAATGATCTAGAGCATGACAGGATCCATTATTATTATTGCCCCACAAGGAGATGTAATAACCAAAGCTGATGAAAAGTTACCGTTTTGAAAAGGCGTAAGAAGCTCCCATCATCTATGCCATCCCTAAGAGGGACATTTATGGCATAATTTTTGCCTTCTTTTTCTCCAATATCCTTGAGAATTACACAAGAGTAGACTTATTTAACAATGATATTTGAATACTATCTCATCATGATTACTTCAATAGAAAATGGACCCCTTAGAGAAAATGTGATTGTTACATGACAGACATAAGTCAAAGAATTCCTATATGGTTTCATACTTTCCTCAAAGCAAGACTTGACAACCCCAAAATAGTATCATTATTTGCAAAAGGATAGAGCCCACAAATATTCTGAGTTAGCAATATAGGTTGTTAGCTCTCAAAGGCTTCATTTACTTGAAATCTTAATATCCAAATACTTTTAAGACATGTAGTTTTGCTATTTTGGTGTACAATTAAACCATTGGTAGTTAAGCTTAAGGAAAACACCATCTACTTTGTACTGACTAGCATAACGGGAACTATAAATAACATGAATACGTTTAATACTATATGAGATACAGTAAAAGTGTGGTATGACATTCAGCTTTTTTTTTTTTTTATAAAAGTTGATGAATTTAGACATTATCATTACACATGACAAGTCGAGAACAAATGCATCACATTATATGATAAGAGTGAAATGTTCATTCTATGGAATTGACCAAGAGAAGCTGATATAGTACTACTATTCCTAAGTGTTAATTTTGGTATGGTTAAACAGGTAAGAGGAATATGTGAAGCAGAAGTGAAGGAAGCACCTTAACATCACCTGTTCCAGGAAAGAACATGTCTCCATACTTGTGAAAACTAACTGTCATCACCCTGCCAAGCCACAAATTAGAAATTACCATTTTATTTAAAATAGAAAACATGAATAAGCTATGTCTTTATATCTTATAAAACACAATTATTTGGGATACATGTAAACCTTACATTCAATCTAAGAGGTAAAGAAAAAAGGGGGATGAGAAGTCCCTCAAAAGGATTACAAGAACCAGATAAACCAGCAATCTGAGACAGAAACACACCATAACCACACACAACTGATCAGACCCAAAACTATAACTCTTACATAACTAAACTCCAATCCCTTATAAGATCTGAGAAAAAGAAACCTCCATAAGAGCTATGACTCGACGCCCAAAGACTGACCCTAAACTTCACCCTGCCCCAAATATCCTCTATGGATTCATCTATAATCTCAAAAATCCTGTTGTTCCTCTCTAACCAAATAGACCAGAACCTTAAAAAGAAAGATTCATCTACATAATATATTAATTTAACATTAAACAAATTATTTTTCTATTTGATACTAATTTAGAGATAGTGTTTTTTATCAATCAAATTAAAATGAAAACAAGTAATACATATTTAGACCAAAAAAATTTATTTTATTTGTACAACCTTATATTCAATCTAAGGTAAGTAAAATATTAACATTAAAGAAAAGATTTGACTATATGTAAAATATTAATTTAACATTAAAAAAAAAGTGATTTATCTATACAACTATTATTTTAGAGGTAGTACTTTTCATCAATCCTATAAATGAAAAAAGGTAATATATATTCTGACAAAAATAAAAAGAAAAAAACAATCCTAACCTCATGGTAAAACAGTCTATCCACTACAACAGTAATTCAGAGATGATATTTTCTATAAATCAAATTTAAATGAAAAACGTAATATGTAAACAAACAAAAAAAAATGAAGATTTCTCTATACAATACCAATTAAGAGTGAGAATTTTACGTAAATCACATTTAAATGAAAAACTAAACATATATTCAACCAAAAAAACAAAAAAAGAATCCTAATCTTACCAAAATAACTTGGAGTTCTATGAATATGCATGGAATGTTTTGGCCAACAATGATCAAGTTTGAAAGATGGTATTTTTCATCAATCAAATTTAAATTAGAAAAGGTAAATATATATCACACCAAAAGAAATACAAAAAAAAAAAAAAGATACGGTGACAATGTTAGTAATAATACGATTATTGAGCTTAGACTGACTTAGACACCAAAAAAGGCATCAACATTCTCATGCATTATAGATAAAAAGTAAGGCCTCAGTCTGATTGAAAATGTAAACAATCAACAAGTCCAAAACAGTTAGAATCTTCAGTTGAAGAGTTCAAGATTTCTGTTACAGTACCTATCTGTGAAATAAAAGGCTTCTTCAACCCCATCACCATGATGCACATCAATATCAATATACAGCACACGGGCATGATACTTCAAAAGCTCCAAAATTCCCAAAACTAGGTCATTGATGTAACAAAATCCAGATGCCTCACACTTCTTTGCGTGATGCAATCCACCAGCCCAATTTATGGCTATGTCGCAGAGCCGATTATTCAATCTTCGTGCAGCATCTGCCAGAAAAAGTAGCATGGCCAAGTGAATACTGTGCAAACAAAACTCTTGAAAAGCCATTAAATATGGATAATAAACATACCTATTGTACCACCAGCATAAATTTGACAGAACTCAAAAAGATTCTCGAAGACCGGACAATCTTCACCAAGATTATCTACAAAAAATAATAGTTATTTGGAAAACTACATTATATCGAAGTGGTTTGTAAACTAAATTCTAGTACACAGTCTCCATACTGCAATAAATCAAGTGGCAGCAGCCAGTATGCTGTTAAGAATACTTATCTGGTAATCAACAAACTAGGCTATCATGGTCAAATGCTTCTACCATAGTTGTTAGAAGCGCAAGGCGCACAGAGACGTAAAGGTGGATCTGGTGCCTGAAGTGAGAGGCAAGGCGCACACCTCTCGGACCCAATGCGCAAAAATCAAAAAGAAAACTAAAAAAAAAAAAAAATTCTAAAAAGGATGAAAAGTGTGTATTCTTTGCAAAAAGTGTTATATTAAATTGTTGGAACCATACTAAATGTCAAGAGAAGAACTTAAACAACAGAAAATATTAAAATAAAAAGAGTAAAATACATGAGCAAGCAGCAGTGGTGGTGGTCGGAATGGCATGGGTAATTGAGGTCCAGCTTCAGATCTAATTTTCTCTTTTATGAGAAGTTCTAGTGTAAACTTTAAGCTCCCAAGTAATTTTCCCTCTCAAAATGAAGTTATACCATTCTTATGCTTCCCAAATCAAAAACATCTACAAAAACTTAAAAGGGGTCTTAAAAACATGTTAGGGGTGGGGGTAGCCTCCTGCATGCAAGAGGTGCACCTAAAAAAGGTGAAAAAGACACAGGTTGTGGTAAAAGGCACACATAAACAGCACCCACCTCTTGCTTGTACAGGCGCTACAGCCTTTGCCCATGTGCCTCAAATGCTGCAAAGGTGTGCCTAACAACTATAGCTTGTACACTATCAAAGAGTTAGGATATCAACATAGACGATTTTAATTTGCAAAAGTTGAGATTGATGAGTTAAAATTATTGCTTATCGTATTATAAAGACATAAAACTCTTAAAATTGCTTATCATATAATAAAGACATAAAACTCTTAAGCCTTCTTGTAGTAACTAACTCAAGCAGCAGAAGAAGCAAACAGAAGATAAATCCACTTCTTAGAATTTATATGGGGAAAAAAACACACACACACACACACACACACTTGTTTTCTCCATATAACTGTAAAATTCTCGATTCTAAAGAAAGGGGTGCCTAATTCATTACATTTAACCATTTCATTTGAGAACAGCTCTTGCTTGTCTGGAGTGATTCGCTGCAGAAACTCCACATAATCCGGAGAATGGAACTGCGCTAGCTCCACTGGATATGCCTTGTGAGGCCTCTAATTATTCAGAGAGAAACCATTAGAAAAAAATTTAACAGCAAACTTAAACAAAATTGAAAGAGACCAAAAGAATTGGAGCAGGCAGAAAAACACAAACATAAATTTCCATCTTCTTGTGGAGCTCATATGAGAGAACCAAATGGTGCGTCATGCATAAGCGATGAGGTTTCATAGGGTGATTTGGCCCGAAATATACGTTCCCCACATCCCCTGCAATTACTTCTATCCCGTGAGCACAATACCCATTACTTTAACACACACACATAACGAATTGCAGAGTGAAGAAGGAGAAATTAGATAAAAATTAGATGAACTGACCGTCATAAAAGTAGGATATCCTGTCCTTGCTGCGCATTCTACAGTGAAGCTGGAGGATTCAGAGGAATTGTCTCCTTCCACGGATAAATTGAAAAATTAAGATGTAATTACTTGCGAAAACCAAAACCTAACCTGTTGATAACTTCAAGATCTGATATATATAGCTTCTTCAGTTGCTCCTAGCTTCCTCAAACAATAGAGGATCCGGCTTGTAGTTGTATATATGTTTTCTTAATCGTGTATATTCATTGTACCGTTCCAAAATAAATATATAATAAAATTTTCATTTATTTTTGTTCTTAGAAACAAAAATATAATCATTCATTTTTGGAAAAATTGTCCCATGTTAAATTACATACTTTTATATTCAAATATCATAACTTTAGTGTAATACTTTAATTTTTAAAAAAAACTGATAACCTTTAATATTATGTTAGTCATATTTTTATATTATGTTAGTCGTACATTTATATTATAACATTAGTCGGATTAAATGCATCAACCCCTTCTGTTTTGAAATCTTGCATCGGTCCTCCTTATGTTATCAAAATGGCAATGTTTACACCTGTGATAATAAAAAATCATCACGTAATTCCTAAAATTGGTAAATATAAAGAGAGTGAAATACACTTGCCTAATATGCAAATTGTGGTGGATTTTGACCATTTTATAGATGTATGTAGACTATTATACCCCTTTTTTGTAATGATATGATATGCATTGATCTTCATCTACTTTCTACAACTCCGGCCACCACACCATCCACGAACCACCATTGTGCCACCGCCAGACCACTACCAGTGTAGATCAAAAGTTTCCCTTTTTCTTGCCAAACTTCACTAAATGAATCCAAATCTAGCCACAAACATTTTTCCTTCAAAAATTTCAAAAAAAATATAGCTGCAAAGAAACAAAAAGTAAATGTTTATCGTCTTCAATTCCATTTTTTCCGACAAATTGATTATTATTTGTGGAGTAGGAAAAAGTGAGGATAGAGAGGGGCAAAGCAAGAGTGGAGTTATTAGAAAGTAAAAAACAAAAAACGTAGAAGAGGGGAGACGGAGAGAGAGAAAAGGGGATAGTCGGAAAACTTCTTTTTTATTCATCAAAGCTCCAAAATTTGATTTCATGGAAGAATAAAAGATTTTTTTTGCGTTGGGAAGAAAGAATGGAGAGCGGTATTTGGTTCTGCAAATTTTTTTTTAATTTTGTTTTTGAAATAATTTTTTAAAACTCCAAAGTCGATTCATTGTTCATTTGTCCTATTCAAACTATTGATCTCCAACAACATATACATACATTTCATTATTCTCAGTCTCCACGCTGTTGTCGATGCCAACGTCGAAGCTGATGTTGTAATTGATGACATCACAATCGCTGCTTGCAGAAGTGAAAACCCCAATTTTGTTTTTCTTGTTAAACAACATTGCTACAGGCTTTCATTCATAGCATCATCATTGTCATCTCTCTCTCTGTTGTTCTTGTAGAGGTTCTTTTCATATGCAACTTTTGCATCCTATTTTTTTTCATTCAAGAATATGAACAAGTTTTTTCTTCCAATTATTTTTCAAGGAAATTATATATATATATATATATATATATATATATATATATTTTTTTTATAGGTTGTATCTTTGTTTTTTTTTTTTTCTATTTTGTCCCCTTATTTAATTTAAGTCAATGTAGTTTACAAAAATTAGATTTTGAATCCTACAATGGGGTTATTATTTAAAGAGACCACATATATAAAAATTTAGGAAAATAGTCAAATGAAGAAATTTGGAGTTTTTTTTAATAATTATGGACACAATTAATTTCCATAAAAGAAACCCTCACCATAGGATTTATACAAATTGTATCATTGTTTGATTGAATTACAAGATACATACATGACAACATATGTCGATTACTTCATGTTTAAGATGGAAATAATCAAAATTAATCTTCTAAAATATTGGTCTGCCATATCTAGGAGATATGAGAAGATATTTCCTTAATACACCCTGTAAAATGGACTTTCCGTCAACAACGGATTATCAAAGTTGTTGAAAACAAGCACCAGCCAATTACTCGATGTGGTCTTGCGTGCGTGTTCACATAGGAGATATTGAAGAGTCTTTTCGTATTTAAGTCCTGGATGAAATAAAAACAACCGCAATAAGCTACATACGAGAGTGTTGCACTTGATTTTGAGCAAGATGAGTGGCGTCCATGTTATCAAAATAGATGAAATGGTTTTGAAAGAACTAAACCGAGATCCCAAAAAATGTGTCACACGCAACACACCTCAAAAGTTACTGTTACCAAAACCCTATATTTTGTCTTTGTAAAAGAACGAGACCCCCATAGTTGTTTCTAGACCGCTAAGAGATGAGAGTAGAACCAAGGAAGACTATATAAGCGCAACCATAGATTTAATTCTCATTTATGAGATCGCCACCAAAATTAAAATCAAAATATGAGAGAATGTATTAGTCTTTCATAGAAGATCATGGTGAAGTGTACCCTTGAGATAGCAGAATAGATGTTTGACAGCAATCTAATGATTTGGGGATGAAGATGATATAAACTAAGCACGTTTATTCACAGTGAAAGTCCTATCAGGACGTGCGAATATTTCAAACCACTAATAGCACTTTGATACTCATTGTGATATATGGGACCGAGGTAGAAGGTGGTGACAAAGTAATTTGATCGTGTATATTTATACTACAATAAGAAGAGACCTAGGTGTGAAGCAACAACCTCAACACCAAGGAAATAAGACAATGGGTCAAGATCCTTCACAATAAAACAAGACTTAAGATGACTCGTAGGAGCCAATATATTATGAGGATTAAAGTCATTGACAATAAGATCATAAACATATGACAAAACTAAGAGGTGATTGGACCCTTTGTGGGGGTAAAAAAAAGAACTCAACCTTCGATCGTACTAAGTCAAAAGTTAAAAGGGTGGAAAATGAAGATTCGTACAAAGCCTAGTAAGCCTATCGCTGACCATAGAGCAATCAATAAAAAAGCAATCATGCGATGGAGAAGTCGGATAGATGAAACCAAGGGTTGTAACATATAGACAACCAGCTCCATGTGCCCATGAAAGAATATGTTACTGACCGAGCATTAGCCTAATGTCCCCAAAAAGAAGGTTTAAGCCTGTAGCTTTCTCCGTCCCCCTCATCGCACGATGACCCTCTTTAGATAGTTCTATAATTTCCAGTGGTTATCTATGTCTTTCTCTTGCCTAAAGTTAAGGTAAGAAAAAGAAAGTTGCCTGAGATAGGGAAAATATGGGGCGACTAGGACCTATCAACCAATCTGAGAATGTAGTTCTAAGGGTATCTAAAACTCTAAGATTCATTTATAAGTTAGTTTACAATTCCTCGGTCTATTTGTGAACCATCTCTCTAAAAGATTTTCCACTATAAATACCTTGTTGTTGCTTCGATTCGTATTCTCCAAAAAGTAGATTCCATATAATATACAACCCTCCTCTCGATTCTTGAGCATGTTGGGGGATTAGAAGTCCTTTCATACTGAGTAGAAAGGTCGATCAGATCAATGAGATGTCTTCCTATCTCACACTCCTAAAGTAGTAATCTATGTTTGTGATCTTGTATATTTCGCTTCTCTGACATCTTACTGAGTTTCCCCCTCTAACTGACAAATAGATCATTTAGACATAAGAGCAAGAGTGAGTGCAGTGAGGATGATGTCTAGCTTGATAATAGGTTTAAATGTTTCCTTAAAATCAACATTTGACCTTTGGTAAAATACTTTGACAACAAGTCGTGTTTTATATTTGTGGTACCATGTGGCAAAGGTTTGTTATGGAAGACCCATTTGTAGCCAGTGACATTACAATGTCGAGGAGGAGGAACAAGATCTGAGGTGTCATATTTCTAAGGGTAAATTACATAATGATTGCCAAACTAGGGTTCTTTTCCACTTTTTTACCCGAACTTTCAAAGTTTACTGTAAAATAACTCAACTTTATTTTTCTTACCAAACAATAGCCAGAACTTTCAAAAATTACTGTAAAATTACTCCGGCGGAATATTCCGAGAATATTCCGTTCGACCTTTCAAAAATTACTGTACAATAGCTGAACTTTATTTTTTTTTATACCAAATAATAGCTGCATTTTTTTTTAATAACTAATTAATTAAATTAACTAATTAGAAATAACAATATTATTAATAACTATAAAAATAATTAGAATAACTAACAAACAATAAAAATAATATTAATAAGTCTAAAAACAATCATAATAACAATAATTATAAGAACAAAAATTAATTACCAACAATAATATTACCAATAGTAATAATAAAATTAAGAATACTAAAAATATTTATTAAAATACATAGAAACGAACTATGATCAATTATAAAAAAAGAAAAGTTATATGTAAACCATAGAAACTACATGAAATTTTTTCACTTTTATTCGAAGAAGATCAATTATTCTATGGATATTTATAACAACAACAACAACAACAATAATAATAAATGTTATTATTATTTTAATAATAATTATTTATTATTATTGATGTTGTTGACTTGTTGTATGTAAATTATTATTTTTATTATTATTATTAGTATTATTGTTGTTGTAATTCATATTTTAGGTATTTTAATAAATATTTTTAGTATTCTTAATTTTATTATTACTATTGGTAATATTATTGTTGGTAATTAATTTTTGTTCTTATAATTATTGTTATTATGATTGTTTTTAGACTTATTAATATTATTTTTATTGTTTGTTAGTTATTCTAATTATTTTTATAGTTATTAATAATATTGTTATTTCTAATTAGTTAATTTAATTAATTAGTTATTAAAAAAAAGATCAGCTATTATTTGGTATAAAAAAAAATAAAGTTCAGCTATTGTACAGTAATTTTTAAAAGGTCGAACGGAATATTCTCGAAATATTCCGCCGGAGTAATTTTACAGTAATTTTTGAAAGTTCTGGCTATTGTTTGGTAAGAAAAATAAAGTTGAGTTATTTTACAGTAAACTTTGAAAGTTCAGGTAAAAAAGTGGAAAAGTGACCATAGTTTGGCAATCATTTCGTAATTTACCCTATTTCTAAATTAAATTAACTCTAGGGGTCAAAATTGAAAGAATAAAAAATCATGAGTTTCATAACCATTCTCTAATACTATATATTAGAATTAACAAGCCTAAGAATAATACAACATCAATCTTATAATTTCATGATTTTCACATTCTATATTTAAAAACATCATATTAATTAAATTGAACAACCATAATATCTCACTTAAACTTTACGATTAAGGAAGGGTTAATATCAAATTTGATATCTAAAAATCATCAGAATAGGTCCTCATTTTTAATTTTCCATCCAAATGGATGAAAATCAACTACCCAACATAAAAAAAGGATCATCCTCGAATCATTGTCCTATTTTCCCTATAACTTAGTAAAATCTTAAATTTTCACCCCAATCGATTCTCACCCTAATTATTCTTCCCCAAATCAAAGTTCTTCCACATTTCTCTTCTATCCCTAGCATTTGCCTTTAAAAATTCTGAGTTTTTGCTATTAGTTTGAGGCACAATTGTAGTATCCATGACAAGAAGAAGAAAAGATGAGTCGATGCAGACACCTCAATATGATATTCTTTCGACCTTATTATCAAAAATGATTTTTCTATATGTATTGTTTATTGAATGTTAATTAAATGGACTTTCCACCTTACTGCCAAAAATGTTGTTGTTTGTTCCATTGTTTCTTGAATGTTGTTGAATGAGCTTTGTTTTTTTTTTTGATTTAAAATTTAAATAATTGGGATGTTTTGTATTATGAAGATAAACTTGCAATGTTTACTTTGAAAGTCTGTCATAGTGGTGACATGAAACTTTCTCACATTAGTAATGTGTTGGTCTCAAGTGGTCAGAGGTTCAGAGGGGGTGAATGAACCTCTATTGATTTTGAACTTTTTAACACTTTTCTGTAAAATAGGTTTCTAATTCAAGAGTGAATGCAGCAACCTGTCTCAGATTAGTAACCTGGCAGAGTGTTGTATCAGGTTCCTGATCCGGTATACAGTATGCATAGTGGAATAAATAGGATAGATTTTCTTTTTGGAAAACCAGTTTTCTTTCGCAAGTATGTTGTTTGACAAAAGCCTTATGCAGTATGCTTATGATGTATGCAACAGGATATAACAAAGCAAAACACAAAGATAAAAGCAAGTAAACATCTATGGTCTATAGTGGTTCGAAAGTGGTGTAAGCCTTCTACGTCCACTTAACTCCTTCTCCGAGGAGGAACTTCGTTAAGTCAGTTTGATTTACAAGTCTCAACTTTACAAACATCTTCCTAACAAGTTATACCTACAGAATCCCAGATTCTTAGGCCACAACCCACACAGGGTACACAATCCCACACAGGGCAAATAGCCTATACAAGACTACACACTTAGCAAGGATCTTAATCCTATCAACTAAGTTACATCTAACACAATCTAGCGCACACAACACAAATGGTTAAAGGATAAAAGGTTCTTCAACTGTTGCGGTGAAGACAATCTTGAACTTGAGAGCTCGAATGCTTGAGTAGACTGGCTTCGAAGGTTGAGTGAATGAGCTTAATAAGCTTGAGAGAAAGACTTGAGAGATCGATAATCTGTTATGTAGTTCAAAGCTTCAGTAGTCTTTTTGGTCACTCCATCCTTCTATTTATATCAGTAGAAAAATGTTCGTTGAAGAGAGGCATTGTCCTTGTTCACTTCAAAAAGATCTTTAAAATATTTGCAATTAATACGATTGAAAGTCTAGGGAAATAGGCCATGTCCTACTCTTATCCGCATTAATGGTACCACTTTTTGGTTACAGTGATTTTACAGAGCTGCAATCCCAGGCGGCATCATTTCATTGGTTTGGCACGAACTTCTTTCTAACAGATCCTTGCCAGTAGCCATTCCTCGTATGAAATTCAATGTTATCCTCGTACTACTTTGAATAGGGTATACCAACTCACAGTTCACTTATTAAGGTGTAGTGCTAACTGTGGTTGTCAGCTTTCTGTTTAAGAACAACTTTCTATTCTCGAAACTTGCCGACAGATTTCCAGCTTTCTGATTCTTGGAGGAACCTGTTTCACCCAAAATCCTACTAAGAGATCAGCTTTCTCTAATTTCCTGATGTTTGTAACTGAGCGACTAAAACCAAGTTGTATGAACTTATCAACCTATGATCCACATATACGTAGTAGAAAATGGGTACTCTAAAGCCTTATATTGTCTCATCAAAACTCAGACAGAAATATCCAAACAATTTCCCTCTTTTTTGATGATGACAAAACCCATATCAGAGAAAGATAAATAAAAAGACTATTGTAAGTTTGCATAAAGTAAAGTACGCAAGTGTAATACAATGTAGGTTTTTACAACACATGAATTAAAAAGCTTACAACATAAAGAGCAAGACAGAAGAGTACATACATACAATAAAATACACATAGAGTGTTTTGCACAATGGTATGTAGTAGACTTTCTTAATCTTCTTGGAGCTCGAGCAGATTCTTCTTGAGAGATTCTTGTGTAGGTGAAGATAGCCGATTTAGATCCACACCTTCTTCATATTTGGTTCTCTTCCACCAATTAACAACAGAGTCCTGATAAGATTTCTCTAACTGTTGAGCAACCTCAGGGATCTGTATCCATCTAAGCTAGTAATCCTGGCAGTAAAGGGCCTGTTCTCCTTTCTTGACTCTCTCAATCAAGTTTTTCTGCCGTTCGAGCTTTCCTTCTCTTGCTAATTCTTCGTATCTTTACAGGGCTTCTTCACAATTAGAAAAATTATTGAAGTAGCCTTGTTTGTAGAGTTGACGAAAATACCAGAAGTATTCAGACCTTTTGAATCTTATCAGTTCATCAAATGTAGGATTTCTGTTTCTGGGAATCCGTACTTGTTCAAAACACTTTAAATCCCAAAAATGCTGAATATCTACAGGTTTCTGATCTAACAAATACAGAATCTATGCAGGAGCATCCTCTTTGTTGAAGTTAACAGATTCTTGTTCTGGAATGAATGTAGGGCTGCATCAACTTTCTCAACAACTTTTGATCTAAATCCAACGATTCCCAGTCTGGAGATCCATTCAGTCTCATTCTTTCTTTTTCTCTCCGCATCAGCAACTTTCAGCTGCCTCCATCTTTCCTCATTTAAAAAAGGACCTACAGGAGTCATTACATAGGTTTTATCAGTACAGACCTGATGCTGCAGACCTTGTTGTCTTCTACCTCCTCTTTCTCTTCCTTAATGACCAATTTGCTACCTAGATGTTCTTGACAAAGAAGAGGTAGCAGTAACCTGAACTAATGCAGTACTGCCTGTTGTTTGTAGTCCAGCACCCCCAGTACCTGCATTGTCGTCATCATCCTTCTTATTTCTTTTAGAATGAGCATCCTGACCATATCCAGAATCGGTTTTTTTTTTTCATTTAAGCTTGGTCAGGGTGGTGGTATCCTCTTCTTCATCTTCATCAATCTCCCTGGTGGTAGATTCCACTAGATCTAAATCTATCTCAGGATCAGCTAGTTGTTTATACTTTCGTTTCCTTTCCCCCTTTTTAGCATCATCAGCCTTAGCAACCAAGGGTTCGGTAACAGCAGCATCCTTCGCAGGGTAGATTCTTGCCATGATTTTCATCATCTCGTCCACTAGCAGTTCAAGATTGTGAATCCTGTCATCCGTGCTTTGTGTTGTGGCATTCACTTCCTCCAAAAGCAGATTCTGAGCTGTCTGATTGCTCTTTACTTCATAAACAGATGTTTTCAAGTCCTTTAAAGTTAAATCTTGAGTATTGGAGGCAGCTCTCTACTCTCGTTCAAACTTACTTCTGGTGGTATGTTGGGAATTGAATTCAACATTTAAACTTGATTGAATCTTCCCAGGGATGACATCTATCTCTCTTTTTAATTGAGCCAGGGTCTCTGAATTAGCTCTTTCATGCATGATAGTGTTGTTGGCCAGATTCATGTGATGAGATTTCATCGCCCTCATTAGCCCTTGAACAGCATTCAGAACCCCTTGAAGAGATAACTCTTGTTGGTCAAAAAGGGTCTCAACCCTAACCACCGATTCTATTTCCAATTGAGTGTGAGAGACCAGGGTCTAACTTTCTTACTTCTCAGCTGCATTTCTCTTTTCTTCCATAGCAAGGTCCTTTCTCAGCTTCTTCCTCCTTGATTCATTGGATACAGGGACCTTGTGAGACTCTTTGTAAGATGCATTAGGATCAGCATCATAGTTGATTCCATCTTCAGAATCATCATCATTGTTGTTTGATGAATCATCTCCATCATTGGGATTAGTGTTAGCGGTAGAAGTAGCAATCAAATCTTTGTCTCCAGAAGACATAATATCCTCCAGAAGACATATTATCCTCCAGAAGACATATTATCCTTAGATTTTTCCTTCTAAAACCTCAGTTGGAGCTATCTCAACAACGTTTAAGCCTGAGGTCTTCTGTGGAGAAACTGTCTCAACAACTTCTTGTTTTTTAACAGATACGTCGGTTTTATCTTCAGGGACCTGAATTCCTCAGCAACCTATTCAGGTACAGTACTTGCTTAATTGGGAACATCAGTGGGAAGGTCTATTGTTGCTTCCTTAGAGACTTTCGATACTGTATCAGGCATAACATTAGTCTCGTCAGCAACCTCCTCAATTGCATCATCAGCAACCTGACTATTAATATGTACAGTGACAAGACTTGCTTCAGCAACTGAAATACTGACAGCTTCTTCTAGAGCAGCTTCAGCAACATGATTCTTTTTGGCAGGTTCAACGGGGGATGCTGTTTTCTCCTTCTCAGCATCCTGAAGTGCAATATCCGCTAGAAGATGGAGTTTTGCCTCTGCAGCTTCATCTTCTTCACCAAACTCCTTTTGAAGATTTTTACGTACACTTTGGATTTTTTGGTGATGGTTCCCCCTCAGAAGATACAACACAGTACAGTGGGGAATCAGAATAATCCACCAATTGTTCTTGAGATTCATCCAAAGTGGTAATGGGAGAAAGAGCTGTCATACCTGAGAAGGTTGGAGAGTTAGAGATTCTCATGGCAGATGAGCTTTCTTTTCCTGGTTGCAGGATCCTGGGTGGTTTGTGTGACTCAGCATAATCAGTGCTGCTGGCCTTCAACCCGATCCTCAACATGTGGTCATTAGCTTCCTTAGGGGTGAGGTGAACCAACAGAGCTTCAGCCAAGTTCAGCTCAGTAGGGTTCCCAGCAGCCTGGGCATTGGGGATCACCAGAGTGTTGTCTTCCCCTTAGTTCATTGGCTGCTCACCATGTAACTCTTTGCTCTTAGCCTTCTAGTGAGCAGTCAGCAGTCATCATATCTTGCATATCATAGATCCTCTTTATGATGAGAGTGGCATGCTCTACTAAGAAATCAGGGTCGAATAACAATAGAAGACCAGTATCATGATCTTCCAGTCTTCCAACAAAGTTGATTACCCACGAAAGGATAATTTCTTCCACTTTTAGCCATTCATCCCATTGAACTAACTCCTATCCAGGGCACAGTCTTGAGCACCCCCATATCTTAAAGACATAGACAAACTTTTCCCAGATGATTTTGTAGGGAATGTTCAAGACTCTTTCAGCTGACTCCGCATCAATGGAGTCAATGGAGTTACTGACTTGGTTTAGGATGTCAATCAGCATCATGTCTTCCATGAGGGGTGGCCATGCTGAATCGGTTTATATTGAAGGTTTCTTGGCTACTACTCATTTCACCAAGCTTCTTATAGATCGTGGAGCAGGGATCTCTGCCATATTCTCATCTTCATTTGAAACCTGAGATGTTCCTGGATCAGTATCCTGTTTGTTCAGGTCAGCTTCAGGATCCATAGAAGGATTTTGATCATCCTATTTGAGAAGTACTAAACCCTTCTTAGCATCTCACTTCTGGGATTAGTTATCTTGAGATTCAGAAGAACAAGCAGGGGTAACAACTTTCTTTCCCCCTATCTTCTTCTTTGGAGGGTTTGTTCTCTTTGACACCTTTTGTCTTTGTGACATATCATCATCACTATCAGAATCATCGGAGTTGGTGTCTGTAGCCTTGGGCTTGACTGCTAACTTTCTCTTGGGCTTTTTCTCATTCTTCTCGCCTTTGGAGAAACCCTTCTTTACCCCTAAGAACCATCTTGGAACATATGGAATCTTTCTTTCCAGGGGTATTCCCTTGTTGCTTAGTAAAGAAGAGATTACTATGCCAAAACCTCTTCCTGAGGAAGTCTTTGTTGCTTTCTCCCATATCCTTTCAAAGATGAACTACGCCCAGCTCACTAGCTCTTCATTTTCAATAACAATCATCATTCGAATTGAAGGATGATGCATTTATCAAAGATGTCACACCTGTCTTCCAGCATGTGTATAAGAATGTCATGTAGAAACTCATATTCTGGCTTGAGTTTTTTTTTGCCAAAGTTCCTAGTGGAAACCTCCTTCACAGATTCTCGCTTGAATCTATTCCAACTTTCTTCCACAAGGTCTGATCCATACTCCATTAGGTCAGTAGGACTTTTTCCAGAGTTAGAGATGTTGAAGGTTCTAACAATGTCATCTACTGTTAGACTGTGCGAAGTGTCATCATCTTCATCCATCCTAAAGGTAATGGATTTTTCATCTGTTGAGAGATCAACAAAAACATAAAACTTCTCTACCGAAATGGCAGAGTACCATTCGTAGGTTATAGAAAATAGCCCATGAAGTTTGCTATTGCACACGTGTTCCTATAGCTCTCTGATCAGTGCCTTGTCTTCGAATGGTGATGAGTCTGAGAGAATTACCCTTGGATCAACCTGACGTCCTTCTAACACTTTGGTTTGTCTATCGACAGCCATTGAGTTTCTGTGTATTGTTTGAGAGAGAAAGGACAAGAAATTCGAAATTATAGAAGAATAGAGAGAGTTGAGTGAGAGAGAGAGAGATAGCGTAGAGATGAAATGAGAGTTTTTGGCAGTTTTGAATTGTAAGTGTGCATTTGATTTTGATCGACGGTTCTTATTAGGAACTGAAACGACACTCTTTATCCTACGGTTGAGGTTGGAGTAAAGGTAGGATAAAACCATCTTTTTGAAAGATCGTGTTAGGCGTTGAGCCACACCTTTTTCGTTTTCCTCTGAAAAAGGTGAATTTTGCATTTAATGCAGATGCCAAAATGTCTTGCTATAATCATTGGCTTTTGAGGTTACTGTTCTTAGTATGAGGTTGTAAGTGTTATGAATGTTGATCATAAATGTTGTCTATAACCTGCAGTAACCTGTTTCACACTCTTTATGAGAGAAACCTGTTTATATGATACAGTATACTGTTCTAGTATTTAAAACAAATGAGGACCTTTTAAATAACGATACTGGATAGGTTCCCCCTTACTTTGAGGAATCTATTAAGCTCTTTAGAGTTTGATGACCCCAAGCTTGTTTCTTAGCATAGAAAACCTTGATTCACACAGGGGTTTTGTAAAGATATCAGCAAGTTGCATATCGGTGTATACCTTTTCAAGTACTATGTCCTTCTTTTCCACATGATCTTTGATGAAGTGATGTCTCACATCAATATGCTTTGTCCTCGAGTGAAAAACAAGATTGTGTGTGATGGCTATGACGCTTGTGTTATCACATAGAATGGGAGTTTCCTTTTCTATAATTCCATAATCCTTCAATTGTTGTTGTATCCACAAAATTTGTGCACAATAGTTTCCCGCAGCTACATATTCAGCTTCAGCAGTTGACATTGCAATAGATGTCTGCTTCCTGCAAAACCAAGAAACAAGTCTTTGTCCAAGAAACTGACATGTTCCATTGGTGCTTTTTTTGTCTATTTTGTAACTTGCAAAATCAGAATCTGAGTAGCCTTTAAGGTTGAATCCTCCATCTTTTAGATACCAAAGTCCGACATCTTGAGTCTCTTTCGGATACTTGATAATCCTTTTTACTGTGGTAAGATGTGATTCATTTGGTGTTATCTGAAATCTTGCACAGACTCCAACTGCAAATACTATATTTGGTTTGCTTGCTATAAGATATAGTAAGGATCCAATAAGCCTTCTGTATTTGGTTATGTCCACATCTTTTCCATCTTCATCCTTATCCAAACTGAGGGATGTGGCCATAGGTATGCTTACTGATGATCCATTTTCCATTCCAAACTTCTTGATTAGTTATCTTGTATATTTGGCTTGATTGATGAATATTCCATTATCCAACTGCTTTACTTGTAACCCAAGAAAGAAACTTAGTTCACCCATCATGCTCATCTCAAACTTACTTTGCATGAGGATTGAGAACTTTTCACACAAATCCTTATTTGTGGATCCAAAAATGATATCATCCACATAGATCTGCACAAGTAAAGTGTTGTTCCCATCATGTATTCTGAATAAATTTTTGTCCACTGTTCCTTTCTTAAATCCATTCTCCAATAGATACAGGGACAGTATATCATACCAGGCTCTGTGAGCTTGCTTAAAACCATATAAAGCTTTATCTAGTCTGAAAACCTTGTCTTCTGCTTGTTCTTCAAAACCAGGTGGTTGTTCCACATACACTTCCTCTGATAAGAGTCCATTTAGGAATGCAGTCTTAACATCCATCTAATAGACTTTGAAGTCATTGTGGGCAGCATAGGCCAGAAATATCCTTATTGTTTCGAGTCTAGCTACTGGAGCAAATGTCTCATCAAAGTCTATGCCCTCTTCTTGGCAATATCCTTTTGCTACCAGTCTTGTTTTGTTTCTGACCACAGTACCTATTTCATCCATCTTATTCTTGAACACCCACTTAGTTCCAATAACTCCTTGATGATTGGGCCTTGGAACCAATCTCCACACTTGATTCCTTTCAAATCCATCTAGCTATTCCTGTATGGCCTGAATCCAGCTACTGTCTCCAAGAGCTTCTTCTATACTCTTGGGTTCAGCTAGTGATATAAAGCATGAGGACATAGACTCTTGATGTCTTGATCTCCTTGTTCTCACGCATTCGTTGATATCCCCTATCACAAGCTCTTTGGGTGATCCCTGAGCCACATCCTGTCAGGCTCAAAACTGAAGATCGGTTGCTGAGTAGTTGTCTGTAGTTCTGTAGAGTTCTGATCCTGATTGTGATTACTGTTGGACTCCAATATCCCGTCTATCTGTTGTTCAGCATCCTGTCCCACTGCATTCCCAGAAACAGTAGCCTGTGGACTGTTTGTTGTAATTTGTTCGGCAGGTACTGGTACTCCATCAATGTATCTTATCATTTGATCATTGATCTTCATTTTTGATAAATCTTCTTTTAATTTGACCAACTCAGCAGTATCATTGTATGGTTCATCAAATACCACATGTAGAGATTCTTCAATAACTAGACTTCTTTTGTTGAATATCCTGAAGGTCTTGCTTACTGAGGAGTATCCCAAAAATACTCATTTATCTGTTTTCTCATCGAAGGTCTTCAGATGCTCCTTACCATTGTTCAGAATGTAACATCTACACCCAAAGATGTGTAGATATGAAATGTTAGGTGCATAACCATACTAGGTTTCATAGGGAGTCTTGTCATGGTCCTTGTTGATCAGACATTTGTTCTGAGTGTAGCATGTTGTGTAGCATTTTGTTCTTCTGTTAGATCTGATCCTGACAATGCTCAAGCTTTTCTCATTCTGCACTCTCTTCATGAATTCAGGCAGTCTGCTCTGAGTTTCTGATTTCTTGGCCAGGAAGATGGTCCAAGTAAATTTAAAGTAGTCATCTACTATCACAAGGGAATACTTTTTCCCACGGACACTAATAGGCTCTACTGGTCCAAATAAATCCATGTATAGAAGATCCAGTATTCTGTGTGAAGATCTCTAAATTTTATCCTTGAAAGAGCTTTTCACTTGTTTTCTTTTCTGACAGGCTCCACAAACATTCTCTTTCTTGTAAGAAACATTGGGGAGACCTCTCACCAGTCCTTTTCTTGCCAGCTTGTTGATGATTTTGAAGTTCAGATAACTCATTCTTTTGTGCCATAACCAACTCAGCTCTGAAGTACTTTTTGTTATCAAGCATATTGGCTAAACTATTAAACTCCAATCAGCTAGGTAGATATTGCATCTCCTGGTGCCAGTAAGTTTAACTTCATTTGTTTTGTTGTCTTTTATCAGACACTTATTGAGGTTGAACTCCACTGAACATCCTTTGTCACAGAATTAACTGATACTCAAGAGGTTATATTTCAGTCCTTTGACATATGAAACGTCATTGATTCTTGCATTGCCTTTGATTAAGCTTCATGTGCCTTTGGTGCTTTCTTTAGAGTTATCTCCGTAGACAACCTTAGGTCTTTTACATGGTTGAAAGTCTCTTAATCTAGCCTTGTTGTTAGTCATATGTCTGGAGCAACCACTATCTATGTACCATACATCACTGCTACTACCTGGCAACTATTCATGCAAGAAAATCAGGTAGATTTAGGTACCCATACAAGTACGGGTCCTGGGGGTTAAATCCTTTTGGAACCCACATTTGCCTTATGATAACTGGTTTACCAAAGGCTTTGACGGTTCCCTTTCTGTTAGTATTCTTAACAGAATACTGTTCGTGGGGGTGTGTGTACTGGAGCTTTCCAGGTTTTGTACTTCCTATTAGAGAAGTTTTCTCTCTTATACCCATCGAAAACTCTAATCCTTGTGAGATGATGCACTTGAGCTCTAGTATAATAGGGGTAGAGGTTTTGCTGATCTCTAGGAGATTGCTGCATTTTTCTCCTATTAGCAACATACCATTTTACGCTTACTAGATTTTTGAGCAGTCTTACTCTCTCCTTCAGACAACACGGGCTTCTTTCCCTTATCTAAGGTACTAGTGTTGTTCAAACTTTCATTAGTTGAAAGTAGTTCCTGAGCAAAAGGAACTTTTTCTTGAACAAACTTTCCCACCATGGATATGTTTGATGCTTTTTGAGAGGAACTGGCACAATATCCTATACCGCTTCCTGTGTAAGCATTATGTGTCTCCAGAATACATTCTTGTTGGGATATTTCTGGAGTTATCTTGATAAGACAGAATAGGTTGCATAATAAGACAAAAAAGTTTGCTAAAGATCATGTAATGGTTTTCCAAATAATAAGGAAAACCAACCTTAGAAGAGGTAGAAAGATATCTTCTAAGAGCAGAAAGCTGAAGGAATCAGCACGTAGGATTCTAGAACAGAAAGATGTTCAGAATCAGGAAGTAGATCAATAGGACACGCACGTCAGGAAGCTAACTACAGGTTTCGAGAACATGAAGCTGTTCTGAAATAGGATCCTGGCGTGAAACAGAAAGCAGCATGGAATCACATCTTAAACAACAAACAAGGAAGAGCTACCGCAATCTACAAAGAAAGTAGGAAGTAGCCAATGGATCCTTTGAAAGATAAGTGTTACTCTCATCCATGCAGTACGAGGAAGACCATGCAACTCAAAGAAGAGCAAAGCTATCTGGTGACTAGAGTAGCCACCCGTTGCATAAAGGTCAAAAATAGTAGGCGCATTAAATGCACATGTTAGAAACAACTCAGAAGCATTTAATGTGAACACAAAGAAGATCTTGCAGATCAAAGCTTCAATTCAAGATGGAGAAGTGTTCCCCTTCAATGGATACTTCCCCAATGAATATATTCTCAAGATCTATGAATATAAGGTGTGGCTGACTGAAGAAGGTGTGGAACAATATCATAGGGAAAATCAGAAATACTCCAGAGCTTCTCAAAGCTTACTCCTATTCTAGCCACTCAACCTTCTAGGAGCAGTCTGCAATTGTGTTAAACCTTCAAAGATCAAGACTACTCCGCACCAGTTGAAAAACCTTTTATTTTAAGTTTGGTGTATTTAGTTGATAAGATTTGGTCATTGCTAAGTTTTGTAGTCTTGTGTAGGCTATTTACCCTGTGTGTGATTTGTACCCTATATGGGATTAGTATCCTGTGTGGGTGTTGTGATAACTTGTTAGGAAGAGGTTTGTAAAGTTGGGCTTGTAAATTGAACTAACCTAACGAAGTTCCTCCTTGGTGAAGGAGTAGAGTGGACGTAATAGGATTACACCACCTTCGAACCACTATAAGCCATAAGTATTTATTTGCTTTTGTCTATTTGCATTGCATTGTTGCATATCTATCTTGTTGCATTTGTCATAAGCATACAGGTCAAAAGATTATGATAAAATCATCTTTGAAAAAGAAAACTGGTTTGCAAAACAGAAACTCTATCTTTGTGTTTTTTCCGCTGCATACTGTGATTTCGAGACAGGAACCTGATCAGCATTGTGCCAGGTCACTGGCTCGAGTCAGGTTACTGTTTCTCTAGAGAATTAGGAACCTGTTCATAGAAAAGTTTTAAAAAGTTTGTCAAATCGATAGAGGTTCATTCACCCCCCTTTGAACCTCTGACCACTTGGGACCAACAATTCTTGTGCCTTCCTGGCTGACTTGCTGTACACATTGATTGTGTCTAGCAATCCAGCTTTCTCAGTTTCAATCTTAGTGACTAGCAGTTTGAACTTGGAGACCTCAGCCCTGAGATTGTTGGACTCTGTACTCAGTTTCAATCTTAGTGACTAGCAGTTTGAACTTGGAGACCTCAGTCCTGAGATTGTTGGACTCTGTACTGTAGTACTCTAGGTCAGAAACCGGTTCCTTCAGTACAACCTGCTCACTCTTGAGCTTGAGATTTTCTTCCTTTAGTTCTTCATGAGCTGAATTGATCTGCTCAAAGTCACTCATGATCTGTCTAAACGACTGGATCATGTTCAGCTTCTCAGAACTAGAACCATCAAGAGATTGAGAGGTTACCTCATCTTCTTCTTCCTCATATCCCTTAGTCATGAGACATAACAAGGCTTCTTCATCGGAGGTAGAGTTGTCGAAGTCGCTCTTTGATGTGTATTCCTTCTTATCTTATTCCTTAGGGTTGGTTGCAGCCCTTGAGGCTTCAGCCTCGCTTAGGAGAGCTCTGAACTTTTGCTTGTCATCCCTCCTCTGCTCTCTTCTCTGCACCATTTCTTCTTCAGTGTACTTCTGGACTTGAGGGTAGGGGCAGCTTCTGGCAAAGTGTCTAGGTTTCCTACAATTATAACATAGGTCTGAAAAACCAGTGTCAGTTTGCTGTTTAGACCTTACTGGGAGCTTCCGTCAGGTTACTGAGACTTCTTCCTGAAGTTGTTTCCATGGTGATTGGTCTTCAGGAACCTTTTGAACTTCTTCAGCAAAAATGTCATTTCTTCCTCAGCATTCTCTATAGACATCTCTGTCTTCTTGTTATTTTGTTTACTGCTGCTTGTGGTAGCAATATCCTGACTCTTAGCGGTGAGTGTTGTGACCCGTGTGCTTGGTCCTTCGATCTCTTTTCTTCTTCACTCGATATCAAACTTAAAGGATTTTAGATCAGAGAACAAGTCGAAGGTGCTCAACGAGTTGAGGTCCAAACAGACTCTCATAGCAGTTTCTATGCTTTGTCATTCTATTGGTTGTGCTCTCAAAACCTTGATGTTCTTCTCCTTTTGTGTGTAGGTCTTTCCAAGGGATTCCAGCTCGTTGATGATAGCTGTGAATCTTAGATCAAGCTTTTCTAGGGTTTCACCAGTTTTCATAGTGAAGCTTTTATATTGCTGGGTTGCTTTAGACACTCGGTTGTCCTTAGCCAGCTCGTTTCCTTCACATATCATCCCTAGTTTGTCCCACACTTCTTTTGTTATTTTGCAGCTTTTTACTTTACTGAATGTTCCTTTGTCTAGCATCAGGAATACGACATTCTTGGCGACATTGTCAAGGTTGGCTCTCTTTCTTTCTTCAGGAGTGTATTCGTATCTTTTCTTGACAATGTATTCTGCAGGTGGTGTCACTCTTGCTTGTGGAGCAGATCTTGGAGGTACTTCAGCATCCTCATCAGCGCCCTCCACTTCTCCTACTGTTGTTACAGCTTCTGCTCGCTCACGCTGATGTTGTTGCTTAAAAATAGAATTGACTTTATGGCTAACGGGTGGCCCTTCAGTGATAACATACCACATCTCATTATGTATGGTTGATAGATGGGCTTCCATACGAATCCTCCAGTCATCGTACTCATCTATGGAAAACATAGGTAACTTATGTGAAGAGAAATCCATGCTTATGCTAAAACGATGATTTTGGCCATGTGAAAGTGAAAACGGTTTATCCAAATACACAAACGGGTGGATATGGGTAGGTAGCCAGAAAGTTGGCTTTTAACCTAACTTGCTCTGATACCACTTGTTGGTCCCAAGTGGTCAGAGGTTCAGAGGGGGGTGAATGAACCTCTATCGATTTTGAACTTTTTAACACTTTTCTGTAAAATAGGTTTCTGATTCAGGAGTGAATGCAGCAACCTATCTCAGATCAGTAACCTGGCAGAGTGCTGTATCAGGTTCCTGATCTGGTATACAGTATGCACAACAGAATAAATAAGATAGAGTTTCTTTTTGGAAAATTAGTTTTCTTTCGCAAGTATGTTGTTTGACAAAAGCCTTATGCAGTATGCTTATGATGTATGCAACAGGATATAACAAAGCAAAACACAAAGATAAAAACAACTAAACACTTATGGCTTATAGTGGTTCGAAGGTGGTGTAAGCCTTCTACGTCCACTCTACTCCTTCTCAGAGGAGGAACTTCGTTAAGTCAGTTTGATTTACAAGTCTCAACTTTACAAACCTCTTCCTAACAAGTTATACCTACAGAATCCTAGATTCTTAGGCCACAACCCACACAGGGTACACAATCCCACACAGGGCAAATAGCCTATACAAGACTACACACTTAGCAAGGATCTCAATCATATCAACTAAGTTACACCTAACACAACCTAGCGCACACAACATAAATGATTAAAGGATAAAAGGTTCTTCAATTGTTGCGGTGAAGACAATCTTGAACTTGAGAGCTCGAATGCTTGAGTAGACTGGCTTCGAAGGTTGAGTGAGTGAGCTTAATAAGCTTGAGAGAAAGACTTGAGAGATCGATAATCTGTTATGTAGTTCAAAGCTTGAGTAGTTTTTTTGGTCACTCCATCCTTCTATTTATATCAGTAGAAAAATGTCCGTTGAAGAGAGGCATTGTCCTTGTTCACTTCAAAAAGATCTTCAAAATCTTTGCAATTAATGCGATTGAAAGTCTGGGGAAATAGGGCATGTCCTACTCTTATCTGCATTAATGGCGCCACTCCTTGGTTACAATGATTTTGCAAAGCCGCAATTCTAGGTGGCATCATTTCATTGGTTTGGCACGAACTTCTTTTTAACGAATCCTTGCCAGTAGCCATTCCTCGTATGAAATTCAATGTCATCCTCGTACTGCTTTGAATAGGGTATACCAACTCACAGTTTACTTATTAAGATGTAGTGCTAACTGTGGTTGTCAGCTTTCTGTTCTCGAAACTTGCCGACAGATTTCCAGCTTTTTGTTTTTATCTGTTTGCTGATCTTCGTTGTTTTTCTAGCTTTCTGATTCTTGGAGGAACCTGCTTCACGTCTTCCTATGTTCCAGAATCCTGCTCAGAGATTAGCTTCCTCTAACTTCCTGATGTTTGTAAGTTAGCGACTAAAACCAAGTTGTATGAACTTATCAACCTATGATCCACATATACAGAGTAGAAAATGGGTACTCTAAAGCCTTATATTGTCTCATCAAAACTCAGCCAGAAATATCCTAACACTATGTTGGGGGTAGTGTAGATTATTTTTATAGCATGGATGCGGAGATGCTTGGGTTAATTGAGTTAAATGAGTTTGTTAGTGAATTAGGTTGTAGCACCCCGGATCAAAATGAACATAGTTGAATAATTAAATATTTGAACCCTAACTTAATAATTATGTGCGTATATTTTGACTGTTTAATTTAATACGTGCGTTTCAGATACGCGTTTAATGCCGGTTTTAGATGGGTATATTTTTCTAGATATGGAACCTAGAATATTATTTCACCATGAGATACGTATCGGAAATACGAGAAAATAGAAACAAACTAGAGGTCAATCGGAGAGCCGTAGCTCAATTGACGAAGGAAAGGGTAAAATTTTGATAAACGGTAAAAATAAAAAGAATATTTTAATGAAAGGTAAATTAAGATATTTTTGGTAAATAGTAATTTTTCAACGGTAAAAGGTAACTTCCAAAATCTATAAATAGGGGCTCATTCATTTCAAAACTTAACGTTTTCAAGTCGACGAAGAAAGCGACGCGAACACGTAAGTTTCTCTCTCTTTTCTCTTTCTTTACGTTTTTATTTTCCGCCGCCGCCGGAGCCGTCGTTGGCCAGCAGTGGAGCTAGTGGTGGTGCACCGGGCGCCGGGTGTGCGAGGGTGAGCGAGCGTCGGGTGCCGGGTTGTGCGTCGGGGATGGGATATGCGCGTCGGGGTGTGCGTCGGGGGCCGGGTGTGTGTGTGGGGCTGGGCGCCGGGTGTGCGAGGGTGAGCGAGCGTCGGGTGCCGGGTGTGCGCACCAGGAGACGGGCGCGCGCGCCGGGGATCTAGCGCGCGCGGGCGACGGGGACCGGGTGGCCGAGGAAACTTGGCAGCTGCCGGGTGATGCGCGAGCCGTCAGGTTCTTTTTCACCCGACGCCGGGTGCTCGCGTGTCCCGACGCACGCGACGCCGTATTTTCAATCCGAACCCCGTCATTTTCACCATACAGCAACATCGAGTCGTTTTTGACGAGATGTCGTTGACCGAGGGTCGTGGACCCGGTCAAAGTCAACCCTTTGACCAGAATTACCCAATATACCCCTCAACCTTAAAATGCACTTTTCGAGCTCATTTTAACTCCGATCGAGCTCATTCTTTTTCCATTACGATCCTAATTTCTTCCTCTTTCACATCAGAGGCTAAATTGATTCTTCCACTTCCGTTTCTTCGACCTCAATCTTTAGATCTCTCGATCCGATGCGGTTTTACGATCTTTTCTCTCGCCGGGAACCTTTACAGTTTTAATTATACGTTATTAAGGATCTAAGAAATGATATAACTTATGTAGGCTACTTGTTGGACTAAGCTTTGAGGTGTTGGGTTATCAGACTTTCGGTTCTAGCTACTCACGTGGTAACCACCGAACAAGGTGGGGGTAATTTCTATCCCTTTATCTGTTTACTGTTTTCCCTATTATAAGCATGATTGAGGAACACTATATGCTGTGAATACATTTGTTGTGCCATATTATTACTGTGAAAGGACTTTGGTTCACATTGCATGTTCGGAGGGTCCTATGAACCGTAAAAGAATTGTCTCTCTCCCCTTCTAATACTCTGAAAAGGTCTGGCGGTCCTTGAAATGCGCTAGCGGTATATGAGACCGTTTACAGGGTAAGACGGGAGAATCCCGCACCTATCCGTCCCTTGCTATTTCTAATATCTGCTCTGCATTTTATGTGCTCTGACAACGTGGCTTTATTTTACCAGTTTTTATATATCTGTTGAGAGTCACGAGAGGCAGAGTTTTTCCCATGAGTGTATTCAACGCACTCACCCCCCACCTGTACTCACACTACAGGAGCTGATAAGCATGTTGAACCCTAGATGGAGAGAGGCGGTGCTGTTTCTGTACTTGTGTTTTTAAGACGTTGTCGCACAAACAGTTTCAAAACAATGTTTATTTAAATCATGTTTTGTAATAGTATTCGATATATGTTTCGGATGTGAGATCCTGATGAATTTTTCCGCTGCGTATGATGTATATTATCAGTAGTGAGACTGATTACTATCGGCAGAGGCCGAATGTTGTTATGAGATGGATTCTCATCGTCCCTTATCTCTTTCTTCTGTTGTCCCTTGCTTAATTCTTTCTGTGTGTGTTATGCGTCCCTTGCTTTTCTATCTTCACGCCCGGGTAAAACTCTGATATTTTATGAAAAGAAAATGGGGCGTGACAGAGGTAATGTACCTAATTAAATTGTGTTTTGGCATCAATTTGAGCTTAGTTTACATATGGCTGGTAAATTTTTTAAAAACGGATGCATATGTGTATCGATTAATATAACATATCACCAATGACAGGGTACTTGGAATTTATTTTGAGCATTTTGAATTTTGTTTGGGTGGTGGAATAACTATTGTTGAATCTATTGAAACCCTTTCAAATCAACCTTCTATTGGTCAAGCCTTCTATTAGTCAATCCATTGAAAATGCCACTGAAACCCTTTCAAACCAACTTTCAAATCAAATATTGTTCTTTCCAACCTCTTAAGCTATTATTAACACCATGCATGTGTTATTTGATAGGCCAGGAAAAAAACAACAACATCCAAGTCCAAGATGGCCACAAACATATAAGGCAATATAAGTACAAATCAGACAATGATTGTGAGTTCCAGAGTTGTTTATTTATATTATGATTGTGAGCTCTTGACTAGAATTGTCTTATAGGTTCTCCAATCATCATGTTTGAGCAGTCTTGTAATTGTGAAATGAGGTGTAAGCTATATCATATTGTCTAATCGGAAAGGAAGTGTTGATAAAAGAAAAAGAGGAGGATCATCAAAAGAAAAGACTAGTGGGAAGAAAAGAGAAGATGACTGTGGGAACCAAGTTTGAACAACTTCAAAAATTAATGTATTGAAGCACTCAATCTATCGAGACAATGTTAGTCAATTGAAACAATACACTCTGTTTATGTACCCTATTTATGTTAGTCTTTTGAGACAATGTTGGTCTTTGAAACAATGTACTTTGGAATAATGTATTGGTCTTTTATTTTCTAATTGAAGATACTAAATGTTCCTTTAAATTTACCTAAGTGTAAGCTTCTTTCTTATGTAATAGTCTTCTCAACATTAATTGTTGTTAGTATATCAATGTTTAGATTTTAATGAAACAAAACACAAACATAATAGGAATTTAGAGTAACTAATTTTTCACAAAGTATAAGTGAAATTAAATTAGGATTTGAGTCATCAAATAATTAGGATGAAGAATTGGAGAAGGCAGGTGAGGACTAGTTTCTAAACACTAATTTTTTAAGGAGAAAACGGATCACGTTCTATCAAGATGATCACGATTAGAAAAACAATCATACTTATCTCATGAAACTAACTAAACTCATCCCAAAAGTAATGTTTATTTAAATAAGGGTTAAATGCAAAAAACAACCCAAACTATCGACTTTTTTCAATTTGCAACCTAATCTTTTTTTTTCCGATTGCAACCTAATCTTCTGTAATTTATCCAGTTGCAACCTCCGTCCACTTTTTGAGCATTTTTTCGGCAAAAACATAGGTGACTAGCACATTTATCATTTTAAGAGTAAAATCGTCTTTTACATTATGTATCTCACAAAATAAAAAATAAAAATGATTTTTCCCTAAATAAAAAATTAGGGTCTTTCACCAGAAAAATGCTCAAAAAGTAGACGGAGGTTGCAACTGGATAAATTACAAAACACTAGGTTGCAATCGGAAAAAAAAAAAAAAAAAAAAAAGATTAGGTTGCAAATTGAAAAAAGTCGATAGTTTGAGTTGTTTTTTGCATTTAACTCTTTAAATAATAAATAAGATATCTACTAATAATTAAATATCTTATTTACCTTAACTCTATGGCACATGAGCCACAATAAATCTTACACACAATTGATAGTTCGTCACAAGAGGAACGAAATGCAGTAAAAAAAAAAAAGAAAAAAAAAATCAGTGCACGAGCAACAAGAAATTACAGGTAGGAGATCTCTTCACTACTATCATGGTTCCGAGCATCTAATGTAAGTCCAACATGTGCTCATGTTGCTATTGCCAACTTTGTGTCAACTGCTGATGAATTGGCTTGTGTCCTCATAAAAGCCTCTTTTCCTGAAATATATTTATATATATGATACAACACCAATTAGCTGATTCTCCTAACACAAGGAAGCCTTTGCAATTCATTTCAGTTGCAAAGTTTAATGAAAGAGTTCATGCAATTGATAGTTATGTTGCTCAAGATTTGACAATATGGAACTTTGTAAACTTTTAGTTTGTTTGTTTACGCATTTTGTTGTAACCATTAACCAACACATGTTACAGTATTAAGAAATAACAAACATCAGTTTCAACTTACCATCTTCTTTCTCCGATTTTCTTCTGCTACGCCATAAAAGCCGAATTGGTGTGCCTATAAACCCTGCGCTTGACCTCAGTTGCTTCTCCATGTATCGTCGGTATGTTTCAGGGAAAAGCTTAGAATCATTGACAAAGAACACGAATGTAGGTGGTTTTATAGCTGCCTGTAAAAGATTTCCTTCATCAATTGGCGCTAATGCGATTTTCATATGTTAAAAATTCGGAAAATAACATTTTTATTTTATTTTTTGTCTACCACACTTTCGATTTTCTTGTCTTTTGTCTGTTACACTATAGTTTGTACTTTTTTGTCTATTGCACTTTCAATTTTTCTTTTGCCCCAAAGACTTTATTTTCGTACTTTTTTGTTAACTTTGTTCCTTCATTAACAAAGAAAGAGAAAAATTATAGGGGGTAAAAAGAAAAGAAAACAAAATATGAATTTTCCCTTGAAGCTTTCACAGGGTTTGATTGCAGCACATATATTTAAGATCTAGTTCGTGTATAGGGCATGTGAAAGAATATGTACCTGAGTACAGTAATAAACACGGCCTCTTTTTCCACCTCTAGTTCTTGGAGGCGATTTGAATGCAACAGATTCGCGGACTACTTGATTCAATATTGCTGTTGACAACCTCCTTGATCTCTCTTTTTCAACCATACCAGCAGCCACAGCAATCCTACAATATATATATTGTCAAATAGTGAACCAAAAATAAAGTTTCACCATCAACTATGAAGGCACACACTAAGGACTTGACATATCCGTCAAACCGAATATATATGTTAATAATAACCAGAGTGAAAAGACTATGATTAGAAACATACTTCTCAACACTCTGCCCCTGTATTGCTGTTGAGTACACGATGGGTGCCCAGCTAAGAATGCGGAGCTTCCCTCTGACATCTTCCTCATAGTATGTAGCAGTTTGCTGGTTTTTGTTGGGAATTGTGTCCCATTTGTTCACCACAATTAGGCAACCTTTCCCTTCTTCCTCTATCCGTTCAGCAATTTTGAAATCCTTGAAAGTTAAAAGGCATCATTTCAGAAGCCAAACATACATATAAAGGCACCAGACACAAAAAATCAATTCATTGGTATTTTATTGTCAACTTAAATCCACTCTCATGCTCAATGATAAGTTGATGCATAAAAATTGCTATTCAGGTCTGAAAGTCTATGCACCAGTTACCTGTTCTGTTATGCATGCCATGGCTTCAATTACCAGTGCCACAACATCAGAACGTCGAATGGCACGAAATGCTCGATTCACAGACAGAGCCTCGGTGGTGCTGCCTGATGAAGCTACTGCTGCTCTCTTTCTGATACCGGCTGTATCTATAAGTCGAAATTTCTGTGAAATATGATACTCATATAAGCTTCCTAATTGTCCAAAATAGAACTCAATGCTTCCTAATTTGATTTTTTCAAAGATGCCATTCCATCAAATGAAGAGAAATATGTTTGCTGTGACCAACTCTGACCTACCTTGATCTATGGGATTTAAGTGCCCAAGAAAACTGAACAACACTAAAGACAAAATTAATTGCTCTAGTCTTTACAAAAAAATAAAAAAAAGGAATCATTAGCAGTCCATATGCCTGACCTCTTGTGACTACTTTGTGAAGGAAACAAAACAATTTACTCGAATTTTGTGGGTTTATGTGTCGACCTAACCTTAAAATGAGGCATTACTGCACTCTAAGAGATAGGGACATTTTCCCCCACATGTATAGTCAAATGTACAGAATTTCCCTAAAGTTTTTACAATACCGAAATTTACGCAAATCTGTCATTACAAGTTGAAATAATTAGAATATTAAAACTATATTATGGTCCAAAAGAACTACTTTTAATATGTGCAAAATTATAAATTTAAATAAAGCAAACAAATTTAGTGGTGACAAATCAACAGATTACAGAAATTTTGGGTATTTTAAAAACTATCGGGCTAAATTGTTCATTTGACCAAATATATGGGGTATCTATGACCTGCCTTATGAAACACACATACAAGAGAGCATTTTACATATACTAAATCAGCTGATCAGTGAATAGCGAACCTTTCAAAATTTAAACAGAAAAGTAAATAATTCTTATATTTGGTTGTTGAAATGAGAGTAAGTTGGTCGTATGAAAACTTGCATGATAATCATGTTAATATGGAAAGGTAGCTAGCATAAGACACTGTTAAAGGCTATCAATTAACCAACCTGGCCATCTGACCTAGTAAAATCAGTATCTATGGCGTCACGGGTGGTTCCACTGATTGGACTGACAATCGTTCGGTCCTCCCCAATCAAAGCATTCAAAATACTACTTTTACCCACATTTGGTCGGCCAACTATGGCAATAGCAGGAACATATTCTTCTACATCAGGGTTCTCTATCTCCTGCAAGGAACCATCAGTAGGATCATCAGTTTTTCATTTTCCAATTCACTTATATTGATAAACTGGTTGAAGATATAGAAGGAAACTTTGTTAAGGTCCCAAGCAATAGAGAATAGTTTTGAGCCACATATAAGGAAAGTAAGTGAAAGAAATACGACTAAATATACTTGTGTAGGCTGACAACTCAAAGGTTTAATATTTCAACGTAAGGTAAATGCTAATTTTCAAGACAACTCTACTATAGGCTCCACTTCTAACGGTAAACTTCAACTGAGCGAAAAGAAGAATGCCAAATTGAGCTTTGCTAAGTATGCCATCACTTGAATCTGTGGCTGCTGTGTGTGATATGCAGATGGTCTCCTAAGGGCATCTATTAAGAAAAACTTGTGATAGTGAACACAGTAATGTACCTTGTTCACAACCATTGAAGAAGAATTTCCTTGGGCAAACTATTCACACTCACAAGTAACAAGGCTACTTTGAGAACCTCCAAAAAAAAAAGAAAAAAAAACCACATGCCAGACAAAGCATGGTAAAAGCTATGCAACAAATCACACTGTTCAAATAGCTATAAGCATGAGAACCACCAGTATTAAATCCCCATAGCATTGTAATGGAAAAAAAAATGAAACAACTCTCTGCTCGGTGCAAGAAAACTCACCTCAATCTTTTCCAATTGAGAACAAACGGAATCGAGAAGCTCCCCAGTTCCACTCCCAGATATAGCAGATATGGGAAGGGGTGATAACCTAGTAGATCAACATAATAAGACTATTCATTAAAACCAGATGCCAAACAATTAGTCAAAGTGCATGCATACTATATTCAAGGTACTTCAACCAATATTTATTCTGATTGATATAAGAGTTACAATGTAGCATGAATTGTAGCAGGTATTGTAGGGGTGTAAAAGAGCTCAAGCTCTAACCCAATTACAAAATTTGAGGCTTGAGCTCGACTTTAACTCGACCAAACTTTTTTTTTTTTTAATGCTCAAACTCACTCGACATTAACTCAATAAGCTTGACTTGGACTCGACTTGACTCGATAGCTGAATAATATTTATAATATAGCCTAAACACCTAAAAACATGCTTAAAATTGAAACTTTAATATTATATTTTTAAACAGTAAATTTAACATATGCTTGATTAGACTCGTTAGCCTGTTGAGCCGAGTATTAATGCCTCGAGCTCGAGATCGAGAGCTACTTGAGTAACTCGAACTCAACTTGATTATCTTTGAGTCGAATTCGATTTTTATTTTTGAGTCCATCCCGAGTGGCTCACAAGTTGTATTATTTCATTTACATCCCTAAAAAGATGTACATAACAAAAGGTAGAAAATATAGTTGTAACCTGATAGTGTACGAGTAAAGTAGTAAGTGGGACTGTGTAATTGTCAATGACTCCCAAAAGCACTTTTTCAATAAATATATCCCATTTTGGGGAGTGAACAAATGGGATGGATAAAATGTGACTGTAAATTTAAGCTGCATATATGGTGACAGATATGTAGGGACTGTAAGTGGTAGATTGTAATCACTAATTTCACCATCCTCCTTATCTCTCCCTCCCTTTTTTTCTCGTTCCAGTGTTTGCTCAACTTAAAACAAAATCTCCAAAATCCTTCTTACTATATATGGTGAAATATAGAAACTTCATAAATCATCATAATTTGTACACAGATAAACAATTGTTCATAAAATTTTGACATAGAATTAAGAAACTTGCACTTACCCTAAAGTCCAAAACTCTGATGCTTGTAAGATACCTTTACGAGGTGATTCACATTTATTGACTGCAAGAACAATATGTTTGTGTGAATAGTTCTTACGCAGCCAATCCGCTATTTCAACATCTGCTGCAGTTAGACCTACCTGTTAATAGCTCATTATAGACTGTCCATATTAATTTAGAAAAAGGGACAGAAATTTCCGAAAATTTGACAATAGAAATTAACTAAACATTCGTTACTGCTGTCTTTTTAAAATATTGAGTAAAAAAGAAAGAAAACCTTGAATCTAAACACGAAGTAATGAGAAACCTTTTAACTCAATTCATAGAGAAGAAAATCACTTTTCAGAATAACCATTCTGTTCTTATTCCTTCTTTTGCAATTTTTTTCTCAACACTAGTGAATGCAGACAAATATGTTACTCTGCAGAAACCAATATAGACTGAATCACCAACATTACATATCGATAAACCTGGCTTACTTTAGTTCTTTTGAACTTCTTGGAACACTAATATGGCCATAGATAAAGTAATATTTGAAACCTCTCAAGGTTAAGAGAGCTACTAGAGAATTATGAGCTGGATTAATCTGACAGAATCAATAAAATGAATATCAAAGTACGAGTAACCCGGTGGAAAACTATACCTGACCATCAACGACAAATATGATGACAGAAGACTCTTCCACAGCGACAGTAGCTTGTTTCTCTACCATGGAAGGCATCCTCGCAACAGCAGCCTCCCTGGAGGCAAGAGGAATCCCCTCCATGCCAATTGTTGTTGTTATAGCTAGTTCGTCCATAACATCTTCCTGATGCTTTGAAATTGTAAGTACACCTCCAGTGTCTACAACGATAAATTCATGGAAACCCCAGTATGATCTACCATACAAACGATCCCTAGTAACTCCAGGTTCATCAACCACGATGGCCTTGTTTCCCTGCAAAGAGGAAACTCTTAACAAAATGAAGCTTAGCTACTGAAGTAGCCAATCAGATACAAGAATTTAATAACTCAAGAGTTTATATTTTAACAGCATATCGTATTATCATAAAGGCAAGAGCAAATTACAACCAAGGCCGTTGATATATACCCCAACTAGACGATTAAAGAGTGCTGATTTACCAACATTTGGCCTTCCAACTATTGCAACCCTTGGAAGCAGATGATCAGGAATCTGCGATAAGATTAAAACGGCATGAAGTTAACACTAGAAAGAGTGCCTTTCACATGGTATTGTTTCAAGATGAACAAACTTAGACTGAAGTTAATATTTTCATATGATGACGTTCATTATAATGAGAGAGAGAGAGAGAGAGAGAGAGTTTCACTGACATTGCTAGTGGTAACAGTTCGCTGCTTCTGCTTTCCTCGAGTTTTCTTTTGATTGGAAACTTCATCCTCTGAAAACATCATGGATACATGGGAATATGGGATGTTAACATTTACCCAAATCCAAAGACGCCGTTTAAATAACTAACTGTCGAGCGAGTTAATTTCCAACAATCAACCATTTCCATAAACATAGCAAGTCTTTGCAGGGAGTACAAGAGAAGGCAAAATCTCAAATGGAATCCTTTAATTACCATTTCCAAACTTAATTGTTGAAGCAACTATTACAAATTTCCGATTTCTAATCCTTTATTAGGGAGATAAAGAGAGAATAGAGAGGAGGAACCAACCTATCTTGAGTTCGCGTGACAAGGAATCAGAGTACTCCTTAACAAGTAGTTTGGCTTGGCGCTCAAGTTCAAGGACGTCAAGATTCTCCGGCTCCTCATCGTCGTCGGATGAGGTTTGTTCTTCATACAGTTCAGTATCATCCGGCAAGAAATGGTGTTGTCCAGTCTCGGAGGAGAAATGGGCAGTGGAGAAGAATGGGCAGCGAAGGTGAGTTTGGCGATGGGGGTGGATGGAGGAGAGATATAGAGCATTTGGAGAAGGAAAAGATTTTGGTCTTTGATGAGAGAGTAACGAACAATTCTTACAGAAAGGAATGGAGGCACATATGTCCAATGATAACATGGCTGCTCTCTTTGCTCTGCGTGTATGTTGGGGGTGGAGGGGTTAACGCGGGTAAGGACGGATGAGACTCCAAGGTTTATCCTTTGGGATAATCTATATCTATATATATAGATTAAGACAAAAACTTCTGTGCACCAGTTGCACCACATCTTTATATTATAAATGTAGTATTTTTATGTTATAAAATTTTAAAAGGTACAAATATTTGTACATAAAAGTACTACATTTATAACATAAAGGTCTTCCGTGCAATTTTGTGCACCAATTACATGGAAGTGTTACTCATAGATTAAAATTAAATACAAAAAATCAACCTAAATTATTAACTGTTTTAATTTTTCAGTTTAATTTTTTTTAATCAGATTCAACTATTAAAATTTATCAAATTGCAACTGTCGATTCATTTTTCGTTGAACACGTGACTTAGCTTCCTGAAATCATAAGAGTAATCTTGTAATTTAAGGTGACCCTCATCTGAAGTCAGCATGCGGGTCACGTCTTCACGTTTTTGGCGGAAAATGAGTCGGAATTTGTAATTTGATAAATTTAAGTAGTTCAGGTTGCAATCTGATAAAAAAAAGTTTAGGTTGGAAAATGAAAAAAAATCAATAATTTAAGGTTTTTTTTCATTTAACCCTATCTACATAGATAAGTTAATACACGAAAACTTTTATACACTTAGTGCATCGATCATAAATCCATGCACTCGGGTCTGACACACCTAGGTATCCCTGCACAAACTCGTTCCTAGTTATCATACATTTATGTTATATTAGTCATACATTTTTGTAGTGTTGGTCATACATTTTAGTTATGTTAGTCATACTTTTAGTAATGTTAGTTGTACTTTAACATTTTAGATAAATGTATGATATTTGTACATAAAGATATGATTAATACAATATAAATGTATAACTAACATAGTAAAAGGTTAGCAATTTTTTTTAAAGTTAAAGTATTGCACTAAGGTTGTGGTATCTTGACATAAAGGTATAACTAATATAACATAAATGTATGGCTAATATAACATAAATGTATGACTAACTTAACATAAAGGTCAGGGCAAAAAGAAGAAGGAAAATGCACGGATCCAGGCTGGATCTAGGTCGACCTAACCCGAGTGCATGGATCTAAGATCCATACACCAATTGAACAGGAGACTTACTCAAGTTAATAAGTTAATAATTAATGAGTAAGTCTTCCCATATCATCTGTGACGAAACCTCATATGGTCGTGTTTCTGGGTAAGATCAATCATGTGCGACAACAATAAAAATGCATATAACTTTAAATTGTATACTTATAACTGAGAATATGATTTTTGTTATAGTTTTCTATGCGATGGTTCGGGATGAGGGGGTGCTTGTGATATTTCGACATGAGACTTGTACATTGTTGTCGTGCACGGCTAGATCGTGTCCCGGACACGACCATGCACGAGGAAAACAAAAAAACATATACTTATAGCTAAAAAGATATACTTATAACTGAAAACACATACTTATATATTGTTATCGCTCATGGTTGATGTGTCCCAGAATACGACTATGCATTGTTCCATAGTACGAGAGATGATTATGAAGCGTAGCTTAGTGAACTTGTCGTAACTCCCACATGTGCTCGATGGAGTACACACATTATGTAGAAACTCGTATTCAGGCTTGAATGTCTTCTTTGTTGCACCTTTCTTCACAGCACCAGAAGTCTTTTCCAGCCTCCAGCTTAAACTTCTCCCACATTTCTTCAGTGAACTCGTTTCCGTATTTCCCAAGTTCCAAGGGAGTCATGCCACTCTTGAAGATGTTGAATGTTTCAGAGATGATTTGAGATGTCATAGTGTATTCTTACTCATCGTCTTCATCCATCTTGAAGATGATGCCCTTCATGTCATCAAATAGCCTAACATAGGTGTAAAATCTCTGCACTGATGTTGTAGAGAAGCCTGTGTATCTCGTCGTTAGAAGACCAGACATCTTTGTGTCCTCCAAGATTCTCCAAATATCTTTTATCTCCACATGATCATACATGTTGGAATTAGAGAGGATGGATGCGGTGTTGACGAGATGTCCTTCAAGAGAGATAGTTTGTCTTGTTGTCATTGTAGGTGCTTGCTAATATCTTCGAACAAGTGTTGGGTTTCAAAGATAGAGAGAGTTTATGCCTTAGATAAAGAGATCTGCTCGAATGATGGATTCCTAATTTTTTTAGAGGCTTCTGATCCATTCAAATTGATATTTCTACAGTGACATTGTCTGGATCAACACATGGGATGTCTTATGGTGGATATTGATATAGGGCATCATCTGTTTTCTTTATCAACTCTATTATTTTTTCTCCAACAACAATGAGCCTCTGAATCCAAGCTTTTTCTTCTCTTTTTTTTCTATGTTGTTCAGCTCTCTCAGTAGCTTTATTCTCATTATATGCCCTTTCAACAGCAGTTCTGCTTAAATGTCTCTTTATCTGTTGTTGTAGTCTTTCACTATTTCTTCTATACTGTTGTGTGGGTGGTGCTATTGTATCCTTTTTTGTAGATGTCTTAGTACAGCGTTGCCTGCTGCCAAAGATGCCGAAACACCAGCACCACTTACATCCTTGTAATCTTTTTTTTTCACATGAGGACTACGACCAGTTGTAGATATATAGAACGTTTGTGTTTTCTGGTCATCAACAATTCATCATCATCATCATCTTTTTCACTCAGAGATGCTAACACATCTTCAACAACAACATTCAACATCTTTTTTTTTCTCTGTTCATCAAACCTCTTTTTGTTATCATCAACTAGGGTTTTATCAGAATGAATATGTGCTGCTTTTATGGAAACTTGCAGTTAACCAGTGACAGATTGCTTGAAGGATTGTACAACTATATTCCTTAGTTCACCGATTATGTGCTCCAGGTTGCCCAATCTGTCATCAATGTTTTATGTTCTTTGTTTTTTATTGGAAGATCCTTGTTGTAAGTAATTTAGAACAAGAGAATGGGCGACAAGTTCAACATTAGCTATTTTAGCCTGTCTTTCAATCATTTTCCTATCCAGAGCCTAAGTGTTGAACTATTCATTTAGCCATCGTTGTACTTTATTTGGAATGGCTTTCATGTCTTCGCTGAGCTTCTTCAGTGACTTTGAGTGAGATGAGTCACTAGAGTGTAAGCTATTAGCCATGTTGGCTTCATAAGATTGTAGGGCTCGGACTAGTGTTTGTACTGTTTAAACTATGTTTTGGATAGAAGCTTCATGTGATATAGAAGGGATGGAATCAAAGTTTCTCTGTTGAGGAAGGTCCTCAGCTAGTTGTACTTAAGGCACTAGGGCCTACTGTGATTGTTGTAGATCAACATCCATCATCCATCTTCCTTAAGCCATTGGAAAGAACAAGTTTCAAATCTCACTTATTTGGCACATGCATCATAGGTGGTTTACTCTGTATCCTTAGATGTTGCATCTTATATATCAGTTGTATCATGGTCATCAGTTGTATTCTAATTATCTGTAGTAGATGCATCAATGATGAGATTTTTAGATTGTGCTGCAACATCAATCTCTTTTTGAGATGTCTCTAGTTATTTTCCTGAATCTAATTTCTTTAAATCCTCAGAGAGTATTGTCTTAACAGTCAACACTCTAGATGTCTTCTCTTAATGATCATTAATGGATATTGTCTCAACAGTCGATCCACCTAAGGTCTTCGACAAATGTATCATCTCAATGACCAGCCCATCAGCTCCAATCTTCATCGTCTATTCTTCAACAATTGTACCTCTTTCAGCAACTAGTGCTGCAGTTTCAAGAATCTTAATGTTTTTTACAATATTATAGGTTGAGATAACCATGTTCTCGATCTCTGCAAGAATTACTACATTAGCATTCATCTCTTCGGTTGCATTTCTTGATTCTTACAATATTATATACTGCAACTTGTGCTAGTACATGGAGTCCAACCTCTGCAACTTCCTTTATGGTTGTTTCATTGATAATTTCTCCATCTTTTTAAAGGATTGCTAAGAGTCCTTAAATAATAGCAGATGGTTCTCCCTCAGAAATAATTGGGGTTGTTGAGTTCTGATCATACATTCGGGAATCTCCATAATCCGATAATTGTTCTTCTTTGTTCACGGATTCCAAAGCAATTATTGGAATAAGTCTGGCAATTACTGCATAAATGTTGGTGAATCTGACTTGTACACATTAGAGGTGTCTTCTCTAACTTCAATCTGTAATCATTGAGGTGTCTACATTCTTATCTTTTCTCTACTTGTTTGTAGCGCAACTTGTAGTATTGTCTCATTCGCTTCCTTTTCTCCAAGGTAAGCTCTCTGCTCATCAGTAAATTGGACATTATTTCCAGTCCTTACGACCTTTGAAGCAGAAACCAAAGAGATATATACATCATCCCTTACTACTATCATTTGCTTTTCTGATGTGCAATCCTCAATAATCTCATTTTTCTCGTACAACAACCATCTCATTGAGATAATTTAACCTTTGTGTCAATGCTTGCTCTCTGTCTTTCTTGTATCTCAAACTTTCCTGAAGTAATGAGTTTTTCTCGAGCTTCTTTTGTTGAATGGTGTCGATAAAATAAGGTTGCAGCATGGGTGGGATTTCTCTTGTTCCAACCCATTAGAAAACTTCTTCAATTGGAGTCCAATCTCTCTACAACTTCAGGTTGGTGCTCTCTGCAATCTCCAGATTATACTTTCTATCCATACCATTGATAATCTCCTCAGGTGTTAGAATGAGGTATCTATTAAGATCTTCAGGCTGAGGAGGTCGAACAACTACTTGAGAAGTTGCCTCTATTGATCTTTTTACTGATGTAAGCTGTCTAGATGCAGCTTGTTTTTTCTTTAGCCTTAGCTTGATCAGCTTGCATTTCTTCTTTCTTCTACGCACAATCATCTGATCTGGTCAATGAGCAATAGGTGAGCAATAGGCTCAGGTTTAGGGTCAGCCTGAGGAGCGGTTGATTCAGGTCCAGGGTCAACCTTCTTTCTTGTCCTTCTGTTGAGAGAGAGGTCATCTTCATCAGAGATAGGATCCTCCCGATCCTTCTGGTCATCTTTCTTCTCAGTTGGGAATGTGTTTTTCTCCAGTTTCTCAACCTCAAAGAATTCATTATGTCTTTTCTTTTTCTTCTTCTCAACTTTCTTGCTGTTGTAAGCTTTAGTTGCATCTTGATTGGTCAAGCTTACAACTTCACTACTTACAACAGGTGAGGGAGAGTGAGCTTATATAACAATGGCCGAGGTTGCAACAAGTTTCCTATTTTTTTTCACAACTGCAACTTCTTCATCCTCAGCATCTTCATCTTTTTGTCCTTTTTATTTTCTCCTAAGAACTTTCTAATTTGGATGGGCAGATGCCCATTTTACAGAAGATGGAACATATGGTGATTCCATAGCCTCTTCTTACAGTGGTCTTATCATCTTATTCCAATATCCTCCTCAGGATATATCTGCTCCAATTTATTTTTTCCCTCCTCATGATCGTTGTCATGATCTTGAATCTCAAATCGGTGCATTTTTCATAACTACCTAATGTAACACCCCGTTTTCAAGAAAACCTGCATTGCATATTTTAAAAATACTTTTAATGTTTATTTAAGAATGAGTTAAGTGAGAGAACTTATATGATGCTAAGTTATGATTTATGATTATACGTTATGTTTAATTATTTTAAAGATTTTATGATATGTTTTTCTTTCGAGATTTTAAGGGTTTTTGCAGGATGACGTACGGAGGAAACCGAGCTCGATCTCCACTCACTCGACACATATGAATGGAAGAAAAAGATAAGATTATAATTAAATGAATAAAATGATTTTAGGTTTTATGCTATTTTTATTCGTTACCGTTTTTTAATGCTTTCTTTTTATGAAATATTACTTATGATCTTTATATGATTTTATGAAATTAGACGTTTTACTCGAACGAGCATGCATTATGGTAAATATTAAAATAACCGCAATGCTTGTTAATTTAATTACATATGAAGATTTTTAATACTTAATTTTATGCTAAGCAAATTCCACACTTATATGAAATATACATCACATTATGATTACTAGTCCATTTAATAAGGTGTACACATATTTATAAATATGTGTAATATGAAAATCAAATGTCAAGATAAATAATTACATTAACCTTTATTTTTAATCCAAATCTTCCAAGATAAGTTTGCTAAGGATAACTAAGAAGTCTAGCCTAGCCTAGCCACCTCACCACCCTAATTCCCATATGCAAATTATCCATCAACTTGCAACATGCAACTCATCCTTTACTTGATGCTATATATACCCCCTCTCTCGATCACTCACTCTCTCTCTCTCTCCCTCCCTTGATCACTTCTTATAAAAGAACCAAGGTCAAAGATAAGTTAATACAAGAGATAAAGGAAAGCAAGGATCATATATCCTTCAAGTTCTTCTCAAACCTAAAGGTATTTTTGGCTAAACCCTTATGAATCCTTCATTAAAACTCATGATTTATGCTTTTAGGATAAGAAGTCCAAAGATGTTCTTTGGCATATTTGTCGGGATTATATGCTGTTTTCATGGAGGAGTAAGTTGTTTCTAGAATAGGTTTAAAGATATGCTTGGTTTTGTTTCTGTTTTGAATCTGTTCGAAAATCTTAGAAATTGTTATAAACTAAATCCTTTTTCTAGATTAAAATATATGAAGTCAAGAATATTCCTGTAAATTTCATGAGGTTTGGAGTTAAATTCAATTTTATATGATTTTTCTAAGATAAACTGTTCGGAGACAGTTTTCACCCTATTTTTGGGTCTGGTTCGTATAATTTTCTAGAATAATATACTTCGAATCTGTGCATAATATTTTACTATGTTCAAGAACCTGTTCTTAGGTACATGTAGGATTTTAGTATGCATTTTTTCGAGTCTTGTACGATTTATACCGATTTTTACAATAAAATCTGTTTTTCACGAAGACAATGTCCTGTTTTCAGCTTCATTCTAAAATTCATAACTAATTATGGGGATCGAATTTATAAGCCATGTTTTACTATGTCGTAGTACGTGTTCTTATGAGTATGTAGAATTTTACTACGTCATTTTTGGAACCTTGTGCAATTTATGGTGATTTTTACAATAAAGTCTGTTTTCAGCATACACTATGTTCAGTTTTCAGCCAACTTCGAAAATTCATAACTAATTATGTACATGTTATTTTCAATTGATATTTTTACATGTTATACTTGGATATGTTTTCTGACTTCTGTAAAAATAATAGAGTATTTCCTTAATCCTATAATATTTGATGGGGTTTGCTATATAGACTGATTTTTGAGCTGAAATTCAAGTGAAAGTCTTGTTTAGGATTCTATTTTTATTTATTTATATACGCTGCGAAAAATTATGAATTTTCAGAATATGATAATTGAAACTAATATGTGATCATACAAATAATGTTGTGATTTTAGGAATTATGTGGGAATTATTAAAATTGTTACACCTTTATATGTCCTTTAGGTCTAAAATTTCTAGTTTAAATGCTTAAACAATTAAGTTATAAGTATGAATGTGTTTTAGGTTAATGTAACCTAATATAAATGCAAAAGATTATGTTATACTACATAAGAGGCTAATCAGTTAAGTGTGTCGAGCGTAGTCGAGACGATCGGAGAATCCGGAAGCCATCTTTGCATAATCAACGTACAAGTGGGTAACTTCTACTCTCTACTATATGATGTTAATTGAATTGAGAAGTTATGTATGAAAGTCTACGATTGAAGTCCGTAGCTATAATCGGTATGTAACTTCCATACCCGGCGACGACCTTAAGGGCTTAAATGCCTGGTCTATGAAAGCGACCCTGCTTAAATGCCTGGTCTATGCAAGGTTTAGTGGGCTAGCGATTCCCACATTCCTTTATGATGTAGTACTTGCTTAACGGTTTAATTGCTTCACTATATGTGTTGTTAATTGAGTCGATAAGTTATGTATGAAAGTCTACGATTGAAGTCCGTAGCTATAACCGGTATGTAACTTCCATACCAGGGCGACGACCATAAGGGCGCAAAGTGCCTGGTCTATGAAAGCGACCATAAGGGCGTAAAGTGTCTGGTCTATGATGTAGTACTTGCTTAATGATTTAATTACTTCAATGTATTAGACTGTAAGGTTATCCCACTGGGATCCCTCTCCGGAGGTGTCTCATGATGTTACTTTATTTATATTTTCAGGCTCGGCTGGTGATGACGAGGACGTGTAGCGGCTGGGTCGATTTCTCCCTACTACTTTAAAATTGTTATGTAAAAACCATGTTACTTTTACTTTAAAAACGATATGTTGTTTAAACGTGTATTATATGAAAAAAAAATGATGGGCCTAGACTTATCTTATATTATATGTACGTTTTGTTATGTAAATTCATGTAAGTCTTCAGTTCAAACATTTTACCTAGAAATGTGGGTAAGACACGACTAGACTTGTTTAATAGTCGATGTATAATTACATATATATGTTATATTTAAAAAGTAAAAATTTTAAAACTCTCGTGTCTTCGTTTTTAAGTCTTCCGTTGTATGTTATAAAATCATTATAATTTCTTTAATTTCCAAGTAAGTAGGGTGACGACCTATTTCCAAATAAATTGGGAATGGGGCGTTACACCTAATCTCTCTTTTATGATATATGTACAAATGTCATGAAGGAGTACATATTCTGGCTTGAACTCCTTCTAAGGAATGATTTTCTTTACCCATTCAACATCTTTTTTCTTCGCGAACATCTTTCACATGTCATCAGTAAGCTCTTCTCTATATTTCAGAATCTGAGAATGAGTCATTTCTTCATTGGAGATGTTAAAGGTTTTTGCAATAACCTTTGTAATAAGGGTGTATTCTTTATCATCATCTTCTTCCCTATAGAAGACGATACTCTTGATGTGTTCAGAAATGCTAGCAAATGCAAAGAACCTTTTGTACTGATAGAACAGAGAACCTAGAGTAGAAAGTCGTAAAAAGACCTTGAATCTTCGACTCTTAAAGACAATCCAAAACCCTTTGTACTTCGTCATGATCATAGATGATTGATGGTCAGAGTATGGATGATATGTTTAATAAACGTCATTCGACAATGGTTGTTTGTAAAGCAGCCATTAAAGAGGGTTTGAAGATTTAAAATGCAAAGAGTTTATGTGAGAGAGAAGAGTAAATTTGCCTTAGAGATTTTGAAGTATGATTAGAAATGATCCTTGAACGTAGAAGATGATGTACATTATCATTAAATGATCAATGATTGGGATTAAAAGATCGTATACAAACTGCTAAATTTAACAGCTTAGAATAAAAAGATGGAGAGGTTTCCTTGCAAATATGAGAAATTTCTTGGGTTTCAGAGAAAAGACGATTGTTCTACTTCTAAAAAAGTGTATTGCATTAAATGTGAGAATATACTAAAATAATTCTTTTACCGCTCATATGACTAGCCTTACCGTTTTGATATGAGGTTTTAAAGCAATAAATACTATTTAGACATAAATGTTGTATCCACATCCTGTATACTACAACTGTTGTAACTACTCCATGTTGTATCCTGGATAAATATAGTGTTGTGAGAATTTGACTTTCTCTTTATAATGTCTTTGTTGTATCTTAGCTTAGATACAACATTCCCCCTGTCTTGATACATTCTTCTTGAAAACTATTGTATTATAAGATCTTTATCTTGATGAATCTTAACTCAACTTAATGATTCCTAACTCATTTCTTAACATGGAAAACCTTGATTCACAAAAGGGGTTTTGTATCTGCCAACTACAGATCAATATGAACTTTTTCCAGAGATATGTCCTTATTTCTCTACATGATCCCATATAAATTGATGTCTAATGTAAATATGTTTTGACTTTGAGTGAAACACGGGGTTGTGTGTGATGGCTATTGTTCTGGTATTATCACATGGATAGGTGTCTCTTTTTCTTCAATACCATAATCTCTCAACTATTGTGTGTACAGAGAATCTATGCACAACAGTTTCCTGTAGCAACATACTTTGCTTCTGCTGTAGATGTAACTATAGAAATTTGCTTCTTATAGAACCATGACACCAGCCTATTCTCAAGAAATTGACATGTTCCACTAGTACTATTTTTATCAATTTTGCATCCAATAAATTTGAATCTGTATAACCTTTCAGACTGAATCCTCATTCTCTTGGATACTATAGGCCAATATCTCGAGTTCCTTTAAGATACTTTACGATTCTTTTAACTGTTGTAAGATGTGTCTCCTTTGTGGCAACTTGAAATCTTGTACATACTCCAACTGCAAACATAAAATCTGACTTGTTTATTGTAAGATACAGTATAGATCCAATCAATCTTTTATATCTGGTGATGTCCACATCTTTTCTATTTTCATCCTTATCAAGACTAATAGATGCTGTTATATGGATGCTTACAGACGATCTATTCTCCATCGCAAACTTCTTGATTAGCTCTTTGGTGTATTTTACTTGATTGATGAAAATTCCATTGTCAAGTTGCTTAACTTGCAGTCCTAAAAAGAAACTTAATTCTCCCATCATGCTCATCTGAAACTTTTTCTGCATGAGGTCTGAGAACTTTTCACATAGCTGCTTGTTGGTTGATCCAAAGATGATATCATCAATATAGACTTGTACCCGAATAATACTATCTACATTGAATTCTGAAAAGAGTCTAGCTTATCTATAGTCCATTTCTGAAATTCATTCTCCAAACGATATAAAGGATAAAGTATCATACCATGCTCTTGGTGCTTGTTTATGCTTTATAAGGCTTTCTATAGCCTAAATACTTTCATTTCAGGTTAGTCTTCAAATCCAGGGGAAAGATAAGAAGTATATACTTTCTTATAAGGCATTTCTATAGCCTATATATACTTCTTCATATGGCAACCCATTCAGAAATGCACGTTCAACATCGATTTGATAGACATTGAAATTCTTATGTATTGCATAGGCTAGAAAGATTATGATGGCTTCTAGTCTTGCTACAGATGCAAATATCTCATCAAAATCAATTATTTCTTCTTGACAATATCCTTTGGCAACTAATCTTTCTTTGTTTCTTACTACAAGTCTAAATTCATCTAACTTGTTCTTAAATACCCACTTAGTTCTAATGAAACCATGATGATCAGGTTTGGGAACCGGGAGCCAGATTTCATATGTGATTTCTTTCAAATTCATTCAGCTTTTCTTTCATGGATTGAATCCAATTGGTGTCTTCCAGAGCTTGTTCAACACTCTTGGGTTCTACTTGTGATATGAAACAAGCAAACATAGCTTCATGAGGTCTTGATCTTCTTGTTCTTACTCCAATATTTGGATCTCCTATGATGAGTTCCCTTCGATGTTTCTTTAGTCATGTTCTATTTGGTTTGAAGATATATGTGGGTTCTTAATGATTTTCTACTTAATGTATCATGTCAGGTTGTTGTGCTGTAACCTGAACAACCATATCTTTCAATGCAGGTTCTATTTTATCTTCTGCTATAAGATCTTCAGGAATTGGAATTTGCACACCTCAATGTATGGAACGGTGTTATCCTTGATAATTAGCTATAACATATCTTCTTTTAACTTCTGAAGATAAGTTGTGACACAGTGTGGTTCATCAAATGCTACATGTGTTGATTCTTCAACCACTAAGGTTTTTTTATTGTAAATTCTAAAGGCTTTTCTTACTGAAGAGTATCCTAGAAATACTCTGTCATCTAATTTGGATCCGATTTGGCATCGAAGGTCTTCAGGTATTATTTTCCATTATTCAGAATGTAACAAATACATCTAAAGATGCGTAGATAGGATATGTTTGGTGCGTTTCCATACTAAAGTTCATAAGGAGTTTTGTCATGATCCTTGATGATTAAACATCTATTTTGGGTATAACATGTTGTATTAGTTGTTTCAGCCCAAAATCTCTTAGGTATAACAGCTTCTTCAATCATTATTTTTGTTGCATCCATAAGGGTTCTATTTTTTCTTTCAGCAACACCATTTTGCTGGGGTGTTCTTACACCTAAATACTCATGAAAAATCCCATTTTCTAAGCAATACTTTTCTGTAAACTTGTTTGTAATTCTATTCTTCTGTTAGATCTAATCATTATAATGCTCAGACTTGTCTCATTCTGTATCCTCTTCATGAAATCAGACAACCTATTTTGAGTTTCTAACTTTTTGGCTAAGAAGATTATCCACGTAAATCTTGAGTAGACATCCACTACTACTAAAGAGTACTTTTTGCCACTAACATTGACAGGTTCAACTGGTCCAAACAAATCCATGTGTAGAAGATCTAGAATTTTGTGAGATGATCTTTGAACCTTGTTCTTGAATGAACTTCTAACTTGTTTGTCTTTCAAACATGCTCCACATGCACTCTTTTTTTTAAGGCCAAGTCTAGAAGTCCTCTTACTAAACCTTTTCTTGCTAGCTTGTTGATGGTTTTGAAGTTCAGATGGCTAATCCTTTATACCAAAGCCAACTTAATTCTAGTGGACTCTTACCAATTAAACATGTTGGTCGTGATGTTGAACCCAGTCTCTTCTCATTCCAGTAAGCTTCACTTCATTGATTTTGTTATCCTTGATTAGACATTTATGAAGATTGAATTTTACAGAGTATCATTTGTCACAAAATTGACTGATACTCAGAAGGTTGTACTTTAATCCTTTCACATAGGATACTTCACTGATGCATTCATTGCCCTTGATCAAGCTTTTTATACCCTTGGTGCTTCATTTAGAATCATCTCTAAAATACTACCTTAGAGCTTTTTGCATGGTTGGAAGTCTTTAAAGGCTTTTTTATTGCCAGTCATGTGTCTTGAATAGCCACTATCAATGTACCATACTTTACTACTGCTCCCTAGAAACTATTTCTGCATACAGTTCTGACAGATTTAGGTACCCATACAAGTATAGGTCCTTTGGGGTTAGTTCATCTGGGAACCCATACTTGCTTAACAACAATTGGTTTGTTTTAAGCATAATTGGTTTTCTTCCTGTAAGCAGTCTTAGTTGCATACTGCTTGTGCTTTGTGTATATAAGAACTTTCTTTGTGTTACCTAAACCATGTTGGTGTGGTCTTTCTTATACCTTCCTAGAGTATAAGCTCCTTTAGGTTTAGACATGTATGTCTTGGTATAAGTGGGGTTGAAATTCTTTTGATGTAACTTGTAAGGTTGTTGTAACTTATCTTTACTTACAGTTAATTAATTCTGCTACAAGTTATAACTTCTTACAGACTTACTTACTGTGGTTACATGTAGAGGTTTACTTCCATTGTTAGCTTTGCATGGTTTGTTCAGTACTATATTTCCCTTTTATATGTTATGCAATTCTCCATACATTGGTACTTGAGTCTAAACAAACTCTGATGCTTTTGATGTACTTGTATTATGAGAAGATTCACCATTGTCTCCTATACCAGAGGATTCGATTGGACTTCTGGTCTTGAGCATCCATTGATGACTTGCTAAAGTAATCAATAGTGGTTTGTAAACCTTCATTCTCACTTTCTAGCTCAGTGACCAATAGCTTGAGCTTAGCTACCTCTACTTTGAGATTCTCATATTGCACTATCATACTCATAGTCTAATAATTCTTCTTTGAGTGCAACATGCTCACTCTTGAGCATTAGATTTTCTTCCTTGAGCTCCTTATAAGTTGAGTTTATCTGCTCAAAGTCACTCATGATCTGCCTAAAGGCTTGGATCATGTTCAGTTTTTCATCAACTCACTACAAGAATTTTGGGATTTAACAACGGGTTTTACCCGTTGTTAGATCCAGTTTTTTTACGTTGTCGTAGCTAGGATTGCAAAAAAAAATTCACCATTTTACAACGCACTAAAAGCGTTATCTTCTCTAGATACGACAACGCTTTTAAACCGTTGCACAAAAGTGTTGTCATTTTTTAAATTAACTATTAAATAGGACGTTGACGTCATCAAAGCACTGACACGTCAGCATGACACGTCATCATAGGATGATGACACGACATCATAGGCTGACGTCAGCATGACACGTCATCATCATAGGATAATGACACATCAACATGACACGTCATCATAAGATGATGACACGTCAGCATGACACGTGATCATACAAGGGTGACATCATTGATGATGTCATTACAACCAATATTGCGCGTTGAATGGGAATCGAACCCAGGTGCCCAAATAGTCCTCAAACCAATAGACCACTAGTGCATTATGTAATTATTTCCAACTTGCATTTCTTTTAAATATATTTTTGATATTTTTCAATTTTCTATTATCATATATTTTTTGTTAATTTTTATTATTGTATGTTTAATATATTTTAAAAGGTTAACAATATATATATATATATATGGAAGATTAATGACTAATTAACATAAGATAATATAAGATATCATCATAAAATAATTAAACTTTTCAAATTTAATTTAATTAAAAAATAAGTAATATTATTACATATTTTCATTTTAATTTTTATTATTTGTATTTTTAATATATTTTAAAAGGTTAACAATATATATTTATATATATATATAATTGGAAGATTAATGACTAATTAATATGTTTAGTAATGTTTAATCTAATTTCATTTTAAGACAATTATAAAATATACTATTTTTATAAAATTATGTGTTTGTTCATATAAGATAATATTAATGCAAATAATATAAGATAACATCATAAAATAATTAAAATTTTCAAATTTAATTTAATTAAAAAATAATTAATAATAACACAACACATAAAAAAAGCGTTGCACAATTGGTTGTCTTTTAAAAAAAAAATCACTAAAAGACAACGCATAAAGAGCGTTGCATAAAAGGGTTGTCTTTTAAAAAAAACGCTATTTAACAACCCTTTGAGAAAAGCGTTGCACAAAAGTGTTGTCTTTTTAAAAAAAATGCCATTTAATAACCCTATGAAAAAAACGTTGTCTTTTCCATTATTTACATTGTCGTTGAGCGATTTTTTTGAACAAAGACAACGCTTTTCGGAAAAAGGGTTGTGAATTTCGAAAATACTACACAAATTCATAAAAAAAGGTTGTCTTTGGGGGGTTGTTGTATCCTATTTTTCTTGTAGTGATTGAATCAGCTTGAGGTTGATATATTACTTCATCTTCACAGTTCTTGGCCATCAAGAAAATTAGTGCTTCTTTTTCAAATGTTGAATTGTCAATATCATTGTCGGCGGAGCTTTATTCCTTTGGTTTATCCTTAAAGGAACTTGTAGCTTTAACAACTTCTGCTTCTCCAAGAAGTGCTTTAAGTTACTTCCTGTCATTTATTCTTTTTTCCCTTCTTTGCTTCATTTCTTCTTCAGGATATTTATGCATTGTAGGGTGTGGACAATTTCTTGCATAGTGGTCTTATTTTCTATAGTTATAACAAAGGTTAGAAGAAACTGTATTTGACTAAGGGTTAGAAGATACATGTGGTGTGGGGGATTTCTTTTTGAAGATATCTCTTCTATTGTTCTTCATAAACTTCTTAAACTTATTTAGAAGTAGTGTCATGTCTTCTTCTGCATTTTTTATAGACAACTCAGGTTGCTTGCTGCTACTTTTAGTTGTTGTATTCTTGAAGGATCTTGCAGTGAGGCATGTAATTTAGTACTAAATTCTTCAGACTCGTTCTTTCTTTTGTTGATGTCGAACTCGAATGTTTTGAGGTCAAAGAACAAGTAAAAGGTACTCATAGACTTTAGATCCACAGATACTCTCATAGCAGTGACTGTCTTGTTATCCCACTCAGCTAACAATGATCTTAACACTTTCATGTTTTTATCTTTTTTAGTGTAATGTTTACCTAAAGCTTCCAACTCATTCACGATGGATGTGAATCTTAGATCCGGCTACTCTAATGTTTCATCGGGTTTTATTTCGAACAATTCAAATAGTTATGTGGTAGTACATATCTTGTTTTCCTTAGTGAGTTTAGTTCCTTCACATATTTGTTCCAACTTATCCCATATTTCTTTTGCAGATTTGCATGTCTTGACTTTCCTAAACGTGTCTAGATTGACTTTTTTTTATATCTTCATCATTCCATTCATGCCATGGTTTGATAAGAACGTTTGGAGATGTGACTCTCCTATAATCAGGTGCTCTAGCAGGTGGTCTATCTTGTCTTATTGCAGCACCTCCTACAACACCTTCAACTACTCCATCAGTTGCACCATCTGTAGCTACATCTTCTATCCTACTACAACTCTCTTCTTTCTCTACCGAGAGTGGGATTTGGTTTGGTGATGACTTTGGGTCGTTCAGTGATAATGTGCCACATTTCATCGTTCATTGCTAAAAGATGTGTCTACATTCTAATTTTCCAATCATCGTATTCCTCTATAGAAAACATGAGGAGCTTGTGAGAAAAATCCATGATATACTAGGATATGAAATTTTTGGAACAGAAAAGAGAACGGGTTTTCAAACAGACACATGAGTGGATCTTGGTAGGTGACCAGACAAGTTGGCTTTTTCCAATTCACTTTGATACCACTTGTTGGTCGCAAGTAGTAAACAGGTTCAGAGGGGGTGAATGAACCTCTATCGATTTTTTTAAACTTTTCAAACTTTCAGCGCTACAACCTACACTAGCTTACAACATTGAATATAATTCAGCTTACAACATTATTGAGCAGTGTTGCTTACTGTAACTAGCAGAGTTCTTGTGGCAGAAATAACTTTCTATGATAGATAGGATCCTTTGGAAACCTTTTTCGAAATATGAGTTTTCACAAGATATTATGCAATATGATAGAATATAATGTAGCAAATAGATATACAATAGAATATAAGAAAAATAAAGCAACACATAAAGTCTTACAATAGTTCAAAGGTGGTGTAATCCCTCTACATGCACATTATTCCTTCTCAAGGAGAAACTTTTGTTAAGCTTGTTTGATTTACACGACACTTCCTAACAAACTTTAACTCAACAAAAAACACCTAATAGAACTTAGCTTCCACACAGATTGCAGCAAGTTCCAAAAACAAACCCACACAAAATCTCTACAACTCACACATGGTTATTGCTAAAACTCTTGACAATATAACACATAACAAGAAACTATTTCCTATCAACTATGGACACCTAAAATAACCAAGCACACAAAAAGGGTTAAAGTATATAAAAGGGTCTTCAACTGGTGTTGGAACCCACCTTCAGATCTTTGAATCTTTAATCAAGTACTTGACTGCTTCTTGAGGTCGAGTGACTGAAACTTGTTTGTTTTTTAGAACACTTGAACGTTTGAGAGATTTATTGCTTGTAGCTTAGAGAGTTATAGTTTCGATAGTAATTTCAATCTTCTTTTCCTCTGTTTATAGGTGAAGAATTATTCTCATTAAAGGAGGCATAATACTTAACATTTGAATCATCTTTCTTGAGTGTAGGATGTGCATTAAATGCATGGTAGAGCTTGCATTTATGGTTTCTTGTCTTACACTGCAGATTCATTAAATTGTCTCTACTAGGTTGTAGTTTTGTGTAGTCTATCAAGCAAGGTGTATATTGTGCATTAGCGCTCTGCACTACATCTTTCATTGGCTCTTACATTGCACTGTATCTCTTACACTATAGATTCAATAAATTGACTAAACTTGAACTAGCTTGTACTTCATCATTAGCATGCCTGCATGTTGTTTATATACTTGTCACATTAGCTTATAACGTGCAGCACTCAGTCCCTACAATCTTGGTCCTCTTGCCGCGAGTGTACTTGCAACATGAATGTTAAAAATTTTAAGTTTTAACACACAATACGTTTATCCTTTGTTGTAGCTTGTAACGACTATTTTCTTATAGCTTGTATTGAGGTCTTCACTTGATTTTCTCCATCTTTCTACCTAATCTATAGACTCAAACCTAGTCTAATTCCACTTAAACCTTGTGAAAAATGGGGTACTCTAATTTCCTATTACATATGTATTTTATCTCATTAAAATCTAAACACAATTTTCCTAATAGTTATAATAAGAAAAAAAGTCAATGTCTTTTAGTACTCGCATGATGCATAGGTATAGAGATTTCAAGTATTGTAATTTACTAAAATAAAAATGTTAATCATGATCAAACAATATAGTTTCTTCAAAGTTATTTCAATTTAATCGAATACTCATGTCATTTAATTTTTTTAGAGAAGGTCTTGGCACAGATCTAGGATTTGTGCCTCCAACCTGACCCTAATCTCCTTCATAACTCTTCTTATCCACTTCTCCTCCTTTGTTTTCGTCTTTATCTTCCTCACCCTTCTCCCCTCTCTTCTTCCTTTTGTTCTTCTCCACCATGTGCATCTCCTTCTTCTGTTTCTTCTTCTTCATGATTTCACTTTTCTTATTCAATGTTTGTGTATGATATTTACTTTTTGCATTTTTTGGTTTTCTTTTGTTAAGTGCTAGTGTTAGTTTTTCTGTTAATCTGCATTTTGTAAATTGATCAAGATTTTGCTGATTAGTCTGTTTGAGGATTGAATTCTTTAGTTCTGGTTGAGATGATTGTGAATAGTTTTGATTTTTCACTACAAGAAATTCTCTCATAGACAACACACCTACGACATGTGTTTTTGCTAAAAACCCTTGTCATAGCCTAAAATTCCGTTGTCGTAGATAAAACCATTGTCGTAGCTCAAAACCTTCTCTCATAGACAAGGGTTTTTTAGCAACCATTGTCGAAACCGTTGTCGTAGCCCAAAAAATTCTCTTATAGACAACGGTTTTAGCCTACCGTTGTCGTAGACATTTTTAAACCGTTGTCGTAGCCTGAAAACTTCTCTCATAGACAATGGTGTTAACCTACCGTTGTCGTAGACGTGTTGTCCTAGGACCCCTAAGACAAGAGTTATAAAACGTTGTCGTAGCCATTTTAAAACCGTTGTCGTAGACTGAAATAAAAAAAAAGACAATTATTTTAATTTTTTTCTTACTTAAATGATATATATCGTTGAATTAAATGAATGAAATAAATTAATTTTGATAATTAAATTTTATTTCATTATAAAAAAATTTTGTAAATATTTACAATAAATTATAAACCACAAATTATAAGCTTAAATTAAACAAAAAATGCTGATTACTTAACACAAATAAAAGTTGGATTACTTAAAATTAATTATAAATAAAATAGGAATAATAAAAAGACTATCTAATATATTAGAAATATGAAAGAAGAAATGATATACCACCACTTCCCACCCTCACAACCGTCCCGCCCTCGCCCTCTGTCTCCAAACACTCCACAACCGCCTGTTCCGCCGCCGCTCCGCCGCTTAGTCTCAGACTGAATTCCGGCGCCAGCTCTGCCTCTCTCGCGCATTACTTAGCGCTATCCATTCCTTCATCTTCAAAGCCCTAAGTATAGCGCTACCCCTTCCTGCTACCCCTTCATCCATCTTCCAATTGAACTGCCGGAGACTTCTACGGTGGCGGGGATTGGTGAAGTAGCTAAGTCTTGTGAGGATAGCTCAATCCAAGATCCTCCTTATTCGTCCAATTATATCCTTGAAGAAAGCGATTTTAATGGAGATGTAGAGGACCAAGAATCGGATAAAGTATTGATTTGAATTGATTCTTTGGAAGTTTTGGACCAAACACTTTAATTCTTTGCTTGAAAGTGTTGGGTCGATCTTGGTTTTGATTGTTTGAGAAGAATTTTGTGCTTTTGGGATTTGCTGTGGTTGAATTTTGTGATTTAGAGTTTCAAGTTGCGTAGCTTTAGGAGTTGTAAGGTGTGAAGAGACCCTGTAGTTGTCCTGAGCTGAAATAAAAAGTTTTGTTTTTTAACTGTTATGGATTGTGTGTGTTTCATTTGGGATGTGAAAAATTGGGTTTGGTGTGTTTGGTGTAGTGATTGGAGGACTACTTGTGTATGTTTCCTTATTAGGATTGTGTGAATTGGTCTTCATGTGTATGTGTTTTCTTGAATTTAGTTTGAGGAACTATGAGATTGTGCATTCAAGTTTTGCTAGGAGCGTTGGGATGACTTGTGATCGTGTTTGTCTTGTTGCCCAACTTCATTGGAGATGCTCTAAAAGGGAATATTATCTTGCATTCGAGTAGTTTTTCATTTCATTGTAAAGTATATCATGATGTCTTCTGCAATATCCAAGTTTCCCGGAATAAAACGTGAGGTGTAAAGCTGAAATATTGTGATGTAAGCTTATTTAATGGAAATTACCTATCTTAGAAATACAAAGATAATTTTAGGGAATATAGCTCCTATAAGTAGAAATTCTCCTTGACTTGGTAAGATTCTCCTTTTTGTCGTTTGTCCACGTGCAGTAAGCAATTAATTAATTATATATACAATATTAGTATAGCTCAAAAAACTTATATAAAATTTGACAAATTAAGTGTAATATTAAGGTTTCTTCTTTTTAATTGTCATCCTTCTTACTTTTTCTTATCTTTGAATGTTTTCTCATTTAACCTGCTTTATCTTTTCTGAATAAATTTCTCGACTACGTCGTATTTTAACTCTTTGTTCTATCTCATGTGTTGCCTTTTTCTCTCTCTCATAATGGAGATGTTATTGGTTCAGGTCATGATATTCTTGAATTCGCAAGAGAATCCGTTGTGGTGTATTTAGAAGATGATGATGGAGGTACATGGAAAGATGTTTTGTGTGCTGCAAATTAATAGTGAATTTTTTATCTGGTATCTCTTCTACCCAGTTTAGTTATAGTAGGACAAGCCGTGCTGGTGGAAAGCGACGACGCCTTGTTGAGGAGGTTTTATTCTGTCCAAATGGACCTTAAACCTGCAGTTACAATTTCTTGCCGACACAGTAGTGATTCAATAATGTTTTTGCCTTTTTGGTTTTTGTTTATGTGCCATATTCACACGTCCATGTGAGGGATGTTATATGGTCACTAATCTAATTTTGCAATGTTGACCAATAGTTACGTGTTAATGAAAACTAATTCTCTGTTTTTTTATTTTACTTAAGTCAAATCATTCATGGTTTTATGTATTTTATGGAAGGTATCTTAAGAGGGTTGAAGAAGCTGTTAATTGAGGCAAAGGAGTTGGCTCAAGGTTTAGAAGGTAATTCTGGCAATTTTAATTTCCTTTTCATGGCTCCAAATTTTTTTGTTTCTTAAGTGTGGCTTTCGAAGGTCATTCTGGGAATCAAAGTTTGAATTCGAATGAACTTCAATTGGCTCTATTAGACTTCAATTTTTTTTATTTCTCTAGTTTGTGTTCATGACATGCCATTAATTCGGTGATTGTAAATGTATGCCTGAATAATTGACTTCTTTATCTCTTAGAGACTCATTTCATTAACACTTGCATCAGCTTTGAAATCTGCTAGTTAATATTTTAGTTAAATCTTCATAAGATTTTATAATTGTTATGTACTGTTGGTCCTTCCATAATCTTGGATAACAGAGTTTACCAGGCATGACTGCAGGTAGTAGATCTTGATTTAATCGTTGCAGTCTATTTGTTAGGAATATCTGATGTTTCAGATGAGGACATGTAGTGCTAATCAATGAGGAGTTATATAATCTGTGATTCAATTGTAAACTGCATATGTGATATATAATGTTAGTTTTTATTTTAAAAATTACTTTTTGATGTTTGTCGTTATTTGCAGAAAAATATTTGTTTTGTTATAATTTTGAACTTGAATTTGGTGTTTTAAGTGATTGAGACATGGCATTTTAATCTTAAATTTTGGTGTACTGTTTAAATTCTACTTGGCGTTGTTTCTGCTGTTGTAGTTTCGATGTTTATATGATTTACATTAATATATCTACTTGCTTTTTGAATCTGTATTCATGTTTTGAGTTTATTGTTTGAGATCAATCATATCTTTCACAAGAAAAATTAGGTGTAAGTAATTGATTGATAACAAATTGCTGAATTTTCCTCCAAAAAATGCTGAATCAAACTATACGTAATCAAAATTTATGTTCAATACTATTATCCAAATAAGACTAATGTTTGTGCTGATTGATATGGACACATTTTGATCAAAATCTTAATGTTTGGCATGTGCAATTTATGTAAATTTGGCTTCATATTTGATTGTAATAAAAATGTGCAGTAGAGACCTACATTAGTTGTATTATTTGTATTTGTTTTGTAGTTTGAGATGGACCTTAATGATAGGTATAGTACTATGTGAAAGTCGAGCAACAATTTTCTGAATTTTGTATTATCAGAGTGGAAAGGGCATTCAATAAGAATCAGTTGTTTTTAGGTTGATAATGGACAAATCATAGATGTCCAATGATAGATTGTCACGTGAGTATAAAGATGGAGTAGATTCTTTCATTCACTTTGCTTTGCAGAATGTAGCAAATAGTGATCTAATGTCATGTTCATGCTCAAAATGTGGAAATCTTATGAGGAAAAAAGTTGATCTTGTAAGGTTGCATTTGTTGAGTAATGGTATGCATTTAACATACCATACATGGATATGGCACGAAGAAAGATCTACTTACTCAAAAAATGATTTGGATCAATCTGGTGATGGTGAGAATAATTTTATGTCTGAAGACCCAATTGATATAGTACACGCTGCATATGAAGAAACAGACAATTCAAAAGAATTCATAAAATTACTTGAGAATGCAGAGAAACCATTAACCTTGATTGTGTTAAATTCACAAAGTTATCCGCCATTGTGAAACTATACAACTTGAAGGCCAAATATGGTTGGAGTGATAACAGTTTTAATAACCTTCTTATATTGATGAAAGATATGCTACCAGACTGTAACCAATTGCTGACATCAATCTACGATACAAAGAAGAGTTTAGTAGCTTTGGGAATGGACTATGAGAAAATCCATGCATGTCCTAATGATTGTGTCTTGTATCGGAAGGAGTACGAGACATCTAATAGTTGCCCGACTTGTGGAGCCTCAAGATGAAAAATTGGCAGGAATTCCACTAAGAAAAACGGAATTCCTGCAAAGGTCTTATGGTATTTTCCACCTATTCCGCGATTTCAAAGAATGTTTCGGAATAAGGAAGTTTCAAAGGACTTAACTTGGTATGCTGAAAAGAGGGTCAGTGATGGTTATCTACGCCACCCAGCCGATTCTCCCTCTTGGAAGGTTGTGGACCATAGATGGCCGGAGTTTGCTTCTGATGCGAGGAATCTTAGATTAGCCTTGTCAGCGGATGGGATCAATCCTTATAGTTTGATGACCTCTACTTATAGTTGTTGGCCAGTTCTACTAATCACCTACAACCTTCCTCTTTGGATGTGTTTGAAACGGAAGTTCATGATGCTCACTTTGTTGATTGCTGGTCCTAAAAAGCCTGGGAATGATATTGATGTCTACTTAGCTCCTTTAATTGATGACTTAGAGCAATTATGGTCCGTAGGCGTTCGAACATATGATGCTTTTCGAGATGAAACATTCCTACTTAGAGTTGTCTTGCTTTGGACAATAAATAATTTCCCTGCTTACGGAAACTTAACAGGATGCATGGTGAAAAGATATCATGCATGTCCTCTATGTGGTGAAAACACCTATGCAAAATACTTGAAGTATAGTCGGAAGATATCATTCACAGGTCATAGAAGGTTTCTCCCTAGAAGTCATCCTTACAGAAGATAGAAGAAAGCATTTGATGGAACACAAGAGTTCAAAATTGCACCCAAACACATTTCTGGCCGTGATTTTTTAAAAAGAGTTTCATCAATAAAATATAATTGGGGGAAGATGAGTAGAAATTCTCAAGCTGATGAGGGTGGACACAAATATAATTGGGGAAAGAAGTCCATTTTCTTTCAACTTGAGTATTGGGAACATCTACATGTTCGGCACATTCTCGATGTAATGCACATTGAGAAGAATATATGCGAAAGTCTCATCGGCACATTACTCGACATCCTAGGAAAAACAAAGGATGGTGTAGCATCAAGACGAGACCTTCTGGAGATGAAGGTGAGGACTGAGTTGGCCCCGATTGTTGGAGAAAAGAAGATGTTTTTGCCTCCTGCGTGTTATACATTAAGTAGGAATGAGAGAAGAAAAGTTTGTGAATCTTTATCACGAATGAAAGTCCCAACTAATTATTCATCAAATGTCAACAAGTTGGTCTCACTCAAGGATTTGAAACTTGTTGGACTTAAGTCACATGACTGTCACACCTTAATGCAACAATTACTCCCCGTCGCAATTCGTGGTATCTTACCAGATAATGTCAGATATGCTATCACCAGATTGTGTTTCTTTTTCAATATTGTGTGTGGTAAAGTGATAGATGTGTCAAAGCTAGATGAGATTCAACGGGAGATTGTAACGACATTGTGTTTGCTAGAGAAATACTTTCCTCCATCATTCTTTGATATCATGGTGCATTTGACTGTTCACCTAGTACGAGAAGTCAAACTTTGTGGACCAGTATGGTATAGATGGATATATCCATTTGAAAGATACATGCGAGTCTTGAAGGGTTTTGTGAGAAATCGAAGTCGACTTGAAGGGTGTATTGCTGAATGCTATATCGCTAAAGAGGCCGTGGAATTTTGCTCATCATACTTGTCAAATATACAAACATGTGGCATCCCAACAACTCATCACCAGGTCCAACCTACAAGACCTCTATCAAGTGCACAAGTGGTATATGTTTGTGAAGAGGAGTTGCTACAGGCTCATCGTCATGTACTCACTAATGATGTTGATATTGATCCTTATATCGAGTAAGTCATCAAAACTCACATATAATTAATTAGATTATTCGTGGTCTGATAAATAATTCTACTGTGATGTGTTTAGTGAGCACATGGCCTGCTTGAAGACGACATCACATACAAAGGCTAAGTCCGCAAAATGGTTACAAGACCAACATAATAAATTGTTTACTGGTTGGTTGCGTGATCGAGTAAGTGTAAGATCGTATATATTCTAGTATTATTGTGAAGTACACACTTATATTGGAAATTTATTATTTCATTGTAATAGGTTGTAAAGAAAAAGGATTGCAGCACTGAAGACATATCTGAAAGGGTGAAATGGATAGCAGAGGGACCTAACAATCATGTGTTCAAGTATCATAGTTACTTAGTTGATGGGGTTACTTTCTACACAAAAGCTTGTGATAATACACGAACGGTTCAGAACTCTGGAGTAAGCTTAGTTGCAAAGACCATGCAACTTGCTAGTGCGAAAGATAAAAAACCAGTTATGTCCGACATGGTGTTCTATGGGGTTATTGAAGAGATATGGGAAATTGATTACAACAAGCATCAAATCCCACTGTTCAAATGTTAATGGTGTGATAATAAAAGTGGCATCAAGATAGATGATCTTGGATTCACATTGGTAAATCTCAATAAAATTGGATTAAAAAACGACTCATTTATTTTGGCAAGTCAAGCAAGATAAGTTTTTTATATTGAAGACCCTATGGATCATGAATGGTCTGTTGTGCTTGCAACACCTACTAGGGAGTACTTTGAATACACAACTGGTGATGAATTTGATGATTCGGTAATCCAACACCCTTGTTTCACTAAAGAGTTGCCTACTAAGGATGATGATTTGTCAGATGATGATGACCCATCATGTGTTCGTGTTGATTGTGACGGGACTTGGATTGACCATGCAAACAATTAAAAATCTTTGGTATTATCTAATGTTTTCCTTAAATACGAACTGCATCTTTACATCTAATTGTTATTAGATATGTTGAGTATTAAAGTGTTAGTGTTATATCATTTTCCTTAGGTTTATGTGAACTGCATTGTTTAATAGATTATGATCTGTTCTTAATTGTTTATTTTGTACATCGCAGATTTCTTACATCAATGACTACACGGAGTAAAAAAGCACTATTTCTTGAGTTACAAGAGAAAGGCAAAGAAGGGGTGGTTGATAAGATTGCTGATTGAGTTGCAAGAGAGAGACAAAGAAAGGTTGGTTGATGAGATTGATGGCGAAGTTGAAGTAGATACATTGACATCAAGCACCCAATCTACAAGATCACTAAGAGGACGAACGGTGATGCATTGTTTGTCAATGCAAAGGGTGCAAGGTTTAAAAAAGTAGGTCGAGCTTAATGATTTGGGGTAGCCAGTTGGAGAGATTGCATCTCAAATGCAAAGTTATATTGGGATTCTAGTGAGGGAAAAAGTGAAAATTATTTATGACAGTTGGAAACATGTTCCAAATGATGTGAAGGAACTTATTTGGGAGTCTGTAAATGTAAGTAATAATGTGATTTAATTGTTTAGTTTCATGTAACTGTCTGTTGTTATCTTATTTTTTAATGTGATCTTTAATATTCCATAATTGTCCTTCAATGTGGACCCAAAATGGAAGGGATGATGTCTTAATTCAGCCAACAGCAAATGGCGTCAATTTAAGACCAAACTTACTAATGAGTTTGTATATGGAAGGCTAGAGTCACCTGATTTGAACATGCCACCGCCTGCATATCCTTGTATTGAAGGCAAAGATTGGAGTACTTTTGTGATCAACCGTGTATCTGATAACTTCAAGGTAACATGTGTATTTTATATTTATGTATTTAATTTTGTCTATGTTTTAAAACAATACAAGCTAATTGTTAAATGTTTGCATGTGCTCTCTAGAAATCGAGGGAACAACAACAAGAACGAAGAGCTCAATGTGAATATCCCTATCGTTTATCTCGAAAGGATTATGCACAGTATGCAAAGGATCGTGTAAGTAACTTTAAATTAAATGTTATTAGTATATATTTAGAACAATATAATCCACATATTTGATCATAAATTTGTAATTATTTATGTATGTAGCCTGAGATGTTGTGTGAAGATGAAGAAATTAATCAGGCTATACTTTGGGTTGAAGGACGAAAGACTAAAAAATGGGAACATGAATGAGAGAAGCTTAAAGAAAAAGTTATGAAGATTGTAAGCTGTGTTACCTTTTTTTTATTTTATTTGTAGCTTGTAATCTTATCTACTTATCATATTAATCATCCTATTGGATATTTACATACTAGGATGAGTTTATTACCCAGAAAAATGCGGGAAATTTGAAAATAAGGGAAATAAATCCACCCTATTGGCAAATGCACTTGGCTTAGAAGAACACCAAGGGCGTTTGAGAGGGGTTGGAGGTCATATCACTAAGACGGCTTATTACAAAGTTCCAAGGGGAAAGAAGTCAAAGAAGGATAATATATATGACATCCAACAACGTGAGTTGAGTGAAGAAAGAAAGAAAAATGCCGAATGGGATGAACGCATTGCAAGATTGGAAGCTGCTTTACAGAAATACGTTGCACATGATGCTATCACAGATGAGAAGGGTAGTTGCTCGGTGAAGTACACGCCTCTTTCAACTGAACCGAAGGGTATTGAACGTGAAAAAACTCCCATTCCATTTGAGTTAGTGGATAACATGGTGAACTTAGACGCTGATGATGTGCAGCTGATTGATGAGAATGCGGCATTACAAGTATCACATGTTTATAATTTGTCATTGTTGTTAAATTATAATAGTTGGTTGTAATGAATTTTTTTTGGTGTTATATTATCAAGGGAAAACTTGTAGCATTAAGTTTGGGGTCGGGCACTGACATTGCTATATATGGCACTATTGTGAAAGCTTATGGTCCAAACGAGCTTATTCATGGAATGCCATTGCCTGAAAAGTGCATGCGTGTTTCTATTGATGAAGCAATTGATGAAAATGTTGTTTTGCCCATTCCAACAACAGAGTGTGAGAGCATTGGTGATGCAGTAGGATCTCATGTCGTTTGGCTAGTGCATCTTCTCAAGTTACAAGACGAGGTAAGTACTTCAATAGTTAGTATATAATAATATGAACTTGTTTGACGATTCTAATGTGTGAAATTACAATATTTAGAAACCGAAAAAGAAAAAGAAGCTTGAAAAGAGTAAGTCTGTGATGGATTTCTCGACCATACCAGCACCATTACGAATGGTGTATTGTTATTGCAAGGCTTCTCTCGAACGTGAGGGCTGCGTCATGATAAGTCTTGATGAGGGTGTTTTTAGAAAAGAACGCACCCTTTATGTGCATTTCGAGGATGTTGAAGCTTTTTGCAAGTTGCAGTCAATTTCGTATATGTGTATTGTTGTCTACATATGGTAAATTTATATTGAAATATTTGTAATCTAATATAATTATTTTATCTTGAATGGTTGCTGTATATTACAATCATATTTCTTAATCTATAGGCATTTATACAACAAGATTGAGAGCTCAAGCATGTTGCAGAGATTTAAATTTGTTGATCCATCTAACATTGGCTATATTCCATACACGAGAAAAGATAAGAAAACTCTCAACGATGGGATGGAGCAAAGAACACGTCATTTGACAAATGGGCTGAACGGTACCTTGGTCAATCAACTTGTTTTGGTTCCATGTAATGTGGGGTAAGTAAGAATTTGAAGTCATTTAAATTGAGATGATCATTAAATTTAGTTGAACATTATATGCATTCACCCATGTGTTTGTGTATATATGTAGTGCACATTGGATCCTTACTGTTATCGATCCTCACAAGGAGGAAGTTGGAATGTTGGATCTACTTTACAATGGTATTCGTGATGGAGTTTGGAAACAAGTTGTTGAGTTGTAAGTTTTGGTTTGTTTAATTTCTTTATTTTTTAAATTTTCTATATGATTCTTTAACTGAATTATGTCAAGCATATCACCTGTGAAGGGCCTTAAAGATGTTTAGTGCGGAGAACGGGTGCAAAGGAAGAAAAAAACCTACATGGATAGTAGTTAAGGTGTGTAATTAAATCATAAGTAAATATTTTTAATAAGTCTAAGTCATTAACAATTGGATTCAAATATATGTAGGGTCCTAAACAATCGGACGTATTCCAATGTGGTTATTATGTGATGAAGTACATGAAGCAAGTAGTTGAGTGTGATACTACACTGGAGATTCGTTCCCTACACACCCTGGTAATGTGAATCATATCTTTAAATGTTATATTTGAATCTTATCATGGTATATTTATATAAAGTGTTTTTCACAGTTTACTGGAGACAACTACACTGACATGGATATTAATGAAGTACGTAAGGAGTGGGCGGAACGTGTACAAGAACATATATATGACTTTTAGGTAATGAACGAAATATATTTGTTTTTGAGTTGGTTGTTGATTGGTATTTTTTGACTTTGGGTGAATTATGTGTCAAACACTCGAGTTAGGTTGCTTTGAATAGATGTTTGGTGATGAATGCTATTATACTTGTTGTTGGTGTTGAACTTTAAATGTATGTTTTAGGCCGACTTTTGGTGAATTGTGTTTCAATGGTTTTTAGTTGATGATTTGATTGAAATTTTCTGTGCTCCAATCCATTGAGGTTGTCTATGCTACATAAGGCCTGTTGGGGTTAGAGAAATTGGCTTTATTGGTTAAGTTTCAAGTGGAAGTAAGGTCCTTGGTAAGTGTTTTTGCTGCTTGCATGTACATTTTTGAAAGATGTGTGTCAATTAATTAATTGTGGTATATTCAACTTGTTATTGATGGCTTTTGCTTTTTGTATGGTTATTGGTTATTCGAGATATACAAATAAAATGTGGAATTTATTTATTGCAGGATCATCATGTTTGGTTGGTGGTGGGAGTATTTGATCGATTTTTGTTGTGGTACAAGTCGATGGATATCTAGTTTCAAGTGGTGTGTTTGATTACTTTGATAAATACTTTGTTGCTTGAATACTTGTGATTTAAGATAATATTTTAATTTATTGTAATTTATATTTTGGGGATTCAATGTTAATATTGTTTTATTTTTAGTATTATTTAATTTTAATAATTTACTTTCACTATATATTAAGAAAATTCCAAAAAAAAAACTCTACGACAACGGTTTTTAAATTAACAAAAAATTGTTGTCCTTGCTAGCTACCACAACAGTTGTAAACAATACGACAACACAACGGTTGAAAAAAAAGTTTAAAACCGTTGTCGTAGAGTCTACGACAACGGTTATTACATAGAAACACATGGGTTTTGAACCGTTGTCGTTGTACTTTACGACAACGGTTCAAAACCGTTTTCATAGTTTTGATGACAACGCTTACTAGACAGAAACAACACGGTTTTGAACCGTTGTCGTTGTACTTTATGACAACGGTTATTAACCGTTGTCGTAAACTATATGACATCGATTTTTAACAACACTACATTCTACGACAACGGTTATTATATGGCTACGACAACGGTTTACAACCAATCTACGACACGGTTATTAACCGTTGTCGTAGACACTACGACAATGGTTTTTAAGATATTACGATCTACGACAACGGTTATTATATGGCTACGACAATGGTTTTTTACAACACTACGATCTACGACAATGGTTTTTTACAACACTACGATCTACGACAACGGTTTTTATATGGCTACGACAACGGTTTTTAACCGTTGTCTATGAGCGGATTTTTTCAGAGTCTACGACAACACCAGCTACGACAATGGTTTGAATATGGCTACAACAAGGGTTAAAAAACACTTGTCGTAGCCTTTTTTTCTTGTAGTGTTTTTTTCCAAATTTTTGTTCGTGAGTTTGATATTTAGGTTTTTTATCTGAATTTTATAAATACAACATTTGCACTCTTCTTCTTCATGATTTCACCGTTGTCCGTTGTTCTCATTCTCTTCTTCACCACAGTTGCACTCTTCTCTTCTTCTTCATTTTAGTCTTCTTTGTACAATGTCATCTTCTTATTTTCTATCTTCTCCTACTCCTTATTTGACTCATGATTTTAAGTTATAATGATTTTAAAATATTGAAAATCAATTATTGTAATAATATGATATTATTTGCAGAAATTTTGGGAAAGAAGATGATGAAAATGGTGTATTTGAAATTTTAAGATTTTAAACTCACTCCACAGTATATTGATACCTTAAGAGTGTACAACTAATACCTTAATAGTATACAACTAATACCTTAAACTAATTTCTTATATCTTATACATAATATAAATTATATAATATTAGAAGTTGTCTCACATTAAATAAAAAACTCAAAGATAATTAATATAGAAGATTATATGTGAGCTTGTCCCACATTGGTTAGTTACTAAAATTGCATTGAAGTCATGTACTATAAAAATCTAGTTTGGATAAGTTTATCCCACATTGGTTAGTTACTAGAATAGCATTGAAGCTATCATTATAAAAATGATGATAATGTCTAGTAATGAATTTACCTCACAACACCTTAGTAACTATTATTGAAATTTAAAAAAAATTAATTTTTAAAAAAAATGGTCAAACAGATTTTTTCTCGATTTTAATTTGTTTGACAACAAAAGCGGTTTTATAGTGTTAATTGGAAATATCAATATATATCAAATTTAAAATATTATTTAAAATATTATGGAAATATCGATAAATATCGAATTCAAAATATTATTTTGTAACCTTACTAAATATGTGAAAAATTAAAAAAGAAGTCATAAATATGAAATTCAATTATTATGTTGGAAAATATGAATACCAATCAAAAAGTTCAAGGAAATGTCAATAAATATCAAATTCAAAATATTATCATTATTGACGATAATAGTAATACTTTAAATTTATGAGTCGATGATAATATGAATATATCAAATTTATGAAAATATTCAAATCGACATCTATTGAAAATTGTGATTTTGAATCGATGAATATATGAATATATCAAATTTATGAAAATACAACATATCTACATCTATCGATAATTATGATTATTTTAGAAAAGTATAATTGTATTTTAATAGATTATTTTAGAAAAATATAATTATCTAATATTATAATCATTGGAAATTGAGATCATATTTCAAATAAGTATAACAATCATTTATGTTTAACCTTAAATTTTCATAATTTTTTTCAAATTTTTTTAATATCAACATTGAATATTCTTAAGAATTTAATATTTTTGGCTTTAAGTAAAAGTCTAGTATATAATAATAAAATGATTACTTATTATTTTCCTAATTTAAATAAATAAGAGAACATTTAAAATAGCAATAATCATATATATACTCAATTACTCACCACACCACACCACACCACGTCACCAAACATAGATATACTCAATTACTCACCACACCACACCACACCACGTCACCAAACATAGATGTATAAAATGTCCCAAGATTACACTTCTATTCATTTAGATTATCAAATTTAAAATGTTATTTTGTAATCTTAGTGAATATGTTAATAATTAAACCAATGTCATAAATATCAAATTCAAAATTTTATTATGGTGTAAAATATGAGTACTAATAAAGGAATGTTGATAAATATCAAATTCAAATTATCATTATAGACGATAATATGAATACTTCATATTTATGAATCAAATATATCAAATTTATGAAACTAATCATATCAACATTGATATGGCCAAACGTATCTGAACCGAGTTTTCTTCCTTAATTTCACACTGAAGTCAAAAAACGAACTGATACATTATAACGAACTGATATAGGATGATGACAAACTGATACAATATGATGACAAACTGATACAATATGATGACAAACTGATACATTATGACGAACTGATATAGGATGATGACGAACTGATACATTATGATGACAAACTGATACATTATGACGAACTGATATAAGATGATGACGAACTGATACATTATGACGAACTGATATAGGATGATGACGAACTGATTAACATTGAAAAGTAACGAACAAGTCTTATTCCAACTGACCGCTATTTCAGCGGGTCAATTACCCATATCCCATATTTTTTGGGTAAAATCTTAACTACCACGTATTCCAGGGAGTATATATATCTATTATATTCATTCTTCCATTTTTTCTCATGCACAATGATAATCAACATACACATACGTTTTTCTCTCTAAACTCGGTGATTTTCTTAACTGACTTGAGCGTCGGAGTCCCGTCATCGGGAACCCCTCCCGGTGTTTGTTTTGCAAGTCATCGGGTTCGAGATTTCGAGTTTTTGGATTGAAGAACAAGAGTATCGGATCGGAGCAAAATCAATTGGCGCCATCTGTGGGAAACATCTGAGCTTTTAAGATGTTGAGAATTGAATCGAATCCAAACTCAACTGTTTTGGAAATGGAGCCTTACAGAGAAGCATCAGTAAATTTCTCAGATTTGACGATTACGTCGGGAACCGAGAGAGATGAATGCCCTGATAGGGTCTACAAAGTCATCGATCGCATCACTGCCAAAATCTACGCTCTCTCCCAATCCCTTTTCAGTTTATGTTTCCTTCTGAAAATTCTAGTGAAATTTCAGACCACTTCGCTTAATTCTTGCGCTCAATTCTTATACGAGATGGTTATTTTGCATCTCTTGGTGGTGTAAATACTTTTCCGCCAGTTCTCTTGTGTGTGTTCTGTGTTATGAGTTTGAATCGCGCTTTTATGGGAAAATTAGGGTTTATTTCGATTGGGACACAAAATTGAGATGATGATGGTGAAGGCGGAGGAGGGATCACCGATGATAATGGATGAGTTATTCACAGCGGACGAAGAAGAGAATGATGTTTTCATCGATCTTGATCCTTTCTGGAAAGTCATGAGAATGCCCACTGAGCCTTCACAGGGGATCATGTTGGAAGATTCATCTTCTATTGATGTCCCACAAGAATTTCGGAACTCAGCAAGAGGTGAGTTACCAGGATTGGGTGTACTGTCACCCTCGCACAACTCTGAAACCTCATATTTCAGAACATGATGCTCAGATGGCTTCTCAGAATCTGATGAAATATTCTAGAAGCCGAGATATCATCATCATCGGACGGCTGGTAATCGTTCCAGGGTTCAAGATCCTGATGGAGATAGAGATCCGATTTGACTGCGGTGGCGTTGCGGCGCATTCGCCATTTTATCTGTGAATAATACTTGAAGCGGGGCGGATTTTTCCAAGGATTTCAGTGGAGTTTTACGATTTGTTTTTGAGATTTGGACCATCGGCGGAGGGTTAATCGGAACGGTTATGGTTATTCGCGAGGAGATTTGAGTTTTAGACCATTGATGATACACACAGGTATATGAAACCCTAAGTTTTTTTTGATAATCTGCGTGATTTGTATGTTGGTTGTTTTTCTGTTGTTGTCTTCACCGTCATCAGATAAAGAATTTGCCTCTCGAGATCAAGATCTGTTCCCAGCAAACATTATAGGGTTTTCTAGGACCGGATTTAAGTTCTCGGTCTATGATTTGGAGATGGAGATCTGAATCTGAAAAAAATTTCGGGCGAAGACTTCGTCAGCCAAAGCAGATGCTTCGAGTATTTTGGTTGAAGGATTTGTTGTTCATCATGTTGACTTTGAGGATCGATTTTCACATCTTCTATAGTGTTTCCAGTGAATAAATTGCGGCCTCTGGCCAAATGCATATTATTACATCACATGGAAATCTACTGCAGATCGAGATCGAGATCTCGTTGTAGGAAATTATTTTAAATTAACCATGATGAAACGGGCCTATGTCTGATGGTCTTTGGCGACATCATTTTCTGATTTTCCTGGTTCTGATTGCCAAAGAGGCTGCAGGATCGAGAGAAAAAGGGATAAAACTATGGGGTTTTGCTTTTCTTTGTTAACATAAGAGTAGCAATCGATGATTTAATGGACTGGAAAGATTGTCTCAAAATTTCAGAATATTTGCTACATTTACGTGGATTTTTATGTGTCTTTTATTGCATAGCCACTCCCCTTAGATCGGAAGCAATAACAAATCCTGGTATATACTTATTTTAAATCTTGATTGAAGATGGAATAAATCTTCATTGGTTGATTAATTCTGCCACTTCAGATGATTTGAAGACTTTCTAATGTTAAAGGCCCATTAGATCTTTTTGTATATTCACTGTATACACCTGAAGGATGCAAGCTATTGATTCTCATGGGATGAGAGGCCTTTCCAAGCTCCTTTTTTGCCATCATTCTTTAACCCAAGTACTTAGGCATGCTATATATTTCCTATAAGTGAAAGAACTCTGATCTATTTTCATTCCCAGTTGTTATTGCCCTTCTATGAGCACACATGGGGATCTGTGAAGATTGAAGAATTTGCTGTTAACAGCCCGTTGTCGATGAAAATGATGAACAAATAGGTACTTCCCTCGGAATACCCTGATTAAGCAAACTGAAACATTCCCTCGGAATGACGAACTGAAACATTCCCTCGGAATATCCTGATTAAGCAGACTGAAACATTCCCTGGGAATGACGAACTTAAATATTCCCTCGGAATGTCCTGATTAAGCGAACTGAAACACTCCCTCGAAGTGTCCTGCAAAACATTCCCTCGGAATGTCCCGATTAAGCGAACCGAAACACTCCCTCAGAGTGTCCTACAAAACATTCCCTCGGAATGTCCCGATTAAGCGAACTGAAACACTCCCTCGGAGTGTCCTACAAAACATTCCCTCGGAATGTCCCGATTAAGCGAACTGAAACACTCCCTCGGAATGTCCTGCAAAACATTCTCTCGGAATGTTCTGATTAAGCGAACCAAAACATTCCCTCGGAATGTCCTGGTTAAGCGAACTGAAACATTCCCTCGGAATGTCCTGATTAAACGAACTGAAACATTCCATAGGAATGTTCGAATAAGTAATTACAATTGAACTCGCTTTCTTGAGAAAACTTGATCGGATATAGTTTGTTCATTTTCTTTGAAAGGATATCATTTCGAATATACTTATGCGATTAATTACTTGTGATGAGGAAAACTTACATCTTTTTTAAGTCATGTGGATCATTTACGATTACGAACTATTTGCGATTACTAGAAGAACAGTTGCAAAAAAGAAGATATACATAGTGTGTTCAAACAAAAAAATACAATGAAATTTCACTAAGTACGAGTAGGTGGTTCCTCGGAGGGAGCTGGGAGAGTCGAAGTATCAGTAAAGGAGCGTCAAGTGTTCGGCAAGCACATTAGCGAACTTCACTAGTGTGTGTAAACACACTTTGAAGGGGGGGTACTTGATATGGCCGAACTTATCTGAACCGAGTTTTCTTCATTAATTTCACACTGAAGTTAGAAAACGAACTGATACATTATGACGAACTGATATAGGATGATGACGAACTGATACATTATGATGACGAACTGATACATTATGACGAACTGATATAGAATGATGACGAACTGATACATTATGATGAACTGATATAGGATGATGACGAACTGATATAGGATGATGACGAACTGATACATTATGACGAACTGATATAGAATGATGACGAACTGATACATTATGATGACAAACTGATACATTATGACGAACTGATATAGGATGATGATGAACTGATACATTATGATGGCGAACTGATATAGGATGATACGAACTGATACATTATGATGACGAACTGATACATTATGACGAACTGATATAGGATGATGACGAACGGATACATTATGACGAACTGATATAGGATGATGACGAACTGATTAACATTGAAAAGTGACGAACAAGACTTATTCCAACTGACCGCTATTTCAGCGGGTCAGTTACCCATATCCCATATTTTTTGGGTAAAATCTTAACTACCACGTATTCCAGGGAGTATATATATCTATTATATTCATTCTTCCATTTTTTCTTATGCACAATGATAATCAACATACACATACGTTTTTCTCTCTAAACTCGGTGATTTTCTTGACTGACTTGAGCGTCGGAGTCCCATCACTGGGAACCCCTCCCGGTGTTTGTTTTGCAGGTCATCGGTTTCGAGATTTCGAGTTTTTGGATTGAAGAACAAGAGCGTCGGATCAGAGCAACATCAGACATATATCAAAAATTATGATTATGAATTAATGAATATATCAAATATCAAATTTATGTAAATATCCATATCAACATTTATCGATCATTATAATTATTTTAAGAAAGTATAATTGTATTTTGATAGATTTTATAGATCTAATATTATAATCATGGAAATTGAAATATCATATTTCAAGTAAGTACAAAAATTCTTGCTTACAATACGATGCTTGACCATTACAGTTATAATAAACAGACCATTAATCAAATAATCCTCACCTAGAAAAACTTCATGTTTGGAAAGAATAAACTTCACTACCTCAAATACTAGTTTAAACCCATGGTTGATTAGCAGCAAACCACACACGAACTTCTTTCGAACGTTTGGGACATGCAACACATCCTTCAAAGTCATCTCTTTTTTTAGAAGCAAACTTTAACACTAAATTTCTAGTTCCAACTACATCAGACAAGGTTTGGTTTCCCATGTAGAACTTCCTTCGAGTTATAAATTTATAGGAGAAGAAAACCTCCATATCATAGCAAACGTGGCAAGTAGCTCAGGTGTCCACAAACCACTCCAAGGATTGTCCACCATGTTAGCTTTGAACACCACTACATAAAGGGTCTTGATCAGTTACATCATTTAAGTGTTCAACAACATTTGGCATGGTTACATTATTTTTATCGTTTTTGGGTAGCATACAACCCATAAACATATGGTTAGGCTTGCCACAATTATAACAGTTCCAAGCGAGCTTGGTGACTTTTGCAAGTTTCTTCCCCTTCCTGTTTTGATTAGGTTAAGGTGCTTCTTTTTATTACCCTCCAGCAAGTTGACCTCATCATCCATAGGAAACCTAGGCCTAGGATTAGTCTTCCTATTGTCCTCGATTCGGAGCTTGATAATCAAGTCTTTGAGAATTATCTCATTTAGCTTGTGCTTTAGGTAGATCTTGAAGTCTCTCCAGCTAGGTGGGAGCTTCTCGATAACACAATGTTGGGATATTTCTAGAGTTATTTTGATGAGACAAAAACAGTTTGCTTAAAGTTTAGAGAACCTATTTTCCATACTGATTATGTGATCTTTAGTTCCCTTATCTGTAAGAGATCATGTAATGGTTTTCCAAGTTATAAGGAAAACCAATCTTAGAAGATAAAGGAAGACATCGTCAGGAAGCAAGAAGCAGCATAGAGGAAACAACAAGCAGCTAGTAGCAAGAAAGAAGCACTATGCTGAAAGCAGCAAGAATGAAGTAGCAAGCTGGAAGCAACGAGCGAGTAAAAGCTACAGTAGCTTGCAGAGATGACAGAAAGTAGCCAACGGATCTTTTGCAAAAAGATAAGCGCTACTCTCATCCATGTAGTACGAGAAAGATCATGCAATTCAAGGAAGAACAAGCTAACTATCAACTAGATTAAGTAACCGTTGCATGAACTTTAGTAGTGGACCCATACCGTCTTGCCAAAACAGCAAGCGTGTCAAAGAAGTCTGGGAATCGATGTCAGGCACATTAAATGCTCATGAAAGGTTTACACACCAACTCCTTAGTTCAACCATGATGCATTTAATGAAGCCACAAAGAAGATCATTGAAGATCAAAGTTCAAATTCAAAATGGAGAAGTATCTTTCTTCAACGGATACTTTTCCTTACACTATATATAGAAGGTGTGAGCGACCAAGGAAATAGCTGGGTCGGGCTAAGTTGAGCTGAGTAGAGCAAAGCCGAGTAGAAGATCAGAAATACTTCAAAACTTTTTCAAGTGTATCAAGCCCAGCCACTCAACCTTCGAAGCAATCTATTCAAGCATTCGAGATACCAAGTTCAAGACTGACTTCACTGCAACAGTTGAAGAAAAACCTTTGTGTCTTTTAACCATTTGTTGTGTGCTAGGTTGTTTTAGTTTGGTGTACCTTAGTTGGTAGGATTGGATTCTCGCTAAGTGTTTAGTCTTGTATAGACTATTTGTCATGTGTGGGAGTTACCCTGTGTGGGATTTGGCCTAGGAATCTGGGATTCTAGTGGGTTTAACTTGTGTTGAGAAGAGGATTGTAAAGTAGGGTCTTGTAAATCAATCTGACTTAACAAAGTTCCTCCTTCAGAAGGAGTAGAGTGGACATAGAAGGATTACACCACCTTCGAACCACTATAAACCCTTGTGTGTTTATCATTTTGATTTATTTGCTGCATTATATTTATTGCATATCTATCCTGTTGCATACATCATAAGCATCTTGCTAAAAGAGTTTGATAAAATCATATTTGGAAAAGAAAACAGGTTTTGCAAAACAGAAACTCTATCTAAATTTATTCCGTTGCATACTGTGATACCGAGTCAGGAACCTAAATTAGCCTACGGCTAGGTTACTAAATCGAGACAGGTTACTGCATTCATTATTGAATCAGGAACCTATTTTACAGAAAAGTTTTAGAAATAAAAAATTGATAGAGGTTCATTCACCCCTTCTGAACCTCTGATCACTTGGGACCAACACATAATCTACTGTGAAAGATTTAGGGAGGACCATACATTCAGCGTGGACCTTGTGCACCACCAATTGGAATTCTTGCACTTAGTTCATCATAGGACGATTGTCCATCATTTGATACTTGAGGAATCGAGCTACCACGGATTTCTTTACCCCAACACCCTTGGTCTTATACTTTTTTTCCAGGACATCCTAGATTTTTTTTTGTAGTTTTGGCACCACCATACATGTTGTAAAACGCACCACTCATCCTATTAAGGATGTAGTTCTTGCACAAGAAGTCACTGTGCATAAAATAATCCGAGACAACTAGAGCCTCCAGATTTGTATCATCTTCAACAATGATTGGAGGGTCTTGCTTCAAATACATGGTCACTTCAACAATGGTCAAGTAAAACAACATTTTCTGCTGCCAGCATTTGAAATTCTCTCTAGTGAACAAATAATATGGTTTTCAACAATTGTTCAGGTAATTATTTATCTTAAGATTGTTATTTTCAGTAAAGGGTTATTCTTGCAGAATGCCAAAAACAAAGAAAAATCAGAAAAATAGTTACTTATAAAACTTCTTATTCTATTACAAAGGTTGTAGAATAGAAAAAAATAGAAGCAGTCGAGTCGGGACGACCCTCTCTCCTTAAGACAAATATGTCTAGGGTAGTACTCTTTGAAAAATTATATAATGCCTCTAAAGATAAAATGACTTCACCTCTGAAGGAAGTAACACCACAATTCTTGAGAGCTCCGACGAACTTATTATGTTTGAAGACTGAGCTTTAAGATGTAGTATGAGAAGATTTTTTTATGCAAAATTTCGTGTTTTTAATATGCATACAGACCCTTGTATAGAGCATTCCACACTACTGAGTTACATTTGGATTTGATGGGAATTGATGGTCCAGATGTAACAACTCCATTAAGCTTTATAGCGGGCCTCATAATGCAAGTGTCGGTCCTTTTGAATTTGAATGGGCAACAATTCTGAGGCTTGAACCATAGCTCATGGCTCTTCAAAATTGACAAATGCGGCTAGGGTTTGACAGCTTGTTTACAGATCGTAAAAAAATATACCGGGCTTGGCAGACAGTCCATCTAAGTCCAGCCCACAATCTAATTGTGAAGGACCGAGACCGAGCATATGTGTGTGTATTCCACAAGCCCACTCACTCCAAGAGCTTATTAATTAATGAGCCCATAACATTATGTTTTATTTATACTTGCATTAAATGGATTAAACTTTCAATGTGGGATACTTAACAAATTCTCAATTTTAATAATTCTTTTAATTCAGGTAAAATGCATCAACCCCTTGTAATTTGAAGATGTTGCGCCGGTCCCCCCTAGAATGACAATATTTACACTTGTGATTGTTCACTAATTTTCTTTTAGCTACTCCTGCAAGTATACGGTGTGGGGTGTAGAAGTGGTGAGCAAGGTCGATCCCACATAGACCGGTTATATAGGCATTAACTAACTACTCAATTTCAGTTTTCAACTTTATCTAGGAAAATCAAATCACACCGATTGCAGATTAATTCAATAGAAAAGTAACTACGTCGATAAATTCACTCAAGAATAACAGATATCTAAGACAGGTTCTAGGACATGCTTTCATCTAATTCTCACACAAACATCACTTTAACCAATTCAAGTTCACTAATCAATCATCCTATATGAGCAATAACATATATCAAATTAACAGTTCTCTCGAGTCAGTTAACCGGTTGATTATTATGCCACCAGAGGTATCCCTACTCAATCTGATTGAAACATAACAACTCCCAAAAGTATCTAAGATTAATTTCTCATCACATAAATTCCTTAATCTCCCGATCTAAGTCTTTTATGTATCATGTGTTTATTCTTCCATAATTAAATCTCATCTCCCGAATTTTGATCTAATTACCAAAACATGTTCAGTTACTGGCCACATAACCAAACAAGCAATCAACTCATAAACACACAAATAGGATAAACGATTATGAACATTGAATTGAAATTAAAAATCCATCTCGATTCTAATCAAATTACTAACAAGCCCTAGAAACCCTAGAAAATTAACTGGACATGATTATAAACAAACTCATAGACAAGATTGGAAATATCATATCTACTAATATTCAACAAGGGAAGAAAAGATTAAAAACTCTATTGACGATGATCTCACGATCCCTCGATCTCTTGAATTCTTTTTCAAATCCTCTCGATGTCTCTCAGACTATCGTGTTTTTCTCTCATAAATCTCTCTTCTTTTTTCTATCTCTCCTCACGTTGAGTATTTATATAGCTTTGGGATTCTTCCAAGTGAAGTAATAAATGAAGATCATCCAAGAAAACCAAATCTTCACGAATTCTTGTTCACCCGGGCATGGTCGTGCTATACGGCACGGCTGACCGTGCCCTGCTAACAGTCATTGGCATTTGCACGATGTTGACCGTGCTGTGGGGCACGATCATGCCCTACCATCGAGCACTCACTGCATACTGGTGCACGGTCGTGCTGCATGGCACGACCAGATCGTGCGCCACCAACTCTTCCATGCGATCTCATATTTCAACTCCTATTCTTCCTCGTTTTTCTATGATTCCTTCCTTAATCATCAATTACACTTGAAACTTGTACTTTTTCTCATCAAAATCATGAAACTAAGCACAAACACGTTAAACACAACTTATACAATATAATATCATAAATCACCATTCAAACGTATCTAAACATATTTGTTCGGATATTTCTAAAGTTATCTTGATAAGACAGAACAAGTTGCATAATAAGACAATACAGTTTTTTGTAAGTAAGTTTCCACGTATTACATGGTCAGAAGAAAAGATAAGATCATGTAATGGTTCTCCAAATTAAGGAAAACCAACCTTAGAAGAAATAGGAAGTTATCTTCTAAGAGTAGTAAGCAGGAGGAGCCAGTAGGTCAGAAAGCTGACTAAAGGTTTCAGGAACAGGAAGTTGTTCTGAAACAGGAAGCAGCATGGAAGAAGCAGCAAGCTGCTATAGCAGAAAAGCTGTATGAAGCAAAGAACAGGAGGTTGCCAAGGAACAGCAAGCTGGCGCAGGACAGGAAGCTGACTGCAGGTTTTAGGAACAGGAAGCTGTTTCGAAACAGAATCCTGGCACGGTACAGAAAGCAGCATAGAAATGCATCCTGAGCAAAGTAAGCAAGGAAGAGCTACAACAATCTACAGAGAAAGTAGGAAGTAGCCAATAGATCTCTTGCAGAAAATACAAGTGCTACTTCTATCCATGCAGCATGAAGAAGACCATGCAACTCAAACGGGAAGAAAGCTATCTGGCAACCAGACTTGCTAACGGTTGCATAAAAGTCAAAGATAGTGGGCGCATTAAATGCACATGTCAGAAACGTCTCAGAAGCATTTAATGCGAACACAAAGAAGATCTTGGAGATCAAAGCTTCAATTCAAATGGAGAAGTGTTCCTCTTCAACAGATACTTCCCCAACGGATATATTCTCAAGATCTATAAATAGAAAGTGGAGCTGACTGAAGAAGTTGCTAAGCATAGCCGAGTGGAAAATCAGAAATACTCCAAAGCTTATTCTAAGCTTTCCTTTGCCCAGTCACTCAACCTTCGAAGTCAGTCTACTCAAGCATTCGAGCTATCAAGTTCAAGACTGTCTTCACGGCAACAGTTGAAGAACCTTTTATTCTTTAACCATTTGTGTTGTGTGCGCTAGGTTGTGTTAGGTGTAACTTAGTTGATAGGATTTGATCCTTGCTAAGTTTAGTAGTCTTGTGTAGGCTATTTACCCTGTGTGGGATTAGTATCCTGTGTGGATTGAGACCTAGGAATCTGGGATTCTGTAGCTTGTTAGGAAGAGGTTTGTAAAGTCGAGGCTTGTAAATCGAACTGACCTAACGAAGTTCCTCCTCGGTGAAGGAATAGAGTGGACGTAGAAGGATTACACCACCTTCGAATCACTATAAGCAAATTGTGTTTATATGCTCTGACTATATGCTGCACTTTAAATACTTCATATCTATATTGTTGCATACATCATAAGCATCCTGAGAAAAGACTTTGCTAAAATCATCTTTGAAAAGAAAATGTGTTTTCCAAAAGAACTCTATCAAGTTTATTCTGTTGCATACTGTGATTCCGAGATAAGAACCTGATCAGCATTGTGCCAGGGTATTGACTCGAGTCAGGTTGTTGTTTCTCTTTAGAATCAGGAACTTGTTCATAAGAAAAAATTTTGAAAAGTTCAAAAATCGATAGAGGTTCATTCACCCCCCATTTGAACCTCTGACCACTTAGGACCAACAAGTGGTATCAAAGTAAGTTGGGTTAACCGCCAACTTTTCTGGCTACCTACCCAGATCCACCCGTTTTGCATTTGGATAAACACTGGTTTTCTTTTTCATGAGACCAAAATCATTGTTTTAGCATAAGCATACACTTCGTATGATCCCAGTCTCTTATGTTATTTTTTATATGCTTTGATTATGAAAGCTAAACTCTCGATTCTAAAGCAAAGAAAGCAATAAGCTGGCCTCAAGCTTCTAAGATTACTCTGTCTTGGATCAACAAGAGGATGCTGAGAACCAACAAGTGGTATCAACAACAAGTGGTTGAGTAGAACGCACGAGTTAAGGGGGAATACTATCTCTCAAAAGAGTCAACCATCAAGTAGACACCACCTCAACCAAAGAAAACAAAGAAGATTGTTGAAGTAACTGAAAGCTACACCTTTTATAGTAGCTGAAGTTACTAAGGAAGCAACTAAGAAAGTTGTTGAGATGATTACAGCTACACCTTTTATAGTAGCTGAGATCAATATCAAAGCAACTAGTGAAAATGATTGTTGAGAGATCAAATGAAGAGGTCGTGGCGTTTGAATAAGTTGCTAAAGCTACTGAGGTAAATCAGACTTCTAAGAAGAATAATCAATACACATGCGAAAGCAAGCTTCTTTGAAAGAATCCTGAAAAGCACATACTGACTGACTCAGACAGGACACACTTAGGATTCAAACAGTCCAGGAACCTAGACCTATGAGTAAGAAGATGTAAAAGTTCCTTAAGTAAGGAGGAACTTATACAAGTTTAAAAGCATCTTTTAACCTTTTTACTCATATATTCAAGTTTCTAAAATAGGATACTACATTTATAAAAGAACAGATTTCTCTTTAACAGTATTCGATTTCAAGACACATGAAAAACAACAATCTGATGACAGGTTTTTGCAAAATTCCATCAAGTAATATTAACTCAAATATTATCAGATATCTGAAGAAGTGTCAAAAGAAAGATATCACAGGAAGAAGTACAACAAATGATATCAGAAAACTGACAAGATTGTCAAAAGGTAACAGAAACCGAGGAATCATCTATAAGGAGGATACTGCAGGAAAGAGAATATCCAATCAGTATCACAGCAGTACAGGTTTCTGACTAACTAAGAGGGATCAACAAGTGGTATCAACATCAACAAATGGTATATCATCAACAAGAGGTATATCAAGCGAAAACCTCGGGCAAGGATGCTGTTAACAGCTCTTGCGGAGGATATAGAAGGGAAGTTCTATCACAGGAGAGAGATCTTAACATGATATCAACATGCTCTCAACAAATGATATTGATTCAAGAAGAATCAACATGCTCTCTACAGAAGAAGTGATGAGTATCTATGATCTCGATATGTGCAGAAGATCTAGATAGGAGGTTGACCATGAAATCAACAAAAATGTGAGATCTACCTTTTCAAAAGATTAAAAGACGATTATAAAAATCTATCCAAGAAAAACCGACAAGTGGCGGTACCATTTTACAAAAAGGTCCATCCACCATTTTAGAAACAACCGCAAGATCATGCGTTTCATCTCCCGACCGTCGATCCAAAAAAACCGCTCATATTCTACCGCCTATAAATAACCAATTCTTCACCATTCTTCCACACATTCACTACTCACTAAAATTCTCGTTAAGCAACAGATTCCCATGTGAGTCGTTTTGACTATCATAAAGAAGAAAATGGAGACCCAAGAACACGGAGAAGGAGGTGGAGATGAAGACGATAATGAAGACAATTCTCTACTGATCTAGAAGCAGAGAAGGTCTTCAGAAGAATGAAGTATAGAGGCTTTGCTTCCCAAGAAGCAGATAAGGTCTTCAGAAATGAAGACGGCCTCTAAGAGATAAGTGCCAAGGAGTAGGCATTCATCCTCCATTCAGATGACACAGGTCTAACTTCCTTAATTCCGATGAAGATATGGGACCGAGGAAGTCATTCGGGACCGGTTCTTGAATAGAGAAGACATCTGCTGTGATTCATGGAGATAAAATAAAGCAGCAGGTGCTTCACAAGGGCTGTCAGCATACTGACAGTCTATCCAAGGATCTAGTGTCAGCAGCTTCGAGCTGGGTTCTGGGTAAAGTAAAAGACAAAATTACAAGCCAAACCAGTAGTCAATGATCCAAGGTGAACGTACCTGGACATTGACGAAGCTGTCCAGGTAAGTGATCATCCATCGATCAGGTACCTGACATCTCTCTCTCTCTCTCTCTCTCGGCGTTATTCCCTTGGGTAGGAATAAGAAGGAAGAACCTTGAGAAGAGACAGGTAGCTGTCTTGGCCTAGAAGCAGCAGCTGTCAGACAGGAGGAACCTGAGAGCCAATCTTGGCGTTGTAACTCCACCCCTGAGCAGCAAGCTGGAGGATGATGACAGAAAGGGGGAAGAAAGTTACAAGTCATGAGTCACTGAAAAGACACTGTTGAAGCCTTACAGTAAGGGGAAAATAGTTAGTAATGACAATCAGAGTCACCTACCATCGGAAGCAACATCGGAGCAGCAAGCTGATCATCCAAGAAGATTTGATTGAAAGATGCAGCTTGCTGATGAAAACATGCTGAAAAAGGCATGAGATCAGATATGGTAGAGAGGGAGAAGAGAACTCCTTGGTGGAAAAATATGGAAACAGCAAACTGAAGAAACTGAAGAAAGAAGTATAGCTAGATGAAGTAGGAACAGCTTACTTACTTTTGTACTCAAATGAAATTGTACTTGTACAATCATTTAGTTTCATTTAAGAGGGCATTTTTATTTAATGACTCTTGTTCTTATTATGTTCTGTTATCATCAAGATAAAGGGGGAAATTGTTGGGAAATTTCTAGAGTTGTCTACATAAAACAGAACAGGTTGCATAATAAGACAATACAGTTTGTTGTAAGTAAGTTTCCACGTATTACATGGTCAGAAGAAAAGATAAGATCATGTAATGGTTCTCCAAATTAAGGAAAACCAACCTTAGAAGAAACAGGAAGTTATCTTCTAAGAGTAGTAAGCTGGAGGAGCCAGCAGGTCAGAAAGCTGACTAAAGGTTTCAGGAACAGGAAGTTGTTCTGAAACAGGAAGCAGCATGGAAGAAGCAGCAAGCTGCTATAGCAGAAAAGCTGTATGAAGCAAAGAACAGGAGGTTGCCAAGGAACAGCAAGCTGGCGCAGGACAGGAAGCTGACTGCAGGTTTTAGGAACAGGAAGCTGTTTCGAAACAGAATCCTGGCACTGTACAGAAAGCAGCATAGAAACGCATCCTGAGCAAAGTAAGCAAGGAAGAGCTACAACAATCTACAGAGAAAGTAGGAAGTAGCCAATAGATCTCTTGCAGAAAATACAAGTGCTACTTCTATCCATGCAGCATGAAGAAGACCATGCAACTCAAACGGGAAGAAAGCTATCTGGCAACCAGACTTGCTAACGGTTGCATAAAAGTCAAAGATAGTGGGCGCATTAAATGCACATGTCAGAAACGTCTCAGAAGCATTTAATGCGAACACAAAGAAGATCTTGGAGATCAAAGCTTCAATTCAAATGGAGAAGTGTTCCTCTTCAACAGATACTTCCCCAACGGATATATTCTCAAGATCTATAAATAGAAAGTGGAGCTGACTGAAGAAGTTGCTAAGCATAGCCGAGTGGAAAATCAGAAATACTCCAAAGCTTATTCTAAGCTTTCCTTTGCCCAGTCACTCAACCTTCGAAGTCAGTCTACTCAAGCATTCGAGCTATCAAGTTCAAGACTGTCTTCACGGCAACAGTTGAAGAACCTTTTATTCTTTAACCATTTGTGTTGTGTGCGCTAGGTTGTGTTAGGTGTAACTTAGTTGATAGGATTTGATCCTTGCTAAGTTTAGTAGTCTTGTGTAGGCTATTTACCCTGTGTGGGATGTGTACCCTGTGTGGGATTAGTATCCTGTGTGGATTGAGACCTAGGAATCTGGGATTCTGTAGGTATAGCTTGTTAGGAAGAGGTTTGTAAAGTCAAGGCTTGTAAATCGAACTGACCTAACGAAGTTCCTCCTCGGTGAAAGAATAGAGTGGACGTAGAAGGATTACACTACTTTCGAACCACTATAAGCAAATTGTGTTTATATGCTTTGACTGTATGCTGCACTTTACATACTGCATATCTATATTGTTGCATACATCATAAGCATCCTGAGAAAAGACTTTGCTAAAATCATCTTTGAAAAGAAAATGTGTTTTCCAAAAGAACTTTATCATGTTTATTCCGCTGCATACTATGATTCCGAGACAGGAACCTAATCAGCATTGTGCCAGGGTACTGACTCAAGTCAAGTTGTTGTTTCTCTTTAGAATCAGGAACCTGTTCATAAGAAAAAGTTTTGAAAATTTAAAAAATCGATAGAGGTTCATTCACCCCCCCTTTGAACATCTGACCACTTGGGACCAACAAGTCAAATGAATACATAAACATACGCAAAAATATGTGAAAAACGACACTTATCAGTGATATAAATAGATCTACACGAACTCCCTTAATCGTCAAATTTAATTGTGCATCACTATCCTCATGTCTTAGCTCACTTTTTAACTTTTATATTGACTATAATGCCTTTACATTGTATATAAGATATCATTCATTGATTTCTTTCAATATATAGCATATAATCCCCTTTTTTCACTCCAAATTTTCTACTTTTTTTAATTATTTATTTTTTTATTTTAATTATCATTACTATTTAGGAGTAATATTTTATTTCACATTGTAAATTTTGCAAATTTTTAGTTTATATATTTCACATTATAAATTTTGGTAATTTGTTTATATGTAATATTTATTTCACATTTTAAAATTATTCTTAATACTTTTTTGAATAATTTTTGCAACCTTAATTTAAAAATGAATTTATGTTCAAAATATTTTTACTTTTAATTTTTCTTAATCTTTATATAACTAAAATCTATTTCTCACTAAATTTTAAAAATAAAAAAAAGTCTTGGAAACAATAGCATAAAAATGAAGAATTAAAATTAAAAAAATTGTTCAAATCTTCGAAAAAAATTTAAGTAAATCTAACATTTGTGAAATTATCAAATAAAAAACTCTGAACATTCAAAATTAAATTGAAATATAAAGATCGTTAAAGTATTATAAATAATCCAACTAAGATATGAAAAATTATATAAAAAAATACAAGTATTAAAAATAAAAAATGTAGAATATAAAAAAATTATTTTAATAATTCAGAAAAATTAAAAAAAAACTACTAAGATTGTTACAATAATAAAAAAATAAAATTAAAATCTGAAAACAAAATTATAGGAATAAAGAATAAATACCAAATTACAAGATATATATTGAAAATAAATAAATACAAGAAATTACATAATATATTAAATATGAATCTTAAAAATTAATCTGAAAATTCAAAATAAAAATTAAAATATGAATATTGTTAATATAATTAAAAAAATCTAACTAAAATTCAAATTTTAAAACCTTATGATTATAAAGTATAATAAAGCTTCAATTTATTTGGAAAATTATTTAAAAATTAATCATAATATTTCTTTAAATATTTTTATTTATTAAAATTAATATATAAATACAAAATTAAAATTAAAATATGAATATGAATATTGTTAATATAATTTTAAAAAAAACTAACTAAAACTCAAAATTTATAAATCTTATTTGGAAAATTATTTTAAGAAATAATTATCATATTTCTTTAAATGTTTATGTTTATTAAAATCAATTCTTAAATCCTTTTTAAATGTTTGGATTTATTATAATAAAAATTTCAGAATTTAATTAGGAATAATCTACAATTATGTTTGAAAGTTTTAAATTTAAAATTTGGTAATTTAAAATATTGATGATGCTTAAATAATATTTATCGTCCATATTTGTAAAAAGATATAAAGTATAAAGAAAATATTTAAAATGAAAGAAATAGAATTAAAAAAAGTATGAATTATTTAATGTATAAGGATATAATTGGAAATTTATTACAAAATTTAACATCATTAACACTTTGACGGAGAGGGAGAGTATGTAGCATTTATTAAATCACATGTGTAAACATTGTCATTTTGATAACCGGGGAGGACCAATGCAAAATTTCCAAAACAAATGGGGTATGACATATTTTACCCCTTTTAATTCTCATTTCAAGTTGGCATTTTTGAACATTAATTTCTCACTCACCAAAAATCGATTTTGAATGATTCAACATGTCTTGATTATCTACTTCAAAAGCGGAATAATCTTTTGGCATTTATATCTCAAGAAAATCATTTTATGTCTACTAAAATATAGGTCAAAGTGTTGGTACTCACCACTTATCTCAAAACCAATTTTAACACCTGCTTGACATGAATACTCTTTCTTCCAAGCAATTGTGTTTCCACTCAAATATCCAGATCATTTTAACAATGCCCTATTATATAAGCTGTTTCTTTTTTTTTTTTTTTCTTTTCTTTGAAAGAAGATGCACCTATTGAACAAGAAAAAAATAAAATAAAAAGTACTTGGCCAAATTGAAGAAGATTGCGTTGCAGCATCCAGTAAAGGGGAATACAAGTAACCAATCCTTCAACAATGACTTTGGTTAAAGTTCAAATGGGCATGAGATTGGTTGTTGGACAATTTTGGGCCACAATTATTATTCTGGTCACCACCACTCAATGTTTCCAATTTTATTATTCTGGTCAAAATTTTCACACCAACACTTGATCAAATTTCTCTTCTAGACTACTTGCTTACCCACGTTTCTTCTTCTTCTTCTTCAGCTTGCGTTGTCAATTTGGACACTCTTTTCATCAAAAGTTGGTGAATCTTTAAATTCCAACCTCCTAATAAAGATTCGACCCTCCTATAATCTTGGAACCCACCCTACTAGATACTATTTCTTTTCAATTCTTTTATTTGTACTTCTTAAAATTTAATATTTAATTTAGGGGGGTTTGCAAAATGATGGTTGGAGCAGTGTGTGTTGTGGGTTCTCAGTTGTTGAACTCAAAAACTTGTCTATGTTTGTGCTTGGATTCATCATCATGTGTTGCAGATTTGCAAAGGCATTCCAATATTGGTAGTAGAAAGAAGGTGGGTCCTCCATTGCAGTTGAGAACCTCATTTCTTCATCATTCTTCCATTAAATCTCTTTTGGGTTCCAAGAATTTGCAAAAACTGAGGAAAAAAAAGAGGAGTTTTGTCATTGTGGACAACCTAGGTGGCCAGTATGATGACAACTTTGAAGATGTACAAAGAGTATGATTTCTTTCTTTCTTTTACTGTTATTTTTTTAATTATTTCTTTCTTATAACCCCTTTTGAGTGGATGTAAGTTTATTTCTTTTCATAGCATGAAATGGATCTGTAATGGTCACACATATATGTATGTATATAATTTATCTGTTGTTTTAGCAAATTTCCTTTGATTTTTCAATACTTGATTTACGTTTAAAATAATAATTTAACTTCATTTCTTAATTTGTATACACAAACTTTTGTTTTTTTTTTTTTTAAAGAAATGTGTATACACAAACTTATATACAAACAAGTATTGTGGAACAGAGATATAGAAATGTGTATAATTGTGTTATGTTTGATTCCATAAAAAAGGGTCAATGTTGGGTTTCAAATCATTAGTAGTAAGTAGTAATATATATTGATCTATCAAAAAAAAAAAAACTCAATACTTGATCTATAGACTATGTATATAGATATAGCCCTGATATTAGTTTGATGAAGGTGATGTTTCGTGCAGCAAATGCTGGAATTCTTCACATACAAAGCAGTGAGAACTGTGTTGAACCAACTTTATGAGATGAACCCTCCACAATATCGCTGGCTCTATGAGTAAGTTTTCACTTCTCTAATTTTGGTGAAAAATCAGTGTTTTAGTTTAACATTACTTTTAATTTTGATGTTGCAGGTAAGATATTTTCCATTTTTGACAACTAATATTCGTGTTTTTCGAAAACACAGAAATTTAAATTACCCTTTTATTTTTTTACTTTGTCGTTTTAATTTCCTAGTCCTTTCATACGGTATATTATACATACATGTTTGTGATCATGGAATGTGGCAGTTATATTGCATCAAATTCGCAAGGCTATGGAAAGAGCTTTATTCGCAACCTTGGAAAGGTAACCCCTTCAATTCAACTACCTCCTACAGAGAGAGAATATGAAATTGATATAGAATCCAATGCTAAAGTTCATATATAATAAAACTTGACTTTAATGTAATACTCTCTTCAATCTTAATTAAGTGTTGTTCTGATATTTTGTTTAAGAAATAAAAAAATTGGACAACTGTATCTTTAACTAATCAAGAAATTTAAGGTTTAAGATTGGAAAGAGAATAAAACCAATTCCATAAAAAATGTCATATTAAGTTCTTAAATTTTACCTAAAAAATATTAATATAAATAATTTGAGAATAAAATTGTATAAAAGTCTAAAAAGACAGATTATTAGAAATAAAGTTTCACCCTAAAACGACACTTAATTGAAATTAGTAATATTTGGTTAAAATTAGTTCCATATTTATATATTGAGGTGACCTATGAGTCAAAATTGAAATAGAATATGGTTTTGACAGGAGAAGCATGAGCTTGCTGAAAGGGTAATGGTGACTCGCCTCCACCTTTACGGAAAATGGATTAAGGTCTCACTCTCTTCCATCTTTGGGCTTAATTAATTTGTAACAACTACTAATTAATTAAATAATTAATTAATATTATTATTTTGTATTTGCATTAATGTTTAGAAATGTGATCATGGTGAGATGTACAAAAGGATATCGGATCAGAACTTGGAGCTGCTGCGTGAAAGGCTGATGGAGATGGTGGTTTGGCCACCCTCCGATGATTCTAACTCACAAGACATGCTTGGATAGCCCATTTTCCATCTCTTTCTTTTGTGCTTATATTGTATATATATAGAAGTCTTTAATTTACATAGATTTTCTACATGAGTTTAGAAAAAAAAAAAAAAGAGTACTTATTTCTTTTAAAGATGTTCAAAAAGCTACTTAATAGTGGATTATTCAGTGATATTGCTTGGTTTCAACTTTCCAAATTTTCAAATATTTTGAAGGACTTTTGTTATAAGATTGTCTCGTGAAACAAGTCAATCCATAATTTGTTTATGAGTTTTTGAAGGTGACTTTAGTTTGAGGCCGGTGAAACTTTGATCATCTCATAAAAATATATCAGCAAGATCAATTTTCACATGTATTTTGTTGATGATTATTTTTTCTTATGAGGGAGCTGTAACATAACTAGCACATTGTTAGAGTAAGTCTCTTGTGAGACCGTCTCATGGAATTTTAATGCATTGTGTGAGACGGGGCAACTCACCACCCAAACCCATCAATTCATATGTTGTTTGTAGGTGATGGGACTCTGACTCACGGAAACTATCTTTGTGTCCGTCTCACATGAATTCTTGTGCAACATTGTTAATATTGGGGGAAATTTGTGTTGGGCCTGGACCCAAGATTTGATACAAAGAAGGAAGAGCGAAATTTAAAGTGTGGTGAAGACATGTTTACTAAGTATAATCAATCTTTCTGAAAGTGAATAAATTGAGTAGGTCTCCTATCTGAAGACATGTTTTATGTTGATATTTATATTATATTAGTCATACATTTATGTTATATATATATATATATATATATCATAACTTTTATATAATATTTTAACTTAAAAAAAAAATCATTTCAGCACAATTTGTAAATATATACTTTTAATGTGACTAGTAAAAAGCATGTGCGTTGCATGTGAATGACAAATTTTGTTGTTATTGTTTAAAAAAAAGAAAAAAAATATTGTTATATAATATGGTTATAACTCTTTTAGAAATAGTAATTGATATTATAATCATTTCTATGCAGACATTAAAAAAGTTTAATAAAACATAGAAATATGTTGTTCATGCTGTAATTTTTAAAAAGAAGCTTAATATTATATAAATCTGAAAGAAAAAACTAATTTAAAAAAACAAAAAAATTCTCATTTCTTTCTTGGCTTCCAACATTTTCTTTGTTTATACCATATGTAATCTTATTCACTTATACTACACATTGCAATACTCAGGTATGATCCTATGTCAAAACATTTTCTAAATATAGATTTGCCCAATAAGTTACACTTTGTTGGTTGGGTAGATGTAATTGCAAGTTGATAGCTGGTGAAGATATTTCATATAAATTGAATCCAAAAATTATCAACATTGCTTCTTGAGTAGAGAGTCACCGAGCATTTTGGAATTGTTTTATTTCATCAATTATATCTTTATTATGTTTTTGGGTCATGTTAATTGTCACTCGATCATAACCTTTTGTAGATATATGTGTACAAATATTTCACAGCAGGCACTTTGGAACATATCTCGACATTGATATAACAATTACATCTAGATAAAAGATATGAATTGTATGGTACTATTCATTGATTGTCGAGTTGTGTATTATGTACATTAATATCAATGCTTGTTTTTCTTCTTTTGTAAATGAGATATCCATCTTTGTCGTGAAGGGTGATTTCACAATATGTTCGTGGAAGTGATATTTAATTTTTCCTTTGGACATGCATGAATTTTTAGGATTTTTATCACAACACAACCATGAATCATGTCTTTTTACTAATTCATATAGTTCTACAAAATTTTCTATATCTATAGGAAGTTTGGTGCAGACTAATTTCTCATATATCACAACAAAATATAAATGACTCGTATTCAAATCTCAAAGCATCATGATAAAAGCAATCAGACACTTCTTTTAATTAGTGTATTTTAGAAATAAATTTATCAATTGAAAATTTTAAGATAATGAAAAAATATTATAAAAAATTAGTAAAGAATAATACAATCAAGACATCAATGCTTAACATAAAGCAACACATATAGATCAACATAAACTTCACATTTTGAGAATTCAATCACCAAACTTTAGAGCATTATTATCAACAAATACACAAAAAGAGAAGCTTAATTAATCCCTTTCATAAATAAAAGAGAAACCTAATTAACATGCAAAATTTGTTGAATGGAAAACTAAAAAACAAAATCTCCATGTGATATCACTTAATAAAGGCCTAATTGTGAATTTAAAAATTAATTAAGACATGAAATGACATGTAAATCCATAAAACTCACCGTTCCTTTGGGATGTTGACTTGTTTTTCTTCTTTTTATCAATATATTCTTATTTTTGAATAGTATTCAAATTTGAATATTTTCTTTTATGCAACATTTCACCTTTATCTATATACTTCTGACTCAATAAGCATAATTATGTGATTTCTAAAAAATTAAAACTACACCAAAGGAAGACCGATCAATAATTTATGAATAAACTAATATAATTTAGTGAAGGTGGAAAGTAGAACAATCAAGTATTTATGAATAAACTAATACAAATTGGTGAAATTGGAAAGTAGAACAATCCTAGTATCTATAAACAAACTAATATAATATGATGAAGGATAAGAAACAAAGTAATATTCATTGTCCTTTGAGGAATGTTATTATAAGTACGTACACATACCTTTTATAAGCTCATTAAATATATTAAAATTAGTTGGAACTTATTTACTAATTAGTGTTTTTTATGAAGGATAAGATATGAATTAATATTGTTCATTGTACGTATATTTAATTTATTAAAATTAGTTGAAACTTATTTGATATTATATGTGTTTTTTTATGAAGGATAAAATATTAATCAATATTGTTCCTCTTACATACGCATATGTTTTTATAAGATCATTAAATTATTTAAAATTAGTTGAAACTTATTTGCTAATTTTATGTGATATAAAATCAGATAAAATATAAGAATTTGAAGTGATAAAATATGAAGGATAAAAAATGAATTAATATTTTTCCTCATACATACACATATGTTTATTAACTCATTTAATTTATTAAGATTAGTTGAAATTTATATTCTAACTTTATGTGATAAAAAATCAGATAAAATATAATTTTGTAAGTGATAAAATATAGTTTTATATGATATATATATAAGAAACGATATTAATTTAACGTATTTATAAAATTAAATAGTAATAAATATACGAATTAATATTCCTTGTCCTTTGAGAAATGGTATTGTAAGTACGTACACATACGTTTATAAGCTCACTTAATATAATAGGCATAGCAACATATATTTTCTTCAAAATAATAAGTAAACAGTTATTTATGTTTCCTTACAAATGCAATATTTTAACAATCAAAAAAATATGTTAGTCAAATTATGTTGTATTTAATACTAAATTAGACGATACATATTCCATGATATCCCCAATATATATTTTTTCATATATAAATTTAATATTTGATTTTTATCTATTTTACTAATTTTTTTAATCTCATATATTAGATGGTCCTACTACTAAATACTAACATATATAGCCACATCTTTACGTCATAGATATGGGTTTTCCTGTTTCGAATAATAATATGATTAGCTTTTCCGGATTACCAAACTTAAGTTTTGATTAATTAATCAACTAAAATGCTATTCTTAATTTCGATAATTTTTTATTTATTTTGAATTGATAATCTGCTAGTGCTTTTAACTTTTTTTATTTATTCATTAATAGAAATGTTAGCATCGATTTCAATTCAAACATAACAATATTTTCAAGGTCAATTTTTTTAATCAAATCACAAATTGTGGTAATTTGCGAAGTCTTTCAATCCTCTTCACAATGCCAATTTATTTACCTAAACAGTTCTTCTAGCTTCATATCAATAATGGTACTATAATTAATATGTCACGTGTTATTGTAGTAAAACCCAAAATTTCTCATTTCATTGAAGTGAATTTAAAATTTAATTATAGTTTCCTCAAAAAGAAAATGATACATCGATTATTTTTTAGCTCAATATAATTTTATATGTAATAATTTTACTATAAAAGACATTAAATATGTATCCTATCCTTAAATAAATATAAAAACGACGTACTCCAAGCATAAAAATATGAAATAGCAGCATAATATTTTTTTGGTAATCTAATTACCATCACTTTACAAAAAAGTTATTATAGGACATTAATTAAAAATACAATTTGTTATTAACCTATTACATGCACACAACTTTAATAATAATGATGAATATAATTCTTATTAGTATTATTGGAAGAATCAATTGGGTTTTCAAATATCAATAATTAAGTTGATTGATGTGCTCCTAAATGGTTTTTGTTGATGAATTAATAGTCTTTGTTGTGCAAGATTATTTGGTGTAGATGGATTTGGAAGAGTCCGTACAATACAAAAGTACTAAATGATAATTATTAAAATTATTAATTACTAAATTACTATTATGACCTTAAATAATAATATTTAATAAGGATATATTAGGCAATTCAAAATTTATAAGAAACATTCAATTGTGCAATATTTTAATTCATATTGCAAAATAAATCATTTACCATATTGATTCAATTGTACAATATTTTAATTCATATTGCAAAATAGATCATTTACCATATTATCATGCTTTAATTTGTCATTTTCACATGTCTTTAAAAGATATGAATTGCATGGTACTATTCATTGATTGTCGAGTTGTGTATTACGTACATTAATATCAATGCTTGTTTTTCTTCTTTTGTAAATGAGATATCCATCTTTGTCGTGAAGGGTGATTTCACAATATGTTCGTGGAAGTGATATTTACATTTTTCTTTGGACATGCATGAATTTTTAGGATTTTTATCACAACACAACCATGAATCATGTCTTTTTACTAATTCATATAGTTCTACAAAATTTTCTATATCTATAGGAAGTTTGGTGCAGACTAATTTCTCATATATCACAACAAAACATAAATGACTCGTATTGAAATCTCAAAGCACCTAAAGGCAATCAGACACTTCTTTTAATTAGTGTATTTTAGAAATAAATTCATCAATTGAAAAAATTATAATGGAAAAAATATTATAAAAAATTAGTAAAGAATAATACAATCAAGACATCAATGCTTAACATAAAGCAACACATATAGATCAACATAAACTTCACAGTTTGAGAATTCATTCACCAAACTTTAGAGCATTATTATCAACAAATACACAAAAAGAGAAGCTTAATTAATCCCTTTCATAAATAAAAGAGAAACCTAATTAACATGCAAAATTTGTTGAATGGAAAACTAAAAAACAAAATCTCCACGCGGTATCACTTAATGAAGGCCTAATTGTGAATTTAAAAATTAATTAAGACATGAAATGACATGTAAATCCATAAAACTCACCGTTCCTTTGGGATGTTGACTTGTTTTTCTTCTTTTTATAAATTTATTCTTATTTTTGAATGGTATTCAAATTTGAATATTTTCTTTTATGCAACATTTCACCTTTATCTATATACTTCTGACTCAATAAGCATAATTATGTGATTTCTAAAAAATTAAAACTACACCGAAGGAAGACCGATCAATAATTTATGAATAAACTAATATAATTTAGTGAAGGTGGAAAGTAGAACAATCAAGTATTCATGAATAAACTAATATAAATTGGTGAAATTGGAAAGTAGAAAAATCCTAGTATCTATAAACAAACTAATATAATATGATGAAGGATAAGAAACAAAGTAATATTCATTGTCCTTTGAGGAATTGTTATTATAAGTACATACACATACCTTTTATAAGCTCATTAAATATATTAAAATTAGTTGGAACTTATTTACTAATTAGTGTTTTTTATGAAGGATAAGATATGAATTAATATTGTTCATTGTACGTATATTTAATTTATTAAAATTAGTTGAAACTTATTTGATATTATATGTGTTTTGTTATGAAGGATAAAAAATTAATCAATATTGTCCCTCTTACATACGCATATGTTTTTATAAGATCATTAATTTTTTTAAAATTAGTTGAAACTTATTTGCTAATTTTATGTGATATAAAATCAGATAAAATATAAGAATTTGAAGTGATAAAATATGAAGGATAAAAAGTGAATTAATATTTTTCCTCATACATACACATATGTTTATTAACTCATTTAATTTATTAAGATTAGTTGAAATTTATTTTCTAACTTTATGTGATAAAAAATCAGATAAAATATAATTTTGTAAGTGATAAAATATAGTTTTATATGATATATATAAGAAACGAAATTAATTTAACGTATTTACAAAATTAAATAGTGTTGGGATATTTCAGTAGTTATCTTGATAAGACAAAACACAAATAACACAATAAGAGAAGAACAATTTGCTTAAGGTATTGATACCTAGTTTCCACATTACATGATCACGAGCTTGTCGATACTGAAGGAAAGATCATGTAATGGTTTTCCAAGATACAAGGAAAACCAACCTTAGAAGAAGTAAGAACACTTCTGAGGATCAGCATGTTGTAGGGAACAACAAGCTAGAAGAAGTATCCTTAGTAAAAAGGAGATAGAATACTGGAAAAGTAGTCAGCAGATTGTGAGAAAGCTGTTTTGAAAGAAGAACTCAAAAAACAAGTAACTGCTGCAAGAAACCAGCATGTATACTCAGAAAGCAGGTTATAAGGAATGTAATATTACTTATACATTTATATAAATATGCATACCTTTATGTAATATATAAAGATACAACTAAACATAACTAAAATGTATGAAAGATATTAATGCATGTCTAAAAAAATGTTAAGGTTTATCTATTATTAATAAAGGTATGACTAACATAACATAAATGTATGACTAACATAACATAAATGTATGACTAATATAACATAAAGATATAACACTCTGGAGCAAGTTTGGGAGTGGGAACACAGGTGGGTGATGGCGTGTCATAACGCGTCAGAGCACGTGTCGGATAGGGTCGGGGCAAGTGCATGGATCATTTAGCACTTTACAGTATCATTTATACATGTTTGTAGTTTACTACATCATATGTACGCGGATTTTGCAGAAAACAATAAATCCGGCTGCCACATCACTTACTTCCACCGGAGGTCAGTCACGTGCTTTGCATGTGCGTTTTTTAGGATAATTTGGTAATTTCAGTTTTCATTTAATTCAAAATTTTAATTCTAATATATGAGCTAAGGGTAATTTTGTATTTTCCTTCCCATCTTTCTTCTTCATCATTTACCCCTTCTTCTTCTTCGAAATTTACGGTCAATAGTCGCCGTCTCACCTCCGTCACTTTCCTCTTCCCTACACGCAGCTATACAATCCTGGATTAATTACTCCACCACCATGGAAGAGTAGCTCACCTTTCCTGCACCATGCTCGGCTACACTAATTGGGTCACCAACATTGCAACCCCAATTGATAACTCATACACGATTGTCACTGCCTCCACAATTCTGGCCAACTTAGAATTTCACAATATTTGATGGGATCACAACCCCAATTACTTGGTGGGTTCACAAGATCCCAAATGATGAAGTTTCACAACCCCAAATAAATTCTAAATCTTGTCAAGCTTACTCTCACTTTGTTTAAGACGTCGTCCACTCCTTGCCATTTTGCTCTCTTTGGCTTCTGGGATTGTCATGGCGAGCTCCGCCTTTAGATTTGCAGACCAGCATTACCGTCTGCCGCTTCATCGGCCACACCAAGAACATTCTCTCAATTGCGTTATCAATCGTAATTTCGATTGGATTTCTTGTGTAAAATTCTCCCTGTTGATACGAAAGATCAACTTCCAAATAAATTTAATGGTTTGAGAGTAATTCAGTATTTATGTGTGGTTAATTATTTACACAGACCCATTAGCAATTGAAAATAACGGATGAGTATTGAGGCTACTTGGTGACCGTTATGCTAAGAATAAGAGAAGTAAAAACAAGTTGTTTTATTGTTTGATGATCCTTTTATTGGGCAGTTATTCTCTCTTTTATAGTGGAGTTTTTATCTAAAAATAGTAAAAGTTATCATTATAGCTACTGTAATAACTTGTACAAGTGGTGAATCTAGTTACAGATGTAATACTGCATGAAGTAATAAGTAACAACCATGTCATTGTAGGCCTGACATCTGTCTTCATAGGTGTTATTCTTCAAGCTTTATCCCTTTGATCATTATCCTTACACGATCGTGTGCGGTCCCGTCGGACTGTGCGATGGGTGTATGATAAGTGTCATTTTTCATATATTTTTGCGTATGTTTATGTATTCATTTGAATATGTTTAGATACGTTTTTATGGTGATTTCTTATGTTATATTGTATAAGTTGCATTTCACGGGTTTTACTTAGTTTCATGATTTTGATGATAAAAGTACAAGTTTCAAGTGTAATTGATGATCAAGGAAGGAATCATAGAAAAAACGAGGAAGAATAGAAGTTGAAATACGAGATTGCAGAGAGTGCAGGCCACGACAATGCCGTGGGGCACGACCGTGCACCAGAATACAGTGGCAGGGCACGGTCGACCGTGCCGTGTAGCACGACCGTGCCCGGGTGAACAGGAAAATGCGATATTTTGGGTTTCTTAGCGTATTTTGATCCTTTACTTCATTTGGAAGACTCCCACAACGAGATAAATACTCAACAACGAAGAGAGAGAAGGGAGAGCGAAAAAAGACAGAGAGAAAAAGAAAGAAAAACACGAGAGTCTGAGAAGCATTGAGAGGATTTAAAGAAGAATTCAAGAGATCGAGGAATCGCGAGATCGTCGTCAATAGAGTTTTTATCTTTTCTTCCCTTGTTGAATATTAGTAGATATGATCATTTCAATCTTGTCTATGAGTTTGTTTATCATCATGTCTAGCTAATTTTCTAGGGTTTCTAGGGCTTGTTAGTAGTTTAATTCGAATCTTAATGGATCTTTAATTTCAATTCAATGTTCATGATCGTTTATCCTATTTGTGTGTTTATGAGTTGATTGCTTATTTGATTATGTGGCCAGTAATTGAACATGTTTTAGTAATTAGATCAAAATTCGGGAGATGAGATTTAATTATGGAAGAATAAACACATGACACATAAAAAGACTTAGATCGGGAGATTAAGGAATTTATGTGATGGGAAATCAATCTTATGTACTTTTGAGAGTTGTTATGTTTCTATCAGATTGAGTAGGGATACCTCTGGTGGCATAATAATCAACCAGTTAACTAACTCAGGAGAGTTGTTAATTCGACATATGTGATTGCTCATATAGGATGATTGATTAATGAACTTGAATTGGTTAAAGTGATGTTTTGATGAGAATTAGATGAAAGCATGTCCTGGAACCTATCTTAGTTATCTGTTATTCTTGACTCAATTTATCTGATTATTTACGTTTCTATTGAATTAATCTGAAATTGATGAGATTTGATTTTCCTAGATAAAGTTGAGAATTGAATTTGGGTAGTTAGTTAGTTCCTAGATAGCCAATCTTTGTGGGATCGATCTTGCTCACTACTTCTACACCCTACACCGTACACTTGCGGGAGTAGCTAAAAGAAATTAGTGAACAGTGTACAAGAGACTGACTCTAATTTAATTGATGGTCAGTAGTCTTATCAGTAGCCTAAATGGCTTAATTTAACTGATAGCCAATAGTCTTATCAGTAGGGATTTACTGATCGAGTATAACACTCCTCAAGTAATGTAGAACACACTATGTCTCTACATGATAAAAATGTGAAGATTTGGCCGGCCATGGCTATGATGAAAAATAAAGTCAGTGTTGAAGAAGAAGTGGGTGACGGAAATCACAAAATTACCCTAGACCATTTAATGAAATTAAAATTTTGGATTAAATGAAATCTGAAATTACCAAATTACCCTTAAAACGTACGTGTGAAGCATGTGATTGACCTCTGGTGGAAAAAAGTGACGTCGCAGCCGAACTTACTGTTTTCTGCAAAATCTATTATACATGATATAGTAAATTGCAAACATTTATAAATAATATTGTAAAGTGTTAAATAAAGTATATTTGAAATGAGTTTTTGTTTTTTTACCCTGAAATAAATTGTCATATTATGTAATTTTTCATAAATTTCTAGATGATGCTGAATTAAAATTCTTTTTAATAATAATAATAATAATAAATTTAAAATCTTTATTAATAAAGATTAGAATATTATTCAAACACAAAAACTCATATGCAATTGGTGTCCGGATTTAGGGTTCGTCCAACTCGACCCGATCCGTTTTCATGCACCCCCACACATATCTATATCCGCTACCACCTTATGTCAATTTTGTGAAACATGCAATACATTTTAGTTATGCGTATTAGACATTTTAATTATGTTAATATTACTTTTATGTTATATGTTAGAAAATAAAGTAAAATCTTTATGTGATGTACAACTAATATCTTTTATATAATACAATTATTTATGTGCACCAGGGCACAGATCCTAGATCTGTGCAACTAGGTCTGACCTGACCCGGGGTGTATTTCATGCATCCCACGAACGCCTCACTTGTCCACACACGTACCCAACCCTAGCCCAAACCCTAATTTTGCAATTATGTTGACCTGACCTTTTTAGTTTGGCAAACCTAACATTTTAGTTTGACGAACTTAACCTTTCAATTATGTCTGCATAACCTTTTGCAGTTTATGACAGACTTATAATACTTTTCAAAACATTTATGTTGTAATAATATAACATTTATGCATAATAATTTAACATTTTCGTTATAATAATATAACTGCATGTTATTCTTTAAGTACATAAAGGTTATGATATTTATACATAAATGTTATCCTAATATAACATAAAGGTTAAATTACTATAACATAAAAGTTTCAGCTATACTACATGAATTTTTATAGTTAAAAAGTCTAAGCTATTCACTAAAAGGTTTTGAAATTTATACATAAATGTTATACTATTACAACATAAAGGTTATGACATAATTTAAAAAAAAAAAATTGGGTGCAAAGCCGGGCCGAACCCGACCCGCGCGCGCCTTAGTTGCATGGATCATTATTCATGCATTTGGTGCACACAAACACTACTCTACAATTAATACATTTATGCAATACAACAAATATATCTTTATCAAATATTATTATTTAAGGTTATTATAATAGTAATTCAAAATTCTATAGAATTCTATTATAATTAGAACTCTAATATATAAGGTATTTGTATTATTTTTTTCCTTAATTTGAATTGATATCCACGTGCCACGCACGTGATCTAAAACTCTTTTCAGTAAAAATGGAATAAGATAATATACAATGATTTTTAATTAAAATACGGTAATATCTTTAAGTAAATATAGTAATACTTTTATGTTATATGATTAATACATTTATGTGATATAAATAATACATTTTTGGTTATATTTCAGTAGCTTTGATTAGACTTGTCTTTCTTCATGCCCCTGCTCCTCTGATATTCCAGGAAAAAATCTTCATTCATGAGTTGCTGGTTTCCACCTGTACCTTAGCCCCTCGGCATACCATCGTATTTAAGCCTATCATTGTCTTCCATTGCATAATTACTCATATAGGTACCCCCATTTTCTACCCTCACATTTAACCTTAGAAGAAAGAGAAAAGGGTAAAACATGATTGGGTGAAAATATGAAGGAATGGAGGTTTTGGTTATAGGATAGGACGTACCTTGTAGGGGTTTAGTCTAATTAGAGGAGTGAAATAGGACATGAATGTCCTCATCCCTTCCTGAATCATGTTGTGCCCATGACATGTTAATGTTTGATCAAATGACGTTTTGTTTGAGAGTATTTGGTCACCTCCAAGAAATATCATTTCTGAAGAAATTTGAATAAACAAGACAAACAAGTTGCATGCTTCATGCACCATTCAGTATCCTTTTTCATCAAATGTTTGCTTCATCTTCGTTACAATAATTCAAGTGCAGTATAGAATCGGCTAATCCTCCTCATTTATCAACAATCACAACATATTAATACACACCTCTCAACTCTTATAAAAGTTGAAATAAATATTAAAACGATAATCTTCAATGCCACCACCAAACAGGTTCTAAGTTCTAACCATTTGATTTCTTCATTCATGATCACAAATTGCAGTACAATTTACAATACATTCGAGCGTATCAAAGATTGAGGGTACCTCACAGATTTACACATCGGTTTATATCTAACGACCGTATATATGTATAGACTTTCACAGAGCCTCATGCTACCTCCCTCGGGCCATAGCTGATGAAATAAAAGAAAAGGACCAGTAGTAATAGAGGAGAAAGGAATTAAAAGCTATATCACTGTTATCCAGTAGTTCGGAAAAATATGGACTCAAATGAAATCAAAGGGTACATCACGGAAAAGGTAAAATTGAATCTGCTCAGGCTCTGCTGGAAATATAATGCAATGAAGCTCCCCACAGTTCTGCGAAACAGAAATATCAGGAATTAATCAAACCACATAGAAGCATAGTTAATTAATCTCAAAACATATTTCACTTGTATAATCTTCGTTCGAAGAACACAAGGAATATGATGATTGATAGACATATTTCTCCAACTCCTTTTAAGGTACATAAAAGCTTGTTTAAATCGTGGCAATGGACAAGCAATACTAAAATCTCCAGGCAAATTGAATTGACCGCTAACTCATGATTGAACCATACCATTTTCTCACAGGCTCCTGTGGATGTAATATATGGTAACACTGTAAATTTGACATGATATATTTATATACAGTCAGGTTGAAGCATCACCAAACAACATTAGCTGTTCAAGAGCCCTTTTTGTCTGAAGCTGCAACACGAAAAAGAAACAAAAATAAAATAAAACTTAGCTAATATAGGAATTCAAATACTATCTCATCAAGATATCAATTACTCACCTTTACATCCAGACAAGGGTCGTTCACCATATTCATTAGTTGAGACACAACCCCAGCATTCCGAAGTTCCGTGACCCTGCCACTTGCACCTGGGCTGCTTGGAAAAGTAAGATTTACGATTGTCCAAACAGCAGCTGTTCGCAGTTGGCTGTTACTACTCTGCAAAAACTTGACCATAATTGTTTCTGTATCATTGCCAGCCTGAGGAAAAAGTTGCCTCATTACTGCTTCCTTATGGTGCTCGTCCCCAGAAGCCACATTGCTGAGGGTGTACATACCCTGGATGAATTTTTTTGGATTCATAATTAATTAATAATACAAACAAGAGAACTAACACATAAATCGAAATGTGACTAAATCAAGTTCCATCCAAATACAAAGCCATTTGGGTGAAGAATATATGTTTAAAGAAAAACTTGAGTTTTTGCAGTATCAAGCTATGCATTTGTTATACAACAATAAGTAATCCACAATGAGAGTAAGCTTTCCGTGAATGCAGGAAAGATGTTGGGTTCTCGGAAGAAACTTTGTTGCACAATACATGTCAAAAGCTCAACTATCTGCTATCTGATTCATTTACGAAAGTGTTTAGTGGGTCAAACTTGAGGTCTTTTGTTAACAAGCTCAAACATTACACGTAGATTCACCCAGCTTAATGGATGATATAAAAATAATATTGAAATTATGATATATGATTCTAAATAAAGAATACTGGACACAAAACGTTTTGATATACACATGTTCAACCAAACCAACTCTCTCATTGGAATATTATGTCAAATATGACTACCAAGAAGTTCTCTGTGTGAGGAGGAATAGCAGATATTCTGACTTCTAACTTCACCTAAGTTTATATAAAATAATAGTTGGTTACTTAAGAGGGAAGAAAATTCACTCAACACTATTTCATGTCAGAAACAAAACAAATCCACATGACAAGTAGCATTCTGACAACCTATCCTCACCCAAAATTGCTCACGCCATGCCCATCCTCTGATGCACTTACCACTTTTTGCTATATAATATCCAGATTTCTATGACTATATGTAACTTCTGATGTCAATATCAGATCAAATAAATTATTTTTGGGCAGTAAACAGGGTCTTTTGGAATTCAGGGAAACCATCTCATGGTATAACAATGCTCAATCCAGATTTCTGTGCTTATATGTAACTTTTGATGTCATTATTATATCAATAAATAATTATTGGGCAGTAAACAGGGGAATTCAGGTAAATCATGTCATAATATATTAATGCTTCATACCCCTGACATCTAAATAGAGGGGGAAAACTCCTTACTTGAATCAGAACTTCAGCTTTTGCAGTGTTTCGCAATTGCCTCCCAATAGCATGCAGGAGAATACTATCTTCCCCAAATACATAATGAGTCAAGTTTGGTGTGCCATCTACGAGATTGCGAACCAAAGCTAAAGCTTGCTCTTGGACTGAAGCCTCATGGTCTGAACATCAATAAATAGTACAAATAGTAAATAACCATCAAACATGATATAAATTCTTATTACTTCATTGACTCTTTTGAGTAACAATTACCGCAAATAAGGCTTGTTAATGTGGATGTTGATAATTCTAGCAGAATCTCTTCTTTACATCTGTTGTTTACTAGGAACACAAGATTCTTTAAGGCCCATACAGCATTGAATCTAATAGCAGATTCAATAGACTTTAAAAGCTGAACCAGCTGTTTCACACCTCCACATTGCATGAATACTGATTTATGTGTCATGAAATCAACCACCACATTGCTGATAGCCCCAAGGGCAGCAATCTGAAAAAAGGAATCATGTAATATAAATCTACTAGTTTATTACTTGGTTTGCAAACACACACACACACATAGTGCAATGTATAAACCAAGTTATAGGTCTAGAAACATTCAACTCAAGAGTCTATAAGCAAACATTTAATAGCAGAGGAAATGCTTCATTTATCAGACACTCCCCTGGAAAGGGACCGTCTTTATTCCACCTGGCACCCATATCAGTGAGATGTGATAAGGTGCCATAAAGTACATGGGGACATTAACTAAACAAGTGGCATATTGTTATGAGAAAATTTTCAGCGATAGTAGGGACATGGGAAAGCAGATGGGTAATATCTGTTCCATAAAATGCAACTTTTAGTATCTCCTATCAACTTACGGTTGTATAACTAAGGCTAAATCATTTATTGATAAAATAAATGCTAACAATCCAAAGAACCAAATCCACAGGCCTAATCCATAAAATACTACCTCATGTGTGATAAACCAATTTAAGAACTCAAACCAAACAACTACGGTTTTTCTTTTACCGACTACATCTGCTTATAGATAGTGATATGTATTTTTAAAAAGCAAAGCAGCCTATACTAAAATCAGGCCTAGGAATGAAGTTTACAATTCATTACTACGCAATAAATCATACCTTGCGTGCTAACGATATCTCAGTATGCTGACCTGTAAATATATTACTACAAGAACCCCCTACCAGCTCCTTCATTACATATTCACAAGATTGATTCTAGCATTCTAAACTTGGCATGCATTTACAGAAGAAGATATTCTACAGATAGCCTGCTAATATTGAAACTTTTGAGTAGGGCTAGGCTGATAGCAGCAGTGGATCAATGCATTTAGTGGCTTCAATGCCCGAGAAACTTGAATGATATCAGCCAATTATGAGAGGGTTATTTTCATATCAAACACTCGATCAGGATGATTCATCAATTTTCAGGGAAACAGTTGAATAATTAACAGCTGATGCCCATCGAGAGTTCATATTTTGCATACCAACAACCTTCAAAGTTACTGGAATCAATTAAATTGGAAAATTTGATACTTTATCAGCATTCAAGTACATCATCAAGTAGCCTATCAGGTTTATGTCTACCAGAGCTATTATTAATGACTTATCCCAATATACACTACATCTTAAAACTTTATCTGATAAGACAACTCAAGGCATGGAGTTGAGTATACAGGTTGGTAAAGCAGAGAGATAAAAGGAGAAGTTTTCCATCATCCTAAAGGACCTAAAGGATGAATCATAACCCATTCAAGGAATCTGGAATCAGAAGGGAACAATATATACCTGGTCAGAAGTACAGGAGCCACCTAAAAGCTGAATCAAAGGAACCAAGATTGCCTCATTCATAAAGATACCTGCACTCAAGTTCTGAAAAGTATTTTGTCAGCACAGACAACAGCTATGAGACTGAGGAAAAACATCTGATCAAATTCATGAGAAAAACCTTGACAGAACGAGATACATTCTTCAAGAGAATGCAAGCTGCAGCACGCATGTCAGCACTGTCATGAGCTAATGCTTCTGTAACAAAATTTAGGACCTGCGTGCAAGAAAAGCTATATTAACAATAACAGTTCATTACTGCAATTTCTAGCATATTTATTGCGAACATCATCAAATTCAAGAAATTGCAGGAAATTATTTGGCTGTTTTGCTATGCTAGCCAGGATATAAACTATCAGAATATCATGAGAGGGTAACATCTGCACCAAAGAAAGATATACCACTATCTAATACATCAACTTGGAGGCTAGAGCGTGAAACATCCACAAGAGAAAAATAATGGTCGTCATTAAAGAACTAACCTCTAACTGAAGGACCCTTGCTCTGCAGCATTCTAACTTTGAGCAAATATTTGCCAGAGCAATAAATATCCCTTCCAAACGTTGGACCCGGAATGAACCGTTTTTTAAGTTCTCACATAACTTTTCAACAACATTTGCATCAAAAGCTAGTTTTTGCATATCTTCCTTTTCAGCAATCAAATTAGACATTACAAGGGGAGCTTCATCTCCAACTTGACCAGGATCATCAAGAAGCTCAAGTAATATCAGAACCAATTTATTCTTGATTCCTGAGTCTTGAAGATAAGATATAGAAGTATTTCTTATATTGATCAAGCACATACAGGCTAATAATCTAGTCCGAGGGCACTTATCCTTCATCAGCTCAATCACAACTTTTAGTTCCCTTCCATTTTCAGGCCCTATGAATCTTGAAGCAACTTCTGGATTACCCTTGATGACAGCAGCCAGAGCTTCTAGGCTAGCATCCCTCTGAATTAGAGAACCTCCAAGAAGACCAACAAGTCTTTTTATAACACCAGCTTCACTCAATACCTTCTGTTCCAAAGTGGTACGGCACGAGTGAGTGATAATACTTGCACCAAGACCCGTGACATTCTCATTTTCCCTATTCAGTAGAGAATTGATGAATTCCATATTTTTCTCTTGAATAAAATCAAACTTTGGAGTTACTTTTGACTGATAAATCATTTTAAGAGCACGGGCACTTGCATCAACAACCTGCAGCCAAGGGTTCAAATTATTGGCTTCAGTAAAGATTGTGCGTAGACCAAAACAAAGATATATTAGAAGTATTGTAAACATCATTATGCGTCGACTCGTCCATATAATATGATTGATTGCGAAGAAGAATAATAGCATTCAACAGTTGATAAATACGATGCGGTAGCTTCCATAATATGTCTTCCTTCCACATAAAACCTAAATGCATTACCATATCAACCAACGGTTACCTATGCTTTCTGCAATCAAGAAATCACGGAAAATTAATACATATAACTGTTGCTTGCCATTTATTTGACTTCCTACACATCTACAACTCAGAATGGGTTTGCCAGAAAATACTAAGATAAAACATATAAAGTTTGAAAAGATTCACATCTCACTCGTTTATTTTGGTTAGAGTACCTTCTAGAGGCTAGCATTGTAAGATTGAGTTATCATCTGGGCTATCACAGTAGACATGATGTTGCCTACTTAACTCATCCAATGCATATAGTCTTTTAATTGTATGGTCCATATATTTCTAATCTAAATCTTCAATCCTAGAGACATTTAACAACAAAGTTGATATACAAGTTGCGACACAGATGTTAACATAACCGAATATTGACATAATCATAGATCATTCACTCCTACTGTCGAGAAGATGAAAAGTCTCAAGACAATAAATCACTAAAGGGACAGTTTAACTCAATTTCCAACTGAACTTAAACGGTTATGTGTTCCAAGTTTATCAGAGTGAAGGACAAGTGATTGAAAGTAAAACAAACTGAACTAACAATTATTAACAATACATTGAGAAACCACAAATTTGTCATGTGAATTTAAAAGATAATTAAATATCAACTCCATTTTATTATAAAAAGAATCAAGAGAGAAGTATACTTTCTCATTGAGATGGGAAATAAGACTCAACAAAATGGGAAAAGCGCCGGCATCGAGGACAGCCTTAACTCCAGAATCTAATCCACATGCAAAGCTTCCAATAGCAGCGGCGGACTGAATCAAAACGGCGTCATGGAAGTCACGATCAGCGGAGGCGGCGGCAGAGGATGAGAGAATAGCGACGACGGAGGGTACGGCACCGAGCTTCAAAAAGGCTAACTTTTTTGTACGATTTCCGATGATTTGGTTCTTCAAGTCCCTCAATGCTTTCAGCTTAGCCTCATACGGGGTCTGAATTGAGCTCAGCCGTCCGATCAAGTCCTCCGGGCGGCTTGGCTGATTTGATGCGACAGTGGCCGGCATCGTCGCTTGCGACGGAGATGAGTCTAGCTGCTACGAAGCCGCCGGTGGAACGTAACCTAGACGGAGCGGCGGCGAGGGTGCGGTGGTGGAAGCTGTGATTGTGTTGGCGTCTCAGATGATTGATGTCTGTTTAATCGCTTCCTGCGTTTTATACAGTGTTGAAATTGAATGCAACACTGTAGACTTAAAATCGTGTTTCATATTTAGCAATATAAATAACTTTCGTGCGTTGAGACATTATAATTTTTATATATATTTATATTTATAAACCTTCTGAATTTGATGTGTCCATCCATGATGATTTGACAATCAGGTACTTTTTAAGGTTTATATATACTACAACCATAAAAGATTATTAATTTATTGATATAATTAATTTGCATTCGAGTGTTCATGAGTTTTTCATGTGATCTAATTTATATACAGCATGAGCAATGTCAAGATATATCAAATAATAACTTTCAATATAAATAAATACAACTTTTACCATAGTTGTATTGACATGCAAATAGTAGAAATCATTTTTGTACCAACAAAACATACACAATAGTTTTTTTTCTTCACACAACATAGCATTTGGATTGTGATTTGTGATGACTTTTCTATAGTTGTTTTTTGGCTTGACTTTGATGCAACGAAAACACTTACATAGGTTGGTGATTCAACCATATAAAAGATCGAGAATTTTTTTGTTCCACTAAGATAAGCAAATCTTTCTTTTTCCTTTAGTGGGTATTAGAACTATATATTTTTTCAAATGATAAGTGGAATTATTTGTGAAATGTTGCAGCAATTGGGAAGCTTTCTCACATAGAGTTTAAAAACTCAAAATTTTAACAACTTTGGGTCTTGCCATTTTCATTCTAGCATTATGCATGTTGAGAGTAAAACATACATTATTGCATAATTTTTGGACTTATAATTTGTGAGCAATTAGATAGTTGTTGCTCACATTTAAAATTTTTAGTTGTAAGTGTTATAAATTCTTATCTAATATTGACATTATTCCATAAACCATTTATTTACTATGTCCCTTGGAATTCTTGATTCTTGAATATATTGGAACTCTTTTGCAATAAAGAGTGATTTTTGAGAGTTTGAGATAATTATCTTTTATTTATCTTGTTATCTATTATAATGTTGATCTACTAATCCATGCAAGAACAACACATCTATATATATATAATAACAATTACCCCCTCAAAATAGAAATGCTAAAATTTTCCCGCCCATTTCCACCTCCCAAAAATAGAAATACATATTATTTCATAATTTATAAATTATAAATTATTAATTTTATTGTATTAAACATGATTTATATATATGGTAATAATATCATTTATAATATTCACAAAATCTTGGAAATTATTATCTATATATGGTATATGAATGTTAATATGATCTCATCTAATAACTTTATTAATTGTTGATATAATCAAAGATTAAATATATGTTTGTTGAATAAATTAAAATAACATAATGATCGGATTTCAATAATTATAGATTATCAAAGTATTTTTTTTATCTCTAATGTTGTACCTCACATACACATATACCACCTCAATAAATATATCATTGCATTGATCGGGGTTGTTCGTAGTGACTGAGGGGTCGAAGACCAAGAAGTGAGTTATTAATCAAGTCAATCAACATATATAAAACAACGTAAATTAACTATTTTTATTTACTATATTCGAAATATATATTGTAAAATTATTATAAACATCACACAATTTTATTTGACAAATATGCCGTATACAATACTCCAATTTTTATATATCTTCTGTGTAACAATGTTAATAATATAACATAGTGTTTATATAATTTAATTTTATTATACTATATTAATTCTTATTAAAAATCATAAAGATTTGTAATATATCTTGAATATAATAAAAAAATATACATATGATATATTGTTGTACACAATAACATTTAGGAAGTATAAAATTTATGAATTCATATACTTTCTATTAAAAACTACAAATTAAGTATAAAAATGATAAAAAAAAAAACATACTACCTCCGTCCCGGCTCAACTTGCCTACATTGACCGGGCACAGAGATTAAGAAAATGCAGTTGATTCAAGTGGATATGCACTTTTTGATGGCATTTTTGTAATAATATGCACATCAAATCAAGTGGATATGCACTTTTTGATGGCATTGTTGTAATAATGTTGAAATATAGGGATATTAAGGTAAAAAAAATTTTGTCATTTATGGGCTGACAAGTTGAGTTGAGACAAACCAAAATGGCAAGTAGACAAGTTGAGCTGGGACGGAAGGAGTATCATTTATACTTATACTTATAAAAAATAATAAAAAATATGTTCTATTTCATAATGCTAAATTATATAAATATATCTTCATTATTAATCATGAAGAATAGATAGTCGATGCTATTTATAAGGGTGATAATACGTAGATGAAGAATTTTTTTATATATTTTTTAAATACTTTGAATTTTTTATTATGAAATTTCATTATCATCTATATAAAAATCAACTAACCTCATTTCTACTTTTTAAACTAGAAATACAAATATTTATTATTTTATAAATTTATAAATTGTAAATATTTAGTTTTTCATAATTTATGTATATTCATGGTATGAAAATCATTTTGTATATATATGAAATTTGAGGAAAAAAATATGATCGTATTTGATATGTTATAAAGTTAGTATGATTTGTGTATATATGGTAATAATATCATGTCATGAAAAGTTGTAAATAAAAATTTGTACCTTAATCTAAATCATTTTATATATCCACGAAAAAATTAGCAAATTTATCATTTTTTTGTTGTAAGAATAAATAATGTTTCCTCCTTGATTAAAAAGTAAATAAAAATCTGAAATTTCACTATCATGGTAGCATGAAGTTCACAGAACAATGATAAAATATATTTAGTTTATGTCGTAATATAGTTTCATGGTTTTAGATTTATCAAATTTTGAAATGTTTACCATCCAATATGATTTTTCTAATAGATAAATTTTGATTTTAAGACATCAGAAAAAAAAAATTATACAGATTTTTTGATGGTATGTTAAATTTAGAAATTTTATTTTGGGGTAATATACAATAATATCAATATTTTAAGCTCATTATGAATAAGTTGTTGAACATATATTTGCACAAGTATTTTCTAGACCAATTGTGACAAAAACAAGTATTAAAATAGTTAAACAATATATGATGAAAATAATAAATATTTAGATGAATTACATGAGTAGTAGATTAAATTGAAATAACTTTGGAAAACTATATGATTTTTCATGATCATCATTTTTATATCAAAAAATTACTAACACATGAAATTTATTCACTACATCACACGAATACCAAATGAGGTTGAAATATTATCAAGATTTGATTATAATGCTCAATAATATCACCATTTTATACTCATTATGAATAAATTATTGAACATAAATTTGCATAAGTTTGTTTCAAGCTAATAGTGACGACAATGTATGATGAAAATAAAAAAAATATTTAAATTCGTAAATTATATGGGTAGTAGATTAAATTGAAAACACTTTGAAGAATTATAGTATTATTTTTCATAAACAACATTTTTATATCAAAAAATTACCAACATTTCAAATTTTTTTGTCCATACATCACATGGGTATACCAAATGAGATTGAAATATTATGAAAACTTAAATTTTTTTTTTGTAAATTAAAATTTTCACATCAAACTCGAAATATTTAGATTTTATGGTCGTGAATCACAGAAGTAACAAATCAGACTGAAATTCTCCAAAAAAAATTATTATTTTTTGTGTTCAACATTTTCATATTAAAATATATAAATAATGAAATTTATATGTCTGTGCATCGCACGGGACTTATACTAGTTGGTGATAAAGCTAATTACAACAGTAAGTATTTTTCATGTATTGTGTTTTATAAAATGAGGCTTACTGATTGAAAAGGACATGTGAATATTTAGGGTTTGAGGTTTACTAACTGAAACATGTGAATGCTTTCTTTCCCCTTGAGTCACTTAATTCAATTAGTAATTTAATGATTTATGGTGTTTCGAAATTCTTCTGTATTTTTTTTATATTGTAATCACTTTGAATTCATTTTTCATGAGTCTAACTTTCATTTCATAACACCTATGTATTATGTTCTCTTTTAGAATTGAACTGACTTCCAACATGATGTTTTGTGTGGTTTTTTTGCCCCAAATGAATGAGTTCTTAGGGTTTGAACTTGAACATGCAAGCTTGACAATTGTGTAAATTTCTCAAATTTTGCAACTTTGACCCTTTAAGGCTGTATTTATTTAAATATGTTCTACTTTATGCTGCATATACGATGAGTTCAATATCCTCATGGGAAGAGTTTTTTAACCTATATTTGGTATGCATTTCTTGGATAATATCAAATAAAATATGATGATTCAAAGTTTTGATAATTTCTAAAATTTCTCAAACTTAATATGGCATTTTAAGAAGATGTGCATAAATTTTTGAATATATTATGGTATATTTTTTGTTCAAATATTTTCTTGATTCTTGCATGATTTCATTCTCATTGAATAATTTTAAAACAATATTTATGAATATAAATCACATAATAAGTTAATATTAGAGCACCCACATTGATTCATTTCGAGTATTTTTAGCACACCATTTTAGTGTGGGGCCCACATGCCACTAAATTTTATCAATTTTAAAACACATCTCTACTTCAATTTATCACAAATTTACATTAATTTAACACAAATGCAATCATTACATGTGGGTCCCATTATCAACTAAATTTTATTCTATTATTTTTATCCACTAAAATACACACCCAATCCAATCATTAGCTAATAAATACAAAGGGGACAAGAATGTTATTCTTACATCTTAACACACTCATACTTACACAAAAACACACACTTAAAAACATCCTCACATTGATTAACACCACACATGTTTTAATTAATAACACCTCAAAATGAATTGGTGTTTGTGCCCTATTAACACACACACTAATTATATAAAAACACACACTTAAAAACACACCTACATTAATTAACACACCTTTTGTTTTAATTAAAAACACTACAAAATGAATCAATGTGGATGCCATTAACTATCAAAGCAGTCACCACGTGGACTGACTAGAGATTGCCACATGAGCTACTACTTTCGGCGTGTAGCGGTGTATAGGTGGTGCATTGTTCAAACGGTGGCACGTGGATGGTGCATGTGGTAGACAACGAGTGTCAGGACACGTGTTGGATTTTTTATTTAGAAATTATGCTCGTTTTTCATACTTTTTTTTAATCTTTGATTAGATTTTCATTAATGAATTTAGCATTCGGTTGTATCTCAGAAACTTTATTAGAGTACAAAATATTGATTTTTTCTTACAAAAAATGCAGACTCAATAAGTATATTTTTACTATGTGGATGAAATCTATAAAGAAATTCTGAAAATTATGAGAGCATTTAGTTCCGTGAATTCCTTTATGTCTAACATTTTGTAAGGTATGTTGACTTCTTTAATGATACATCGTACTGGTTGATTCTTTTGTTCTCAATCTTCGTTCAATTCATCTTTTTTCTTTCCGCTAATGTGATTAAAAAACTAAACTATGCATGTGGGCTAAATGATGTCGTTTTATACTTTTGGATTAAATCACGATTTTTACTTTAATTGCCATTATAACTGATATGGCCGAACTTATTTGAACCGAGTTTTCTTCCTTAATTTCACACTGAAGTTAAAAACCGAACTGAGCTAATAAATGACGAACTGAATTAGTCATGGAACACGATGACGAACTGATATAGGATGATGACGAACTGATACATTTGACGAACTGATATAGGATGACGACGAACTAATTCATGATGACGACGAACTGATATATGGTGACGAACTGATATATGATGACGAACTGATTCATGATGGCGATGAACTGATTCATGATGACGAACTAATTAACATTGAAAAGTGACGAACATGTTTTAGTCCAACTGACCGCTATTTCAGCGAGTCAGTTGCTCATATCCCCTATTTTGTGGGATAAATCTCAACTAACACGTATTCCAGGGAGTATATATATACCTCTTATATTCATTCTTTATTTTGTTCACATACACAATTACATAAAACACACGCATATTCCTTGAGTAATTTTCTGCTTTGCAATCTTATTGACTTGAGCGTCGGAGTCCTGTCACCGGGAACCCCTCCCGGTGTTTATTTTGCAGGTCATCGGGTTCGAGATTTCGAGTTTTTGGATTGAAGAACAAGAGCGTCGGATCGGAGCAACATCAATTGACGCCGTCTGTGGGAAACGTCTGAGTTTTAAGACGTTGAAGTATTTAAGATGGTGAATACCAGAGGATCTAAGAGAGCACTGGAAGTAGAAGGGACATCAAAAAGACAGGAAGATGAAGAAAACAATCGGAGTTCTACTCCAATAGATCCGTCTCATACCATTACGTTAACACCAGATGAGTTGTCGGATTTGATAGCGGTTGATGTTCAAAAGGCTCTGGGTAAGCAACAAGTGGAATCACAACATTATAATGTGGAAGTTCGTGCGGAAGTAGGGCAGCAGAATGATAAATATCAGACTGATTGAAGCGGGAGAACTGATTAGTGATGAATGATGAAGCGAGAGAACTGATGAATGATGAAACAGGAGAACTGATTAATGATTGAAGCGGGAGAACTGATTAATGATGAATGATGAAGCGAGAGAACTGATGAATGATGAAACGGGAGAACTGATTAATGATTGAAGCGGGAGAACTGATTAAGGATAAAGCGAGAACTGATTAAGGATGAAGCGGGAGAACTGATTAATGATGAATGATGTAGCGGGAGAACTGATCAAGGATGAAGCGGGAGAACTGATTACAGCGGGAGAACTGATTAATGATGAATGATGAAGCGAGAGAACTGATGAATGATGTAACGAGAGAACTGATTAATGATAGAAGCGGGAGAACTGATTAATGATGAAGCGGGAGAACTGATGAATGATAAAACGGGAGAACTGATTAATGATTGAAGCGGGAGAACTGATTAATGATGAATGATGAAGCGGGAGAACTGATTAACGATGAATGATGAAGCGAGAGAACTGATGAATGATGAAACGGAAGAACTGATTAATGATGAATGATGAAGCGGGAGAACTGATGAATGATTAAGCGGGAGAACTGATTAAGGATGAAGCGGGAGAACTGATTGATGATGAAGCGGGAAAACTGATTAAGGATGAAGCGGGAGAACTGATTAAGGATGAAACGGGAGAACTGATTAGTGATGAATTATGAAGCAAGAGAACTGATGAATGATGAAACGGGAGAACTGATTAATGATTGAAGCGTGAGAACTGATTAATGATGAATGATGAAGCGGGAGAACTGATAAATGATTAAGCGGGAGAACTGATTAAGGAAGAAGCGGGAGAACTGATTGATGATGAATGATGAAGCGGGACGAACTGGAGAGACTGATTAGGGAGAACCGACTCGCTCGGTACGAACTGATTAATGATGAAGCGGGATGAATTGGAGAGATTGATTAGAGAGAACCGACTCGCTCGGTATATCATCGAACATGTACGAACTGATTAATGATGAAGCGGGACGAACATGTTTGAATTCAATACTTGAAGTACCACACTTCTGTGTGTTGCTTGTTACTTCTTTCAATTCCCCTTACCTTAATAAAATGAGAAATATTCACTCTCTGTGAGCGTAGGCTAATTTAGCTGAGCCACGTTAAATTGTTATATCTTTTCTTTTCTGTTTGATTTCATATGATTGTTGTTATACTTGATGATTAAGCGAACTGAAAACATTCCCTCGGAATGACGAACTGAAACATTCCCTCGGAATGTGAACATTTCATCGGAGTGTCCTGATTAAGCGAAATGAAATATTCCCTCGGAATGACGAACTGGAAACATTCCCTCGGAATGACGAACTGAAAACATTCCCTCGGGATGACGAACTGAAACATTCCCTCGGAATGTCCTGATTAAGCGAACCGAAACATTCCCTCGGAATGTACACTCCATCGGAGTGTCCTGATTAAGCGAAGTGAAACATTCCCTCGGAATGACGAACTGGAACATTCCCTCGGAATGTCCTGATTAAGCGAACTGTAACATTCCCTCGGAATGTAAACACTCCCTCGGAGTGTCCTGATTAAGCGTACTGAAACACTCCCTCGGAGTGTCCTGATTAAACGAACTGATTCACTCCCTCGGAGTGTCCTGATTAAGCGAACTTCAACATTCCCTCGGAATGTAAACACTCACTCGGAGTGTCTTGATTAATGTGAACTTACATCTTTTTCAAATCATGTGGATCATTTACGATTACGAACTATTTGCGATTACTATAAGAACAGTTGTAAAAAAGAAGATATACATAGTGTGTTCAAACAGAAAAATACAACGAAATTTCACTAAGTACGAGTAGGTGGTTCCTCGGAGGGAGCTGGGAGAGTCGAAGTATCAGTAAAGGAGCGTCAAGTGTTCGGCAAGCACATTAGCAAACTTCACTAGTGTGTGTAAACACACACTTTGAAGGGGGGGAGTACTTGATATGGCCGAACTTATCTGAACCGAGTTTTCTTCCTTAATTTCACACTGAAGTCAGAAACCGAACTAAGCTGATAAATGACGAATTGAATTAGTCATGGAACACGATGACGAACTGAATTAGTCATGGAACACGATGACGAACTGATATAGGATGATGACGAACTGATACATTTGACGAACTGATATAGGATGATGACGAACTAATACATTTGACGAACTGATATAGGATGACGACGAACTAATTCATGATGACGACGAACTGATTCATGATGACAACGAACTGATATATGATGACGAACTGATTCATGATGGCGACGAACTGATTCATGATGATGAACTAATTAACATTGAAAAGTGACGAACATGTTTTAGTCCAACTGACCGCTATTTCAGCGAGTCAGTTGCTCATATCCCCTATTTTGTGGGATAAATCTCAACTAACACGTATTCCAGGGAGTATATATATACCTCTTATATTCATTCTTTATTTTGTTCACATACACAATTACATAAACACACACGCATATATTCCTTGAGTAATTTTCTGCTTTGCAATCTTATTGACTTGAGCGTCGGAGTCCTGTCACCGGGAACCCCTCCCGGTGTTTATTTTGCAGGTCATCGGGTTCGAGATTTCGAGTTTTTGGATTGAAGAACAAGAGCGTCGGATCAGAGCAACATCAATAACCAAACTTTCGGATATTATACATTTCTTTTCCAAACTTCTCAAGTCTAGTAGAAATTCTTCAATTACTATTCCTTTTTATTTTTAAGAGAAACCATGACTAAACCACATCAAAACATAAGAAACATCACCACTTAGTTGTCAGAAAACTCGAAGGCCACCTGTCCAAACTTAATCTTCTCCAAATCTTAATCAAAATGAACAAATGAAATACCAAAATGGCCATATTTCCAAGCCAAATAAAACCTCTAGTCAATTTTATGACTTGTATTCCAACCAAACCCAATTCGGTAAAAAAAAATTTGAAAACTCAAAACAAAATCTTTTTTCTTGATTTTTCAACCAAAACGAACATATTGAACACCAAAATGATTCTCTTATCAAATCAAAGAAAATCTCTACTCAATTTATAATTTTTGTTCGAACCAAGCCCAATTTGATGAAGAATCATTTGAAAATCTTAAACCAATTTTTTTCTTGACTATAAAATTAATTTGAAATTAAGTGGCATAAGTAAAACAATATCGTCTTGAATTCTCAATTTTTTAAATTTATATTTTGACAGTTGATGTTGCTATACGATTCGTTAACAACTTTAAAATTGAAATCTATAGTATGTGAATCGAATTGTCATTTTATCTAAAGTCAAGTTTATTTTGCTAATATTCAAAAGTGTGGTTAAAATTATAATTAAAGTAAAAGTCATGGTTCAACGACAAGTATAAAATGTCATCGTTTAACCAACATGGTTTCTTTTCAATTACACATTGCCAAATGACTTGTCAAGCTAATCAAGCACATCACCACCTTCAAAACCAAATTATGTTTCTTGGTTCGATTTGCACGAGAGATCTAAGGTCATGCTATATTTACTAACAAATTGGGATCCTTAGCTGGGTTCCTAAAACCAGCAAAGTGTGTTGGACTAAATTTTTGCCTTGTTTTTGTTTTTGATTTTTCTTTTTATATTTGTTCAATCATAAAACCGCGTAGATTTATAGTCTTAAGTGTATAAAATTTGCCCAGTAACTAGTGTTGGGTTTATTTGCCCAGCAGAAGATCCCGATCCATTTTCTAACATCCAAAAATTTAGTTAGAATCACAAATTAAGTAAAATTATTGATTTGTAGGCAATTAAGCCTTAAATTAATCAAGTCTTTAAAAATGTAATAAAAGGCTCATGAATTAATTCAATTTTATATAATGGTAAAAATTAATCTAATTTAATTATAATAAGAGAGAAATTATGAATATTAAATATGGATTTGCTTGATTCGTTTAGATGTTTGTTGGTCCCAAATGATCAGAGGTTCAGGGGGTGAATGAACCTCTATCGATTTTGAACTTTTTAAAAACTTTTAGTGAAAAGGTTTCTAATTGTAGAAAGAATGTGTAACCTGACTCGATCCAGAAACCTGGCAGAATGTTGATTCAGGTTTCCGTCTCGATATCACAGTATGCAGCGGAAAATAAACGATAGAGTTTCTGTTTGCAAAATATTTTCTTTTACAAATATGCTTTTTGTCAAAGGGTTTTAGCAGGATGCTTATGATGTATGCAATAGGATATATCAATGCAATGCAGCAAGGAATCAAAAGCATTAAAACACTTATGACTTATAGTGGTTCGAAGGTGGTGTAATCCTTCTACGTCCACTCTACTCCTTCCCAGATGAGGAACTTTGTTAAGTCAGTTTGATTTACAAGCCTCACCTTTACAAACTTCTTCTTAACACAAGTCTACCTACTAGAATCAACAGATTCCTAGGCTAAATCCCACATAGGGTACAAATCCCACACAGGGCAAATAACCTACACACTAAACACTTAGCAAGGATCTAATTCTATCATCAATGAGCTATTATCAATGAGCTAGAATCTCTTGGAAAGACGTACACACAGAAGGAGAAAAAAACTAAGGTGTTGAGAGCACTGTCAATGGAATGACAAAGCAATGAGACTGCTATGAGAGTCTGCTCGGAGCTCAACTCTCTAAGCACCTTTGATTTGTTCTCTGATCTTAAGGCCTTCAAGTTCGATATAGAAAGAAGAAAAAATGAGGTTGAAGGATCAGACTCTAAGGTCACAACGCTTACTGCTAGAGCACAGGATACTGCCACAATCAGCAGCAGTAAGCTGAAGCACAAACAGAAAGAGGTGCTTACTGAGGATGCAGAGGAAGAAATGACGCTCTTACTAAAGAAGTTTAAAAGGTTTCTAAAGACCAATCACAAAGGAAATGACTTCAGGAAGAAGAAGCCACCGACATCATCAGACATAAGTCATCAGGTAAAAGCTGCAACCTCGTACTAGGAACAGTAACCTTAACCTAATGATTAAGCGGGACAATTTGGCAACTACATTAAATGCAAAGATCACCTTTTCAGATGAGAGAGAAGAATAACGGTTCCTATTCTGACACAATCTTCTACTATTACGGATTTGACCCTCTGCTATTCAATCTCAACCACAGATCTAAAAACGTCGATTGAACTCCTCGATTAGAACCGTTGCTTGGTTTAAAATGAAGAACCATATTTAAAACCACCAAAAACCCTCATTTCCTTCTATGCACACATAACTCTCAAACTTTGTCTCTAACCTTCTCTCTGCAAAACAATTTTCTCTCTCTACTCTTAATTTAACATGTTGGTCCCAAGTGGTCAGAGATTCAGAGGGGGGTGAATAAACCTCTATCGATTTTTAAACTTTTTAAAATTTTGGTGAACAAGTTACTGATTCAAGGAGGAATGCAGTAACCTGACTCGATTTAGAAACCTGGCAAAATGTTGATTCAGGTTTCTGACTCGATATCACAGTATGCAACAGAAAATACTCGATGGAGTTTCTATTTTGAAAGACGTTTTCTTTCGTAAGAATGTTATTTGATAAAGGGTTTTAGCAGAATGCTCGTGATGTATGCAGCAAGATAGATATACAGTAAGTAAAGTGCAACAAATAAATCAAAGCAATAAACATTTATGGCTTATAGTGGTTCGAAGGTTGTGTAATCCTTCTACGTCCACTCTACTCCTTCCCAAATGAGGAACTTTGTTAGGTCAGTTTGATTTACAAGTCTCAACTTTAAAAACCTCTTCCTAACAAGTTATACCTACAGAATCCCAGATTCCTAGGCCATAACCCACACAGGGTACACAATCCCACACAGGGCAAATAGCCTACACAAGACTATATACTTAGCACAGATCTCAATCCTATCAACTAAGTTACACCTAGCGCACACAACACAAATGGTTAAAGGATAAAAGGTTTCTTCAACTGTTGCAGTGAAGTCAGTCTTGAACTTGAGAGCTCGAACACTTGAAAGATAGACTGCTTCGAAGGTTCAGTGACTGAACTTTGAAAGCTTGAGAAATATGTGAGCTTGAAAGATCTTGAAAATAGTTGGTAGCTCAGTTGTTCAGTTGTCTAGTAGTCTTCACAGTCACTCTACTCTTCTATTTATATCAGTTGAAAAAATGCCCGTTAAAGAAAGATATTGTCCATGTCATGTCAAAAAGTGATCTGCAAATCTTCGCAATTAATGCGTCTGAAAAATGCGGCTACTGATCCTTGTCTTTTCTCTGACCCGCATTAAATGCGCCATAATTCCGCTATAGTTCTTGTAGAGCTGTGGATCCAGATGGCATCTCCTTATTGGCTTGGCACAAACCTCTGTCTAACGGATCCTTGACAAGAGCCATTCCTCGTGTGATATCAACGTGTTCCTCGTACTGCATTGAATATGTCTAGTACATTTACAACTTCCTGCAAAGGCTGCAGTGATTGTCTACTACTTTGTGCCAGCTTTTCTGATCTGCATCAGCTTCCTGTTCCTAAACAGCTTCCTGTTCTCGAAACTTACAGTCAGCTTCCTGTCTTCTGTATTATCTGCTTACTGGTCGAGGTTTCTTCTTCAACTTTCTATCCTCTCTTTACAAGGACAGTCTTCAAGTCTCTTTAAGAACCCGAAACCTGTTAAGATCAGTTGTCTCTATCTTTTCTGATCTATATAACTTAAAAGTTATATCTAGGGATATTAAACTCATTAGACCTTAGTCCACTTATAAAATGTGGAAAATGGATACTCAAAAGTTCCATCTAATATTACGTTGTCTCATCAAAACCTATTCAGAAATATCCTAACATAGCAGATCTACAATGGCACAAGGAAGGTAAACTAGACCTTTGGAGGGAAGACTCGTTGACATAAGGGCACTGCTTGGAGACAAGTCACCCTATGAAGACAAAGATCTCATCAGGACGATATGGAAGCATGTGGAGAATAGCAAGCTGGATGGGCTGTTCACCACTACCTACAGAGGGTTCTCTGTCTTGGCCATAGAAAAGTTCTACGCATTTGCAGAACTCTCTGAAGATGAAGAGACCATTCTCTTCAAGATGAACGAGGATGATGAAGAGTCACTTTCCCTTACTACTGAAGACATTTCCCAGACCTTCGGCATTTCTAACACTAAGATAAAGTATTCTGACCTAGAGGAGTATGGGTTAGACTGCTTGGTGGAAAGCTGGAACTAGTTCAAGCTGGATTCTGTGGAGGAGGAGAGCGCTACCGGTAACTTCGGGAAGAAGAAACTCAAGCCCGAATATGAATTTCTTCATGATATCTTGGTCCACACTGTTAGAGAAAGATGTGGAAGCTTTGACAAGTGCACCAACATCCGCTTCAGGATGATGACTGCCATTATACGAGAAGAGACAATTAACTGGGCATAAATTCTCTTTTAGAGGATTTGAGAGGAGTCGATCAAACCCACGGAGGGGAGAGGGTTTGGGATCGTGCTCTCCTCCATTCTGGACTTCAAGAAGGTGAACAAGGAGAGGAAAGTACTATACGCCCCAGGGTGGTACCTTGGTGTGAAGAAATCCTTCCCCAAGGGAAAGAAGAAGGAGAAAACAGCTCCAGCGAAGAAAAAGACATGGGCGAAGGAGGTTGCTACCCCTGCCAAGAAGAAAGCTGCCCCTGCCTCCAAGAAGAAGACAGGATCAAAGAAGTTCCCTATGAAGAAACCTGCATCAACCCTTAGGCTGTAGGATTCTGATCCTGAAGAAGAGAATCCTATCTCTTCTGAACCGTTACCCACGGATGATGATGATTTGCCTCAGGAGCGACCATCTGAGGAAGCTGCTGACGACACCAACACACCAGCTATTGAAGCATAGTTGGCTGAAGTTGTGGAACCTATGGAACAAATCGCTTAGGTTGAAGTTATTTAAGACGAACAGATTTCTACCCAAGGACCTATTGAGAATCCTGATGCTGATCAAGTGAGAAAGAATGTTGCCCCAGTAGAGACTCAGGCTCCTAATGAAGATGAGGTTGATGATGTGGAAGTGATTCCTGCTGCAGAAGTTCTTGCACCTACGAGAAGAATGAGGCTGATTAAAGTTGTTGATGGCTCCTACATGAGTCGATGGTGCGAAACATGGAGTTGAAGGAGATTGACATTCTTTCCAGAATGAAGGTCTCTATCGGCTCAATCAGTTCTGAAGATGCTAAGCAGGTGTTGAAGGTAACTGCAGAATCTATCTTTAAGAAGTTCGTGATTTCCTACGATCACTAGAGGGAGATGAGATTAGAATCAGCTAGGAAGTTGGTCGAGTGGGAGGACTGGTTTGATGTGGAAGATATTATCCTCTCGTGGTTGGAGCACTTCATTGATCAGAAAGACACCATCCAAGGACTCCTACCCTTCCTTACCCCAGAATTCATGGAACGATATGCTGATGATATGATCACTCTGATCGAAGAAAGAAAATAAATGTTGAATGCTTACTGGATTGCTCAACATGATAAGTAGGAGATGATGAGGGAACAGTTGATGAAGACAGAGACAGATAACACATTGATGGGCCTTAGCACCGAGACTATTAGGATCTCATCTAAAACTGAGCTGGAGAGAGCTTAGTCAGCTACCTGTCTGGAAGAGGAAGCTGATAGGAGTATGCTGACTACGGGGGAGAAAAACACCGAAGATGTGGAGATTCATGACTCTCCAACATACTCAAGTATTACAGCTCTTTCCCCTATCACTCACTTGGATACAATGGACTCTGATGTTCAACTGCTTGACTACTCTGACTCCCCTATTCTTAATGATGAATCTGTCGAGAAGGCATCTTCGCCCATTATCCATGGAGTCTGTCAATCCATCGAGATGCAGTTTGCCAATGAAGCATCTGTGGAGGAGGTTGCCGAGGCATGACTCCCTGTACTGGCTGAAGTAGCAGTACAACATGCTGACCAAGGAAAAACTCAAGTTAATGCTGAAGGAGAGCAGGACAACACAACTCCCACAGAACTGGCCAAGGAGCTCGTCAGCTTGATGCTCAATAGATCTATTCTACAAGCCACCACCAACCAGATACCTGAGGCCAGTTCCAATGCAATTGAGAGGGAAGTTATTGTTATACCAATTGCTTAAGCAACTACTGACAATGTATAGAATTCTGAAGTCAGTCAGTCAGCTAATGAAGCAATTAAGGAGGTTGTTGAGGTGACTGAAGCTGCACCTGTTTTGGTAGCTGAAGTTACTGAGGAAGCAACAGTGGAACAGGTTGCTGTTATACCCGATAAAACAAATACTGTGCCTGAACAGATTGCTGAGGATAGTCAGGTTCCTATGGATACAACTGTAGATGAAGTTGTGCCATATCAAGTTGTGGAGACAGATGCTCCAGAGAAGACCTCGAGCATGGATGCTATTGAGACAGTCTCTGCGGAGGATATAGAAGGGACTTCCAACAAGGATGATACACTTGTGAAATGTAAATAACTAGCTATTGCTGCTCTGCCCCTCATAATGATGGTAATAACTCATCGAGTGACAGTGATGATGAACCAGACAACCCCTCAATCTTCTTTTCAGGAAAAATCAAGATGACAATTGAGGAGATGATGGTACAGATGGCTGCACAGGAGGCAATGCTGAAGCTTCAAGCTGAGGAAAAACAAAGAGAAAAAGATAGTCAGGCCCTGGTCTTATCTCCTCATCAGAAAACAAGACCAGAGGTTGGGGTTGAGACTCCTGCTGACTCTCATGAAGCTTCTCTTCAAAGTGTGATGAATGATGTTCAAGGGCTAACAAGAGCCATTTAAGCACATGAGATGGTTATGGCTGCTAACATTCAGACTAATAACAACAAACACACTTCTGATATGAACAAGATAAGGAAGGAACTTTTTGAGCTACTAGGCAAAATTCAAGAAAAGTTGAATGTTGAATTTAATAGCCAAAATAGATCCCGAGCTATCTTTGAGGCCAGACAGAAAAATGCAACTAATACTCTGACGTCGGATATAATAGAGTTAAAGGACACTCAGGCTACTCATGGGATCGCGATACAAATCATGCAAGAGAACATCTTTTCTTAAAGACAGTGACATTAAGGGTCTCAAAACAGGATTTCAGATTCTTGAGATGCTTATAAGAGAAGTCAGGGCCATTTGATGAAGATCTATCCTGCTGAAGCTACTGAAATTACCAACCGACGGGCTAAACAGTTTGATGATGCCAAAAAGGGGGAAGGTAATGAGAAGCAAAAGCAGACAGAGCCCGACACTGCCATGATTGAGACCACGACTAGAGAGATTGATGAAGAAGAAGATAATGAAGAGGATCAGGTTCCTCTTTCCAGATGAAAAAAGAAGAGATCTGACTCTGGATATGGTCAGGATGCCAATCCTAAGAGAAGAAATGATGGAGATGGAGAAGGTGGAGCAGGTACTGGGGATGCTGGGACACAGACAACCGGCAGTACTTCACCACAGGTTACTGTTATTCCTACCAGACAAGGTTATCGTAAACAACAAGTACCAAGAGGAAGAAGAAGTAGTAGACAGCAGGTTGCTGATCCCAATGCTAAACCCTTTATGGCACAACCTACATAATATACACTTTCTGAAGAAAGGTGGAGGCAGCTGAAAGCTGTGGATGAGGAAAGAAAAATGAAGAAAGAGAATGAATATATATCAAGACTAGGAGATGTTGGATCTAGAAGCTCTCAACCTGTCTCAAGACACTCCAATCCTGATCAAGATGCTCCTCATTTTGTCAAGGATGATGTTCCAGCTGAAGTTTCTGCCATGCTTGATCAGAAACCTGAGAACATTATCGATCCTGCTTACTGGAACTTAGCAATCTTTCAAAATGTCAAATTACCTCTAGACAGAAATCCAACTTTTGAAGAGATCACCCTTTACAAAAGATCAGAGTATTTTAGATACTTCAGAGATCTTTATAAACTCAACTTCTTCAAAAACTTCCAATCCTGTGAGAAAGCTCTGAAGAAATATGAAGAGTTGGCAAGAGAAGAAAGGTTACAATGGCAGCATACGCTAATTGGAAGAGTCAAGAGAGGTGATTAGGTTCCTTACTGTCAAGACTTCTGGCTAAGGTGGATACAGGTCCCTGAGATAGTGAGACAGATGTAGAAATCCTATCAGGATTCTATCTCAAAATGGTGGAAGGGGACTGAATATGAAGAAGCCATCAAACAGAATCAGAAAGATGCTTCAGGGCATGATCGGGTGAGAAGGATACTGTTTGATGATAATGAAACCTGAAGAAGTAAGCTTACTACTTTTCTACGGATAGATATCTTATGTGAGCTTTCTTTGAAGAAAGAACTTTTGTATTCTTTATTCTATTTACTTCTGATGTTATCGAGCTAGTTTATTCTTGTGTATATAGCTCTGATACTTTGTACAGTACTTATACATCTTTGAGTATAAAAGTACTTAGTCTCATTCTGCTTATCTTTCTTACTCTTTTATGGGTTTTGTCATCATAAAAAATGGGGAAATTGTTGGGATATTTCTGTCTAGGTTTTGATGAGATAATGTAATGATAGATGAAACTTTAGAGTACCCATTTTCCACGTTTTTATAAGTGGATTATAGTGTGATAAGCTTACAACTTTTAGACTTGTTTTTCAAGTCATTTATATCAGAAAGATAGGATATACTGATCTTAGCATATTTCTCGAGTTGGAGAAGTCCTGAGTCTATCCTCTATGAAGAAAGGTCAGAAGGCTGAAGAAGGCTCTGCCTTCCAAGATCAGTAAGAAGAAGAAAACAAAAAGCTTTGGAAGCTGACTGCAGTTCTCGAAGAATAAGAAGCTGATATAGATCAGAAGACTGGCACAAAGCAGTAAATAGTCACTGCTAGCTACGCAGAAAGCTGGACGCATATCTAACATATTCAATGCAGTATGAGGTATATATTGAATATCATATGAAGAATGGTTCCTGTTAAGAATCCGTTAGATAGAGCTTGTGTCAAGCCAATAAGGTGATGCCATCTGGACCCGTGGCTCTGCAAAAGTACTATAGCCGAGGAGTGGCGCCATTAATTGCAAGGATTTGAAGATCACTTTTGACATGCACAAGGACTATGCCTCTCTTCAATGGGCATTTTTCCACTGATATATATAGAAGGGTAGAGTGACCTTGGAAAGTACTGAACAACTGAAGACTTTTGAATATACTACAAACACTCTCAAGTTTTCAAGCTCAGTCACTAAACCTTTAAGAAACAACTATTCAAGCACTCGAGCTCTCAAGTTCAAGGTTGTCTTCTCACTGCACCAGTTTCATATTCTTCGAGAACTGCAGTCAGCTTCCAAAGCTTTCTGTTTTCTTCTTCTTATTGATCTTGGAGCCTTTTTCAGCCTTCTGACCTTTCTTCATAGAGGACAGACTTAGGACTTCTCCAACTTGAGAAATCTGCTAAGATCAGTATATCCTATCTTTCTGATATAAATGACTTGAAAAACAAGTCTAAAATTTGTAAGCTTATCACACTATAATCCACTTATAAAAATGTGGAAAATGGGTACTCTAAAGTTTCATCTATCATTACATTATCTCATCAAAACCTAGACAGAAATATCCCAACAATGTTAGTTTTTATGTTTAAACATGAAAGTTTTTTATATTTGAGTATGTGTTCGAGATATATATATATATATAAGCAGCTTAATAAACAAGATAAAGAATAAAATAAATAAACCAATAAAAACACAAGGTTGAGTATCTAAGGTGGGGCAATCCTTCTGTTATATATATAATATTATATATTAATAAAATTATTTTTATATATTTAATTATATATATAGTATATATTATATATAAGAAAGAGAAAGAAAGATAAGAGAAAGTTTTGGTAGATAAAACGTTTTAGCGAGAGAAAATGTTGAATCGTTGCTAAGCGATGCCAAGTGAAATTATGTGAAGCATCGCCACTAATTCAATTTCAAATTGAAAAGATGCTCTGTGAAATATGCTTTGGTGGAATATAAATAATCACAATCTTTGAATGGAACGTGATTCTTCATGACAGTATTTGGAGATCTATAAAATATATAAAATCTTTTTAAGATTTACAACCGTGTATACACAAAAAACATATACATCAATAAGAATATATCAAAGTGATTATGCGACATGAATATATAAGAATTCTGTTTTTATATCATCTTTTTCTTCCTGAATACTTTCTTTTACGCAAACCTATGTGATACATGCTCCAAAAGATTTGAAGGAGTGTAACTTTCAAGTCTTTAAAAATATAGGTTTTGTATCATGGAGGTGAATTCCTTGAGATCAGTTACACCTATAGTGGGAGGAATTTATACCTTAAAGATAACACGTTTCGTGTGTTTAACCTATACTCATCTTTTCTCAGCCGTACTAAGAGAATCCACTAATGGTTTTTTTCAAGTAACAAAGATGATGGTATGATCCGCTCTTTCATAATCTCAAGAGTCTTCTTTTTATGGTCTTACTTAATAAGACATTAAATTTTTCCTTACAATCAGGCTAATGCCTAATTTCTAATTTCAACTCTAATTCCTTCTTTAGGAACGCATAGAGTCTTCCAGATAGTATAGTTTTTGGTATCCTTAAAGTTGTACGAGTGGATTTATTTAAGGAGGGAAAAAATGTGTTTGAATCTCCATAGATACCTAGATAGGGGTAAAAAGATATGTATTTGTTGTCTATATGAGTCACTTGTTGTATATGCTTTTTCACAAAATCTGAAATTCTAACATGTTCATTATACTTGTATTGTCAGTTGCTTTTCATTGAGCTAGCTAGCTTAAAGGTGGATGTCAGCTTGTAAAGCTTGCTTCAACCTAAGGCTTACTAAGCTAGCTACCTATTTTGAGGAGGCTGCATGGCTAGTTCTTAACTTTTTTTGTGTAATCAACTGGATATTTTTAAGAGATAGAGGGAGTGAAAGGGAGAGAGATACTAAAGACTAAAAAATTTGCATGATCCAGGTTCGAATCCTAGTCATCACACTCTGTACCTTTATAAAGATGAGATACTACCGATCAATTGGAATCTTCAATCTACTAGTCTTTAGGCGTCTTTGGGTCTCCAAGTCTTGAGGCATCTTTAGGTCTTTAGTTTGAGTCTTCAAGTGCATCCTCAATTCTCTTTGGCTCTACCTGAGAAATAAATTAGGAAAACAATGTTTCTTCCTTTTAACATGCTAAAAGAGTTTGAATACCCTCACTAAGTATACCAATTATTTGGTCTAGAGGATGAGCTTTAAGCCGCAATCTAATGGAATGAGATTCTTCAACTGCTTTGCTTGATGGACCAACTCAAGTTAGCTCAAGTTGTTGATTGGTAGGTGTTTCAAGTTGTTCAGATGTTCCTCCTGGATGATTGACGTCAGTCTCAACTATAACAATTTCTCCCTCGATTGTATGTACCTAGAGAGTGACCGTTATTGTAGCTATCTCAGCTAGTGGTTGTTGTTGTTGTGAGTTAGACTTTTGATTTACAAAAATAGTACTTATCAAAAGATACATGAAACGGTGTGTCCATTACAAAGGGACCTCTTATTAAATCCCTCATCAATGTCTTGATCATTGATGAGTAACCTAAAAAGGTTCGAGTAGGTCTCCTATACAACTGGTGCATGATTTTAGATCCATGCAATCGGGTTGGGTCAGATCCGACCCGAATCCGTGCATTTTCCATTATGTTTTTCCCCGGCCCTGACCTTTATGTTATGTGTTGGGATATTTCTGTTAGAATTTTGATGAGACAAATAACTTTGTATAGGAAGTTAGAGTACCCCATTTTTCCACATTGTTTGAGTGGAACTTAGTTTTGTAAAGTTTACTTTCTGGATTGTATGTAAAGATATGTAAAAATCAGAAAGATGGAAGTTTCTAATCTTAGCAGTATTCTGTAAGTAGTGAATTACCTCCAAATGATCTTTGATGATATAGTAGTAGAGTTTGGAGCTCGAGATAGAGTTGTCATCCAAAGTCCACAGTTCGATGATATGGTGATCACGGCTGAGATAAGAGGCTTTAATGTTGAGCGGGTGTTTGTAGACATGGGGAGTTCGGTGGACATTATGTTCATGGACTGTTTCAGAAAGATGAGATTGTCAGTCGAAGTGAAACATATGGAAACTTTCCTTTATGGATTTGCAGGGGAAGAAGTGACGGTGTTCGGCAAGGTACAATTGCCAATGGTTTTAGGAGAAAGGGGAGTGGAGACAGAACAAAACAATGACTTTTCTGCTGGTAGACGCACCTTCACAATATAATGTGATACTAGGTCGTCCCTCTTTAAGCACTTATGCAACAATTGTCTCACCCGCACATCTGATGATGAAGTTCCCGGTGGAAAATGAGGAAGACCGAATATTGGGGGTGGGAGTGGTTCATGGCGACCAACAAACACCTCGGCATTGTTATGTTGCTGCAGTTCGCCATTCGGAGTCCCGAAAGCGTAGCACCAAGCAAAGAGATCATACTGATAGAGAGAGGGATCAGAGCCGAAAGAAAGGGAAAGAGACGAACACATCAGAGTTTGAAGAAGGGGAATCGATAAGCATTGAATTAATTCCAGAGCAGCCTGGACATGTAGTTCGTATTGGCAGTCATTTAGCCGAACCAACCTGAAGCGAGATAGTACAGGTATTGAAGGAGAATGTGGATTTGTTCGTATGGAAGCCGGAAGATATGAAGGGTATAAACCCAGATATAGCAGTTCATCAGCTAAATATTAAGCCCGAAGCTCGGCCAATCAAATAAAAGTTGAGGCACTTTGGAGATGAGAAAAACGAGATAATAGAAAGAGAAGTTCAGAAGTTGCTGGAGATAGGGCACATTGAGAAGATCCAATACCCTCAGTGGTTGGCTAACGTGGTGTTAGTGCCTAAACCTGGAAACAAATGGCAGATGTGTATCGATTTCCGAGATCTAAACAAAGCTTGTCCAAAGGATCACTACCCACTCCCCCGAATGATAAATTGGTGGACTCAACTGCTTGTTGCGAACTACTCAGCATGATGGATGTTGCACAAGGATATCATCAGATTCTATTACATCCGAAAGACAAGCCCAAAGTTGCTTTCATCACTTCGTCAGGAACATATTGTTATGCAGTGATGCCATTTGGGTTGAAAAATGCAGGAGCTACCTACCAGAGGATGGTGGATAATGTGTTTAAGGATTAGTTAGGTCGGAATATGGAGGTGTATGTGGATGATATGTTGGTAAAAAGCGTTCAAGCGAGCCAGTATGGAATGCGGCTAAATTCGGCCAAGTGTTCGTTCAGAGTCAAGGCAGGGAAGTTCTTGGGATATATGGTGACAGAAAGAGGAATAGAAGTCAATCCTACCAAGATTCGAGTTATACATGAAATGTCCCCTCTACGAACTATAAAAGAGGTACAAGTTCTATCTGGCCGCATTGTTGCTCTAAGCAGGTTTATATCGAGGCTAGCGGATAGAGGGTTGCCTTTCTTCAAGATTTTGAGGAAAACTGGTCAGTTCGGCTGGAATGAACAATGTTAGAAAGCATTTGAAGATTTAAAGATTTTCATTTATTCGCTGTCATTGTTAAAGCAACCAAGACAAGGAGGTACGTTGATAATATACCTATCAATTGGTGAAGAGTCGGTCAGTTCGGTTCTTGTGCGAGAAGATGGAAAGGACCAGTTCCTTGTCTACTTTGTCAGTAAAGTTCTTCAAGGGACCGAAGTGCGGTACACTGAGATTGAAAAGGTGGCCTATGCATTAGTTACTGCGGCCAGGAGATTGCAGCCATACTTTTTGGGTTATGCGATAACAGTGCGAACTGATCATCCATTGAGTGTTGTTCTGGGAAAGCCTGAGGCATCAGGAAGATTAGTCAAATGGGCAGTCGAACTGGGTCAATTTGACATCAAGTATGAGCCTCGAACAACTATTAAAGGCCAGGCCTTGGCGGACTTTATTCAAGAAACAACTAAAGCACAAGAAAAGAATGAATGGGAATTGTTCGTAGATGGATCCTCATCTCGTCAAGGAGCCGGAGCTGGAATATTGCTAATCAGTCCGGAGAAAGATGAGTTACAGTTTGCCATAAAATTCTTGTTCAAAGCATCTAACAATGAAGCAGAGTATGAAGCTTTTTTGCAGGGCTTAAAGATAGCCGAACAGGCTGGAGCTCGCTACTTAATAGTGAAATCAGATTCACAGTTGGTAACACAACACCTCTGAAATGAATGTGAAGTCAAAGAAGACAGGATGATTTCCTATGTGGACAAAATCAGGGATATGAAGAATAGGTTTGAGAAGCTGCAGATCGAATAAATTCCCAAAGGTGAAAATCAGAAGACGGATTTTTTTATCAAAAATAGGCAGTTCGTTACGGGACTGTTCGCAAAGAAGTATAACTGTGATGGGCGTTGGGAGAGAGAATGAAGTTATGAATATTGACAAGGCGGAGCCCGATTGGAGAACTCCTTTTTTGCATTTTCTGGAAGGCAAAAGGGAAGGAACAACTAAGGAATTGGAAAGGTTAGAGAGGCAAGTTCGATTTTATTATGTTATTGATGGATTGTTATACAGAAAAACCTTTTTACCAACGGATGCAAGATGCTTATCTCAAGAGGAAGGGATTAAGATCTTAAAACAAGCTCACGAAGAAGGATGCGCCGAACATTCAAGGGCAAGAGCTTTAGCTCGGAAGGTAATACGAGCTGGTTTTTATTGGCCCACGATGAAGAATGATGCTGAGGAGCTTGTTAGAAGGTGTAAATCTTGCCAAAAACATGGATGGCGGATCCACACACCAGCCACAGATATGTTAACTACTTGTTCGCCTTGTCCCTTCGTTAGATGGGGAATCGACATAGTCGGTCCGTTTATGAAAACCAGGAGAAGTAAACAATTTTTGGTAATAGCAGTAGATTACTTCACCAAATGGGTCGAAGCCAAACCTTTAGTCAAAATTACAAAGGCCGACATGATCCACTTCATTTGGAAGAATATTTGTTGCAGATTTGGTTTACCAAGAATTTTGGTGTCGGACAATGGAGCTCAGTTCCGAGGAAAGAAAATCATTGGATGGTGCGAAAAGATGAAAATTGTACAAGTGTTTACCGCAGTTGCACATCCAAAAGCAAATGAGCAAGTCGAAGTAGTGAACCAGATCATAGTGGATGGACTCAAAAAGCGGCTCGAGTCTGAGAAGTCGAACTGGGTAGATGAACTACCATCAGTGTTGTGGGCTTACCGAACAACAGCTAGGTCGACAACGGAAGAGAGTCCTTTTAGTTTGGCGTTCGGAATGGTAGCAGTAGTTCCAACAGAAATCCAAAGAGAAGCTTTGCGGATCACCAATTTTGAACCACAAGAAAACGAGGAGTTTATCAGAACCGATCTGATTTTTTAGACGAACTGAGGGATGAAGCCCGAATTCGACATGAACTCTATAAAAGGCGCATTCAAGCAGTGTTTCATAAGAAAGTTCGAAAGAGAGAATTCCAAGTGGGAGATATGGTGTTAAGGCAATCAGACGCCTTGATCGATATTGGAAAGTTAGATGCTATTTGGGAAGAACCATATATTGTTTCAAAGATTCTTCCAGGAGGATCTTACGAACTGACAGATAAGGATGGGGGTAGGTTGCCAAGGCTATGGCATGTGAGTCATTTAAAGAAGTTCTATGCTTGAAGCACTTACCCTTCTGTATGTTGCTACTTTTTTCAATTCTTGTTATTTAATAAAATAAGAAACATTTACTCTTCGTGGATGTAGGTCGATTTGACCGAACCACGTTAAATCGTTGTCTTTCTTCTTTTTCTTCTGTTTTATATTGCTTTCATACGTCCTGATTAAGCGAACCAACACATTCCCTCGGAATGTCCTGATTAAGCGAACCAATACATTCCCTCGGAATGTCTTGATTAAGCGAACCAACACATTCCCTCGAAATGTCCTGATTAAGCGAAGTAACACATTCCCTCGGAATGTCGCGAAACTAACATTCCCTCGGAGTGTTCTGATTAAGCGAAGCAAAACATTTCCTCGGAATGTACCGATTAAACGAACTGGCACTTGATTACATACAGGTTAAAAGATCTGATAAGATGTCATCATAGGTAGAAGGTTGATTGATTACATAGAAAAATATAGAAAATATTCTTAAACAAAAAGTGTACAGATGAGTTAAACTAAGTCCGATCATAGGGATCTTCAGAGGAAGCTGGAAGAACAGAAGGAGCGGCAGATGAGGTCGGCAACATTGGAGTGAACATCTCCTCTGACAAATCTGCGGCACCCTCGATTTGAGGAGGATTCGAGCTGGAACTTTGACGCTCAGGAAGAACCTCCGAGATAGCTTGCTCTAAATATCCTTCCCATCACACCGTGTCAACTGACTTGCTCGGATTCCCCTGCTAGTCGGGAGGAGTAGAGAAAGATTGCATTAACTTTTGACCTAGCTCGAGAGGCGAAACTGAAATTGAGATTCCGACAGCACTTGACCGGTCTCTTGTTGATATTGCTGTAAGGTTCCCGTCACCTGCTCCTGGCATAAGCGAACTGCCTCTCGGAAATAGGCTTCGGCCATCGAAGCAGCTTTGGAGAGGAAAAAGACAGAGTTCCAAATCTGATGGAAGATCCTGTCGCGATAGCCTGCGACAATTAGCGTCATCTCCGGGCTCCGAGCGAATTGGTGATAACCTTCAATTGCTCCAGCTTGATAACCTTGCATCCTCATCTCCTCCCCGAACTGAGCCTTCAAGTTCTTTTCCTGCTCCAGTTCCTCTCAAAGCCTCCGGTTCTCCGCCTCCACTATAAGTAGAGTTGTCTGCTTCTCCATGGAAAATTTCTCTTTTTGTAGCAACAATTTCTCCTTCTTCAAACCATCTGATCGAGCTACTACTAGATTAACTTCGCATTGTTCCAGCAGAGTAGATAGTTTATCGGTCTTCTCAGCATGAATGGATAGATCGCTTTCTAGCATCTTTTTCTCATCTATGACCTCCTTTAATTTGGCGTAGCTCTTCCGAGTCTCAGCCCGCCGGCGAAGGGTTTTCTTAGCATAGTCCTCAAAAAACATTTTGGCATGGACAAGGCGGGTTAAATTCTTCCTCACCTCTTTCTCCTTGGGATCGAGCTCATCCTCGCCACTTTCCACCGCGCCTTCCTCCGTCAATGCCAGCTTACTCGCAGCTACCTCTTCAGTTCGCTGCTTCTTTCGCCTTGAACTCTGTGAAGAAGAAGCTCCCTTTTTCTTGGTGGGGGTTACTGCAGCCTGATCCTCACTAACCTCTGTTGTTTAATCAATGGGCTCAGAGGGCGCGCTCATAGCAGGAAGTGGGCTAGGTTGGATTTTTGAAGTGGACTGAATGACAGTTGTGGGAGAGACAGGTCCCAAACTCTTTAGGAGAACCCCCGCCTCCTCTTGCAGGATGTTCTCCGTTGAGCCAGGCGTCTTGCCAGCCAATTTGGCAAGACGAGCTTCCTCTACCTGCTTATAGGTCGCAGCCACGCCAGGATCTACGCCATGCTGGGGGAGAGAAAAGAGTTCACTCCTCAGCAAGAATCTCGGCAACAAAACTGAAAAATTGATTCATCGTCTTGTCTACAGAAAAGAATAATATAGTCAAGTCATAGTTCGATACAATAGTATGAATTAACGTGAGAAAGTACAAGAATTAAAGAATGACCTAAATTGAATCCGGTGGGGGTTTGGTTGTTCGGATAGAACCCCCAAAAGGACAACAAGGACTCGCGGGAGCTTAACCTCACTATGTTGAACCATCCCTTGTCAAAAATTTTATTCAGAAGAGAAATTTGAAAATCGGTTCGAGGAGGAGGATCTAGTTGGGCAGAAGTCTGAGCCCATGGAAGCGAACGAAAAGGTTCATTCACTGGTTCGCGAATAAAACAATAGTATTTCTCCCAGAAACTGACTTTCTCGTCCCCGGGAGACAGAAAAGAAGCTCGCCTCTTGCCTCTACGAGGGCTTAAATAGAAGCGGAAAAGGTTTGTATGTTTTAACACAAAGCAAGATCGGAATCGATCAGAAGTTGGTTCGACCCCCATCCATTTACAGACCATATAAAAGGAAACTATATATACTTATAGAATTTGGGTGGTTCGGACATACACCAAAAGCCGGACCAATCTCAAGAAAAAATGGATGAATAGGAGGAACTAGCCCTAGGGTTACATGCTTCAAAAACCAAGTCTAATGGCCAGCGGGAGCTCTATGGGGCCTATCATCAGGGTTATGAATTATAACCGAATAACCACCCACCAGGAAGGAGCTAAGTAATATGGTATGAGTATGAGTGGCCTTAGTGGAAGAAAATACGGTATCTACAGACTTCTTCCGGGATTTTTTGGGGAAATTGGATGTTCTTCTTTGTGGTGAAGAAGGAGAATTAGGGTTCATAGATCTGGAATCAGAATGTAGAGGGCATTGGTCAAAACCCTCTTCTGAGTCACTCTCATCCCTAAGACGAATTAAACGATTGGAAGATGTCATTGAAATATAAGGACTAAGAAAAAGAAGATTGGTACCTGGGAGTTGAAGAATTCTAGAGGTTGGGAAGAAAGTGCGATGTTGATAATAGATCTACAGTGATTTTTTCTGGTGAAAGGATTTTTCAGCGTTTTTGCAGAAGGATTTCTGGGATGATAAAGGTGATATATATAGGGAGAAGATGACGTTTGGTAGGGAAGACAATGATTGATTTTTGGGGGGAAAATTTGAAAAGTCGCGTTTTTAGCCTTTGGATGCAACGAAATCTAACGGTAGAAGACGAAGAGACGCTAAGTGGGAACATGCTTTGCCACGTGTCGATTGGATGGGACAGAAGCTGCTGAAAAGACGTTTCGCCTCGAAAAGGAGCATCAAGTGTTCGGCAAGCACATTAGCGACCTTCACTAGTGTGTGTAAACACACTTTGAAGGGGGGGAGTACTTGATATGGTCGAACTGACTCGAATCAGGTTTTCTTGCTTGAATCCGAACTAAAGGTGGAGACCGAATCGAACTTGCTCGAATCCGAACTAAAGGAGGAGACCAAATCGAACAGCTATGGCGCGAATTAATCCGATTCCGGAGCATGTCGTCAAACGGACTAATGATAAGGATAAGACAAACTTAGCGAACTAGTTCGAAGATAACTGTCCGCTATTTTCATGGAACTAGTAACCCATATCCCACGTTTTCTGGGGAATCTCAACTGTCACATCTCACAGGGAGTATAAATACTTAACAGGTTCATTCTTTTTATTTTTCATACGCACAATCACACTAAAAACACATAAATATTCTCTTCTTTTTTCTGACTTGAGCGTCGGAGTCCCATCGCCGGGAATCCCTCCTAGTGTTTGTTAATAGGAGAAATCAAGTTTCTAGTCGGAGAAGAAGATTATCGGGTCGGAGCAACATCACCTACCACTTAAGTGGTGAAATTGAATCAAATAAATCAATGTGTAGCAGCTATAAAATTCGGCTTGAAAGATGTTTTAACTTGATTTCATATTTTGAAGGCATCACAATTCCATTAATAAAGATTATTTAATACACACATAAAAATATCAATTCATATTATATAAAAATATAACATAATACAACTCTAGTCTAGTCAAGACAAGTTGGTCCGACCCGAGGTGGCCGACGGTCTTAACCAAGAATTCACCATGTTTCGACCAAACATATACCATAAAAATAACTTGTTCAAAAGAATAGTATTTAAGAAGTTACTTTTAATTTTAAGACCCCAAGGCAGAAGGTTATAAAAAGCAACAATTGGCAACTACGGCGTTTTCTCCTAAAAGGGCTTCAACCATTCCCTGTCCGTCTCGACTCGCACGCAGTCACACACACATACACAAGGAGCAAATTCCATTAGAACAAGCTTCGATTTTTCTTCAGCAAGTCCAAACGATGTTCTACAGAGGGTAAGGAGCATGAAGATTCTCTTCTCTTTCTTAATTTCTCTTCCTTTTATTTCCCGCAATCGATGTTCAGAATCCCTAGCTTATTTTGAAGTTCATAATTTACAAAAAAAAATTCTTTGAAATTCCGCTGCCATTTATATCCTTAATTTAGATAAAATAATCTAGCATCAGAAATTTTTGTGTTCTACTGTCTTTGAATATGTTCGGTTCAATTACTTGTTACTAGATTTATGCAAAATTTTAATTTTAATTTTTCAAGTTATTCTTATATGTTGCGAATCTGATTTTGTTCTGCAGATTATCCTTGTTTTTTTTCTTTTTTCTGTTTCTCATTCATAAGGTAAATTGATTTTGATATGTTTCATTGTCCGTTTAGATATATTGTTTGAAAAGTATTTATTGTAATGTTATAGAATTGATCACCTACATTGCTGATATGTCGAAATTTAAGAGAATTAACCTCGCTACTTTGTAATAATTATCTTGTAAATGTACACTCAAGCTGTAGCTACTTGCTAGGTTTGTGAACTAGCTCTAACAATTCATATAAAAAAGCATCCATATGAGAATCATGATTTTCTTAGCCAAATTTATTAATGGTTAATTAATAAATGAGGGGCTGATCTGGTGAATGTTTTTGTTTTGTTGGCTACGAAGTAAATATTTGGATAGTGGTGATGCAAGGGAGATGGGTTTGAAACGGCAGCGGTTGATGGATCGAGGTCCTTCATATTATGGTGCTCCGGGTCCAAGTTATATGTATGATGCTCCACCTCCACCGCCTCCTGCATATTCTTATATCCCCCCGCCTTTTCCTGTGGTCCGGCTCCGAGGCCTCCCATTTGATTGTGCAGAGGCTGAAATTGTTGACTTCTTCCATGGTCTAGACGTTATTGATGTCCTGTTTGTTCATAAGGGTGGCAAGTTTACGGGAGAAGCTTATTGTGTTTTGGGATATCCTCTTCAAATTGATTTTGCATTACAGAGAAACAGGCAAAACATTGGTAGGAGATATGTTGAGGTTTTCCGAAGTAGAAAAGAAGAATACTATAAGGCCATTGCAAATGAAGTTTTTGATGCTCCTGGTGGTTCGCCTCGCCGTGGGTCCTCGAGGGCGAGATCTTCTGATGAGAGGGACTTGTCAGAATTTAAGGGGGTGTTACGGTTGAGGGGGTTGCCGTTTTCTGCTAGCAAGGAGGATATTATAGACTTCTTTAAGGATTTTGCGATTTCAGAAGACAAAGTTCATTTAATAGCTAATTCTGAGGGAAGGCCAGCTGGGGAAGCATTTGTGGAGTTTGCAAGTCCTGAAGATTCAAGAACTGCAATGTCTAAGGATAGGATGACCCTAGGATACCGCTATATTGAGCTTTTCCCTGCATCACGTGAGGAGTTGGAAGAAGCTTCTTCAAGGGGGCGGTAACTACTCCAACCTTTCATTTTCTGTTATTCTATAATTGTAGTGGATGTCATTTTGATTGATATTTGGTCGTGGAAAACCTTGTCTGTTGTTTGCCTTATATGTATCTTGTTACAACAATTAACTTGTACAGGTTATCTTCTTGTTTGTTGGGCATGTCTGATAACTTATTTTATCCATGCTTGTTTTCTGTGTCTTGCATGTTGGACAGTATTTGTTTCTTTGCTCACAGTCCAACACTCCCAACAAATGCACAGACACTACTTTTGAAATTTGCATTGGAGTTTGCACATGGAACATATATATTTCCTTGGGCAAGACAGTTTATGGTATAGTTCAAGGCTCAACTTCTGTACAACGCCCTGCTTTATGTAGAGTTAATATTCTAACAACATCATGGGCTGTCTAATAAATTCATTATTGATTATAGAGAACATTTTCCTGCCATTAATCTGGACATAAGTTATATTGAGGACATGATGATTATCATAACTATTTTGTATCATCTGCTTTTTAGTTACTTAACATATGGTTACTCCAGCCTGTGGTTGTGATGTTGTATCGATGATCTTTTTGAAAGATTCCCTGAACTTAATACTAAAGATGGTGGTTTAGAAACTTTGGAATTTATAGATAGCAGCGACTATTTCTCGTATAAGGGTTTTGCTGGTGGAAGTACTATTTTTGTTTGATGCCTCTCTTTACTTTTTGGGGGCTTTGGAATTTAACTTTAATGTAATTCACCTGATAATAGTTTTCTAATGGCAAACTGAATTTTGTTATTATAGGTGGATAGAAGCTTATCTAAAGCCTCAGCAGTATTAAATATAGTGGACTTGATATGAAAATTTGCACTATGAAACCCACAATCACTTACTAGAAGGAAAGAGAAGAAAACTTGCCATGGGTATCAAAATTGTTCTAGTTCATTGTTTCATCTTTGTTAATTTAACATGCTGACATTGGTTTAGTTTATAGTTATCTGTATATAAATAGTTAAGAGTCAACAGAGCAGAAGATTTAAAACTGAGGATACTTCACGGATGAAAAAGTATTTATCTCTTATGAGAATTCCTTGGAAGCTTTGACAGTTGACTGGTTCAATAGACTATTAGCTGCTGCATGGATTTAGTTATGTGACTATTCCAGCTAATATTTAGATATCATGGCTACTGGTTGCTGCATGAACTCAGTTGCATGACGAATAGCTATGGCCTCAGTATTACAAACTATGAATCTAATGATGGTTAAATAAGGTTTTGGCTTCAGTGCATAGTCTTCATGTTATTGGTTAGCTGCCATCTATTGTACACATCCTTGGGCAATCACTTTGTCATGGATATTAAGATATCATATTTTTAGTATACGTTTTGTTAGATGCTTTGATCATCACAATTAAATGTATGGAATAATCACAAAATCCGTGAGTGCAACAGAGTCAGTGATCCTCATATCCAATTAGTGAATTGTACCGAAGCTCCATTGCCACTTTTGATCTTTTAATTTGATGCACTTCTGAATGGCTTGTCTTCGGGAAATATAATCCAACTTGCTTATTTAGTTTTTTCAATTTGGAACATATGCTTTATCTCAGTGAAATGAAATCCTGTAATATTTAAATGTTGTGTGAATTTTGATGATGCAAGATGATCTGGCCAAATCATCTACGTTACGTTTCTTTGCTCTGATTCATCATTGAAAGTGACAGCTGGTAAACATGTGTTCATTCAGGTTGATGTCAAAATCGTTCGAGGGGAAGGATGCTACTGAACCTACAGCTGTATTGCGGATGAGGGGATTGCCATTTTCAGCTGGCAAGGATGATGTGATCGATTTTTTCAAGAATTATTCTTTGTCTGAAGAATCAATCCACATAACGTTTAATTTTGAGGGAAGGCCCACAGGAGAAGCTTTCGTGGAGTTTAGTAGTGCAGAAGATGCGAAAGCAGCATTGGGTAAGGATAGGATGACACTTGGGAGTCGTTATATAGAGCTATTTCAATCGTCACCAGAAGAGTTGAACGAGGCTGTATCAAGGGGACGCTGACATTTTTGGGCTGTTAATAACAACTTATTCATGAGTTTTTCTACTTGCTATCAGAGAAGAATGTAAGGAACATTTGCTGCGTGTCTAGCTTAAACTTGTTATTTAAAATGGAAATTAATGGATTGAGAATTGATGCTACGCTACTGGGGAAGTTTTAATCTTCAAACTTATAATATCTTCTCATACTTCATTTCACATTCTCATTTTGTTCGAATCGCTTAGTATGCATCTACGACAACACCACCTTCTCATCTCCTCCAGATGAAGGATGAGACCCCTCTATGTATTGTTTTAGATTATGTCGTCATTTTCATTATTTGTTAGCTCTCACCAGACATTCAACAACAATTTGAGAAGTTGAATTTTGCTTATATATGTCTTATATTGAGAACAATATAAAATTTTAATTATAGTTTTAGTTGGTTTTTTATGTAAGTTGTTTGTTTTTCTAATTCCCTATGTCCTCCCCACTTCGACATTAAAATGCTTTCTTTATGAATAATTATGTCATTTCCATAAATATTAGAAGGGATAATTATAGTAAAAAAATCGGGTTAAATGCATGAAATCCCCTTGTGATTTGGAAAGTTGGCGTCGCTCCTTCCTTTGTTTTCAAAATAGCAAAGATTACATTTGGGTTAATAAAAAATCAGTGCATTTTCCCCAAAATCGTTAAACATAAAATGAGTGCAGTGCACGCTCCTGTAGTGCGAAATTTGTTGCTATTTGATCACTCTTTAAGTGTTAGAAGACTAAAATAACCTTACCTTTTGGCTATAAATCACTTCCTTGTATATCTATTTTTCCATTGTAAAAATTGCAACAAACCCCCTTTTCACAACAAAGCATGGTAAATTTTTTAAGTTCATTGCACTGTATCTTGTAAAATTTAATTAACAGTTTTTTTATTTTAATTATTGTTTAATGTTATTTATTATTTAATTATTGATTACTACTTGTTTAATTAACCGTTTTTATATTGTAAATTTGTACCAAATATATATTATGCATATACTCCATTTATTACAATTTTTGTAGGAGAAATGTTTTCCACATTTAGGCCATCAATATCCAAAAAGGAAAAAAACTTTAGATTTAAGGTATAGTAACAAGAAATGCTACTGTCGTAAAAATGCTGAAATCAAAGTTGTTGGCCCGTCTAAAGCTACAGTGGGCAAACTATTTTGCACGTGCCGATCGTATCAATGTGGGTATTTTGCTTGGCTCCAACCCATATCAATTGGATGTTGTACAAATGAAATGCAAATGCCAGAATTGGAAGAAGAAGTAGACTTTTCTGTTGTTGGAGTTGACAATAATTCTACTTTATTGATTTCCAAATGCAATGATCACTCACTGAAAATTGAAAAGTTCGATAAAAACCAAGCAACTATCGAATGCATCACTTTCATTATTTGGGTTCTTCTTATTATTGTAATTCTTAAGTAGTACTATCATTGTTAAGTACTTGAACCTTTTAGTAATTAGTTGCACTGACTTGCAACCACTATGTGACTATTTTCTATGTCATTTGCAGACCTATGAATATGAAAATTAAGTATGTGAATTTTGTGAATGCTTGAAATATACACATGTGTAACAATGGAATACCAAACAAAACATCACCAAGATAAAAAATGAAACACAAAGTAACAAAATTCTTATCAATTGCAAACTACATATCAAGTATCAATGGCAAAACAATATCAATATGTATGCCAAAACAGTGGTTGGACAAATTAAAAACAAATGCCAACCTATCAAGTATCAATGGCAAACACAAAATATACCCACCACTAGTCTAATTAAGCATCACATGCTTAAAAAATCTACTATTTGTTGTTTGTAGAAAGCAACATTCAACAAAAGAAACATGGTTGCAACCTATTCCCAAAATATGTACCCAAAATAGGGTAAAATTCAGATTTCATACCCGAAACTAGACTATATTTCAGATCGGGTACCCCAATGTCATCCCTCATCAGAAGTAGTCCCCCAATTTTTTGAAATTAATCAAAAAACATCATCGCCATTAAAATTCCGTCCATTAAATTAACCATTAAATTAACCTAACCTGAAGTGTTTGGAGCGAAAATTAACACAAGAACCCTAATTTTTCCCCTAAATATCAAGACTGACGAGCGCAGCTTAAATTTCTGGACAAATATTAATCGATTGTGGTTATTTTTTCTTCAATTCTGCTATTGAAGTTCGATTACGTGTTTAGAATGTCCCAAAATAATGTTTCATCCTCAAATTCAAGCTGGTGTTCTTCAAAGGGGTTGCATACACAACAACATTGTAAATGTGGATTTGAGTGGTCTCAAACGTCGAACAAGTGGTCCCAGCCTTGCTCCATTTGTGGAATTCATGTTTGAGCTCCTTGATTTTATCGAGAGATAGGTCTATATTGATGTGCTCGAGATGGTAATCAGGAAGGGAAAGGGACAGGGGAATTGGCGGTTGCTCCGACGTTTGCGGTGGCGGTGGAAGGAAATCACGGCACCACTCAAGAGCGGTGCTAGGGTTTTTAGCACCCTTCACAATTTCTCCGATTGCATTGAGGAATTGTGCAGATCCGAGTCCATCGTAGATGGTGTGGCAAAATATCAGCCCAATCACGAATCTGTTGTATCCAAATTGTGTTACCTGCATCTGCACCAGAGGATCAGTACTCTGTTCTGGTGGAATAGGAAGAAGCTTGTCGTAAGGGATTGCCATGGCGTCATGGAAGCAATTGACAACATCCAAGGTACAATCAGCCAATGCATCAACGAACCAAACAGCGTCGTTCTCGGAGCAAGCAAGTCGAAGCTGGTTCTGATAAAAAAGGCAAAGCCTCCCTGCAAGAGGGTAGTAGGGAACCAATGCCTTGGACATAAAGGTTTCTGTTCTTAGCTTGGGCGATTTGGGGAAAAAATTAGGGTTTGAATGAAATTTTCGCACTAAACCCGTTCCAGGTAGTTAAGTTCCGTCCAAACCGATGGAATTTTGACGGCGATGATGTTTTTTGATTAATTTGAAAAAATTGGGGGACTACTTATGATGAGGGATGACATTGGGGTACTCGATCTGAAATATAGCCTAGTTTCGGGTATGAAATCTGAATTTAACCCCCCAAAATATGTACCCAAACAGCCTTACAAGTTCAAAATGAATTATGCAATTTTCACAAAATATTTCAAACTTCCTAGGTACCCTAAATAGCCATCAACTCTTTGGTGCCTCTCTTGTTGATCTTTGTTTGAGATATTTCTAGCCTTCTAGGTTTCTTTAATAAGTGATCTCCAGATTTAGGCACTTGTTAACAAGGATTAATAAGATGCCAAAACACAAGTATAAAACAACTAACATAAATCAAGTATAAAACAAGTAAAAGAATGATCTTTTTACCTGATCTTGTGCACTAGATGGTTGAGTAGGATTTGCAATGGTTGAGGCTTGAGTAGACTATGGAGTGAGATTAACAGGTGCCTGTAGAGTTTATAATTGGTTTGGTCCATTATCAGTTTTAAAAAAAAAGGAACAAATCAAGTAATGGAATGTTGTACTTAAACCTAATCTTGATGTAGAGCCCAAACAAATTGAGAGTTGAAGTTCTGATCAACTGCATCTTGGATCAACTTGAGAAGTCATCTAACATCAAATTATAAATAATCAGTTAATGATTGAAATAAGGAGAAAATGGTAATACATTAAAATTGACTCAAGAGTAAGTCCATTTAACCTCTTCTTGTGCAATATCTTCCTGCACAACAAGTGGTTTGTTGGGACATCCTCTCTTGTTGTGACCTAATTTGTTGCAAATTGAACATGTATGTGTAAGACCCTTTCTTGATGTTTTCACATGATCCCTTTGATCATTACCATCAAGTCTTCTCCTCTTCTTTGGTCTACCCTTTTTCATTCTCACATCCAAAGGTGCTACTGGACCCAAGTTGGACTCCTCAAAGTCCTGCATACCAGGGACATGATTCACCATATGGTTATAGACTCTCATATACACTTTTTTTAAAAAGAAAGAGTACACATAATTCTCAACATTAAATCTATGTAAGCCTATGCAAGCCATTGCATGACAACAAGGATAGCCATACAATTGATAGAAATCACATGTGCAATGACCTTCTTTTAAATATACTATGTGGTTTTCTAGGAAATGCATCACCTCATACTTATCATCCCCTACCCAACTTGCAAAATAGTTTCTACTCAATCCCCTTTGGTGTTCAATCTTTTTTATTATATTTGGACAAACTGACTCATTGTATCCCAACATCCTAGCCCTCTTTACTTGTATTCTTGTCATGCATCTCTTTCTTATCCACTCAAACATATCAATTATTGGCAAATCCCTAGATGGTAATATAAAGTTGTTGAAAGACTGAAAGATTGTTCACAATCACATCACATTTAGCTTCACAAGAAAAGAAACACCTAGCCCAGTGTTGTGTGTTCACTCCTCTCAACCACTCATAAGTTGTGGTTTCATCACTAACCTTGGGAGACAACCTCTATTTCCTTCATGATCCTATGATGACTCTTAACATTATAGGTACCTGCAGCTTTCCAAAATAGTTTTTTTAAGCTCTAAACCCCTAAATTTGACTTTAAAGTTATTATACATATGCTTCAAGCAGAACCTATGAAATAAACATATCAAAAAAACAAAAAAGAAAAAACACTTAGAATCTGCATAAATAACAACTATATATAATTTGCATAAAAAAACAAAATTTACAAACTGAAAAAATATAAATTACCTGTGTTCAGAATTTAGTGTCAATTCATTGACAGCCTCAATCAAGCCTTTTTGTCTGTCACTCAAAAAAGTCCAACCTTTCTCCTCAGCAAAGCCAATGTCAGTCAACAACTTTAAAAACCACTCCCAGCTATCTTGCTTCTCAACCTCCACATAAGCAACGACTATGGGTTACATGTTATCATTCTCATCCCTCCTAACAACTGATAACAACTAACCACTATGCAACCCCTTCAAAAAACATCTATCCAACCCTATAATTTGTCTACAACCACTCAGAAAACCCTCTTTAATTGGGCCAAACAACAATACATCCTATGAAACTTAGGTGGATCTAAGTTCTTATCAACTTTCAACACAAGTGAACTACCAGGGTTATGCTTAACAACTGTTCACAATAATCATACAATTTGTTATATTGTTCAGCTATGTCAACAATTAAGAGTTTCAATGCATGTCTTTTTGCCCTATAAACCTTATGCAAACTACATTCAATTCAACAATCTCTTTTGATTCTATTCATCAAACCATGAACTGACTCATTTGGATTATCTTTCACTGCCTCAAGTATCCTCTTAGCTAGGTACTTATAGTCTGTCTGATTATTTTCAACTCTGTAAGTACAAGTATGTCTACCCTTTAAAGTCTTAACCTGAAATGTTGTGTTTTTCTGCACAATAGAGGCTCTCAATCTCCAATCACACCCACCTTTACACTTAGCAGTTATCAATTTAGATTCATTTTTAATGTAACTCAATTCATACCCCTTTCTAACAGACTAATCTTGTAACACCTCTTTAAATACATTCCTATTAGGAAACTTCATCCCAACTACCAACTCAAATTGGTTCATGTCAACACCTTCTGTCCACTCATCATATACACTCGATTTCAATCCAAGAAACGAGAAGTATTTTTAGTGAAATTGGATAGAATGGGATGAGATTTGGAAACCTTAATTTTTCCTCTCTTTAAAGTTTGTTTTCACTTTTACTCGCAGTGTGAAATACTTGGTTAATATTGGGGGCATGATGGAAAGTTTACTTTAAAATTTAATACCGTTAACTAAGATTTTAAAAAATGGGATGTGTGCAAATTTTTTGTTAACCCAAGTGTAAAATCCTTGCCATTTTGAAAACAGAGGGGGGAGCGACGCCGAATTTTCAAAGCACAAAAGGGTTTCATGCATTTAACCCTAAAAATCATAATCTTTTACTTAAATTTCAACTTTAACAAAATATTTTGATCATTGTAAAAAGGGTTAATTTTATATTTCATAACCAAAATTAGGCTTTATTTCAGGTCTGATACACATAAGTTACACCTCATCATAAGTAGTCCTCAAGTTATACAAAATTAATCTGATTTCGTCCCCACCGTCTAAAAATCGTTAACTCCGACGAAAGTTAACTACCACAGTCGTTTTGGTGGCAAAATGCCCTAATTTCATCCCCAAAAACCTGGGCCCGCATTCGTTTCATGTTTTTGGCAAAGAAACATCAATATTTCACTCTTTTTTATTGATTATTCTCCATTCACCTTCAAATTTTGTATAAGAATGTCAAAGAATTTGAGTTTCTTCACGTATAGTACAATTTTCTCTCTCATCTTTCCTACCCTTGTGTGTCGCCTCAGACGAGCTAGAAGGATCAGTGAAAGCTATTGCTTGACTTGTATCTGGAAGCAAGCTCTTGAGCTTTTGTTGTTGAGATATGACGGCTTGGACACTAGATTTTGAAAGAATTTGGAGTTACGAGCAAGATGATTAAATGCATTCGAGGACAACTTCTCGTAGTTTAAACCAATGCACACTTTTATCTTTTGTTCTTCGAACAAGCCTGAATGAACTTGCATCATGTTTGATCAATCATCAACTGAAACAAACAAAAAAGTAATTCTTGTATTTTAATCTAAGTTTCTACTCAACAACAAACGACCATATAATTTGGATACCTCGACATACATATTCACCACGTAGTAGACCCCATCACATGAGTCTCTATCTTTATCCGGTAGTGCCTTCATTAAAGCCAATAACTTGGATGGTTTCAAGTGAGAATCTGGTGTAACTTCGGCTAGATTAAAAATCCATCAGCTTCGCGACTCTTCTCAATTGCCTCAAAGGCACACAACAAACTCTTTTGCCAAGAAAAGACCTAAGAAACCTAAGAACAAAATTCTACATCATACATGCAACTTGTCTTGATCTAAGATGGAACGAGCAAATTATCTAAGCTCGTCCAGTCTAATTGTGAACCAATCATACCCTCTAACTCATCCCTGGACGACAAAGTTACGTTCAAATTCAAAGCAACTCTAAGCACCCCAAACAAGCTCTTGTAGACCACACAATTTTTTTCCAAAGAATCAAGCATGTGAACGACCATTTCAACGACTCTAATGTTCTCATCCATCAATAGCAACAAGATAACTTGTATTTCTAGTAGCAAGCAAAACCCATACATTCGAGTAGCAATAACATCAAACAAATCCCAAAACAACATTTTTTGAATCAGTAAGCATTTTATCATACTTTTCTTACAAAAAATAAGAAAACATGTTGTATTAAGGTGTGGAAATTGATCTAACTTTGTTTCTTCTTACCATGAACAGGTTGATTGGGACTCAAAAAAACAACAACAATTCAAATTGATTAAGGGCAGAAGCTAGAGTTAAAATTTGGATGACTTTGATTTGGGAAGAGAATTGATTGACTGAATTTTTAGTTTTTAGAATAAAAATTAGGGTTCACAAAGTTGAAGGGAAGAGAATGCGCGTTTTTAGGGATTGGGGGAAGAAATTAGGACATTATGCCCCCAAAACGACTATGGTAGTTGACTTTCGTCACAGTTGATGATTTTTAAACGGTGGGGACAAAATCTGATTAATTTTGTATAACTTAGGGACTATTATGATGAGGTGTGACTTATGTGTACCAGACCTGAAATAAAGCCTAGTTTTGGGTATGAAATTTGAAATTAATCCATGTAAAAACTAGTAGTTCAATCCATTCAAAGTGCGGTTTATTACTTGTTATGAGAGCATATACAATTTGTAAATAATATAATGAAGTTTCTATAATATTCATAACATCTTTTATTATTTTAAAATTTGTATAATATACAAATGCATTATTCATATATCTATTGATTTTAAATCAATAACATTTAATAACATTGATGATGATTTAGATCCTAATAAGAGTCAAATAAGTCTAGAAGGGATGAGGAATAGACTTTAAAACCTTTTCAACTAAGATAACACATGAGTTTAGTTGCAGATCTACTAACAATTAATAAGAGAAATTAATAAATGATGAAATAGACTAAGTAGACGCTGATCACTTGGCTGAGATCAAAGGGGTGAGCTATAAATCTCTATGTGAAAGTATGAGGGTTTAACTCTTCTCTTCTATCATAAAAGCAAATATAGCATGTGATATAGTCGAACTAAAACGAATCGGGCTTTTTTCTCTTAAACCGAACTAAAGTCAAAGTCAGCATGCGTGAACAACTTAAAGAAGCGAACAAAGGTTACTTCAAGATGAGCGAACTGTTCTACGACGTTATTTATGAATTGATTCATGATGACGAACTAATTCATGATGACTGCTATTTCAGCGGGTCAGTTACCCATATCCCATATTTTTTGGGTCAAATCTTAACTACCACTATTCCAGGGAGTATATATACTTGCTATATCATTCTTTTATTTTTTACACACAATTATATTAAAAACACACACGCATATTGCTTGAGAGATTTCTGTTTAGCAACCCTATTGACTTGAGCGTCGGAGTCCTATCGCCGGGAACCCCTCCCGGTGTTTGTTTTGCAGGTCTTCGGGTTTGAGATTTCGAGTTCTTGGATTGAAGAACAAGAGCGTCGGATCGTAGCAATATCAATTGGCGCCGTCTGTGGGAAATGTCTGAGTTTTAAGACGTTAAAGTATTTAAGATGGTGAATACCAGAGGATCTAAGAAAGCACTGGAAGTAGAAGAGACATAAAAAAGACAGGAAGATGGAGAAAACAACCGGAGTTCTACTCCAATAGATCCGCCTCATACCATTACGTTAACACCAGATGAGTTGTCGGATTTGATAGTGGCTGTTGTTCAAAAGGCTCTGGGTAAGCAACGAGTGGAATCACAACATGATAATGTGGAAGTTCGTACGGAAGTAGTGTAGTAGAATGATAAATCTCAGACTGATGAAAGGGAGAACCGACTCGCTCGGTATGTCGTCGAACATGTACGAACTGATTAATGATGAAGCGGGATGAACTGGAGAGACTGATTAGGGAGAACCGACTCGCTCGGTATGTCATCGAACAGATACAAACTGAGTAATGATGAAGCGGGACGAACTGAAGAGACTGATTAGGGAGAATCGACTCGTTCGATATGTCGTCGAACAGATACGAACTGATTATTGATGAAGCGGGATGAACTGGAGAGACTGATTAGGGAGAACCGACTCGCTCGGTATGTTGTCGAACAGGTACAAACTGATTATTGATGAAGCGAGACAAACTGGAGAAACTAATTAGGGAGAACTGACTAGCTCGGTATGTCGTCGAACAAGTACGAACTGATTAATGATGAAGCGGGACGAACATGTTTGAATTCAATACTTGAAGTGCCACACTTATGTATGTTGCTTGCTCTTTTTTTTCAATTTCCCTTACCTTAATAAAATGAGAAATATTCACTCTATGTGGATGAAGGCTAATTTACCCGAACCACGTTAAATTGTTGTGTCTTTTCTCTTTTGTTTGATTTCATATGATTGCTGTTATGCTTGATGATTAAGCGAAGTGAAACATTCCCTCAGAATGTCCCGATTAAGCGAAGTGAAACATTCCCTCGGAATGTCCTGATTAAGCGAACTGCAACATTCCCTCGGAATGTAAACACTCCCTCGGAGTGTCCTGATTAAGCGAACTGAAATATTCCCTCGGAATGTCCTGATTAAGCGAACTGCAACATTTCCTCGGAATGTAAACACTCATTCGGAGTGTCCTGATTAAGCGAACTGAAACATTCCCTCGTAATGTCCTGATTAAGCAAACTGCAACATTCCCTCAGAATGTAAACACTCCCTCGGAGTGTCCTGATTAAGCGAACTGAAACACTCCCTCGGAGTGTCCTGATTAAGCGAACTGCAACATTCCCTCGGAATGTAAACACTCCCTCGGAATGTCCTGATTAAGCAAACTAAAACATTCCCTCGGAATGTCCTGATTAAGCGAACTGCAACATTCCTTGGAATGTAAACACTCACTCGGAGTGTCCTGATTAAGCGAACTGAAACATTCCCTCGGAATGTCCTGATTAAGCGAACTGCAACATTCCCTCGGAATGTAAACACTCCCTCGAAGTGTCCTGATTAAGCGAACTAAAACATTCCCTCGGAATGTAAACACTCCCTCGAAGTGTCCTGATTAAGCGAACTAAAACATTCCCTCGGAATGTAAACACTCCCTCGGAGTGTCCTGATTAAGCGAACTGCAACATTCCCTCGGAATGTAAACACTCCCTCGGAGTGTCCTGATTAATGTAAACTTACATTTCTTTTGTGAATTATGAGTACGAACTTTTATGTTAAGAACAAATTGATAATGCATTACTGGTGACAATTGTCAGATTGAAGATTCTGATAACATTCAAAATTCTAGAAGAATAGTTATAGATAAGGGGAATATGTAGTGTTTTCCAAAAAAGACACAACAAAATTTCACTAAAAAACGTCAGACGGTGAGAGATGAAGAGACACTCAGTGGGAAACGCATTTTGCTACGTGTCGCTTACATGGGACAGAGGTTGTTGAGAAGATGGTTTACCTTGAAAAGGAGCGTTGGGCGTTCGACAAAAGTGTTTAGCGAACTGCACCACTGCGTGTAAACACGCACTTCAAAGGGGAGAGTACTTGATATGGTCGAACTAAAACGAACCGGGCTTTTTTCCCTTAAACCGAACTAAAGTTAAAGTCAGCATGCGTGAACAACTTAAAGAAGCGAACAAAGGTTACTTTAGGATGAGCGAACTGTTCTACGATGTTATTTATGAACTAATTCATGATGACCGCTATTTCAGCGGGTCAGTTACCCATATCCCATATTTTTTGGGTCAAATCTTAATTACCACTATCCAGGGAGGATATATACTTGCTATATCATTCTTTTATTTTTTACACACAATTACATTAAAAACACACACGCATATTGCTTGAGAGATTTCTGCTTAGCAACCCTATTGACTTGAGCGTCGGAGTCCCATCACCGGGAACCCCTCCCGGTGTTTGTTTTGCAGGTCTTCGGGTTCGAGATTTCGAGTTTTTGGATTGAAGAACAAGAGCGTCGAATTGGAGCAATATCAGCATGTATGGAGACACTTGAAGGACAAACAAAGAAATATGCACTCTTCAGATGACAAAGAAATGAATCATGATGACTTCAAAATATGTATGAATATGAATAAGATAAATGGATAGATATCAGATATGAAGATATGTAAAGAGGACAACAATTTATATTTGTTTGAAGGTGGTGTAATCCTTCTACGTCTTTTTTTGTTAATGCGGGGATTCTACTAAGTATATCAATTGATGATTACAAATTACTTCCCTTAAAAGAGAAACAATACACACTTTTTTTCTCAATCTCTTGGGAAATGCAACAACCGCTTCTTCCCAAATAAATAGGGAATGTTCTTCCCAAACACACAAGGAGATATATTTTTTAATCCTAAGAAGGACCGATCCTATATATCAAGGATTTACAAAGATGTAAAAGATAGATATGTTTCTCTCTTCTAATCTAACTTCTCACTCTGAAAATAATGGGTACTTGAAGGATGTTGAGCTTAGCCTCTTGAAGATGAAGAACTTTGGTGAGACTTTGAGAGTTTTTAGATTTGGCCTTTTAGTTCAGCTTCTTGTATTTTCTTCAGTAGTTTCATGAGTGGGAGATGATCTCTATTTATAGGAGAGAGTGTAATTCCAGCCGTTAGAGAGAGTCAATTGGAAAGGAGGACAAGCTTCTTGTCTTTAGGCTTTAAGTGTACTTAAGGAAGCAACGGTCTTTTGAAAAGTTGTTGTAGCATTTAAGATTGTTGTACTTGGTTGTCTACGGATTTTTACCTTATGCTAATGGTAACTTAAGCCTTTTCGCTTGTTTTCAGATCAGGTGTTGCTGTTGATTAATTCCAAGTTGATCTTCTTTTATTGACTGGATGGCTGATAGCAAATTTGATGGAGAATATATGATTTCTTAAATGCGTCCACTTCAATGATTGAGACTCCAATAAATGTGTTCCAATGATTTTTTAAGTCTTCTAATCTCAGTTTCAGAAAAATCTCTTCTGAAATCATTTCTTTCTTTGGATGAGTCTTTCATATCTTTGTGTATATTCAGATATAATGCATTCTTGCTTTTTTACTCTGTTGAGATCACGTTCTAGACATATCATCTTCTAGATAAGTATAATTTTATGTCTTCTTTGAGAGAGTCTTCTGACATGTGTTACCCTAGAAGTGTGATTTCCAAAACACTTTCCTTCAGCTGGTCTTCTGTGTTGGGATATTTCAGTAGTTATCTTAATAAGACAGAACATTATGCGTAATAAGATAATGAATTTTGCTAAAAGAAAAGTTTCCACATATTACATGATCATAAGCTTATCTCTTTATGAATAAGATTATGTAATGGTTTTCCAAATGTTAAGGAAAACCAACCTTAGAAGAATTAAGAAGACATTCTCTAAGGGTCAGCAGGCTGAAAGGAAGTATCTACACAAGAGGCAGATAGGATGCTGCAAGTCGAAGACAGCAAGCTGTGAGGAATAGCATGTTGAAAAAGAAGAAGAAAGCCTCGAACAAAAAGTTGTCAACAAAGAAACAGGAAGCTGTTAGCAGGAGACATGAAGCTGTTAGTAAAATACATAAGCCAACAAGCTGGAGAGGAGCAGCAAGCTGAGGACAGCAAGAAGCAGCATCAGGAAGATCATGCACTAAAGAAGAAGAGAAAAACTAACTGACATCAAGCAGCCGTTGCATGAGCTTCAACTATGGATCCATACCGACTTGACAAGTCAACAGGAATGTCAGAGAGGTCCAGGAGTAAATAGTTGGCGCATTAAATGCACATGTCAAGATCAACTCAGAAGCATTTAATGCGGCCACTGTAGAAGATCTTAAGAGATCGAAATTCACATTCAAAATAAGGAAGTGTCTTCCTTCCACTGATATTTTCCTCCAACGGATATATTCTCAAGATCTATAAATAGAAGGTGTGGCTGATTGAAGAAAATTGCTGAACAAAGTCGACAAGAAAATCAAACATATTCCAAAGCTTCTCAAGCTTATCCATGTTCAGCCACTCAACATTCTAGGAACAACATACAGCCATTTTAGGACTACAAAGATCAAGACTGCTCCGCACCAGTTGAAGAACCTTTTATTTTCTTTTAACCATTGTGTTGTGTGCGCTAGGTTATTTTATGGTGTAACTTAGTTGAGAGGATTAGATCCTTGCTAAGTCTTCCCTTTGTGGGATTGTGAACCCTTTGTGGGTTGTGGCCTTCGACTAGAGTCTGGGATTCTAGTAGACGTAGTTTGTTAGGAAGATATTTGTAAAGTGAGGCTTGTAATTCGAACTGACCTAACAAAGTTTCTCCTTGAGTAGGAGTAGAGTGGATGTAGAAGGCTTACACCACCTTCGAACCACTATAAACAAAATTTGTTTATACGCTTTGATTTACTTACTGTTTTACATCTTATCTCATCATATGTCTTGCAGTATACATCATAAGCATCGTGCATTAAAGTGTTGTCAAAGAGCATACTTGCAAAAGAAAACTGGTTTCCAAAAGAACTCTATGAAGTTTATTCCGTTGTGTTACATTCTAATACCGGGTCAGTAACCTGATTGAGCTTAGAGCCAGGCTGCGGATTCGAGACAGGTTACTGCTCATTTGGTCTAGAACCTGTTATAACATAAAAGTTTTTAAAGAGTTTGCAAAATCGATAGAGGTTCATTCACCCTCCTCTGAACCTCTGACCACTTAGGACTCCCGGGACCAACAAGTGGTATCAGAGCAAGTTGGGTTTTAAAGCCATCGTATCAGGCTGCCAACCCAGATCCAACCTTTTTGCATTTGGAAAAACTGTTTTCGTTTTCATGAGACCAAAATCATCGTTTGAGCACAAGCATATTTTCGTATAATCCCAACTTCTCATAATCTTCTCGATGCATACTTCTGTAGATTGATCGCATGATGATTGAAGGTAAATTCACAATGAAAGTTGAATCCTTGATCCCAATCCAAAGAAAACAGTAATTAACCTGAGTTCAGGTTACTAGGACTAATAAATGGATCAGCAAGCTGCATTATACAAGACCGATCACAATCCAATTCCAAAGAGAAAGCTGAGGAAACAACTATCTAGGTCATACAAAGAAGAAACAGTAAACTACAAGTGGTACAGTCAACACCAACAAGCAGAAAGCTGAAGAAGTACTCTACTAGCAAACTGACAAAGATCATCCTAAAGAATATCAAAAAGAAGAAGATGATATCAAAATGAGTTTCAGATACCCAGAAAAAGTCAACAAGAGATCAACAAAAGTATCGTTCTGAGAAGAAGAATGCACAATCTAAGGGGGAATATTGTACCTCACAGTATGCAAATTCCTACATACACCACTGCTAACTCAGACAAAAGAGCACTCTCAGAAATTAGTAAGGTCCATCAAATAGTATCAAAGATACCAACAAGTGGTATCAACAAGGACTAACAAGTGCCAACAAGACAAGATCTCTACAAAAGAAGAAACTGGATATGGTATCTACAAGTGGGAGACCTCAACGAAAGACTACAAACCCTGATAATCAGGTTGCTGAACAAGGCAAGTAAGCAGGTTGCTGAAGTGATTAAAGCTGCGATTATTAGAATAAGCTGAACATCATTAAAGAAGCAACACTAGTATGAGTGATTTCTACTCCCAATGAAGCAAGCCATTTAATCGAATAGGATTGCTAAGGGAAATCAATTCTAAGGACATAGCCATTATACCTGCTAAGAAAAGATAAGATGACAATCTCCTCAAGAAGAATCCAAGATACCACATCTCAAGAAGCCATAAAGAACACTCTCACAGAAACAAGAGCTTAAGATAGCTCACATGAGTAAGAAAATATAAGTTCCTTAAGTAAGCGGGAACTTGTACAAGTTTTAAAAGCTTTAGTCATTTGACTCAGATACTTAAGTTTCTGAAGCAGGATGCTGCACTTCTAATCGAACAGACTTTTTAACAGTATTCAGTTTCAGGACACAATAAGTATACACTAATTGCTTCGGGAGGATATCAGAGAGAAAATCCACTAATTATCAAGAGAAAGTTAAACTCACAACGGAAAATGAATTCTCTGCTGAGTTACGAACAGGAAAAGAAGCAACCTAATGACAGATACCTAGAAAAGATCAGAAGAAAGTCATCAAAGGAGAAAATCCAACACGTTGTACCAAGACCAACAAATGGTACCATTAGCAAAGAGAAGTTAGGATGCTGACAAAGAAGAGTCAAGACAGGAAGCTGATCTACATCAGAAAACTGACTTATATCAGGAAGCTGACATAATACAACAAGTGCTTTCAAGTGATATCAAGAGTGGTATCAACAAGTGGTATATCAATATCAATCTACAAGTGCCATCGAGTGATACCAAGTCACATCGACCAACAAGTATATCAGGCAAGGATGTTATTGATCAAATGGTGAATCGAGTGAAGACCTCGGGCAAGGATGCTGTTGCGACAGCTCCTGCAGAGGATATAGAAGGGATTACCAAAAGAACAAGTATTACATGAGAAAGCCTTACAAAGATGTCAGCATGCTCTCAACAAATCAGTGCTTATATATCAGCATGCTATCTACAAAAGAATTGATGGATATCTAGGACCTCGATCCAAGAGATAAAGCTATGCACAGAAGATCTAAAGAGACGGCTGACCATCAAATCAACAAAAGACGAGATCTAACTTTTCACACTACAAGAAAAATGCACATAGACAAGTGTTATTAACCGTTGTCGTAGCTATATTTAAACCCTTGTCGTAGGGTCAAGAAAATTTTGTTCATAGACAACAGTTATTAACCGTTGTCGTAGACTCATACGACAATGGCAGAGACAACGGTTCTAAATCGTTGTCTTTTCTATCTATGACAACGGCAGGACAACGGTTAATAACCATTGTCGTAGAATCACTACAAGAAATTCACCATGCCACATTGGCAAAGTGCTGACATCATCATGCCACATCATCAAAGTGCTGACGTCATCATGCCACATCATCAAAGTGCTGACACATCATCATGTCAAATATTGCGTGTTGTCTGGGATTTGAACCCGAGTGACAAGGTGGTACTCCAACCACTAGTGCTTTATGTAGTAATATTCTACATGCATTTCTTTTATTTCAATTTTTGATATTTTTCAATTTTCTATTATCACATACTTTTTCTTAATTTTTATTATTTGTATTTTTAATATATTTTAAAAGGTTAAATATATATATATATATATATATATAATTGAAAGATTAATTACTAATTAATATGTTTAGTAATGTTTAATCTAATTTTATTTTAAGACAATTATAAAATATACTAGTGTATATTTTTAATATATTTTATAAAAATACTATTTTTTAAAATTATGAGTTTGTTCATATAAGATAATATTAATGCAAATAATAAGATATATATATATATATATATATATATATATAATTGGAAGATTAATGACTAATTAACATAAAATAATTAAACTTTTTTTGAAATTTAATTTAATTAAAAAACTATTAATATTATCACATATTTTATGTTAATTTTTATAAAGTACCATTAATAATCAGTAGCAGAGATGACGAGAGGGAAGCTCTTGGGGGGAGTCGAAGATGTCGATGCTGGATTTGAGACTCAGATGCGGTGGTGGTGGAGCAGCCGCAGCATCGTCGAAGGAGGTGGCTGTGGGTGGAAGCTAGATGTGGGTGAGATTGGGCAGTGTTTGTGGATTCTTTTTTAAGAGAGAGATCAAGTAATTAACATATTATATTAATATCTTATAATAATATGTCCTTGTCAAATTTTAAGTTTTGTATATATATACATTAATATTAGAAAATATATATACATTAATATTAGAAACTATTTATATATATACTAATTAATTTGTATTCATTCTTATTTCTATTCTATTTATAATTAGTTTTAAGTAATCTAACTTTTATTTGTGTTTCATTATTTCTGAATTAATTAATCAGCATTTTGGTTTAATTTTCAAAATAATTTTTGGTTTATAATCTGTTGTACATATTTTCTAAAATTTCTTTATAATGAAATAAAATTTAATTCAATAATATATAACATTTCTTCTTTCATTTAAAAAAAAAATAGTAATATTTGACTTTTTTAAATTAATTAAATTAGTCTACGACAACGCTTCTACGAGGCTACGACAACGTTAGAAAACAACCCTTATCTTAGGGTCCTAGGACAATACGTCTACAACAACGACAAGTTCAAACCCTTGTATATGAGAGAATTTTTCAGGCAAAAACAACGGTTCCGTCTACGACAATGGTAGTTTAGACTACCACAAGGGTTTTTACATGTCTACGACAACGACAAGTTCAAACCCTTGTCTATGAGAGAATTTTTTGGGCAAAGACAACGGTTCCGTCTATGACAACGACAGTTTAGACTATGACAAGGGTTTTTTGAAAAAACCCTTGTCTTAGGGGTGTAGTCTATGAGAGAATTTCTTGTAGTGTCAGAACTTAAAAATGCGGTTACAACACTCTATCCGAGGAGATTAGAAATTTACAAAAAAGTCCCTTCACCTTTTTAGAACAACCGTCAGATCGTGCGTTTCATCTTCCAAACCGTCGATCCAAAGAAACCGCTCACATTTTTCCGCCTATAAATAACCGACTCTTCACCATTCTTCCACACATTCATACTCACTAAATGCTTGACATATCAAAACAACCTCTAATGTGAGTTATACTTATCGTCAAGAAGAAGAAGATGGAGACACAAGAAGGCAGAGATGGAAATGGAGATGACGATGATTATGAAGACAAATCTCTGCTGACCTAGAAGCAGGAAAGGTCTTCAGAAGAATGGAGTATAGAGGCTCTACTTGCCAAGAAGCAGAGAAGGTCTTTAGAATCGAAGACGGCCTCTATGAGATGAATGTCAAGGAGTAGACATTCATCCTCCATTCAGATGACACAGGTCAGACTTCCTCAACTCCGATGAAGATATGAGACCGAGGAAGTCATTCAGGACCAGTCCTTGGACAGAGAAGACACCTGCTGCCATCCATGGAGATAAAATAAAACAACAGGTGCTTCATAACGTTGTCGGCATACTGACAGCCTATCCAAGGATCCAGTGTCAGTTTTGAGCTGGGTTCTAGAAGAAAAATGAAAAACCAAACCAGCAGTCAAAGATCCTAGGTGAATGTGTCTGGACATTGACGAAGCTGCACAGGTAATTGATCATCCACCGATCAGGTACCTGACCTCTTGTCTCGTACTTGCTGAGGCTGAGCACCTTATTCCCTTGGGTAGGAATAAGAAAGAGGATGCTCAGTAAAAAAGTACGAATAGGTTGTTGTCTTGGCTTTGTGCAGCAACTGTCAGACAAGAGAACCTGATGGCCAATCTTGGCATTGTAACTCCACCCCTGAGCAGCAAGCTGGAGGATGATGACAGAAAGGGGGAAGAGAGTTCCAAGTCAAGAGTCATTGAAGAGCCACTGCTGAAGCCTTATTGTAAGAGGAAAATAGTTAATAATGGCGATCAGGAGTCACCTACCATCTGGAGCAACAAAGGACAGCAAGCTGATCATCCAAGAAGATGTAAAGGGTACAACAAGCTGATGAAAACATGCTGAAAAAAAGACATGAGATCAAAGATGGTAGAGAGGGGAGAAGAAGAACTCCCTAGTGGAAAAACGTGGAAACAACAAACTAAAGAAACTAAAGAAAGAAGTAAAGCTAGATTGAGTAGTAGAAGCTTACTTACTTTTGTACTAAAATGTAATTGTACTTGTACAATCAGTAAGTTTCTAATAAAAGAGCATTTTTATTTAATGACTCTTGATCTTATTATGTTCTGTCATCATCAAGATAAAGGGGGTAATTGTTGGGATATTTCAGTAGTTATCTTGATAAGACAGAACAGTATGTGTAATAAGATAATGAAGTTTGCTAAAAGAAAAGTTTCCACGTATTACATGATCATAAGTTTATCTGTCTATGAATAAGATCATGTAATGGTTTTCCAAATGTTAAGGAAAACCAACCTTAGAAGAATTAAGAAGACATTCTCTAAGGGTCAGGAAGCTGTAGGAAACAACAAGCTGAAAGGAAGTTCTGCACAAGAGGCAGATAGGATGCTGCAAAAGAGCATACTTGCAAAAGAAAATTGGTTTCCAAAAGAACTCTATCAAGTTTATTCCACTGCGTTATATTCTGATACCGGGTCAGTAACCTGATTCAGCTTAGAGCCAGGTTGCTGATTCAAGACAGGTTAATGCTTTTTTGGTCAGGAACCTGTTATAACAGAAAAGTTTTTAAAGTGTTTATAAAATCGATAGAGGTTCATTCACCCCCCTCTGAACCTCTGACCGTTTAGGACTCTCGAGACCAACATTCTGGCAGACCATGTAGACGACCCTAGGATAATTAACTATACAGAAAACTCGATCTATACAAGAGAAAAACATATCATTGAAAAGGAATTTTGTCATCATTAAAATTACAATGAAAATTCCTAACAGACAGGGATTTCAATCACTGAAAACCACAAAACAAATCATGTACCGGAAACATTCATATCGTAGTGTAATTCATTCTCAAACTTAGCATTATAAGCTCGATCTAGGTACACCTCAAATTTCCCCAAATTATTTAGGCATAAGTTTTTTATCCCATTAAGCAAAAATCTCATTGGTAGTTTGTTGACCTTCAAAACTTCATAGATGGACAAGTGTGATTCCTGAATAGAAGACACCATTGATGGCAATACCATAATAAGAAGAAAGCAAGAGAAGAAAAAATGGTATGAAAATGACATTTTTAATATCTTTTAAGTCTGAATTACAATATTTGGAATCAAAATCGTTTGGGTTTGGAGTGAAATTTAAGTGATCTCTACAAATTTATTTGAGATTGAAGAGAAGAGAAATAAATTAGGGCATGTTCGAAGTTGCAGGATGAAATTGGGGAAGAAAGGGCAATTGTCGCTCCAAATTGTTAGGGTTAGTTAAGTTTCGTCAAGTTTAGACAGAAACTAACTTGATGAAACTTGATAGAAGGTATGAAATGTGTGATTTTATAAAATATTGGATATCAATTTTGTAGGTCGCGGAAAAAAAGGTACCAAAACTGGGGGTATAATTTTGGTATCAAAATTATAATTTACCATACTGATTAATTTAATGTTTGAAGTACTAATAAACAAAATAGGGAGTATTAAATACAATATTTAATGTCCTTGGACATTGAGGTCAACATAGAAGTTGTCAAAAGATGGTTCATAAGTTCATTCAAAAGATAACACGAAGCCTTCAAGGATGTCAATCACCTGTCTCTTCCTTCTTCCTTAATGTCCTTCACCAACACTATCTTAACTTCATTCGGTATGCTGAAAAAAAAATTCAAGCCACTCGATTTTTGCATAAGTGGTGGGTACGTGCACCCTTGCCTCTATGCAAGGAAACTAAAAGTTTTCTAGCATGTCGTAACTCTTGCACGTGGGCTCAAAGTTTTCATGATGACGTTTGACAAGTCCACCTATTTGGCTAGCTATCTCACCTATATGTTGTCATTTTGTTCACAATACTCACTAACAATGTTTAGGAAACGGTCACTGTCATCTTCTATAGTCCTCTTTGTCTTTGATTTCCATAACATTTCGAAATGGAAGAGCTCTTAGCTCGACCTCTTGACATTACATTGGTTGATGACTTATCATTGAAATTTGGTTGGGGAATTGATGATGTTTCATTTGGTTCAGTATTGTCGATGTTCCAGAAATCCTACATAGCATTAGCAAATCCTTGAGCATGCTCTTTGGTGGCACAGTCTTTACCAAAAATCTCTACCCAATCACTATAGAATGATCAGGACTTGTAACACATTGGTTGGGTGTTGTTATCAATCTGCTATGTGATATTATTTAGGAATAATTGAAGAGATAACAAAGACTTAGTAAGATTTGAGTTTATGGTAGAGGGAGAAATTATAATACGTAGTTGATCAGTTTACCTTGAGATACTCTTTTCAAACATTATCCTTGACGTCAACTATGAAGTTCTCCTTCAAATCGATTCCACTCTTTGAAAACATCAAGGAAATTGATGCATAACTTTTCTTCCAAGAGTGGATTTGTCAGATATATGTGGCTCAACCTCAAGTCTATTCCTGGAAAAGTTGCACAATTGTCTGCTCCAAGGTAACCTTTCCTAAAGCCATTATCAAACTTATAACCTCTAACTACCAACTCTTTAAATGCATCCACAAGTTGTCGTTCCTCATGCAAACTCCAGGTCCTTCTTAGATTGCCCCTTTTCTTTTGGATTTGTAAATTGTCATTCATCATGTCTATTATTAAATTGAGTAATAATCAAGTTCTTCATTATTATAAACATATAGTGGGAGACATTATCATATAGTTTATGATCAAAGATTATACATGGTGTATGTAGATGTATTTAATATATTCATGTATATATAAGTTGAAAATTGTACACATTATGGTAGGTGTTTTTTAGTGATATACATAATAAAATATACTTTAACATTAATACAAATGTCAATATTGAAATAGGTAATATGGTTTAGTATTTAGACAATTACCATATGAAGTTAAAGTTGTTCATAGGTAAAGTAGCTCTACATCAATGGATCATATCATTCCACATTTGCATTGTTATATTCTCTCCACGATGTCCAAGATTGAGAAGACTCAACTTGATCTACTTAACTCGAATCCGAAAGGGGCTAAACTTCTGAATCAGTACAAAGGTCAGGCACTATTGATCAATATGCATGTTGGTGCATATGAAGTTGTAAAGAAGACAACATGTCAATATTATGTGGTTTTGTGTTTTGATTAGGTAGTATGAGTTGCACTAAATGAATGCTCAATATTAAGAATCCCCCAACGAGCTTTTAAGTACTCCAAAGATATGCTCAATCATGTTCCGGACTCTAGTATGCATCAAGTTATAATATTCTTGAAAGGTTCGAGGGGATTGTGATGCATGATTCCACTCTTGCAAATGATCTCTAACACCTCTATAAGATGCAATAAGTTCACTCCCATTTATGTATCCTCCATCACACAAATAATAATTATCTGCCATTTACAAATGAACATTATTTAATGAGACAAGATTCCTAAACTTTGGGTTTATTTATCTATTTGAATGTTAGAATGAGACAATGGAAAGAGAAGGTATTTAATTTTGAAAATTATATGAAACTACCATGTGGGACTTTCAATCCATTTAGTAGGGTGATAACATCACACCCCATCCTACCATCTATTGTTGATCTCTCCCAACCGGCCAATGCATACACTTAGTTCATGTTCCGATTACAAACAACCAAGACATCAACAGAAACATTTCCCTTTCTATTCTTATATCTTGATTTTTCATTTAGAAGACCTTCAAACACAAACCTATATTTTAAATCCGAGCCCAAATTATATTCGGGCCTAAAACCTATGAAGAGAACAAGAGTTTAGGTTGGTTAAGAAGGCTAAACCAACCCAAACCCTCAAAACAAACACGACCTAAGAGTATTAAATTTTTGGATGTTAATTAATGTGGATGTTTTAGACTATCTGTTTTAAGGTGTTTTAGTGAGTGTTTTCAGTAAAACACCCACTTTGTTAAAAACAAATAAATGAGAGATTGTGTGATACCCAAGCTTCTAATCACTTATTGATCGATTCACTTCATGCATCGTATATATCTCTCATAGTTTATGTGCTACTTCTGATCTTTTTTATATCATTGGTGTTGAGAAATCTCTATCATAATTGATTATGCAAATGATATTCAAGTGCATGATGTCAATTAATTAATTATTAATTGTATAAATTAAATATAATAATTAAAGGAAAATAAATTTATAATCATTATATTTATATATATATAAGTACACACACATGGATACAAATATATATTATATTATATTATATATGTGTGCATAATTAATGCAACTTCATAATAGCATTTGTATATATACATTTATTTGTATATAATAATGTTGTAAATATTAATATCTATAAATGTATGCATGCATGTTCATACGTGTACGTGAATGTGCAGAATTTTGCCACCATCTTAATAATAATAATATAATAATAAAAATAAAAATTAAATGGAAATGAAAAAGTCTTAAGATGGAAGTTATCGGGAGGCGGTGGATTATATAAAGTGCACACATATTTATGTATACATATTTTCATTCTTTAGCTCATAATAGAGGATACCATTTTCTCTTCTTAAATAATTGTGCAATAATTTAGTGGAGAAATATATATTTCAATGTGTCTGACTCGTAATGCTAAATCAAGGAGTATTATCAGATTGGTATCTAAAAAGTTGAGAGGTAAAAATCCTTGAAAATTTAGGAAAGTAGAAATTTATTACAACTACAAAGTATAAAATAGTATTTTGTGAATTAATTATGTTAATTGATGATACATGAATGTTGTACGAGATTTGATTTATTATTTAGTGGCTATCGTGAAATAAATGAACCTGTGAGTTCACTAATTTTTATGAAGTGAATTTGAAATTTGAATGGTTATTATGGGTTGAAGTTGTGAGTCATATCAAATGATATGTTTTGGCAACACGAGGATGAAAATGTACTTTTGGGTCATATTTATGTTGGCCACGTGGTGTTGTGTGCATAAAATTGGTGTTGTATTTACGGGGTTGGTGTTGTGTACACATAATATTTAAAAAATGAACTAGGTGAATGTTTGAATGGGAGATTAGAAATGAAATAGGTGATTCGACAAGTGGATTCATTGGAAGGAGTTGTAAAAAACAATTCTATTATGTATAATTTCTGCTTATGAGATTTATCTCACGTAATTTATGCTTTGTAGGTAACCATGACGATGTGTAACATTATGGACGTACCGGGCAAGCTGTAGAACTTCTGTAGGATTTTAAGCACTTGTGTACATAGATGACGACCTGTTGGGCATAATTGTGGTTTATGCTGCTTTTGCTTTTGGATATTAAGTCTCATTTGGACATGTTCTGTATTATATAAAATGATGCGTACTAGTGGGTTAACATGAAGTTTGTTTGTGGGTTGCTGGCTTTTTAAAACTTCTTTTATATGAATGCAAACAAGTTATCATTGGATATGAGATAATGTTATGTTGTATTTTAAAAAAATATAGCAGGTTTCCAGGTTGTGTTATATTTAAAAATTCATTTTATGTTCGGTTGAGTAAGTGTGGTCATGTCAAATTGATATCAAATCCCAACTGATGGTCCTGTAGACTGTTTATGAACATGGGCTCAAAACTTTGGGAGCGCAGCTATGCCATTAAGTTATTTTTTATTTTGCTTATACTATGTGCATCATAAATTTTATAATTGGCCATATGTTGTAGGACTGATAGTGTTATACAAATATGGTAAGTGGTAATTGTGAAAGTAGTGGAATGGAAAGAACTCCTGAACATGGAACACTAGTTGAGGGTGTAGAATGTGATGCTATCATTACACGATTAACAGATATAGTGGAGTATCAATCTCAACAAATCAAACAACTTATTCAACAAAGGGACGTGGATAGACAACTACATGATGAAGTAAATCAACCACAACCTCGAGTAGAACATGCTGAAATGGGTTATGACCGTTTCTGAAAATTGAACCCACCTATATTCGAGGATGCTAAGGACCCCTTAGTTGCGGAAGATTGACTGAGAACGTTGGACAATATGTTTCTGTACAGTAGAATTCCTGAAATAGAGAAGGTTTTGTGTGTATCTTTTATGCTATGGGGTAGTATTAAACACTGGTGGGACATAGTTAAAAGCATTGAAGACATTACCATTATGACCTGGCAGAGATTCAAAGAAATTTTCAGAAATAAGTATTTCATGGCCCTATCAGGATAATGAAAATGAATGAATTCATACAGTTGAAATAAGGAACCATGACTGTTACAAACTACCTCCATAAGTTTGAACAATTATCTAAGTTTGTGAAACATATGGTTAATACTGAAGCTCTGAAAGTGGAGAGATTTCTTGAGGGTTTAAGGCCCGAGTTTTACATGGATGTTAGTATAGTAGGGATCCACAGTGTAACTTATTCTTAAGTCGCATAGAGAGCACATATTGCAGAATAAGTTGAGATACAGATAAGACAGGCACAAGAGGCTCGTCATCAGTTCCAACAGAGGCAAGCACCACAGTGGAGTGGGGATAACAAGAAAAGACCAATGTCATTTCAAAGATCAAGACCTAATTTCCAACCCAAATAAGAACAATGACCAGAACAAGGTGTAAATAAACGTTTCAAGATTGATCGGAGTAGAGTATCACCACCACAATCATCACCATTATGTTTAAATTGTAGTAGATTGCATGTTGGAGTTTGCCAGTTAAGGCCAATAAACTATTATTCTTGTGGACAAAAGGGACACATAGCCAGTATTTGTTCAAACAATGGTAAACAGAAAGATCAGGGGAGGATTTTAGCATGAATTTTTACGATGACGAAGGAAGATGCTAAAGATAATACAGTCGTCACAGGTAAACTCTTTATCTTCGGTATTGCAACTTTCGTGTTATTTGATTCTGGATCTACACATTCATTTGCATCCACAAGTACGTGGGTAAACTACCACCCTAATAGAAGCTAGGTTTGATATGATAATTCCTTCTGGTGATTCGAAACAAACCAAACAGATTCTACAAGAATGTATTATTTTAATAGAAGGTAGGGAACTGTGTGCCGATTTGATTGTGTTAGATATGAATGATTATGATGTGATATTGGATATGGATTGGTTATGAAAATATGGTGCTACAATCGACTGTCAGAAAAGGAGTATTACGGTTTAGCTAATGAGATATGAACCTTTCATTTTTGTTGGATTAAAGAAAAGTTTTAAAATTCCAATGATACCAGCAACCGGAGCACAAAGATTTCTAGAAAGCGGTTATGGTTGTTATTTGGTGAGTGTTATGAATATCGGAGGACAACATTGCTCGACGGTCAGTGAACTGCCAGTTGTACAAGAGTATCCGGAAATATTTCTCGATGATCTTCCAAGGTTACCATCAGATCATGAAATAGAGTTTGTGATTGAATTACAACCAGGGGTTTCTCCTATATCTAAGTCATCATATAGAATGACACTAGGTGAGTTGAAGGAACTGAAGATACAATTACAAGAATTATTTGACAAGGGTTTTATTCGGCCTAGTTTTTCACCATAGGGAGCACCTGTTTTGTTTGTTCGAAAGAAAGATGGTACATTGAGAATGTTTATCAATTATCGAGAGCTGAACGTCACAATCAAGAATAAGTATCATTTACTTTTCAAAGATTGACTTATGATTAGGATACCATCAATTGAAAATAAAGAAGAAAGATACCCTTAAAACCGCATTTAGTATGAGGTATGGACATTATGAGTTTCTGGTGATGCCATTTGGCTAGCGAATGCTCCAGCAACATTTATGGACTTGATGAACTGGTTATTTAAAGACTTTCTAGACAAATTTGTTATTGTATTTATTAATGATATCTTGATTTATTGCAAGAATAAAAAGGGTTATGCAGTGACTTTGAGGCTAGTATTGGAAGTCTTGAAAGAAAAATAATTATATGCAAAATTCAAGAAATGTGAATTCTGGTTATATTGAGTTATCTTCTTGGGACATGTGATATCAAGAGTAGGGATTTTAGTTGATCCAAGTAAAGTTGAAGCTATTGACAACTGACCACAACCAACAAATTCGTAGAGATATTATCGGTTTAGCGGGATATTATCGAAGGATTCTCCAAGATTGCCTCTCCATTGACACAATTAACTAAGAAGAATGTGACTTATAAGTAAAAAGAGGCATATGAACAAAGTTTTCAAGAATTGAAGAAGCGACTGACATCAACACCTATCTTAACAATCCCAACAAGAACTAGAGGCTTCAAAGTATACAGTGATGTTTCAAAAAATGGTCTTGGTTGTGTGTTGATGCAGAATGGTAAAGTGAGAGCATATGTATCCCGACAACTGAAAGAATATGAGAAGAACTACCCAACCCATTATCTAGAGCTCGTTGTAGTGGTATTTGCACTGAAAATTTGGAGACATTATTTGTAGGGGGAACGTTGCGAGATCTACACTGATTATAAGAATCTAAAATACATTTTCACCTAAAAAGAGTTGAACATGAGGCAATGAAGATGGTTGGAACTGGTGAAGAATTACGACTATGTTATCAATTACCACCCAAGCAAAGCTAATGTGGTGGTAGATACATTAAGCCAAAAAAAGTAGAAAAAGTAGCAGTTATGACCTTAATGTAGAAACCCGAGCTACTTGACCTACAAAGAATGAGCGTAGAATTTTTTTATCATGAACTAGTAGAAGCAAAACTTGTAGCGCTAACACTCAAACCTACTTTGATGGATAAAATTCACCAAGAGCAAGAAATTAATGAATATTTTACTAAAGTGAAGAAAATCATCACTTCAGGTGAATCATCTGATTTTTAGTTAACAAACAAAGAATGATGTAATTCGATATAAAGATCAATTATATGTACCTAATGTTGACAAGATTCGTGAAGATATGATGACTGAGGCACATTCGACACCGTATTCAGTTCATCCAAGAGTCACTAAAATTTATAGAGACTTGAGATTGCATTATTGGTAGTCAGGTATGAAGAAAGATATTGTGCGGTATGTAGACCAATGTTTAACTTGTCAGCAAATTAAAGCTAAACATCAAAGACCTGCAAAATGTTGCAACCCTTGTCATTCCGAAATGAAAATGGAAGAATATATCTATGGATTTTGTCACAAGTTTACCCAAGACAATTAAAGGTTATAATGCAATTTGGGTTATTGTGGATCGGCTGACTAAATCAGCTCATTTTCTTCAAATTCGTATCACATATCCTATGGACCGTTATGCTCAAATGTATATACAAGAGATTGTGAGACTCCATGACGTACCACTTACTATTGTTTCAGATAAGGACCAGATTTTTGTCTGTCTTTTGGAAGAGCTTACACAAAACATTAGACACTCAGTTATCTTTTAGTACTGCATATCATCCATAGACACATGGTGTCACGCCCCAAAATCTTTTAGTCAAAAATATCAGAGTTTTCTATTTAGGCGTGAAGAAAGAAGGGGAAAAAGACGTACATAAAATAAAATAGAAATATTTGAAAATAAAAAGGAGACGATTTTACAAAATATAAATCCCCGACGTTAAGCCGAAATAAAACATTTAACATACCAGCGGAAGATACATCAGGATCCATCATCCCAAAATCAACACAAGATTGTACTTTACAAAACGAGTTTTACAGAATCATTATTTAATTGTTATGAACCAACAATCTTAAAATACAACAGCCTAGATAGAGCACCATCATCCCTCTCTCTAAGGATCACCCTGCTCGCCATCACCTGTAACGTGAGTTACAGAATAGGGGGTGAGTGCGTGGAATACACTCGTGGGGATGAAATCCACCTCTTATAACATTTGATGGATAAATGAAACAGAATATACCAAATCGGCACCTAGTCACAACACGTAAAATGCACAACACGTAATTCATAACCCAACCTCAGGTGCGGGTATTCCCCGACTTACCCCTACGAATCTCAGGTACGGGAATCACCCGACCCTACTCAGCTCAAGTACGGGAATCACCCGACCCTACTCAGCTCAGGTACGGGAATCACCCGACCCTACGTATCTCAGGTACGAACATCGCCCGACCCTACGGAATCTCAGGTACAGGCATCACCTGACCCTACAACATCTCGGGTACGGGTATCTCCCGACCCTACGGAATCTCAGGTGTGGGCATCTCCCGACCCTACATAGGAATGAATGTGGACCCACGTCCTTTCACAGTATGACATGTACATGTAATCATAGCATATAATCACAACATTTAGTATTCCGCCAATCATGCAGTAAGTAGGGAAAACTGTAAACAGATAAAGAGATAGAAATTACCCCCACCTTGTTCGGTGGTTACCACGTGAGTAGCTAAAACCGAAAGTCTGATAACCCAACACCTCACAGCTTAGTCCAACAAGTAGCCTACATAAGTTATATCGTTTCTTAGATCCTTAGTAACGTATAATTAAAGCTGTAAAGGGTTACGGTGGAAAAACGTTCGTTAACGATACGACGGGTCGAAAATACGGCATTACGTGCTCCGGGGCTCGCGAGCACCCGGCGTCGGGCGAAAACGAACCCGACGGCTCGCGCATCACCCAGCAGTTGCCGAGTTTCCTCAGCCACCCGGTCCCCGTTGCCCGCGCACGCTAGACCCCCGGCGCTTGCGCCCGCGCGCGCGCCCGTCTCCCGGCACCCGGCGCACACCCGGCAAGCACCCGACGCACACCCGGCACCCGGCACGACGCACAACCCAGCGCGCACCCGACGCCCGACCCGACGCACAACCCGGCGCGCACCCGACGCCCGGCACACCACCACCAGCACCACTGCTTGCGGGCGGCGGTGCGACGGCGGCGGCGCTCCGACGACGGCGGAAATTAAAAACGTAAAGGAAAAGAAAAGAAAGAGAACTTACGTGTTCGCGTCGCGAGCGTCGCTCGGGTCGTCGGCTTTGAAAACGTATAAGTTTTGAAAATTATGAGCCCCTATTTATAGATTTTGGAATTTACCTTTTTACCGTTGAAAAGTTACTATTTACAAAAAATATATTAATTTACCTTTCATTAAAATATTATTTTTATTTTTACATTTTATCAAAATTTTACCCTTTCCTTCGTCAGTCGAGCCATGGGTCTCCGATTGACCTCTAGTTTGTTTCTATTTTCTCGTTTTTCCGATACGAATCTCATGGTAAAATCATATTCTAGGTTCCATGTCACGAAAATTATACCCATCTAAAACCGGCGTTAACCATGTATCTGAAACGCACGTACCAAGTTAAACAGTTAAAACATACGCACGTAATTATTAAGTCAGGGTTCAAATATTTAATTATTCAATTATGCTCATTTTGATCCGGGGTGCTACTCATGGACAATCAGAACAGACAATTAAATTTTTAGAAGATATGCTAAGAGCCTGCATGTTAGATTTCAAGGGCCAGTGGAGTAAATTTCTACCTTTGATAGAGTTCTCTTATAACAATAGTTACCAATCCACTATCGGAATGGCTCCATATGAAACACTCTATGGTAGAAAATGTCGATCTTCAGTACATTGGGATGAAGTCGGAGAGAGGAAAATTTTAGGTTTGGATATGATTCAGGAGATGAGTAAAGCGGTGGACCAGATTCGAAAAAGAATGAAGACTGCTCAAAGTCGACAGAAAAATTACGCAGACAAAAAAAGAAGAGATCTATAATTTGAAGTGAGTGATCAAGTGTTTCTGAAAGTGTCTCCAATGAAAGTTATAATGTGTTTTAGGAAGAAATGAAAGCTTAGTCCAAGGTATGTTGGACCATCTCCTATTATCGAAAGGGTTGGTGATCTCGCTTATAAACTTGATTTGCATGCGTCAATGTCTCAAATACATAATGTGTTCCACGTATCTACGTTGAGAAAGTACCTTACAAACTCATCTTATGTTTTAGACAGTAAACCTGCAAAGCTGAAAGCAAATATGAGTTATGAAGAAGTACCGGTGGAGATTCTACAGCGAGAAGTGAAACGACTTAGAAATAAGGAGATTTTGTTAGTCAAAGTTTTATAGAGAAATCAGTTAGTGGAAGAAGCCATTGGGAAAGGGAAGATGAAATGAAGTCTAAATACCCAGAACTTTTCAAGTAAGTGAAATTTCGGGATGAATATTTTATAAGGAGTTGAGGATGTGATACCCAAGTTCCATCACTTATTGATCAATACACTTCATGCATCATATGTATCTCTTATAGTTTATGTGCTACTTGTGATTTTTCATGATTATATTTTACTTTTAAATGGTGAATTATTTATATGCTCTTACATAATTGATGTTGATAAATCCCTATTATAATTGATTGAGATGCTAATGATATTCAAGTGCATAATATAAATTAATTGATTAATAATTGTATAAACTACATATAATAATTAATGGAAAATAAATTTATAATTATTATATATGAGTTGGTCTTGTGTGCACTTGGTGTACATGCAATCCGGGTCGACCCAGTTTTTGACCCGGATCCGCGTGTTTTTAAATTTTACTTTTTTTTTCTTCAGGTTGTGACCTTTGTGTTGTAAATGTGTGATTTTTATGTTATAAATGTGTGACCTTTATGTACAACTATCATGACCTTTATGTACTGTAACTTAGAAAAAAAAATGAAGATTTTCAATATAATTTGAACTATACACCTTTAATTGATATCAATGCGACCTTTATGTTATATTATGTCACCTTTATGTACAAATATTCTGACCTTTGTATAATATATAAAGATGCATAAAGGTCAGAATATTTGTACATAAAGATGACATAATATAACATAAAAGTCACATTAATATCACATAAAGGTACATAGTACAAATTGTGTTGAAAATCTTCATTTTTTTCCTAAGTTACAGTGCATAAAAGTAGGGATAGTTGTATATAAAGGTCACCCATTTATAGTGTAAAGGTCACACATTTATACCATAAAGGTCAAGACAAAAATTTGGAAAAAAAAAATAAAAAACTCGCGGATTCGGGTCGGATCGACCCAGATTGCACGGATCTTAAATCTGTGCACCTGGTACACATGAGTTTTATAATTATATATATATTATATATATAAAAGTACGCACGGGTGCACAGGAATTTTTGTGATTATATATATATATATATATATATATATATATATTATATAAAAGTACGCACGCATGGATACAAATATATATTATATTATATATGTGTCCATAATTAATGCAACCTCTTAATAGTAGTTTTATATATACATTTATTTGTATATAATAATGTTATAAATATTAGGGTTAAATGCAAAAAACAACCCCAACTATCGACTTTTTTCAATTTGCAACCTAATCTTTTTTTTTTCCAATTGCAACATAATCTATTGTTTTTTTTCCGATTGCAACCTAATCTTTTTTTTTCCCGATTGCAACCTAATCTTTTGTAATTTATCCAGTTGCAACCTCCCTTCACTTTTTTAGCATTTTTCCGGTGAAAATATCATCACGTGACTAGCACACTTATCATTTAAAGGGTAAAATCGTCTTTTTACATTATGTATTTAACAAAATAAACTATAAAAATGATTTTGCCCTAAATAAAAAATTAGGGCATTTATCTCTCTTCACTTTCCTTAAATGATAAATTCACCCTTAAATGAATGTTATACCTTAAGTTGTGAGTGTACAAGTCACGTGATGATATTTTCACCGGAAAAATGCTCAAAAAATGGATGGAAGTTGCAATCGGAAAAAAAACAATAGATTAGGTTGCAATCGGAAAAAAAAAAGATTAGGTTGCAAATTGAAAAAAGTCGATAGTTGGGGTTGTTTTTTGCATTTAACCCTAAATATTAATATATATATATATATATAGATGTATGCATGCATGTTCGTACATGTAAGTGAATGTGCAGAATTTTGCCACCATCTTAATAATAATAATATAATAATAATAAAAATAAAAGGAAATGAAAGAGTCTTAAGATGGAAGTTATCGGGAGGTGGTTGATTATATGAAGTACACATTTATATACATATTTTTATTCTTTAGCTCATAACAGAGGATACCATTTTTACCATTTTCTCTTCTTGAATAATTGTGCAATCGTTTAGTGGAGAAATATATATATATATTTATGTGTTTGACTCGTAGTGCTTAATTAAGGAGTATTATCAGATCGATATCAAGAAAGTTGAGAGGTAAAAATCCTTAAAAATTCAAGTAAGTAGAAATTTATTACAACTACAAAGCATAAAATAGTATTTTGTGAATTAATTATGTTAATTGATGATGCATGAATACTACATGTTTTACGAGATTTGATTTATTATTTAGTGGCTATCATGAAATAAATGAATCTGTGAGTTTAATATTATTATGAAATGAATTTGAAATTTGAATGGTTATTATGGATTGAAGTTTTAAGTCATATCAAATGATGTGTTTTTGCAACACAGGGATGAAACTACTTTTGAGTCTTATTTATGTTGGCCACGTGGTGTTGTGTGCACGAGATTGGTGTTGTGTGTACGAAATTGGTGATGTGTGCATAGAGTTGGTGTTATGTTCACGAAATTGGTGTTGTGTACACATAATATGTTAAAAACGAACTAGGTGAGTGATTGAATGAGAGATTAGAAATGAAATAGGTGATTCAGGAAGTGGATTCATGGGAAGGAGTTGTAAAGAACCATTCTATCATGCATAATTTCTGACAGGATTTTGAGCACTCGTGTTCATAGATGACAACCTGTTTGGGCATGATTGTGGTTTATGCTGTTTTTGTTTTTGGATATTAAGTCTCATTTGGACATATTTTATATTATATAACATGATGCGTGCTAGTGGGTTAACATGAAATTTGTTCGTGGGTTGCTGACTTGTTGAACTTCTTTTGTATGAATATGAACAGGGTATCATTGGATACAAAATAATATATTTAAAATTGTGTTATATTTAAAATTTCATTTTATGTTTAGTAGAGTAAGTGTGGTCATGTCAGAATGTTGACTGAGAAGTGAGCAGAACACACCAATCAACGGGGAGCGTGCAACACACGTACCAAGAAAGCGTGCGGCATACGTCAAAGATGCGAGTGTGTGACTGATGTTGATGGCGCTGATGTGAGTTAAAGAAGCTTTTTCTCCTTTTACTTATATATTTGTGTGGAATTTTCTTTTTAAATTTGTATTTTCATTTAATTATTTATATTGACCATTTTTATTTTCAAATTTCTTCTTCATTATTTTTGATAATTTGAAATGTTATGTTTTTTTTAAGATTTTAATTTCAATGTGGGATTTTTCAAATTGAATTTGATTAATTCTAATTTTCTTTAGGTAATTTTCATCTTAATTTTTTTGTTTAATTTTATATAATATAAATAATATTTCATTATAAAAATACACATAAAATAAAGTTGAAAAATTATCGTTTTGAAGACTAGTTAATTAATATTTTGATTCAAATATTTTATTCTTCTTTTTATAGTTAAATATTTATAAGTAAGTAAATTCATTATTCTTTTTTTATAAACATATATAAAATAAAAATATTTTAATTTTATTGTTCTTTTTATAGTTAAATATTTCATTCAAATAAATCACCAACTTCGAGCAGACTTAATTGAATACACGTGAACACGATTTGTGAACAATTAAAAACAAACATTTCATTTATATTTTGTATGTCAAATGTATTTTAATGTTAATTTTATTTTTAATTAATTGTGCATGGATTATCCAATTGTTCATTTAAAAAATTGATAAATTGTTTTATCATCAAAATAGTCAATTTATTTAAAACGTCAAAATAAATGTTTAATTTATGTTTTTTGTTAGGATATTTCTGTTTAGATTTTGATGAGACAAAATAGTATTGTAATAAGAAATTAGAGTACCCCATTCTTCCATTATGTTTAAGTGAAAATCTTAGTTTATTTTTCAAGTCTTAAAATTTTGAGTTGAAGAATGGAGTATCTCGAAATTCAGCAAGAACAAGGTTACTAGTAGTAGTCGGACTCAGCAAAGAAATCTTATCGGATTTTGCTACAACATTCAGAATAATCAACAAACACAAGTAAGAAATCAGTGAGAATGGAAAGTTCACTTTAAACTCAGGACAAAAAGCTGGCGCAAAATAGAAAGATGGCGTGTAACAGAAAGTTGGCGCAACACTTTAGAACAAGAAGCAGAAAGAAACAACACGCACAACCATGCTATACAAGAAAAATCACTATTATACGAGAATACATCTTGTCAAATATAGCCAGTAGAGACATGTAATCAAGCTGTACGGAGAATCAGTATCCCACCAACACGTTGGTCGACAATCTACAACAACCCTGAAGCGGCCGGAGGACAACCGCATCAAATGAGCTACAGAATAAGACAATGAATTCATCCTCAATTTTTCAAAAACATTGAATGCAAGATCAAGGACGATCAAGGGAATTCAAATTCAAACGAAGTGTCTCTTGTCAACGGGCACATTTTTTACATCTATATATAGAAGAAGAGCTGACTGGAGAAACTACTGAAATACTGATTCTCAAATTCACTTTAGTAAGAGCAAATTCTTAAGCATCTCTCTCTCTCTAAGTATTCAATCACTCAACCTCCTAGTGAAGCAACCAAGCCTTCGAGTCCTCAAACCTCCAAAGTCATCAAGGTTGTTTCAAGCACCAGTTGAAGACCATCTTATATACTTTTAACCTCTATGTTGTGTGCTTAGGTTGTTTAGTGGTGTACTCAGTTGATAGGATTTAGATCCTTGTTGAGTGTTTGTCTTAAGTTGTTAAGGCATTAACTTTGTGTGAGTTGATAGAATCCTATGTGGGTCAGCCTAAGGATTTGTGCAATCTGTGTGTAAGCAGAATCCTTGTAGCACTACAAGAAAACTACCCGACAGTGACGAAAAAATCCATCACTAAAACCAAAAATTCCATCACTAACATGTATTAGTGACGGAAAAATTTTGTCAAAAGCAGCTTTGTCACTAAATTTTAGTGACGGATTTTATTCCGCTGCTAAGTTTCTGATAGAATTTCCGTCACTAAGATGAAAATTTTCGTTACCAAATTTGGTCGTCATTTTGACTTTCTGGTTGAGTAGTGATGAAATTAATGACGGAATATTGTGACAGAAATTATCCATCACTAATTGTGTGATGAAAAATTCCGTCATTAAAATCGTAGTATTGACATGTCATGATGACATGTCATCATGACACGTGTCACCAAACCGTAGGATGACTGAATATTGTGACGGAAATTATCCGTCACTAATTGTGTGACGAAAAATTCTGTCATTAAAATCGTAGTATTAACGTGTCATGATGACATGTCATCATAACACGTGTCACCAAACTGTAGGACGCTGACGTTAGCAATGACATCATCATAGACAATATTATGTGTCATGATGACATGGCATCATGACACGTATCACCAAACCGTAGGACATTGACGTTAGCAATGACATCATCATAGACAATATTATGATGTTGTCTGGGAATTAAACCCAGGACTCAAGGTGGTACTCTAACCACTAGACCATTGGTGCTTTATGTAATAATATTCTACATGCATTTGTTTTATAAGTATTTTTGATATTTTTCAATTTTCTATTATCACATATTTTTAAAAGGTTAACAATATATATATATATATATATATATATATTAATATGTTTAGTAATATATATATATATAGTAATTGGAAGATTAATGACTAATTAATATGTTTAGTAATATTTAATCTAATTTCATTTTAAGACAATTATAAAATATACTAGTGCATATTTTTAATATATTTTATAAAAATACTAGTTTTATAAAATTATGAGTTTGGTCATATAAGATAATATTAATGCAAATAATTATATAAGATAACATCATAAAATAATTAAACTTTTCAAATTTAATTTAATTGAAAAACAATTAATATTATCACATAATTTTAGGATTTTCTTGATTGGGGTTGCTTTTTAATTTTATTTAAATTATGAGTAAATATATGCAAATACTATTATATTATTTTGAATTGTCTGAAAAGAAAAATCAACGAATTTATAATTTTTTAAAAATTTGAATTCATGTAGTGACGGATTATTCCGTCACAACATAGTGACAGATTTATATCCGTCACTATTTTGTGACGGAATAATCCATCACTACATAATTTTGACGGAAAATTTTGTCAAAAAGAAAAATCAACGAATTTATAATTTTTTAGAAATTTGAATTCATGTAGTGACGGAATAATCCGTCACTACATAATTTTGACATAATTCTTGACGAAAAAGTTTCCGTCAACAATTTCCGTCACAAGTCTGTCACAAGTCCGTCACAAAATCTTTTCTGTCACTATTCCGTAACAAATTTTTGACGGAATATTTCCGTCACTAAAATCCATCACTGTTCAGCAGTTTTCTTGTAGTGTAGGTGAAACCTTATTTAGGTGATAGATTGTTAAGACGAGTCTTGTAATTCAATCTACCCTAACAAAGTTCCTCCTCGCAGTAGGAGTAGAGTGGACGTAAAAGGGTTACACCACCTTTGAACCACTATAAACCATCTGTGTTTATTTACCGTTCTTATCATATATGTACTGCATCGTACATCTGATCATACTACATTCAAAGTTTGGCAAAAGACATTTTTTAGAAAACGTTTTTCAAAAGAAACTCTATCATTCATTTTTGCTGCATACAAGAACTTTGATACAGAAAGCTGATCAGCAACCTCACTCAGCTTGTAGTATTACGCTCAGTATTGTATTATACGATAGGATACAGTGCATAAAGTTCTTAAAGATTTTCGAAGGAAAAATCAATAGAGATTCATTCACACCCTCTGAACCTCTATACCACTTGGGACCAACATTATTTGTATGTCAATATTATATTTTAATGTCAATGGAAAATTATTAATCTCATGATTAATAAATAAAGTTTGTTTATTATTATTATTTTAATTAATCTAAATTCAATTTTCAATTGATCATTATTAAAAATATTTCAATTAAAATAATTGATTTTTAATTGATAAAAATAATAGAAAAATAAGTAATGGATAATAAAACCCACATAATAATTGTATTTATGTTATATATATTGATGTGTGTTCTAAAGTTAAACTCCCATTTGTCCATATTTCGAGAAATAGTATCTCTTGTTTTTCATTCCCGTTTTCAAAAGAGGATACTTTTAAATTGGATATGTGATATGTATGACACTCATTAACGTGGGTTCTCTGGATTCTCTGATAGTACATTTTGAGTAGTGTTCTTGTGAACTAAGTGCACAGATCATGATCCGTGCAACTAGACGCGTGCGCGTCGGGTCGGGTGTCGCCCAGATTTTTTATCTTTTTTTTTAATTTATGTCTTAACATTTATGTTATACGAGTATAACCTTTATATTATATTAGTATTGCCTTTCTTTCTCGAACCATTGACTTTTCTCTTTTTTCTCTTAGAGTTCCTCTTCTCCATATTGCAATCTCTTATAATCTTCCCCAGATCCAATAGCGATCTACTTGATTTTCAGGGTGGCGATGCGATGCCGTAGGTAATCTTTCTTACAATTATTTTACGAATTAAAAATCTATCATATCAACAAGATTAAACATAGTAATCATTCACAAAAAGTTGAGAACAATTATGGATTATATAACTTAAAGGTACTAGTCATATTACACAAAGGTAACATTTGTAACATATAAAGGTATTATATCATTTACATAAAGGTATTACTTGAAATAGAAGATAAGTGTATTACTTGTATCACATAAATATATTAACCACATTACGTAAAGGTATTAGTGCATTTACTTAAAGGTATTACTTATTTTACTTAAAAAACAATTTTATTACTTTATTGAAGTATATTAATTATATCACATAAAGATAAAGGTATATGTTTTATTGAATAAAGGTATGAGTTGTTTCACATAAGGGTATTACTTCATTTGCATAAGGGTACTGCCTCATTTTACTGAAATATAAGTAAAAATATTATTTATATCACATAAATGTATTAATCATATAACATAAAAGTATTACTACATTTATTTAAAGGTATTATCTTATTTTAATAAAAAATGGTTGTATATATATTATCTTATTCCATTTTTTTGGTATATATTTGTTGTATTACATAAATATATTAATAGCATTACATAAAGGTTTGATATAACATAAGATATAATATTACCATAATTAAAAGGTTTGATACACATTACTAAAATGTCTAATATGCTTAACTAAAAGGTATGAATTGCATAACTAAAAGAGTATGAATTTTTCACAGAAAGTGTAAAGGTATGAAAGTCATTACATAAAGGTATGGAAATCATAACATAAAAGTATGAAAGTTATAACTAAAATGTATATTTTCCACAAAAATGCAGAAAATAGACTATGTGTGTGGCGCCCCCTCCCCGGCGTGGATGGCCATGCCGGCGCGTGGAGGACCGTACCAGATCAGATTGACCCGGATTGCATGGATCTAGGATCCGTACACCAGTTTTACAGGAGTTTTTATCATAACAGAAATGTCAGACGTGCGGACTAGGATTTGAACACGGACTTAGACGCATGTGGGGGTACGTAAATTGCACGTGAGTTGAATGAAAAACACTATCGAATCGGATTGACCCAATTGCACGGTTTCCTACCTATACACCTGATGCATATAAATAATCGTGGTACACTTTATTTTTTTTAATGTATTTTAGATTTTAGGCATCAGGTAAGTTGACTGCATGGACGACCATTGTTCTGCACACAAAAGCGTCCAGGTTCAGTGTGCGTTGAAGCCTCACTCCAAATTCTCTTTTGATACTATCTTTGACAAATAAGACCCACGCGCTTCACTACACGCGCCACCACTATCGTATTCAATGAGGTAAGCCTACACCTCCCCAATCTCACTTTCCTTTCCGCCTATTTTGATTTCATTTTCAACCTCATCTCATATTCATAATGTTAAATTAAGAACCGTTTTATTTAAGTTTTTCATTCAAAACCATTGAAACTAATTTGTATCAATTATATTATTATTTAAATTATATAAATTAGGCAAAATATATAATTATCACATCCCAAACCCTAGAGACTTTTTTTCTAATATCTCACAAATCTCAATAAAGTATTAAATATCAACAATCATAACACTTTATTAATATTTAACAACTTTTAACAATAAAATAATATAACTGTCATTTTTTAAAAACCTTAAATGAAGACATCAGAACATAAATTTTGTCTACAAATCAAAAAAAAAAAAAAAGAATTAACAATCACATAAATTATGGGAAACCATTTCAGTGTTATAATTCCATAAAATTAATCTCTACTATTCATAACTCAAACCAATTTTATGAGTTTGTAGGTGATTGTTGTCTCACGACTCACGAGAGTACTACTTATTAATAATTATATTAAGTATATAATAATTTCTCAATAATTATATCGAGTGAAAAATATTTTCTCTTTTAAACTATATCTTATTAAGTATTTTTAGTATAAATTTTAAAATGTTCATATTTTCGTATTAATTTGATACATATTATCGTATCAAACAATTCATAATCATACATGTATGTTCGAATTCAATAATTAGGATTTGTTTAATATAATAATTAAATTTAAAATTCATATGAAAAATTAAAACATTTTCAAATTTATATCAGAAAAATATCAAATCATAGGAAGTTGGGATGAGAAAATATTTTTAATGGAGATTATAATTAAGAGAGGAAATAATTGGAGTGGGTGCGAGTGAAGGAAAAGACAAAGGTGTCGAAAAAATAAAATAAAAAAATAGAAAGTGTCTTGTGGTTGTCACGTGACAGCGCACTGAAGAGTTGATCTCCGCCATCGCCATTCCACCAAATTTAAAGACACTCGACTCTCGCCCTACAACAATTATCCTTCTTCCTCTCTTTTTAGCATCTTCTACTCAGGCCTACTGTCTATCATGACGACGTCGTTTGGGGCCGCCGCCATCGCCAAGGACCCCAACCTACTCCAGATTCCGGTGACCTTCAACGGCCTGAAGAGTGGTGCAGTTGCTTCCACTAATTCTCTTTTGCTCACCAGACGCCCCTCTCACCTTTTCTCCTCCTCCTCCGCCTCCGCCGCCTCTATCGTCAGAGCTGTCTCTACGGTATTTTTTTTTTTTTTTTCTCTCTAATTTTCTATTTATACTTTTTTGTTTCACATTTTGGATTTCTGTTTCCTGCTTTTCTTTCTTTCTTTTTTTTTTTTTTATATGAAAAATTGTTTTTCTTTGTTTTCCAATTCCTGGATAGGAAGTCTTTGGGTTTTTGTTAATTTAATTTAATTCTGTTCGTGATTATAATCTTAATTACAAATCAAAGTTTGTTTGATTGTCTGTTGTTTTTCTGAAGAAAACATACCAGTATTTCTGTAGACAAAATGGGATATTTCGAATCACCAGTAGATGAGATTTGGTACTTTAATATTGGCATAGGCAAGAGGTATAATATTAATTTCCCTAAAATCTGTTCAATAACTAGTCGTATGCTACCACTGCTGATTTCTTGTGGTGTCCACTGCTACATTTTGTTCAACTTGGACTTGATTATTTAAATCTCAATTTGAACAACTAATTGTACCAAGGACATGAGCTTACAGTTTGATTGTTCAGAATATGTGTGTTGCGAAGATTTTGTTGGTGCATCTGATCCAACTCGTGTAATCGTTGTTAACAATGTGCTACCCCAAAAATTGTTTTTTCAGAAAATTGTACTTCAGGACCATTAACATTTTTTATCTGAAAATTGTACTTCAGGACCATTAACATTTTTTATCTGAAAATTGTACTTCAGGGTAATGTATATCGCCTGTAGATTATTTTTCTGGCAACATTCTTGCTAAAGCCTTATTTTAACTAATGTTTTGATTTAATGATTTTTACTACTTGCAGCCTGTGAAGCCAGATGGTTCGGTTGCGCAGAAACGCAGTAAGGTCGAGATATTTAAAGAGCAGAGTAACTTTATAAGATATCCTCTCAATGAGGAGTTGTTAACTGATGCCCCCAACATCAATGAGCCAGCTACACAGTTGATTAAGTTCCATGGTAGCTATCAACAGTATAATAGAGATGAACGTGGTGGCAGGTCTTACTCATTTATGCTTCGTACTAAGAACCCTTCTGGAAAGGTATCAAACAAACTCTATCTGGTCATGGATGATCTAGCCGATCAGTTTGGGATTGGAACACTTCGTTTGACCACTAGGCAAACCTTTCAACTTCATGGCGTTCTGAAGAAAGATCTCAAGACAGTGATGAGCGCTATCATTAAAAGCATGGGTTCTACACTTGGTGCATGCGGTGATCTGAATAGAAACGTTTTAGCACCTGCAGCCCCATTCCATCGAAAAGATTATTTGTTTGCGCAGAAAACTGCAGAAGACATTGCTGCACTCTTAACTCCTCAATCTGGTTTTTACTATGATATGTGGGTTGATGGAGAAAAATTTATGACCGCAGAACCTCCCGAAGTAGTGAAAGCCCGCAATGATAACTCCCATGGTACAAACTTTCCGGATTCACCTGAGCCCATCTACGGAACTCAGTTCTTACCGAGGAAGTTCAAAGTTGCAGTTACTGTACCAACAGACAATTCTGTAGATATATTCACAAATGATATTGGTGTTGTTGTTGTGTCTGATGCTGATGGCGAGCCCCAGGGCTTCAATTTATATGTAAATACTTTTTTGTGCTTAAAATTATTTCCTGCCTGCCTTCTATGAGACCTTTGATGCTAATTCAATGATATGACAATTGTAGGTTGGTGGTGGGATGGGGAGAACACATAGGATGGAGAGCACCTTCGCTAGGCTGGCAGAACCATTGGGTTATGTGCCAAAAGAGGATATATTATATGTAGTGAAGGCTATTGTTGTTACTCAAAGGGAACATGGAAGAAGAGATGACCGTAAGTATAGCAGAATGAAGTATCTAATCAGCTCATGGGGAATTGAAAAGTTCAGAGATGTTGTTGAACAGTACTATGGAAGGAAGTTTGAACCTTGCCATGAGTTACCTGAGTGGGAATTCAAAAGCTATTTGGGTTGGCATGAGCAGGTTGGTTCTACTGTTTAAAATATGCTTGATATGTATTTTTGGTTGTTACATAATTCCTTTACATTTTAGCATTATTAGTTTATTCCTACCTTTTATACTTGTTTATATAGGGAGATGGTGGGTTATTTTGTGGTCTCCATGTCGATAGTGGTCGAGTCAAAGGGATAATGAAGACGACTCTGAGGGAAATAATTGAGAAGTATAATTTGAATGTCCGCATCACACCAAACCAGAATATCATCTTGTGTGGTATTCGACAAGCATGGAAGCGCCCCATCACTACAGCTCTTGCTCAGGGTGGTCTACTGGTGAGATGTTAACATATATTATTGCGATAACTATCTAATCATAATATTTATGGCTGCATGACATGTCAATGCAATATAAATATTGGTTTGAGGATTATACTGGGAAGAAATTTTAGTGCTTCTGAACTTCTTGTCCTGATTTATGCATAGAAGTTAAATTTCTCTTGAAGGCATATTATTGCTTCTGTTAAGAAAATGCGCCTTTTTTCTTTCTGTGCTCAATCTTGTTGACCCCTTTTGTGCAAAAAGAAAAAGGAATGATACAATCTTATAGATTCTCCTGATCCTATAATCATTATATTGTCATTCTTTTGTATGGATCTGCTCTCTGAGGTTTCTAGAAGCTAATATGCGTTTACATATAACCATTCATTTGTTTAAACAGCAACCAAGGTTTGTAGATCCCCTCAACGTGACTGCAATGGCATGTCCAGCTTTCCCGCTTTGTCCTTTGGCAATTACGGAAGCTGAGCGTGGGATACCGGACATCCTTAAGCGAGTTCGAGCTGTGTTTGACAAGGTACAATCTTGTATTTATGGAATATAATTTGAACTAGTGACTAGAAACTGGAACTATTGCATTTTTAGTTTCCAGATTCAATACGATGCTTGTTGATAGAAACTCTTCACGTCTTACTATTTTAGGTTGGCATCAAGTATAATGAATCTGTGGTTATAAGGATAACTGGTTGCCCCAATGGTTGTGCTAGACCATATATGGCTGAACTTGGCCTGGTTGGTGATGGTCCAAATAGTTACCAGGTAAGTCAAGTGTTTTGCTTTGATAATTTAGTGAAGAAACAATATTCTGAGATAATGCAATATTCATGTTGCAGATTTGGCTTGGAGGAACACCTAACCAAACTGTACTAGCAAAAACCTTCAAGGACAAGGTTAAGATTCAAGATCTTGAAAAGGTTTTGGAACCTTTGTTTTATCACTGGAAACGAAAGCGGCTTTCTAAAGAATCATTCGGCGAATTCACAAACCGCATGGTAGGCAATTCATTTGGATTAAGCTCACTTTTTTCATATTCATCTTAACCATCTCGTGATGTTGCAGATGAGGGCCCCAGGCATTTCACTTTGTTTGGGCTAAACTTTGCCTTCTTGATCTTTGTTTCCATTTTGTTGCCCTTATACTTTTATGTTATAAATGATCATAATAAACATCAAACTAAAACCAACTACGGTTCTTGCTCAGGGCAAGGATAAACTTGTGGAGCTGGTAGATAAATGGGAAGGAATACCACTCGGAGCATCACGATATAACTTGAAACTCTTTGCTGACAAGGAGACATATGAAGCCATGGATGGTCTAGCAAAAGTCCAAGATAAGACTGCTCATCAATTGGCCATGGAAATAATTCGCAATTATGTGGCCTCTCACCAAAACGGTAAAAGTGAGTGACCCCAGAAAATTTCATTGTTGTTACTGATTGGTAACAGCTGAGATGGATGTGAGTGGTGCAGTTAGTACCTTGTATTTTTGTTTTTCTCAGTAATTGGATTTCCTGAGGATTTTATTATCGAATTTTTTTCTTTTTTAATTTCAGAGTTGGGTTTGGTAGTTGGTTTCCAGTTTCCAAAACTGAAATCCATTTCTCGTAAGATGAATGTGAATTTTGTTTCAATGAAGAAAAGCTTTACACATACAATAAGATCAGTTTTAGTTAGAGATGGCAGTCTACGACATGAATGTGACATGAGAGCGATGTGAGAAAAATGGGTTAATTGAGTTAATTATTTTCACATTTTTGTTAATTGAGTTAATTATTTAATATTAAATAATTAACTCAATTAACAAAAATATTAAATAATTTTTTTAATTGAGTTAATTATTTTTTGTCCTTTTTAATTTATTAAATGATGTAGAGGCAGTTGGTGATTATCATTTTCTTTTAATTCTTATGTCAATTTTTTTTTAAAATAATTTCTTTATGATATTTTTTATTTTACACTTAAATGACATGAATAGTGATTTTATGTTTATGATTCTTTTTCACTTAAATGATTTGGTAATTTAAATTGTAAAATAATACAAAACTAAAATCCACATGCGAAAATAATAGCCACATAAGCGTAAGTTCAGTAAAATATTGAAATTGGAGGCGAGTTTTGTGCACTAGGCTAACCCGAAATTGGTCGGAAAATCGAGATTTCGGTGAAAATTGAACCAAACTGAACAAAGATTCCGGTGAAAATTTAACCAAAACTGAACAAATTTTGAGATAGGAGGACTAAAATTGATGATTGGAAATTAACAGGATATAAAACGGATAACATATTTAAGATAGGAGGACTAAAATAACTGAACAAATTTTAAGATAGGAGGACTAAAATTGATAATCGGAAATTAACAAGACAAAAAACGCACGTCTCAAATGAAGGACTAAAAATGAAATTTTCCCGTTAATATTGTATATTATCAAATATTTTCAACAATAAAGTCAAAACTTGTATTCCCAAATTAAATTGTTCTAAAATCTTCTCAAGACAATTATTAAATGTTGGATGAGGTTTTAATTAAATACAAATTCCATTTCCAACCTACTTAAAATAAGCCAGGGATGAAAATATTCGGAAATATTTTCGATATTTCCCCAATATTTCCATTTTTTCACATGACCGATATATAAATGGGTTGCAATCGATATATCTTTGATATTTTTATTTTTCCATATAACCGGTAAAAAAACGAGAAATTTTGTAAAAATATAGGTAAAATATCGACGAAATATCGATTTCAATATCGTTGACTTCATGGTACAATTTGTAGGAAAATAGGTGAAATATCAGGGAAATTTTATCAAAATAACGGTAAAATATCGACGAAATATCGATTTCAATAGTCTTGACTTCAGGGTACAATTTGTAGGAAAATAGGTGAAATATCGGCGAAATATCGACGATTTCATGGTACAATTTGTAGGAAAATAAGTGAAATATCAGGGAAATATCGATTTCGATATTGATGGTTTGATGGTAAATATCGGTGGAATGTTGGGGAAATATCGGTAAATATCGATGCAATGTCGGGAGAATATCGGTAAATATCGTTGAATATCGAAAAAATATTGATAAATTCATGTACCGATATTTCCAACGATACCAATATTTCCACGATATTTTCATAAAACTAAGATACCGATATTTCCATCGAAATCAAAATTTTCATCCTTGAAATAAGTTTGATGTTATAAAATAAATTATGTGAGGAGTTGAGCTCGAAATTTTCATCCTTGAAATAAGTTTGATGTTATAAAATAAATTGTGTGAGGAGTTGAGCTTAAATCAATGATCGATTGCTAAACTCATGCACACTTCATTGAATTCTTTTGGTCTAACTCATGCAAGCTTTATTTGTTTCCATTATATAACAACTTCATGCACACTTCATTGAATTCTTTTGGTCTAACTCATGCAAGCTTTATTTGTTTTCATTATCTATCAACCTCACCCATTCTCCTGCATCAATCTCATTGAATTCTTTTGGTCTAACTCATGCCAGCTTTATTTGTTTCCATTATATATCAACCTCTCCTGTATCAATCTGAAACAAGAAATAATGGTTAATTATCAAGTCATTCCCAGAGCTATGTAAAGTTACTATAAACGAAAACAAAAAGATATATCGGTGTGAGATGTCATGTAATTTAGTCGTGCATGTGGATTGTGTCAAAAAATGGATGCAATTCGAGTCACTTGACATCTCAAAAGATCAACAAGTTTATGAGAGCAAGCTGAACATCAAATTCGATGAATTTTACCAAGTTATGAATCTTACCAGGATGAATCTTACCAAATTGGATGAATCTTACGTGGTTGATCATTCAAAGAAAAAGGAAGAACATGTACCTTCCAATGAGAAGGACAATTCCAATCAAGGAAGAAAATTTCGACAATTCCAACCACGATGACAATTCCAACCAAGGATGAAAATTTCGATTTCGACCGAAATATCGGTATCTTAGTTTTACGAAAATATTGTAGCAATATCGGTATTTTAGTTTTACGAAAATATCGTGGAAATATCGGTACATAAATTTATCGATATTTTTTTACGATATTTCCCCGACATTCCATCAATATTTACCGATATTTTCACGACATTCCACCGATATTTACCAATATTTCCATGATATTTCATGGATTTTCATATAATTTGTACCATGAAACCATCAATATCGATATCGATATTTCATCGATATTTCTATGATATTTCACCTATTTTCCTACAAATTGTATCATGAAGCCGTCGATATTGAAATATAAATTGTACCATGAAGTCGTCGATATTGAAATCGATATTTCGCCGATATTTCCCTAATATTTCACCTATATTCCTACAAATTGTACCATGAAATCAATGATATTGAAATCGATATTTCGTCGATATTTTACCACACGAAAAAAATGAAAATATTAACAAAAATGAAAATTGGGTTAATTATTTAATATTTTTGTTAATTGAGTTAATTGTTTAATATTAAAAAAAATAATGATAATCACCAACTGCCTCTACATCATTTAATATTGTCATTCTTTAATATTATTCTTTTGTCCTTATTGTGATTAATGTTTGTATCCTTATTGTGGGTATGAAATTTGAAATTTGTGTGTCGTGTTGTCTCTATATCAATCCTGTATGATGTTAACATTATTTAATGACTGATGTGTGTGAAATTCTATTTTAGAATAATTAAATTAAGTTACAAATATAATATGTGAACTACATATCGTAACAGTAATTTGGTTTTGTTTAAATTATTTTAAACTTTTGTTGTATTTCTAATTATATCATCGATCGTATCCATATCTATGTAGTCCTTATTCATGTCTTGTTTGTTCGCCATAGTTAAGGATAAATATGGAAACTCGAGTTATGCTTCCGAATATGTAAAACAATTTTCAAATTACCTTCTAAACAGTACAATGCATCTAATAGTACAATGCAGATTTGTTTGAGTGTTTTGTATAACTAGTAGTACTCTATTATTTATTTATTATTATAATATATACGATTTGCAATAATATAATGAATTTGTTATATTAAAAGGTCATTCATGGCATCTTATTATTTAGAAATTTGTAAAAATTTGTGTGTTTTTTAAATATCAATATTCAACAATTAAATTTGAAAATAAAATTGAACATATTATACAATAATAATAATAATAATAATAATAATAATAATAATTATTATTATTATTATAGTTTTATGTTTGTGAGTTTTAATTTCTGAATAATTAAGAATTGATTAATTATATTTACTAATATGTTTTGTTCATTTATATCTTAAAACTATTTTTAGAATTTGTAAATAATATTTTTACATTGTTTTTAGATGGATTTGTTCAAAGAAAAACAAAACATTATATTTATTCCAAAATTTAGTTTATATTAAAAAAATAGTTTCAAATTAATTTTACATTTTAAAACAATATTTTCTTTGATTTTCGAAACCATTTTCAGATTTTTCAAGAACATATTTTAGTTTTAAAATAATTTTTAAATTAATTATATCTATTTATTTGAAATAATTTTGAATAAATTACCAAATATTTATATTATTTATATTTAAAAAAATTTATTAAATTTATTGATTTTTATATCTTACACAATTAATATTACATATATATTTGAATTAATTTTTAAATTTTATTTGTTTGATTTTAGATTGTTAGACTTAATCTCACAACCTTCTTATTATTATTATTATTAGTATTATTATTATTATTATTATTATTATTATTATTATTATTAATTTCTGATTTTATAATTATTTTAATATTTTTATAAGAGTTTTTAAACTTTTAAACATTTTACAACCCTTTATAAAATGAAATTTAGATTTTAAAACTATTTTCCACGTTTATATTAAAATTATAAACCAATTTTCAAAATTTTTAATTTTTGACAATATTCAAATTTCATTATTTTCAAAATCTAATCATATTATTAAAATATAATCATATCATTTAAAATAGCTTCTTTTGTTTCATCTCTACTAGACGTGCTCTACTGATTTCGGAAATCGGGAACCGGCCGGTTAGGAACCGCCGGTCAACCGTTGACCTGGTTCCGGTTCGAACCGGAAACCGGTGGCCACCAGTTCGGTTCCGGTTTTAGTATTTCCAAACCGCCAAACCGGTGGTTCCAACCACCGATTAAACTATCGGTTTATCTTTTTTTTTAATTGATGAATGCCATGTGGACGACCCAGATTAAAGAGACGTTTGTGATCAACGACTCAAATTAAAGAGCCGTTGGAGCCAAAATAGCCATTGGAAACCGGCTCAAAAACCTGTGGTTCGGGCATGATTTTGAAATCAACGATCATGATCAAATGACCGTTGATGATCGAGGACCCAGATCGTTCGAACCGGACCGAACCGGCGGTTCAAACTGGCCGATCTTTTTTTTTTTTGAATTTTTCATGCTACATCTATAAATACCCCCATTCCACCCTTTGATTTCTACACCAATCTATCTCTCAATTCTATAATTTCTATTCTCTAAAGCTCACAATTTCAAGTTTCTAGTCTCTCGATTTTAGTTTTTGTAGTTCTTCAATTCCCAATTCGATTTCAATTCTATTTCATTTGCATTCAAAAAAAATGTCTCGAAGAGGTTCTTCATCCACCGGTTCGTCTCGTGGGAAGGGAAAGAGTTCGATGCCGCCACCACAATCGATGCACGACAATGTCGACGATTTGATTGATTCAATTCATTATAATCAAGAGGATTTGGAGGAGATCTTGGGCCCTACTACCGCTGCCGCCTTTGCCGAAGAAGAAGAGGTGCCGAGGAGAGAAACACAAGAGAGTGGGAACAATACACGAACCACTACTCCTCGACCACCTTCTACCCTTCGAAGCGACATTTTCTCCTTCTATTTTAAGAAGGAGAAATTGCCGAATAGCGCCACCGACTACAATATGACGTGCAACCATTGTGGGAAGCTTTACAAGTTCAAGCATGGAGGAGGCTACGGGACTTTCTCCAACCATGTGATCAAAAAGCATCCCGACAAGATGGGGCTCGATCGAGGGCAAACACAAATTCGGGGGGCCTTCACCGGATCTTCTCAAGGTGGATGTATGGATGAAGTTACTTTAAAATTTAGTCAATTAAATACTAGGAGAGGCGTAGTTGAATTTATAGTCGAAAAACATCTTCCATTTAATTTTCCAACCGATGATGCTTATGAAAAATTCACTAGTAGATATTTTAATCCGGCAAGTAGAAAATTCTCTAGAAACATCGCTATTAGGGATATAGAAAAAACCATAGGAGAGTATAAATATAAATTAATTGAAGACTTAAAAAATTTAAAACAAAAAGTTTATATATGTAGTGATTGTTCGAAGGATCCTTATAAGTCGCATGATTATATGGGAATTACTTGTCATTAGATTGATGATGCATGGAATATGCAAAAACGTTTAATTGCTTATATTGATTTTGATGATACACATAATGCACAACACATTGCACATAAAATTCGACATGTTTTAAATGATTACGGTATTGTAAGAAAAGTATTTTTGATAGGATTTGATAATGCTAGTAATAATACGACGGCTTTACCTTACTTACTTGAATTTTGTCAACCTCTGATTGAGGGCACTTTTTTCCATATTTGTTGTATGTGTCATTACTTGAATTTATGTGTTCAAGATGAATTAGAATCATTAGAAAATTATATTAAACCTATTAAAATGGCAATATATGAAATTGCTAACTCTACGATATTGCATAAAAATGGGCAAGATTTTGTAAAAGAAAGGGTGTTGAAGTTAAAAAAATTTATAATTGATGTTAAACATCGTTGGAATTCTACTTTTTATATGCTTCAAGATTCGTATGAATATAGATCAATGTTATGTGAATTTTATTTAGAAAATCCAAATGATAGAGTTATTTTATTTGAAACTTCATGAGATGCATGTTTTAATTTAATTCAACTCTTAAAAATATTTGAAGAGGCCACTAGAGAATTAAGTGGTTGTTATTATCCCACTTCTCCTATAGTTTTAGATAATTGTGTTAAAATTACTCTAATTTTAAATTCCGCAAAAATTTGTGTGTCCCGCAGACACAGATCTTAGATCCATGTCCCTAACCCGACCCGCGCCCCACGCGCCCTAGACGCACGTGCGTGAGCACCTGCCGCGCGCCCATGCGCGCGCACCTGATAGGTATCCATGGAATACTTGATAGGTATCCCATGAATACATTGATAGGTATCCATGGGCAATGTATCCACATGTATACTTGAAGGTATCTATGGAATATTTTCAAGGTATCCATTCAGGTATACACGTGGATACCTTGAAGATATTACATGGATACCTTGAAGGTATACATGCGGATACCTTGAAGATATTCCATGGATACCTATGCGCATCTCACCATGGCCCGCACACACACCGTGCGCTCATGCGCCCACGCCGCACGCGCACAGCGTGTCCATGCGTCCACGCCGCGCGCACCTCACAAACGCACGCGCCCACGCCATAGATACATTGAAGGTATCCATGTGGATACCTGCTCGCACCTTGGTCACTAAGCCGTGCGCACACCATGCGTCCATGCGCCCACGCCGCGCGCACCTCACAAACCGCGCGCTCATGCACCCACGCCGCGCGCGCCCACGCCATGGATACCTTGAAGGTATGCATGTGGATACCTTGAAGATATTCCAAGGATACCTTCAAGGTATACATGTGGATACCTGAAAAAGTATTTCATGGATACCTTCAAGGTATCCATGTGGATACCATGCGCCCACGCCATGAATACCTGTGCGCGCCCATGCACCCACATCGGGCGCGCACTTCACAAGCTGAGCGCCCACACCGTGCGCACCTTCATTTGAAATAGGTGTGATACCTTCAAGGTATATCATGGATACCTTGAAGGTATACATGAGATACATTTTTTGTATATATGAAAAAAAATCTGAGCGAAAAAAAAATGTGTGGCCCACGCGGTGGGCTGGGGACATGGTGTCCCCGGGACACAGGATACCTACTCTTTAAATTCATATGCAACATGTCCAATTTTAGGATCAACCATCTTAGTAATGAAAACAAAATGGTTAAATTATTTTCACGAAATACCCGATGTTTTTTTATGTGATAAATTATTAGATTCTAGGATTAGAGAAGATGGATTAGAAGAATTGCTAAATTTATATTATAATACATTGTTTCCAAATATGATATTAAATAATTATGATTTATGTGATTATATTCCTATCCCTAGTGATGTTGTAAGTAGAACTAAGAAAAAATTATATAATTTGTTTAAAGAATATAAAAAATTGATAGGTGATGATTGTAGTCCTAACATAAGTGATCAAAATGTAGGAGGTAGTAGTCAATCATCTAGTTTTCAACCGGCTCAAACACTTAATAAATTTTATAATTTTTATGATGCTAGAACACAAAAAAGACCTAGAGGTAGTAACCCTTGTCAAGAATTAGATAATTATTTAGGTGCCACATTTGAACATCATATGGATTTATTGAAGTGGTGGTCAAGAAGGACCACCACTTATCCTATACTAACCACTATTGCCACTATTGTTAAAGAAGTTTTTGCATGTCCCGCCTCAACCGTTGGGGTCGAACATGCTTTCTCCAAAGGAGGACACATGTTGACTACAAGAAGATCGAAGTTGACGAAAGAGAATGTACAAAACATTACTCTACTTGAAGATTGGGTGAGAGCAAGAAACCGTCAATAAGATCTCGATCTCTCGAACTTAGACTCTGATGGAGATGACCTCTATGGATACGATTCAAACACGTCCTCCTCAGTCGGAACTAATGAATGAAGGTAAGTTTCGGTGAGTTAGAGAACTACATGAGCTTTGATTCCTTTGTTTTGAAAAGGGTAGGCAATTTTATTTTAAGTTTGGAAGCACTTCCAAACTTAGAATGAAACTCAAGCTCTTTCAATTTTTTTTTCCTCTTCTTCAATCTTATAATTGTAATTTGTAATATGTTTTATTGTAATTTGAAGTTGTAAATTGTACATTTGTAATGTTTTACTTGTACTTGTAAATACTTGTAATGTTTTATTAATGTAAAGATGATTTTATAATAAAGTTGTAAATTTAATTTTCTTTCGAATTCTTTTTCGAGTTTATAAAGTTGTATTTATAATTATAATCTCTCATTTTTTCCATTAAAAATTAGTACTTAAAAGTCATAAAAACTGTATATTACAAGAAATCAAAACTGCGGTACTAAGACAACGTGTTTGAACCTCCTAGAAGCCGATACCACGGTATACAGAATGGGTACCGTGGTACTGAGATGCAAAACCCAAAAAAAAATTGAAACCGATACCGAAGTATCTAGAATGGGTACTACAGTACTGCGATGCAGAACCTAAAAAAATTGAAAAATCCGGAAACCGAACCGACGGTTCCGGTTAAACCGCCAGTTCGGAACCGAAACATAAACCGTGACCCCCACGGTTCGATTCCGGTTTGGGGGATGGCGGTTCGCGGAACCGGCGGTTTGCAAACCGTGAGCACGTCTAATCTCTACTCCTATATATAAATTATAAAATAGCTTATTATGTAAGATGTATGTGAAGCTTATTCTATAAGACACTTCAAAGTTATTTAGTGTTTTTTTATTTTTTTCTATTGGTTGATAGTTTAGGAGGGAATATGACAAATTTGTAACATTCGCCAACTTCTCTCATTTTATTTATGGTATAGATAAACAGTGAAACAAGAGTAGTGTTCTTATGAACCATGATCCATACAACTGGGGGTGCACGGGTCTAATCTGATCCAACTCGGATCAGCGTCCAGATTTTTTTTTACATTTATGTCATAAATTTTATGTTGTAATAGTATAACATTTATATTATATTAGTATAACCTTTTATGTACATGTTTCATAACCTTTAAATGAATAACTTAGACTTTTTACAATATAAAAATTCATGTAGTATAGCTGAATCTTTATGTTATAATAATTTAACATTTATATTATATTAGTATAACATTTATATATAAATATCATAATTTTTATGTACTTAAAGAATGACATAAGGTTATATTATTATAACAAAAATGTTAAATTATTATGCATAAATGTTATATTATCACAACATAAAAGTTTTAAAAGGTATTATAGGTCTGTAATACACTACAAAAGGTTATACGAACATAACTTAGAGGTTAGATGACCATAACAGAAAAATCAGACATGCGGGTTAGGGTTTGAGCACAGATTTGCACACATGTGGACGCGTGAGGTGAGCGTGGGGTGCGTGAAAAACATCTCCAGATCGGATCAATCCAGTTACACAATTTCCAACCTGTGTACCTAGTACATATAAATAATTATTGTGAAACAATCGAAGCACAACAACTTATATTGATTTGAGATTTGGACAATCTTTCTACTCCATTTATCTCCTTCTCTCGAGAGTAACTTCGATAGTTTAACTTTTTTATCTTTTGATTTGTTTAAAAGTAGAATATTTAAGATTCTAATCAAATCTAATCTATCTAATATATTATTATTATTATTATTATTATTATTATTATTATTATTATATTACAAAAGTGTTTTAGTTTTGACCAATTTTTGTAATACTTAAAATAACTCGATAAATATTAAATTTTAAGGATAATAAAGTAATATTTCAATATTTATCTTTTTTTTTCACCATAAAAGGTAAGAGTTCTTCTACATTCAAATTCTTCATAAATAATTACATGTTTTTTATTCTGTTTATTCTAAAATTTTGAATCATTCACTAAAATTATTTTCATATTAATATAGATTTAAAGAGTTTTTCAATGATAAATTATAATTTATATGCATATAAAAATTGTATTAAATACTTTTAATTTTTCATTAGAATATGATATTATATAAATTGAGTTCTTATGTTTTTTTTTAAAATTTTTTATCAATAGTTATCAAAATTTGATATAGGTATTATATATATATATATATATATATATATATAATGTACTATATATGTATTAGAGAAATTAAAATATTAGATTTATAAAATCAAAGAGAAATATTTTTTGTAATGCTTATAGTAGTCCTAAAAAAATTAAATTTTAATGATAACAAAGTAATTCAATATTTGTCCTTTTTTTAGAAAATTTCAATAGAAAGGGAAAAGAGTGCTTCCACATTCCAACTCTTCATAAAAAATTATATGTTTTGATTCATATTTATTTTCTATTTTTCAGTAATTAGCTTATCATTGCTAATAGAAACACATATACAGTTTCTTTGGAAACTAATTTGTCTGATGTACAAATAAAAGACCTATTTTTTCCCCATGGATTTTATGACACTTGCACCATTTTCTTTGAATTTTTTCATGAAATGTTGTTAAAAAACAACATTAATACAAAACTATCCTCTATGGTTAAGTGACTCTTAGATATCCATTTTTTTAAGATTTCTATTTCTTTATTTCTAATTAGCTTATTTTTACTAATAAAAAAAAAAGATACATTTTCTTTTATAACATGATTGTCTATTATATTTCTATTTTAAAAGACTTTTAGAAGAGTTTAAAAATTTTGTGCATATAATCGAGTTTTTCTTAAAGTATATGATTGAATTTTTGGAAAGCCCTAAAATTAATCTTTCAAATTAAGTATATCGTAAGAGTATATTTAAAAAACTTGGTAAAATTAAGTCACAAACTTCTATGTACTTAGTGAATGGATCATAGATCCATGTAATGGATCGGACTCGATCCAGACCCATTTTAAAAGGCTTCCATGCGCCACCCACGTGTCTATGCGCCCCCACGCGTCTGGGTGGGTGTTCCCAAACCCACACAAATTCGCTCTCAGGTGTTATACCTTATGTTATGTTTGTCATACTTTTAAGTTATGTTAGTCATACATTTAGGGGTTTTAGTTGTACTTTAATATATTTTTAGACAGTTATTAAATAGATGTCATACATTTTAGTTATATTAGTCATACATTTTAGTTATGTTAGTTGTACTTTTATATATTACATAAATGTATGATTATTTTGATATAAAGATATAAATAATATCACATAAAGGTAAACATGTACAAATTGTACCGAAATTAGAGTTTTTTTTTAGTTAAAGTATTACATAAATATATGATATTTGTACATAAATGTATGACTAAGATAACATAAATGTATGACTAATATGGTATAAATGTCAGTGAGTTTTTTTTTTCTTTTGAAGTTAAAGTATTGCACTTAGATTATGATATTTGGACATAAATGTATGACTAATATAACATAAATGTATAACTTACATAAAATTGTGGATGTTTCTTACAAAGTATCATATGATATACATAAAAATATTACATGGTATTCTCATAATATAATACTTTCATGTGTACCATGTAATGTTTTTTAGTCAACGATGTTGACCGACCGTTGATCGGTGTTGACCGACATTGATCGTTGACCGTTGGTCGGATTGACCTGTTTTACGAAAGTGAGACAATCTCGCATAAAACTCACTTAAACTAAAACTCAAGTAATTAGACATTGGAGGAAAACCCAAAATTCAAACTCCAACCCAGATAAAACAGAATAAATTATCTAACTAAAACCAAACCTAAAATGTGTAGATTAGCATTTCATTTTGGAAAGTAGGATTCGAAGGGTTTAGAAATAAGGGAAAAACATAAATCGAACCCTGAAATCGGACCTAAACGATTAAATGCAAGTATGCAACACATCCATTATCTAATTAAAATTTAACATAAAATCGTGAAATTTAACAAATAAATTCATTCCATCACAACACAAACAGAAAAAAATCAACTATAATAATTTTATGAGATGAGAATCAAACTCACCGAAAATAAATCAGTAAATCAGGAAGTTGGTGTTTATGAGATGAGAATCAAACTACCCGAAAATAAATCAGTAAATCAGGAAGTTGGTGTTTATTTTCAGTGAATTTGATTCTAATCTCAAATAAAATGTGCAGAATTTAGATAAAATTGGGTTTGGACCTCCAAATTGAGCTAAAATTGCGAAGGTATATCAAACATACACAAGAATACTCTCTATATGGCTTCACTTTTGAGGAGGCAATCAAAAACCGATGGAGAGGGACTGAGTATTATCAAGAGAAGAAAAGGAATGATCTGCATACATGCAGTGGCCACATAAGAAAAAGGTGAAAACAAGACCTTGAAGAAGATAGATTTAGGGGTGCTCAACCGGTTCGAAACACCGGTTTGGAACCCACATAAGAAAAAGGTGAAAACAAGACCTTGAAGAAAATAGATTTAGAGGTGCTCAACCGGTTCGAACCACCGGTTTCGGTTCCGAACCGGTTGAGGTGGAACTAGAACCGAACCATGGGGTTGTCAGTTCCAATTCCGGTTCGGAAACCGCCGGTTTTATCAGAACCGGCCGTTTCAACGGTTTTTTTTTTTTGACACAGTCCGGACGCTGGTGGCACAGTCCGGGCCCAAGTTCCTGTGTTTGGTGACCGAGTCGGGCGCTGGGGACCTAGTCTGGGCCGAATTTTTTTTTTAGAATTAAATTTTTGTGCAATAATTTTAAATTTCTTATAAAGTGTTAAGTCTAAAACTAAGTAAAATAAATTTTAAATTAATAAAATAAAATTTATATATGGAATAAAATACAATAATAACAAGTACAACATTACAACTTAAGATATATTTTCAAAAAATTACAATAAAATATAATACAACTTGAGTTTACAAGATACAAGATTAAAATGAGTGAAAATTACAATTATGAATTAAAAAAAATATTACAACTCAATATATTACAATCATGAATCATACTACAAGTACAACAATATTAAAGACTTGAAGTTAAAAAATTACAACTTTTTCATATTTTTATAAAATAAATTGAAACTTGAAAAAAAAAATTGAAAGAGCTTGAGTTTCATCCTAAGTTTGGAAGTGTAGCTTAGAATGAAATTGCCTACGTATCATTGTCAAAATGAAAGAATCAAAGCTCATGTAGTTCTCTTACCTAAACTTACCTTCATTCGTCAACGTTGGTTCCAACGGAGGAGGATGTGTTTGAATCGTATCCATACGTGTCATCTCCATCGTCGTCTAAATAGGAGAAATCAAGATGTTGTTGAAGGTTATTTTCTCTCACCCAATCTTCAAGAAGAATTATGTTTTGTACATTCTCTTTCGTCAATTTTGATCTTCTTGGATTCAACATATGACCTCATTTGCTAAATGCATGTTCTACGGCAACAGTTGAGGCGGAACTTGCAAATATCTCTTTTGCAATAATTGTTAAAATAGGATAAATGACAGTCCTTCTTGACCACCACTTCAATAGATCCAAAGGATTTTCAAATAAAATTTGTTTAAAAGTAACACCTAAATATGGATCTAATTCTTGACAAGGGTTAGAACCTCTAGCTCGTTTTTGTGTTCTAATATCATAAAAATTATAAAATTGACTAAGAGTCGGAGCCTGAACAAGACTAGATGAAGAAGAGGAATGACTACTATCTCCTACATTTTGATTACCTACTACATCATCACTAGAAACACCAAACAATATTTTATATTCTTTAAACAATTCAATTAGCCATTCACTACAAGAAATATGCACAACAACACAGGATTTACAATGGTTTTAGCATTTTGTGTTATGGTATATGATAATTACAACACTTTCGCGGATTACCGTTGTGTTGTGTGAAAAAATGCACTCAACGACAACAGTTTTTAAGTATTGTTGTCTTTGTGCGGATTTTTTCGCACAACGACAACGGTTGGGACAACGGTTTTTGGTACCGTTGTCTTTGTGCGGATTTTTTCGCACAACGACAACGGTTGGGACAACGGTTTTTAAGTACTGTTGTCTTTGTGCGGATTTTAGATTTATTACAACACTAAGCACAACGGTTTTTCTCTACCGTTGTAAAAATTTAGAATTTTAAAATTATTTAATTTAAAAAAAATTATTATGAAAAAAAAACTTAAATTAACTAATTGAACCATAAATTATTTTACAACAATAAAAAAAATACATATATTAATTTGAAAAATACAAAAAATTGTATTACATAATAATACAAAAATTATATATTATTATTTTAGAAAATAACGATAAAATGAGTTTGGTTTTAATTTGAACCATAAATTATTTTACAATAATAAAAAAATATAAATATATTAATTTATTTTATAATTGTCTTCAAATGAAATTAGATTAAATATTATTAAACATATTAATTAGTCATGAATCTTCCAATTATATATATATATAAATTATTTATATGTATTAATTAATATATATATATATATGAATTATATTAATTAATATATATATATATATAATTAGTGAATAAAAGAAATACATGTATGGTATTAATACATAAAGCACTAGTGATCTAGTGGTTTGAGTACCACCTTGGCACCCGAGTTCGAATCTCAGACAACGCACAATATTACATATGATGATGTCATTGTTGACGTCAGCGTTTATGATGATGTGTCATGCTGACATGTCACCACTATGATGAGCTACGATGACGTGTCATGTTGATGTGTCACCACTTTGATGACATGTCAACGTTGTGGTTAGTATCTTCGACAACAGTTAAAAACCATTGTACCAGTGTTGTCGTTGACCATAACCGTTGTAAAATATTGCCGGAATACCATAGTTGGCGTACCGTTGTGGTTATCATCTACGACAACGGTTATTAACCGTTGTGGTAGATAGGGTCTACGACAACACCATCTTCCACAACGGTAAAAAAACATCTACGAATAACCGTTGTCGTTGTGCGAAATTCTTGTAGTGATTGTTTAGCTTTACCAACAACTTCAATAGGATTAAGAACATAATCAACTTCATCATATTCTTCCAATAGCAAATTTGGGAACAATGCATTATAATACATTTTTAATAAGGAAAAAAATTGTATGCCCCAGATCCGTGCCTCCAACCCGACCCGGTGTGTGGGCCGCTCCCACGCGCCCTTGCTGTGCGCCCACACCGCGTGCACCTATTGGTATCACACATTTGCTCTAAATGTATCACACATATACTTTTCAGGTATCACATACCTTTAGTTCATGTTTGTAATACCTACAAGACAAATCTGTAATACCTCAAAAATCAATACCTACAAGACAAATCTGTAATACCTCAAAAATCGTGTGCCCACGCCGCGCGCGCACCTGACAGGTCTAAAAGTATCACACATATACTCTTCAGGTATCACATACCTTTAGTTCATGTTTGTAATACATATAGGATAAATTTTTAATATCTCAAGAGTATATGCGCGAAAAAAAAGTATATATGCACGGGTCGGGGTACGGATCCTAGGGGCACACAAATATCGCCCTTTTAATAATTCTTCTAAGTCATCTTCTCTAATTCTAGTGATCTAATAATTTAACACATAAAAATAAACTGGGTATCTCATTTAAATAGTTTAACCATTTCGATTTCATCACTATAATTGTGTTTCCTAAAATAGGACATGTTGAATACTCATTGAAAATAAGAGCAATTTTTACACAATGATTTAAAACTAATGGAGAGGTAGGATAATAACAACCGGATAATTCTCTAGTTGTCTCTTCAAAAATTTTTTTAAGTTGAATCAAATTAAGACATGCATCCCATGAATTTTCAAATAAAATAATGTCATCATGTTGATTTTCCATATAAAGTTAAACAAACATGTGTCTATAATCATAAGAATCTTGAAGCATGTAATATGTAGAATTCCAACGATGTTGCACATCAACAACAAATTTTTTAACTTCCAATCCGTTTTTCTTACAAAACATAGCCCATTTTTTTATGATATGCCATAGATCTAGCAATTTCATAAATTGCCTCTTTAATAGGTTTAATATTATCGTGTAATGATTCTAAATTATCTTGAACACATAAGTTTAAACGATGACACATACAACGAATATGGAAAAATTTACCTTGAATTGGAGGTTTACAAATTTCAATAAATGAAGGTAAACTAGTCGTATTACCACTAGCATTATCAAATCCATGGAAAATATTTTTCGTACTATACCATAATCATTTAAAACATAAATAATTTTTTGTGCAATGTGTATAGCTAAATGTCTTTCATCAAAATCAATATATGCAATTAAACGTTTTTGTATGTTCCATGCATCATCTATCCAATGACAAGTAATACCCATATAATCATGCAACTTATAAGGATCCTTCCAAATATCACTACATATAGAAAGTTTTTGTTTTAAAATTTTAAATTCTTTAATTAATTTATATTTATACTCTCCTACTATTATTTCTATATCCCGTGTAATGGTGTTTCTAAATTTTTTTTACTACTAGGTTGTAAGTAAGTGCTAGTATATTTTTCAAAACTATCATCACAAGGAAATTGAAATGGAAGATGTTTTTCAGCAATTAATTCAACTACGCCTATCCTATGGTTCAATTGACTAAATTTAAAAATAAGAGAATCCATACCTCCACCTTGAGAAGAATCGGTATATCCCCGAAGTTGTGTTTGAGATTGATCAATGCTCATCTTGTCGGGATGCTTTTTCAACACATGATTGTTGAATGTCTCATAGCCCCCTCCATGCTTGAATTTGTAAAGTTTTGCACAATGGTTGCACGTGAGTATGTAATCAACGTTGTTATTCGATATTTTCTCCTTCTTAAAATGAAAGGAGAAAATATCACTTCGAAGAGTAGAAGGTGCTCTAGGATTAGCGTTGCGTGTTGTATTGTCGCTTTCTTGTGTTTCTTTCCTAGGCACCTCCTCTTCTTCTTCAGTAAAGGCGGCGTCGGTATTAGGGCCTAACGTGGCCTCCAAATCATCTTGATTATATTGAGAAAAAGACTCAATATAATCATCATCATCATGGAAATATTGTGGTGGTGGCATTGACATAGGACTCTTTCCTTTTCCACGAGATGAACCGAAGGAAGAAGAACCTCTTCTAGAATTTTTTTTTTTTTTTTGAATACAAATGAAATAGAATTGAAGAACAAAAAAAAAGTATGAATTGAAAGTTGATCAAAGATTGAAAGTGTGAGCTTGAGAGAGAGATTGAATCAAGAATGATGAAATTGGTATGTAAATCACAAATAGAATTAGGGGTATTTATAGATTTCAATCAAAATTCAAAAAAAACAAAAAAAAAAAAAATATATATATATATAAATATATTCGGGACGGTTCGAACCGCCGGTTTCAGTTTGGTTGAATCGGCTGTTCGAACGATCACATCCATCCATCATCAACGGTCGTTTAATCACGACTGTTGATTCAATGCAATCATTGAACCAGCGGTTGAACCACAGGTTTCCCAACAACTAGTAAATCAGAGCCGTTGATCATCAACGACATCTCGTTCGTACACGTGGCATAATACATTTTTTTAAAGAAAAAAAAGAAAGAAAATAGGCAAACCACCGGTTTGTCGGTTCAAATATATACCGAACTGTTGAACCTCGATTCACGGTTTCGGTTCGAACCGAAACCGACGTTGACGGTTTGGAATCAGTCCAGTTCCGGTTTTCAAAACCGGTTGATCACCTCTAGATAGATTATAACTTATCACTTAAAAGAAATCTTTTATTCTATTAGCTATTGTATTATTTTGTCTATTTTGAAAATACTTGTAACTTTACAATCTTTCTGAAAATTAATAAAAATAAGTTATTATCTATTAGAAAAGTTCACGTCTTGTGACTTTATATATATATATATATATATATATATATATATATATATATATTACTTGTCATATTTTATCTGTTGCGTGTATTATTTGAATGTATAAGGTTTTGTCATTATAAAAAGATGAAAATTATTAGAAAATTATTGTTTAGATTTTAATGAGACAAAACAATTTTTATAATAGAATCTGGAGACCCAGGTTTTTTACACGGATAAATTTCATAACAAGACTCAATTTATACTTTAATTCTCAATTTTAGATCCAATTTTTAAAGTTTCTTAATAAGGAACTCAATTTAATCTTTTTTCTCAATTTAAAGTTTGAAATTTAGATTGAGTCTCAAGTCAAGACAAATTTTCATTTTCTTTTCCTTTTTTTATTTTTTATTATATTTATAGATTTATTAATATTTCAATATGTATTTATATTTTAGATAAATTCTAACAAGTTAGTGTAATTTTAAAACAATTTTCATCCGGCTTATATTAATTTATATATATATATATATATATATATATATATATAACTAATGCATTTCATAATATTAAGATTCTTTTTATTTTCTTAATTTTTTGAATAAAAGTATAGAAATCCAATTTTAATATTAGTATATTTAATATAATTTATATTTTACGAATTGAATTAATTATATTTTTCTTTCTTTTTTTATATAAATTAATATAAGTCGAATGAAAATTGTTCCAAAATTGCACTAACTTGTCTTAAGTTATCAAAAATATAAATACATATTAAAATATAAATAAATTTATAAATATAATTAAAAAGATAAAGAAAATGAAAATGAAATTTTGTCTTGAATTGAGAACTCAATTTAAATTTCAAACCTTAAATTGAGAAAAAAAAAATTAAGTTGAGCCTCTTATTGAGAAACTTTAAAAACCGAGTTTAGAATTAAGAAATAAACTATAAATTGGGTCTTGCATGTTATGAAGTTTATCCTTTTCACACTATGTTGTGAAATTATTAGATAGAGCTGGATCAACAGGTAGCTCTAATTAAAGCTGCAAGAAGACAAGTCAAATGTTGCGAGAAGATTAAAGCTACATGTTGCAAGGAAAGCCGATGTAAGAAACAAAAAAAGACAGCAATAAGACCCGAAGTTTCAAGAAGATAGAAGATACAACGAGATTATACTTACTATAAAAAGATTCCTACAATCTAGGAAATCTTAAAGTTGAATGCTAATAAGATGTTACTGCAAGATCAATTAGCCTACAATAACTAACATGAGAGAGAGAGAGAGAGAGGGACACCAACATCACAATGAGGACAAGTGAACTATGTCCCTATAGGCAATCATGTCTTTCTTTTCAACAAACATAATTAATTCTATAAAAGAAGGGGAGTGTACATGCTAAAACACATGGAAATTTTAATTACAAAGCAAGAACTAATATTTTGAATTCTTAAGTCACTCATCCTCACAAAAATAAGCTTATATATATTCAATATATTAATCTTTCAAGTTTAGAGGATGCTTTCAGTTGAAGAAAAATTGATTTATATCATAATTGTTAGGAAATTTATATTTATATTTTGATGACTCAAAATACACATGTGATAGAATTTAGAGAGCTTCATTTTTCACATTGTTTATGTGATGTAGAAAATGTTTTTAAGTCGATAAGTAAGTTAATGTTGGACCTGAAAATAAGATCATAAGTTTGAAGCAGCAAGAAGAAGAAGATACAATAAAACCAAACTTATTGGAAGTAAGATCCAACAACCTAAGAATTTATAGCTGAATGCTGAGAAAAACCAATATTGTAAAATTAGTTAAAAGCTCACAACAACTAACTAATGTACAAGGAAGATCAATATCAAAAGGAGGAAATATTAATGAAGACCTTAAAGTTCAAATATGACTAGTAGACACAAAATTATGCAACAAACTTCCCAACAACTAGGAAGATGACAACTGATTGACTTATTGCAACATTCTACAACACCCGACAACACCCTGCAGAAAAGCAAGTGATCCTTAACGACAAACCTGCAGAAAACATTTCTCAAAGAACTAATCAAAATATAATTTTGCTGCATAACTCAAGATTTCAACGACTACAAGTTATTTTATAACAACCTTGTAAATAATGATGTAAACAGTAGTTGTGTGACAAGTAATTATAAGCTGTGTTATAAGGACAAGTTTCTTACTCACACCTTTATGTGATATTACTTGTACCTTTATATCAACATAGTCATATTTTTATATAATATATAAAGATACAATTAACATAATTAAAAAGGTATATCTAACATAACTAAAAGGTATGACTGTTATAACTAAAAAGAATGAAAGGTTAATATGGCTGTCTAAAAAAAAATGCTAGATATAGCTAGCCTTACAAAATGTATGACTAACATAACTAAAATGTATAGTTAACATAACATAAAAATTTGACACCTGAAAGTATGTTTAGACGGATTTTGTCCGCGACCTGGTGGCGCGTGTGGGCATACGGCGGGCCGGGTCGACCCGAATGCAGGGATCTAAGGTCCATATACCAGGTGCACAAAGGTTTTGGTCAACTAGTAATACTACTACTACATATACTTTAACATATATAACAAGTGATAGTTATATTATAGACACAATTGCCGATAAAATTACGATATTTACTTTAGAGTTTATTACTTTTTTCGTCCATTATGTAAGGGGTCTGGCAATTTAGGACAAAAATATTTCGGACTTGCAATTTAGGACCTTTTATTTTCAAATTTAGCAATTACTGCCCAATTTCAGTCCGAATTACTTATTTGGGCTGAAATTGCACGTTTTTTGCACGTGACATCCCTAATCGGGCTGAAATTGCTGAGGTGGCGTATGATTTAGCGAGGTGGAATTTTTCATTTAAATAGATTATACCATGTGTATTAATAAATGGGAACCACCACCTCCATGTCTCCACCTCCATCCAAATCCCACCTCCCCCTCCTCTGTTTCTTCTCTCTCATCTTCCTCGCCCAGCCATCACCACTCTCTCTCCTCCCTGGTGCCATAGATCATGAAAAAAAAATTCAGAAAAACAAATCTATAATTAATTAATAAATTAAAATCAACTTTGCTCAACTGGACAATCTCTCGCAAAGTGCCCCTCTTCTCCACAACTGTAACACTCTCTTCCACCACCACCACCGCCGTGACCTTTGCCGGTGCCACCGCCACGGCGCCCAAACCCGCGGTAATTACCATCGGCGCCGCTGCCGCGATAACAGTCCCTCGCCAAGTGCCCTACTATCGATAACGACGTCGACGACCTTGCTCCGACCATCGTCCCTACTATCGATCCTGAACTCGACCCGCTGGCCCTCTCGGAGGGTCCGAAACCCCTCCAATTGGATCTCCGTCTGGTGCACGAACAAATCCTCGCCGCCGTCGTCCGGGGACACGAAGCCGAACCCTTTCTGGCCGCTGAACCATTTCACGGTGCCGATCAATCGCCCAACATCTGCCATTGAGGAACCGAAGAAATCATAGTAAAAACTTCAACAAAAACTCTGAAAATTTGGGGAAAAAATTTGTTTGTGGTTGTGAGTGAATTGCGTAGCGGCGACGGCGGCGAAATTGTGGTGGTTGTGATCTCGCGGTTGGAGGAGTTAATAGGAGATGGATTATCGGAATTTGTTTTTGGGAATTTCAATTTTTGGAATTTTGGTAGAGGCGGGGAGGTTTTGGGAATTCGATGGATGTGGAGACATGGAGGTGGTGGCCCTACTTATTAATACACATGGCAGAATCTAATTAAATGAAAAATTTCACCTTACTAAATCACGCGCCACCTAAGCAATTTCAGTCCGATTAGGAATGTCACGTGCAAAAAACATGCAATTTCAGCCCAAATAAGCAATTCGGGTTGAAATTGTGCAATAATTGCTAAATTTGAAAACAGAAAGTTCTAAATTGTAAGTCCGGAATATTTTTGTTCTAAATTGCCAGACCCCTTACATAATGGACGGAAAAAGTAATAAACTCTTTACTTTAATTGCAATTTTAACTAAACTTTTGGATATTAATAAAATAAACATGACTTTAAATATTTTGTGCAATTCTAATCATTGGGAAGAGTTCAATTTTGAAGTTGTTGACGTGTTGAGGAGCTCGACACACGGTCTGCAAACATATAATTAAAAAACAAAAATTTCATATGGGCTAGACAATGTCTTTCTATACTTGCCACTTAATAACGATTACGCTCATTCCGATTTTACCAAATTTTTTGGATATTAGTAAAACAAACATGATTTTGTTAAAGGAAAAACATATCTAGTGTGCCTTCATCAAATGTTAACTTATTAAGGGTATTTTTGGGTATTTACTATTTTCACTTATCCATGTAAACCCTAGATGTATTTCCTATATAAAGGGATTTGTTGATGAAATAAAGGGCCGCTTTTCTCGTTCTTTTTATTCTGCAACACGTTATCAGCACGATCTGCTCTAAAAGATTTTGAGAGTGAACTGGACAATCAATCCACTTGAGAGTACCCTAGGAAAGAATCGTGTCTTTCCTGCAAGGTAATTTAATTACGTTTTTATTTATGGATACAATCTCCATGTGTTAGATGAATCCATGAATCCTTACTTTGATATATTTTGGACGAATTGTGGCTGTCAATTTATACTTGCTTATTTGACTACGTGACCCTTAGAATTATGCAAGGTTGAAAGCTCTCTTACTTGATTTAAATTTTGTGCATTATGTATCCACAGTAAAGCTATGCCTAGCATATTCCATTTCTTTGATTGGTCTCTGTTATCAACTATGAATGTATCTGTGGTGGAGTTGTACCAACTCTAGGGTACTCTTCTTGTCTTCTGTTGTTACCAATCCATCTGATGGTCGTGATATAGTCTTTTTTTTTCCTAATTAATCTTTACTTAGCATGCAAGGGTCATTGAGTACTGAGTAGTGAAGTAAAACGAGTAATCGATCTTCAAAGAATAGCAGATTCGATGCCAGATGCATTTGCTGATATCGCTAAAGTGACAAGGTCACATATACCAGCTGCAAATATGCCTGCAAGGTTAGAAGTCCCTCGTAAAGGGCACAGTGTCACAGATAAAGACACTGCAACCACACTTGGTGGAAGTGTAGTTGAGGCCATGGCTCCCAAAAGGAAAAGGGGGAGGCCAGTTGGTTCGATTGATACCTGCCCAAGAAAGAAAAAGGCTGGTATGACACAACCTGATCTATTAATCATCAATGAAGAGAACCCCTCTCATGAGATTATCTCTGATTACAGCTATGTCCATGAATCATTACTGGAGGACGCTCTGAAGTTTAATATGATTTCAGAGAACAAAGAAATCTCAATGGATTACGAGAGTGCATATGAGTTGATGGAAAGATCTTCCACATACATTGATGATATATTTGCATATAATGTTGCTCAAGAAATTATAGAGCACGATGATATCGAACCACGCTCTATAGTAGAATGTCAAGAAAGAGCAGATTGGCCTAAATGGAAAGAAGCAATCCAAGCAGAACTTGATTCTCTGGCAAAAAGACAAGTATTTGGTCCGGTAGTGCTAACCCCACCAAACGTAAAGCCTGTAGGACATAAATGGATTTTTGTCAGAAAGCATAATGAGAAAAATGAGGTCCTGAGATACAAAGCTCGTCTTGTAGCGCAAGGTTTCTCACAACGCCCTGGAATTGACTATGATGAGACATACTCTCCTATAATGGACGTTATAACGTTCCGTTACTTAGTCAGCTTGGTAGTTTCTGAAGGATTGGAAATGCAACTTATGGATGTGGTTACAGCATATCTCTATGGGGATCTTAGTTCAGAGATATATATGAAAGTGCCTGATGGCCTTCAATTGCCTAAGTCAAATGATTCTAAACCACGGAGTGCGTTTGTAATTAAACTGAAACGCTCACTTTATGGATTAAAACAATCCGGGCGGATGTGGTATACCCGTCTAAGTGACTATTTGATTGGGAAAGGATATAAGAATGATGAACTATGCCCATGTGTATTTATAAAGAAAACAAATTCTGGATTTGCAATTATAGCGGTATATGTTGATGATATGAACATAATAAGTACTCTTAATGAAATAAGTGAAACCATAAGCTATTTGAAAACCGAATTTGAGATGAAAGATCTCGGGAAAACTCGATTTTGTCTAGGTTTTGAACTAGAACATCGAGTTGGTGGAATACTTATTCACCAGGCTGCATATGTCCAAAAGATGCTCAGGCGATTTAACATGGACAAAGTGCATCCTAACATGGACAAAGTGCATCCTGTTAGCACTCCCATGATCGGTCGAAGTTTGGATTTAAAGAAAGATCTATTTCATCCAAAGAAAGATGACGAAGAGCTATTAGGTGCCGAAATTCCATACCTAAGTGCAATAGGCGCATTATTATATCTAGCTCAATGCACTCGACCTGATATTGCTTTTTCAGTGAATTTATTAGCTAGATTTAGCTCAGGACCTACACAACGTCATTGGAATGGTATCAAGAACATATTTCGATACTTAAAAGGAACCGTTGATATGGGCTTGTTCTTCCCTTACAGAGAGAAAAATGGGACCACTGATGGTCTCATATTCCCAAAACATAACGATGAGGGTAAAAGTACCATCCCTTACACCGAAACACCAAATAATGTTTTGGTTGGTTTTGCTGATGCTGGATACCTCTCTGATCCACATAAAGGACACTCCCAAACTGGTTATGTGTTTACCATAGGGAACACAGCGATATCCTAGAGATCAACTAAACAAACTCTTGTAGCAACCTCCTCAAATCATTCAGAGATCATTGCATTACATGAAGCAGTTCGCGAGTGTATATGGTTACGGTCTATCATCACACATATTCAAAGGACAAGTGGTTTGAGTTCTACTACTGAAGAGCCTACGTGTATTTATGAGGATAATGCAGCATGTATCGAACAAATGAAATTAGGTTACATCAAAGGTGATAATACAAAGCACATCTCACCGAAATTTTTCTACAACCAGCAACAACAGGCTTTCCTCAAGATTCAAGTTAATAAGGTGAACTCTGAAGAAAATGTGGCAGATTTATTTACAAAGTCATTGCCTAATGCCGTTTTTGAGAAGCATGTGAAGAGTATAGGGATGCGAAGACTTTGTGAACTCTCTTGATAGATGTATTTATCTTGGGAAGTGTGTTGACTTCAGGGGGAGTCCTAATGCTAGGTGTGTTGTGCTCTTTTTTCCCTTCGACCAAGTTTTATTTTTCCCAATGGGTTTTGTTACTTGGTAAGGTTTTTAATGAGGCAACAAAACATACACCATTTTGTTTTTGATTTGGCACAAGGGGGAGTGTTAAAGGAAAAACATATCTAGTATGCCTTCATCAAATGTTAACTTATTAAGGATATTTTTGGGTATTTACTATTTTCACTTATCCATGTAAACCCTAGATGTATTTCCTATATAAAGGGATTTGTTGATGAAATAAAGGGCCACTTTTCTCATTCTTTTTATTCTGCAACAGATTTTAAATATATCATGCAATTCAAATCACCAAGTAATTTTTTGAGTTTCACCGATTAAATTTCAAGTCTGAAGATTCTGATGTGTCCAAGCAGATCAACACATTGGCTTCCAACATGTAAATAAATAAAAATATATATATATATATATATATAAATATATATATATATTCATACATCCAATATAACATCTTTTTAACTACGCAACTAAATTTATATTATTTTTTGAATGACAAAGTTTTTTGGTTTGAGATTTTCAAATCATTTTTCTTCGAATTGAGATTGGTTTGAATGAAAATTAAAAAATGGACTTAGAGTATTTTTTAACTTAAAATCACAATTAAAGTAGAGGTGGTGATTTAACCAGAATGTATAAAACAAAATCATTATTTATTTTGTTGACAAACAATGTATGGATAGAGGTGTCTAGACCATTCGAATCGTGAGTTCCAATTCAAAAAACAGTGGAGGGTCAAATCGGAACCGAATCATGGGGATTTCGATTTTGGTTTGTAAACCGGTGATTATTGTTTGAATTGTTGGTTTATTAGGCAGTTTCATTTTTTTATTAAATTTTTTAAAATTAATTTTGCTTATAAATATTACAACTATTCATATATTACAAATTTTTTTGTTTGAGTTAATAATCTGATATAAATTATAAATTATAAATTAAAACTTAAATTTACATATAAAACACTACAACATTACAACTTATAAGTTACAACTTCAAAAATTAGAAATTACAATTTAGGTTGGACCATACACACCCCAACAATTTAGGTTGGACCATACACGCCCCAACTCATTTCAACTTATAATACAAATTAAAAATAATAATCAATACAACTTAAAAATAAAAGAGCACAATCACATAAATACTTAATATTATTTTTATATAATATAAAATTAAAAATAAATAAATAAACCAGTGATTAAACTGATAGTTTTCCGACTTTAAAATATCTCAAATCAAAACCAAACCATATAATCACGGTTCACATTGACTATGGTTCAGTTCCAGTTTTTCGAACAGGATGAACACCTCTATGTATGGAGCTGCCGAGACAAGTCTGAAGTGGGAACTCATGTATTCATTTTTAATATATTTTATTCATCATAACATAACAATAAGTATCATTTTTATCTCTAATTTGAAAATTCATATCCTCATGTCGTGTTGTATTGGGAGACACCATAGACAATCCATTATTGCATTGGTATAAAAGGATGTGCTTAGCAGCGGCTACACATTACAGAGTGAAGAAAGATAGGAGCCTTACAAGCATAGTGCTTACTGATAGTGATTACAAACCATAAAATGATAGCCTTCAACAGAACATTCAAATAGCTGATGTGGGTTTAAAAAAGTTCTTCTCTTTCAAGCTTTCAACGGTTTCCTTGATTCCTTCTTTAAGAGAAGTGAATTCAACACCCAGAGACTTTGCCTTTTCTTTCGAGACCTGGTACTTTGGCACGAATGGCTTGTCATCACCACACCTGTACCACATTCCCAGAATAAACAACGTCAACAATCTCTCATAAGGTTTGTGTTTAAATATACATTTGGCAATATCATTCTCATTTTGAGCTAATTTTTGAGTGGTTTTGGTGAATTTCAAGTCCATGCATTTAAAATCCCTCATCTAAATGCTCCCTAAGGTCTTCGACGATTTTTGGAGGAGGCATAATGCATGAGAAAATCATATACAACTAACTGCAAGGCAAGACAAAGGATGAATTGTACATAAATAACAATTCCATTCAGAGTGCGACATTGTTGATTAACAATTAGCAACTCTTAGAACCTCAATATATGTGGGCGTAAGGCGTAACTACTCACGAAATATAACTGAATGGACCCATCTTTTAACAAGTCCAGAGAGATCAAAGGATTGTAGTTCAAATAGTTTGAATGGAAAAACCACACTTTTGCAAACAGTATTTATAACAAATAAACCTTTGGAAAAATTATTCATAGCAACATGACTCAAATCCATCCATAACACACACTCAAAATCGGCAAACATAATGTAAACCCTTCTATTGTTTTGCAAACACTTTCGTGTTCACAGTGTTGCCACATCCTTTTAGAAGAGCAAATGGACAAAAAAATTTGGTCCACAATCTACATCAAATACATACTTAGCACTTAAAAAATATATATAGTTACGGCAGAACTTGCCAACTTCATAAGTTGACCAATTTACCCAAATACCATTTAAACAAAGACCAATATTTTCTATGAAATTTTAACGTAAAATAGATTAAAAAAATTTGATAACAGGACTTATTCTTAATTATTTGAGAGACTGCCATATTAACACAACTAAGTCAAATGTTGAAATCCTATGACTTGGACACTAAAGTACAGCACCCATCAATCACTAACTCAAACATCATCTGTTGCACTACCAAAAAATGATTGAAATAAACATTGCAGATACATCAAAACTTTACGTAAATATAAATTTGAGAAATTTATCACAATAGAAATTGGATACTCAATTGATTATTGGTTGAAATTTCACATAAAATATGAAATCAAAAGATAATGACTTACTTTTCAGGAAGTTTGAAAGTTGGGTACAGTTCACGCAATATTTGTACGACTTCTGAGAAGTGTGCAACCGTCTCAATCAAACAATATCTTCCACTGGCTGAAGGGTTCTCATATGCCAGAATATGTGCATATGCAACGTCTTTGACATTAATCCATCCAAAGGTAGAATTTGGGTATGTCTCTGCACCTGCATATTACAAGACAGAGTAGAGACACCAGTGTAATGATATTAAGAAACCAAGTTTAAAAACGAACCATTTGAAGAAGCTAACCACTTTCAGCATATATTTTCTTTCCAGGAAAGAAGAAAAGACTTGTCAACTAGATCTTCCCATCACCAGTAATTTACTCAATAATTTGACTAAAAACTAAAACCTCTAAATATAATGTGCTCGGCATTTTTCTTCTCTATTTTTTTTTATAAAGGTAATAGAGAAGGATCTCAAGAAATGGTACAATGTGTGAGTTACAGATAACAAGCCCAAAATGACACAACAGCAGAGAAAAAATGCACATGAAACAAAGCAAGTGCTATAATCACAGAATGGTGCTTGAGTAGAAAACAATGAGATCACAATTGCAGCATGAACTTACCATTTATCAAGTTCAGAATAGCAGCAGCACTCGTATTTAGAGTTGGCTGTAATAAGGGCCCAATCACCATTCCTGGGTTTATGGTGACCATATCAATACCTTTTTCTTTCACAAACTTCCAAGCAGCATCTTCAGCCAACGTCTTTGAGAGCACATACCATTGCTGGCCAGCAAAAGAAGGTTAAGAAAAAATCAACCCAAATAAGTAAAAATATTCCCATGAACCTTTTAACATGATTAATATTTCTCACAAGTAGAAAAGGAGTAGAATATTACCTGCATTTGTTTGCAAATCTCTGGGTCAGACCACCAAGTCTCATCAATTACGACATCAGGTGTGCGAGGTTTACCATTGTAAGCAACTGCTGCTACAGAAGATGTCAACACAACCCTTTTTATGGATGGTGTTTTTGCACACGACCCTAGAACATTGAGTGTCCCCTTTAATGCAGGATCAATCAATTCTGCCTGAGGGAAGTAAAAACTTAATGCACAGAACATTCTTGCTAAACATGATCAAAGTCACAGGATGAATCATGAATTTGACAGGGAATTCTGAATGTTTTTTTAAGAATCATTGGAATAAACAAAAGGATCCTTTTTAAGAATAGCAGGATCACAACCGATTCAATCCAACAGCATAAGCGATAAGAAATAAGCTATGCTAGACCACAAAGCAAAATAAAAGTTGAGGCCTCTAAGATAAACACCAAAATAGCAGCATTGGCACGTTTTCAAGAAGCTTATTCATTTCCTAAGCCACTGAACATCTCTGAAGATCCTAAAAACCTAGGAAGAACATTTTGCCAATTTCTGCTCTGATAAGATGCTTGTCATGACAGGAATACCTAAGAATAAAGCAGGAAAAGAGAAAGAAAAGGAACCTGTGGATCTGTAGTTGTAATGAAGAAAGGAGAGGCAGTATGAAAAACACCTTCACAGCCATCAACTACAGAATCGAAGGACCCTTCTTCCAGTAGATTTGCTTTCATCAAGTGAAGTCTCTCCTTGGCTCCATCAAGTGAAAGCAAATGTTGTGTCTTCTTTGGATCATCTGTACATTATTTTACATCTTCAATGTTGCAGAATATTTGGAAAGAGTAACCATATTGTAAAAAACTTCTAAAATTCCTCGGCACCATAGCTTCTTATAAAGTTGAGGATAGATGAATCTGGTGAGTTTTAAACTCAAGTTTTAGATTATATATCTAGTTAACAGCGTCCTACCATAAGATATCCACAGACGAAACAGAGAAATTTATTTTCTCTTTTTATGCCTTGTATTTCAAGAATCCAAGAAATAAAATGACAGCTGAATTGAAGAGCTGACTTGAACAAAATAGATCCTTAAGAAATCAGTTCCATTTATCTGGTGAAATTAAATTAGGTCAAATTAAAAAGAGTAAATTCGAGGAGTGGGGAAAACGATGGAGTTAAAACATTCAATTTCTTTTACTTATCCAAAGATCTGACTATTGTCTCACTTAACAGCATGCATGCCTATGAAGTTCCCCTATCTAGAAGTACATAAATCAAAACAAACAATTCATCTAGCAGATAAGACATTGACCGATCTGCATAAGATTATTATTTCACTTTAACCCAGAATTCCGAAAGAACAAAATGAGTGCCCATCGTTTACAAATTTTCATAGCCTGTATAATGTTATTTCTTATAAACATGAATCAAACAAGAAATTGGGTACAGATCACAAAAGTAAGCCATAATTGATCTTGATTGAATTGCGTAAATAGCAAACACAAATTAAAAAAGAAAAAAAAAATGGAAATGGAAACTGACTGGGATCTCGAACGGAAGCCTTGACGGTATATCCTCTCTGGAGCAAGAATTTGACTAGCCACGATGCTATGTAGCCTGAGGCTCCAGTTACGCATACAGTAGTTGATACGCTCATTCTGTTTCTCTTAGAGAGAGAGAGAGAGTCCTGCTATGTGCAAGTGTGTGTTTTCAGTGTTTGTAATTTATGATTGTGTATGCGCCTCCACTGCTGATCACCTGAGGCTGAGGGTACTAGAAGATTCGCTGAGTGGGGAGGCTGTTACTGTGACTCTCAGACGGCGATGTTGAACGTTCTTTTTTTTTTTGAGTTCGAGTATTTTATAGACACGTCCGCACCCCACTAATTACTAAACACATCCTAATTTTAGTATTATTGTTTACATCATTTGTGAACAGTAACACTAGAATTGAGGTGTGTTTAGTAAATCTTGGGATGCGGATAGCCGCATCCTATTTTATATCACATTGCTATTTCGATTATAATTAAAAGATATTATATTAAAATGTCGGTATTACTTATTTGATTGATAGAATGATTAAAATGTAATATTAGTATTGCTAAACAATATTTCTAATATAACTAAAAGGTTATGGCAAAGTTTTGGATGATACCGTTTCGTGGATTCCATTTCGGGAGACAGATCAGATCGGATTGAATATAAAAAATTATGCAATACTTTTATGTGTACTAGATAATATTTTTCTATATATTAGATAATATTTTTATATTATATGATGTGTTTTGAGTTGGGTCAACAAATTATGTAATACTTTTGTGTGTACTAGATAATATTTTTCTATATATTAGATAATACTTTTATATTATATGATGCATTTTGAGTTGGGTCAGACTATAACAAAATATGTGATACTTTTATCTATATCAGATAATACTTTTATGTATATCAGGTAATACTTTTGTATTATAGGATACATAACCTGCATTGGATCGGGTTAGTTTTTTCAAAAACACATGCGGATCCTACATGCCTGAATTGGATCGGGTCAGTTTTTCAAAAACACTGCGGATCCTACATGCCTGAATTGGATCGGGTCAGTTTTTTCAAAAACACAGGCGGATCCTGCATGTTTTTCTTCCTTGTACATGAGTCGTTCAACTTGTAATACTTTTGTGTATATTAGGTAATATTTTTCTATATATCATATCGTGTAATATTTTTTGTATTATATACATATATTACATAATATAATATAAAAGTATTACTTAATATATAGAAAAATATTATTTATTACACCAAAAAATATTATATAATTTATTATATCCAACTCGACCAAACCTATCTTACGAAATGGGATTTGTGAGACGGTCTTATGTAATAGTTACTCAAATGTTATACATATTTAATACTACACAATTATACTCGAATAAGTGCATGCATGAGAAATTGAGAATTGGGATGCGTGAATTCATGTAGAGATTTGGAAATATGTCGGATTGAGTTGCATAAATCCAAATGTACCGAATGTACAGAAGTTTTTATCCAAATTCACTAGTAGTACGATACATTCACTAGTATAAGCAACATTCTATCTCAGTAGGATGTATTTTAATTTACTGAAAAACAGTGTTGAAAAGAAAATTATTGAAAACATTAGATTTTCAAATTAGTATATCTGAACAATAATAATTGTTAATTTATGATTAGCTATTGCTAATTGTATGGCATCTTTATTCTTTTGGATTCATGGGAAATGACTTTATAGTGCAGAAGATATATAGGATGAAATATCAGAAATTTGAGTGAAATTATCTTATGAAGTATATAATTATTAATATGAAATTGGTGCATGGATTACAAATCCATTCAATCGGGTCAATTCGATCCGTAAGGTGATTTTTATGTGTCTGTACATTCTCAAGTGCCTAGATGTTTGCGCCTATACTCTATCTCATGTGTTTGTATTTAACAAATACTAAAAGGTATAAATACCTTTTAGTTAGAGATAATTTCAATTTTGGCCTTTTATGTAAGAAATTTTCCATTTTTTTTTGACAAAAGTATCCGTTTTCCAATTTTGGTCCTTTATGTTTTTATTTTTTTCAACTTCAATCTTTTTTTTTGTTGGAATTTTCAAAATTGCTGACGTGACATCCAAATTCCAACAGCCACGTCAGCAATTTAAAATTTTTTTACCAAAAATGACTGAAATTGGAAAAAATTAAAATATAGAAGATCAAAATTGGAAAACAGATACTTGATACTTATCAAAAATATGGAAAATATCTTACATACTGGACCACAATTGAAATTAACTCTTTTAGTTATGTTATTGTAACTTTTTAGTTATGTTAGCATGACTTTTATTTTATGTTAGTTATATTACTGACATAGATATGTAATACCTTTTAATCTTTTATGTTATAATAATATTATTTATATTGATATAAAAGTATAATTATTATTAAATAAAGGAATGAGTAATATCACATAAAGATATGATCAAATTGTCCCAAAATTGTTTTTTTTTTTCTAAGGTGGAAGGATTATATGATATTTGTACATAAAAGTTATACTAATATAACTTAAATGTATGACAATGCTGAAGTAAAAGTATAGTTATACTACATGAATATTTAAAAGTATGACTATATTGATATAAATGTATAACTAATATCACATAAAAAGTATGAGTAATGTCAAATAAAAGTAAGTACAAATTGTGCCGGATTTATTATTATTATTATTATTATTATTATTATTATTATTATTATTATTTGAAACGAAAGTATTACATAAAAATTATAATGTTTGTACATATATATTATACTAATATAATATAAATGTTTTTTTATAAATGCAGGGAAAAAGTAGGCCATCAAAATTTCTTTTTCAAAATATGTAAAAAATCCAAACGGATTCGAATCGACCCAATTACAAGAGTCTTAAATCCTTACAACTGATGTATAGTAGTCACCCTATGAATTATATACATGCCACGGATTTCCAATCAATTATTTCGCATTAATATTAAATTAAAGTAGAGAATCCACATTCAAATTCTCTAAATTGAACTTTGTCTCGCACGAAACATCCATGAAACATTGAAACGGTAGTGTCATTATTTGATAGGAACATGTATTATAATTCTTCCATCTCACTATAATTAATTTCTCTTGATATAACCGACTAATTTGGAGATGAATTTATTATAATACACATGTGATAAATTCTACCCAAAATATTCAATGAGGAAAGGTGGATACAATTTTGGCTTTTTCTTTCCTAATTTTTTATTATTTTAGATATTAAAATCATGTTTGTTTTATCTTTTTTCTACTCATTCATAAATCTTCTAGAAAAAGGGTGGCTAATTTCAAATTAAAAAAGTTTTGATGGATAATACGTCATTGATGATGTCATGATATGATCATAGATGCTTTTTTTTTTTGTACTTTAAAAGTTAAGAAGATAAAGGTTGAAACTTGAAACTTGGGGGTATGGTAATGGGTATGGTAATGTTTTAGGAAATACAATGGATATTTACAAATTTGATGAAAAACTAACTAAATATCTACAAACTGAATAATAAACATAGAAAAATATTTTTACAAATTTCACATGTTATCTGCTCTAAAAAGAGATCTTGTCTGTATAATTAATTTTACTTATATAAAAATAGGAAGCTATTTCATAAAAATATACATTAGTTTATTTAAATGGAAGTACATAATTGATAGCAAAAATCACACTACTAGTGGTTATCATCCATCATTTTCATCTCTTGAAAATTTAGGTGTACCAACAATTTTACCTAAAATAGTACTTTTGTAACAAAGTTCACCAATTGAAACTATATATATAAGTAGTTGTGTGCCATCATTCAATTGTTTAAAACATAGATGCACCAAAAATATTTCTTTGATAGTATAGTACGAATTTTGATCCAATTGAGATTAAATAACAAAAAAGAAGATTGAAAATTCCACTTAAGTATATCATCAACTTACATATTAGGGCTCTAGATTTAAAACAATTAACTAAAACACTTGTACAAATTATTTCATAAAAATAAACATTAGTTAATTTAAATAAAAGTACACAAGTAATAGTAAAAATCACACTATTGGTAGTTGCTATCCACCATTTTCTCTCTTGAAAATTAAGGTGTACTAACAATTTTACCTAAGATAGTGAAGTAACAAACTCACCAATTGAACTATATTGGTAGTTTTGAACCATCATTCAATTTTTGGAAAATTAGATGCACCAAAAATATATCTTTGATAGTATAGTAGGAATTTTGATCCAATTGAGGAAGAAAACTAAAAAACAAAATTGACAATTTCATTTAAGTATACACTTTAAAATCTTATTTCATAAAATATACATTAGTTAATTTAAATGAAACTAATTTTAACTACCCCAAATATACTTACATTAACATCCAAATTATTAAAAAATAAAAAGAAGAAGGAAATATTTGAATCAAAATATTAATTAATTAGTCTCCAAAAATATAATTTTTCAATTTCATTTTATATGTGTTTTTAGATATAATATTATTTATATTATCTAATATGACCATAACATAATTTAAGTGATATACATATATTATATAAAATTAAACAAAAAAAATTAAAATGTAGTGTTATACGTACAAAAATTAGAATTTACTTGTTAAATTGGAAATGAAATAACCAAAATCTATTTGAAAATACCCACATTGAAAATAAAATCTTAAAACAAGCATAACATTTGAAATTGAAAAAAAAAATACCAACTAAGTCAAGAAGAAATTTTAAAAGAAAAAATCAATACAAAACAATTATTAACAAAATAATACAAACATTATATATTGGAAAATGGAAAAAAAAAAATTAAAGAAAGGATAGAGGCAGCATTAGCGTGTTGCCCAGCGCCGGTCACGCCACTCGTCTCCTTGGCGCGTGTGCCACATGCGCCCGTGCTATTGGTTGGTGAGCCGCACCTCCACTTCAGTGATAGATTGTTATGTTTTTGTACAAAGTTGTTTTATTGTTTTAGCAGAAAAACACCACAAACACACCTTTAAAACAAACACATAGAAACATATTGAAGGAATTACATAACGAGTTCCCTTCGCAGCGGAATAAATAAATTATCAGATCTTCTACTCAGTTGAAATCATGGACTATCTCGATGTTTTTCTTACTCCTACGTCTGGATGGAGATCACATGAAAATCCACCACTAATCACAACCTAAGTGCTATGATAGAGAATAAGAGAAAGGATTCTGCAAAATTCTCTTTTGCATGTATGATCTGTGTTCTGTGTGTTTCTTTCATCAAGAGAGAGATGACAGATATTTTGGAGAGGAAGAGCGCGATATTTAAAATATAAGTTTGGAAGTTATTTTATGATAACTGATCTTGTTCTGATCCAAAACTCCGGTTCTTCCAAAAAACTCGAGATCTTGAACCTTGATGTTGCTCCGATTCGATTCTTTGATTTCCCGATCCAAAAACTGGTAATCTTGAACCCAAAGACCTGCAAAACAAACATCGGCAGGGATTCCCGGCGATGGGACTCCGACGCTCAAGTCAGAAAAAAAGAAGAGAATATTTTTGTGTTCTCTTTGCAATTGTGCGTGTGTGTATTTTGAATATAGGTGTGCCTAAAAAACCAATAAAGAATGAACACAAGAAGTATATATAGACTCCCTGGAATACGAGTTGGTTGAGATTCATCCCACAAAATATGGGATATGGACTAACAGTTCCGCTGAATAGCGGTTAGTTAGGTTCAAAATCTGTTCGTCACTTTCCCTGTTAATCAGTTCGCCGTTATAACTCCGAGCTGAATCAGTTCCCCTTTCGTAAGTTCGATCATAGGGTTGTAAATCAGTTCGTTTAGCTTCGCCGCATACCAGTATATCATCGTATCCTATAACTAATTTAGTTCGTCATCGTATTTCACAACTGCATTGGCTCGTGCTTCCTTAGTTCGATCCGAAAGCAGCCGAACAACTTGTTTCTTCAGACTTCAGATACATTGAGTTCGACCTCAGTTCGGTTTCTAGGAGAAGGACTCGGTTCGACTTAGTTCGACCATATCAAGTACTCCCCCCTTCGAAGTGTGTGTTTACACGCACTAAAATGGTTCTCTAGTGTATTAGCTGAACACTTTGACGCACCTTTCCAAGGTAAGATGTCTTTTCAACTGTGCCAATCTCATCTATGCGACACGTGGCAAGATAGGATTCCCGCCCAGCGTCTTTTTGTATTCCATCGTTGGATTTCATCGCATCTAACGGCTGGGAGCTCGTAACCTTTCACTTTTCCCCCCCAAAAACCGAGAAAATCTCCCTCTATATATATGCCCTCCATTAGGTTAAAAAATCTTTACGCCACAAATCACTGTATCTTCTCTTCTCCAAATTTTCTCTCATCCATCAAGGGTTTTCTTCTCCGATCTCTAGGTTTCTTCAATTGTTCCAGGTACCCATCTTCTTCTCTTCCCTTATCATTATTTTTCAAATGGCCACCTCTAGTCCAGTGATCCATGCTCCTAATAAGTCTAGACGAAAAACCGTAGATACGGTGTTTTCCTCCACAAAAACCACCCAAACCCATCTAACCTTGCTAAGTTCACTCTTGGTGGGCAGTTATTCTGTAGCAATTCCTAGCCCAGAAGATCGACCCCATCGAGCTCCCATTGGTCATCAGACATGGTTTCTGAAGCATGTCACCCTGGGATTAGTTCCCCCTGTTCACCCCTTCTTTTTAGAAATCGGTTCGGGTTTTAGCATATGTCCGAACCAATTGCACCCGAATTCTATAAGTTACATAGTATCATTTTATATGATATGTAAATGGATGGGGGTCGAACCTACTTTCGACCAATTTCGGTCTTGTTTTGTTTTAAAAAACGTGAATCCTTTCCGTTTCTACTTGAGCCCTCGCAGGGGTGAACGGCGAGCTTCATTTCTATCTCCTGGGGACGAAAAGGTCAGTTTCTGGGAGAAATATTATTTTTTCATTCGCGAACCGACGAACCAACGAACCAACCCTTCGATTCTCTTCCCTAGGTCCAAACCTCTATTCAATCTGATCCTCCTCCATCCCCTGATTACCAAATCTCTGTTTTGAATAAGATTTTCGACAAGGGGTGGTTCGATATTGTCAAACTAAGCTCTTGCGAATCGTTGCTGGCATTCTGGGGGTTCTACCCGAACAGCCTCATTCCTTCTCGATTCAATCTAGGTCAATCTTTTTAATTCTTGCCATTTATCATGCTAGTACAAACTGTTTGGGTGCATATTGGCTTACCCACACTATTTCTTTTTGTATATAGGAAAATAAACCGATTCTTCAGCTTCGCAGATGAGGGTCCTGATGAGGAGAGGACTACCTACTCACCTTCCCAACATTGCGTGAACACCGACTTGGCTATGTCCTTCAAACGAGCAGAGGAAACTCGTCTCGCCGAGCTAGCCCAGAGGACTCCAGTCTCAACTGAACATGTGATTCAGGAGGAAGAGGGTGTTCTCCTCGAGAGATCAGGATCTGCTTTGCTGATCACGCTGCCCACTACTGAAGCCCCCTCCAGTTCGACTCCACCTCCCACTCATCCGTCTGAACTTGTCGATCTGAGTGAGGAGATCGCAGGAGAGGTGGCGGAGACTACGCCTTCCCTCCAGAGGAAGAAAAGGGGGTCCACTAGCTCGCGGAAGTCCGCAAACAAGAAGCAGAAAACAGTTGGGGGCCCCCAGTTAGTTCGGAGGTCTCAAGGGATGTAGCCGTTCAGGGGGTAAAGTAGCAGATGGTGAGGAGGATGCTGAGGAAAGAGACATAAGGCTAAATCTTGCTCGCTTGACGAATGCGATAAAATTTTTTGAAGGCTTAAGCAAGAGGGCTCTTCGCCGACGGGACAAAGCTTTGGAATACCGCCATGTAGCGGAAGAGAAAGAAGATGAGAAGAAGGCCCTAGAGAGCGACCTAGCGATCCATTCTGACAAGGCTAATAAGATGTCCGCTCAATTGGAGCAATATCAAGTTGAGCTTGCGATGGCTCGGTCGGAAGTGTCGAAAAGAGACGACCTGCTGTTAGCGAAGGAGAAGTTTGCTACGGAGAAACAGAAAGAGTTCCTTACGGTCGAAGCAGAGGTTCGGAAACTAAGGGAGGATTTAGAGCGGGAGCAAAGTGCGTGGATTCAGTTCGTTGAGGATATGAGGATGGGGGATTCCGAGCTGGAATTACAGAAGGCTTCCATCAATTCGCTCAGAGCTCGGAGATGGAACTAATAGCTAAAGAGTTCCGCGAGAGGCTCTTTAGTCGCTTATGGAATTCAGTCCTCTTTCTCTCCAAGGCTGCTCCCATGGCCGAAGCCTATTTCAAAGAAGGTGTTCGACTATGCCAAGAAGAGGTGAAAGAAGCTCAGCCCGAGTCCCCGCTCCGATTCCGTCTCTCTTCGCTTGGTAGAAAGTTGCAACAATCCTTCCCGATTCCCCCCGGTTGGCAAGGGGATCCGAACGAAGATGTTGATGAATATGGTGGGCAGGATTTCTACAGCAAGCCATTTCAAAAGTTCTTCAAAGTACCCGTTCGACTATTCAACAGGAGGAAACTTTAAATCAAATCGCGGATCTTCCTGAAGAGATGTTCGATCTTCCTGTGCCGCCAACCTCTACTTCCGATCTATCAGTTCTCCCTCATTCTTCGAAAAAATCATCTGATGATACTTTGTAATTTTTTTTTCTAGAACTATTTTGTATCTTCTACGAACAATCTATCGAACTTCCTATTACGACTTTTTCCAATCGTATATCAATCTTTCATCTGTTTGTTTTAAGGTACACATCATCAAAACTTTATTAATAAATGAATGATCTGTAAGATATCCAAGTACTAGTTTGGATAATCAACACTTTCTGAGGAATATTTCAATCCGCTTGATCAGTATGTTTCGAGGGAGTGTATTAGTTCGTTTAATCTAGATATTTCGAGGGAATGCGTTAGTTTACTTAAACTTCGCTTAGTCAAGACATTCCGAGGGAATGTATTACTTTGCTTAATCAAGACATTCCGAGGGAATGTATTAGTTCGCTAAATCAGGACATTCCGAGAGAATGTGTTGCTTCGCTTAATCAGGACATTCCGAAGGAATGTGTTACTTCGCTTAATCAGGACATTCCGAGGGAATGTGTTGGTTCGCTTAATCAGGACATTGTGAGGGAATGTGTTGGTTCGTTTAATCAGGACATTCCGAGGGAATGTGTTGCTTCGCTTAATCGGGACATTCCGAGGGAATGTGTTAGTTCGCTTAATCAGGTATAATAATTATAAAATGAAGCAGAAAAAGAGCAACACAACAATATAACGTGGTTCGGTCGAATTGACCTACGTCCACGGAGAGTAAATGTTTCTCATTTTATTAAGCAACAGAAATTGAAAAAGTAATAAATAACCTACAGAAAGGTGATACTTCAAACATAAAACTTCTTCAAATGACTCACATGCCATGGTCTTGGCAACCTTTTACCATCTTCATCCGTCAGTTCGTAAGATCCTCCTGAAACTTGGAAACAATATACGGCCCTTCCCAAGTAGCATCCAACTTTCCAATTTCAACCAGGGCGTCTGCCTGCCTTAACACCATATCTCCTACTTGGAATTCCCTTTTCCGAACTCTTTTGTGAAACGCTGCTTGAATGCGTCTTTTATAGAGTTCGTGTCGAACTCGGGCTTCGTCCCTCAGTTCGTCCAAAAACATTAGATCAGTTCTGATCAACTCCTCGTTTTCTTGCGGTTCGAAATTGGTGATCCGCAAAGCTTCTCCTTGAATTTCTGTTGGAACTACTACTTCCATCCCAAACGCCAAACTGAAAGGACTCTCTCCCGTCGTCGACCTAGCTGTTGTTCGATAAGCCCACAACACTGATGGTAGTTCATCTACCCAGTTCGACTTCTCAGACTCGAGCCACTTTTTGAGTCCATCCACTATGATCCGGTTTATTACTTCGACTTGGCCATTTGCTTGTGGATGTGCAACTGCAGTAAATACTTGCACAATTTTCATCTCTTCGCATCATCCCGTGATTTTCTTTCCTCGGAACTGAGCTCCGTTGTCCGACACCAAAATTCTTGGCAGACCAAATCTGCAACAGATATTCTTCCAAACGAAGTGGATCATGTCAGCTTCTGTAACTTTAACTAAAGGTTCGGCTTCGACCCATTTTGTGAAGTAATCTACTGCTACTACCAAGAATTTTTTGCTTCCCCTGGTTTTCACAAACGGACCGACTATGTCGATTCCCCATCTAGCGAAGGGACAAGACGAACAAGTAGTTAGCATATCTGTGGCCGGCGCGTGGATTCGCCATCCATGCTTTTGACAAGATTCACACTTTCTAACTAACTCTTCAGCATCATTCTTCAACGTGGGCCAATAAAAACCAGCTCGTACCACCTTTCGAGCTAAAGCCCTTGCCCCCGAATGTTTGGCACATCCTCCTTCATGAGCTTCTTTCAACACCTTAATCCCTTCTTCTTGAGATAAGCATCTTGCATCCGTTGGTAAAAAGGTTTTCCTGTATAACAGTCCGTCAATGACATAATAGAATCGAACTTGCCTTTCTAGCCTTTCCAATTCCTTTGTCATTCCTTCTCTTTTGCCTTCCAGAAATGCAAGAAAGGAGTTCTCCAATCGGACTCTGACTTGTCAATATTCATAACTTCATTCTCTCTCCCGACGCCCATCACAGTTATACTTCTCTGGGAACAGTCTTGCAACGAACTGCCTATTTTTGATAAAAAATTCACTTTCTCATTTTCACTTCTGGGAATCTGTTCGATCTGAAGCTTTTCAAACCTGTTCTCCATATCCTTGATTTTATCCACATAGGAGATCATCCTATCTTCCTTGACTTCACATTCATTTCGAAGTTGTTGTGTTACCAGCTGTGAATCTGATTTTACTATTAAGTGGCGTGCTCCAGCCTGTTCGGCTATCTTCAAACCCTACAAAAAGGCTTCATATTCTGCTTCGTTGTTAGATGCTTTGAACAAGAATTTTATGGCAAACTGTAATTCATCTTTTTCCAGACTAATCAACAATATTCCAGCCCTGGCTCCTCGACGAGATGAGGATCCGTCTACAAACAATTCCCACTCTTTCTTTTCTTGCGCTCTGGTTGTTTCTTGAATAAAATCCGCCAAGGCCTGACCTTTAATAGTTGTTCGAGATTCATACTTGATGTCAAATTGACCCAGTTCGACTGCCCATTTGACTAATCTCCTTGATGCCTTAGGCTTACCCAGAATGGTGCTCAACGGATGATCTGTTCGCACCGTTATTGCATAACCCAAAAAGTATGGCCGTAATCTCCTGGCAGCAGTGACTAATGCATAGGCCACCTTTTCGATCTCAGTATATCGTACTTCGGCCCCTTGAAGAACTTTACTGACGAAGTAGACAGGGAACTGGTCATTTCCTTCTTCTCGCACAAGAACCGAACTAAAAGATTCTTCGCCAATCGCCAAGTATACCAGTAGTGCTCCTCCTTGAATCGGCTGTTTCAGCAACATAAGCGAAGAAAGGAAAACTTTTAAATCGTCAAAAGCCTTCTGACATTGTTCATTCCAGCCGAACTGACTACTCTTTCTAAGGACTTTGAAAAAGGGCAATCCTTTATCCGCCAACCTTGATATAAACCTGCTTAGAGCAACAACTCGACCAGTTAAAACCTGTACCTCTTTTATGGTTCGCGAAGCCGCCATATCTTGGATAGCTCGGATCTTGCTAGGATTAACTTCGATTCCCCTCTCAGTAACCATATATCCCAGAAATTTCCCTGTCTTTACTCCGAACGAGCACTTTGATGGATTCAACCGCATCCCATGTCTTCGAATAGTTGTCATTGTTTCTCTTAAGTCCGCCGCATGAGTGTTCGCCTGAACACTTTTCACCAACATGTCATCCACATAAGCTTCCATATTACGACCTAATTGGTGCTTGAACATCTTGTCCACCATCCTTTGATAAGTAGCTCCCGCATTCTTTAATCCAAACGACATCACCGTGTAACAGTATGTTCCTGACGAGGTGATGAAAGCAACTTTGGGCTTATCTTTCGGATGTAACAGGATCTGATGATATCCTTGTGCGGCATCCATCATGTTGAGCAGTTCGCAACCAGCAGTTGAGTCCACCAGTTTATCAATTCGTGGGAGCAGGTAGTGATCCTTTGGGCATGCTTTGTTTAGATCATGGAAATCGATACACATCCGCCATTTGTTTCCAGGTTTAGGCACCAACACCACGTTTGCCAGCCACTGAGGGTATTGTATCTTTTCAATATGCCCTATTTCCAGCAACTTCTGAACTTCCCTTTCTATTATCTCATTTTGCTCGTCACCAAAGTGCCTCAACTTTTGTTTGATTGATCGAGCCTCGGGCTTAGTATCTAGTTGATGAACTGCTATATCTGGGTTTATACCCTTCATATCTTCCGGCTTCCATGCGAACAAATCCACATTCTCCTTCAATACCTGCACTATCTCACTGCGGTTTGGTTCGGCCAAATGACTGCTAATGCGAACTACATGCCCAGGTTGTTCTGAAATCAACTCGATGCTCATCAATTCCCCTTCTTCAAACTCCGCTGTGTTTGTTTCTCGCCCTTTCTTTCGACTGTGATCTCTTTCTCTATCCACCTCAGTTTTCTGTTCGGTTTTTCGGTTTTGTGATTCAGACTGGCGAACAGCGGCAACATAGCAACGTCGAGCTGTCTGCTGATTGCCATGGACTACTCCCACTCCCACAGTTCGTCCTTCCTCATTTTCTACTGGGAATTTCATCATCAAATGAGCAGGTGAGATACAGCTGCGTAAGTGCTCAACGAAGGACGTCCTAAAATCACATTGTACTGCGAGGGTGCGTCCACCAATAGAAAAGTTATTGTCTTATTCTGCCTCCATTCTCTTTCTCCTAAAACCATAGGCAATTGTACCTTGCCAAATACTGTCACAGCTTCTCCCGAAAACCCATAAAGAGAAGTTTCCACCGACTTCACTTCGACTACAGATCTCATCTTTCTAAAACAGTCCATGAACATGATGTCCACCGAACTGCCTGTATTAATGAATATTCTCTCGACGTTAAACCTCCAATCTCAGCCGCAATCACCATATCATCGAACTATGGACTCTGAAGGGCTACTTTGTCCTGAGCCCTAAACTGTACTACTACTTCATCGAAAATCGTCTGAACCTCGTCCCCATTCTGTCGAACTGAATTCAGTATCGCCTTGCGAGCTCTGTTTGAATCTCCATCCGTTGGTCCTCCTATGATCATGTGTATAGTGAGTCTTTCCTCCCTCTCAGGCCTGTTTCGCGGTGGAAGTGACGGAGTGGGAGGTAGTTCAGGTCGCTCTTGTCTCGTTTCCCTTCTGGGTTCTTCCCAAGCATTCCTCTGTTCTCTGTTATCTTGTCGGCGAGGGCGAACATACCGAGCAAGCCTGTTTTCCTAAACTAATCTCTCTAGTTCGTCTCTGAGGTGCAAGCATTCATCAGTACCGTGTCCATACTCGTTATAAAATCGGCAAAGCTTGTCATTCCCGAAGGTGGATGGCTTCTTGGGAGTCGGGCTCCAGGTTGCCGGCCATTTCAGTTGGGGCAGATTCCAGATCTCCATCAATACTTACCCGGGAGAAATAGTCAGTGGAGTATATTGGTCATACCTCCTACCAACCTTGTTATCTCGCAACGGCGGGGGTGCGAGCCTTGCTCGAGATTCTCCCATCTCCTTTCTCCTTATAGACTCCTGTTCCTGTGACTTATTAGCTCGGCTGGAGCTCTCGTCTTTCTTAATCCGAACTGCCTCTTCCAGGTTGATATACTTGGTGGATCTCTGCAATAAATCATCAAAATTCTTCGGCATCTTCTTAACCAGAGAGGTATGAAGATCACCCTCTTTCAAACCCTGTATAAAGGCGTTGACTATTAAGTCATCTGAAGCCTCAGGAGCTTCCCGGGCCGCATCTGTAAACCTTCCAACGTACTCTCTCAACATCTCATCCCCTTTCTGTTTTACCCCGAACAGAGTTTGAGTAGATCGCCGCCGTCTTCTGGCACTGACGAACTGGTGTAAGAATAACTCTGATAATTGTTCGAAGTCATGAATAGTTCCATCAGTCAGTTGGCTGAACTAGGTCTGAGCAGCCTTGGTGAGGGTAGTAGCAAACACCCTACACTTGATGCCATCTGAATACCGATGTAAGAGAGTGGTATTTTCAAATCGGCACAAATGATCCCACGGATCAGCAGTACTATCGTAATCAAAATTCACCGGTCGAAAAGATGCCGGTAATTCATCTTCCATCACTTCTTCCGAAAAGGGATTCCCCCTTGAACCCTTCGGAACTCGTCAGATATTACGCTGAACTTCTTTCAATTCTCTTTTCAGCTCGTCAACCCTTTCCGATAATTCATCGTGGCCTCGTTTCTGTCCCCGAGAGTGATCAAACTAGTTTTCCCTCTCATCCGTTTGTGACCTATAATCACTTGCCTCTTTCTCCCGATGGGTATCCACGTTATCCTGCTGTGACTCAACTCTTTGTTTCCCCATAGCCTTTTGAACAGCTGCCTCCATCAAATCTGCCAGTTCCTCCGGCGTTTAAGTGATGGTACGAGGGGGATCCATCGGGGTAGGACTCCGGTCACCCTCTCGATTTTCATGTCTTCTAGATGAATCACTGACTTCCATCATTCTCCTTGATCCTCTGGTATTCACCATGTCTGTTATCTTCAACGTCTTAAAAATTCAGATTGCGTTTCCCACAGACGGTGCCAATTGATCTTGTTCCGATCCAAAACTCCGGTTCTTCAACCCAAAAACTTGAGATCTTGAACCTTGATGTTGCTCCGATTTGATTCTTTGATTTCCCGATCCAAAAACTGGTAATCTTGAACCCAAAGACCTGCAAAACAAACACCAGGAGGGATTCCCGGCAATGGGACTCCGACGCTCAAGTCAGAAAAAAGGAAGAGAATATTTTTATGTTCTCTTTGCAATTGTGCATGTGTGTATTTTGAATATAGGTGTGCCTAAAAAACCAATAAAGAATGAACACAAGAAGTATATATAGACTCCCTGGAATACGAGTTGGTTGAGATTCATCCCACAAAATATGGGATATGGACTAACAGTTCCGCTGAATAGCGGTTAGTTAGGTTCAAAATCTGTTCGTCACTTTCCCTGTTAATCAGTTCGCCGTTATAACTCCGAGCTGAATCAGTTCCCCTTTCGTAAGTTCGATCATAGGGTTGTAAATCAGTTCGTTTAGCTTCGCCGCATACCAGTATATCATCGTATCCTATAACTAATTTAGTTCGTCATCGTATTTCACAACTGCATTGGCTCGTGCTTCCTTAGTTCGATCCGAAAGCAGCCGAACAACTTGTTTCTTCAGACTTCAGATACATTGAGTTCGACCTCAGTTCGGTTTCTAGGAGAAGGACTCGGTTCGACTTAGTTCGACCATATCAAGTACTCCCCCCTTCGAAGTGTGTGTTTACACGCACTAAAATGGTTCTCTAGTGTATTAGCTGAACACTTTGACGCACCTTTCCAAGGTAAGATGTCTTTTCAACTGTGCCAATCTCATCTATGCGACACGTGGCAAGATAGGATTCCCGCCCAGCGTCTTTTTGTATTCCATCGTTGGATTTCATCGCATCTAACGGCTGGGAGCTCGTAACCTTTCACTTTTCCCCCCCAAAAACCGAGAAAATCTCCCTCTATATATATGCCCTCCATTAGGTTAAAAAATCTTTACGCCACAAATCACTGTATCTTCTCTTCTCCAAATTTTCTCTCATCCATCAAGGGTTTTCTTCTCCGATCTCTAGGTTTCTTCAATTGTTCCAGGTACCCATCTTCTTCTCTTCCCTTATCATTATTTTTCAAATGGCCACCTCTAGTCCAGTGATCCATGCTCCTAATAAGTCTAGACGAAAAACCGTAGATACGGTGTTTTCCTCCACAAAAACCACCCAAACCCATCTAACCTTGCTAAGTTCACTCTTGGTGGGCAGTTATTCTGTAGCAATTCCTAGCCCAGAAGATCGACCCCATCGAGCTCCCATTGGTCATCAGACATGGTTTCTGAAGCATGTCACCCTGGGATTAGTTCCCCCTGTTCACCCCTTCTTTTTAGAAATCGGTTCGGGTTTTAGCATATGTCCGAACCAATTGCACCCGAATTCTATAAGTTACATAGTATCATTTTATATGATATGTAAATGGATGGGGGTCGAACCTACTTTCGACCAATTTCGGTCTTGTTTTGTTTTAAAAAACGTGAATCCTTTCCGTTTCTACTTGAGCCCTCGCAGGGGTGAACGGCGAGCTTCATTTCTATCTCCTGGGGACGAAAAGGTCAGTTTCTGGGAGAAATATTATTTTTTCATTCGCGAACCGACGAACCAACGAACCAACCCTTCGATTCTCTTCCCTAGGTCCAAACCTCTATTCAATCTGATCCTCCTCCATCCCCTGATTACCAAATCTCTGTTTTGAATAAGATTTTCGACAAGGGGTGGTTCGATATTGTCAAACTAAGCTCTTGCGAATCGTTGCTGGCATTCTGGGGGTTCTACCCGAACAGCCTCATTCCTTCTCGATTCAATCTAGGTCAATCTTTTTAATTCTTGCCATTTATCATGCTAGTACAAACTGTTTGGGTGCATATTGGCTTACCCACACTATTTCTTTTTGTATATAGGAAAATAAACCGATTCTTCAGCTTCGCAGATGAGGGTCCTGATGAGGAGAGGACTACCTACTCACCTTCCCAACATTGCGTGAACACCGACTTGGCTATGTCCTTCAAACGAGCAGAGGAAACTCGTCTCGCCGAGCTAGCCCAGAGGACTCCAGTCTCAACTGAACATGTGATTCAGGAGGAAGAGGGTGTTCTCCTCGAGAGATCAGGATCTGCTTTGCTGATCACGCTGCCCACTACTGAAGCCCCCTCCAGTTCGACTCCACCTCCCACTCATCCGTCTGAACTTGTCGATCTGAGTGAGGAGATCGCAGGAGAGGTGGCGGAGACTACGCCTTCCCTCCAGAGGAAGAAAAGGGGGTCCACTAGCTCGCCCATATCAATAACTTCCACAAGTTTTCCTATTTATATATTAGTCCCTGGAACTTATATATATTACATATGGAATAGGATCAGTCCACATGGGCGATCCATTGACCCGATCCATCGATTCAGGTCAAATTAATCAATTCCAACATCTCCCACTTTGTCCTTGAGGGTTGAACCTTTACACAAAGTAACCTTCTCGTACTCACTAAATTTATATTAGCAAATGGATTGTGTGACCGACGAGTAATTCAAGAGCATTTGGTCATACACTTGTTAAAGATATATGACAGCTCGCCATGAGGAATACAAGGATAACTAAAAACTCACAATGCCCCAGACATATTATCTATTTTATGAATCAACATATCTCTTTATCCCTAAAATCTTTTAAAGAGCATACTTGATTCAACTATGTGATGCTTGTTCACTATTATGTTCCATGAACACAATTTTGGACCCAGTGAAATGCAAATTAGATGGCAGTATAAATAGTCTTCCTTTCATTCCTTAATCTCTCAGTCACTTATCGTAGCTGATTTCCTAGACATGTTTCACATGACCACATCAATGTTGGTTATTTAAAATATGCTACAACCCAAAAAAATGACTAAAGATATAGACGAAAGTCATAAGGGCATAACATGAGGTAATTCAAACCTATTAGTCTTACACAATAAAAAAATATGGACTTTTTCTCATTATTCACTATGGTCCACTAAGCACATATGGTATGTTCACAATGTGTTCACTATTACTCTCAAGACTCAACTAACACTTTACTAAATTCACGATATTATGTGTTGGATTTGTACATATCATAGCATACATAAGAGTTAAATTTGTGGAAGACATAATTGAAATAAAAATCATGTGCCTATAAATTGACGAATTTTCGTGTAAGCCTATAAATTGTCTAATTTCGTGTGAACCTATAAATTGCTTAATTTTCATGTAAGCCTATAAATTGACTGATTTTCGAGTAAGCCTATCTAAGAATCATTTTTTTTTTGTGTAAGTCTATATTATTTAGTTTTGTGTATGCTTATATAATAATGTAATTTTCGCGTAAAAATCGTGCAAGTCTATTATAAAGATTTAAATTTGTCTAAAGCCTATATATCAAACCTTATAATATTAAATTCAAGTCTTACAAAAAAAAAATTAAAACAGTATATCAAACCTTATAATATTAAATTCAAGCATTACACGAAAAAAAATTATAATTAAATCATTATATCAAGCCTTATAATATTAAATTTAAGCATTACATGAATAAAAATATAATTATATTAAGTCTTGTAAAAATGCATACCTTTCAAAGAACTTTTTCCACAATATCAAAGAGAGAGCTTTTATTTATAATTTATAAACAATGGATGGTGATGATTTGTTATTGTGGCCAATTATCGTGGATAGATTGGAATTGAATAGAAGGAATACATGATCCTGACGCCTTTACCATCAGTCACTTTGATTGTACTGTTTGCACATATGTAACAATCACCACATTTATTGACTTTTCTCACTATTTGTAGTAGAAAGGGTAAAATATATACAATTGGCGGTAGAAAGAGTAATTCCTTATATGTTTTAGTGTATACAGGGTCATTTCCTCATTTGTAATTCAACAAAAATATGAATTCAAAATTTTTAACTCACATTTTGACTAGAAATTTTGAAAATATGTTGAATTTTATTTGAATGATGGATGGACACATAATGATTATTGAATTGAGAATTGAAATTTGAGATATTGAATTTGACAAGATGCCTTTATCTATTCTCTTCTCCATTTTCCCCCTTTTTAATAAATGAGCTTTAAAGTTATAACTTACAAGACTTGGGGAAAATGAATTGGACTTTATAGTTTTTGGGCTAAAATTATGTCTTATGAGTTGTAAATCAATTTAATTTATGAATTTACTAAAATCGAATAAAATATAATTTAACAAATTTTCAACTACTTATTCATAATTTTACTCCAATTTTATCACAATTTTATTTTAGTATCATTACAGAAATCTTATTTTTAAAATTACAATCTAGGGTGGAATTTTACAAAGGGGGATGAACTCTTATAAATCAAATGTTTAATGACAGTCTATATATAAAGTGATTTTTTATACAAACCCAAAGGGGGTGACAGTCCCCCACTCCCCCTAAATCTATCCCTGCAAACATCAGTTTGATATCTAATTCATTATGAGTGAAATGTTTAACCAATTAAAAATTGTTTAAAAGCAGATCAAAGCTAATTTATTCAAAATCAAGTTCCAACAATAGTTGACACGTTTATTCCAACATCAGTTTGATATCTAATTCATTACGAGTGAAATGTTTAACCAAATTAAAAATTGTTTTAAAGCAGATCAAACCTAATTTATTGAAAATCAAGTTCCAACAATAGTTGCCACGTTTATTCCAAGAGAGCGTTGGATGATGAATTTTAATGAATCATCATGAGCAAGTGATAAAGTTAGGGTTCTTTTGGACATGAACATACCAACATCATATCGGATCACCGTGCTAAATTCCCTATTTGATGATCAAGATGAGGGCGAGGTTTCTCTAACTTGGGGAATAGAGTTACTTTGGGGATTTGAGTTCCTCGTATTCATTATATATATATATATATATATATATATATATATATATATATATATATATATATAGAGGAATGATCAAGCATGCACCTGAAGTATGCGCACCGTGCGCACTTCTTTAAAATTTTTTATTTTTATTTTTAATATCTCATATTATTTCTTTTCTCATGTTACCATTTCACATACGTACCCCATCATTAATATATACAATTTGCATCCCACATATCAACATAGATCTTCTTCCCAATTCTCATAATCAATGTATTTTTTAATATTTTATATTATTATACACATTTATATTATTATAGACATAATTTTCTAAATGATCTTCTTCTCAATTCTCATAATCAATGTAATTTTTAATATTTTATATTATTATACACACAATTTTTTCTCACTCTACTACCACTTCTCAATTCACATCCCAAAGAAAACAAGAAAAATATCCAATTCAATTAAAGGAAACAATGAATAATATTCAAGTAATCAATTCTCAAAAAATTCTAAATCATAATCAATGAAATTTTTTATATTTTATATTATTATACACATAATTTTCTAAATCATAATCTATGTAATTTTTAATATTTTATATTATTATACATATAATTTTTTCTTAGCCTACCACTACACACATACGGAATTCTAATCTCACACATACAGACATAACTCCTCATCAATATTCTTCACATACTTTCTTGTATAAATCATCAAAGGAAAAAATAATTTCAAAAAACAAGATTTGTCGTGGTTGTGGCATTAGTGGACACATACTTTCTTGTATAAATTATCAAAGAAAAAAACAATTTCAAAAAGTGAGAGTTTGTCGTGGTGGCATTAGTGGACACATACTTTCTTGTATAAATTATCAAAGAAAAAAACAATTTCAAAAGCAAGAGTTTGTAGTGGTTGTAGCATTAATGTACATGACAGGAGAAATTGTACTATATCCTTGGGATGGTATAATATTTTCTTATCTTTTCTGAAAGTTTTTACATTTAAAAAATTATGATACTGATTTGTTTTAATTTTTTTCACATGTGCAGATCCATTATATTTGAAGACACAAAATACAAGTAAATAAAGAGACTTGTGGATTTTGAGGATTAATTGAAGACTTCTTGAAAATTGAGTTGAAGAATATGATTTATTGATTTTTGAGGATTTGTTGAGTTTGATTGAGTTTGAGAATATGATTTGTCGATTTTAAGGATTGGTTGAGAATTTATTCTCTTTGTTACTTAATTCATATTTCAATTTTTATTATTCATTTTGAGGATTTCATTCAATTTTTATTATTCATAATTAAATATTTTTATTCTTTTCTTTAATATATTTTTCATTCTTTTCTTTAATTGTGGGCTACAATATAATTGATTTTGAAGATGTATTGAGGATTATTCAGAATTTATCATATTTGTTAACCAATTCATATTTTGTAATTTTTAACAAATGACTTTTGATGATAATCAAATTTTTAGCATATGTGAGAAGAGAATTTGGAAGAAAATCTATATTGATACGTGGGATGCAAATTGTATAGGTCAATGATGGGTTAAGTGAGATGAGAATTTCATATATGAAGTGATAGCGTGAGAAAAGAAATAATATGAAATATTAAAAATTAAAAAAAAATCTTAAAAAAGTGCGCACGGTGCGCATTCTTCAAGTGCGTGCCTGATCATTCCTCTATATATATTATATATATATATATATATATATATATATGTGTGTGTGTGGCTGGTGGACTACACCACAACCTCCATTAGGTGGGGTGGAATGGGTCAGCTTGCCAAAAGAAGAATCCTAACCCAAGTTAGCCCAATAATCCACCGATAATCGTGGGTAAGCCCAATATAATTTTTTATTTATTATAATTTTAATATTTTAAAGGAAAAAAATGATATATGTAATATTCTTTATTTTTTTACTCAACCTAATATGCATTGAATTGCATGTAAAATACAAAAAAACTTATACATAGTAAATATTTTTAAAATTTTCTTCATTCCTATAAATAAATGACCAAATTTAATATTTTATACATCACTCCCTGAATCCCCCGTATTGGATGATAATTTTTAACACAACTGTTAGAGGTGAGCATAATTATATGCTCAATGAAAATTAAAACATAAGAGTAGGTCTTTTGTGAGACCGTCTCATGGATCCCCTTCCGTGAGACCGTCTCATGGATCCCCTTCCGTGAGACGGATCTATTTGACCCAGTATCCGACCCGACCCAAAATAGAACACAATCCAAAAAATATAATCCAGCCTAATATACTATCCACTACACCCAAAACTTACAGTCCATTACGCATTTCATTTCATTTAACAAGCCCAATACGCATCCAAACCTTCAACTTTATCAATATGCAACAACTTTACCAACTGAAAAGGAAAGAATGGAAGATTATCTAAGCCTACACCGTTGCACCATCGCCGCACCATCGTACCATCGTCGCACCGTCGCATAGTAGTGGGAGAGACGATCTTGTGAGAAGATTCGCACCATCGATAAGATTCAAGTGAGATTTCTGACCAATTTTTTATTCTTCGGGGTTTATGTCTTCGATTGATTCATCTTTTCCTTTCACCAATACCCTCTTCAAAGGCTTTATTATTCTTCTTTAATCTTAATTTACATCAATGGACCTTTTGATTATAGGACGAACTCATACAAAACAATTTCCAGCTCAATAATAATTTTTTATCAAGTTTTTGTGTTCTCTTTTTATCATCTTGAGATATTATGAAGATAATTAGAAGACATCTAAGATATTTTTTCATTATATGGGCATATGCTTCAGATCACTTGTTGCATGTAGAATTGGTGGTCAAATCTTATTGCACAATGGAGGAAACTGAAGATCGTATAGTTGAGTATGTCGGAGGTAAATCGTTCTTAAAAGTATTAATTATACTTGTCTAAGTACTACTTGTATACAAAGTGTGTGTTATTCTGTTATACTTTCTGTGTTATTCTGCTATTCTGTTCAAGTATTAGGATTATGTTGGTAAGTATCTGTTGTTTACCAAAAAGTATGACATTTTACGGCTATATTTTGTTATATAATTCTTTATTCAAGTGTTAGGATTATTTTCATAAATATTTGTTTTTTGCCTAAAAGTATGGCATATGGCATTTTACGGCTATATTCTGTTATATACTTCTCTATTCAAGTATTAGAATTATGTTCATAAGTATACATGTTTTTTACCCAATAGTATGACAATTGTAACTATTTTTTGTTTTTTTTCATTTTTTTTGTTTTTCAGAAAATACTTGTGATAGTTTTGATTTTACTAGAAGTCTTCTGGGCTGACAAGAAACACTGTTGATGAAATGTATGAATTATATTTCAATCATGCTCGTAAGGTTGGATTTAGTGTACGTAAATCTACTACTAGGATGTGAAATGATAATGAAAATGTTGTGTTGGAGAAATATTATGTTTTTTCTTGTGCTGGATTCAAAAGGAATGATGATTCTTGTTTAGAGAATATAGAAGAGAATGATTCAACAAATAAAAGGAGAGCTCCTATTATACGAACATGATGTCAAGCTTCATTAAGAGTAAAAATGAATGTTGGGGGAATTTTTGAATTTATACATCATGTATTGGCGTATAACCATGCAATAACTCGAAAGGAATGGAGCCACTTTCATCGCTCATAGAGGAAAATGAGTAATGAAAATGGTAAAGTAATAGAAGAAATGATCTCTTCAAGAATGAGATCAGTTGATTCATATCGATATATGTCACATAATGCTGGTGGAGAAGAACATGTTAGGCATACTTTGAAAGATCATTTGAATTTTGTTAACCGTTTGAAGATGAAGGCAATTGAGGAGGGTGATGCACAAACAATTGTTGATATGCTATATCAACAAGATGTTGAAGAAGATGCCTTTTATTTTAGGGTGAAATTGGATGAAAATAGCAAGTTGGTTAATGTGTTTTGGAGGGACTCAATGATGAAAGAAGACTTCAACATTTATGGTGATGTTGTAGTCTTTGACACAACGTATCGAACTAATCGATATAATCTCATTTGTGCACTATTCGTTGGTATCAACAATCATTGGAAGAACACAATGTTTGGGTGTGCATTTTTATCTGATGAGAAAATTGAAAGCTTTGAATGGCTTTTTGAAGCATTTAAGAAATCAATGGGTGGAAATGTCCTATAACGATTTTCACTGATTAAGATTAAGTGATCTCAAATGTAATAGAAAAGGTAATACAAAGTTGTTCAAATCATATTCTGTTATAGTCAATACAGTACAAGTATGTGTTCAATAGATATAAGTATGTGTTTTATATATATAAGTATGTGTTTAAGTATTGCATATTTGTAAATTTGTTCAGCATTGTTATTTTATTTCTTTATTAACTTTCTCTAAGAATCATATAGGTTTTCCCCGAGACAAAACATAGACTATGTCTGTGGCACCTTTACCAGAATTCTATCAATCCATTTTGATAATTCAAACGAGACAAGACTTTCAAAGAAGCATTTAATAAATGTTTGACAGGATGTGCTAATCCAAATGAGTTTGAAAAGTGTTGGCAATTAATGGTCTCAAAATATGGATTGGAAGAACACACATGGTTTGCACGCTTGTATTCTTTGAAAGAAAATAGGCTACTGCACTAAGACTTTTTTACAGCTGAATTGTTATTTTCTCAACGAAGTGAAAATACAAATCATGTCATTGGATTCAACGTGAAAAAAACAACAAGTTTGACAGAATTTTTTGGTATCTACAAGGACACCATAAAACGTTGGCAAACAAGAGAACAACTTGATAAATTTCAATGCTCAAAATCAAATCCAACATCAGTACTCCCATTGGCTGGAATGTTGAAACACGCTTTTGAGGTATATACGTTATCTCATTTCAAGGATTTTGAGGCTGAATTTCTAAAATCTATATCAAAAAGTTCTATTATTGTCTTTCTTGATGACAACATGATGGTTTATGACATTTTGTATGGTGGTGAATGATCTCATCATGTTACATTTGATTGTCGAAATATGTTGATCACTTGTGACTGCAAAAAATTTGAAGAATATGGATTGTTGTGTTATCATTGCTTAAGAGTGCTTTATATTCATTCTGCAACAAAGATACCTGAGTCTTACATCCTTAAAAGATGGATAATGTATACAAAGTCGGAAATATGAGAGAATTTAAACAAAGAACAACAGTTACTTGACAGTAGAAAAGGGATCCATACTTTTGCATCATGAGATGATACGAAAGTATTATAATCTTGTGTTGAAAAGTGAACATTGTGAAGAAGCAAGAAAGATTGTTGAAGAAGGATATAATAGAGATTGTGCTGTTATTCATGGAATGTTGAGTTTAAGAGATTTTATTGATTAGTACAATCCTTCTACTGATTCGCGTTTGACAACTAATATTATTTTGGATCTTACACGATCTGTTATAAATGGGAGAAGAGAAAGGATCAAGGGACATTATAAAAAAAAGGACAACTGATACATCAAATCAAGAAAAGGAGTTTGGAAGAAAGACTCATAATCTGAATTTATTTTAGCAACAAAATATTGGAAGATTGATACTCAAATTGCGTTTATTCTTCGCGGTAAACTTTCTCTTCTACTATATTTTGTGAGGGTTGTATTTAATATACTTCCATACTTGTTATAGTGTTGTTTTTCTTTTTGCAAGCAATATGTTTGCTTAAAGAATGTGCCTAGAGAGAAAATGAAGAAGATGATCAGCTTGAGGTTGTTGGTCATGGGACATGGTGTATTCTTGGACTTCATGTTTGATTCTTGATCCAATGTTACTGTAAGATCAAATCAATGTAGAGGAGATTATGTGTTACAAATGACTAGGAAGTTGCATGGAGACTTCTGAAACGATCATGAAACTTTGTTCTAATCTATTTTCTTAAATAATTATTTTCTTGATATTTTCATTGTTAAAACGCATGGAAAAAATAGATACAAAAACGTGTACTTGAAGGTTTGAAAAACATACTTAGATATTTAAAAGACATACTTATTATTAAATTCGGTAAGAATGTACAAATAATATTAATGTTAATATTAAAAACTATTAATAATTGTTTAATATTAGTATTAATATTGAAAAATATTAAATAATTGTTTTCTTGATATTTTCATTGTTAAAATGCATGGAAAAAATAGAATACAAAAATGCATACTTGAAGATTTGAAAAACATACTTAGATATTTAAAAGACATAATTATTGTTAAATTCGGTAAGAAGGTACAAATAATATTAATGTTAATATTAAAAACTATTAAATAATTGTTTAATATTAGTATTAATATTAAAAAATATTAAATAACTGTTTTCTTGATATTTTCATTGTTAAAACGGATGGAGAAAATAGAATAATAAAACGCATACTTGAAGGTTTGAAAGACATACAAAACAGTGAGCGCCACCAGGTCCGGCTCACATGGCGCCCGACAAATTCTTCCCTACACTCAATTCCTAATATTAAAAAATATTAAACAATTCTTTGATATCAATATTAATATTGAAAAATATTAAATAATTTTTTTCTTGATATTTTCATTATTAAAATGCATGGAAAAAAACGCATACTTGAAGGTTTGAAAGACATACTTATATATTTAAAAGACATACTTATTGTTAAATTCGGTAAGAAGGTACAAATAATATTAATGTTAGTATTAAAAAATACTAAATAATTGTTTAATATTAATATTAATATTGAAAAATATTAAATAATTGTTTTCTTGATATTTTAATTATTAAAATAGATGGAAAAAATAGAATAAAAAAACGTATACTTGAAGGTTTAAAAGATATACTTATATATATAAAAGGCATACTTGTTACTAATCTTTCTTTTCCCCCCATTTTGAATGGCCTATGCATCCTGACACACCATATAAACTCTAATATTGAAGTCACCTAACATGGATTAAAAAGTTATTGAAGTCACCTACAAATGTACAGCAACATACTTGTATAAAAACATTGTACTCTTAATCCATGTGCAGCAACATGTGCATCATAAAATCAACAAGTATATCAGAATAAACCAACTATATAATTGCCCTTAAAATGATAAACCAACAAGTTTTTCAAAACCTAATGAAAAAGCTATAATCAGAACACTTCATCTTTCGCTCTTTTTCCTCTTAGTGACATATTTATCTTTCTTCTTCTTACCACATGTCTCAATAAGTTGTGGTTTCTTCAAAGAGAATTCGGATACTTTTCTCACCATCTCATCCTTGAACTCATTTATGTCACTTAAGACAATTCGAACTAAATATTCAGCCCTCAACAATCGTCGTATCATTGCCTTCAAAGAATAAAATTAAAATACTCAATATAAGTAAGAAACTAGTTCTCAAAGAATCAAAACAACAAAACATATTAAAAATCTATACCTTGCCTAAGTCTAGACTTTCATAGACATTCCCTTTGAAAATTTCCATATGGTGCATAAGGAACACACCACAATCTAGATCTTTGCTGTATTTTTTTTGCCAACTGAAGTTGACGTTCTCAAAAACACATTTAAGAACATCATCTGTTTTTGTGTGATTAACCTCCCCAGGGAATACATATATTTGATTTTGCTACATAAAAATCAAATATATAAATAAACTGTCAACACATAGCTAACTTACCATAAAATATTAAGAAAATAGAAAAATACATACCACTTGTTGAACAACATTAATGAATGATTCTGGATATGTATGCTTCTTATTATCTAGGTAATGCATCTTTCATTCGATCAAATTAACCACAACACCAATATAATGACAATGCATATGGATTGGCACAAAAAACTATAATTTCATAAACAAACAACAGTTCATAAAAACTAATAAACAGTTCATAAAAATAATAATAGTACTGTGTTGTTTCTTACCATATCAAATTCATCCAACTTTGCATTATTCAAACAACACCACCGTTTCCAACGGCCTCTAACACTTTTTTCATTTTCTTCAACATTTTTGCCATCAACAATCCTATTCAAATAAATCTTTTGTAAAACAAAAAGAAGCTGTAATGTTATTCATATAAATAAATTCAATCATACTTATACTTAATTTTAGTAAAAAATTCACATATTTATGCTCAGGAATCACATACTTATATCAAGAAATTACATACTCACATACTTATATCAAGAAATTACATAGTTAAAGATGTAAGATGCTTACTTTAACTTATACATAGGCAGAAATACCATACTTAAATGATGTAAAAATTTTGCAAAACAAAAAGAAGCTGTAATGTTATTCATATAAATTTAAATTCAATCATACTTGTAGATATAAATCACATACTTAAAGATGTAAGAGACATACTTATACATAAATTTAAATTCAGTCATAAAATCACATACTAATGTGCAGAAATCACATATTTATGTGCATAAATCACCTACTTAAAGATATAATGTTAGAACAGTGTCATACATACATATATAAGATAAATACATACTTATATAAGTGCAACACATACTTGTAATAAATACACTTACAGTATTCCCAAATTAAAAATAAAGCATTTCCGTTGATGTGTAGTATTTAATATCAATGCCCACACATCAATAATACTTGTGTAGATATGTTGAAATGTATTCAGTGACTGTATTTCTTCAAATGAAATGGTAGTAGTACTACCATATTTGAAGACAAGTTCACTACAAAAAAAAAAGAACAAAAAAAAAAAAACATGAGAAAACTGAAATAAATATATAAATTTCAAAAATATGAAATACTATAATTAACTTGTCTTTTTGAACTGTTGTCTGTTTGATAAAAACAATAATCAATCACCTATTTCTTCTCTCTCTCCACTTCAGAAAACAATTTTCTATTCATATTTAAAAATGTGCAAATATGTCCAACTTCTTCCCCTAAATTAAGAACAACAGTTGCTTCACCCATTTTCTCCTTCTCTCGATCATTTCTTTTCAAACTTACTAATGTTACCTTTTGAATCTCTTCAATCAAAAGATCTTCAGACTCATCTTCTAAAGTATCATCCACTTTAGTCACCACTGGAGTTAATAATTCAAATGTAGGCATATCATTTGAGAACTTCTTACTCTTCATCGTGAGAAAATTCTCTACTATATCATCTATACATTTTTGCACTTTTGGATCTGCAAAAAAATCTTGACTTCAAGTAGGCGAATCGAAAGAAGTTGAAATAGATTTGTCCATCAATTTCTCACTTCTAGCTTTCATCAACTCTTTCATATGGAAGTTTGAAACAACAGAAATGTCTCTCTTTATGAGAAACAATGTCTTATGGATAACATCCTACAATGGAAAGATAATTACGTTGTAATATATAAATGGAAACAAAATGGAATACTTTTAACAAATATATAAATAACTTGCATCTTTGGCCATGTCATGGATTATTTTATCATCTAATTCCCCCTTTGGTATAGAGAATTTAATGAAATTTTGTTACGATATCCCACATCGGTTCCACATAAAAGTGTGGAAGGGTATATAAGAAGGAGTCAACCTTTTACCTTTGACCATGGTTTTGGGTTAAGTTAGGGCTCCCTTGCTTATATTCCTAACAATTTGGTCCGACCTGCCGGATTTGGGCAGGCTGCGAAAAGGGGTTAGCCGATGGTGGGCCTAGGGGTTGCCACCCCGGATGTGGACCCAAGGGGGGTTGCCACCCGGGAAGTGGGCCTTGTTATGTGGGTTGCCACCCGGAGTGAGCCGTCCGTGGACATCCGGTTTGAAGGGGGATGGATTGTTACGATATTCCACATTGGTTCCACATAAAAGTGTGGAAGGGTATATAAGAAGGAGTCAACCCTTTACCTTTGACCATGGTTTTGGGTTAAGTTAGGGCTCCCTTGCTTATATTTGGTAGCAAGGGAGCCTTAACTTAACCCAAAACCATGGTCAAAGGTAAAAGGTTGACTCCCTCTTATATACCCTTCCACACTTTTATGTGGAACCGATATGGGATATCATAACAATCCATCCCCTTTCAAATCGGACGTCCACAGACGACACACTCCGGGTGGCAACCCACATAACAAGGCCCACTTCTCGGGTGGCAAACCCCCTTGGGCCCACATCCGGGGTGGCAACCCTTGGGCCCACCATCGGGTAGCCCCTTTCCGCAGCCCGCCCGAATCCGGCAGGTCGGACCAAATTGTTAGGAATATAAGCAAGGGAGCCCTAACTTAACCCAAAACCATGATCAAAGGTAAATGGTTGACTCCCTCTTATATACCCTTCCACACTTTTATGTGGAACCGATGTGGAATATCGTAACAAATTTCTTTCTTCAAGGATCTCTTCTACCAACTTTCTCCTCAACATGAGTCTCCTCTTTCTTATCCCCTCCAGTCCCATCTTTCTCAATTATTACTTCTTCATTACTCTCTTTCCCACTTATTGGGTAGCACTCTTCCCATTCACCTTGTCCATACTTATCTGTCTTTACTTCCTCTTTCATTATATTCCTTAACTTCTCATTGTCCCAATGTTGGATCAATGGTAATGTGCAGGACTCAATCTTTCCTTGCCATTTCAATATGTGGAAATAAATAATCTGAAGGGCCAAAATACAACCACTTATGTTTGTTTGACAACGATTTCGATTGTAACTGTCAACAGTGACACATAGCTTCTGAATGTAATCACACCAATCAAAATCACATATTTTATCCACATCCCTGATTGAATTATACGCATTGAAATCCACAAGCCTGTTTGTCATAGGAGTAAGAAATGTTGACAGACTATACAACGTAAAAATATGTTTGAAATCCTCACCCCCTCTTTCTAATCCTCTAACATCAGCTTATTCAACCTACTAAGAGGTGTCTTCACATCAATATCAAATCTCTCTTTCAACGTACCTAACTCAACACTCTTGTGATTTCTTCCAAGTTCTATTATTTCTTTACCCTTCCTATGTAAAAGAAATATATCACATTTATCATTTGATGTGACTACAAAACTACTATTTGGGCTTATTGATAGCATTCTACTGGTTCCATTGAAACTATTTGTAAGCCACTTCAGGATATGACCAGGAATATAACTATCAAACTTCAACTTTAGCAAACCCCCAAAACCTATATTCACTACATCTTCCCTTTGCTTCTCATTAAGACTCTTAACAACATGACAAAGACCTTGAGGTCTGCAGTGAGCTATAAAGTCTCCACAAATAAATACAACATATGCAGAAATCAAAAATACAAATCACACAAATAACATACTTATATTCAAGAATCACATACTTATGTGCAGAAATCACATACTTAAAGATGTAAGAGGTATACTTTAACTTATATTTAAATTCAGTCAAACATTCACATACTTAAATAATGCAAGAGGAATACTTATACTTATACTTAAATTCAGTCAAAAATTCACATACTTATGTTCAGGAATCACATACTTATATCAATAAATCACATACTTAAAGATGTAAGAGGTATACTTTAACTTATACTTAAATTCAGTCAAGCATTCACATACTTGTAGACAAAAATCACATACTTAATTATGTAAGAGGCATATTTATACTTATACTTGAATTTAGTTAAAAATTCACATACTTATGTTCAGGAATCACATACTTATATCAAGAAATCACATACTTAAAGATGTAAGAGGTATATTTTAACTTATACTTAAATTCAGTCAAAAATTCACATATTTATGTTCAGGCATCACATATTTATGTCAAGAAATCACATACTTAATTATGTACGTAAGAGGCATATTTATACTTATACTTGAATTCAATAAAAAATTCACATACTTATGTTCAGGAATCCAATACTTATGTCCAGAAATCACATACTTAATGATATAAGAGACATACTTGTTGGTAGAAATCACATACTTAAAGATGTAAGAGACATACTTTAACTTATATTTAAATTCTGTCAAACATTCACATACTTGTAGGTAGAAATCTCATACTTAAATGATGTAAGAGGAATACTTATACTTATACTTAAATTCAGTCAAAAATTCACATACTCATGTTCAGGAATCACATACTTATGTCAAGAAATCACACACTTAATATTGTAAAAGGCATATTTTAACTTATTCTTACATTCAGTGATAACATCACATACTTAAATTCAGGTATCACATACTTATGACAGCAAAACACATACTTATATTTAAAATCGATGAGAAAATAGAAATAATTACCTATTATTTTCTTCATTGGCAATCCCTTTTCATCTTTTTCTCCACTTAACTTGATTTTTTTCTCATTTTTTCCCTTCCTTTTTCTTTTCATCTTTTGAAACTTTTAAGATAATTTCTTCTTGTTGTGGATTCTTTCCTGCAGCCACAATGCCAAATCTTCTTGTTGTGGATTTTTTCCTGCAGCCACAATGCCAAATCTTGTCCGCTTTGATTGTCGAGGTGAATCTAGAACAATTGCATTTTGTTTCACCATAATTGAAAAGATTACCTTATAAAAAAACATCCAAACAAAGAAACACATTACTTCAACAAATAGAAAACACATTTGGTTCAAAAACATCAAAAAGTAATGATCAACAAACGAAAGGAGAATACCAATAAATTAATAAAAAAACTGGTATTTCCACTTGCGACAGAAAACGTGATACAAAGGTATTCCTCTCTACAACAATAACTATTCATAGTCTACAAAATTATCAAGGTTTAAGATAAGCTCTACTCTAAGAAATAGTGCTAGACCTTCTGTATACCTTTTTCTATTGTTCTAACACACGTCAGTGCTCCAAATAACATGTCTTACCTACCTACCTACCTATCTCTCTCTCATGACAATATGTTTGTGCTTGTGTTTTCCTCCTTCTCTCTCTAGGCTTTTAATGGGTTTAACAGAGGTGATCTCGAGTCCCCCAGTCCATGAACTTTGCAAATATCACAGGCAGAATTGTTGATGCATCCACAGACCAAGATAAGTATTAGACAATTGGGAAATTTTAAGTTGATAGTACTGTAGGTTATCTACAATCATGGTGTAGAAAAATAAAAATCCTTGAAGATTTCACAAAGATGATTCTCTTACATAAAGAAGAAAAACAAAATCGGTACTCATCACAGCACAAAATAAAAATCCAACAGAGAAACAATCAAGAAAACACGAACCCATCATCTCCTCAATTCTAACACATCAAACAGTCCCAATCAAAAACAGAAATGGAATCTCTGATTGCTCAGAGATTAAATATGTTTACCCATTACCAAAATCCCACAGATCAAAAACCAACAATAAAAAAATTTCTTCAGCCAAAAAGAGTAAAGCTAATAGCAAAATCGTAGAGCAAAAATCCATTAAGCAAACCTTTATATTCTAAACAATGTTGCACAAACTACTAACAATTATTAACAGCACGAAAACAGAATGATTATCGACTAATTAGTTAGCAGACTAAGAATTTAAAATGTTAATATGACAGAAGAAGCTTCCATAGCCAATAAAAGATAAGAATACTAATCCATAAAACAAATGAATCAGAGCTCATCGAGTTTTTTCTCACATACTAATTCGATTGGGGGAAAATTGGGGGAAATTAGCATAATCCGATTGGGGGAAATTAGCAAAAATTACCAGATCTACTATGGTGTGCAATGACTTATATACGATGGTATGCGACGGTGCGATGGACGTGCGACGTGCGGCGGACGTGCGACATGCCTAAGAAAAACGTGCACCTGTGTGAGAGAATGCAAAATGTTGGGCTTCCTAAATGGTATGTTGGATTTGGTGGATAGTGTATTGGGTTGGGTTATATTTTTTGGGTTGGGTTCTGTTTTGGGCCTGGTTGGATACTGGGTCAAATAGATCCGTCTCACGGAAGGGGATCCGTGAAACGGTCCCACGTGAGTTTTTGCGAAACTTAAATTGATGTTGGTGGCATCCAAATCTGATGGATCCCAATATAATTGGGATGCATATCTAATATAATGTTTTTGAAGAGATTTGATTTTTAATTAAATCTTATCAGATATGATCTCAACAGGGACTGTGATATTTTCTCTTAGTAAAAGATCTCTCCCATATGCAATATAAATATGTATACCTAGCAGAAATAAAAATACGCCACTCTAAACAATATAGATATAGTGTCTTTTTCTCTCAACGTTTGATCCTTGGAGTTTCACCACAATTCCTCCTAGGGTTTAAAGTGTGCAGGTAAGAGTGGTTACTCTTGTAGTTCCATTGAAGTAAGGAGGTACCGACTGAAGGCTAGTAGAATGAGTCACTAATCTGTGAGACTCAACTAATCAATCTGCTGCATTAAGAAGGTATAAGTCTCTCATTATAATGTGGCTTTATGTGTAAATATTTTCCTTATTTGCTAACAATGGTATCAGAGCCATCAGAACTCGTTCTCGCTGAAATATTATTGTTACTTAAAATCAGATCTGATATTTTAGATTAATATATGCAATATTGATCTTGAAATGAAGAGCACGTAACCCTGATTAATTCGATATATTATTTACTGAATTGAGATTTGAACGAATTAGATACAAACGTTTGAGTTACGTGTTAATAATTGAAAGTTTGTCTCGATTTGCATGTATTAAATGTAATTAGATTTGCATATTCCGAGAAAATGAGACGGCAGAAAAGAGAGATTTGCATGTAGTGTAGTTTTCTCTTTCATGTTACAAGAATTTCCATATATATATATATATATATATATATATATATATATGAATTGAGATGCTGTATTCTGTATTTGTATTTTGTTTATGGCTATGCGTTTCTCTACACATATATGCATGGTAGCGAAGCTGTTAGTTTGTTTGTATTTGATTAGTCTTTATACAATGTGTTTTATTGCTTTTGCCTTTGTGATTATGTGGTGATTAATATAATGGTGCTCATATTTTTGTTTTTTTTTTATTTCATTATATTTATTTGAGAGATAGTTAATGAAGATGGTGGTTATACGATGTCCCAAATTTTTTTATAGATTCATGTAGTAGGAACGAGAAAATTGTGATTTGTTTTTTCTTTTCTTTTTCTTACTAGGACTCATGTATTAGAGGGGCTGTTTTTTGGCCATGTATTTTTTGGGTTGTTTCCTATTTACCAACATAGGTCATTAATATCTCGACATGAAGTACTAAGTGTCAATAAGCATGCTTACGTTCATTTTATTTGAATGCTTGTTTCTGTTATAATGCATACTCATGGACATTGATTTTATTTCTAGATTGGTATTTTTCTATTCGATTTTTTAATTCAGTGGGAGATGATTACTAGTTGTTGTGAATTTTTGATCCATTGAATCTAAGAAGATAATAGATTTTTACTTGGGTCCGAAATAAAATTTTATTGACCAGTACCTAACAAACTGCGAATACTATATAGTAATGCTTTTTCTGACCGCTATGGTGTTGGAAAATTAGATGGCCAGAACTATGCTATGTAGCATATAAAAATTCAATTTTTACTGTATAAAAAGAATATCCCAGACCATCTCACCACTGTTATGTCTATGCCTCTTGAGCCTGAAAATGAACAAAATGCCCAATATCGTCGCTTTATGGATGCGTACAATAGGTGGGTTAATCAAGATTTGAGTGCGCGCTATACTATGTTGAGCTGCATGCATGATAATCTAATATGTGAGTACGAAAAATATTCTTCAACTAAAGAGCTATGAGAAGTGCTAAAAATCATGTACGGTACTACCTCGACTACAAGATTGAGGGCTCTAACCCTAAAATTTAATCAGTACGTACTTGACCCAAAACACACCTTGAGCCAACATCTTAATGTGATGAAAGATATGATCCGTGAACTTCAAAATGCTGGAAATGAACTTACGAATGAATAACAGATTTTGGCTGACCTAAGGTTACTACCTGAGCAAACATGGGGACATGTTAAGGTTATGCTCACACACAATAAACAAATTCAAATCTTTGATAGTGGTGTCAATCATCTTAAGATTGAGGCTGACCGTCGAGAGGTGGAACGAGTACAAACTGCTGCTGTTGTTGCACATGGTGGACGACATAAGTCATAAGAGAAACATTCAAACCAAAAGAATTCTGGACAAAACAGTGGTCAAAACTTGGCGCCAAAGGATTACAATACTACGAAGCATCATCGTGGTAAAATAGGTGGAAAGAAGAATGATAAACACTACAATTGTGAGAAGACAAGACACTTCACTCGTGATTGCACTGAGCGAAAGAATGTAAAACCCAAATCGCGCTCTACAAATTGTTATGTTTGTTCATACATATTTGTTGCTAATTTTCTTTTTAGATGGATTGTAAACATGGGAGCAACAAAACACATAACGAGAGAACAAGCTGGATTTATAGATTATCATCGAGTGCCAGCTTGTAGCCATTACATTGCTATGGGAAATGATACACATGAGGAGGTTTTTGGAGTTGGATCACACCAGCTGAAGCTCGACACTGGGCATGAGCTACTCCTTAGCGATGTGCAATATGCTCCCAATATTCAATTTAATTTACTCTCAGTTCTTGCACTTATGAGACATGATTTTTCTTTCTTGTTTAAAAATGATGCATCTATTTTTTATGGTAAAGACCTTTATGGCATATGATTTCTGAATAATGGATTTTTCATGTTAGAATTATCCAATGAATGTGTTTTTTATGTTTTATCATGTGATATTGTTTCTGATTCTCTTAAATGGCATGCAAGATTGGGACATGTAGGACAAGAAAAGATGACTAGGTTAGCTAGAGAAAGGCTTTTAGGTCCCCTCGCTAAGGCAATCTTCTTATATGTGGACCTTGTCTGGCAGGAAAAGCCTATCGGAAGCCTTTTGGAAAGGTAAAAAGGATATCTCATCCTTTAGAGTTAGTCCACTTAGATATATGTGGATCCATGAATGTGAGGGCATGACATGGTGCATGTTATTTGCTCACTTTTATTGATGATTATTCACGTTATAGGTCGGTGTACCTTTTGTCTCATCGCTTAGAAGCGCTAGATTATTTTAAGTGATTCTTAGTTGAGGTTGAGAACTAAAAGAGCCTCAAAGTTCTCCCTACTGACAGAGGGAAATAATATTTGTCTGATCAATTTTGACAAATGTGTGAGGAAAAGGGATCAGTAGATAGTTGTCAATTCCATATACTCTGCAACAAAATGGTGTTGCTGAGAGAAGAAATTGTACACTTCTAGAAATGACCAGATCGATGATGACGCAACAAATATTCCGATATCCTTTTGGGGAGATGCTATTTTGACTACTACCTACATATTAAATCGTGTGCCTTCTAAAATAATTTTTTCATCATATGAATTGTAGAATGACAGTAAACCTAATTTACAATGTTTGTGCCCTTGGGGGTCGGCATAACATGTTCATAGTACTTCTCATAAGCATAGAAAAATTGGTCCTAGAGCGATTAAATATATCTTTATAAGGTATTGTGATCACTCAAAAGGATATGTGATGTACGATAAACACCCTGATGGAAGAATGATTGAAATTGAGTCCCGTGATGTGAATTTTCTTGAAGGGGAATTTCCAACTATTGGAGAAGTTAAAGGAGGCCTTGGACTTTTTAAGTTGCAAGATACTCAAGATAACGCTACCATCTTTAGCGAGAGTGAGGCTTCACAGTCTCATCCAATAATCGACGAAGATAACGTAAATGATCTAAGAGATAGTTGAAGTGTCCCATTAGATCAAGACTCATGTACGAAGAAAAAATTGTGGATTGAAATGATTTCGTGGCTAAGAAATGAGTTCGATGGCTAAGAACCATGTATGGTAGCTAGTTGATCTTCTACTTGGATGTAACACCATTGGGAACAAATGGGTTCTAAAGGTCAAACGCAATACAGATAGATCAATCAATAAGTGTAAAGCTCGACTTGTGGTGAAAGGTTATACCCAAAATGAGGGTATAAACTATGAAGAGACATTTTCTCCTATGGTGAGATTTGCCTATATTCATCTCATTTAAGCCATAGTCGTCCACCTAGATCTAAAATTATTTCAGATGGATGTTAAGACTACATTTCTCAATGGAGAATTGGATCAAGAGATCTATATGGATCAACCTGAAGGGTGTCAGAAAAATGGAAAAGAGCACAAAGTTTGCCATTTAAAGCTGTAAAGTCCGCAGTTCTAACATAGCTAGACATGTTATAAAATCATATTAAAACGTCTGTAGGTGAGTGTGTGACTTTTTTTTAAACCCCATAACATAAATAACTTTTCTTGCACATGAAAACCCGATAAGACTATAACACGTTTCATAGTGTGTATCATAAAGTCAAGTTACACCCACTTCTACATTTTACATATTTATATACAGCAGATGATCAAACAAAAGAAGACCAAGTACTTTATCAAAATATTGTTTAAAGCAAAATAAGCTCATAACATAGCCTAATAGGTCGTCATCCATGTACACCATCTCCGAACCCGTAGGAACTTAACAACACAGTCAGTAAGTCCATGAGGTTATATATCAGCAGATTCACCTACAATGCAGGAACTATATGAGCTAAAAAGCTCAGTAAGCAGAAATTATGCATATAACATTAATAATACAGAATGATATCAATGATGCGTGCTAATGAATGAAAACATTTATTTCAAAATCATTTTCCTTCATTGGGCCCTTGACCACCATCTACTAGGCACCAAATAGAGTTCAATATAACATCATTCATTATAGTCATATCCATGGCTCACATGCCACCGGCTGAACAAATCAAGCCATATCCATGTCTCACATGCCACCGGCTAAGCATATAATATTGGTAGCCATATCCATGTCTCACATGCCACCGGCTTAATAAATCAAGCCATATCCATGTCTTACATGCCACCGACTACCCATATAATATATCATAAGCATGATTACATGCCTCAAAGCACTAGTAGTGGTCAATAAAATACAATTTTCATCTTGAAATCATGTCTTGCATGTAGAATACAATAACTTTCATCATTTACGTATGCACGTGTTGATGCTCGTAATTGATATTCGTAATGCATCATATATATTTCCCCATAGCATTATGCAATCACGTCAATTCTCATACATGAAATCACGTAATATCACTTAAACAATGTATAACATGAAGTACTACGTTCATGCATTGTAGTTGTAAATAAATTTCTACTTACCTTACTTCCACATGAAATTTCTTGTCTCTTGTATTATCAAGATTAATCTAAAATAACAAGTTAAATATTTTATTAGGATATTAAAACCGATTGAAGCAACTCTAAAGGATTACAACAATTTCTATCGAACTTACTAAAAAATAAGCTTCCTAAATCAATTTAGTGTGCAGATAAATTCATTTCCAATGTTTCGTAAAGGCTCACATACTTTAAACTATTAGTTATAATTAACAAATTGAAAATTACAATTACTCTTGGCATAATTGAATAACACACTTGAATGATTTATTAGCTCATACAATGGTACATGTGACTCCACTACTTATAAGGCTGAAATTATTAACAATAAAATTATATTATTTCAATCTAATTAATGACACTTACCCATGAAATCAATTCACCAAACAATGTTTATATTTATTTATTCATATTATTTTCAACATTAGAGTAAGTTGTTCTTCTTGGTGACTCATTTGTTAATTGATTTAAATGAATCTAAACATAGAGCTTAAGTATACTAAGTACGACACATTTCATAAACTGTTGTCTTATTTTATTGTCAAAAATATATATTATAAAATACTACTCATCTATACCTTCCATTAATTAATAAAATACTTATAAGATTACTATGATTACAATCAAACTTAATAACCTTAATCAAACAATTCAGCATGCCCACAACAACGTATAATTAGCCTAATTATAAGTAAAATAAATTGGATTTTGTGAATACATGTGAATTAACTTTATCAATAAAAGAATCCCTAATTTAATTAATTAACATGGTTCTATTACATCCCTTAATATCTATATAATTAACTTATAGATTAAAATAATTAAATCATGACTAAAAAATAAAACACCATTTGGAAAGGCAAAGTGCGTACCTCCCTTTTCAGTTTCTGTGTGTTTCCTTCTTTTTTCTCTCTCTTTGATTTGTCTCCTTGGTTTTTTTTATTATTTATTCTTCTATTAATATGACTCTTAGGGTAGTTTGGTTCAAGTGTTAGGATGGGTTTAGGACTCAAAAAGTGAATAAGCAAGTGTTTGGATTGTTGGGTAGGTTGGGTTTGGAAAGTACTTGGCCTGTTTTGCAATTATTTGAGCCCGGTCTTCTTTGTGTGAAGGCTTATTGTGGGTTTAATAAACCACCCACTTTTGGGTGGTTAAATAAACCTTCGCTTACATCTACAGTGAATATACATGAATTTCCAATATTACCCTTTATTTTTTTTATAGAAAATGCCTACAATGCCCTTTTACATAACAATTATCATATTATCCCTTAATCGGCCGAGTGTATATTTTGCATTCAAATAATCATTATCATATTACTTATTAATCATTGTTGATGGAAAAAAAATATTGTAATTTTTTTCCTAATTGTGTCATTTCCTTGCGATTCTTCTTCTCCAACTTTTTCAAATTCTACCTTAATTTTTGACATAATCTATAATATGATGCTTAAATCAAACTCATGTCTTTTGCCAAAATCATTTTTTAAAATTTTCTTTAATAATATTCTGATTTCAACCTTATTTATTTAGAAAGTATAGGTATTCATGAATAATCTCTTTTAAAAACACAAATGAAAGAAGAAGAAAAATACTATGTACTACTTTCTTTAAATTTTCTTTAGTAATGTCTTGATTTCAGTCTTAATTCATTTTTAAAGTGTTGGTATTCATGAATAATTTCTATTAAAAACACAAATGAAAGAAGAAGAAAAATACTATATAAAAATTTGATAGGAAGGGCAGTTAAGTCATTTAATTTGATTTATTACCATTACCATCAATCCAAACAAAAATTTAAAATAATTACCCACCTCAATACCTAATTAAACTCTCAATCCAAACAAAAGTTTAAAATTTAACCCAACTCGTAACCAACAAACCAAACATCAAACAATATTCAAATTCAAATTTAATCACATCACAATCCCAACCTACTATAACAATCTTAACAAACCTATCATTTCAACCAAACTGTCATCTTTATTTTTTTTAGACACCCGTCAACCTCTAACTTTATCTTTACTAATATTATGAGTCATCACTTTATCTTATCTTAGTAAATCATTTTGTTTTCTTTGTTAATGTATTGTGTTATTTTATTTCAATTAGGTAAATAACACTACAAAAAAAAACCATTTCTTGTGATGACAAATTTAGTGACAATCAAAATATTGTCACTAAAGATACATATATAGTGATAAATATTACTTTTGTCACAAAATAACATAAGTTGTGATCACTAGTGACAATTTTTCATGTTGTCACTAATTTTCATCACTAAAAATTTGGCGCCAAATCAAATAGTTTACCGCCAAATTTCTTTGTCACTAATGCAAGGTTATATAGTGACAACAATTTCATTCGTCACTAATTATCCAATACTCTTTTCAGTGTCAACCTATGATTGTCACTATAAAATTGATAGCACCAGAATATAGCACACTGAAAAAATTATTATATCTATGAGGAATGAATAAAATTTTCTCGAGTAATAAAATATTACTTTGCATAATTTTCCAGATAATTATTATTTTATTTTTATTCTATATTAAATTATTGTCACTAAATCTATTTTCAAAAGTTACAATATTATAGGTCAAAAATTGAAATAAAAGAAATGCATGTAGAATATTATTACATAAAGCACTAGTGGTCTAGTGGTTGGAGCACCACCATGTCACTCGGGTTCGAATCCTAGACAACGCGCAATATTTGACATGATGACATAGCATGATGATGTGTTAGCAATATGATAATGTTGCCGACATGGCATGATGATGTGTCAGCAACGCGCAATATTTGACATTATGACGTGGCATGATGACGTCAGCAATTTGACGACGTCATAAATGTGACTAAAGCATTGGGTTATAGTGACAATAAATATATGTGACTATAATATAAGGTTTTAGTGACAAAATATGAATGTAACTAAAGTGATTGCTATAGTGACAACTATTCATTTTCATGACTAATCTTATAGTCACACTACTTATAGTCACAAGCTAGCGACAACCTAAAAAATTGTTACAATTTGGTTTTAGTGACAATATTTAAAGTATAGTGATAAAAAATCTCGTCACTAAAAACAAAGTTTTTTGTAGTGTAAGCATATATCTATATCTATACACATATATATTTATATATGTTGATGATTATATATGTTTTTCATTTTCAAAATTTTATTATTTTCCAAACAACTAATATTAAACATAAAAATATTGACATCTAATATTTCATTCCTAATATACCCTTTAGCACATAACTTAGGGGCTAGCAATTACTGATAATAACAAACAAACATGAGATTTAATAAGTTTAAATAAATAAATAAATAGAACAAATGCACTCTATGATATAAATATAAACTCAAACGTCACATAATAAAGAACACATAATTCATATAATGCATGAATGCAGGAACTATATTAGTCAATATGTCACGAGGGGCTCGGATCTCATAAAAGCGTTCCATTTACGTTTTGAAACAATCGTTCAAAAAGTGGAACCATCAATTTCATCAAGCTTTCATCACGATAAGCTTTGTGATGGTCGAAGAAGACCATGGTGTGTATGTCAAAAGAAGTGGAATTTTTTTTTTAATTCTCTCACTTTATGTGGACAACATTTTGTTGGCTGGGAATGACATGGAGATGATTGTCGCCACTCAGGAGTGGTTGTCCTCTGTTTTTAACATAAAGGACATAGGATAGGCTGAATATATAGTTGGTGTTAAGATACACCGAGATCGCGCTAGAAAACTCTTGAGTTTATCTCAAGAGACTTACATTAAGAATGTGCTTGAATGATTTCGTATGCATAATGCTAATCCTATAGACATACCCATGAACAAGAATTATGTTCTTAGCAAGGAATCATGTCCTAAAATAGATGAAGAAATGAAACACATGGCAAATGTGTGTTGTGCAAGCTTAGTAGGATGTCTAATGTATGCAATGATATGTACATGACCAAACTTGTACTTTGTTGTTGGTATGGTGAACAGATATCAAAGTAATCCTAGACGCAATCATTGGGTTACAGTTAAAAAAGATACTTAGATATTTGAAAGGGACTAGTGATTTTGTTTTGTGTTATCATGGAGGTAGTTTAAAGCTAGTTAGATATAGTGATGTTGATGAAGCAACAGATAGAGATGAGCGCAAATCCACATTGGGATATGCTTTCTTATTGGGGGCCTTGCTATCACTTGGTGTAGTAAGAACAACCTTGTATATCTCTATCCACCATGGAAGTTGAATACATCGCTTGTACATCAATAGTTAAAGAGGTGATTTGGTTGAGAAGATTTCTACAAACATTGCACGTGACCGCGCATGCTGATAATGCAGTCACTGTCTATTGTGACAACACTACTGCATTGGCTTATGCGAAAGATCCTAAGTATGGGAGGGCTAAGCATATCGACACCAAATACCACTTCATTCGAGATAGTATTGCGCAAGGACAAGTGATTCTCAGACATATTCCTACTAGCGACATGGCCGTTGATCATTTTTCTAAGCTTTTGAGAAGAGATGTGTTCCAAAGGCATGTAAATAGTATGGGACTTCGTAGGATTTGAGTTCTTTTTGTGAACATCTAATGAATAGTTTTATGTTTAATGAGATTGATGTTTCTTATGAAATTTGTTAGAGGTACTGTGTATCTATTATGAATGTCACTAGGCTTTGATAGTCTCACTCACATGAGAAATCACTTTGGTGCTTGTATAGCGAGTAGGATGAGACTAGTAGATCATTACAAGAGATGTGAATGATTACCTTCTGTTGGGATATTTCTAGAGTTATCTTGATAAGACAGAATAGGTTGCATAATAAGAAAATATAGTTTGCTGAAGTAAGTTCCCATGTATTACATGATCAGAAGAAAATATAAGATCATGTAATGGTTTTCCAATTTATAAGGAAAACCAACCTTAGAAGAAACATGAAGTTATCTTCTAAGAGCAGCAAGCTGGAAGAGCCAGCAAGTCAGGAAGCTGACTAAAGGTTTTCGGAACAGGAAGTTGTTCTGAAACAGGAAGCAACATGGAAGAAGCAGTAAGCTGCTGTAGCAGAAAAACTGTATGAAGCAAAGAACAAGATGCTGGAAAAGGAGGTTGCCAAGGAACAAGAAGTTGGCGTAGATCAGAAAGCAGACACAGGACAAGAAGCTAACTGTAGGTTTCAGGAATAGGAAGCTGTTCTGAAACAGAATCCTGGTGCAAAGTAGAAAGCAGCATAGAACCGCATCCTAGCAAAGCAAGCAAGGAAGAGCTACAACAATCTACAGAGGAAGTAGGAAGTAGCCAACGGATCTCTTGCAGAAAGACAAGTGCTACTCCTATCCATGCAGTACGAAGAAGACCATGCAACTCAAACGGGAACAAAACTATCTGGCAACTAGATTAGCTAACCGTTGCATGAAAGTCAAAGATAGTGGGTGCATTAAATGCACATGTCAGAAACAACTCAGAAGCATTTAATGCGAACACAAAGAAGATCTTGGAGATCAAAAGCTTCAATTCAAAATGGAGGAGTGTTCCCATTCAACGGATATTTTCCCAACGGATATATTCTCAAGATCTATAAATAGAAGGTGCGGCTGACTGAAGAATGCGCGGAACAATGTCGTAGGGAAAATCAGATATACTCCAGAGCTTCAATGAGCTTACCCCTGTTCTAGCCACTCAACCTTCTAGGAGCAGTCTGCAATTGTGTTAGAACTTTAAAGATCAAGACTGCTTCGCACCAGTTGAAGAATCTTTTATTTTCTTTAACCATTTGTGTTGTGTCCGCTAGGTTATTTTAAGTTTGGTGTAGCTTAGTTGATAGGATTATATCCTTGCTAAGTTTATAGTCTTGTGTAGGCTATTTGCCCTGTGTGGGATTTGGCCTAGGAATTTGGGATTCTGTAGGTAACAACTTGTTAGGAAGAGGTTTGTAAAGTCGAGACTGGTAAATCGAACTGACCTAACAAAGTTCCTCCTCAGTGAACGAGTAAAGTAGACGTAGAAGGATTACACCACTTTCGAACCACTATAAGCCATAAATGTTTATTGGCTTTGACTGCATACTGTGCTTTATTTATCGCATATCTATCTTATTGCACTTGTCATAACCATACTGGTCAAAAGATTGTGTTAAAATCATCTTTGAAAAGAAAATGTGTTTGCAACACAGAAACTCTATTTTTGTTTATTCCACTGCATACTGTGATTTCGAGATAGGAACCTGATCAGCATTGTGTCAGGTTACTGACTCGAGTCAGGTTGTTGTTTCTCTTTAGAATCAGGAACCTGTTATAGAAAAAGTTTTGAAAAGTTAAAAAATCGATAGAGGTTCATTATATCGGAGCATGACTATGAAAGCTGTCAAGACCAAACTAATTGACATGATAAGACAAGGAAAAACTAAGTTGGTAACACACCTGTGTTCTATGTCTCATAGGCCGGCCGACTAAGTTGAAAGTATGTTTTGACATAGTCATGAGCATAGATACATATATAGGGTGATCAGACATAATCTACATATATTGAGGGGTCAGAGATGTTTGACTTGGTGCGACCATAGAGTTTGGGGTACATAGCGAGTCTCATGAGTTGTAGAGTTTTATTAGTTGGGTGAAAAATTAATATAACTCTCCTTACTTGTTCATTTCTCACTAAGTTGCATACCTTATTCCCTGTATGAGAGGATACACGTGATTATGCGAATTATGGAGGATTGAATCGAATGAGTCGGATTAGATTTGTATGAGTGGGAGATGTTGATGTGGCATCCAAATTTGATGGATCCCAATATTATTGGAATGTATATTTGATACAATGTTTTAAAGAGATTTGATTTTGAATTAAATCTTATCAGATATGATCAACAGGGGATGGAGATATTTTCTCTTAGTAAAAGATCTCTCCCATACGCAATATAAATAAGTGTATGCCTAGTAGAAAAAAAAAGACACTCTAAATAGTACCAGTATAGTGTCTTTTTCACTCCACGTTTGATCTTTGGTGTTTCACCATAATTCATCCTACGGTTTAAGGTGTGCAAGTAAGAGTGGTTACTCTTGTAGTTCCACTGAAGCGAGGAGGATCCGATTAAAGACTAGTACAACGAGTCACAGATCCGTGAGACGGGTCACATACTCAACTAATCAATCTATTGTATCACTAAGTTATAAGTCTCTCCTTATAATGTGGTTTTATGTGCAAATATTTTCCTTATTTGCTAACAATTGAAATAAATATTTTGATTCAGCTTTTTTAAAATTTCTGTTTAGTTTTGACAAATGCATACTTTAAAATTTTGATTTTCGGTTTTTGATTCAATTTTTGTAGTTAAAACACCAAATCGAAATAATTTATACTATTATGATTTGTTAATATTAGGTATTTAAATTTATTTTTCGTTATATGTATTTGTTTGTTTATAATGTTAAACTTTTAAATTGTGGTTATTTATTAATTTACTAGTCATTGTATGGATTGTAAAACTTTTATAATAATGGACAATACTATTTAACAATCTGTGTTTTTATTATATGAAATGACCAAAAGATTTTGAAGTTCATTTTATTAATTTTTCATGTGATTTTGATTTGTAGGATGTAAGTATTATTATCATTGTAAGCCTTTTTTTTCAACTTGAACAAAATTTGAAGTTCAAATTTCCTTCCATCAAGTTGTAGTTCAATTTTATTTTCACAAAAAATTATGTATTTGGTGCACAGGTTGTGAACCATGCATTAGATTGACCCGATTTGGTGGTGCCTTTCATGCTCCCATGTGCACCTCACACGCCTATACGCGTGCCCAGCTCTGTGCTCAAACTCTAGCCGCACGCCTAACCTTTTTGTTATAGTCACATATCCTTGTAGTTATGTTCGCGTAACTTTTTAGTTATGTTCACATAACCTTTTGCAGTGTATTGCAAATCTATAATACCTTTTGAAACCTTTATGTTGTAATAATATAACCTTCATGCATAATAATTTAACCTTTCGTTATAATAATATAATCTTATGTTATTCTTTAAGTACATAAGATTATGATATTTGTATATAAATGTTATACTAATATACCATAAAGGTTAAATTATTATAACATAAAGTTTCAGTTATACTACATGAATTTTTATACTAAAAAAAGTCTAAGTTATTCACTTAAAGGTTATGATATCTATACATAAAGGTTATACTAATATAACATAAATGTTATACTATTACCACATAAATGTTATGACATAATTTAAAAAAAAAAAACTGGACGCAGATCTGGACCGAACCTGACTCGACCCGTGCATGCCTAGTCGAATGGATCATGATCCGTGCTCCTGGTTCATAAGAACACTACTCTTTTATTTTAGACGGCTATTGTCAATCTCATAACAAGTTTAAATATCTCCTAATCTCGTAATAGTTTAAGTTTCTTTCCCTTTAAATAAAAAAATGAGTAAACTACTTTTTTCGCCCATTATGTTTGTCGTTTCGCAGTTTTGCCCTTTTTGATTTCGGGCTTGCAATTTAGGACTTTCTGTTTTATGGGCTGACAATTTAGGATTTTATTTTTTATCAATGGCAATGTAGGATTTTATGTTTTAAAAATTAGCAATTATTGCCCAATTTCAGCCCGAATTGTTTATTTGGGCTGAAATTACACGTTTTTCGAGCTTAATTTGATGAGGTGGCGAGTGATTATCTGACGTGGAATTTTGCAATTAATTGCCAGGCGCCATGTGTATTTTAAGTGGGCCCCACTACCTAATTCAAAATTAATTAAAAAAAAGAAAAAAAACTCTTTCTTTTCCACCATTCTCCACCGTGCAGAAGAATCTAGCTTCTCCACCATTCTTGTAATTAATTTCCACCGACCCGAAACATATCATATCCTATGCCATTTTGAAGCACTCGGTGAGGCCGTTCCGAATCCGGGTTCGGATCAGCCATCCAACGCCACCTCTGTCGGCAATCAGCCGGAGAAGTCGCAGCCGTTTCTCTCTCTAAAACCCGTTTCTCTCTCTCTCTCTCTTCAAATTCAGGCCATCCGGCCACCGATCAGAGCGATTCTTGTACCTATCTTGAAGTTCTTACCGAGCCCGTCATGAATCCGGGCTCGGATCAGCCATCCGATGCCGTCTCCGCCGGTAATCGGCCGGAGAAGTCGCGGTCGTTTCTCTCTCTAAAACCCGTCTCTCTCTCTCTCTCTCTTCAAGTTCAGGCCATCCGACCACCGATCGGAGCGATTCTTGTACCTATCTTGAAGTTCTTGCCGAGCCCGTCATGAATCTGGGCTCGAATCATCGATCGGACGTCATCTCCACCGACAACGACCGATCAAACTCTCGGCCTTTCCCCATCTCTCTTCGATCCCACTATTAAGTATACTTGTGAAAAAAAAATATTGAAGGAAATCCACGTCAACAAATTAGAAGCCACGTAAGCAATTTCAGCCCGAAATCACCGGTCTCGTGCAAAAAATGTGCGATTTCAGCCCAATTAATCGATTCGGGCCGAAATTGGGCAGTAATTGCGAAATTTTAAAAAATAATGTCCTAAAATGCAAGCCCGAATTCAAAAAAGGCAAAATTGCGAAACGACAAACATAATGGGCGAAAAAAGTAGTTTACTCTAAAAAAGTATAAACTTCTCATAATCACATAAGAGTGAGTCTTGCGGTAATCCATCTCACAGATTCAATTCCACATGATGGGAAGGTTCGGATTGGATATAAAAAATTATGTACTATTTTTATATTTGGTAATAATTTTCTATATAACAGGTAATACTTTTTTTTTATTAAAATATGTACATAATACAAAATAATTACTTAAAATATAGAGAAAGTATTACTTAGTACACACAAAAATATCACATGGTGCACGACCCTCATGCGGGCTGGCGCTAGGGATGATCAACGGATTTTTATATCATGACCCGACCCAATTCGGATATTGTATTCTATCTAACAAAAGTATTACCTGATATATAGAAAAATATTACCTAATACACACAAAAATATTACATAATTTTTTATAGCCTGACAAACCAAAATGCATCCTATAATATAAAAGTATTACCTAGTATATTGAAAAGTATCACCTAATACACATACAAGTATTCGATAATTTCTTTTGTCTGACCCGTCTCACCAAAGATTTTTTCACCTCATAATAGGTCATAACAATCTTTTTAATGATTATTAAATTTCTCAACAACTTTTTCAAAAACATCATCACCATATATATTGGCTTTTTTTTAATTTGGAAAAATGAAAATAAATTGAATGAGTAGTGTTCTTGTGCAACTTGGCGCCCGTGGGTTGTTTTGATCCTGATCCGCGTCCAATTTTTTTTTAAATTCATGTGGTAACCTTTATGTTATATTAGTTTAACCTTTATATACAAATATCATAACATTTAAGTGATTTTACTTATACTTAATAATCATCATAAAAAAACATGTAATACAGTTATACCTTTATGTTACAAACATTTAAATTTTATGTACATATATCATAACCTTTATGAAGACATAAAAGTTATGTAAACATAACATATAAGTTAAGCGTGCGAGATAAGAGTGTGGGCACGAAATGGGAGAGTGAGCGCGAACATGAAGAGCGTGGGAATTTACGTGAAAGCATGAACGTGCTTTTAGAACGTGAAATCATCTTTCTATTCATAGGACTCGAATTACATGGATCCTAGCTCGTGTACCAGGTGTAAAAAACAATTGTGATATTGAATTGCTCGAACTTAGTTGACCATGAAAAACTGTTGACTTTCAATTAAAAGAACCGAAAAATAAGAATAGGAAAGAAAATAATAGGACTAGGACTTCTAGCAATATTGACACAGACAAATTCGGGCTTAGCTGCACCGCCACATGGTATAAAATCCCTACCCTAATCTCACCATCTCAAACAGCATTATTTTTATTAGTTAAAAAGACAGAAGACTCAACCGCCAAATACCCCGCAGCGCCACCACCTAAAAGATAGGAACACTGCTCAGTCTCTCACTGAAAGTTAGAGAGAGAGTGAGAGTGAGGTTTCGCTCCACCACCTCACCGCCGCAATGCCAATCTCCATCACTCTCAATGTCACCCCATCGCCTCTGCGCAACCACCCAAAGCCCAACCTCAACCACTTTCTCTCACCTCCATCTCTCTTCTGCACCCCCCAAAACCCCACCCTTTTCTCACTATCCTTCAATCCTCCCCAACGCCCCTTGTTCATAGCCTTCTCCACCAACAGCGAAGCAAATACCAAATTCTCCGGCGGAGGCGGCATCGGAGGCAACAACGGCGGCGGTGGCGGCGGAGGTGGAGACAGCAATTACGGAAATGAAGGTAACGACGATAAGAACAAGAAGACGAACAAAGAAGAAGCTTTAATAGCCTTGTCGGAGGCTGGGAGGAGCCTTGAGAGCATGCCTATGGATTTGAAAACCGCCATAGAAGATGGAAGAATCCCTGCATCGATTGTATTGAGGTATTTGGATCTAGAAAAATCGAAATTTATTTCTTGGCTTATGAAGTTCGGAGGATTCAAAGAGAGGTTGTTAGCTGATGATCTCTTCTTGGCTAAACTTGCCATGGAATGCGGCGTTGGAGTTTTCACCAAGGTTATTTTGAATTCACCAAAAATCAAATTTTATCTTTTTTTCTTTCAGTGTTTGCATATTTTGTTTCTTTGTGAATTTTCTTCATGCGGGGCTATAATTCAAAGGGTAGAATGGTAATGTTGTGTGGCTGTGTTTAGATTTTTGGTAGTATTAAACCAATTTAAAGTGGACGTGTTTAGTAATTGAAACGTGTATAGTCTCACCCTTTGGTCAAATGTAGTTTCTAAATTATTCAAATTCGCTCTAATCCTTTAATTTACCTCCATATAAAAGTATCTTTTTATATGAAATTCAGGTGAATGTGAAATTATAATTTTGCTCTAGATAAAAGTAAGCGGTTTAAACATTTGTATATTATTGACGTTCAACTTATTTCATCATCATGTAATGAGGGATTAGGATACATTTTCAGAATTAGTAAGGCAATAATGTTCTTGAATATTCATTTATTTATTATTTTTTTTTTTTTTTATGGCTTTACTTGTATCACATTATGCCGAATGTTTTAGTTGTTAATAACTGGTTCAGTTAACTTTTATAATGAGAATGGTGATTATTCATATTGTGATGAGTTGATCTATGTCATCAATTTGTTATTTCTTTTTTAGACTTTTCCTCAAAACAAGCTAGCTTTTGGATTTGAGTGCGTTGTATTGCTTATTATTTGATTCATTTTCTTCTGAGTCATTATCTTTAATTTTTTACTCTCGGCATCTTATACTGGTTTTTAGATTCTTATTTTGGCTGGCCTAATCACTACCGTTTTCTTTCTATCTTCAGACAGCTGCAGAGTACGAGCGTCGCAGGGAGAACTTCTTCAAGGAGCTAGAAATAGTTTTTGCTGATGTGGTATGATAGCTTCTTTTATGGTTATCATTAGAATTTCGTGATTTCCCTTGGGTTTTTATGCTGTTATATACCTTTTATTCTCTCTGGTTTTCAGTTTTCCAAAAGATTTCACAGAATAACATGATCTTCATTTATGCATGGCTTGTGGAGTTACATTTATCTTAGATGAGGCGTTAGGCGTATTTACAAGTTTCTTGGGAATGACTTGTGATTCATTAGGTGTATTGAAATGAATGAGTTAGGTGTTTTCTGCAATTGGACGAAAGAACAAGTGAAGAAACTTCTCAACATTGATGGTCATCTTTTCAGGCAGATAATATGATATGTTATTTTTTATGAAAGCATGTAAAGTATCATTCGAATAGTTAGGGATAATCCAAACATAGTGTTGATTTCTAGAAAGACAATTATATACACCAATTCTGTAGTTCTTTTGTTAATTTGGATATATATCTTTGAAAATGAAATTGTGGGAGATACACTATTAGATATGATATGCTTTGATACTTAGTTTGACAAATGAACTGCACAATTGGAAATGTTCATTCGTGAATCTATACCAGTTGAAGTAGAAGGCAGTTACACAACACTAAGAAAACAAATTGTATATCTAAACACATTGTTTGGGTTTTCTTAGCACAGATCCTTGTACTCCTCTTCCGTTACTGCATCTTGTTATTAAGTGAGATTACAAGCCATCACTGTTCCCCCAGTATGCTCCTTGTTCCACTTACAACACATTCTGCAGTACAATAGACATCCAGACTCAGGTGTGTGAATATTCCCCACATCTATTGCAGAGAGCAAGAGCAGGTGGAAGGGTATGTTTAGAGCACCGAAAAAGTGTCTATGGAGATAAGATCATAGATTAATGAACAATTATAGAGCCATAACCTAATAAATTAGTTTATAAACAGCAATTAATTTGCATTTAGTTATAGCCAACCAATATTGATATTGTGTAGAAATTTCCTTTTTCTAAATAAAAAGTTCATTTTCTAAGAAAGTCCTTGACATAGTTAAAAAACTGCTATTAACCTCATCCAATCTTGAACTTTTGAACTGTAGGATCAGACATAATCCTGCCCTTATTATCTTCAGTTTGGTTTGTGCTCAGGTGATGGCAATAATAGCAGATTTTATGCTTGTCTACCTTCCTGCTCCCACTGTTTCTCTCCGATCCCCTGTTGCACTCAATGCTGGTCGCCTTGCTAGGTTCTTTCATAATTGTCCGGATAATGCATTTCAGGTGACTTTCGATTGTTTATTGCTTCACTGTGCCAAAAATTTTGAACTGAGTGATAACATCATGGTTTAAATATCATATGCAGGTTGCTTTGTCTGGAACCTCATTTTCCCTGCTGCAGAGGATAGGTGCAATAGTGGTAGGTAGATCTATCTCTAGTTTTTTTTTTTTTTTTGTCAAAAATAAAATTTAAATCAGTAGCTTCAAATTGCAACTCATGTCATGACTTTTCTTCTCAGCGCAATGGAGCTAAGCTGTTTGCTGTTGGCACCACTTCATCTCTGGTAATTTCATCAAAAAAATCTCAATTCTAGAGATCTTGATGCATGACACTATAGCTAATTTGTTTGTTCGAATATTTAGTAATGTCTCTCTGGCATACTTTTGAAAGATTAGTGAGAAATTACCACATGAATGCGTACAATTCGTGGAAATTTTGATTATTATATCTTCTGTGCAATGTATTAGCTTAACTCTTTAGTGTTCTCCTCCTATGAAGATCAAGAGGAAAGATTACTGATCAATAAACAATGATTTTTTATTTTAGTTTTTTTAAAATCTGTAAAATTATATCCTTTATATACCCCTTCCTCCCATTAAAAAAAAAAAAAGAAAAAAAAAAAAAAAAAGAAACCAGGTCTTCTTGTTTCCTCTTTGGATTCATTTAGCATCAAATCGTTTCTTATCACTTTTGGATTAGTTAGTTATGTGTAATCTGTTTAGAGCTTATTATAGATGTGTACCTCATCTGCTAACTTGTGAACATTTTATGTTTTATTATATTTGAACTGAAGCTGGATAAAACAGAACATGACTGTGACTCATTGGTGTTTAGGTTGGTACCGTTGTGACAAATGCGTTGATAAATGCACGTAAGGCTGTTGATCTCTCTGCTGCTGATGAGGTGGAGAATGTTCCTATACTATCAACAAGTGTTGCCTATGGTGTCTATATGGCTGTATCCAGCAATCTTCGGTATGTATTTGTATCTATTCTTTTTGATATTCTCTAATCTTTTAAGGCTGATATATTCTCTCCTTGTGGTCCTGTTACATATTTCCTTCGCCTTTATTTACTGCCATCAATCAATATTGGTTTTCTACAGATGTTGAAAGTTCATATGATGAATACGTAACAAATGAACCCACACCTGATTCTCATTCATGAAACATGTATCATATACATACATATATATATATGTGTGTGTGTGTGTGTGATTGATTTCTATTCCACCAAACCAAACTAACATCCCTAACAAAAAAATCTTTTCAGTGTTGTGTTTAATTCTCTTCTTTCTCCAACAGATACCAGGTGGTAGCCGGTGTAATTGAACAACGGATATTAGAGCCGTTACTTCATCAACACAAGATTTTATTGGGTGCTACTTGCTTTGCCGTGAGAACGGGCAACACATTTCTGGGTTCATTATTGTGAGTTCTTCCCTCTCACTATATGTTACGATCGGTTCCACATGAAAGTGTGGAAGGGTATACAAGAGGGAGTCAATCCTTTACCTTTTACCATGGTTTTGGGTTAAGTTGGCTTCCCTAGCTTATATGCCTAACACTGTATTTCTCCATATTTTTTCTGTCCTCACACACTAATTAGTTTGCCTTGTGTGAATCCATCTGCAGGTGGGTTGATTATGCTCGTTTTATAGGAATTCAGAAGGCTCAAGATCTAGAATCATAGAGTAAGTGTGTTCTTACTTATTAGCTGACATTTTGGTAAGACTAATTTGCTGGATATTGAGTTTTACTCACTTGTGCTGCTTAGTATAGTTTTGGCCCCATGTATCGTTTAATTTTCCAAAAGTCCTTTTTAATAAACTATCATGTTTGTCTTATTCATCTATCCATATATTATTAGAGCAAAGTATCTATTAAATAAACTGTTCCCGCCTCTATTATAATTATATGGTGTTATCGCTGATAAATTATGATTGGCCCAAAAAGAGAAATTAAATAAAAAAAAATCAGAAAATCTATAGCTACTTAATCCTGTCAACATTCATCTATAACCCTAATTATTTATGAGTAAACTGTTGCCTTTTTTATGTACTCGTAGGTTTGGTTGACGGAACTTATATTTCTCAACTTAAGTCAGGTCTTGGCCTCATCCCATTTTGTAACAATACACTCTCCCTACTTTCTCTAGAAAACATTCTCGATCTCTCATAAGCAAACATTTACATTCATGGTTTATGATTTTACTCAAGCTTAGTCAAGCCTAAACAAGTTTAATAAATATAAATTATAAATTACACTATTTATCAAGTCATCATAAAATAAATTATATATTCTAACAAAATATAATATATCATCTAAAATTTATAATTTAATTAAGAAAATAATTTTATATATATATATATATATATATAAATGACTAGGATTTGTCAAATATCGTAAAATATATTAAATTTAAAGTTTATACGACAAAATGCAACATTTAAAAATTTATACCAAAAGGTGTAAAATCACGTATAGTTTGGATGAGAAAATATTTTCAACCCTATATATCATAAATAAAAGTAAATATATATGAAATGTCAAATATTGGTATATGTATTTTCCAGGCTATCTCTAAGTCTTCTGACGGACCTGTTCATGAGCTAACAGGCTGAATAACATTAAACTTGAATCTGTTTGTTTACTTTAAATAATCACAATTTTTGAACAAAATTTTCAAATTGTACTTTGAATAACTTACGATTGTTTGATTCACTTACATCCCTACACTCAATTGTCGGGTTGATGGAGACCACTATGGCGTCAGTCATTTTGTTCTTCCGCTACTACAGAATTTGAGCATATGTTCAATCCAGGGGGCCCGAGTCGACTAATAAAAAAAGGCAAAAACTTCCGTGCAACTGGTGCACCGTGCAATCCGCACCTTTATGTTATAAATGTAGTACATTTATGTCATAAATGTAATACCTTTATGCATGTTCATTTTACAAGGCACAAATATTTGTACATAAAGGTACTACATTTATAACATAAAGGTCTTCCGTGCAACTCTGTGCACCAGTTGTACGGAAGTGTTACTCATAAAAAAAATACAATAATTTTAAATTAAGAATATAAATTTATCAAAATTTGATAGAGTTAATATTTATAAAATTATAATAACATCCAAATTAGTAACTTAATTACAATCCAACATGACAACATCAACGTAAAAAAAATTAATTAAACTAACACATTACAACATTTCTCTTATATTTTTCGTGTTTTGAAATTGGTGTATGATATTTTTATTGCTAACACAATATACATTGGAATTAGATGAAGAATGAATTAAGAAAGAGAGAGGTAAATAATGTAAAAGAGATCCTTATAATTAGATTTGTGTAGACTCTATGAAAGGAAAAAAAAAGATGAAGAAGAAGAACACATATCTACATTTTCTAATTTATTTTTAATACTGAAATGCTCACACAATATCAATTGAAAAACCTTATCAAACTCAAAGAAATTATCTTAAATCACTGAATTTTTTGATAAAGTATACTCAATAGTATATTGTTGGCAACAAACGAGATAAATAAATTGATGAAATCTAACGATAAAAATCAAAACAAATTTTAGTTAAATTAAACAAAATAATAAGATAAATTTTGTGCTTAAATTAATTTATAAAGGGGGATTGAGCAATAAATATTTAACTAATGACAGAAAATATCCACGGACAAATAGAAATAAAAGTTAAGAAGAAATAGGTGAATGGATGAGAATGTTAAACTAAATCATGAAAATTAATATTATTTATTTATTTTTAATTAAAACATGAAATTACTAAAACATCCCTATAATTTTTGGAAATTTTTAGTAGGGTCCAGTGCCCCTTGCCCCCTTATGGGTCTGTTGGTCCCAAGTGGTCAGAGGTTCAGAGGGGGTGAATGGACCTCTATCGATTTTTGCAAACTCTAAAACTTTTCTGTAAGACAGGTTCTTGATCCAGTAAAGAATGCAAATCAGTAACCTGGCAGTATGCTTGATCAGGTTCCTGACCTGTTTACATAGTACACAACGGAATAAACTTGATAGAGTTCTTTTTGGAAACCAATTTTTTTTTACAAGTATGCTCTTTGTTTAAAGTCTTTTATGCACGATGCTTATAATGTATACTGCAAGATAAATGTGGCAACGTAAGTGCAATGCAGTAAACAAATGAAAACAAATAAACACACAAGGTTTATAGTGGTTCGAAGGTGGTGTAAGCCTTCTACGTCCACTATACTCCTTCACAAGGAGGAATTTTGTTAGGTCGGTTTGAATTACAAGCCTCGCTTTACAAACCTCTTCCTAACAAACTCTTGATCTCTGAAGACTTCAATACTATGGTAGACTGCTCCTGGAAGGTTAAGTGACTGAGCTTAATAGGAGCTTGAGAATATGAACTACTTGTGAGATTTTGCAATGTATGTTTCAAAGCTTCAATAGTCTTCATGGTCACTCCATCCTTCTATTTATAGATCTTTTGGAATATGCCCGTTGAAGAGAGGCATTGTTCCTATTTCAGTTCAAATTTGATCTTCCATATCTTTGTAATTAATGCGATTGACAACTTGAGAATATAGGACATATCCTATTCTTATCCGCATTAATGGCGCCACTCCCTGGTTGCAGACCTTTTGCAGAGCCACAGTTCCAGGTGGCATTTTCTCATTGGCTTGGCTCAAACTTCTGTCTAACGAGTCTTTGTCAGTAACCTTCCTCGTACTGTATTCAAGACACATTCCTTGTAAGGTGATAAATGAGCTGAGCGGAAGTTGTTAGCTTGCTGCTTTGTTCTTTAGTGTTTGTGTGTCTTCGATAACAGCTTCTTGATGTGAGTCAGCTTTCTATTTGAAAGCAGTTGGCATCCGATTGTCAGCATCCTATCTCAAGTAGCTTCATTTGTTAAACAATTGTTGAGTCTTCTTCGTGACTTCCTAATCTTCTGATTGCTTGATTCTCTTTCGAACACGAGTGTTCTTAGGAATTCTATTCCAAGCATTTATCTTTATTTTTACAAAGACCTATTATTATTTTCGTGAAGATATGCTTATAGGTCTATATTCCCACTTATAAAACGTGGAGAATGAGTACTCTAACTTTCTATCTAAGATTACATTGTCTCATCAAAACCTACATAGAAATCTCCAACAATTTCTCCATTTTTTATGATGACAAAACCTAAAAAAAAAATTAAGCAGTAAGATCAGATATCTCATGTAGGCTGATCTTTTGAAGTCGCGAATCTCTTCGAATTTCGGATTCTTATCCTGGGGCAGAGTGATTTTGTTAAAGATTTCCATGTTCCAGAAGACGGGATCAATGATGTTTTCTGGTTTCTGATCAAGTAGAACAGAAACCTGAACTGGAACTTTGTCACCAATAAAATTGGGAGCTTCCTGATTTGGATATGAGTGTCTCTCAGTGTTGTAGACTCCATTGCCAATAACTCTTAGCCTTGAAATCTAGTTAGACTTCATTGCCAATAACTCCTGTCATTTTCCTCTGTCTCCTTCAGTTTGTTGTCTTTGTATTCTTTGTCTTATTGTAGGGGCAGCAACTTGAGTTGTTGCAGTTCTGCCTGCTGTTTGTATGACAGCATTTCCAGTACCTGCATTCTCGTCATCGTCATCCTTTCTACTCTTCTTTGGATCAGCATCCTGACCATGTTCAAAGTCAGATCTCTTTCGATTGCTTCTTCTGGCCAATGGAATCTAATCCTCATCTTCTTCTTCTTTAGCAATTTCCCTTGCTGTGGTTTCAACAAGTGCAGTAAATTCAGTATCAGGTTCCTGTTGCTGCTTTCCCTTCTTTTACAGTTTTGCCTGCTTTCCTACTCCATTTTCCCGCTTTCATTCCCCCTTTTTGGTATCATCAACATTAATGCCTTGTTGGGTAGCGGCTTCAGCAGGATAGATTTTTCCATAATATACTACATCTCTCCTACCAACATTCCTAGGGTCTTGTACCCATCTTTGAGTTCCGCAATATCTTTGCTTTGTGAGGAGGAGCTTTCTTTGAGATCACTCAGGACAAGTCCATGGGCAGTCTGAGTGTCCTTTATCTCTTTCATACTCGTATGCAAGATGGAGGTAGCAGTCTTTTGTCTGTTTTCAAACGCAGCTCTGGATTTAGTCTGATTGTTGAATTCATTGTTTAGTTGTCATTCATTTGGCCAAGAAGTTCTTCAATTGTCTTCCTTAATTCCTCCAGAGAAGAAGCAAACTGTCTCTTCTCGGTAAACACTTGACTAGCCATATGCGTATTAAGAGCTTTGACAAGTTCTTGAATGACATCCATCACACTTCTGAGTGTCAGCTCTTAAGGATCTGTTGGATTCTCAATTCTAACCATTGGTAGAGGGTCATTGGGAGCAATGACTACCAGGGCTTGACTCGCACATCTTTTGGCTTCTTCTTCATCTTGCTATGCCGCTAATGCTTGTTTGGCAGCAAGATATCTCATACCCTCCTCTTGAGTTAGTGGAATCTTTCCAGACTCTTTGAGTGTAGGAGAGCTCGGTTCATCATCACTGTCACTTGATGAATTATTACCATTATTATTTGGTGGTGGAGCTGATGTTGAACCAGTTTCTTAGCCTCTCGGAGGCAATTCAGCATCCATCTCAGCTGTCCCTTGAGTATTTTCAGTAGGGGCTGTCTTAATAGTAACTATGTCAAGATTCTATGATTGAGGCGCTGTCTCAACAGTGACCTCGGGATCAGCAACATGCTCATTGTGGGCCTGGCGTTTCTCAGCAATCTGTTCCGTGATTATAGTTGCTTCATGGGAAACGACCATCGCATGCATCTCTTTTTAAACTGTTGCTTCCTCAGTGGTTTCAACTGCTTGATCAGGTGCAGTTGTTGTCGCCTCAGCAACCTCCTCAGTTGTGTCGTCAGCAACCTGACTGACTTTAGGGATGTGTTCAATGTCAGTGGTTGCTTCAGCAACTGGTGTCTCATTAGTTGCTTGTCCGCCAGCAACTTCCTCCATGTTCCCATAATTTCTTTCAGTAGTTTCCCCCTCAGTTACTTCATTCCTTTCTGTATCTGCCTAAGGGTCTTTGTCAGCTATCTGTGCTGCTACTTTAGCCAGCACAGGGAGTCCTGCCTCTGTAACTTCCTCCAGGGTTGCTTTATCGGCATTCTCAGTTTGAATACTTTGACAGACTGCTTGAATAATTTGTTCAGGTTCATCATTGATGTGTGGTGTGGCAGAGTAATCCAGAAACTGTTCATCTGAATCCACAGTCTCAAGGTTAGTGATTAGAGAAAGATCTGTGATGCTTGTGTATGTTGGAGATGCAGTTTCTCCAGTAGCTCTAGAGCTGGATTATCCATGCTGCAACTCTCTTGGAGGTAGGAGTTGTTGGTCTCTACTTACGTCAATTCCTTGTTGCAGCATCCTTCTGTTAGCTTCCTCTACTGTACAGGTAGCTAACTGAGCTCTCGCTAGCTCAACTTCAGACGAGGTCCTAACAGTCTCGGTGTTGAGGCTTATCCAGGTGTTGTCTGCCTCTGCTGTCAGTGACTGTTCTCTCATCACACCTACTCCTTCTGGCTTGTCTGAGCAGTAGGTGTAAAGTTGATTTTGTCTCCCATCAATGAGATTGACGAAGTCATGAGCATGTCTGACCATAAATCCTAGCCTAAAGAATGGTAGAAGTCCTAGAATATCATCTTTTTGAATCGCAAAGTTCTGAATCCAAGACAGGATTATGTCTTCCACTTCAAACCAATCTTCCCAAGCAGCTATCTTCCGTGCAGGGCTTAGCCTCATTTCTCTCTATTCTTCATATATGCGAAGAAATCTTCTGAAGATTGAGTTAGCGGTTAAGCTCAGTATTTCTGTTGCATCATCAGCACTGATTGACTCAATGGAATCCTTTACCCTATTCAGAATGTTAATCTCCTTCCACCTGACTGTTCCTTTTTGTGAACAGGTCTCAGGGTTCAGTACGACAACATTGATTTCTTCAATATCTTCAGAATTTTCATGTTGAGTTTCCGTTGCTGGGTTAGCATCCTATTCCTCCTGTTCTCCAGAGGTTTCTGCTGTAGCACTGCCATCAGGGACACAAGTTGTTGGAGCAGAAACTTGCTCGATGTTTTCAGATGGAGGATCCTAATGTGGCAGTGTTAGTGAGGGTTCTTCATCAAGTATTGCAGTCTCCTCAGGAATCGTTTTCTCTACTATTGTGATGACCAGAGTGTTAGATGGAACATTGAGTTCTTCTTCAGGATCAGAATCCTACAGTCTGAGGATTGATTTCTTCTTTTTGGAGATTGGAGCAGCTTCCTTCACTTTTCTCTTTTTCGAAGGAGCAACCTCTTTGTGCTTGAACTTTGTAGGTGCAACAACCCCTTTCTTTGCTCTAGCTTTCTTTACACCAAGGTACCAACCTGGTGCTTAAGCAATACTTCTTTCCAGGGGGATGTTCTTGAAGCATAGGATTGAGAAGATAACAATTCTGAAACCTCTTCCTGATGAATTTTTGATAGCTTCTTCCCAAATACGCTGAAATATAATTCCTACCCAATTGACCTTTACTTCACGAATCACATCGATCATCATCCTGAATCTCGTGGCTGTACACTTGTCAAAACTTCCACAATGTCCCTCAACCGTGTGGACCAGAATGTCTTGTAGGTGCTCATATGCGGGTTTCAACTTTTTTTTCCCAAAGTTGCCAATGGAGGTTTCTTCCATGGAATCCAGCTTGAACTGATTCCAACTTTTCTCCAAATATTCTGACCCATAAGAGGCAAGATCAGAATATGTCATTCCAGAGTTGGAGAAGCCAAAGGTTTTTGCAATGTCTTCAGCGGTTATGGTCTGAATCTCTTCATCATCCTCACTCATCTTAAAAGTGATTGTCTTTTCATCCTTCGATCGTGTGGCAAATGCGTAGAATTTCTCTACTGACAAGGTGGAATATCCTGTGTAAGTTGTGGTCAGCAACCCATTAAGTTTGTTGTTGATGATATGATTCCAGATGTTGATGAGAAGAGTTTTATCTTCGTATGGTGACTCGTCTCTTAACAATGCAGTAGCATTCACTAGCCTTCCTTCAACCACTTTGGTTTATCTTGCTTTAGCCATGGTAGATAGAGAGATTGATTTGTGAAGGGTTTGTTTTGTAGAGAGAAAGTTCGAAGGTTTGGTGAGAGAGAGTTATGTGAATGAAGAGAATCTCATGTATGTTTGGCGGTTTAAAAACTTTTCCTTATTTTAAAATTGATTAATGGATAAGATCGAGAATTTTAAGGGACGGTTCTTATCAACGGTTGAGATTTGAATTACAGAATGACAAATCCGTAATTTTGAGATTGTGTTAAAAGGAAAACTGCGTCTTTTTCTCTCTTTCCTGAAAAAAGTGATCTCTACATTTAATGTAGTTGCCAACTTGTCTCTTTCAATCATTGTTTTAAGGTTACTGTTGGTGATACAAGGTTGAAAGCCATATAAATGTTGATCAATAAATGCTGTCTTCAGCAACCTCTTTCAGTGACTTGATTCAGTAACCTGTGTCTTGTAGCTTGCTGAGTGAGATATCTCTGAGACTGGACATTGTTGGAGGATTCTGTTTAGATCTGGATCAGTATCCTATTTCAGTATCCTGACGATTTTGACTTGTTGAATACTAAGTGAGTTTTGAACCTTGGGAGGGTTCCCCCTTACTTATGAAACTCATATCTTCTTATTAGAACTTGATGATCCCAAGTTCCATTCTCAGCAAAGAAAATCTTGATTCACATAAGGATTTTGTGAAAATGTCAGCTAGTTGAAAATCAGTATGTACTTTTTGTAGTGTGATGTCCTTCTTTTCCACATGATCTCTAATGAAGTGGTATCTCACATCAATGTGTTTCGTTCTTGAGTGGAAAACAGGATTGTGAGTGATGGCAATTGCACTGGTGTTATCACATAGGATGAGAGTTTCTTTTTCTATTATGCTGTAGTCCTTCAGTTGTTGTTGCATCTATAACATTTGTGCACAACAACTTCTTATAGATACATACTCAGCTTTAGCTGTAGAAGTTACAATTGATGTTTGCTTCTTGCAAAACTAAGAGACAAGTCTCTGTCCAAGAAACTGATAGGTTCCACTTGTACTCTTTCTGTCTATCTTGCAACCTGCGAAATCAAAATGTGAGTATCCTTTGAGGTTGAATCCTCATTCCTTAGTATACCATAAACCAACATCTTGAGTGCCTTTTAGATATTTGATAATCATTTTTACTGCTGCAAGATGTGATTCTTTAGGAGCTGTTTGAAATCTTGCACATACTCCAACTGCAAATACTATGTCTGGTCTGCTTGTTGTGAGATATAGAAGGGATCCAATAATTCTTCTGTATTTGGTGATTTCCACATCTTTTCCATCTTCATTTTTATCCATGCTGATACATGTGGCCATAGGTTACTTATTGATGATCCACTTTCCATACCAAATTTCTTTATCAATTCCTTGGTATACTTGGCTTGATTGATGAAAGTGCCACTCTGAAGCTATTTTACTTGTAGACCAAGGAAGAAGCTTAGTTCTCCCATCATGCTCATTTCAAATTTGCTTTTCATGAGTGAGGAGAACTTGGAATAGAGTTCTTTGTTTGTTGATCCAAAAATAATGTCATCAACATAGATCTGTACAAGCAGAATACTGTCTCTATCCACTATCCTGAAAAGAATCTTATCTACTGTTCCTTTCTGAAAACCATTTTCCAAGAGATATAGGGATAGTGTGTCATACCAAGCTCTGGGTGCTTGTTTCAATCTGTATAGAGCTTTCTTCAATCTGAGTACTCTGTCATCTCATTGTTCTTCAAAACCGGGTGGTTGTTCCACATAAACTTCTTCTGATAGTAGTCCATTTAAGAATGCACTCTTCACATCCATCTGATATACTTTGAAGCTATTGTGGGCAGCATAAGCCAGAAATATCCTTATCGCTTCAAGTCTTGCAACAGGAGCAAATGTCTCATCAAAATCCATTCCTTCTTGCTAGTAGTATCCATTTGCAACCAATCTTGACTACAGTGCCAGATTCGTCTAGCTTGTTTTTGAACATCCACTTGGTTCCAATGATTCTTTGATGGTCAGGCCTTGGAACTAACTTTCATACTTGGTTCCTCTCAAAACCATTAAGCTCTTTTTGCATGGCCTGAATCCAGTTACTGTCTTCCAGTGCTTCCTCAACATTCTTAGGTTCAACTTGTGAAATGAAACATGTGAATAGTGATTCTTGAGGTCTTGATCTCCTTGTTCTTACTTCTTCGTTGATGTCTCCAATCACAAGTTCTCTTAGATGATTCCTTAGCCATGTTCTGTCAGGCTCAAAGGTGAATGTGGGTTGCTGAACATCAGTTTATCGTTCAGCAACATCCTGCATTTGATTACTATTTAGCTGCTGATTTATGTTTGCTTGCTGATTATCATCCAGTGTTACTGCATTTCCTGGTGCAGGAAGCTGTGAGCTGCTTATTGTAACTTCTTCAGCAGGCACTGGAACTCCATCAAATGTATCTTACTGTCTGTTCTTTGATCTTCATTTTGGATACATCTTCTCTTAATTTCTCCAGATCAACAGTATTATAGTGTGGTTCATCAAATACTACATGAACCGATTCGTCAATAATTAGGCTTCTTTTGTTGAAGATCCTGAAGGCCTTGCTTATTGAGGAGTATTCCAAGAATACTCCATCAGATTTCTCATCAAAGGTCTTAAGGTGTTCATTTGCAGTGTTCTTTGTTGATCAAGCATCTGTTCTGCGTATAGCATATTGTGCTGGTTGCTTCTGCTCTCTCCTGGTTCTAGTAAGCTTGACTTCATTTGTTTTGTTGTCTCTGATCAGACACTCGTTGAGATTAAACTCTACTGAACATCCTTTGTCACAAAATTGACTGATACTCAGGAGGTTATATTTTAGTCCTTTGACATATGAAACATCACTGATACTTGCATTGTCTTTGATCAAGCTTCTTGTACCATTTGTGCGTCCTTTGGAGTTATCGCCAAACACAACTTTGGGGCCTTTACATGGTTGGAAGTCTCTTAATCCGTCTTTGTTGCCAGTCATATGTTTGGAGCAGCCACTACCAATGTACCTGCAAGTAGATCAGACGGTTTTAGGTAACCATACAAGTACGGGTCCTAAGGGGTTAGTGCCTTTTGGAACCTACACCTGCCTTATGGTAATTAATTTACCAGAGGCTATGTTGGTTCTCATTCTGTAAGTGTTCTGGGCAGGGTACTGTTTATGAGCTTGTTGACTCCAGGTTCTACATTTTCTGTTTGTGAAAGGTATTCCTTTATACCTTTCCTGAGAGTAGACCTATTGGAACCTTGACATGAATGCCCATAATCTTAAGCCCACTTTTGTTGACTTTCAAATAATGGAAACCAACTCTTTCTCCCATTCTCTCTCCATCGATACATCATCCAACATCACCCCACACAATTCCATCTCACCACCTAAGCCTTCCACTTTCGAATTGGATGGCCTAAATATCTTGTCTTTGGCCCACTTCAATTCGCATATGGATGAAGGATCGGCCCATACACATTTGGCTAATCCTTTAATTCCTTCGGCCCAATCATGCCCTCATTCGACCCATTCACTTAATTTGGCCCATAATTTTCCCCCCGATCCTCTTATCTCCTCGGATGCTCCCCCATCGATCCCTTATTCCGATACCAATTCCATCCTACCCTCTCGACCCAAGCCATCATCTTTTGCTGAGGCCGTGCTTGGCAAAGCACGCGCCATGTCTGATCGACCCCCACCCTCACGTCAGAGGTTCATCTCTGAGGCAGAGCTCCAGACTCGGTTTGGGACTCTAAGTGAGCACGAGGGAGACCCCGTGATCTCCATCTCTCGCTCGGAGGTGGATCGTATGGTGGCTCCCTTCCAATTTACTCTTGTGGGGAAGTTCTCACGTGAGATTCCCCACGCTCAAGTTGTTTCCAAGTTTCTCATGGATCTCAAGCTTGCTGGAGGGTTCAAGCTACATAAGTTGAACCGTCGGCACATCCTGATTCGGTTTAAGCAGGAGGTTGACTTCTCTTCGCTTTGGATGAAGGCGACCTGGCAGATTGATGCACATGTGATGAGAGTTTTCAAGTGGACTCCTGAGTTTGATCTGACGAAGGAGTCCTCGATTGTTCCGGTTTAGGTGAGTATCCCCACTCCTCCAGCGCATTTCATGTGCAGAGAGATGCTGGTCTCGATAGGCCAGACTATTGGTCGTCTGATCCAGTTGATAATTTGACGGCTAGCCAGTCGAAGTTTACAGAGTTCGGATGTGTGTCGAGATTGACCTGCTGTAGCCTCGGGTTCAGCGTGTGTTTGTTCTGTGCACTATGAGTTCATCCCTTATTTCTGTACGGGTTGCTCCCTGGTTGGGCATAGCCTCGACAGGTGTTTTCGGAGTGGGAATGCTCCTCGACCTCCGCCTCGGAAGAGGCCAGCTCCTATCCCCAAGGAGCCTAAGGTTCCTGCTCAGCCGGATGCTTGGGTTCGGAAGGAGGAGGAGAGAGTGGTTCATGAGGTAGGGGAGACCTTTGGGGCCCGTCAGGAGGATGCTTCTGTGACTGATGAACTCTCTCTTGTTTTTTCTGCTGGGATGGACCGTTTCGACGAGGAGGAGGATGATCTGCTGGATGAGCCTATCCTGGGTTTGAACTGGTTCAGTGTTTTGATTGATGATGGGGAGCCTTTGGATTTGCAGATGGCCATGCAGGCCATGGAGTCTGATCAGCCGAGTGGTCATGGGATGTCGCGGGACCCTAAGGTTTCTGATGATGTTCCCTATGTTCAGTTGTCCCCTACGCCTGTGAGCTTTGCCCCCACTTCTGTCAACGAGAAGAAGACAAAATGTGATTTTATGAGGAGGTTGGTGAGCCTTTGGATGCTATTATTGAGGTCCGCAAGGAGACAGCATCCTAGAGACGTCATAGGAGTGCTCGGCTTGCTACGACCGGCAGGCCTCTTAGTAGGACTGTGGCCCAGGGGCCAGATCTATGACGTCTCATTTATTGGTGTGGAATGCAAGGGGTGTCGGGAACCCGCCCACTCAGACACACTTGCATTTTCTTTGTCGGCAGCATCAGGTTCAGCTGCTTGTAATCTTGGAGCCGATGGTGGATTTGGATGTGTCATTCTTTTGTCGTCGGTTGGGTTTTTCTTCTGTTTTGGCGAATCGGAGTAACAAGATTTGGATTCTGTTTTCGGATGTTTTTCAGATTGTTGTGGTTCAGGATTTGGATCAGTTACTTTAGGTTCAGGTTTCTTCTGTTTTGTTCCCTCGGTCCTTTGCTTTGACTGTTGTTTATGCGAAGTGTTCGATGGTGGAGAGGAGGGAGCTTTGGGAAGCTCTTCGAGGCATTGTGGAGATGGTTGAGGATATTCCTTGGCTTATGGGGGTGACTTCAACTGTTTTCTGCATGACCATGAGAGGATTGGTGGTTTGTCAGATCGTCGGTTGGATATGAAGGAGTTTGGAGATATGATTTTGGATTGTGGGTTGGCGGATGCTGGTTTTAGTGGTTTGCAGTTTACTTGGCAGATGGGGGAGCTGCAGGAGCGTTTGGATAGGATGTTGTACTCTGATCGGTGGTTGGACCTGTTTCCTATGACGAAGGTGCTGCACCTTTCGAGGACCTGGTCGGACCATGCTCATATGTTGATTTCTGTCTCTACTCAGTTGGAGCGTGTGCCGTCATCATTTCGGTTTCAGAGTATGTGGGTTCGTCATACTGATTTTCATCGGACTGTGGCCCAGGTTTGGGATTTTTCGTGTTATGAGATTGGAATGCTCAGACTTCAAACTAAGTTATGGCGGGTAAAACATCGGCTCAAGTGGTGGAACTGGAACGTCTTTGGGGATGTTTTCCAGAAGAAGGGTCAGGCTGAGTAGGCTGTTTTAGATGCTGAGAAGGCTTATAATGAGGATCCGATGGAGTTATCTCGGATGGCCCTGAGAAAGGCTACTGCTGAGTTGACATTGTTGCTTCATATGGAGGAGGATTTTTGGAGACAGAAGTCGGCTTGCCGTTGGGCTTCTGAAAGGGAGAGGAACACTCGTTTTTTCCACTCTTTGGTGAAGAGGAGGAGGTGTGCTAATCATATTCATTCCACCACCCAAGATGGTACGGTTCTTACATCTCCTCAGGAGATTCGGGATTCTGCTTCTGGGTTTTTTCAACAGCTTTTTACGGATGAGGGCTTTGAGCTGAGACAGGTGGATCCTGTTTTTTGCCCTCCGTCTCAGTTGGATTTTTCATCGGCTTATGAAAAGCCTAATTGTGAGGAGATCAGGGCGGCTGTTTTTAGCATCTCCAAAGATAGTGTCTCGGGTCCGGATGGTTTCTCGGCTCTATTTTTTCAGCACTGTTGGGAGATTGTGGGATCAGATATGTGTGAGGCGGTTTGGGACTTCTTCAAGGGTCGTCAGATGCCTGCTTCGTTCACTGCCACTACGATTGTTCTTATTTCGAAGGTTACATCGCCGTCGGCTTGGAGTCAATTTCGGCCGATTAGTCTGTGCAACATGACGAATAAGATTATTTCCAAGGTGATCACCAGCAGGTTGTCTTCTTTTGTGCCAGAGTTGTTTGCTCCTTCTTAGAGTGGGTTTGTCAGAGGTCAGTTGACCGGTGATAATATTTTGCTTGCTCAGGAGATGGTCCACGAGATTGGGACCCAAAGGAGACATCCGAATCTGATTCTGAAGCTAGATATAGCGAAGGCTTATGATCGGGTTCAGTGGGGTTTTCTCTTTTGGGTTTGGAGCTGAGAGGGTTTCCGCCAGCTTTGGTTGATTTGATACGCAGGTGTGTCAGTTTCTGTCGGTTCTCTGTTTTGGTGACTGGATAGCTTTCTGGCTTCTTCCAGGCCTTTCGTGCTCTCCGGTAGGGGGATCCACTCTCTCCTACTCTGTTTGTTCTGGCGGCAGATTATCTTTCGCGGGGTTTGGATGCTCTTTTTAATAGATATCCGACGATGCAGTACGGTACTAGGGGTGGTTTCTCGGTTTCTCATTTGGCTTATGCAGATGACATCATGATCTTCATCACTGCTTATACACAGGGTCTCCGGCATCTGAGGGATTTTTTGGAGGAGTACTGTCAGACTTCGGGTCAGATGATGAGTGCTTCCAAGAGTACCTTTGTGGTGGGATCGAGGTGTTCGGAGGTGGTGGTGGGTCGTGTTGGGTGGATTTTGGGGTATGCGAGACAGTTTCTTCCGATTATCTATCTGGGAGCCCCCTTGTATAAGGGGAATATGAGGGGGCTTTGTTTCACTCGTTGGTGGTTCGGATCACTGATACGATTGCAGGTTGGGCTCAGACTTCGCTCTCTTTTGGGGGTCGTCTGGCGCTGATTCGGAGCACTCTCACTTCGATGGCTCTCCATTTGGTTCAGGTGGTTCAGCCTCCGCAGTATATGATTCAGAGGATTGAACAGTGCTTGGCCAGATTTTTCTGGGGCTCGTATGGCAGTCAGAGGCATACTCATTGGGTCTCATGGGAGACGGTGTGTCGGCCAACAACTGAGGGTGGTTTGGGCTTGCAATGTCTTTCTGATGTGGTTGAGTCTTTCTCACATAAGTTGTGGTTCAAGTTTCGAGAGCAGGGCTCTCTTTGGGCTAGGTTTCTGCTGTAGAAGTATTGTCGGCATCAGTTTTCTGGTAGTGTGGGTGTGTCTCCTCATTCCAGCTTTGTTTGGAAAAGGATGTGCTCGGTTCGCCTTGGGGTTCAGTCTCAGATTTTCTGGAGGTTGGGTTCTGGGGAGATCAGTTTTTGGTACGACCAGTGGATGGGGGATGGTCCCCTGGCTGCTTCTGTGGATGTTTCCAAACACTCTGGTGCTTTGGTCTAGTGGTTTTGGAGTAATGGTGATTGAGAAAAGGAGAAGCTTCTTCGTGTGGTGTCTCCTACCGTGGCGGATCGGATTTGTTTGGTTCACATTCATGCTCTCTCTTCTGACCTTATTCGGTGGAAGAGCTCTTCCGATGGGAAGTTCTCTTTTGCGTCGGTTTGGGCGTCGATCAGGCCTCAGCACCCCCGTGTCCTACCCTTAGTTTTATTTGGTCTCCTTGCCTTACCCCTACCATCTCTATCTTCCTTTGGCGGCTTGTCCTGGATCGTCTCCTGGTTTATCGTAAGCTTCAGTCTCGTGGCATTTCCTTAGCTTCAAAGTGCCTTTGTTGTCCGGATCTTTCTCTTCCGAGTCAGTCCTCGTTTGAGTCTTCTGATATCGAGTCTATCGAGCATATTTTTTACTCGAGTCATTCTGCGAGAAGAGTTTGGGAGCATTTCTATGGGATTTTTGGTTTGACACATCCACACACTGTGCACACACCCCATATTTTTCTTTACTGGAGGCATTCTTCATCTGGTATGCACACACGTTGCACACACATCACGATAGTGATCCCTTGCTTGATCTTGTGGTTCCTTTGGATTGCTAGAAATAATGGCAAGCACCGGCGATTACCAGTTCGAGCAGACTCGATCATCTTTCGGGTCATGAGATAGGTTCGTATTCTCCATCACAGCAGGCTTCTCAGCAGGGAGAGCTGGGGGGTGTTCTTCATGTGGCCACTTCTTTGGGCCTTTATTATCGTTCCAGGCCCCCTCGGCCTCCTATTCCTCCGATTGTTTGGCGCCCGCCTGACTTGGGTTGGGTGAAGCTGAACACTGATGGGGCCTACAGAGCGACGTCTTTGGTGTCAGGGATTGGCGGTGTGATTTGGGATCATGCAGGTGAGGTGATCTTTGCTTTTCATGAGCGAGGGTCGGCTTTTGATTGTTTGGCAACAGAGCTTGTGGCACTTCATAGGGGTCTCTATCACATCAGGAGACTTGGGTTTCATCGAGTGTGGATAGAGCTGGATGCGATCTTGGTGGTTCAAATTCTTTCACATTCGGATGCAGGACATTGGAGAGTGCAGGGTTCTCTCACTTCCATCTGGAACCTCCTCGCTTCTTTAGAGTTTCGGATGACTCATATTCATCGGGAATGAAACTCTATTGCAGATTTTCTGGCTAACTTAGGGTGTTAGACTGAGTTAGTTGGATCATTTCCTCCAGATGTCCTACCTCGGCGGGTCCAGGTGTTGGCTAGATTTGATCAGTTGGGATGACCGTCTTTTCGTATGGATCAAGGAGGTGTTCGCTCTTGATGCTCCTGGTTGCTCTTCTTCGATTCTTTCCTTTTTGGATATGGATCTTTATACTCTGGATGTTTTATCCTGCCTCCTGTCGGCAGCTGATCTGGGCCACCTGTTTTGGCCGTGTTTTATTTTCTTTCTTTAGTTTTCTTTCTTATGTACTTTTTGTTGGGTTTATATGCACAGGTTGGGGGTCTGCCTAAACCCCTCACCCCCGTAGGGTGATTGTTGTAAAAAAAAAAAACCTTGACATGAATGCCTTGGTTCTCAGAGAGCGAAGCTCTTGTTCTAACTTAGAAGACTGCTGCTTCCTTCTCTTACTTACAACATATAGATTATGCTGCTTTTTGAGATTCCTTGCAGGCTTACTGTCTTCCTCCTGCTGAAGGGGTTTCTTCCCTTTATCCAGAATACTTGTTTTGTTCAAGATTTCATTCATCAGAGTAAGCTCTTGAGCAAAAGGAACTCGAGCTTAAACAAACTTTCCAGCCTTGGATGTGTTGGTTTCATTCTGAGAAGTACTAGCACAGTATCCTAAACCATTTCCAGAATTGGTGATTTGGGTTATTTGGATACATTCTTGTGCCTTCTTAGCTGATTTGCTATATACACTAATTGTGTCTTGTAAATCAGCCTTCTTAGTTTCTAGCTTAGTGACTAGCAGTTTAAACTTAGAGACCTCAGCTCTGAGATTGTTGCATTGTGTACTAAAATACTCCAGGTCAGCAACCTATTCTTTTAGTACTGTCTGCTCACTCTTGAGTTGACGATTTTCCTCTTTAAGTTCTTCATGAGCTGAATTTATCTGCTCAAAGTCACTCATGATCTGTCTAAAAGACTGGATCATGTTAAGCTTTTCAGAACTTGAAGTAGAGAGAGATTGAGAAGTTACATCTTCTTCTTCATTGTCCTTGGCCATGAGGAAAATTAGTGCTTCTTCATCAGATGAGGAGCTGTAGGTGCTTTCTTATGAGAGATCATCCTTGTCTACAACGTTGGAGATGCTTGCTGCTTTGAGGGCTTCATTTTCAGTGAGAAGTGCCCAAAGCTTTTGTTTTTCATTTCTCCTCTTATCGCTTTTCTGCTTCATCTCTTCCTCGGTGTATATCTGTACTTGTGGGTGAGGACAGTTTTTGATGAAGTGACCAGGTCTTCTGCAATTGTAACACAGGTCTGTGGATCCTGTGTCAGTTTGCTGATGGGATTTGATCTGAGGACTTCTTTCTGATAATTGTGGCTTTCTTCTAAAGTTGTTCACTTTGTGGTTTCATTTTATAAATTTGTTAAACTTCTTTAGTAGAAACGTCATCTCTTCTTCTGCATCCTCAGTAAGCACTTCCTCCTTTTTATCTTTCAGCTTGCTGCTGCTTGTGCTAACATCAACCTAATTATTTGCAATAAGTGCTGCAATCTTTGCATTCGTTTCTTCCATCTCATTTTTCCTTCTTTCAATGTCATACTCGAAGGATTTTAGATCGGAGAAGAGATCGAAGGTACTCATCACGTTGAGGTTCAATGACACTCTCATTCTGGTCTCTTTGTTGTGCCACTCGTAAGGTAAGGCTCGTAACACCTTCATGTTCTTCTCCTTCTGGGTGTATGTTCTTCCCAAAGATTCTAGCTCATTTATAATGGCTGTGAATCTCTGATCGAGCTGTTCAAGAGTTTCCCTTGGCTTCATGTTGAATTGCTCAAACAGTTGGATGGCTTTGGAGATCCTGTTATCTCTGGAAAGTTCATTGCCTTCACATATCATCCCTAGCATTACCCATATTTCTTTGGTTGTGGAGCATCTCTTAACTTTACTGAACGTTCCTCTGTCCAGCGTGAAAAATAATGCATTTTTGGCTACGTTGTCGAGATTTTCTCTCTTCCTGTCTTCAGGATTATATTCATGTCTTTCCTTGATAACGTACTCCTGTGGTGGTGATGCACTTCTTAGTCTTGCTCCAGCTTTTTGTGGTCTGACACCTGGTGGTATATTTACATCATTATCAACACTAGCTGTGTCTTCTACTTCATTGCCTGCTGCTTCAGCACACCTATATTCGTGAAGTTATTCGACATATGTAGCGTTGGCTTTGTAGATCACTGGTGGTCCTTCCGTGATAACGAACAACATTTCATCGTGTATGGCTGATAGATGAGCTTGCATGAGTATCCTCCAGTTGTCATAATTGTCTACTGAAAACTTAGGTAGCTTGTGATGTACAAAATCCATGCTTATGCTAAGAGATGAGTTTAGGTCTTGTGAAAGTGAAAACGGTTATCCTTAAAGCAAAAATGGGTAGATCTAGGTAGGTAACCAGACAGGTCGGCTTTTAACCCAACTTGCTCTGATACCACTTGTTGGTCCCAAGTGGTCAGAGGTTCAGAGGGGAGGTGAATGAACCTTTATCGATTTTTGCAAACTCTAAAACTTTTCTATAAGGCAGGTTCCTGATGCAGTAAAGAATGCAGCAACCTGACACAGATCAGTAACCTGGCAGTATGCTTGATCAGGTTCCTGACCTGTTTACACAGTACGCAGCGGAATAAATTTAATAGAGTTCTTTTTGGAAACTAGTTTTCTTTTACAAGTATGCTCTTTGTTTAAAGTCTTTTATGCACGATACTTATGATGTATACTGCAAGATAAATGTGGTAAAGTAAGTGCAATGCAGTAAGCAAATGAAAGCAAATAAACACACAAGGTTTATAGTGGTTTGATGGTGGTGTAAACCTTCTACGTCCACTCTACTCCTTCACAAGGAGGAATTTTGTTAGGTTAGTTCGAATTACAAGCCTCGTTTTACAAACCTCTTCCTAACAAACTATGCCTACTAGAATCCCAAACTCTAGTCTAAGGCCTCAACCCACAAAGGGTACAATCCCACAAAGGGCAAGTAGCCTACTACTAGACTACACACTTAGCAAGGATATAGTCCTCTCAACTAAGTTACACCATAAACAACCTAGCGCACACAACATAGTGGTTGAAGAGAAAATGTTTTCTTTAACTGGTGCGAAGCAGTCTTGATCTCTGAAGACTTCAATACTATGGTAGACTGCTCCTGGAAGGTTAAGTGACTGAGCTTAATAGGAGCTTGAGAATATGAACTACTTGTGAGATTTTGCGGTGTATGTTTCAAAGCTTCAGTAGTCTTCATGGTCACTCCATCCTTATATTTATAGATCTTTTGGAATATGCCCGTTGAAGAGAGACATTGTTCCTGTTTCAGTTCAAATTTGATCTTCCATATCTTTGTAATTAATGCGATTGACAACTTGAGAATATAGGGCATGCCCTATTCTTATCCGCATTAATGACACCACTCCTTGGTTGCAGACCTTTTCCAGAGCCGCAGTTCCAGGTGGCATTTTCTCATTGGCTTGGCTCAAACTTCTGTCTAACGAGTCTTTGTCAGTAACCTTCCTCGTATTGTATTCAAGACACATTCGTTGTAAGGTGATAAATGAGCTGAGCGGAAGTTGTCAGCTTGCTGCTTTGTTCTTCAGTGTTTGTGTGTCTTCGATAACAGCTTCCTGATGTGAGTCAGCTTTCTGTTTGAGAGCAACTTTCTTGTCTTGACATTCGATTGTCAGCATCCTGACTCAAGTAGCTTCCTTTGTTAGACAATTGTAGAGTCTTCTGCGTGACTTCCTGATCTTCTGATTGCTTGATTCTCTTTCGAACACGAGTGTTCTTAGGAATTCCGTTCCAAGCATTTATCTTTATTTTTACAAAGACCTATTATTATTTTCGTGAAGATATTCTTATAGGTCTATATTCCCACTTATAAAACGTGGAGAATGGGTATTCTAACTTTCTATCTAAGATTACATTGTCTCATCAAAACCTACATAGACATCTCCCAACAGGATACGTCACTGTGTATACGTGTGTATATATATATATATATATATATTATCCCTTTAGTTCTTTGTTGGTTTTTAGGTCCTCAACATAAATTGTTTTATTGTTGAAAAACAATTGATGCACGTGTTATAAAACACATGGAAAAAAAGGTCTTTGATTTGTTTACCAGACTTTTGATCTTACCAAGTTTTTTCAAGAAAAAAATTTCTTATCATTTCAATTTATTTTTTAATTAAAATATTAAGAAAACTTTAATATGCGGATCTCCAGTTTAGCTAAAGGAATATTATTAAAGTCTGCACATTTATTAAACCATTATCTACAACTTAAGTATATAATCCTTCTAAAAAGTTTGTAGCATCTTTCGACATGATAAATATAAGATTATCATAGAATCATAAGAGATTTAAATGTTTCATTCTCTAACACACTATCAAGATTAGTTAGTAATATTTAATTAATTTTTTTTTACAGTAACAATTTATTTACTTTAAAAATTTATAATAATTTTCAACATAATTAAAATTTACTTTTGAATAGCGTACGTGTTTCAAGACAAATTACATGCTTATACATTTAAGTTCATTTTATGTTATGAATTGTTGGATGAAATTCCCATGACGATACTCCTTTGGTGAAATTCTGATGATAAGTTTTATTTTTTGGGTGAAATTTTCGTGAGAAGTTAAATTGATTCGATAAAATTGTGATGAGAAGTTTTACTTTTTGGGTGAAATTCCTATAATAAGTTATACTCCTCGATGAAATTTGTATGACAAGTTACATGTAATTTTATGAATTTCAATGATTTATAAATATTGTTGGTCTCAAGTGACACAAAGGTTTAGAGGGAGTTGAATCTATCGATTTTTAAAACTTTTGAACTTTCTGTGATATAACCTACTCAAGCTTACAACACAGAAAGCAGCTCAGGTGACAACACTATTGAGCAGTGTTGCTTAATGCAACTAGTAGAGTTCGTGCAGGGGGAAATAACTTTTAGGCTAAATAGGGTCCTTTGAAAATCCTTTAAAGTCTGTTCGTTTTGGGATTATGTGGGATTTAGAAAATCCTAACTTTGAAATCCTGAATTTTGAAGTAAATGTAAGCAAAATATATGTTTGTTTGAGAATTTTGTAGGGTAGGATTATAGTGTAGATGTCAAATCAATGATGGAAAATGTGAATTAATCTAATATTTTATTTTGAAAAAAGTGAGTTTGGTAATGATTGAATGATTGTAATATAATTAATTTGCTACATTGATAAATGTATAACTTATTATGTGTTGTGCAGATTAATACATTTATGTAATATGTATATATATATGTATCATGTTTATGTATTTTGAATGTATTATTATGCATGCAAATTATTTGTATTAGTTAGTATTATATTTAATTACATATGTTGGGATATATATTAGAGTGTGTATTAATACAATATACATTATTGTATACAGGTGCTACAATATAAAAACAAACACAATTACATTTATACATATTAACCATTTAATCATATTTATAAATTATTAAACTTATGTATATATAATTAAACGTATGTACCTATATTGTATATATAATTTATTAGATCTGTGGGTTGAATCTATCAAAATCTTGCGTACTATATCAATATATATATATATATATATATAATATTAATATATTTTACATAAATATTAAAATTTTATTTAATAATATTTGATAATCATTTCGTGTGTGTATATATATGATATAATTTTACTTAATATATATGAATATATCAATATGGGAAAAAATGAATCACTAATTAAATATGTATATGTGATTATATAACCATTATATATATGTGTGTGTATATATTCAATAATTTTCAAATGTATATATTTTAATTTAGATAAAGACAATATTAAGATATATGTTATACATAAAAAAATTGATATATTAAAGGATGCATAAAACTTAAAGGTGTAAAGACGATTTTACAAGACATTTATACTCTAAGGATTTTAGTGAGATATAAAACTTTAATGACTTTAGATTCCCTTCAACCCACAAACGCTTCAATGCCTTTCTGGCAAAACGGCTAAAATGGTGAACATTAGAAATTTATAATCATTTTGGTCGTAAAACTCAAACCTGAATGTCTTAACCTTTCATTAATTTCTTTGCTTCATCTTCATTATTTTTAAGAAGTCATGTTTAAGTTCTAGTAGTTATGATCTAACATATATTGATTTAGCCTACCATTGTAGGCTTGTAAGATATAAAATAAAAATAAAAATACATAAATTTAAATACTTACTTGCTTAAGAGATCACCAAGAACAATATTTGTATTAAACATACAGAAATGAGTTTTTACAATGGAGGGTTGAGAGTGTGGAGGGAGAAAAGAGAGGCGAGTCTTTACTCGAGCGTACCTTTGAAATAAAAAATCAGCCCTATAAATAAGGGAAGAAAACTAACTATTACGGATTGCTTTTTAAAAGCAAATAGTAAAGATGCTTTACAACTTTTGGCCTTAATGTCCACTATCTATTACATAATTCACTACAAGAAAACTGCCCGACAGTGACGGAAAAATCCGTCACTAAAACCAAAAATTCTGTCATTAACATGTATTAGTGACGGATTTGTGACGGAAAATTTCTGTCAAAAGGAGCCTTGTCACTAAATTTTAGTGACGGATTTTATTCCGTCGCTAAATTTTTGACAGAATTTTCCGTCACTAAGATGAAAATTTCCATCACTAGATTTGGTTGAGTAGTGACTAAATTGATGAAAATTTCCATCACTAGATTTGGTTGAGTAGTGACTAAATTAATGACGGAATATTGTGACAGAAAATTCCGTCACTAAATTCGTAGTACTGACATGTCATGATGACATGTCATCACACCACCGACACGTCACCGACACGTCATCATGACATGTGTCATCACACCCATCACTCCACCGACACGTCATCATGACACGTGTCATCATGATAATATTATGCATTGTCTGGGATTTGAACTCAGGACTCATGGTAGTACTCTAACCACTAGACCATTGGTGCTTTATGTGAATATATTCTACATACATTTGTTTTATAAGTATTTTTGATATTTTCAATTTTCTATTATCACATATTTTTAAAAGGTTAACAATATATATATATATATATATATAATTGGAAGATTAATGACTAATTAACATATGATAATATAAGATAATATCATAAAATAATTAAAATTTTCAAATTTAATTTAATTAATAAACAATTAATATTATCACATATATTTTGTTAATTTTTATTATTTGTATTTTTAATATATTTTAAAAGTTTAACAATATATATATATATATATATATAATTGGAAGATTAATGACTAATTAACATAAGATAACATCATAAAATAATTAAACTTTTCAAATTTAATTTAATTAAAAAACAATTAATATTATCACATATTTTTAGGGTTTTCTTGATTGTGGTTGCTTTTTAATTTTATTTAAATTATGAGTAAATATATACAAATACAATTATATTATTTTGAAATTATATATATATATATATTATATATACGAACTTATATTGTTATATATATTATACGAATTTATATTATTATATATATTATACAAATTTATATTATTATTATATATATACAAATTTATAATTTTTTAAAAATTGGAATTCATGTAGTGACGGATTTATATCCGTCACTACATAATTTTGATGAATTTGTAATTTTTTATATTTATATTATTATATATATACGAATTTATATTATTATATATATTATACAAATTTATATTATTATTATATATATACAAATTTATAATTTTTTTAAAATTGGAATTCATGTAGTGACGGATTTATATCCGTCACTACATAATTTTGATGAATTTGTAATTTTTTATATTTATATTATTATATATATACGAATTTATATTATTATATATATTATACAAATTTATATTATTATTATATATATACAAATTTATAATTTTTTTAAAATTGGAATTCATGTAGTGACGGATTTATATCCGTCACTACATAATTTTGATGAATTTATAATTATATATATATATTATTATATATATACGAATTTATATATATATATACGAATTTATATATATATATTATTATTATATATATATAAATATATAATTTTTTAAAAATTGGAATTCATGTAGTGACGGATTGAAATCCGTTACAATTTTGTGACGGAAAAATCCGTCACAATTTTGTATTTTTGACATTTTTTATTTAATTTTGAATTTTGTGATAGAAAAATCCGTCACTAAGATGTATTTTTGACATTTTTTTTATTTAATTTTGAATTTTGTGACGGATTGAAATCCGTCACAATTTTGTGACGGAAAAATCCGTCACTAAGATGTATTTTTGACATTTTTTTATTTAATTTTGAATTTTGTGACGGATTAAAATCCGTCACAATTTTGTGACGGAAAAATCCGTCACTAAATGTTGTTTTGACAGAATTCATGTGGTGACGGATTTTTCTGTCACAAAATCCGTTACAAGATCTATTCTGTCACTATTCAATAACAAATTTGTGACGGAAAATTTCCGTCACTAAAATCCGTCACAGTCGGTGAATTTTCTTGTAGTGATTCTTCTTTTGCCTCAAAGGTCAAAAGTGATGTCTCATCTTGTCTACCATTTTTTCAAATAAAGATTACCACTTGGCTTCCATTATGCAACCAGAAGAGAACTTTGAGCTCTAAGATGCTTCAATGTTTTTTTAAGTTTGTATAGTTCAATCGGGATTGTATCATCCCGATTTGGAACATAATTTGGATTTTCTCTTAAAAGCAAATTCTTGCATTCATTAATCCTTTCTTTGATAATTAATTTTTTTTCCTTGATAGTGAAAACCCTATTATTGCTTCCTCTTCCATCTTCTATGATATGATTAAAATATGGATTCCATAATGAGGATGGACTATTAACTTCCATATAATAAATTATCATACTTAATCCTTGAATTTCTCTATTAGAGATTCCTTCGAAATGTCAAAGGAAACCTTAAGATCTGGAGAATCTTCCTTTGGATCCTGAGCATCTTGGTCTGGGAAAATAATCTATGTATCTTCTCTGTTGCTAGAACCAGATAACATAGATGTATCATATTTTAAACCTGAACTTTCAAGATTTCTAAAAATATCACTTTTCATTTCTTCAATATATAATTCGATCATTTTCTTTTTTGAAAAAGTCTCACAATATATAATTCGATCATGTTTTTTTAGCTTATAAAGCCTTATTTTTTCATTAAGATCATCAATGGTGGATTGAGAATATAATTCTCCCGTACTTGGATCTATTTTGGTCATCTTGTCCCACATTTTGGTATAACCAATTTTCCAAAGACAAGGAGTACCATTTTCAGTATAATCGAATTTTGGTATCCATTTCCAGATCCATGGAATGCTTGATTCCATAAAGAATTGATAAGGGGTTTGTCCCTTAATAGAGTTTTTCTGGACAGAAGGAGACACAAGTGTCCATTCTTCCATAAGTTCTCTAAACTTTTATGGTAGAATATCTACCGTGGTGCCAAACATTTTCCACTAATTAAAAAACCAGTTATTAATTGTATGATGGGAACAATTTCCACATATTTTTATAAGCCAAGTATGTTTGTGCTTCTTGTTTTCAAAGAAAAGGGTTTTATAAAAACCTTCTACATAGTCCCAATAATTAAATTTGAAACTATGTTTTTGAGTAGGATGTAAAGCTTCCTTCTCAACAAGTGGAGATATTTCTCATTCTTCAAGAGATACAATCTTTTTGATTGTAAATTTTGAGTAAGCATACTCATTTTGCTGGGTATTTCTAGAAGTAAAATGCTCAGTAACAACACTTTCTAATGCTATAAGCACTTGTTCATTCTTGGTTTATAGGATCCATTTGAAAATGTTGCACTTGGAATGTATCTTTCCATAATAGTCCATTGATTATTTTTCCACTAGATATCAATTTCTTCTATAAGAAGAATTAGATCTCTATGATCATTTTTCTTAAAGAGTATATTACTCTTTTCTTCTGTTGCCATATTGGTGTAAGAAGTTTGATGAGAATCAGGAGTATCATCCTTTTCTTGTATTTTGTTTTTAAGAAAATTTTGGAAATCCCCATATAATGGATGATTTTAATCAAGAATATTACCTGATGAAATCCCAAAAATATTTTGAGCCATTAACTTTTGTTTGCCCTGTTGAGCAATTATATGTGGGGTTCTTCCCCTATTAAGGAAATAGGATCCTTTGTCTGGTTGACTCATATCTGAAATCATAAGAGGAATTATCTTGTTAAATAATCAGGCAAAATATTGTATTTTCCTTGTTTATAAATAATTTCAAAATCAAAAGGAGCTAAATATGCATGCCATCTAGCAAACATTTGTTTAGAAACATCATGTTTAAAATCCTTTTTAAAAATTCCTTTTACTGCTTAGCAATCTGTTTTTATAATAAACATTTGATTATACTGAAAAGTCTAAATTATTTACTTAAAGGGTTATGTTATCTTTATATAAAGATTATAATCGGTAAACATAAAGGTTATGACATAAATTTTAAAAAAACTTGGCGTGGATCTGGGTCAGACCCAACCCGCATGTGCCTAGTTGCATGGATCATGATCCATACACTTGATGCACACAAACACTACTCGAAAAAAAAAATATTTAGGTTCCAAATTGATAAAATGGACATAGTTTAGGTTGTAAAGTTTTTAGTGTAACTAATTCATGATTTCCTTTTACAATTAATTGTGGAAAATGTTTTTAATGGATTCCTTCCAGGTAAATCAATATCATTCTTGTTGGTCCCAAGTGGTCAGAGGTTCAGAGAGGGGGGTGAATGAACCTCTATCGATTTTTCGATTTTCAAAACTTTTCTGTATAACAGGTTCTTAATTCAAGGATGAATGCAGTAACCTGTCTCGATTTAGCAACGTGGCCAAAGGCTTACTCAGGTTTCTAACTCGGTATCACAGTATACAGCGGAATAAACTTGATAGAGTTTCTGTTTTGTAAAACCTGTTTTCTTTTCCAATATGAGTTTTAGCAGAATCCTTGAATAGAATGCTTATGATATGCTCAGCAAGATAGATATGCGATATATGTAGTGCAGCAATTAAATCAAAGCAATAAAACACTTATGGCTTATAGTGGTTCGAAGGTGGTGTAATCCTTCTACGTCCACTATACTCCACAAGGAGAAACTTTGTTAAGTCAGATTGATTTACAAGACCCTGCTTTACAATCCTCTTCACAACACAAGTTATACCTACAAGAATCCCAAATTCTTAGGTCACAAACACAGGGTACACAATCCCATACAGGGCAAATAGCCTATACAAAGACTAAAAACTTAGCAAAGATCCAATCCTATCAACTAAGTACACCGATTAAAACAACCTAGCGCACACAACACAAATGGTTAAAAGATACAAAAGTTTCTTCAACTATGGTGAAGTCAGTCTTGAACTTGATAGTTTTAACACTTGAAAGGTAGACTGTAACACCCCATTTTAAGAAAACACCCTGCATATGCATATTCTATGAAGTCTGATTTAGTTTCGTATTTGAATTTGTTAAAGTGTGAACTTTTATATTACTTAATGTTATGATCGATGATTTTAAAATTTTTATGATCCAATATCTTTCGAGATTTTAAGGATTTTACAGGATAACTTATGGAGGAAACCGAGCTCGATCTCCACTCACTCGACACATATGAACGGAAGTAAACGATAAGTTGTTAGTTAAATTTAAATGAATAATATGATATAAAGTTCATATGCTAATTTTATTCGTTACCACTTTCAAATGTTTTGTTTTATGAAATTTTACTTATGATCTTTATATGTGTTTTTATGAATCAAAACGTTTTACTTAAACAAGCATGCATTATAGTGAATATTAAAATAACCACAATACTTATTAATCTAAGTAAGTAAATTTTTAATACTTATTTTTATGCTATGTAATTTTCACATTTACATGAATTACACATTATACTATTATTGATAGTCTCTTCAATAATGTACACATATTTATATATATGTGTAATATAAGACACCAAAATATCAAGATAACAAATCAATTTAATGTATTATTATTTGAATCAAAATCTTACTTGTTAAGATATGACTAAGCAATCTATAGTCTAGACACCTAGCTTAGCCACCTCATCATCCTACTTCACCTTATAAAATTCATCACACCCATTACTTGATGATATTCCCCTTCTCGTCCAAACCATTGATATGAAGAGAACCAAAAATCAGCCATAAGTAGTTGAGATAGCAAGCAAAGAAAAGAAGAGAAACAATAGAGAGAAAAGATCAAACAAAATACACAAAGTTCTTCCTCACAAACCCTAAAGGTATTTTGGCTAAACTCTCATAATACTTTCATTAAATTCTCATGCTTTATGACTAATATCTTAGGTTAGAAAGTTCAAAGATGTTCTTTGGCAATTGGTTGGGAATTTTCTGTTGCTTGAATAGAGAAAGAAGTTGTTTCTAGGATGTACTTAAGGTTGTGCTCTATTTTTCTTCTATTTTGAAATTGTTCGAAAGATGTAGAAATTGAATTAGACTAAATCCTTTTAAAATGTTGTAATATACAAAGTCAAGAACAGTTCTGTTAAATTTCATAATATTTTGACTTGAATTCTATTTACTATGAATTTTCAAACATGACCTTGTTCTGTGACAAATTCGTTTTGTTTTTAGGTCTGAATCGAACAATTTTCTTGAGCTGTATCCTTGGAATTTATGTATAATCTTCTACTATGTTTTAGAAGCAGTCCTTAGGTACGTTCAGAAATTTAGTATGTATTTTTTTGAGTTTTTTACGATTTATGCTGAATTTTACAACATAGCCTGTTTTCTGCATAGACCATGTCCTGTTCTCAGTCTAATTCTAAAATTCATAACTATTTATTGAAATCATATTTATAAGCTATATTTTACTATGTTGTAGTAATTATTCTTAATAACATGATAAAATTTACCATGTAATTTTTGAAACCTTATGAGATTTATGGTGATTTTTTCAATAGAGTGTGTTTTTAGCATATATTATGTTCTGTTTTCGGCCTACTTAGAAAATTCATAACTCATTATGTGTATCTTATTTTCCGTTGATATTTTTATATGTCATAGTTGAATATGTCATCTCACTTCTGTAAAAATATGAAAGTATTTCATCAATCCTATAAGGAATGGTGAATTTTTCATTGAATGCTGTTTTTCAGCTGAAATTGAAGTGAAAAATTAGTTAAATGTGTGATTTTTAATTATTTGTACAAGCAGTTAAAATTTATGAAATTTCAGCATGTCATACTAACAGAAGGTATGTGATTATATGAATAATGTTGTGATTTTAGGAATTATATATGAATTATTAAAATTATTACATCTTTATGTGTCATTTTAGATCTAAAATTTACTAGTTTAAATGCTTAACAATTAAGTTATAATTATGATTATACTTTAGGTTAAAGTAACCTAATATAAAATACAAAAGATTATGTTATATGACATAAAGAGGCTAATCAATTAAGTGTGTCGAGCGTAGTTGAGACGGTCGGTGAATCTAGAAGCAATCCTCGCACAATCAAGTACAAGTGGGTAACTTTTACTCTCTATTATATGTTGATAATTGAATCGATAAGTTATGTATGAAAATCTACGACTGAAGTCCGTAGCTATAACCAGTATGTAACTTCCATACTGGGCGACGACCATAAGGGCGAGAGTGCCTGGTCAATGAAGTAAGGTTTAGTGGGTGAGCGACTCCCACATTCCTTTATGTTGACCATAAGGGTGAGAGTGCCTGGTCTATGTTTTTAGGGTGGCTAAGAACCACAAAATGTTTACAGGGTGGCTAAGAACCACAAAAATGTTTTCAGGATGGCTAAGAACCACAAAATATTTATAGGGTGGCTAAGAACCACAAAATATTTATAGGGTGGTTCTTAGCCACAAAATGTTTTCAGGGTGGCTAAGAACCACAAAATGTCTACAGGGTGGCTAAGAACCACAAAATATTTACAGGGTGGCTAAGAACCACATGTAGTACTTGCTTAATGATTTAATTGCTTCAATGTATTAGATAGTGAAGTTATCCCACTAGGATCCCTCTCCAGAGGTGTCTCATGATGCTACTTTTTATAATTTTCAGGCTCGGTAGATGATGACGTGGACGTATAGTAGGCTGGGCTGACTTCTCACTGTCTCTATAAAATTGTTCTAGAATAATGTTTCCTTTTGAGAACAATATGATGTTTATATATGTATAGTATGAAAAACTATGGGCCTAGACTTGTACCCTGTCCTATATATATATTTTGGTGTGTTATCTTAGATAGACTTTTGGTTTGAACATTTTAAGTAAAAATGTGGGTGAGACATGACTAGACTTGGTTTATAGATATATATATATATATATATATATGTTTATATGTTATGTTTTAAAAAAATTGAATAACTCTTGTGTCTTCATTTTAAGTCTTCCGTTGTATTTTAGAATGTAATTATAATTTCTTTAATTTCTAAATAAGTAAAGGGTGACGACCTATTTCCAATTAAAGAAGAACGGGGCGTTACATAAACTGCTTCAAAGGTTGAGTGACTGGGCTTGATAAGCTTGAGAAGAATAAGACTTGAGAAGTATATGTAATTCAAAGCTTCAGTTGGTCAGTTATCCAGTAGTCTTCATGGTCACTCTAATCCTCTATTTATATCAGTGGAAAAATGCCCATTGAAGAGAGACATTGTCTTTTTTCCATTTCAAAGTGATCTCGCAAATCTTCGTAATTAATGTGTCTGGGACAAACTAGATTGAAGATCATGTCCTTCTCTGATTTGCATTAATGGCGCCACTCCTCGGTTACAGAGCTTCTTGCAGAGCCGCGGATCTAAGTAGCATCGTCTTATTAGTTTGGCACCAACTTCTGTCTAACAGGTCCCCAGCAGGAGCCATCCTCGTACAACGTTCAATATACATTCCTCGTACTGTATTAAATGTGTAGGTTAGACTTATAGCTTTCTGATCAGCTTTCAGTGTTTGCTTACTGTAGGTGCCAGCTATCTAATTCTGAGTCAGCTTTCTGAGTCTGAGTCAGCTTTCAGTATCCCGATAAGCTCTCTGCTTCATCTGCTTACTGATCCTTCTTCTTCTTCCTAAGTTCAGAAAGATATTCCAAACAGTTTTCTTTTTTTTCCATAGTGCATAATTACAAATCAGAATCTAGACAGATGAACTTATATAATATAGTTCCACTTAAAAAGACGAGGGAAATGGGTACTCTAACTTTCTCTCTAAAGCTACATTGTCGCATCAAAATCTTAACAGAAATATCCCAAAATTTCCCCTTTTTTTATGATGACAAAACCAATTAACAAATAAGGATAAGTAGTATGAGCAAATGCACTTTACTGCAAGAAAGAAAGTACAAGAATAGTATTTTGTAAGCTTTACATGAATAACCAGCTTACAATATCATAAAACTGAATAAAAGAGAAAAGAGAAACCCTTTTTCAAAGAGAGAGCTTTCTTATCAAAACATTATGGTGAAGACAGTAAGCATCTCCCATCAGTTTTATTGATCGTCAAACGACAACCTCTTCTTGATCTGATCATGTTCTGGGCTTCTTGGTTGGCGCTGACTGGATGTTTCATACTCCGTTCCTTTCCACTAATTTAAGATGGAATCCTGATATGACTTTTGCAACTGTCTAGCTATCTTAGGGATTTGAATCCACCTCAGCCAAAAGTCTTGACAGTAAGGGACCTGATCACCTCTTTTAACTCTTCCAATCAGTGTCTGCTGCCATTCTAACCTTCCTTCTTTTGCCAGCTCTTCATACTTTTTCAGAGCTTTCTCACAAGTTTGGAAATTTTTTAAGAAGTTGAGTTTACATAGGTCTCTGAAGTATCTGAAATACTCTGACCTTTTGTGGAGGGTGATCTCCTCAAATTTCAGATTCCTATCTTTGGGTAAGTTGACCATTCTGAAGATAGCCATGTTCCAGTAGGCTGGGTCAATGATGTTTTCAGGTTTTTGATCAAGTAGAACAGAAACCTCAACTGGAACATTGTCATACACAAATTGTACAGATAATATTTTTTTAAGTTAAAATATTAATAAATGATATGATATTTGTATGTAAAGGTGATACTAATATAACATAAATGTTCTGTACCTGAATATAAATAAATAAATAAATATATATATATATATATGAATCCGGGTTAATTTGGATCGGCTCAGTTGCTCCATGAAACTGGTGCACACAAACGTACTCTAAGTTTAAAATATTCCGAAGATAGCCATGTTCTAGTAGACTGGGTCAATGATATTTTCAGGTTTCTGATCAAGTAGAACAGAAACCTCAGCTGGAACATTGTCATACACAAAATGTGGAGCTTCTTGATCAGGATAGGAGTGTCTCGAATCAGGTTGAGAAATTCCAGAGCCAAGAACTCCTAGTCTTGATATCCATTCATGCTTTTTCTTTCTTTTCCTTTCCTCATCCGCAGCTTTCAGTTGCCTCCACCTTTCTTCCGAAAGTGTATATTCTGCAGGTTTGGCTTTGGGATCAGCAACTTGTTGTCTGCTACTTTTTCTTCCTCCTCTTGATACTTGTTATTTATGATAACCTTTCCTGATGGGAACATCAGTAACCTGTGGTGTAGTACTGTCTGCTGTCTAATTCCGAGCATCCCTCGTACCTTCTCCACCTCCATCATTTCTTCATTTGGGGTCAACATCCTGACCATGCCCAGAGTCAAATCTCTTCCTTTTTTTCATCTGGAAAGAGGAACCTGATCTTCTTCATTGATCTCTCTGGTTGTAGCTTCAATTATGGCAGTGTCGGGCTCTGTCTGTTTCTGCTTCCCGTTACCTTTCCCCTTTTTTGCATCATCAACCTGTATGACGCGGCGGTTGGTAATTTCAGCAGCTTCAACAGGATGAAGTTTGATTAAAATAGCCCTAACCTCTCCTATCAGCATTTCAAGGGTGTGAAACCCTGTCTTAAGGCTTTTGATGTCACTGTCTTGCGAAGATATATTCTTTTGCATGTTTTGCAACACGACCCCATGAGTAGCCTGAGTGTCTTTTAATTCTGTGATCTCCGATGTCAGAGTATTAGACGCATTTTTCTGTCTGGCCTCGAATGTGGCTCGTGATCTGTTTTGGCTATTGAATTCAGCATTCAGCTTCTCTTGGATTTTGCCTGGTAGCTTAGAAAGTTCCTTCCTTATCTCATCCAAATTAGTAGTGGGTTGGTTGTTATTGGTCTGAATGGTAGCAGCCATAACCATCTCATGTGCTTGAATGGCTCTTGCTAACCCTTGGACAACATTCATCACACTATGAAGAGAAGCTTCATGAGAGTCAGCAGAAGTCTCAACCCCAACCTCTGGTCTTTATTCCTGAGAAGTTGATAAGACCAGGGCCTGATTGTCTTTTGCCTTTTGCTCAGCATCAGCTTGCTCCTTTAATCTGGCTTTTTCTGCAGCTATTTGTATCATCCTCTCCTCAATAGTCATGTTGATTTTCCCTGAAAAGGAGATTAAGGGAGTGTCTGGTTCATCATCACTGTCACTTGATGAGTCATCACCGCTATTATCAGGAGTGGGAGCAGCAATGGCTAGTTCTTTGCCTTTTGTAGAAGCATCATCCCTGTTGGATGTCCCTTCTACATCCTCTGCAGGAGCTGTCTCAACAACATCCGTGCCCGAGGTCATTTTTTAGGCAACTATATCTACAGCTTGCTTGGCGTAACGACGTTCTCAACAGTATCCACAACAACCTGATCACCCTCAACAACTTGTTCAGGTACATCATTTGTGTCATCGGGTTTATTAGTATCCTCAGCTAGAATCTGATTCTCTTCTGCAACTTGGTCAGATACAGTGATTACTTCATTGGAAATAACATCAACTTGTCTAGCTGCTACATCCTCATTGACCTTAGCTACTTGAATAAATGCAATATCAGTCACCTCAGTAGCCTCCTCAATTGCTTTATCAGCCATCTGACCGACTTTAGAAATGTGTATAGTGTCAGTAGTTACTTCGGCAACTGGATTTTCAGCAGCTTCCCCCTCAATTGCATTTTGTTGGTAGCAATTTACAAGACTTGATCTGCAATGAAGTTGAGCAGATCCCCATCTGATACTTCTTCTTCCACTACTCCAGTAGTAACCTGAGCTTGTTCTAGCTCTGCAAACTGTGTTGCTGTATCGGCTAGCACAGGGAGCCCTGCCTTTGCAACTTCCTCCGGGGCTACTTCATCAGCAACTTCAGTCTCAACTTGTTGACACACATCATGAATTATGGAGGATGGACCTCTCTCAACAGATTCCTCAATGAAGATAGGTGAGGTAGAGTAGTCCAGTATCTGCATATCAGCATCCATCGTGTCGAGATTAGTTATTGGGAAGAGGGCTGTCATACCTGAGTATATCGGCGATTCATGGGCCTCAGCAGCTTTGGAGCTTGATTCTCCTAGCTGCAGCACTCTAGAGGGTATATAGAATTGAGTTGTGTTTGTTTCAATCCCTTGCTGCAGCACTCTAGAGGGTATATAGAATTGAGTTGTGTTTGTTTCAATCCCTTGCTGCAGCATCCTTCTATTAGCTTCCTCCTCCGAACATATAGCTAACTGAGCTCTCGCCAGCTCTAACTCTAATGAGTTCCTAACAGTCTCGGTGCTGAGGCTCATTGAAGTGTTATCTGCCTCAGCCTTCATCAACTGTTCCCTCATCATCTCTTCATGTTGAGCTGTCCAGTAGGCATTCAAAAGATCCAGCCTCTCTTCAATGGGATTGACAAATCCTTCAACATGATGCTCTATGAATTTTAATCCAAGAAAGGGTAGGAGTCCCTATTTGGTGTCTTCTTGATCAGCAAAATTCTTTATCCAAGAGAGAATAAGATCTTCTACATCAATCCAGTCTTCCAATGCAACTAGTTCCCTTGCTGATCCCAGTCTCATCTCTCGCCAGTGATCATAGATAGTGACGAGTTTCTTGAAGATTAATTCTGCAGATTCTTTTAGTACTTCATCAGCATCTTCAGTACTGATGGAGTCAAAAGATGTTTTTACTCTGTTAAGAGTATCAATCTTCTTCCATTTCCTTGTTCTTACTAATCTACTTACGTAGGTGCCATCAGAGGTTCTGATCAATCTTCTTCGCTTCCTTGAGACAGGGACTTCTGCTGCAGTGACCTCTGCCACATCATCTTCCTCATTTTCATCCTCAGGTCGAGTCACTATTGGGACAACATCCTGATCTTTGGTTGAAAAGGCAGGATCCTGTTGATTTTGAGTTACACTCGATACTGCATGTTCTGTTTTTAGATCCTGCTGGTGGTTTTCAACTGAAAAGGCTTCATGCTCTAGAGTCACTAAGGGTACTACATCAATAGTTGTGGCCTGCTCAGTAAAGATATCATCAGCAGGTGTGATGACTCAGGGTTCAAAAGAGATAAGAGTCTCTTCTTCTGATTCAATATCCTACAACCTGAGGGTTGGTGCAGGCTTCTTCTTCTTTGTGACACGAGCAACCTCTTTCCCTTTTTTCTTCTTAGAAGGGGCTACTTCTTTCTGTTTCTTCTGCTTTGGTGGAGCAATATCTTTCTTAGCTCCTGTCTTTTTCACTCCAAGGTACCATCCTGACGCATAAGGAACCTTTCTCTCCAAATGAATCTTCTTGTAACTCAGGATAGAAGAGATAACAATCCCAAATCCTCTTTCTGATGAGTTTTTTGTAGCTTCCTCCCATATCCTCTGAAACAAGATATTTGCCCAGTTTACTCTCTCTTCACGAACCCCAGCAATCATCATTCTGAATCTTGTGGTTGTGCACTCGTCAAAACTTCCACACCGTCCCTCAACGGTGTGGACTAAAATGCCATGCAGAAGCTCATATGCAGGCTTAAGCTTCTTCTTCCCAAAATTTCCAGTGAAGATTTCTTCCACTGAATCCAGCTTGAACTGGTTCCAGCTTTCCTCCAGATATTATGACCCATAAGAGACAAGATCAGAATATGTCATTCCTGTGTTTGAGATGCTGAAGGTTTTAGCAATGTCTTCAGTAGTGAAGGTATGGACTTTCTCAACATCTTTACCAATCTTGAAGGTGATGGTTTTCTCATCCTTGGACAATGTAGCAAATGTGTAGAATTTCACCACTGACAGGGCAGAGTACCCTTGTAGCACCCCGGATCAAAATGAGCATAATTGAATAATTAAATATTTGAACCCCGACTTAATAATTATGTGCGTATGTTTTGACTGTTTAATTTAGTACGTGCGTTTCAAATACTTGGTTAATGCCGGTTTTAGTTTTAGATGGGTATATTTTTCGTGACATGGAACCTAGAATATGATTTTACCAAGAGATTCGTATCGGAAATATGAGAAAATAGAAACAAACTAGAGGTCAATCGGAGACCCGTAGTTCAACTGACGAAGGAAAGGGTAAAATTTTGATAAAAGGTAAAAATAAAAATAATATTTTAATGAAAAGTAAAATTGAGATATTTTTGGTAAATAGTAACTTTTCAACGATAAAAAGGTAAATTCCAAAATTTATAAATAGGAGCTCATAATTTTCAAAACTTATACGTTTTCAAAGCCGACGACCCGAGCGACGCTCGCGATGCAAACACGTAAGTTCTCTTTCTTTTCTTTTCCTTTACGTTTTTAATTTCCGCCGACGCCGGAGCGCCGCCGCCGCCGTCGCCAGAGCCGCTGCCGCCGTCGCCGCCGGCTAGCAGTGGTGCTGGTGGTGGTGTGCCGGGCGTCGGGTGCACGCCGGGTTGTGCGTCCGGTCGGGCGTCGGGTGCGCGCCGGGTGCTGGGTGCCGGGTGTGCGTCGGGTGCGTGCCGGGTACCGGGTGCCGGGTGTGCGTCGGGTGCGTGTCGGGTGCCGGGTGTGCGCCGGGTGCCGAGTATCAGGTGTGCGCCGGGTGCCAGGTACGCGCAGGCACGAGCGCTGGGGGTCTAGCATGCGCGGGTGACGGGGACCGGGTGGTTGAGGAAACCTGGTAGTTGCCGGGTGATGCGCGAGCCGTCGGGTTCGTTTTCGCCCGACGCCGGGTGCTCGCGAGCCCCGGAACACGTAATGCCGTATTTTCGATCCATCGTATCGTTAACGAACATTTTTTCGTCAGAACCCTTTACAGCTTTAATTATACTGTATTTAAGACCTAAGAAACACCGTAAATGTGTAGGCTACTTGTTGGACTAGTCTTGGAAGTTTTGGGTTGTTGGACGTACTGTTCTATCTACTCACGCGGTAACCACTATACGAGGTGGGGGTAAACTCTAAACCCTAATCTTTGTGTTTCCATTAACGAATGCATGAGTGACGATATATGAACGATATGAATGGTGAACTTAAGTGTGTTGAGATAAATGCTATGATTATATGATGTGTTCGGTGGGGGTAACTTCTAAACTCAAAACCCTTATGTTTCCATAACTAAATGCTGTGATTTTATGATGTGTTCGGTGAAGATAACTTCTAAACTCATGTGTTTACTGTTTTCCCTACTTGATTTATGAAATGTTGAACCCTATTTACTGTGAATGTTGTGTGCGTATTGTTTTATTGTGGGGAAGGGATAGGGTGGTCCGTAAGTACACCGTTAGAGATGGACAAGGTGGTCCGTGAATACACCGCTAGGTATAGGGACTAGGTGGTCCGTGAATACACCGCTAGGAAGGGACAGGGTGGTCCGTGAATACGCCGCTACCTGGAAATGGGCTGGGAAATGGCTAGGTCGTCCGTTAAGAAAACGATGATGTGTTTATTTGCCGAACGTATATATATGATTGATCTGTGTGTCTGCTTAATAATATTAAAACTTGGAGATTGTATCCACGAGTGTATTCAACGCACTCACCCCCCACCTGTACTCACACTATAGGAGAAGAAGAGAATCTTGACGCGTAGAGAGAGGGGTGCCCTATCAGCCGAGTCCATCTTCCAGTTTTACCTTTTTAAAGATATGTTGCCCGATTGTAAAAGAAAACTGTTCTTCTTCTTTGTAAAGGATCCTGATGTTTTTCCGCTGCTATGTAAAATGGTTTTATTTCGGCTAGACGCCGAGGGTTTTGTATTTGTAAAATCGTCTCCCATCTCTTTCAAAGGATTTCTATTTTATTTCATGTACGTCTTTTTCCCCTTCTTTCTTCACGCCCGCAAGAAAAACTCTGATATTTTGACCGAAAGATTTTGGGGCGTGACAACCCTGTGTAAGTTGTGGTCAACAGCCCATCAAGTATGTTATTGATGATGTGATCCTAGACTTTGATGAGAAGATCTTTGTCTTTATAAGGAGACTCGTCTCCTAGTAGCATAAAGACATTCATTAGCCTTCCTTCAACAACTTTGGTTTCTCTTGCCTTGGCCATGGTAGGTTTTGGAAGAATTTTGAGAGATGGAAAGCGAAGATTTCGTTTTGCAGAGAGAAGGTTAGAAGGTTTGAATGAGAGAGAAATGTGAATGTAGAGAGAGACACAAGTGTTTTTTAGCGGTTTAAGTACTTTTTCTTGATTTGAAACCATTCAACGGTTAAGATTGAGAAGATCAAGGGGCGGTTTTGATAGATGGTTGAGATGTAGATAGTAGAGTGGCAGATCCGTAAATATCTGAGATTGTGTCAGACAGAAAACCGCACATTTCTCTCTTTCTTCTAAAAAGGTGATTGTTGTATTTAATGCAATTGTCAAAGTGTTGTTGTTGGTCCCAAGAGGTCTCATAGGTTCAGAGGGAGGAGTGAATGAACCTCTATCAATTTTTGAAAACTCTTTTAAAACTTTTTTGTATAATAGGTTCCTAATTCACTGATGGAAGTAGTAACCTGTCTCGAATCAGTAACCTGGCCAAAGACTGATTCAAGTTCCTGACTCGGTATCAGATTGCAGCGGAATAAACTTAGATAGAGTTTCTATTTTGTAAACCAATTTCCTTTTCAAATATGATTTTACCAAAGTCTTTTCACAGGATGCTTGTGATATGCAATAAGATAGATATAACAAGATAAGAGCAATGCAATAAGTAAATCAAAGTAATAAACACTTATGGTTTATAGTGGTTCGAAAGTGGTGTAAGCCTTCTACATCCACTCTCCTCCTTCCCATATAAGGAACTTTGTTAGGTCAGTTCGAATTTCAAGCCCAGCTTTACAAACATCTTTCTAAAAAACTATACCTACAGAATCCCAGATTCTTAGGTCTCAAACCCACACAAGGTACACAAACCCACACAGGGTACACAATCCCACACAGGACAAGTAGCCTATCTCTAGACTACACACATAGCAATGATCCAATCCTATCAACTAAGTTACACCATAAAACCACCTAGCGCACACAACACAATGGTTAAAAGATAAAAGGTTTCTTCAACTGGTGCGAAGCAGTCTTGATCTCTAAAAGCTCCAATGTTATGGTAGACTGTTCCTGGAAGGTTGAGTGACTGAACATGTATAAGCTTGAGAAGCTTTGGAATATATCTGAGTTTCCTCTCGACTCTGTTCAGCAATTTCTTCAATCAACCACACCTTCTATTTATAGATCTTGAGAATATATCCGTTGGAAAGTATCCGTTGAAGGGGAACACTTCTCCACCTTGAATTGAAGCTTGATCTCCAAGATCTTATTTGTGGCCGCATTAAATGCTTCTGAGTTTCTCCTGACATGTGCATTTAATGCGCCCATCATCTTTGACTTGTCATGCAACGCGTAGCTACTCTAGTTGATAGATAGCTTTGCTTTTTCTTTGAGTTGCATGATCTTCCTCGTGCTAAGATCAAGGTAGTACTTGTCTTTGTGCAGTAGATCCGTTGGCTACTTCCTATCATTTCCTCAGGTTGTTATAGCTTCTTTCTGTGAGCTGTTTCATGCCTGCTGCTTCCTGCATGCTTGCTGCTCCATTCAGCTTTTTGTTCACTGCTTGCTGCTACAGACTTATTCTTAACATCCTGCTTGCTGCTTCATTCAACTTACTTCTTCTTTCAGCCTATTGCATGCTTCTTTCTTTAGTTTTCGTGCATGTTGTCTCCTTCTTGCAGCATCTTATCTGCTCCAAATACAGATACTCTCTTCAGCTTGCTGTTTTCCTACAGCTTGTTCACTCTTAGAAGATGTGATCCTGTTTCTTCTAAGGTTGGTTTTCCTTCTTACTAGGAAAACCATTACATGATCTCTTAACTTAGAGTCATGTAGACAGTATGGAAACTGGACACTGACATCCCTAATCAAACTATTTTTGTCTCATCAATATAACTACTGAAATATCCCAACTATTTCCCCCTTTATATTGATGATGACAAAACATAATAAAGGAAATTGTCATTTAAAATATTGAGTGCTCTATATTGAAACTGAGTATATGTACAATTACAAGTTCGTCTAAGAACAAATGTAAATTTAAGTAAGCTGCTACATCTTTATCAAGCTTTAGCTTCCTTCTTCAGTTTCTGACAGTTTGATGTTTCCATACTATTCCACCAGGAATGTACTTTCTCTTCCTCTATCATCTCTGATCTGTGTGAAGCGTCTTCTTTCAAAACAGACATCTTGCTGCATCTTCTTGGTCGATCAGCTTGCTGCATCAGCGATGATAGGTGCTTCCTGATTGTCATAGTCTGCTTCCCCCTTGCTATAAAGCTTCAACAATGACTCTTGACTTGTAACTCTTCCTCATTTTTATCATCATCCTAAAGTTTGCTGCTCAGGGGTGGAGTTATAATGCCAAATATGGCAATCCAGGTTCCTCTTGTCTAATAATTGTTGTTCAAAACTAAAACAACAATTTGTCTCTTCCGAGGTTTCTCTTTCTTATTCCTACCCAAGGGAATAAGACCGAGAGAGAGAGAGGTGTCAGGAGGTCAGGTACTTGATCGGTGGATGATCAGTTACTTGTGTAGCTTCGTCAATGTCTAGGGTACGTTCACCTTGGATCTTGATCTGCTGGTCTGGTTTTCCCTTCACCGCATTTTTAGTGCTAGTAAGGATTCATTTCTTTACCCAGTGACCAGCTCAAAGCTGCTGACACAGTATCCTTAGACAATCAATCAGCTTGCTGACAGCCTTTGAGAGACACCTACTGCTTTTTTATTTTATTTTCATGAATGACAGCAGGTGTCTTCTCTGTCCAAAGATTGGTCCTTAATGAATAACTTCCACATCATCCTTTGATGTGGAAGACTTCCTCATGGGCTTCAGTCCCATATCTTCTCGGAGTTGAGGAAGTCAGACCTGTGTCAGATAAACGAGGGTGTATGCGCGCCCTTTGTTTATCGTTCTCTCCTCTTCTTTATCTTCAATCATCTTGAAAAGGAGATTACGAGGGATCTTCGGCAACTCGAACATCCTTCTGATAGCATCCATTTCATAGAGGATGTCCTTCCTTCGTATGAGAGTCGCGGGGTTGATGGGATAAGTTTGAACACCCGTGATGACCTCTTCATCACCCCTTGAAACCTTCATTCTCTTCCTAGTCATCCGAGATTTCTTGTCTTCTTTTTCTTCTACTCTATCTTCATCATCTTTTTCTCCTCTTTCTGGAATCTTCATCACCATACAAATTGATGTAACTTTACTTTTTATGTAGAGTATATGGGCGCTCATGCTTTAATGAGAAGCGTTTGAGGAAGAGTGATGAAAGCCTCTGGTATAAATAGGCAAATGTGAGCGATTTTTTTAATCGACTGTTAGGAGATGAAACGCATGATCTGACGGTTGATTCAAAAAGGTGGAGGGGCCTTTTTGTAAAAGATGGTCTTCTAGAAACGCCGCCGGTTATACTTCCAAAAAGGTTGAATATGTCTTCACATAGATTTGATTGACCATCTTTCTATCTTCTGGAAAGTTAGATTTTGCTCTGTTGTGATTTGATTGATAGCTGCTTCTATAGATCTTATGTACATGGCTATATCTCTTGGATTGATGTCGTAGAATCCTGACACTACTTGATGGTACCACTTGATGGTTGCACTTGTTGATAGTTGATACCACTTGTTGTTCTTAAGATAAAGGATATAACATCCTTTCTGGATTCTTCTGAAGGGGCTTGCCTTAGCATCATATCTTGTCTCTTAAAGTTCACTGTCTATCTCTTCGGCAACCTGTTCAGGCACAGTGATTACTTCTTTTGGTCTTTCAGCATCCTGCTTCAGTAGTTGCTTCTTTAGTGACTTTAGCTACTATAAAAGGTGTAGCTTTAGTTACTTCAGCAACCTCCTTAGTTTCTTCCTTAGTTACTTCAGCTACTATAAAAGGTGTAGCTTTAGTCACTTCAGCAACCTGACAATCATGACTGTTTATTGATGATATGGCTGCTTGAGATTTTGACACAACTTGCTATATTGCTTGAGTTCTGAGTGTGTATACTGTTTGAATCAGTGGGATCTTTTGCATTTTAAACTTTGTGGCAAACAGTATTTCCCCCCTTAGTTCATGCATTCTTCTCTCTGATGAGGTTTCTAGAAAATTAAGGAAGTCATTGAGCTTCCTTATGTTGAGGTGTCATCTCTCCTTTTTAGCATCCTCAGTCACAGCTTGTTGAGTTTGATCAGTTTCCTGTTTGAGAATCCTCTTCCTAACACAAAACAACTTCCTACAAAATCTCAAATTATATGTGTCAGATGATTTTGAATAACCAGAGATATGAAGTGTGTTTGTGCTCGTGCTGGAGAATAAGTTTTGGTCTTAAAAAGAAAAGGTTTTTCTAAAGTAGAAACGGGTGGATTTGGGTAGGTTACCAGATGAGTTGGCATTTAACCCAACTTGCTTTGATACCACTTGTTGGTCCCAAGAGGTCTCATAGGTTCAGAGAGGGGGTGAATGAACCTCTATCAATTTTTGAAAACTCTTTAAAAACTTTTTTGTATAACAGGTTCATGATTCACTGATGGAAGCAGTAACCTGTCTCGAATCAGTAACCTAGCCAAAGGCTGATTCAGGTTCCTAACTCAGTATCAGATTGCAACGGAATAAATTTAGATAGAGTTTCTGTTTTTGCAAACCAGTTTCCTTTTCAAATATGATTTTAGCAAAGTCTTTTCACAGGATGCTTGTGATATGCAGTAAGATAGATATAACAAGATAAGAGCAATGCAATAAGTAAATCAAAGTAATAAACACTTATGGTTTATAGTGGTTCGGAGGTGGTGTAAGCCTTCTACGTCCACTCTACTCATTTCCAGATGAGGAACTTCGTTAGGTCAGTTCGAATTACAAGCCTAGCTTTACAAACATCTTCCTAACAAGCTATAGTTAAAGAATCCCAGATTTTTTGGTCTCAAACCCACACAGAGTACACAAACCCACATAGGGTACACAATCCCACACAAGGCAAGTAGCCTATCTCTAGACTACACACCTAGCAAGGATCCAATCCTATCAACTAAGTTACACCATAAAACAACCTAGCGCACACAACACAATGGTTTAAAGATAAAAGGTTTCTTCAACTGGTGCGAAACAGTCTTGATCTCTGAAATCTCCAATACTATGGTAGACTGCTCCTGGAAGGTTGGGTGGCTGAACATGTCTAAGCTTGAGAAGCTTTGGAATATATCTGAGTTTCCTCTGGACTCTGTTCAGCAATTTCTTCAATCAGCCACACCTTCTATTTATAAATCTTGAAAATATATCCGTTGGAAAGTGTGAGACCCAAACCCCTCGTTACTTATTGACCAATACGTCTCATGCATCATATGCATATATTATTGTTTATGTGCTACTTGTGATCTTGCATTATTATATTTGGCTTTCAAATATTGAATTATTTATATGCTCTTACATAATTGGTATTGAGAAAACCCTATCATAATTGGTTGAGACTTTAATAATGTTCAAGTTCATAATGTAAATTGTTTAATTATTAGTATTAATAATTAATTACACAATTTTATATTAATTATATATATATATATATAAATGTGGGTAATAGTATATATACATATATATATATATATACATACTCGTAAGTGTGTATGTGCATGTTATATAAAGTTGACTAATATTATTATAATATATATATATAGAGATAAGTAGCACATGTATATATATTGGTGAGTACGCATATTTATATATATTATATATATATGTGGGTCATTAGTAGTTTATGTATAGTTAACTGCATATAATAATAATGTTAATATATGTATTGTTATACGTGTGATGGCAGAAGCTTGCCACCATATTATAAATAATAAAACAGAAACTTACAAAGTACATTATTGAATAGGCGGCGGATGGGAGATTTATATATATATATATATATATATATAAAGTATGAATGTTTCGTTCATTTTTCATAATGCCAATTTTAACCCTCCTACATAATTAAATCAAATCAAATTAAATTAGAGTTCTAATGAAAGAAAACTGTTTATTAGGGATAGTAATGTAATTTAATATTTATTTAATTTTTATATTTGATTATAAAAAACAAGAGTCCTTTATATTTCAAACTCTTCTAAAAAAAAGTTACATGTTTTGATTATTTTTCTTTTGTAATCTTGAACATTTTGAATCTTAAACTAAAATTAGTCTTATATTAATATATATTTAAAGAGCTTTTCAATGATATATTATAAGCATATTTTTGAATAATATTAATTTATATGAAAATTAATATACACCCAGTTCTTTAAAATTCAATGACAAATTTAATTTAATTTGATTTAATATGATGGTTATTAAAAGAAAAAAAAAAGATTTAGTTTATATATATGAAATCGAAGACATAGGGAATGCTTATTGGTTATAGAAAGTGATATTAATGTATTGTCCATTTTACATAATGCCAATTTTAACCCTCCTACATAATTAAATCAAATCAAATTAAATTAGAGTCCTAATAAAAGAAAACTCTTTATTAGGGATAGTAATGTAATTTAATATTTATTTTATTTTTTTATTTGATTATAAAAAATAAGAGTCCTTTATATTTCAAACTCTTCTTAAAAAATTTACATGTTTTGATTATTTTTCTTTTGTAATCTTGAACATTTTGAATCTTAAACTAAAATTAGTCTTATATTAATATATATATTTAAAGAGCTTTTCAATGATAATATAAGCATATTTTTCAATAATATCAATTTATACGAAAATTAATATACATCCAATTCTTTAAAATTCAATGACAAATTTAATTTAATTTTATTTAATATGAAGGTTAATAAAAGAAAAAAAAGATTTAGTTTATATATGAAATCGAAGACATAGGGAATTCTTATCGGTTACAGAAAGTGATATTAAAAAAATTGTCTCTTTTATATTTCATATAAACAATTAGGTTGAAATCGATTTTTATTTATTTATTTAAAATAATTGTATCTACGCGTGACAACAACAGTGATGATTGTTTTCTATGTTGGTTATAATTGATCACATGATTAATATTAAGACCTTTTTTTATGATATTCAAAAAGTATATATATTTGTCTAATCTTAATGTTGCCATTTATAATCAAACCAAGTAAAATGATGTATCAGAAGACATTTCTTTTCGGCTATTTACATGAGTGTATCAATCAGAGTTCCACCGAAGAGAAAATAGAACAAAAAACATTTTAAAAGAGGGAGTGAGATTGAGCAATGATCAAAGGAAAGAAAAATCGATAAAGTAGATGAGTTCTTTTTGTAGGTTGTATGATTTTTTAGAGAGTACGTAATTGTATGAAGGGATTTTGTAAGTTGTAAATAAAAATGTTTATATTTTTAAGGAGGTCGATTTTGTAAAAATTGGATGGTGGAGATAAATAATGGAGTTGTATTCAAAACTTCCATTAACAATATTTTGACTTAATTATGAAACCAATTTATTATAACTCTAATTTAAAATCCTAACTAATGCTTAGTAAATTAAAATCCTAATAAAAAAAAATTCTCCATATCTAATTTAATTAGAATTTCATTAGAACTTTAATTTAGAGTCTTAATGAATGAAAACACTTTATATCTAATTGCATTAGAAGTTTATTAGGATTCTAATTTAATATGAACACATTATATATAAATATATATATATATATATGACATACTTGTATTACTCATACAACAACATAACATGTACCATTGGCAAGAGCACGATTATATTACGATTATCTCATCAAGGTTTTAATTATTGGTGATAGTGGTTTGTCTTCAAATTTATTTTATGTTTTTTTGTGATCAGTGTGAAATTCATGAGGATTGTATATTTTCGTTATTTTTTCTTGCATGACCTTTTCTTGAATTCCGTTTTCCCTAATTTTCATATATTGTGGGTTTTAATTAGTTTTTTTTCAATTTTTTTAGTAAAAGAATACTGCTGCATAGTCAATAAATGATGAAATCTGTCATTATTCCTTGATTATTTTTTATTAATATTATAATCTTTGTAAATGTAATTAAAGTATCCCCTCGTACAGGATTCCCCCGTAATGGCCATGAATGATTGCTCCTGGAGTGGCCAAATAGGGCTTAGCTGATCGTATTACTAAACATACTAATATATTTAGGCATAAAAATGAATCGACTGCCATATTTTTCTTTGAATTAATTCATTTAAGAACAAAATCAATAAGAAAATTAGTAACCAAGTAGTGAAAGTTGTATAAATCTTTTTCTGTAAAATATAGTATTTCAAATATTTTAATGATTATAATTTTTATGTTGAAAACTCAAACTACTGATGTAGAACTCCAAACCAAGAAAAGTATAATGATAAGCTCACTGCAAACACACATAAATAGCACAAAAATTCAAATGAGACTACAACTTTTTTTTTGGGCAAAATAAAGTTTTATTCCAAAGGAAAAAAGATCTTGGATACAAGGTGTACCAAAGATAAAAAGATGAGTACAAAGTGGTACATTCCAAATACGAACTTAACAATCTAAGAATCCTACTCACCAAATTAAGAATTAATGTAAAAACTTTAATTGGACATACCTACCAATTTGTTTCGATAAAGATATAATTTCTCAAGGAAGGTAAGATTTCCAATATGTTTTGCTATGTGACCTGTATTATATATGAATAATATATATAATAAAGAAAAAGTTTAGATATTAAAAATACAGTATTATCGTCAGGGCGCAGCTTAATCATGATAAATTTCTAAGTAAAACACTTGAAAAGATCACAGCTTGAAATTATTTTGACCAAACTCCTAATTTCTCTGTGGTATAAAGTTGAAAATTTTCAATTTTGGCTATACTATAACTTAGATATACTATTTTATTTTATGTGGCAGTAAAAAAATAATATAGTATTAATTACCCGATTTTAAGTAGTTAAGTAATTTCAATTATGTTGGTAATACGTCTATTTGTGACAATAATAATTTTTACGAACTTAACTAATTGTACAAATAGATTTATCAAATCTTAAAATCTTCAACTACATCCAATAATTTTAATTTGTAGTACGATGACAAATTTAAAAAAAAAGATTTATAAACATAACGAAAACTTATTTCTAAAATTTTTAGTAACTCCTTTTTTTTAAATATAGTCAAGGAAAAGTGGTGATGTCTGAGACGAGTGGAATTGATACTAATCCTAAAATTGGTGACATTCGTAAGGTCTAATCATTCTTTGTTAGAATTAAATTTGTTTATATTTTTATTTTATCTTCATTTATTATTATTTAACCTTCTTGGATTTAATTTTTTTTTTGAATGATTGTATGTTTGAACAGTCGATGCCAAATATATATGGTGTCAAAGGAAACTTGCTGGACAAAAGAAAAGATATGCAAATCTTAATGATGCTAAGAAAAAAAAACTATGTAGAACATGTTTTGCAGAATCATGAAAAGAGACAAGCAAATTTATAGGTTTAAGCGAATCTAAGTAACTCTGAAGGTATATTTTTTTAATATTCTTTAAATTTTTTATTGAAGTACATTTTTCATATAAAATTGAAAATTATATATTAATATATTTACCTTATTATGAATTTTAATGTTAGGGGAACATAAACTAAAAAAAATGCCAAGTTGCATTCATTGTGGAGCAACAAGATTTGAGTATGAGCCTCCCACGTTTTTTTGTGATAATGGAAAAGTTAAACTTGCAGCTTCAAAAGTTCCAGAGAAATTGTACAAACTATACACTTCTCAATCGGAAGAATCTGTTGATTTTCGAAAAAATATACGTTCATCCAATTCCATATTCTCATTCACTTCATTTGGAGTGAAGTTGGATAAATAGCTTGCTTCAGCACGACAAGGAGTTTTCACTTTTCGAGTACAAGGAATGATTTATCACAATCTCCCAAGTTTGAGTCTTAATGGAAACAAACCAGCTAATTTTCAATTATAATCAATGGGTGGTTCCCTACAATCCATATTTGTTATCCAGATATAACTATCACATCAATATTGAGATATGCTCGGGGGTGATGGCTGTGAAGGACCTTCACAAGTATATTTACAAAGGTCATGATAGAGTGACAGTTAATCTAACCCAAAATAATGGTGAAAATGTGATCGATGAAATCAAACAATTCCAAGATGCAAGATGAGTGTCGGCTCATGAGGCATTATGGAGAATTTTTGAATTCAATTTAAATGAGATATACCTTGCAGTTTTCAACTTACAACTTCATCTGCCAAAAAAATATTCTGTCACATATTGGAATAATCGAAATTTGGAAAAATTATTGGCAGATGATTATACTTCCAAAACGATGCTCACAAAATATTTTCTACATGCGCTCAATGTGAAAAGGCTAAACAATATCTGTATAAAGAGTTTTCAGAGCATTATGTGTGGGATAGAAAAAACAAATGTTGGAGAGAAAGGAAAAAAAGAGAGGTGATTGGATGTATTAATGCAGTAAATCTCACAGAAGGAGAAAGATACTATCTTCGATTACTCTTGAATCATGTGAAAGTACCAACATTTTTGAGTATTTGTTGACAACAGATGGTGTGCAATGCTCAACATTTAAAGAATATGCACAAAAAAAGGATTACTTGAAGCAGATGAAAGCATTTTTGAATGTTTAAATAAAGCAATAACATTTCAAATGCCACATGAGTTACGAAGACTTTTGTAATAATATTGGTATTTTGTACACCAACAGATGTCAAAGCTCTATGGGATACATATTTCAATGCAATGTCTGAAGATTTCAAAAAAGAAGTAAACACATCGTCATCTTATAGGGTAGCGAAAACCTTGAAGAGTGTTAATTTTTTTTGGAGAGTATGGGAAAAAGGTATAAATTTGTATGATATCCCAATCACTGCTATGGAAATTGACGATATAGAAGGAGAATGTGAAAGAGAATTACGAGAAGAATTGTCTGTTGAAATTCCTCCTGAAGATCGTGAAGATGAAACAAAGTTGAATGCTGATCAACATATGGTTTACCTTAATATTAGAATCTATTGAAAAAGAAAATGGGGGAGTTTTATTCATTGATGGACCAGAGGGGAATGACAAGACATTTTTATACCGTACGTTGTTAGCCCATCTTAGATCCAAAAATCAAATAGCTATAGCGACTGCCACATCTGGAGTAGCAGTCGTATTGATGCCAGGAGGAAGAACAGCACATTCACGATTCAAAATACTAATAAATATTGATGAAAACAGTAAATGTTCTATTTCCAAATAAAGTGGTGTCGTAGAATTATTGCGTAAAGCAAATTTGATTTTATGGGATGAAGCTCCAATGGCAAAACGATGGGCAATTGAAAATGTGGATACATTACTGAAGGATGTTACTGGAAATGATAAAGATTTCGGTGGAAAAGTGATAGTTTTTGGAGGAGATTTTAGACAAGTTTTACCTATTGTCCCAAGGGCAACAATTTTACAAATAATTTCTGCTAGCATGGTCCAATCATATCTGTGGCCAAGAATGCAGAAAATATTGTTATCTAAAAATATGAGAGCTGCAAAAGATCCTAATTTTAGTGAATTCTTGCTATGAATTGGTAATGGAGAGGAACCAACAGATGAGGAAGGAAATATCTCAATTCCAAATGAAATTATCATTGAGTATGATAATGATGAAGATTCTATACAACGACTCATCAATACTATTTTCCCAAACTTACAGAAGAATGCAGAATCAGCAAAATACATGATAGAGCGAGCCATATTATCTACAAAAAATGAGCAAGTTGATAAGTTGAATGATAAGCTGATATCCATATTCCCAGGAGATCCAAAATCTTTTAAAAGTTTTGATGAAACAACTGATGAAACAGATAAACATTATGGAGAGGAACTTTTAAGTTTTTTGACTCCAAATGGTTTACCTCCTCATAAATTGGTGTTGAAGAGAAATTGCCTAATAATTCTCTTAAGAAATTTGGATCCTTCAAATGGTTTATGTAATGGTCTTCTTTTACTTGTTCTTATGTACATGCCTATAATTGGATTTTCTTGGTTTCAGCAACAAAACCCCACTCAAACTTGAAAAAAATAGTGTGTCGTGAAGAGCGCTCTCTCTCTCACATCTCTCTCGTACTGTTTGTATGTGCAAATGGAGGGTGTTTGTTTCCGGTTATTAAAGCAGATGGAAATGCATTTTTTCAATTATGATTTTATAATACAATCCAAATTTATATATTTTGGTGAGACAATGGAACTCAATATCAATATAAAACAATCCGTTGTACAATTATAAATCAATGCATGTCTAAGAATTTTTATATACATTGCTAAAATCTATATTTCTTGTTTTTTTAACAAAAAATCATATGTAGGGCCAAAGCACATCTGAATACTACAGATGGTTGATCTTACAAGGAGCAAGTGAAGTCCGTTTTCTAATTGTCCTAAACTACAATACGAAAGTTGAAAGAGGAAGATTGAGTGCAGTAGGTGAAACAATAGAAAAGTTGGAACCCATGGAGATAAGAGATGATAAATTCAACAATACAACCACGACAACGACAGTAACAGTGGCCACCACAACAGATGATGAAAATAAGAAAAAACTAAGAATTAGAAAGACAAAAAACAAGGAATGCATCCACGTATCCAGCGGTGAGGAGGATCATACAATCAAAGATTTATTAACCAAATCATGAAGAAAGAAGACTAGGATGGAAAAGAAAATCAAACAAGAAAAGATATAGTTAGTGGTAAAATTAGAATTATAATCTTTCGTTTTAGATTCATTATTTTTTTTATTAGGAATAGTGGAACTAGAATTTTTTAATTGAATAATATTTTTTTAATAAATTATTGTTTTTATGATACCTATATTAAATAAAAAAAACATTAACTTATAATAATCAAATGTTATGTAATTTAAACACACTTCAAAAAAATATTAAACAACAAGTGAAGGGAAAAAAACCCACAAAATCAACCAAAAAAATGATTCTCACGAGTTTGTCTCTCCACGTGCAACACACGTGTTCTTAACTAGTATATATATATATATATATATATATATATCTTCCATCATTTTATTAGGGGATGGTTCCGCATAAAGTAGAGAAACATTGTGCTTGGTTGGTGGAGAGAAAAATTAGATAGGTTATGATTGTGGTTTGAAAGTTTTAATTGAAGGACGATTATTACAATTGATATCAAGAAGGTTTGAGAAGTAATTAGAAGTTGATACATTCAGAATCCTCGGCAATTCAGGTAAGTAGAAATTCATTTGCAACTATAATGCATGAACGTATTACTTCATAGTTATATATTGTTTTAAGTGATATTACGTGATTTTACGTATCCTTGAGAATTGACATGTTTGAATGATGCTATGGGGAAGTATATGTGATGCATTATGAATATCAATTATGAGCATCAACACGTGCATATGTAAATGATAAAAGTTATTGCATTTTGCAAGCAAGACATGATTTCAAGATGAAAAGTATTTTTATTTACCACTACTAGCACCGAGGCATGTAATCATGCTTACGATATATTATATGGGTAGCCGGGGACATGTGAGACATGAATACGACTTTATTTGCTTAGCCGGCGGCATGTGAGACATGGATATGGCTACCATTACTATATGCTTAGCCGGTGGCATGTGAGATATGAATACGGCTTGATTCGTTCAGCCGGTGGCATGTGAGACATGAATATGGCTATAATGATGAATGATGTTATATTGAGCTCTATCCGGTGCTTAGTAGCGAGGTGGTCAAGGGCCCAATGAAAGAAAAATGATTTTGTAAGGAAAGGTTTTCATTCATTAGCATGCATCATTGGCATTATTTCAAATCATTAATGTTATGTGCATAATTTATGTTTACTGAGCTTATTAGCTCATATAGTTCATGCATTGTAGGTGAACCTACTGATGTATAAGCTCATGGACTTACTGACTGTGTTGTCAAGTTCCTACGGGTTCGGAGATGGTGTACATGGATGACGACCTGCTGGACTACGCTATGGGCTTATTTTGCTTTAACAATATATTTTGATAATGTATCTTGACTTTTTTTATCCTCGTACGCTGATATGTTTAAATATCTATTACCTATATAAAAGTATGAATGTTTCTTACAAAATATGGATTACCTAATATGTCCTTAGTAAAGATTATTATTTAAGGTTATAATAATAATTTAAAATTTTCATATTTAAATAATTTTATATAGAAATTGTAATCTAAAATCATATAGAATTCTATTATGAGTAGGACTCTATTATATTAGTACTCTAATTTAATATAGATCATATATCCTTATTAAAGATTATTATTTAAGATCATGATAATAATTTAATATTTTTTATTTGAATAACTTTATATTAGAATTCTAATATTAAATAATTATCTTATTTTCACTTTATAATTTAATTACTTTATATTAAAATTTTATTTATTATTTTTGTATTTAATAATCTAATATTAGAATATATCATAATTGTTATTATTTAAGGTCATAAATGAAATTTAGAATTTTCATATTGGAATAATTTTATATTAGAATTTTATTTAATATTTTAATATTTAATAATTTTATAGCAAAATATTTCATGACTCTGTTTATAGGGCAACTAATTATTTGCACATATAATATTATAATAATATAGTTATGTTTCTCCTATTTCTTACGGCTTCATTTGTTTATTTTTCTTTCTTCCTTTGTTTTTTTATTTTTTTATTTTTTAATAAAAGCAACCATTTAATCTCCAATTTCGAAGCATTAATTTAGTAATTTTATATTAAAATTTTAATCCTAATTCTAATAGAATTCTAATAATTCTGACTTTTACATGTAATTTAATATTTGTAATTGCATTATAAGGAGTATTCTTCCAAATACACCTACACCAAATTATATTATTTAAGGTTATGAAGTAATTTAATATTATTTTATTTGAATAACTTTAATCATTGATTTTGAACATATGTACGGTTAGGATTTGTCTGATACCGTAAAATGATTCAAATTTAAAGTTCATACAACAAAGAAAAACATGTTAAATTTTCTATAAAAATTCACGTATAGTTCAGATAGGAAAATGATTTTAACCTTTTTTTTATAAAAGGAAAACCATTTACTCTCCAATTTCTAGGGACTAATTTAGTATTTTTTATATTAGAATTTTAATCCTAATTCTTATAGAATTCTAAAAATCCTATATTTTACCATGTAATGTAATATTTTTAATTGCATTATAAGGAGTAGCCATCCAAATCCACCTTCACCAAATTATATTAGGCTCCATTTGGATGCAAGAATTTGAGGAGGATGTGAAATTCCCCGCAGCAGATTCATTGGTGGTGTTTGTATAGATGCGGATTTGAAATCAATTAAGTTCATTTTGAACTATTTTTTGATCAAGATTAGTGGATTTCACATTCACCACACTTGAGGTTTATCAATTTATGAATCTATTTCTAAAATACAAAATAAAAAAGAAGTGTTTGAATGCATTCATTGCCCAACTTTGAGATTTAAGTACGAACCACCTACGGTTTACTGTGATAATGAAAAAATTAAGTTCACAAAACTATTGAGGATCCAATTAAAGTATTGGATATGTTTACTTTTGAGTCTAAAGATACGTTTGAATTTTTAAAAAATATTTGTTCATACAATTATTGGTCATACTCTTTCTGATAAGAGACATAGAATAATGTATTACTATGGATGTTATGACTCATTACAATATCAACTTTGATATTGAGGGGTGAAACAACTTGACATCAAAATATCATAAAACTTAAACCATATGGATCCAATAGAATCAACGAAAAACATTGAACAAGAACAAAGTACATCTTTCTATTATTACTGGTTTTTTTACATTTGGTTGTTTTCATCTTATTTCTTATTCTCACTTATGTACAAACATATAAAGATTATTTAAAATTTTAATTTTTCTTATTAAAATTTTATTTGATTTCAGTTAACATTCAAAGTGTTACTGATATTTCGACTATACCAAAAAATTTCTTTGGCATAAGACATGATTTCTCAAGAACAACACAATATGAATGTTAAATGAATTTTTTTATTTAAATACAACACCTAAGAATTTTAAGAACTAATTATGTTGTTTAAATTTGTCAGTTGTTGAGAAAGAAAGTGAAAAAAAATATCTCATGTAGAGAAATTGTTGCTACAAACTTCAAATTAGAAATCCATACCAATCAATACTTTTACGTGTCGAACGGTTACAACAATATGTAATAGACAACTATATAAAATTGGAGACAACAAGATTAGATTATTTTCGACGCCACCAAATCAATATGCAAGCTGAGTTATATCAAAGAATCATGGATAATGTCTTCAAAGGAGAAATCAGAGGTGGTGAAATTAAAAAAAAAATTCTTCCATTAACATTTATTAGTGGACCAAGATGACAAAGATATCTTGATTCTTTAGTATTAGTACATAGATTTGGAAAACCAAGTCTCTTATGATGATAACTTGCAATCCATAGTGGAATGAAATAAAAGAAAAATTGTACAATGTTCAAACACCTACCCAAAAAAATGATAAGGATCCGATTGATGAAATCAAACAATTCGAAGATGCTATGTAGGTCTCTATTCAAGAACCAATGTGGAGAAATTTTTAATTCAATTTATATGAAATATCTCTTTCAGTTATCAACTTACAACTACATCTACCCAACCAACAAAGCTTAACTTATTGGGAAAATCAAAAATTTTAAAAATATTTTGACATATGATCATGCCTCCAAAATAATACTCACTTTGTATTTCACAATGTTTCGTACAAGTGAAGAAATATAGAGAATTTCCTAAGCATTATGTATAAGATATACAAAGAAAATGCTGGAAGGACAAAAATAAAGGAGGTGTAATTGGATGTATAAGTCTCACAAATCCAGTAGAAGAAGAAATATATTATCTCAGGTTATTCATAAATCATGTAAAAGGACCAACATCGTTTCAATATTTGTTGATGATGTATGGTAGACAATGTACTGCTTTCAAAGACATACAGAAAAGAGGTTTGTTGGAAGTTGATCAAAATATTACAAAATGTTTGAATGAAGTTCTGTTTTTCAAATGTCATACAAATTGTGAAGAATGTTTGCAGTAATTTTAGTGTCTTGTGCACCAATATGTGTGAAAGTTTTATCGAATACATTCTTTGAAGTATTGTCTATTGATTTCAAAAGAGAACCTGACACATTACAAGTTTCGAGTACTTTGAAAAACTCAATTTTTTTCTTGAACAACATGAGAAAAGACACAAGTTCATATGATCTTGCGAATGTTCCTAATTATTACTAAAGCTTATGTAAAAAATGATTTACCTAGAAAGATAGTTGGTATGAAATGTGAATTGACATACCTAAACAAGATCAAGAAGCTATACATAACCTAAATATCGAACAACATAAAACTTTTTCAACGATCATAGATTGCGTAAATTAAGGAAATGGAGGATTTTTTTTTCATCGATGGGTCGGACAGATATATGTACTAACAAGGGTAAATGATAGTATAATTGTTCAAACTTCAAAAGGAGGACCAAAGATTTTTAAGGAAAATCATGATCATAATTGAAGAGTAAGTCATTTATCTTCTATAAAAATGAATGAGAAAAAAATATAAATTTAATCCCAAGAAAAAAGAAAAGTAAGAGTAAGACACAAAACACAATCAAAAACGAAAATATATAATTAGGAGTCAATACACAAACTTATTATCTTTCGTTTCAGAATTTCGAAACTCATTATTATTATTATTATTTTGACTATTTGATTTTTTTTCTAGATTTTGATTTCTTAGGAATAGAAGAACCTGATTTTATTAATCTAATACAATCATATTTTTTCTACATTCTTGGTTTTTAATTATTTGGGTTTTACATGCTATATATTACACTTAACTTTAATATGTTTCAACGAAAATTAAAGACCAATTACACTAACTTTAATACACTTGGAAAAAAAACTAAAGATCATTAAGTGATGGAAAACAAACCACAAGATCAAAAAAACAAATGCATGCAAATAATAATAATAATTATAATAATAATAATATCAACAACAAAATTTGTATTCTACGTGCAAAACACGTGTTGTCTACTAGTGTAAATATAAAGTCGAGTGTGGTTTAATACTATTGTATATGTTTCGAAACATGCTATAATCTTAAACCGTTTTTAAGTCTATGGAAGGTTATTTATGCTACAGGTCTTTTAATATGAAAATCTATTACATGTCTAGCTATATTAGAAATGTGATCGTGACAGAAAGTATCTATTGAAGGTGAACACTTCTCTATCTTGAATTGAAGCTTGATCTCCAAGATCTTCTTTATGGCCGCATTAAATGCTTCTGAGTTTCTCCTGACATGTGCATTTAATGCGCCCATCATCTTTGAATTGTCATCAAACGGGTAGCTACTCTAGTTGATAGATAGTTTTGCTCTTCTTTGAGTTGCATGATCTTCCTCGTGCTGAGATGAATGTAGCACTTGTCTTCCTGTAGTAGATCTGTTGGCTACTTCCTATCATCTCCTCAGGTTGCTGTAGCTTATTTCTGTTAGTTGTTTCATGTATGCTGCTTCCTGCATGCTTGCCTCTGTTTTAAAAATCGGCCTAGGCGGCCGCCTAGGCGCTAGGCGGCTCCTAGCCGTACCAATTTTTGTCTGTTCGATCACTTTAGGCGCTAGGTGGTCCTAGGCGGAAAAATTCGGCCCTAGGCGGTCCTAGGCGCCAAATAATTTTTTTTTTAATTTCTTTCCTTTACATTTTTTACTTGTTTTTCACTTTTTAGCAAAATGATGATATTATTAATGTATTATAGTTTTCTGTCAAATTATTATTAATTAATTACATATAGATAAAAATTTCACAAATTGAAAAATACAAATAAAAATAATTTTATAAATGAGATATGATGTTTTTACCTGTCCTCCTACATAAAACCAAAACAATATAATATAAGAGTTCCAAAAATATTTTGTAAGGATAAAAAATTAAGAAAAATAGGTAAAATAATAAAAAAATCTATTTAATTTAGATACAATGCCTAGGCACCGCCTAGGCATCCTAGGCGCTAGGCGCCAGTCAAGCGCCCGACTAGCGCCTAACGAATTTTAGAACACTGATATTGCTTGCTGCTCCATTCAGCTTTCTGTTCACTACTTGCTGCTACAGACCTGTTCTTAGCTTCATGCTTGCTGCTTCATTCAGCTTACTTCTCCTTTCAGCTTACTGCATACTTCTTTCTTAAGCTTTCGTGCATGTTGTCTCCTTCTTGCAGCATCCTATCTACTCCAAATGCAGATACTCTCTTTAGCTTGTTGTTTTCCTACAGCTTGCTGACTCTTAGAAGATGTAATCCTGTTTCTTCAAAGGTTGGTTTTCCTTCTTACTAGGAAAACCATTACATGATCTCTTAACTCAGAGTCATGTAAACAGTATGGAAACTAGGCACTGACATCCCTAAGCAAACTATTTTTGTCTCATCAATATAACTATTGAAATATCCCAACAGTCACCTTTAATCATTGTTTAAGATTACTGTTCCTGATACGAGGTTGTAAGACTCCATAAAGGCTGATCAATAAATGTTGTCTTCAGCAACCTCTTCTAGTAACATGTGACTATAAATACTGTTGAAGGATTCTGTTTATATCAGGATCAGTATCCTGTTTCAGTATGCTGAAGATTATAGACAACTTAGTGAACATGAGTTGTTAGTAAATTCCCCCTTACTTAAGGATCTTATATTTCCTTATCAGAGGATGGTCCCCAACTCAGATCTCAGCAAAGAAAATCTTGATTCATATAGAGGCTTGGTGAAAATGTCAGCTAGCTGATCGTCGGTATGCACTTTCTCAAGTGTAATATCCTTCTTTTCCACATGATCTCTTATGAAGTGATGTCTCACATCAATGTGTTTTGTCCTTAAGTGGAAAACAGGATTGTGGGTTATTACAATGGCGCTTGTGTTGTCACATAGAATGGGAGTTTCCTTCTCTGAGATCCCATAATCCCCGAGTTGTTGATGTATTCACAAGATTTGCGCACAATAGCTTCCTGCAATTCAGCTTCAGCAATTGATGTAGCAATAGATGTCTGCTTCCTGCAAAACCAGGAAACAAGTCTGTGTCCTAAAAACCGACAGGTTCCACTAGTGCTCTTTCTGTCTATCTTGCAACCTCTAAAATCAGAGTCAGAGTATCCTTTGAGATTGAAATCTCCTTCCTTAGGATACCATAGTCCAAAATTTTGAGTGTCTTTCAGATATTTGATAATTCTCTTTACTGCTGCAAGATGTGACTCCTTTAGGGCTGTCTGAAATCTTGCACAAACTCCAACTGCAAATACTATATCTGGTTTGCTTGCTGTAAGATATAGTAGGGATCCAATAAGCCTTCTATACTTGGTGATCTCCACATTCTTTCCGCCTTCATCCTTGTCTAGACTGACAGATGTGGCCATTGGAATGCTTATTGACGATCCACTCTCCATTCCAAACCTCTTTATAAGTTCCCTGGTGTACTTAGCTTGATTGATAAAGGTTCCATCCTTTAACTGGTTTACTTGCAGGCCAAGAAAGAAACTTAATTCTCCCATCATGCTCATCTCAAACTTTTTTTGCATGAGGGATGAGAATTTGTCACAGAAATCCTTATTCGTGGATCTAAAAATGATGTCATCCACATAAATCTGAACGAGCAATATGCTATCTCCATCTTGTATTCTGAATAGAGTTTTGTCTACTGTCCCCTTCTGAAATCCATTTTCCAAGAGGTATAAGGACAGTGTATCATACCAAGCTCTAGGAGCTTGCTTTAATCCATATAGAGCTTTCTCGAGTTTGAATAATTTATCTTCTACTTGTTCTTCAAAACCTGGTGGTTGTTCCACATAAACTTCTTCAGATAGCAATCCATTTAGAAATGCACTCTTTATATCCATCTGATAAACCTTGAAGTCATTGTGAGCAGCATAGGCCAGAAATATCCTTATAGCTTCAAGTCTGGAAACTAGAGCAAAAGTCTCATCAAAATCTATGCCCTCTTCCTGACAGTATCCTTTTGCAACCAATCTTGCTTTGTTTCTGACCACTGTACTAGATTCATCCAGTTTGTTCTTGAACACCCACTTAGTTCCAATAACTCTTTGATGTTCAGGTCTCGAAACTAGTCTCCATACATGGTTCCTTTTAAAGCCATTTAACTCTTCTTGCATGGCCTGAACCCAGTTACTGTCTCTTAGTGCTTCTTCAATCTTCTTGGGTTTTGTTTGTGAGATGAAGCATGCAAACAGTGTTTCTTGAGGTCTTGATCTTCTAGTTCTCACACCTTCATTGATGTTTCCAATCACTAGTTCTTTAGGGAGATTTCTGAGCCATGTCCTGTCAGGCTCAAAGGTGTAGATTGGTCGTTGAGCATTGGCTTGTTGAGTGTCAGCATTCTGATGTTGATTACTGTTTTCTTGTGAGATCCTTTCTGCTTACTGATCTGTGACCTGAGTTACAGGATTCTCCAGTGTAGCATCCTGTGGATTTTCTGCAGTGATTATCTCAGAAGGAACTGGAACTCCATCAATATATCTTACTGTATGATCCTTGATCCTTAAATTGGACATGTCTTCTTTAAGTTTATCCAGTTCAGCAGTGTCACAATGTGGTTCATCAAACACTACGTGTATAGATTCCTCAACAACTAAACTCCTTTTGTTGAAGATCCTGAAGGTCTTGCTTACTGAGGAGTATCCTATAAATACTCCTTCATCAGACTTTTCATCGAAGATCTTCATATACTCTTTTCCATTGTTCAGAATATAACTCCTACATCCAAATATGTGTAAATGTGAAATATTAGGTGTTATCCCGTACCAAACTTCGTAGTGAGTTTTGTCATGGTCTTTGTTGATCAGACATCTGTTCTGCATGTAGCATACTGTGTTGGTTGCTTCTGCCCAAAATCTCTTTGGTATGTCTGCATCTGCAATCATGGTCCTAGCAGCTTCCTTCAGAGTCCTGTTTCTTCTTACTGCTACTCCATTCTGTTGAGGAGTTCTTGCTGCAGAGTACTCATGACAGATTTCATTCTCTGAATAATACTTCTCGATGAATTTATTTGTCAACTCTATTCCCTTGTCAGATCTTATCTTTACAATGCTTAAGTTTTTCTTATTCTGTACTTTCTTCATGAATTCTGGCAGCGTGCTCTGAGTTTCAGATTTCTTGGCCAGAAAGATAGTCCAAGTAAATCTGAAGTAGTCATCCACTATCACCAGGGAGTACTTTTTCCCACTCACACTAACAGGTTCCACTGGTCCAAATAGGTCCATGTGTAAAAGATCCAAGATTCTATGCGATAATCTTCACATTTTGTTTTTGAATGAGCTTCTTACTTATTTTCTTTTCTAACAGGCTCCACAAACATTTTCTTTCTTGTAAGCAAAATCTGGTAGTCATCTTACAAGGTTCTTTCTTGCGAGTTTGTTGATTGTTTTGAAGTTTAAATGACTCATCCTCTTGTGCCATAGTCAGCTTAGTTCAGGAGTGCTCTTTGCTATGAAGCATGTTGGCTACACGGTTGAACTCCAATCTGCAAGATAGATATTGCCTCTCCTTGTGCCAATGAGCTTAACCTTCTTGGTTTTGTTGTCTCTGATCAGATATTTGTTAAGGTTGAACTCTACTGAACATCTTTTGTCACAAAACTGACTGATACTTAGAAGGTTATATTTCAGTCTTTTAACATATGAAATGTCACTGATTCTTGCATTCCCTTTGATTAAGCTATCTGTGCCCTTGGTGCTTCCTTTGGAGTTATCTCCGAAGACAACTTTAGGCCCTTTGCATGGTTGGAAGTCTTTTAATCCAGCTTTGTTGCCAGTCATATGTCTGAAGCAGCCACTGTCAATATACCATACATCGATGTTGCTTCCTGGCAACTGTTCCTGCAATCAAATCAGAGGAGTTTAGGTACCCATATAAGTACGGGTCCTGGGAGGTTAGTCTTCTTTAGGACCCACACTTGCTTGATAGTAATAGTTTTACCATTAGCCTTAGTGGATCTCTTACTGTTAGTTCCTATGATTGGATACTATTTATGTGGTGTGTGTACTGGAGTTTTCTAGCTTTTGTACTTCCTGTGCAAGGAAGTTTTTCCTTTATACCCTTCAAATGCTCCAATTCTTTCAAGTTGGCATACTTGTGCTCTGGCATAATAGGGGTAGAAGTTTTGTTGTTTTCTGAGGGATCGCTACTTTCTTATTTTTCTAACATCATACTGATTATGCTGCTTCTTAGATTTCTGTGCAGTCTTACTTTCCCTTTCTTGCAGCATGGGCTTCTTTCCCTTATCCAGTGTACTAGTTCTGTTCATACTTCCATTAGTTGGAAACAGTTCTTGAGTATAGGGAACTTTTACTTGAACAAACTTTTCCTCTTTTGATGTGTTTGGTGCTATATGAGAGGAACCGACACAGTATCCTATACCACTTCTTGTAAAGGAATGTTGGGTCTTCAGGATACACTCTTGGGCCTTCCTAGCTGACTTGCTATACACATCAATTATGTTTTGCAGAGCAGCCTCCTCATCATCTAGCTTAGTGACCAGCAGTTTGAACTTAGAGATCTCAGCTATGAGGTTATTGCACTCTGTACTGTAGTACTCTAGGTCAGCAGCATGTTCCTTCAGTACAGTTTGCTCACTTTTGAGCTGTAGGTTTTCCTCTTTAAGTTCTTCATGAACTGAATGTATCTGCTCAAAGTCACTCATGATCTGTCTAAAAGATTAGATCATGTTCAGCCTTTCTGAACTTGAAACATCAAGAGATTGTGAGGTTACCTCCTCTTCTTAATTATCCTCACAGCCCTTAGCCATGAGGTAAAGCAGTGCTTCCTCATCAGAGGTAGAGCTATCAGAATCACTCTCGGATGAGTAATCGTCATTGGTTTCTTCTTTAGAACTGCTTGACGCTTTACGGGCTTCAGCTTCAGTAAGGAGAGCTCTGAACTTTTACTTGTCATCACTCCTATGTTCTCTTCTCTGCACCCTCTCTTCCTTAGTATACTTCTAAACTTAAGGATAGGGGCAGCTCCTTGCGAAGTGTCCAGGTTTCCTGTAATTGTAACACAAGTCTGAGGGACCTGTGTCAGCTTGCTATTTTGGTCTTACCTGGGGACTTTTGTCAGATGTTTAAGACTTCCTTCTGAAGTCATTTCCTTTCAGGTTGGTCTTCATGAACCTTCTGAACTTCTTTAGAAGAAGTGTCATATCTTCCTCAACATCCTCTGTAACTTCTTCTTTCTGTCTGTTTTTCAACTTACTGCTACTTGTTGAGGCAGTAACCTTAGTTCTTGCTACGAGTGTTGCCACTTTGGCGTTTATTCCTTTAAATTCCTTTCGTCTTCTTTCAATATTGAATTCGAATGCCTTGAGGTCTGAGAAGAGTCGAAGGTACTCAACTTACTGAGATTCAATGATACTCTCATAGCAGTCTCCTTGCTCTGCCACTCATAGGGTAAGGCTCTAAGCACCTTAGTATTTTTCTCCTTTTGAGTATAAATTTTTCCTAGAGATTCGAGCTCGCTTATGATGGCTGTGAATCTCAAGTCAAGTTGTTCTAAGGTTTCTCTAGGATGTATGGTGAACCATTCATATAGTTGAGTAGCCTTGGATACCCTGTTGTCTCTGGCAAGTTCGTTGCCTTCACATATCATTCCAAGTTTTACCCATATTTCTTTAGCTGTGGTGCAGCTTTTTACTTTACTGAATGTTCATTTATCCAGTGTGAGAAATAGGGCATTTTTGGCAACGTTGTCAAGATTCGCTTTTTTCCTATCTTCAGGGGTATACTCATGTCTTTCCTTTACTATGTACTCCTGGTGGTGGTCACCTTCTGATTCCAAGAGCTCCTTCTTGTGGCTCGAAGCCTGGTGGTGCCTCAGCATCTTCATTGTCGGAGGCAGAACCTTCAATCTCACCACTTGCAGCATTAACTGCAGTTCTCCTGTATTCACGCATTTGTTTAACGTATGCAGAGTTGGCTTTGTAGATGACTGGTGGTCTTTCGGTGATAATGAACCACATCTCTTCGTGCATGGCTGAGAGATGAGCTTGCATGCGTATCATCCAGTCGTCATATTATTTTATGGAAAACATGGGTAGCTTGTGTGATGAAATGTCCATGTTTATGCTAAAACAATGATTTTGGTCACGTGAAAAGAAAAACGGTTATCCCTAATATAGAACCGGGTGGATCTGGGTAGGTAGCCAGACAAGTTGGCTTTTAACCCAACTTGCTCTGATACCACTTGTTGGTCCCAAGTGGTCAGAGGTTCAGAGGGGTGAATGAACCTCTATCGATTTTTTGATTTTCAAACTTTTCTGTATAATAGGTTACCGATTCAAGGATGAATGCAGTAACTTGTCTCGATTCAGCAACCTGGCCAAAGGCTTACTCAGGTTTCTGACTCGGTATCACAATATGCAGCGGAATAAACTTGATAGAGTTTCTGTTTTGTAAAACCTATTTTCTTTTCAAATATGAGTTTTAGCAGAATCCTGGAACAGAATGCTTATGATATGCTCAACAAGATAGATATGCGATATATGCAGTACAACAATTAAATCAAAGCAATAAAATACTTATGGCTTATAGTGATTCGAATGTGGTGTAATCCTTCTACATCTACTCTACTCCTTCACAAGGAGGAACTTTGTTAAGTCAGATTGATTTACAAGATCCTACTTTACAATCTTCTTCTCAACACAAGTTATACCTATAAGAATCCCAGATTCTTAGGTCACAAACCCACACAGAATACACAATCCCACACAGGGCAAATAGCCTATACAGCGACTATAAACTTAGCAAGGATCCAATCCTATCAACTAAGTACACCGATTAAAACAACCTAGCGCACACAACACAAATGGTTAAAAGATACAAAAGGTTCTACAACTGTGGTGAAATCAGTCTTGAACTTGATAGCTCTAACACTTGAAAGGTAGAATGCTTCAAAGGTTGAGTGACTGGGCTTGATAAACTTGAGAAGAATAAGACTTGAGAAGTATATGTAATTCAAAGCTTCAGTTGGTCAGTTATCCAGTAGTCTTCATGGTCACTCTAATCCTCTATTTATATCAGTGGAAAAATGCCCGTTAAAGAGAGACATTATCTTTTTTCCATTTCAAAGTGATCTCACAAATCTTCGCAATTAATGCGTCTGGGACAGACTAGATTGAAGATCATGTCCTTCTCTGATTTGCATTAATGGCACCACTCCTCGGCTACAGAGCTGTGGATCCAGGTGGCATCGTCTTATTGGTTTGGCACCAACTTCTGTCTAACGGGTCCTCAGTAGGAGCCATCCTCGTACAACGTTCAATATACATTCCTCGTACTATATTAAATCTGTAGGTTGGACTTATAGCTTTCTGATCAGCTTTCAGTGTTTGCTTACTGTAGGTGCCAGCTATCTAATTTTGAGTCAACTTTCTGAGTCTGAGTCAGCTTTCAGTATCCCGATAAGCTCTTTGCTTCATTTGCTTACTGATCCTTCTTTTTCTTCCTAAGTTCAGAAAGTTGTTCCAAACAGTTTTCGTTTTCTTTCCATAGTGCATAATTACAAATCAGAATCTAGACAGATGAACTTATACAATATAGTTCCACTTAAAAAGACGTGGGAAATGGGTACTCTAACTTTCTCTCTAAAGTTACATTGTCTCATCAAAACCTTAACAGAAATATCCCAACAATTTCCCCCATTTTTATGATGACAAAACCCATTAACAAATAAGGATAAGTAGTGTGAGCAGATATACTTTAATGCAAAAAAGAAAGTACAAGAATAGTACTTTGTAAGCTTTACATAAATAACCAGCTTACAATATCATAAAACTGAATAAAAGAGAAAAGAGAAACCCTTTTTCAAAGAGAGTTTTCTTATCAAAACATTCTGGTGAAGACAGTAAGCATCTCCCATCAGTTTTATTGATCGTCAAACGACAGCCTCTTCTTGATCTGATCATGTTCTGAGCTTCTTGGTTGGCGCTGACTGGATGCTTCATACTCCGTTCCTTTCCACCAATTTAAGATGGAATCTTGATATGACTTTTGCAACTGTCTAGCTATCTCAAGGATTTGAATCCACCTCAGCCAAAAGTCTTGACAGTAAGGGACCCGATCACCTCTCTTAACTCTTCCAATCAGTGTCTGCTGCCATTCTAACCTTCCTTCTTTTGCCAGCTCTTGATGCTTCTTCAGAGCTTTCTCACAAGTTTGGAAATTTTTTAAGAAGTTGAGTTTACATAGGTCTCTGAAGTATTTGAAATACTCTGACCTTTTGTAGAGGGTGATCTCCTCAAATGTCGGATTCCTATCTTTGGGTAAGTTCACCATTCTGAAGATAGCCATGTTCCAGTAGGCTGGGTCAATGATGTTTTCAGGTTTCTGATCAAGTAGAACAGAAACCTCAGCTGGAACATTGTCATACACAAATTGTGCAGATAGTATTTTTTTTTTGAAGTTAAAGTATTAACACAAAAACTTCTGTGTACCAATTGCACAGAAATGAAATTCGTGCAATCCATACCTTTATGTTATAAATGTAGTACCTTTATGTACAAATATCTATATCTTTTAAAATGAACATGCATAAAGGTATTACATTTATAACATAAAGGTACTACATTTATAACATAAAGGTATGGATTGCACGAATTCACTTCTGTGCAACTGGTGCATAGAAGTGTTACTCAAGTATTAATAAATGATATGATATTTGTACGTAAAGGTGATACTAATATAACATAAATGTTTTGTACCTGAATATAAATATATATATATATGGATTCGGGTCAATTTGGATCGGCTTAGTTGCTCCATGCAACTGGTGCACACAAACATACTCTTAAGTTTAAAATATTCACAAAGAAAATTCTAGGTAGTGAATATTTTTCAATGAACACTAATATTTTAAAAAGAAAAAAACTATATCCCTTACGTATATATAAAGTGTTACTTTGATCATGCTTTCATGAATTATAAAAAAAAAGGGATAATGTATCATGTTTAGGGGTGGAAATCGGACGGATCGAATCGGAAATAGGGTGTTTCGGAAAAATTCCAAAAAATTTCGGAAATGAAAAACCAATTCCAATTTCCATCAAAAAAAATTCGGGAATGTGAAATCCAATCCGATTTCGGAATTTTCGGAATTTTTTGGAATTTTTTTCGGAAATTTTCAAAATTTTTTTCGGAATTTTCAGAATTTTTTTCAGAAATTTCAGAAATTTTCGGAATTAATTAGTTGGTCTATTAGCTATATAGCCTTTTCTAATATCCTAAGAAATAATACGACCTCGAATCTGATATTCCAAGCATTTAACATCAATATAATATCTACCAAAGACATGTGAGATTAATTATTCCGCTGATGTACTATAGTATATAAATAGTTATAAAATAAAATTATAAAATAAATAGTTATAAAATAAAATTATAGTTATAGTTATGAAATAAAATTATAAATACTATATTAAATTTTTTTACTTTTTTCACCTTTAGTTTTTGAGTCATATTTTATATTTAATATATACTATAGTATATAGTATAAAATAAAACTATAAAATTTATATGAATAGTATATAGTATAAAATAAAATTATAAAATTTATATGAATAGTATATAATATATAGTATAAAATAAAACTATAAAACTATATTATAAACTATTATCATTTTGTAAGTAATTATATTTATTAATTCATATTTATTAAGTTTTTTTCTTTTAGGAAGCTCAAATCAAATGAATATTTGAATCTATATTATGATTTATGATAATGCTTTGTTCGAAATCCTTCGATATTTAAAATACTTGTTTTATAATTTGTATAATTTTCTTTGTCATTATTCCTATTATATAAAATGTTATCATTTTTAATGAAATTTATGATATATTTACCTTTAAAATTAGATATTCACTTTTTATTTTATATAATATATAGTATATAGTATTCTTCTATAGCATATAGTATAAAGTATATAGTATATAGTATGTAGTATATATTATGCAGTATATAATATAGTATAATTAAAAAACTACAGTATAAACTATAGTATATAGTATAAAATAAAACTATAGTATAAACTGTACTATATACATATAGTATATAGTATATAGCATAAAGTATATAATATTATTCTATAGCATATAGTATATAGTATAATTAAAAAAACTATACTATAAACTATAATATATAGTATATATTATAAAAATAATACTAAAAAACTACAGTATAAACTATAGTATATAGTATATATTATAAAATAATACTAAAAAACTACAGTATAAACTATAGTATATAGTATAAAATAAAACTATAGTATAAACTATACTATATACATATAGTATAAAGTATATAAAATATATTATATAGTATATAGTATTATAAAGTATACTATAATATGTATATTTATATTTACATATAGTAAATGTATATAAAATATATTATATAGTATTCTTTTATAGCAAATAGTATATAGTATAAAATGTTTGAATTATTTACAACAATTATTATTGGTTTGATGGTAAGTTTCGTGCTTTGAGTGTGAGAGGTCTCGTGTTCGATTCTCAAATGTCTCTACTTACTCTACATTTTATAATTTCGGAAATCAGAATTTCGGATCGGATCGGAAATCGGAATTTACGAAAATTGCATTTCGGATCGGATTTCGGAATTTCCGAAACTCTTAAAACGATATCCGATTTCCATCTGAAAATTTTCGGAAAAAATCAGATTTCAGATTAAAAAAATTCGTTCCAAAATCGGAAAATTTCGGATCGAATTCGGCGGATATCGGATATTCCGTTCCAATTTCCACCCCTAATCATGTTTAACCTAACAATTCTAAGATGTAGACTAAATTAATTAGTAGCTACAAACTACAGTAGAAATACGTACTTGAACTTTATTACATTGGATTTGTATATACTTTGTCGGTGGCCACATTAAATATTACATTAATCTAATAATATTACAATAAATTTTATTTTAGTGGGGTCATATTTTAGTGGGGTCATTGATTTTATTATTATTATTTTATTTTGGATCATTAAAGTGATGATCGTGCTCTTAGATATTTTTACTCCGAAATTTTGGATTAATTTTGTTTCAGAATTTCATGAATTTATGGATGCAGTCTTGTCTTACCCTCATCGCACTTTCGTTAATATCTTTTTTTTCTAGTTATTATTTTCACACGACATACGTACATATTATGTGAAAATAAAATTTGATTCTTTGTCATATAATTTTACCATATCTATTTTTTAGTCTCTAACTTTAAAGATTAATTTTTATAATGATCCTTTAAATTTAATGTTTTCTACTTGTAATCCAATTTTAATCAAAAACTCAATTTTCAGCATCAATTATTGTTACGAATTGAGAGAAAATCCCAATCCGAGCTAAGCTCACAAATAAAGTAATTTCACAAGTTAATGTCATGTGGAATCAATTTTCTTTTCCTACAAATTAAAAATTTGGAACGTCACATCTATATCATCGACCATATATTAGTCTTTATCGCCTGAAATTGATATTTTAACTAAAACCAAACTTAAATTGGAATAAAATTAAATGCATGTTAAAGATTCATTATAGAAACTTGTAAAGTTAGTTTTTGAAAATGCATATGATCAAACTTATAGAACAAATATTGAAATTTATCAAAGTTGTATAGATTAGAGGAACTTGCCGATTTGATCACATATGTCATAGGGCTATTTTATTTTGATCCAAAGTACTGCATATATAGTCTCAAATGTGAAAAGGTGATTTTTAGAGGGTATTTAGAAACATAATTAGTTAAAGATATTTACAATATTGGTCCCAAACTTTTGAAAACATGTATTTACGAGGAAGAAATTTGAGTCCAAATCTATAGTTTTTTTAAGGAAATCAAATATCCTAAGCTCATCCACACATTTATTAATACTATCTTCATATATCAATCCAAACACAGACATAACAAAAATCCACCTGCAATATTGGTGGATTGAAATGCAAAATTTGAAAAACATATATGTTTAAATAATTCTTAATTATCAAATAATTTTGAACACTATCAAAAAAACTAAAATTCTTTAGATATAATAATGATTATAAAAGTCTTAGAAATAATTTAAAAAATGAAAAAGAAAAAACATATCACTATGTAGGATTGGTGATTTGGAATTCAAAAATAAAATAAAAATACATTTAAATGGTTTCAAAATCACCATATAATTGTACAAACTACAAAAAAAATAACTTAAATTATTAAAAATTATATAAAATATTAAAGAAATATTAAAAAAATACAAAAATGTTCACTAAACATTATATAAAATGTAGTCTGTATTGATATATAAAAATTTAATTAAAAACTTAAAAAAACAATATAAAATAAAATATGTATAATATATTTAAAAAATATGAATTCTATAAAAAAAAATTCTGAAGTTCTAAATGAAATCTAAACACAATATCAAAAAATGAGAATTATTTATAATATTATAATTAAAATCACATAGAACCGCAACCTAAACACATATTTATCGTTTGAAACTCCTCCAACTAATATAGCAATACAGAGTTGATTTTGATATTTTTTTACTTTACATAATATTAAGATTTCTGTGAAATTTCTATATTTCTAAATTATTAGTCATGTTTCAATTATTATTTTTATGTTGACTTACATTTTCTTTATATTTGAATTTGGACTTTTATATAATTATTCATACTCTATTGTTGTCTTTTTAAATTATATTTTATTTTATGTTTATTAAATATTTTTTTGAAATATTATTTACATTATTATTCTTATTCTACTTTGACTTTTTAAAAATTTAAAATAATAGTAAGAAAAATTAATAAATAAAAAAAAGGAAACGGCGACGTTTTCTACCCGAGCAGGGGTTGCTGGGTTGATACCCTAGTAGAGGATCCTAGTCCAAAACGTCATTCCATCCAACCAAACAACAACATGAGCATCACATGTTTTTAGCCGTTAGTTTCACGCGACAAGACATATCTTGTGGGACTAATTTAGTAACTTTTTTCTGATGTGATTAATTATGTAACATGTAAGAACTTACATTTTAATTTATGTAAATTAAAGTAAGATTTTTGCATGTTGTAAAAAAATGTGCATGGTGGGTCAATTTGAATTTTAGCATAAAGTAGATAAATGCTGAATTAATTATTGCAGTAAGGCCCTCTATATATGTCTACTTGATGCTTCAAAACTATAAATAGGGGTTCTTTCCTTACATCCATACACAACAAACTAAAAGTATAGTAGTATAAAAATGGCTTATACATTTTTCCTCACTACTTTCATCATCTTGGCCGCAAATCCATCACTACGGCGGTCAAACCTTGAGAAGCCTGACGCTGATTCTGGTGACAGCTTCATGATCTTCTTCTCCACTACTTCTATCATATATATGTAACGTTCCTTATTATATTATGTATTCCACTCTTAAATAAATAAATGGAGAAGATTTTACTTAAATCTTAATCTAGTACTCTATTATATATTTTTATGCCCACTTGTAAGAGAATAAGCTCGTTTTAGCTCAACATTTAATTACTGAATAACCTTCATTACTTAGGTTGAAAACTTTGAGTTTTAACTTGATTTGGTTGGATTGTTTAGTGATACGGTGTTTATAAATATTATATAAATACTTTAGGAAAATTTTCATTATTGATCCCTTTTTTTTTTTTCTGAAAATCCAATATTGGCCATCTTATAACTTTAGTTTTGTCCATTTTAAAACTATTAATTTTACAAGTCTTAAAAAATGATCATTTAGGTTTTAAATTCTCCAAAGTATATAAATCCCGAATATAATTGAATTGTGGAGAAATCCGAACCGAGAAAGAACTGTTGACTATTTGATTTTATTAGGACCGAACTTCTCCAATTATTTTTTGTGTCAAATTGAATTGAATCGAATCGAATCAAAGAACTGAATTAAATTAGAACCGATTCAAGGAAACAACTACAAACAAATTTATATGTATCATTTCAATTCATGTTTTTATATTGTCATATTATTTGATTGAATTTTATTATTATTTAATGCTATTTTAATTTTAAGACTTTATAGAAGAAATTAACCCTTAAATAATAGAGTAAATTATTTATAATGAATATTTTTAGGAGCACATTAAATCTATTAACTACATTAATAGATATTAATCAAGTAAATAGGTTATACATATATAAAATAATGCATAATATATTTAACTTTTTGCATTTTCTTACAATGAATCATTCACTACAAGAATTTCACTGATAGACAATGCATGAAAGAAAACACCTTTTGTTGTCTTTCTGCATTTTACAACGCTTTTTGTGAAAAGAGTTGTCTTTTTGTGAAAAAAGCGCTGAAAGACAACACTTTTAAGAAAAAAGGCAACGCTTTTCAAAAGGTGTTGTCTTTCAGCACATTTTTATGCTAATAGACGACACTTTTGTGCAACGCTTTTTTATGCGTTGTCTGTCAGCGCTTTTTGTTGCTAATAGACAACGCTTTTTTGCAACGGTTTTTTGTGGGTTGGCTTTGAGCGGCTATTTTCGCTAATAGACAACCCTTTATGCAACGCTTTTCATGGGATTGTCAAATATATAGTGCAAAAAAAAATAAAAAAGGTAGAGTTCAATTAAGAGTCGAACTCTAGACCTGTATGTAACCACTTAGCCATTTAACTTTCATTAGTTTTTATTTACCCAAATTTGTATTGTAATTAATTTTGAATTAAGAAACTACCCCTAAAATATTACTCTCACCCTTTTACACTTGGTAAAAACATAATTACTTTCCCCCAATTTCTAACCCTAGGCGTATCTAAGCGGCGGTCGGCGAACGAGCAGAAGTCGACACATTCAACACCCAATCGAATCTGACACCCAAACACATAAATATTCTTCCATCCACCAGGTCAATTTATCATCGTTGTTACTTGCTTTTGCATCTTTGAATTTGTGTTTGAATTTTTGGTTTTACTTTCTACGTACGGATTTGTCGGTGTAAATTCGATGTTGTTTTGAAGTTTTCTCGATTAGAGGTAGATTGTTAGGTGTAGAAATGTCTGAAGGTGTAAATTCGATGGTTTCTGAAGTTCGATTGTTAGGTGTAAATTATTTTTATAAGTTTGAAGATGATTAATCTTTGTTTTATTTCAATTGTTTGGGTAATTTTTCTATTACACTAGGTATTGATTGATGTATGTATGCATATGATTGAGCCGTAGAGGAGTCGGATTGCAAAACAGGGCTTGCAGCCATGGAAATTTACAGACTGCTATGAAAACACAACCCTTCTGCTTGTTAATATGACTTTATGATGATTGGCATTTGTTAAAAAATAAAAAATCATTTCACTAGAAATATTGTTGGGATAGAATTTTGGGGAAATCCATGAAAAATGTCACTAATTTTAGTATTTATTTAGTGAAGGGGCCACCCTGGTCCCTACCCTACCATCTGACTTTTTACCTCTCACTTATCATGTGCAATTAGAATAGTTGGCCTGAATTCATAAAGCCTGAAATTAACTTAGACTACGACCTCTCTCTCATCAACTCTTTCCATATTTATGTCAATTATAGTTATAATTGACAAAAAAGTTTTGAGGTATTCATAATATCACCACCTTAAGAAAAGTCTTCTTTATTAGTGGCAAAAAAAAATGATTACAGATCATTAGCCACCCCAATGTTTGCTGATTAGTGGAATCTCTACAAACTTAGTAGAAAATTAATAGAAAATTAGACTAAAATAATGATGCTGATTACATATTTCTACAAACTTAATCTACTTTGTAATTGCTAGATGAGTCTGCTTTCTTGGTCTTTTCAAGGAACACCAATTTGCTGAAAGTACACAAATGAGGGAGATAGAGAAAGTGAGAGAGAGAGAGAGAGAGAATCTTGCTGGAAAGATGATTGAATTGCAGGCTACATAAATGCTCATCATAAAATAAAGATTGAATATTTAGTCATCTTAGTATATAAGCTTTCTTGAATGTATCAAACTGCATAGGGAGAAGAAGGGCTAATTCAAAGTGTAAAATTTTGGTAATTTCACCGTTTTGGTAACTTGAGATGGACAAGGAATGGATATTGAAGGACAAACTCTCAGATGAATACAAGGTTGGGGTTGAGTCTTTTATGAATTTTGCAATTCAAAATATAGATGATGTCAATGCAATGTTTGATCCATGTTCAGATTGTGGTAATCTTAGGAAATGGAAACATGTCATTGTTAGGTTGCATTTGTTAACTAAGAGAATTGATAAAACATATCATACATGGATGTGGCATGGAGAGAGATGTAAGTCAGGAATGCCTATGTATGCTGGTGATCAGTTTAGGGGAAATGAATATAATTTTGGAAAAGAAGAACCTATCAACATGGTACATGCTGGATATGAATACACTGATCAAAATCCAAATGAATTTGGTAAATTGCTTGAGGATGCAAAGAAACCTTTATATCATGGATGTTCAAATTTCACAAAGTTGTCTGCCATTGTGAAATTGTACAACTTAAATGCAAATTTGGTTGGAGTGATAAAAGTTTTACTGAGCTTCTTAGTTTAGTTAGACAAATGCTTTCTCCCCAAAATGAATTGTCTTCATCTTTATATGATGCAAAGAAAACCTTGGTTGCATTGAGGATGGATTATGAGAAAATTCATGCATGTTCAAATGACTGTGTCCTGTATCGTAAGGAGTACAAATACCTTACTAATTGTCCTAATTGTGGTATCTCAAGATGGAAAGTAGGAAAAAATTCCAAGATTTGTGAAGGAATTCCAGCAAAGGTCCTTTGGTACTTCCTACCTATTCTAAGGTTTCGACGGATGTTTCGAAACAAGGAGATATCTAAGGACTTGACTTGGCATGCTGATAATCGAGTTGTTAATGGTTATTTGTGTTACCCAGCTGATGCACCATCTTGGAAACTAGTGGACTATAATTGGCCTGAATTTACTTCCGAGTCAAGAAATCTCAGATTGGCTCTATCTACAGATGGGATCAATCCTTATAGTATGATGACTTCTACGTACAGTTGTTGGCCAGTAATACTGATCACATATAACTTCCTCCATGGTTGTGTATGAAACGGAAATTTATGATGCTCATTATGTTAATTAGTGGTCCTAAACAGCCGGGGAACGGCATTGATGTTTATTTGTCACCCTTAATTGAGGACTTAAAACTCCTATGGGAAGTAGGTATTCAAACTTATGATAGTTTTCGAGATGAAAGCTTCCTATTTAGAGTTGTGTTGTTGTGGGCCATCAATGACTTTCCAGCTTATGGAAACTTATCAAGCTGTACTATAAAAGGATATCGTGCGTGTCCTATTTGTGGTGATAAAACTTACGCAAAAAGACTGAAACATGGTAGGAAAATGTCGTATATTGGTTACAGAAGGTGGCTCTGTGCTAGTCATCCTTATCGAAGACAAAAGAAGTCATTTGATGGTAATCAAGAGTTGGACCCTGCCCCAATACCATTGAGTGGTCGTGATGTTTTTAAGAGAGTAGCAGATATCCAATGTACATGGGGCAAAAAGAGTTGTAAAAATCCATCAAAGCTCAATGAAGATAAGCCATGTTGGAAGAAGAAATATATTTTTTTAACTCGAGTATTGGCAACACTTACATGTGAGACATGTTCTGGATGTGATGCATATTGAGAAGAATGTGTGTGAAAGTTTAGTCGGTACATTACTTAACACTCCAGGTAAGACGAAAGATGGAATAACAGCTAGACTAGATCTTGTGGATATGAAAGTTAGAATAGAGTTGGCACCGAAGGTGGGTGACAAAAAAACTTTCTTGCCACCAGCTTGTTACACACTAAGTAAAGCAGAGAAAAAAAAGGTTTGTAACTCTTTGATGGGAATGAAGGTCCCTACGAGTTACTCGTTTAATGATAGAAATTTGGTATCAATGAACAATTTCAAGCTTGTTGGCCTAAAGTCACATGATTGCCACACTTTAATGCAACAATTGCTTCTAGTGGCTATATGTGGTGTTTTACCTGATAATGTGAGACATGCAATCACTCGGTTGTGCTTCTTTTTTAATGTGATATGCAACAAAGTTATAGATGTCTCAAAGTTGGATGAAATTCAAAAGGAGATTGTGGCAACCTTGTGTTTACTTGAAAAGTATTTCCCTCTCTCGTTCTTTGATATCATGGTTCACCTAATTGTTCATCTTGTGCGAGAGGTGAAATTGTATGGACCAATTTGGTACAGATGGATGTATCCATTTGAGAGATACATGAAGGTCTTAAAAGGTTATATGCGAAATCGTAATCGGCCTGAAGGGTGTATAACTGAATGTTATATTGCCGAGGAGGCTGTGGAATTTTGTTCAAACTACATTTCTAGTGTTCACACAATTGGAATCCCATCAAAACATCAACAAGTTAACATGACTAGACCATTATCAGCTGCCAAAGCGATCCAAGCTAGTCTTGATGATTTGAGACAAGCTCATCTCTATGTTTTGACAAATGACATTGAGATTGACCCGTATATAAGGTGATCTCGCTAACTCATTAAACCTTATATGTTATTAATCTCATAGTGATCTAATTAAACTTTTTTAGTCAACATATAGCTCACCTAAAGGTAAATTTTGAAAGAAAGTCGGAGAAACAACTCTTGGATGAACATAACAAGACATTTATTAATTGGATACACGATCGGTAAGTATTATAACTCTAACCTGTCGTATTGAAGTTTATAATTTTAATTAAAACATTAATTACGACATGTTGATCAATTATAGATTGCAAATGAAATTAATCATTCCAATGGTCAAGTATCAGAAAAGTTAAAGTTGATTGCAGTGGTCCCGAAAAAGATGTGTTGAAGTACTCTAGTTACTTGATTGATGAAGTTACCTATCATACGAGGGAGTGTGATAGTATACAAGTTGTTCAAAACTCGAGAGTCAGTTTAATTGCAAAAACCATGCAAATGGCTAGTGCAAAGGATAAAAATCTAGTAGTGACGTACATGGTTTATTATGGAGTTATTGAAGAGATATGAGAACTTGATTACCACAATTTTCGCATTCCAATGTTCAAATGTAATTGGGTTGAGCACAATAATGGAATTAAAATAGATGATCTTGGTTGCACAACAGTAAACCTCAATAGAATTGGATTCAAATCCGATCGGTTTATATTGGGTAGTAAAGCTAAATAAGTCTTATACATTGAAGACCCTCGAGATCCTACATGGCATGTTGTACTTTCAACCCCTAGTAGAGAGTATTTTGTTCACATCAATGGTGATGATTTAGAAGAATATAACATCCACCATCAATGTTTTACAATGGGGATGCCCCCATTAGAAGTTGATGGTATAGATGAGAACGAAGCATCATGTGTGCGTGAAGATTGTGATGGGATTTGGATTGATAATTGCACTTCCTAGTTCTTTAATTAACTTTTTGGTATATATAATGAACTTATTACTTTTCTTTTATGATATTCTACTTATTTCTTAAATATTTGCCAACTAACCTAATCTTCTTTTATTTTGCAGCTTCGAATCATGGTGTCTCATATAAAGGCTTCAGCAAAAGATGAGACAATTGAGAAGGGTAAGACTGAACTGCTAAAGGATAAAAAGGTAGTTAGTTCAAATGAAGTTGATGATGATATGGGAAGTGAGGATGATGAGGGCAGCTCTATGTCTAAAGGGAAGAGTACACGCACATCAAGAACGTCGAGGGGTCCTACTCATATGCATACTCTTGCGATACAAAGAGCTCAATGTTTCAAAATGAAAGTCTTGTTCAATCGCAAAGGTCAGCCCATTAGGCCAATTGGTGCTGAAATGCAGAGTTACATTGGAGTGTTAGCTCGGGAAAAGGTCAAAATAACAATTGATGATTGGAGGGAGGTGCCGACTGATGTCAATGACTCGATATGGGAATCTGTTAAAGTGAGTGTGCTTCTTTTATTTTGTTTTTTTTAATTAAATGTACAATATTTTGCTTATATTGGGTTTTAATTATTGGTATTTTATAGTTGTTGTTTGATGTTCCTCATGCATGGAAGAAGGAATGTTGAATAGTGCACCCTTTAATTCTGGAATTGACAAAGTTGATTGGAGTAATTTTGTGATCAATCGCTTATCAGAAGAGTTCAAGGTAAGATTCAACTAAAGATGCTTAATTGATATTTCTCGTCATTGGTGTCATATGATTGTTAATCTATTGATGTAGACAAAGAGTAAGGAACAAAAGAAGTGACGAAGTCAATTGCAATATCCTCATAAGCTTTCTCGTAAAGGATATGCACGTTTGGCTGAAGAGATTGTAAGTCTTTGATTTTTTTATTATTTCTTTATTGTATCATCATTCTCGTATTTAACAATCATTTTATATAATACGTTATTGATTGTAAGCTGATGAATTGGGTAATGATGATGAAATCAACAGAGCTATTTTATAGATTAAAGCACGATTGCCTAAATAAGGGGAAATATAAGAAGAGAGTTTAAAAGAAACAATTACGAAGATTGTGAGTTTGTTTATTCTTAATTATTTTAAAAGCTAACACTCTCTCTCTTACTTACCCATCTCATTTATTGTTATGTTGTTACTAATTTACTTCGAAGGACGAGTACATACAACAAAAAAGGAGGGTAAGTTCAGCATTTCTAGAAAAAAAGATGGCATCCTTACTAAAGCTCTTAACTCACAAGAACACACTGGACGTTTAAGGGGACCGGAGGTCATGTCACTCCCTTGACTTACTATCATGTTTCGTGTAGTAATAAATTCAGTAATGATCTTGAAGAATGCACCTACACATGAAGTTGGTAGAGAAGAGGACAGTTGTTCAGTTAAAATCTCAAGTCCCTTTGTTATGGAGGAGGAGAGAGACAGAGATGATAAACCAGAAATTCAGAAGAACTTGTTTCAAAATGAAGACTCGGATGATGATCTCAAAATTGTTGATGATAATTGGCCATCAAAGGTAAAAATTTGTATCATGCTACACAAACAATATTTCTGTAAATATATATGAATTATCTATATAACCTAATCTACATTGTAGGGTGAACCGGTCGCATTAACATTGGAATCACAAGCAAATATTGCTGCTTACGGCACAATTATCAAAGTGGGTGGAGCTAATCACTTTCTTCATGGTAATCTTTTACCTGAAAATTGCATGAGTGTGTCCATTGATCAATCAGTAGATCACGATGCCCCTTTGCCAATTCCTGGAGAATGTAATAGTATTGGTGAGACGGTAGGATCTCATGTTGCTTGGCCATCGCATTTGATAAAACCCAAAGTGAAGGTAATACTTTTATATGTCATCTTATATGAAATTAATTTTTTATTAGCTACGTAAATATAGCATGTCTACTTACACATCATGCTAATACAATTTTTAGAAACCTGGAAAGAAGAAATGCGTGCACAATGACTTGCCTACTGTTGATCTATCAAATGTGCCAAAGCCATTACATATGTTATATTGTTATACGAAGCTTGTTATTCAGAATGGACGCAATGTACAGATAGAGTTTGATCTTGAAGTATTTGGCCGTGAGTTCAACATCTTTGTTAACATTGAAGATATGGTTCCATTCTGTCAGTTGGAGCCAATCTCATATGTATGTGTGGTTGTTTATATGTGGTAAGTATTCCGGTCTATTATTATTGTTATCATGACTATTATTATTATTATTATTATTATTATTATTATTATTATTATTATTGTCACGCCCCGTTTTCTTTTCGTTAAAATATCAGAGTTTTCTCATTTTTGGGCATGAAGAGAGAAAGGGGAAGAAGACGTGCATGAAATAAAATAGAAATCTTTGGAAACAAATAGGAGATGATTTTTACATATACAAAACCCTCGGCATCTAGCCGAATAAAAACATTTAAGACATAGCAGCGGAACATCATCAGGATCCATAAATAAATGAAAAAGAAGAGTTTATCGTTTACAAATGTGAATTATTAAAAACAACATTTAAACATGAAGTTTTGAAAAGCAAAAGGGAAGTCTGGATATGGCACCATCCTCTCTACGCATCTTGACTTTCTGCATCTCCTGTAGTGTGAGTACAGGTGGGGGTGAGTGCGTTGAATACACTCATGGTTCCATGTTTTAATATTCTTAAGCAGATACACAAATCAAACATATATAATAGTTCAGCAATTAGACACATTACAAATATGGTACAACACGTCCCGGTGTATTTACGGACCACCAAATCCCGGTGTATTACGAACCACCAAATCCCGATGTATTACGGACCACCAAATCCTGGTGTATTACGGACCACCAAATCCCGATGTATTATGGACCATCAAATCCCGATGTATTACGGACCATCAAATCCCGGTGTAGTGTATTACGGACCACCAAATCCCTCCCAAGATATAAATATGCACACAATATTCTCAACAGTTCATATATCCAGTAGGGAAAACAGTGAATACACAGAGGTTTAGTAATTATCCCCCCACACAATATATAATCACAATGTTTATCTCAAAATACATAAGTTCACAAATCATCAGTGTGCGCTCATACAGAAACATAAAGTTATTAAGGTTTAGAAGTTACCCCCACCGAACACATCATATAATCACAACACATAACCCAAGACACATAAACCTCGACCAATTCATAACGATCAATAGCATTCTAATAATATCCCGTTTACATGTATACGTCAATTGAAATATAAAGATTTGGATTTAGAGTTTACCCCTACCTTGTTCGGTGGTTACCACGTGAGTAGCTAGGTCCGATGATCTGACAACTCAGAGCTCGAGTAGCGAGTGTCAAAGGTCAGATAACTCAACGTCAATCCAACAAGTAGCCTACATAAGTTACGATGTTTCTTAGATCATTAATAATGTATATTTAAAGCTGTAAAGGGTTCCGGTGGAAAAACGTTCGTTAACGACACGACGGATCGAAGGATCTAAAGATTGGAACCAAAGAAAACGAGAGGAACAGATCAGTTTCAAAGGCTGAGATGATAGAGGATTGAATTTGGGTCTCGACAGAAAAAGAATGAGCTCGATCGGAGTTGAAACGAGCTCGAACGGAGCATTTTAGGTTTAGGGGTAAAAATGGTAATCTTGGTCAAAGGGTTGACTTTGACCGGGCCTACGGACCTGGGTCAACGACGTCTCGTCGGCAACAACTCGAAAAAGACAAACAATGGATAAAACAGGGTTCAGATCGACAACACGGAGTTGCATACGCGTCGGCACACGACGGGCGCGCCCGGGCCTCGACGGTCTCGGCAGCACTTGGCGTTCGCGGCAACGTGGCTCGGCCAGACTGGCCGAGTTTCTCGGCCAGCCTCCTCCCAGTTCGTCGGCGCCCAGGCTGCTTGACGCGCCACCTTCCCGGCACCACCCAGCACGGTGGCGCCGCCTTCCGCCGCCGCCGCCAGGTTCGCCGGAAACTTCGCACCGCAGGCTATCTCCTCCGGTCATCCCTCGCCGAATTCCGGCGGTGAATAGTACCCGGAGTCTCACCGCAAAATCCTTCGATGCTCAGTTTTTCGAATTCACGCCCAACCTTCAAAACTCCGGCCGGCGACTTCCCGTCGCAAATGACGACTCCCAGCACCTCCGCCGGCGACCCCTTGTCACCGACAACCTTTCCCAACCAATCAAACACACACACACAACCTATATATACACACACACTCAAGCTCAAACTCACACACTTCCCTCTTCTTGGTCGGCGGCTACCTGCTGCCAGCGACCACCACTGCCACTAAGTCCTTAGCCGGCGACCTCCAGTCGCCTGCCACCACCACCGCCGTGCACACACACACACGAACACAGCAGCTCACACACACACACACAACGTAAGATGTGTTTACACACACACACCCTACTGCCAAGCTTGGCCGGCGGCCACCAGCCGCCGGCTGCCTCCTCCTCTACCTCGCCGGCGACTTCCCGTCGCCGGCCGTTCCTTCCCCCACGGCGGCGCCCTCCGGCGCCGCCACCAACAACACACACAAGCACACCATGAAACACACACACATGCATGCATACATATATACATAGCTACTGTTCGTCTCCGGCGCCGCCGTGGGTGGCGGCGCCGGCTCTCCAGCGATTGGCCACAACCTCCGGCAGCAGCTCCGGTGCGGTGGAGAGAGAAAACATAGAGGAGAGAGAAAGGGTGATCAAGGGTTAGGGTTAGGGTTTCAAGGCTGTTTTTTGCCGTTTTTCGGCGAACGGTAAACTGGAATTGAATTCCAGAAGCTGTCCTAGACTCGTCTCATCGAGACAAATGTTGTGTGTTAAAATCGTCCGATTCCAACGACTTTGAAATTTTCCGGCGACCTCCGGCGGCGGCGGCGCGCCGGAGGCAGAAAAGAGAGGAGAGAGAGAGGAGGGAGGAGAGAGAACTTACGTGTTTTCGTCGCGTTCGGCTCGCTCGAGAAAATGGTAAAATGAACTAAGTGAGCCTCCTATTTATAGATTTCCAAAAGTTACTATTTATCGGAATATTCTTTGGAATATTCTTTTTACTGTTCATCAAGAATATCTCGTATTTTATACTCTTCGTATATGTCGTATTCTTCGTTTTCGCTGTTTTCTTCATTACTTGAGCTACGTAACTCCGATTGACCTCTAGTTCATTTCTATCTTCTCGTTTTTCAAATACGCATCGCGTGGTAAAATAAAATCATATGTTCCACGTCTAGGAAAAATTATCGATTTAAAACGTGTAGTAAACACTTATCTGAAACGTACGTATTAAATTAAACAGTCAACATATACACACATAATTATTAAGTCAGGGTTCAAATATTTAATTATTCAATTATGCTCATTTTGATCCGGGGTGCTACAATTATTATGAGATGGAACAAAGGGCATGTGCTCCAGCAAAAAGGTTGAGTGGTACATTGCCTAGCCAATTAGTTTTGGCACCTTGTAATGTAGGTTAAGTTATGATTTCCTTTGTTGTACTCCATATTATGATAACTTGACATTTTGCTCACACTATTTGTGTTAATTATTAATTCCATAGATTCTATTGGATTCTAACTGTCATCAACCCCCACAAGGAAGCTGTTCATTTGTTGGACCCTCTTTATCATCGCTTGCATGATCAAACTTGGAAAAAAATTGTTGATTTGTAAGTTTCAATTTAATAAGTTTAGTACATATTTTTTGCTTATTGTTATGTCACATGTACGATGATTAATAATTTGTTTTGTTATGAAGGGTCTTGAGAATGTTCAATATAGAAATTGGAAAGAATGGAAAAAAGCAACCTACATGAGAGGTAGTCAAGGTAAGTATGGTGAAGATGTGAATAATACGTTGATACTCATGTATATATTTATTTTATCATCACCAAGGTAAGTTGATACTTATATATTGTAATGTAGGCTCCTTTGCAACCGGATACCAAACAATGTGGTTTTTTTATGTTGTAGTACATGAGACAACTTGTAGATAAGGGGGCAACTACGGACATGGTTTCATTGCGTTCAATTGTGAGTAATTATTTCCTATTTAATGGTGTTAAGTTTTTCCGTTTGGATGCCGTAAGTTTTTCCGTTTAATGGTCTTACTTTCATTTGAATACTTTGATGTTATGTTTATAATGCTGGGATTTGATGATTATTTCATGTTGTTCCTTTTGTTAAAGGCCTTATTTTTTGTAGTTTGCATTTTATGATATGCGTTTCTGAGTTGAATGTTACTGGATTTTAAATGTAAATTAGAAGCTAGTATATCCTATAGGGTTGTTGTGTTGGTGGCTGTAAATGAAGATGGTTTTAAGTACTAGGTATGTTGATTCCAGATTATCCTCTTGAATGCCTTTTTCATGAGATAATTTTGTATAATTATGCTTTTTCATAATGAAGTTGACATTTCTATATATTCTTTTTTTCAAAGTTTACGCATCTTAAGTGCACTAGAGATGAGATTGATGAAGTTCGTGTTGAATGGGTTGAATGTGTTCAAGAACATACCAATGGGTAGAACAAAGTGACTATTATATTTTAATTTGCAATGCTTTCTTTTGAATATATATACATATTTAAAATGATCATGTTATGATTTTTAGATGTCCATGTTAACTTTGTGCTTACAATTGATAGATTGTCGGGACATAGTTAGGGAGTACATGTGAAGTTGGCCGGTGATGCTATTTTTGTAAAGGTCGTGATGTTATTCAAACAAATACGATCATTTTGTTATTGTTGGAGTTTAAATTTATAGACATAACGTTTTATGTGTTGAAGTGTTATGATATTTCCTATTGTTGGGAGGATTTATGAATCATATGTTCGATATTGAGAATTATTATAATATTATAGGATAGCAAATATATGAAATGATGTAAAAAATATGTAAACAAAAAAGACAACACAAAAAAGGGTTGTCATAAGGAAATGACTACACCCTAAAAACGACAACCCTAACAAAATGATAACCCTAAAAAAGTGTTGCATAAATGTAATTGTATACAAAAGAGACAACTGTTAGTGTTGCATATATTCGTGTTGTTGTTATTGAGAAAGACAACACTTTTTAAGCGTTGCATATATAGTTGCTAAATCCGAAAATACAACACTTTTCTGCAACAGTTTTATGCGTTGTCGTATCTGGGAAAGACAACGCTTTTTAGTGTGTTGTCCATCAACGCCCATTTAAGACAACACTGGATACAACAACGTTTTTTTTAAAGACAACGGACAAATTCTTGTAGTGATTGTTTTAATTGTAAAATTTTGAATTTCCGAAACCCAAACTTATCTAAACCGTTTTATTCGAATCTTCTAAGGAACTAAATCGAATTAACGGAGCAATTTCAAGAATTTCTTTGTGATATTCTCCAAATATCTTTATACTTTGGAACAATTTCGTAGAATCTATTATCCGTGAATGACTCCGGATCATGCTCATTCTGATTACCTCATACACACAAAGTATTAAATCATACAAATATGTTGGGATACTTTAGTAGTTATCTTGATAAGACAAAATACAATAACACAACAAGATAAGAACAATTTGCTTAAGGTATTGATACCTAGTTTCCACATTACATGATCACAAGCTTATCGATACTGAAGGAAATATCATATAATGGTTTTCCAAGATACAAGGAAAACCAACCTTAGAAGAAGTAAGAGAACACTTCTGAGGATCAGCATGTTGTAGGGAACAGCAAGCTAGAAGAAGTATCCTTAGTAAAAAGGAGAACTGAGAAAGTAGTCAGCAAGTTGTGAGAAAGTTGTTCTGAAAGAAGAACTCAGAAAGCATGTAACTACTCCAAGAAACCAACAGGAGCTGCAAGAATCCATTCTTGTAGCAGAGACTGTCGAGGATACAGGACCCGTTGAGGAGACGGGGTCCTTGCTGAAGACCTCAGGCGAGGCTGTTGTTCTGACAACACTCTCTGAGGGTGAGAAGACCTCTGAAGGGACGGCTGTTGAGACAGTACCCTTAGAGGATGTTCGAGAAGAAACTGAGGTAACCGCTAAGTAGCTAGACACACCTCATGAGGAGGTTGATGTTGTTGCTGCTGCTACAAGCTCAAAAGAACCTATCCAGGTTACAGCAGCAGAGGTTACTTAGGAAGCTGAGTATGCTGAATTCCTCCGGATGATGGCTGATTTCCGAAGGGGAGGCAAGTAGCTGCTGCAAGAAAGCAGTTGCAGCATTGCAACAAAGTAAGAAAGAACGGCATGCATCATCGCTGCAAGAAAAGCTTACAGGAATACTGATAGAAAGAAGATACAACAGTACAGTACGATGATACCGTAAGAAGGTCTAAGTTACAGCAACGCTGTAAAGAAAAAATAGCTGCAAGCAGACCTAGGATATAGCGCAAAGCTTTCTACACAAACAGTCAACTGAAGAAGTATCCTACAATCCGAGGAATCGTAAATGTAGTACGAGGAACGAAGATCCAAGCAAGAATAAATAGAGTCGTTCCAGAGAAGATCAAAGTCGCAGACACGGAACCAATGCCAAGACGCCACATGGACTGACATGCTGCAGAAATCTGTGAGCCGCAACCACTGCATTAAATGCTCCAGAAAGAAAAGTTAAGTCGCATTAAATGCAAGCCATGCCTTTGATCAAATACACCTTAATTCAAAATGAGAGATATCTCCTTCAACGGATATCTTCTCTACAAGTATAAATAGAAGGAGTGGCTGATTGAAGAAATTGCTGGACAAAGTCAAGAGGAAACTCACATATCATCCAAAGCTTTTCAAGCTTTCACATGTTCAGTCACTCAACCTTTTAGGAGCAGTCTACAACAACAAAGGAGCTCTCAGAGATCAAGACTGCTTCACCGCACCAGCTGAAGATTTATTTTCTTTTAAACCTTGTTGCTGTATGCTTAGATTGTTTTAGGTGTCGAACAATTGATAGGAGAAATCCTTGTTGTTTGTATAGTTGTCTAAGTATTAGGCAACTTCCCTGTGTGGGAGTGTGAAACCCTGTGTGGGTTTGCCTTTAGAGTTTGCAGTTGTTGTGTGAACACTGGACTCTAGTAGGTGTTTAACTTTGTAAGTTGATAGATTGTTAGAGGTGTCCTATAAATCAATCTTGCTTAACAAAGTTCCTGCTCGAGGTAGCAGTAGAGTGGACGTAGAAGGGTTATACCACCTTCGAACCACTATAAGACATAAGTGTTTTATTACTTTCTTATCTGCTTTTTATCGTTAATATCTATCTCTGTCATAAAGCATAAAACGTTTTGAAAAAGATTATATTTGAGAAAACCAGCCTTGTGTCTTAAAACCGTATTTTTCTGCTGCGTATAAAACTCTAAGTTACAGTGTGCAACACTGCATCCTAGTGCTGTAAGCAGTAGCTGACTGGTGCTACAAGTTCAAGTAACTTGCAGAATAGTAAGTTTTAAACAGATTTTCAAAATCGACCAAGGTTCATTCAACCCCGCTCTAAACCTCGGACACCACTTGGGACCAACAAGTGGTATCAGAGCAAGTTGGGTTAAAAGCCAACAAGTGTAGGCTACCTACCCAAATCCACCCATTTTCTGTTGGTTTAAACCACTTTATCGAGTTTTCTTAACCAAAATCATGTCTTCTTATCATTCATAACATTCGAATCCAAGTTCTCATTCTTAATCAATATATCTTGTTTATGCGAGGAACAAACATCTGAGGAGATTAACGACTATCCATGACAAAAATCCGATCAACAAGAAGTCAAGACAAGAAAGAGTAAACTGTCGAAGAAAGACAAGAAGAAAGCTAGAGTATCCGTGATTGAAGGGCTGAGGATTTTAAAAGCACAGAGTTACCACACATGAAGTCTCACAACAAGATGCTAGGGAAGCTGTAGAAGAAATCAAGGCTACACTTTTTATAGTAGCTAAGATCACTAAGAAAGCAACTAATGAAGTTGCTGGAGTAATCTAAGCTACACCTTTTATAGTGGCTAAAGTTACTAAGAAGACAACTACGAAGGTTGCGGAAAGAAAAGAAGCAAGCACCACCAATAAGTGGTATCGCCAACAAGTGCCTTCATCAACAAGTAGTGTCAACAACATACAGTATCTACCTAATGAGACAACAAGTGGTATCTACCTGATAAGACTAGAAAAAATCCGAGGCAAGATCAAAGGAATTCAAAGAGGACACATACTGATCCAAATAGGTGGAATGATCAGAAATTAGACAGCTCAGAAACTTATACCAAAGGAACACAAAAAAAGAAGTTATGAGGTTCCTAAGTAAGGGGGAACTCATCTTATCTTTTATATTTTCATTCAAGGATGCTCAGCTTATTGAAGCAGAATACTAAACCTAATCAGGACAGGATTCTCCCACAAGCGATATTGAATATACTCTAATGCTCAATCAGCTTCTTAAGACAGGATACTATTCTTTGTTTGAAACAGGATTCTCTAACAAGTGTTATACAGGTTCAGAATCATCAAGTGTTACTAGGAGAATAACAGTATCATGCAAGGGCAGCATAGAAGTCCAAGGGAATATTTGCATGATTGCGAGAAGCTGTAAGTATAATGTTGTAAGTTGCATCTGCATACAACGCTGGGTTCAAACAGCGCTGCATCTTTTATCCTTACAGCACAGTAAGAAAATGGGAGAGTTGCTGCAACCTTAAAGGGAACAACAAGTGGTATCACAAGTGGACAACAAGTGGTATCACAAGTGGACATCTCAACTGAAGAAGTGATGGGAGATCTTAGCATGACCAGAAGATCTAGATAGGCGGCTGATCAATCACATTAACAAAAAGGCAAAATCTACCTTCTCAGAAGACAAAAAGACAAAATCTACCTTTTAAGAAGACAAAAATGTGAAAATGAAGATCTATCCAAAGGAACCGGCAAGTGGCGGTAACTGCCTTGAGAAATAAAAGGGAACCTCTCCACTCTTTTAGAATGAACCGTCAGATCATGCGTTTTATCTTCCAACCGTTGATCAAGAAACCACTCAAACGCCTATATATACACCCGACTCCTCACCATTCTTCTACACATTCTTTACTCACCAAAATCCCACAAGAAAAATCTATTTCCCATGTGAGTTACACTCTCATAAAGAAGAAGATGGAGAGCCAAGAAGACAGAGAAGGAGATGGAGATAAAGATAACGATGAAGACACTTCTCTGTTAACCTCGAAGCAGAGAAGATCTTCAGAAGAATGGAATGTAGAGGATCTGCTTTCCTAAAAGTAGAGAAGGTCTTCAGAAAAGGAGACGACCTCTATGAGATGGATGCTAAGGAGCATGCATCCATCCTCCATTCAGATGACACTGGTCCGGCTTTCTCAACCCAGATGAAGATATGGGATTGAGAAAAGCCATCAAGGACCAATCCTTGGATAGAGAAGACACCTGCTGCCATTCTAGGAGATAAAATAGAACAGCAGGTGCTTCACAAGATATCTAAGGATCCAGTGTCAAACAGCTTCCAGCTGGAGTCTGGGCAAAGTAAAAGACAAACTCACAACCCAGACCAGCAGTCATCTAGGATCCAAGGTGAATGTGCCCGGATGTTGACGAAGCTGCACAGGTAACTAATCATCCATCGGTTAGTTTCCTGATCTCTTGTCGCATGCCGAAGCTGAGTAGCTTATTCCTTAGGGTAGGAATAAGAAGGAGGATGCTTGGTGGGAAGTACGAACGGGTTACTGCTCGATGGTCTTGGGCAGTAACTGATGGGCAAGAGAAAACCCTGACTTGCCATATTTGGCGTTGTAACTCCACCCCTGGGCAACCATGTGAAAGAAGATGACAAAAATGGGGAAGAGTTTCAAGCCAAGAGTCAAAAGGATGTTGAAGCCTTATAGTAAGGGGGAAACAGTTAATAATTGCGATCAAGAGTCTCCTACCATCTGAAGCACATCAGAGCAACTGGCTAATGAAAACATGATGAAAAAGGCATGTAGAGATCAGAGATAGTAGAGAGGAAGAAGAAGAACTCCTTGGTGGAAAAACGTGGAAACGGCAAACTGATTGAAGCTGAAGAAAGAAGTGAAGCTAGATGGAGGAGTAGTAGCTTACTTACTTTTGTATTAAATAGAATTTGTACTTGTACAATATCTTAGCTTCAATAAAGAGTGTTCTGTTTTATTGACTCTTGTCTTATTGTGTTTTGTCATCATCAAGATAAAGGGGGAAATTGTTGGGATACTTTAGTAGTTATCTTGATAAGACAAAACACAATAACACAACAAGATAAGAACATTTTTCTTAAGGTATTGATACCTAGTTTCCACATTACATGATCACAAGCTTATCGATACTGAAAGAAAGATCATGTAATGGTTTTCCAAGATATAAGGAAAACCAACCTTAGAAGAAGTAAGAGAACACTTCTGATGATCAGCATGCTGTAGGGAATAGCAAGTTAGAAGAAGTATCCTTAGTAAAAAGGAGATAGGATACTGAGAAAGTAGTCAGTAGGTTGTGAGAAAGTTGTTCTGAAAGAAGAACTCAGAAAGCAAGTAACTGCTGTAAGAAACCAACAGGAGCTGCAAGAATCCATTCTTGCAGCAGAGACTGTCAAGGATACAGGACCCGCTGAGGAGACGGGGCCCTTGCTGAAGACCTCAGGTGAGGCTATTGTTCTGACAACACTCTCTGAGGGTGAGAAGACCTCTGAAGGGGCGGCTGTTGAGACAGTACCCTTAGAGGATGTTCGAGAAGAAGTTGAGGTAACCGCTAAGTAGCTAGAGACACTTCATGAGGAGGTTGATGCTGCTGCTGCTGCTACAAGCTCAAAAGAACCTATCCAGGTTACAGCAGCAAAGGTTACTGAGAAAGCTGAGTATGCTGAATTCCTCCGGATGATGGCTGATCTCCGAAGGGATGACAAGTAGCTGCTGCAAGAAAGTAGTTGCAGCATTGCAGCAAAGTAAGAAAGAACGACATGCATCATCGCTGTAAGAAAAAGTTATAGGAATACTGATAGAAAGAAGATACAACAGTACTGTACGAAGATACTGCAAAAAGGTCTAAGTTACAGCAGCGCTGTAAAGAACAAACAGCTGCAAGCAGACCTAGGATATAGCGCGAAGCTTTCTACTCAAACAGTCAACTGAAGAAGTATCCTACAATCCGAGGAAGGGTAAATGCAGTATGAGGAACGAAAATCCAAGCAAGAATAAATAGAGCCGTTCCAGAGAAGATCAAAGTTGCAGACACGGAGTCAATGCCAAGACACCACATGGACTGACACGCTGAAGAAAGCTGCGAGCCATAACCACCGCATTAAATGCTCCAGAAAGAAAAGTCAAGTGGCATTAAATGCAAGCCATGCCTTTGATCAAGTACACCTTAATTCAAAATGGGAGATATCTCCTTCAATGGATATCTTCTCTACAAGTATAAATAGAAGGAGTGGCTGATTGAAGAAATTGCTGGACAAAGTCAAGAGGAAACTCACATATCATCCAAAGTTTTTCAAGCTTTCACATGTTCAGCCACTCAACCCTCTAGGAGCAGTCTACAACAACAAAAGAGCTCTCAGAGATCAAGACTGCTTCACCGCACCAGCTGAAGATTTATTTTCTTTTTAACCTTGTTGTTGTATGCTTAGGTTATTTTAGGTGTCGAACAGTTGATAGAAGAAATCCTTATTGTTTGTATAGTTGTCTAAGTGTTAGGCAACTTCCCTGTGTGGGAGTGTGAAACCCTATGTGGGTTTACCTTTAGAGTTTGCAGTTGTTGTGTGAACGCTGGACTCTAGTAGGTGTTTAGCTTTGTAAGTTGATAGATTGTTAGAGGTGTCCTGTAAATCAATCTTGCTTAACAAAGTTCCTGCTCGAGGTAGCAGTAGAGTGGACGTACAAGGGTTACACCATCTTCGAATCACTATAAGCCATAAGTGTTTTATTGCTTTCTTATTTGCGTTTTATCGTTCATATCTATCTCTGTCATAAAGCATAAAACGTTTTGAAAAGGATCATATTTGAGAAAACCATCCTTGTGTCTTAAAACCGTATTTTTCCGCTACGTATAAAACTCTATGTTACAGCGTGCAACACTGCATCCTAGTGCTGTAAGGAGTAACTGATTGGCGCTGCAAGTTCAAGTAACTTGCAGAATAGTAAGTTTTAAACAGATTTTCAAAATCGACCAAGGTTCATTCACCTCCTCTGAACCTCGGACACCACTTGGGACCAACAAAATATATTATGTAATATATAAAAAAATATTATATAACATGTGTTGACCGCATTGATCGGATCAAACCTACCTATTTTTCAAATGAAATCCATAAGACAACCTTAAACAATAATTTGTCTTATGGAAACACTTGAAAACAATAATTGTTCACATAGTATGTGTCATTAAAAAGAAAGCTCTAATTACATTTTGGTAATAAAATTTATCAAACCCGCCTATAAAGTATCTGAAGTAAGACTTAAAACTTTTATGTAATTAATAAGGGAATTAATTAGCTGGCTAATTATCCTTTACCTCATATTATAAACACTTCTCAGCGGATGTCGACTTCATGACTACCGTCCTGCTGTCTTATATTACATAGATTAGTTGCTACAAACTAGAGTAGAAAAACGTGCTTCAACACTGTCACATTGGATAATTTGGATTTGTATATATTTTGTCGGTGGCTAACTATAAACATTAATTTCCATTAATCTAACTAATACAGTATATTTTCTTTTAGTGGATCCTTTGATTTGTTTGGGTCACTAAATTTTACTCTGAAATTTTGAATTTGGGTAAATTTCATAACAAAGCCCAATTTATAGATTAATTCTCAATTTTAGATCCAAATTTTAAAGTTTCTTAATAATATTATGATTTTAGATTCAGAATTTACATTAATTTCTATTTTCACATAATTGAATAATTGAATACACATTATGTGAAGATTTATATATGGGGAAATTTTCAATTTTGATAATATAATTGGGTCCCATCCATTTTTCAACAATCAATCCTATGAGTTTCTATTGGTCCTCAAATTTTTTTTTTCACATACAGTTCAATTTTAATTAGATATCCAAATTTCAGTGTTAAGCTAGTATAATGGAGAGAAGTCTTAAATTCGGGCCACATAAATGAAAAAAATTTCCCCTCAATTTAATTAATGTTATGCATGTAGATCAATTTTTAGATTTTCACATCAACATCATATTGATGTTCATGTTAGCATTATTGCATGAAAACAAAATTTCAATTGAAACCAAACAAAAGTGGAAAAAATTCAAATATCAGAAATACTATACCTAATGAAAGTTATCAAAATTTAGTATAGATTATAACTGCTAGTAAATGAGTTACTTTTTTTTTCCTGCAAATTAAAGTAAGATTTTCGCATGCATGTTGTACAAAAATGTGCACGAGGGATTTATTTGAATGCTACCACTGTAGTTGAGAAATAACCATATCCATTTCTAACAGCCCAACCTAACCCCCTATCTACTTCATAATTCAAATTAAACTTGACTAATTTAAAGAAAATTTGTTTAGGAAATACTTAAAATAATCTCAACCAAAAAGAGAAAAGAGTTGGTCTCTTGTGAGACCATCTCACATGTAATGAGATTCAAATATGTCTTTTACAGGTATAAGTATGTGTTCTATAAATATGTTTTTTTACAATATATTTCAATTATGTCTATTAAAGCTATAGGTATTTCTTTTCCTACTATAAGTGCAACAGCTGCACGGTACGATGGTTGCACATGCGTTTTTGTGAAGACAAAAGAGTAGGTCTTATAATGTGAGACTTTATGTAAGATAAAATTGATACGAAATTCATATGGATGAATAAGACGGATCAACTCATTCAATATGGTCAGTATGGGTCTCACATAAGACTATAAAAAACTCAATCTCACATAAAGTCTTATATGAGACAGTCTCGCGTTAGTTTTTGCGAAAAAACTAAAAGTATAAATGAGTTCTTTCCTTACATATGGACACAACTGTAGGAATATAGTTGTGGAAATCTCCTCACACACTGAGCACTCATTCATATTCACAACACACTGTGCACTTTGCTTTATATCTGTCACTGATTCGATGGCACACGGTTGAGCGGTTCGGCGATTCACGGGTTCAAAGTGGTTCACTTAATCATCCAGAAGAAGTGTTAGTTTTGGTTTTACGTTTTTTTCTATTTTCTTCTTCATTCTCTTGTGTTAGTTTGTTACCATTAGGTTAGTTTCTAGAAGTGTCTAAGTTTAGCTTAGTTTTGTGTTCTATAAATACTGGACATTGTGTTCCTTTTGTTCTTGATGAATGATATGAGAGATATTTTCAGCTATATTCCTTAGTCTTGTTTGAAGAAGAAATTTGATCCTGTGAAGAAACTACTCTCTATATGGTATCTAGAGCCATTTATGATTGAAGAATGCTGAAATACAATAATGCATCTGTGATGAATGTTGAAGTAGAATCTTCAAAGCAAGGGATGTGATGGTATTTAGAGGTTAAGTACTTTGTATAGGAAGTATTTTAGTATATGTGAAATTAGGATATGAAGAAGGATTATATTGAGTAAAGATTTTGTTAACAAATAGTTGGAAAAAATATTGGAGGAAGAGTGGTAAGGATTTAGGAATGATGTATACTTTTGTGTTTGTTTTTTTTTTTTTGGTACATTACACAAATGCACTCATTTCTCATATTTATAGGAGCACTAACCATCTTTTAGATTTTTCTTACATTTTCCTTTTAATCTAGATTTCTCTATTATCTAGAATTTTCTTTTTCTACCTTATTCTTTTAATTCCTAGTATAATCTAGATTATTCTCATATATTATACATCATCATTTTCTAATTCTAGGATATTCTAGAAATATGCATCACTTTCTAATACTCCTCCTTGATGCATATTTCGGTGACCCCAATCTTTTCTCGTAGTGTCTCAAACTTTCCGCCTAGTAATGCTTTTGTAAAAATATCTGCTAGTTGGTCTTCAGTCTTGCAATGCTCCAACTCGATTTCTTTGTTTGCCTCTGCTTCTCGAATGAAGTGGTACTTGATCTTTATGTGTTTAGTTCTGTTATGGAACACTGGATTTTTTGCAATAGCGATTGCTGATTTACTGTCGCAATAGATTTTGGTAGCTTCATCTTACGGCTGTCCCATGTCTTCAAGTATATGTTTTAGCCAAATTGTTTGACTTGTAGTCATTGCTGCTGCTATGTATTCTGCTTCAGCTGATGATTGTGCAACTGTAGCTTGCTTTTTAGAAGCCCAAGAAAATATTCCTAAACCCATTGTAAATGCATACCCTGATGTGCTCTTCATGTCGTCAACAAAACCTGCCCAATCACTGTCAGTATAGCCGATTAACTTTGATTCAGGTGTTGATTCATACCGGATGCCGAAGTTCTTAGTTCCTTGAAGATATCGGAGTACACGTTTTGTCGTTCCATAGTGAATCTGACTTGGATCCTGCATGAACCTCGATAAGAAGCTCATTGCATACATTATGTCAGGTCGAGTTGCTGTTAGATAGAGTAGACTTCCGATCAAACTTCAAAATTTTGAGATGTCTGTCTTTGGTGAGCCATCTTCTTTTTGTAAACGAAACTAAAATTCCCATACATCTTCATATTATTGTTTTCCCTGATTAGTTTAATCTCATCTATTTGAATAATTTAGTTTAGTTCATCAAATCAATCAAAAATCATTTTACTGCTTTCACATATCTTCAAGTAATATAGTTTAGTAACTAATAATTTATTCACACCACGAGTTCTTGAGAGATCGACCTCGGAGTAGACTTATCAGCTCTACAATTGATTCGTACACTTGTGGGAACTAAATTTGAGTCATCACTGAGTGCGAAGATGAAGCTTGGTTTTATTAATGGAAAAATCAAAATTCCGGATGAAAATTCAATTCAATTCGAGCAATGGAAGAGAGTAGATAACATGGTTATTACTTGGATCCTAATTCTATTTCGAAGGAGATGGTTGATTCATTCATATATGCTCAAACAGCTAAGGAACTATGGGATGAATTGGCAGAACGCTTTGGTGAATGTAATGGTTCACTTTTATATCACATTCAGAAGGAGATATCTAATCTAACTCAATGTAATGAATCTGTTACTGTGTATTACACTAAGCTAAAGAAACTTTGGGATGAATACAATAACATGATTGTACATCCACAATTTAGAGGAGGATCACAGGTTAATTACAATGGAGGAGGAAGAGACAGAGGAAACTTTAGAAGAACAAAAGAGGAAAAAGGAAAAATGTTCTGTGAGCATTGTTAGTGGCAAGGGCATGATAAGTCTAAATGTTTCAAGCTACATGGATTTCCTGATTGGTATAAGAAACTGAAGGCAGATAGAAGCAAACAGTTCATAAATGTAACAGAATCTGAAGAAACACAAAGTGCTGGTAATGAAAAGAAGGAATCTAGCATAGGAGATTTGGCAGCATTGATTTAACAAGAGGTGGCGAAATATATTTCTAATCAGTTTGGACAGATGTCTGGACCTTTGAACTTTGCCAACATGGTTGAATATGTAGGTACTATGTTGGAACATGAACAATGCATTATTCTAAATTATACTATTACTTATCATGTAAACTTATTTCACTATATAGTCTATGAGTACTACTATTATCAATACTGTAATATTTTAAAACTAGTGGAAGTCCGGCCCAGCCGGCTGCACATCCGTTCCAACGTCATCGTAACCTGAAAAACATTTTAAATAATATCATGGGAGTCCTCCAAAGAGGAAGCTCAGTGGGATTACTGTATTCTCTAATACATTGAGACAATTAAACTATTAAGCACATACTACATGTCCTTCGGACATGCTCATCCTGGACCATACTATAACATAAAGGAATATGGGAGTCGCTCGCCCACTAGACCTTGCTTTCATAGACCAAACACTCTCGCCCTTATGGTCGTCGCCCGGTATGGAAGCTGCATATTGGTTATAGCTATGGTGCTTCTAGCAGTAGATTTTCATACATAACTTACTAATTCAATTATCCATACGTAGTAGAGAATATAAGTTATCCACTTTAGAAAGACGACCCCAACATCAAGGATAGCTCCAAAGATTTCCGACTCTTTCACACTACACTCAGCATATCTGATTCCTTAGGTTTATCATTAATTAACTTTATTTAATACATACTTGACTCATATAATGAATTTCAAACATAATCATATCATACCTAAATCAATTTAAGCCAAATTAGCATATAAGATACATTAACATAATTGAGATATAATTTTCACACTTAAACTAGGAATTTTTGACCTATAAAAGCACATAAAGTCACAATATTTTTAATAAATTTTAAGTAATTCCAAAAATCATAAAATTATTAATATGATTACATAATAACTTTAACTATGATATACTGAAAATTAAAAAATATTTACTGCATGTACAAATAATTAAAAATAATTATAAAAACTAGTTTTTTCATATCAATTTCAACTAAAAAACAGCCTATAATGAAAAATTCTCCAAACCTTGTAGGATTTATAAAAATTTATCAAACTTTCCCAAAATCTGGACAACATACTGAAGTATATCATAATCAAATATCAACTACAACTAAGGTTCACACAATTAGCGGTGAAAATTGATAGAATGATAGATCTAGTTCATATTTAGGGTATAGCTATTGAAGGAAAAGAAGAAATTGTAAAAGATCTTATTCATTCTAAAACCATCATTATTGAGTACAATGCGTATTAGCTTTTATACTAATTACTATTTCACTTTTTTAACTAACATTGCCATGTGTGCATTACATCTCAACTAATTAGATTGACACGTGTACATCTTGTTGATTGTTTGACTTATTCTATCATCCCTCCTTCAAGCTGGAGCAGGAGAAGGAACCATGCCCAGCTTGGACAGTAACAATGTAAACTGTGCAGTGCCAAGAGACTTGGTGAATATATCTGCAAGCTGCCTTTTTGTAGAGACATGGATGAGGTTGAGAAATCCCTCTTTGAATTTGTTTCTGACTATGTGACAATCAATATCGATGTGTTTCGTGCGCTCATGAAACACGGGATTCTCCACTATATGCATAGCTGCCTGATTATCACAAAGTAAAGGGATTGGTTTAGACAAGATCATACCTAAGTCAACAGTAATATAATCAATCCAAATAAGCTCACAAGTGATACTTGCCAAGGCCCTATACTCTGCCTCAGCTGAGCTCCTAGATACAGTTGTTTGTTTCTTTGTCTTCCAAGAGATAAGACAATCATTAAGAAATACACAGTAGCCTGTAAGTGACTTTCTGGAATCTGTACAAGAGCCCCAATCTGCATCACTGAAACTTCTTAAGGACATGTGACCAGATTTAGGGTAAAAGAGGCCAAGAGTAGAATTACCCTTAAGATACTTCAACAAGTGCACAACAACAGTCCAATGATCAGAGCAAGGAGCAGAAACAAATTGACTTAATTGTTGAACTGCATATGTTACATCTGGCCTGGTGATATTCAAGTATAACAATCTGCCAATGATCCTTCGGTATTGTTCCGGATCTGCAAGTAAAGGCCCACTATTAGCAGCCAATTTGGAACCTTGAGGCAAAGGAACTGAAACTGGTTTGCAATGTAGAATACCAGAATCTTTCAATATATCTAAAATATATTTTCGTTGACTAAGATGAGTACCTAAGTCAGTGTAGGTGATCTCAACCCCAAGAAAGTATTTCGCAATCCCCAAATCCTTAATGGTAAACTGATCGTGAAGAAACTGTTTTAATGAAGAAACAAGAACATTAGATATACCAGTGACCAAAACATCATCTACATATACAACAAGTGCTAGAAAATCATTCCCCTTCTTCCATGTAAATAGACAGTGATCATTGCATGATTGAATAAAACCAAACTGAAATAACTTGTCACAAAACTCATTATTCCACTGTCTTGAAGCTTGTTTTAGACCATAAAGACTTCCCTTTAGTTTGCATACCTGGTGAATATCAGTTTTATAGCCTGGTGGAGGTGTCATATAAACCTCTTTATCAAGGTAGCCATGTAGAAATGCATTGTTGATGTCCAACTGAGATAGAGACCATCCTTTCAAAGTAGCAAGAGCTATCAACATCCTTACTGTAACAGGTTTAGCTACAGGGGCAAAGCTATCCAAATAGTCCTCACCATAAACTTGATGGTATCCTTTAGCAACCAACCTAGCCTTATACCTCTCAACTAAGCCATCTGGATTCAATTTGGTCTTATATACCCATTTACACCCTATAGCCTTTTTATCAGCTGGTAGAGTTGTCAACTCCCAAGTGTGATTGTCTTCTAGAGCTTTAATCTCTTTGTTCATTGCCTCAATCCAATGTGGATGAAGCTTAGCTTGCTCAAAAGTAGAAGGATCTTTAGAAATAACAGTAGTAGCAATGAAGTTAACAAAATCATCATCTGGGTTGAAGAAATGGTGATCTGTTGGTAAAGAAGCAGAGTTGGTAATGAAATCTTTGAGATAACATGGTTTATGAGATGTTCTAGAACTCTTTCGAAGTATGGATGAAGATGTAGTAGTATCAAGCTGAGATGGAGATGTATTGTGAGAATTAGAAACTGGTAATGGATTAGGAATATAATCTGAATCATCAGGGTTATCCAAAATAGGAATGGGAATAGTAGGTTCTGGAGTGTGAGGAGAAGGATGAAGAGTATAAGGAAAAATGGACTCCATAAACACCACATCTCTGGAAACCAGAATTTGATGAGAAGCAAGATCATATAACCTATAAGCTTTCTGACCAGCTGTATAACCAACCATGATACATTTGAAAGCTCTATTAGTAAACTTGTCTTTGGCTGGAGAGACATTGGTAGCAAAAGCCAAACATCCAAAAGGGTGAAGAAATTCATAAGCAGGAATCTCACCAAATAATGTTGTAAAAGGAGATTTCCAACCAAGGATAGAACATGGCAATCTGTTAATAATATATGCAGCAGTAAGAACATAATATGGCCACAAATACTTAGGAGCTGCAGATTCAGTCATAAGGGCTCTAGCAACTTCAAGCAAATGTCTATGCTTTCGTTCTACCACACCATTCTGCTGAGGAGTATATATACAAGATCTGTGATGTTGAATTCCAAGATCAGTAAAAAGTTGTTGGCAAGCCTTGCTCATGAACTCCGAACCATTATCAGTCCTTACAACCTTAACTGTGGTATCTAATTTGTTACTTATCATCTTAAAAAATGTGGTTAAAGAAGACACAGCCTGCTGCTTGGAAGATAAAAGACATATCCAAGTGGTTCTGCTGAAGTCATCCACTATGGTCAGAAAGTATAGAGTATTAGTGATGCTTGGTTGTTTATATGGTCCCCATATATCTGCATGTAGAAGCTCAAGTGGCCTGGAAGAATGAATGGAGCTGTGAGGAAACACCAACCTTGTCTGTTTGGATAAATGACAAATATCACACGATCTGTTATTTTCAATGACTGAGGGAATACATAAATGTTTAAGAAACTCCAAATGTTGTAGGGTTGAAGGAGCAGCATGACCCAATTTCCTATGCCAAGCATCAAAAACCTTCTGATAATGATCATTAGCTGGACATGAAGATAAAGAAGTGTTAGCAAAAAACTCCCTCTGCAAAATATATAATCGGCCTGTAAGCTTTCCAGTTGCCAATACTGAATCGTTAGTAATATCTTGAATCTCACAGTGAGTTGGAAAGAACACTGACTTAGTATTCATGCTAATTGCCAGGTGAGAAACAGATAGTAAGTTATACTTGAAAGTAGGCACCAAAAATACATCATTGAGAATCAATTTTTCTGAAATAATAACTTGTCCCAAGTGAGTTACTTGTTGTTGAGAACCATCAGGAAGAATAACAGACACAGAAGAGGGTAAAGGTTGAAGATGTGTCATAATTTTGTGATCATTACACATGTGTCTGCTAGCTCCTGTGTCTATTATCCATGAACCAGCAGATAAATCCTCCATTAAAGTAAAAGCAAAGTGAGAATCAGACAAATCTGAGAAATCTGCTAAATGAGCATAAGTATGGCCATCCTCTGAAGTAGGTGTAGCAGTAGATTGAGCAGCAAGAATCTTAGCAACCTCCTTTTGAACTAAAATTGAAATGGAACTTGAGTCCATATTAGACTGTGATGAATGCAATGAAGAGTCTGCCAGATGTGCCATAGATTTGGTATCTCTAGGCTTGTGATACCAATCAGGATAACCTTTCAATTTGAAACAATCAACTATTTCATGGCCTGGAGCCCCCACAATGATCACAAATTAGCTTAGCTTTCTCTTCTTTAGTCAAAAATCTTTTAACAAATCCTCTCCCTCGACTAGCAAAGCCACCACCTCTTGTTGAATTAGTATGACCTCTGCCATGAAAAGACTTGTTTGGAGGAGCATGTTTAGTAAACAAAGCTGAGCTGTCAAGAGAATCAGGATAACTAGAATGTACATCCCTTTGTTTCTCAACCCGTAAGACCATGGAATATGCTTTATCAACACTAGGTAGGGGATCCATAACCAGAATTTGACTTCTAATAGCATCATATGACTCATTCAACCCCATCAAAAATTGAACTAGCTTATTACTCATATCAAAATTTTCCCAGTCAGTAGCAGCATTACAAGAGCATGATGGTTTAGGCAACACCAAAGAATATTCGTCCCACAACTTGTGCAAATTAGTGAAGTAAACTGCCACAGAAGAATTACCCTGAGAATAGCTACTTATTTGACGTTGCAACTGATATAATTGGGGGCCATTGCAATCCCCAAAACGTCTCGTAATAGTATCCCAAAGAATTTTAGCAGTTTTGGCATATAAAAATGCATCAGAGAGTTCTTTAGATAAGGAATTGAGTATCCAAGACCTAACCATGCTATCAACACGCTCCCATTGTGCAAACGTAACCAAATCCGTAGGAGTTGGAACAGTTCCAGTTATGAATCCGAGCTTATTTTTGGCCAATAACGCAATTTGAATAGAGCGACTCCATGGAAGGAAATTGTCATTACTGAGTTTAGTCGAAACAAGACACATATCCGGAAAATCGGAGCTATGTAAAAGCAATGGATCATGATCGCGATCAATGGAAGAGTGCGCTGCGGAAGTAGAAGAGCTTGGATGATCAGATGCAGGTAAAGGATTAGGCCGATTATCTCCTGCAACGAGCGCTGGCCAAGCATCTTTTGACAAATTGATATGGGGATTCCGTGGAGCCATTACCATAATCAAATTTAATCGGTAAAATATAGCTAAAAAACAACTGATACCATGATAGAATGATAGATCTAGTTCATATTTAGGGTATAGCCATTGAAGGAAAAGAAGAAACTGTAAAAGATCTTATTCATTCTAAAACCATCATTATTGAGTACAATGCGTATTAGCTTTTATAATAATTACTGTTTCACTTTTTTAACTAACATTGCCATGTGTGCATTACATCTCAACTAATTAGATTGAAACGTGTACATCTTGTTGATTGTTTGACTTATTCTATCAAAAATCAAACAAATAGCGTGGTACTCGATTCGGGCTCGGCTCGTTGGCGGCTTGTTTGAGCCTTGTTCAATCTTTCTTCAATCCGAGATTAACCATGATTTTCAGTTCGGAAATATTTTCGAGCCAATGAGTAAGGCCATGAGTAAATGCATGTGACGGTTGTTTAAATATTCGAAATCGATTGCCTAAACCTCACTTTCACTCACTTTTTATTATAATTTCATATATATTAATTTCTCCTACTAATAAAAAACAATAAAACATTTGTTGATATTTTATTAATCTCATATTCACTATCAATCTATTTTCATAATTACAGGCTTGCATTCCGAATCAAAACCAGACAACGATTTGATTCTGGTTGAATTCCGGTTTTCGAATCGAATGGACTTCTCTAAGCTTGACTCGACTTGTGAATGGATTGTAGACAGTTATTGGGCCTATGTTTTTAATAATCTCGTGTTTTGTAGTCCAGCAAACTTGAATTGACATTAGGCCCAATTTGTATTATTTGGGCCCAATATGGGCCGGAAAACAGTCTCCTAGCCCATCACTGATAAATCGTCAAACTGGAAAAATAAAGTTAGACTAAATCGTGTTTTAATGCTGCTCTAAAAACTAAAAATTTAAACCTTTCTATCGCTTGATCTCTTTCTTGAAAGTTGAAACCCAAGCGCTCTCTCGGTGGCAATTTCGCTTTGCCTACTGAAACTCTGAAAGTAAGTATTTTGTTTTCGATTTTGTATCAGTTCCCTGCTTTATGTTTAATTTATGAGATTCTCAATCCGTGTTTTTGAGCTTGGAAAGTAAGATTTCTCCCTCTCCTTTTGTGTGGATTTTGTTCTAGAATTGTTGAATTATGTTATGTTTGATGGACTTTGCTGTGGATTTTCTGCTAGATCATATTTTAATTTTTATTAGGTTTACAAGGTGGAATTTGCTTAAGTGTTGTAGGGATTGGGATTTTGATTGGTTTCGCATGTTGTTCCTTTTTGCATTCGTGTTCTTGGACTTGCGATGTTTTCAATTGGGATAGTTTATTTTGTAAATAATTTATTGTACCTAGTTGTAGATTTCTTCTACATTATGCCTGTAAGATCATGGAGGAAAGTAGGAATATGCACTCTGAGTAAAAGCTGTAGCCACTATATCTTAGCCTCGATTTATAGTTACTGGCTGCAGTTCTTCGCACTAATGGTGTAGTTTTATGAATATTGGGATATTGGGTTCGAGTTTGTTCTTTGGTACTTTCTGGCATCATCTATTTTGAAGAGATAGGGTTCGTAACCTTAACTATTGCCACTGATCAGCTGCTTTTTAAGCCCTTTCTTCCATTTACTGTTCTTACGATACTGATGGTGCATCTGTGAATATATTATAGACGTTTTTTCTGATTTATGGTATCGGAATTTGTAATTGCTCGCTCTGAATCGTAAAAGCCCTAATTTTGTGATCAATTTTTTTGTTAGATGTGTTTCTGAGCGACATTGCTTGAATTAGTTCCAGTAATCAGGTTCTACATAGAAGAATTTGAGCCCAATCTTGTTGATTCTTGTAGTTTGTGATTTTTTTAGCTTCAGGAATTATATTTGAGTACTTGGTTTGGTTTGGGGAATCTGAAAATATGTGCTTGTAAATGTTGTTTTGTTTTTGTTCTGATTATTAAGAAGATTTGAATTGAGTTAATAATGAAATTTTTTGTCTAAGGATTATTGTGCAGAAATTCTATAAGATTATATAGTTATATCTTCTTGCCATGATGAATTTTCCCTACTTTTTTGATTAATGAAATGAAATCCTTTTTTTGTTTTCATTAAGGCTTTGATTTATATTGATGATGTTTGTTTAGATTATCGATTGTGTAATTTCGGATGGTGAAAGTCATGAGAGATTATTATTATTATTTGTATGGTTTTATTCTTGCCAAGGGCAAAGTTTTGCTTGCCGTGTTTTTGTCACATTCACTCTTCCTTCTAAATTATCTTAATTTCGTTTCTTTATCCATTGAATCCATTTATGTATTTCACCCGATTTAATATCGGAAAAATCTAAACTTTATGCAGACTCTTGAGGTTTTCATTGTTCAAATTTATTGTGAAGATGGAAGGTTCTCGCTCATGCCAGAATTGCAGGAAGAGAACTTTAATCACCGACGATGTAACGGGCAATATGGCCTGCACATCATGTGGCGTCGTTCAAAATTTCGACAATTTTCAGGCTTTTGTTGGCGGGATTACTGGTCCTACTGGTACTTATGTCCGTGTGGGCACTGCCGGCAATGGCACTGTTTACAATTACAAGGAAAACAAAATTTATCATGCCCAGAAAATTATTGAGGATTTCATGTTCAAACTAGGGTTCTCACATGAGAAGTCTCATGAGGTTAAACTTTTGATTGAAAAAATTACTGATGGAGAATATGGTCAAGGGGAATGGTTCCCAGTATTTGTGGGGGCATGTGCTTATGTTGTGATGAGAAATGATCAAAAGATGTTGCCAATTGTAGAAGTGGCAGATTTAGTTGGCTGTGATGTCTATGAATTAGGTCGGATGATTAGCCGGGTTGTTGATTGTACTGGCTTGAAGTTGCCGGAGTTTGATATTGTCAATGCATTTGAGCGTGCCATCAAAATGAGCCCTAGTTTTAGTGAGGTTTCAGAGGATGTAGTTGAGAGAATGTTGAAGCAAGGGGTGTTTTTAGTGCAGTGTTTGATCAAGTGGTTTTTGACCACGGGAAGAAAGCCTATGCCTGTGGTGGCTGCAGTTTTGGTTTTTGTTGGGGAATTGAATCGAATAGATGTGAAGATTGAAGATATGGCAATGGAATTGCACGTAGCTGTTACTACGTGCAGGCTAAGGTATAAGGAACTCCTGGAGAGGCTTGTGGAAGTTGCTCGTGTTTTGCCTTGGGGAAAAGATGTTACGGTGAAGAATATCTTGAAGAATGCTCCTTGTGTCATTCAATACATGGAGATGAAGTCGATGACAAAATCCATTGGGGAAAGACAGGCCATTGAGCATTTTGGTTGTGATATGGAAGGATTCATTGAAGACTGTTTGAATAAAGAGACTGAATATAGCTTTGATAGTTATAACAGGGAAGATTGTAGCTCTAATTATTTTGAAATGGACCGTTTGTTAAATAAGACAAATGATTATCCTGATAAATTTGAGGTTTCTCCTGAATCTTTAACCATGATATATTCAAATTTCTTGGAGGAAGTTTCTTTGGTGAAGGCCTCGACTGGTCTAGTGAGTAAAAGCAAAAGGCGAAAAACTTTTGACATTGAAGCATGTACAGATTGGTGGAGAGGCAAATCAGATCTGAGCAAAAAGCTTATTCTGAAGCAGATATTGGAGAAGGATGTGGGATTGGATGCTATGCCCCCATCTTTTGACAGAGGATGTTTATGCAAGGTAAAGAGGCAAGAAAAGATAGAAGCTGCCAAGTTGCGTATTCAGAAGATTATGCATCCTAAAATTGCCAACTCTGGTTGTAGCAATGATCTTTGTCTCTTTGAGTCTGAAAAACCCAAGAAGATGAAAAGGAAACTGCAAGTGGAAATTGACTGGGAAGATCTCATCATTGAAACTCTTCTCCTCCATAACGTAAAAGAAGATGAGATAGAGAAAGGACATTACAATGTTTTGTTGGCTTTGCATGTTTTTTGTGATGGAATTGCATGAATGATTTCAGCGAGATTAGGCATTCTTGCTTTAAAATGGAAAGCTGCTACTACAAAATTAGTAGGCATCAATTGTTGTTTTGGCAGAGTGACAAGATGTTACCCTTCGGTGCAAGCTGCAGTATTTTATTGTGTAATCACCTAATTTTGAAATTTACATATCTCAGTTCAATGTGTTATATCTACTCTATACAATTTCGTTTCAAGTTTCTATACAACCTCATCTTTATTTTATATGCAAGTGCAATTCAGGCATGATAAGACAAGATGATGTGAACAAGGATTTTTCAATGGGAATATGGAAATTTGTGTGATATCTCTTTCACAAAAGAGCTCGTGTAGGAGTTCAACATCCCATTCCTTGCAACCCGGTATCATGAGATCCTTTACAACTAATGACGACAATTCCGGAGACTTAATTCGCATATTGCTCGAATCTCTTAGCCATTCCAAACACTGATCTGACTTCCATCGCACACCTCTTTCCAACAATGCTCGTGAACTCCAGATGCTTCTCCAAGTATAACTCGGAAAAAAGCCCAACTGGGCGTTAAGAAAGTCCCCTCGAGGGCTTACAAACCAATGCGGAAATGAACTTCCAACCCAAGCATTGCCAAATTGAAGTTATGGAAGTCTCTAAAACCAAGTCCGCCGCATTCCTTTGCGATAAAAGAGAAAGTCTTGGACACGGGATCCCAATGCCGAGGTGTAGTTTGTGACTTGAATCCGCCTTTTAAGAACAACTTCCTTTATCATGGATCAAGTCTCCGCTCTGCCATATTGAAATTCTCAACCTGTGTCACCTTATAGTCTCGCTAAATACCCGATCCTTGTCCTTTCAGCCGAGCGTATAAATATAAAGAAGAAATAATCCGTCAGGAGAACTAGCTCTGGCCAGGCATTCATCGTGGATTCGGATTCCTTAGGCCAATCGTCAGGAGAAGAAGATCCATCAAGGCAAGACCCCCTCTTTCCAGCTTTAGCAACCCTCCGACTCGTGCTACCCCATGTTCTGCCATGAACTCTTCTTCCTTTGTCTCTCCATGCCTTTACCGGTCGTTCCTTCGGCTAGGTCCCTTAGAGAGGCCGTTCGAGAAAGAGATCTTCAGGGTTCATACAATACAAAAGGGGCAAACACCAGGAGATACAAATATTCCACTCTTCCCTCATTCGATCGCTTTTCGGCAATAGTCAAACACTTTGGCGGGAGTACTTTAGGTCTTGAAAGCTTAAGGTGCTGTATCCTACATTCCGCCTTCCAGACATTTCCTACACTCCACCTCCAAAGGACTCCAGCGAGATGTTTCCTACATAGCCAAAGATCTTTCTTTTCCTTCTTTTTTCTCTTTCTCTTACTGTCTTCATTATTCGTATGTTCGCGGGAGTACGCATTCTTCGATCGCAAACACTTTCCTATCTAGTGTCAGCTGATCCTTCAGCGTCTGCACCAACTAAATCGGAAGATTAATTCGAAAGACGAGAGTAGGCTCGAGGAGGATCAAAAGACTGATTCTCGGTCCCCTAAAGTTAGAAAGCAGGTTAGACTGCAATGTATGCCTATGGAAAGAAAAGTCACGAAAAGCGATCCATATGATCATAAAGAAAGGCTTGCCTATACGTCTTTCTAGCGTACGCGCGTTCGATTGGAGCCTGTCGCTACCTGGATCAATCAGCCTATTCTAGTTCGCCTTGTGTCATCCGACACGATTTCCACCCGGGACTAAGGTTTACTACTGTGCTAACAGTCCTTCCCCGAAAAAAGAAAGGTTTTGGAAGAAAAAAAAAGTAGATTCCCTTTTGTGACCAAGAGCCCATCCTTGAAATCCGAGTTTTGCATTCCTTAGCTTGGTGCAAAAGGCTTCTCGCGGGTCGCCCATCTCGAATACGATGCGGTAGGGTACTCGTGACCCTGCTGGTGGCTGCCACTGCCTCACACTTAAATGCCGCCAGCTCTGTCTTCCTACTTAAGGCATCCGCGACCTGGTTGGTTCGTCCAAGCTTATACTCTAGCACCATATCAATCAAACTTGGCAAGTTTGTCTTGCTTGCCATCGTCCCTGTTTTGGCGTGAGTTTCTTCTGGGTCAGGAAGTCACTCGTCGCCACATTATCCGTATTGACCACAAATAGTGACCCGCCTCCACGTTCTCAAGTAGTGCACTATTGCTGTCATCTCCTTCTCTTGGACCACGCCTTTCGGTCTCATTGAGCTTTCGGCTCTCATATGCTACTTACCTTATTATACTAGCACACCGCCTATGGCATAGTCTGACGCATCCGTGTGTACTTCAAATGGCTTAGTGTAATCTGGCAACTGCAATACGGGGTCATCAATCACTGCCTGCTTTAGGTCCTCAAAAGCTCTTTGACACTCTTCCGATCAGTGCAGTGCCATGATCGGTCCGTACGTTCTTCTTTAGGATATTTTTTAGTTGAGCAGCCCTCTTCGAGTAACTTACGATGAATCTTCGGTAATAGTTCACGAGCCCTAAAAATGATCTTAGCTCACTCACCTTGGTAGGTGCTTTCCACTCCTCGATGGCTCTGATGCCCATCCAATGCCCTAGTAATAGGATCTCCGTCTGTCCAAAGGAGTATTTATCTTTCTTTACATAGAGGTGATTCTTCCTTAATACCTTAAAAACGGTCCGGAGGTGGCTAACGTGGTCGTCTAACGGATAGCTATAGCCCACGATCAAAGTATACGACCTGTCGTCTAAGTACGGGTGGAATAGCTCATTGTGGAGGGTGCAGAACGAACGTGGCAGGGGCATTGGTGAGTCCAAAAGGCATAACCAAATCCAATGCCCCTTCATTAGTAAGGTTGCTTGCTTGTCACACAGGTCGTCTTTGGCTCGTCTCCTTCCGCGATACGCACTTGGTAGTAGCCCAACCGTAGATCCAACTTCGAGAAGTATCTCGCGCTTATTGATTAGGGTGAAGAAGTCTGCAATCAAAGTGGATACTTGTTCTTGATGGTTAGGTTACCTTGTTGAGCGCCCGATAATCAATGCACAAGGCTACCGCTTCTTCTGGAATAAATAAAACAAGGGCTCCCCAACCTTTTTCCCAGCAAGATAGGGAAAAACTGCCTTGGAGGCTAGAATAGAAATAGGCCTCAATGAGTTCCTGAAATTTGTTCCTGAGCTCAACCAAACCTCTTAACTAATAGATGCTAGTTGGGGGGGCCATCTGCTAAACCCAGCCCCAGTCTAAGTAAAAGGGGGTTTGGCTCCAGGCTCCAACTCGATCTTGTGGTAGATTGCCCCTCCTAGGGGCCACTTGGCAACTCACTCGTGGGGCATGATACCAAAAAATTCCTCAAGTACTTGCTGCACTTCCTGATAAAGAAGTCGTCTTGGTATTGGATCCGCTCTTCTGTTAGCATGAACATGAATTAGATTCTATTCGTCTTCTTTATTCTTAAGAGAACCCCCCAGCCGAACTTCCTCTACGGCCTCGCTCTTGGAAACCGCGCGTGCTCTCTCCTAATGAGAGAGTCTAGCTTAGCCGGGAGTGAGTCCGCAGCAGTTTGGTCCAATTCTCGTTGGATGGCTTGAGTATAGCCCGGCTCAATGGCCCCGTGCACATGCTGCTGCAAAAACAGCAAAAACCCATTCAATTTGGATAATTTGGACAGGGTCAGTGGGTCCTCAATTTCCCCGGGGATGTGCACAACGGAGGAACAGTAGAAGGGGGAGGTCACGGCTTCCCATATATGTTCATTTGGAACAGGTATCCCCTCCAGAACAGGGTGACTTTGTGAAAGGGCACCAGAAGACACTGGCGCGGAGCCCGATGGAGCCATATACGTGGCCTCGGTAGCTAGGAGGGCCCTCATAGCGAAAACAATGGCAAAACTTAGACCGCCGGAGCATCCAAGTTTGATCAAGAAGAAAGAGAGGGCGCGACTCCCCAAAAGGAATCCTACCTTTTTGACCGAGGAAAAAAAGAAAATCAAACATATTTTATGAAAAACAAGATAAAAAAACAAATAGGATAGACCGAGAAAGGTAAAAATGATGACTACTGAATATAGGAATTGCCGCATTCTAGGAGATAACGGGCGAAGGATATTCATGATATTGGCTTAGATTTTTCTTTGGTACGAGAAAGACAGAAAAGAAGGCCTCACCATCTCACGGAAAGATTGTCAGCCATAAAGTGGGGGAGAAATGAAAAGCCGGTCAATATATAGGGCCGCTAAGGGAGTCTTAACCTCAATATGCAACTTTAGGCCGTATCTTATACTATAGCTATAGGAGTTCGAGCCCATCCTTAGAGCTTGATGCTGTCACCCTCTTTCAAGGTTGCCGCTTAGCTTAATTGGCTGATGATGGGGAAGAGTCTTCTCCCACAATGTATGTTGTCAGGTCGGCTTCCGGAGTTTGAGTCTCAAGCTAGGGATCACCAGTTCCTTTATTAGCAGAAGGAAGAAAAACCTCATGGAGATGAAATAACAATCGTTACAGATAGAGTTTGATATGCTTTACTAGCGGCAGCCTGGAGTGCGCTCTTTTGAGCTTTCAGCCAATCAAAAAAGATAAAAGCTTTGCAGCGAAATTTCCAAGAAGCAACTTCCTTATTAGATTAGGGGGCTCCCCTATGGATATTTTATCACTCTCACACAAGGGTGGCAGATAGATACAGAAAAAGACTAATCCAATCTTTTAATTCAACAAGAAGTACCACCAGTGTGATAGAATGCGATTCCGAATGATAAGACGTAGGTAGGATAGAAGGTATAGGATGGAACCAAATCGAGCCTACGGGGAAGTTGTTGCTCCTTAGAATGCCAAACCAAAGACGAAGCAGGTAGTAACCTAACCTTTCTTGTAGTCGGGGAAAGAATCCCGGGGTTGATGCTGAACCAATTCTTCCATTCCAAAGCCCAGAGGAAGAGGAAAGAACATTCAATGATGCGAGGCATTGCTGATAAACATTGCCTGTTGTACAGTTGTTTTAGCCTAGGAGCCAACCTAGCTAAGGCAATATCCCAAAGTAGGGGCAGCTAACTGTGTAATAGGGAGTGCGCCAAGAAAGGGATTTGATCACGATAGCACGATAGATGGGTCATTCTCGGTAAAGGAGAAATGGGAGATCGGGTTAGCTCAGTCCTGAACCGGAATTCGATCTTTTGGTTTGTTGTGGAAAGACTGGTTGCTGCGGTTTAGTTGCTTTTGGAGGTTTAGTCGCGACGGGTTTCCACCCCTACTTTGCAGTTGAACTTCTACGCCCCCCAACAAAAACAAAGGGGAATTCCCTCAACTTGAAGTTTCAGAAAGGGCTTCCCCTCGTAGCCTAAAAACCAGTATCAACTAAACGACCAACATGGGACTCAAAGAAAGTCTAGCTTCATTTGTCATTTATTTCTGATCTTCTCTTACGCTATTTCTTGATCGTATTCCGTGAGCCCTTGGAACCTGTATTTGGGCTTTATTTCCTCTACACCAACACCAGTATCGGTGGAAAAGGCCTAACCACCTTGTTATACGCCGCTATCCAAGTTTTTTACCCTCCGATTAGAACTAGTGAACTAGATTACGTCACTAATAGTCTTTTTCCACGTTAACAGCTGTAATGTACGAAACGACTTCTCCAAGTGTTACCAATTCGTTCCCGATGAGGACTCTTTGATTGGAAAAGTCCAGTTTCTCTATGCGGAAACCACCAGTCTTGTGTAAACCAATCTAACCACCGAAGCTAACTATCTTACTTAATGAAAGCTCGACCTGCGGAATGGGACTGTTTAGAGGTAAACCCCGCTTCCCGACGAAAGCCTTGCCTCGTAGCAGACTTCTGGCGAAATCTTATGTCGACCCTCGACCTACTCTACCCTGTGGATCGGCATCCCCAAGATCTTATCAGATACGAATCAGATACGAAAAGCTTCGGAGCAGCTTCTCTGCCTTTGCCACGCTTTCCCGGTGTCCTTCACTTGACCCATGTGCCGGTTGTAGCTTTCCGGTTAGCGTTTATAGGACAACTGCTTTTACGCGGTGACCATTCCTTATGAAGTCATGGAAGTTGGGTATACCTTTCTATCTCATAGAAAGAATGGATTGATGAAACAAAACAGATGACAAGGCCGGATTGAGCAACCTGACTAGTTAAACAATAGCCTATTTTCAACGGGATTGAGAATTCGGAGCTTCCTCGAAATATCAAAATCTCATAAGAGAAGTAATGAAGCTCCTCAAAGCGCTTGAATGACTGGATTGGATCTATCGTACTATATCTCTAGTCTCAGATAGACAACCTTTCTTACTTATGCAATTCCTCGATCCAATCTCGCACGCGGGCCCAGTAGTTAGTGCTTTTTTTAAAGCCGTTAACCTGATCGACGTAAGAACCGATCTCAAGCTTGATGAGCAGCAAACCAGACAATACATTTCTTCAGTTGGGGAATAAAAGGACGGGTTCGCCTGTCCCATTCTGATTCTTCCTCTTCGGACCCTCTCCTTAGCTGTCTTTCTTTGGCTTATGCCTTTAGTTAGCTCCTACGGGATACCTAAAAAAAATCCCTTTCGGCGGCCCAATGGAATCTCAGGTTTTGGCTGACGGGATCATCTGGTAACAGTTCATGCAGAAGAAGACCTGACAGTCCTCCGATCCCCATCAATTCCTTACATAGACGTGGAGAACGACATAGTCCCTAATGCGTGGAAGGCATTCGAGCTTGTTCAAGCAAATTATGTCGCAGAAGGCCCAGCAAGACCCAAGATTTCCGCCAATAGCATGATGGTTGCTAAGGTGATGTTGAACAGTAGTTATACACTCTATTCTGGGTTGGGTCAGAATTTGCAAGGAAGGTTGGAGCCGATACAGGTGAATGACAAGAAGGGCCCCTACGGGTTAGGTTTCAAACCCACCAATAAGGACAAACCGCAAGTATCCGCCCGTATATATAGAGATGGGCGGTGTACAATACCCGCTAATGGCGACTAAATGTTTTTGCCTGTGAAGACTAAGTCTTGATTAAGCAACCTAGCTCAGACTTTTTAGAGTAACGATTGGGGGTTGACTAAGTGCTATTTTTAGGTTCCGTAGGTCGTGCGACGGGCAGCGGCTAATGCTCGGCTTGGTGCTGAGCTCTGACCGGTGCCTGCTCGGCTGCATGGCATTTACCCTGTTCTGTTGGGGGTCAATGTCCTTACTATACTCCTTAATTAAGGGGGAAGTCAAAGGAAGATAGATCATCTGATCTTTCAGCGGTCCCCGGCCGTCAGTATCATGTCCCCGCGTCTCAGCATCTAGAATAATAGCTAGGCATCAGTTTGACTTGAGAGCGAGACTAAGAAGATTCCCGCCTGGAACAAAGTAGCTCTGCCCGGGGCCGATCGAATCTTCTATCTTCATGTTCTGAGTGCTGCACCTCCGCATCGAATTCTTCTCCGCTTTCTGTACTCACTACGTGATATCCTTCGTGGAGACGACGGAGGTTTACACGCATTGTGTTGGTTTTTTGAAAGCTCCCGTTACGCTATAAGATGAAATTGGTCAACCCCTAGAAGCCATCTGTTGGTCTTCGACCTAGCCCCTTTCTTTTGGATCTTCAGCGGCTGTTCGTAGGTTCAACTGTTTTGTCGCGTTGAAGAGGGTGAACCCTTTGTTGAGGCAACAATTACCAGTTTTGGGGGCGTAGAGGCGGAAAAGAAAGAGTTTTATTAGTCCTGGTCAAAGCTTTGAAAGACCTTCTTGATGACTCTCGAAATAGCTTATATAACGATATAAGTAGATAAGACCATTCTTTTAGTCGATCATCAAGGTTAGGCGCTCGAGATAGCAGTTATCCATCATCAATAGGTCGTGTTCCACTCCTCCAAGCGTATCCCTTTGCTTTCGAACCTCCTGCAATGAGCCTACCCGTTGTCTGCCTTTTCCTCTGCTAATGAATCAAATGATGGAAAGAAATAACCCGCTGTTCAAGGATCTTGCAGGTATGGCAGCTTAGCAGCTAACGAATGATCGACCGGGACCAGACCTCCGCTCCCGTCTTATCAGTAGCAGGAAGATACCTTTCATCTTGGGAAGAGGAATTCGGCTTGATCACGTAAATATGGTCTAGAAGACCATAATTCGTCGTTTTAACGGCACTTGCCTCTCGAAGGTCTAATCACATGAGGGTGTCGGAAACATGCCTTAAATGCATCGGAAATGGCATCTAATTTAGACCACTAACAATTTTATACAACTATATTGGCCCTTTGGTTTGCTCAGTAGAGTGATGCACTGGGAGTTAGGAGCGCCAGCTTTAGATGATATTTGAAGTTCAGGGAGTCAGTCATCCCGTGTACTTCCACGTATTGGTCCGAGCTCGTCTCCGCACGTCACGCCAGCAGGCTTTGTACTTTGACTCAGCAGCACCTTCGTTCATCTAGGCCTCTCCGGAAGAGATTGAAGGGCCTGAAGGTAGGGATTTTGATTCCCTACCTGAACTCCCCGGCTGCTATCATGGAGCCATACACGCAGGGAAGGGATCTAACTCGACTACTGTAGTGAGCGTACTAGAGAGCAAGATCCCTTTCATAGAGATCATAAGCTCCATAAGGGAAATCAAATAGGCAAAAAAGTCTCGTAGCTCCACAAATCGGTAGGTATTTCACCAACTGTGAAAAAGAGAGGCTAGCGGGGAACCCTCCAAAGTTCTGGCTAGAGAAAGTCATTTTTGAGCATCCCGATGCCCTATGTCATTTAGTCTATCTCACGATATCAAAACCCGTCTTTTTCAAGAACGTCTTTCAACGAAATTGAATAAGCTCTCTCTACGGTTGCCCGGTTAACCATTCCATACATTCGGGGGCGTAAAATGCATTATACACATCGTCAGAGTCGTGGTCCCGAAGTGAGCTTTAGGGAGGCGCCTGTCGCTTGCCTCACTCCGCCTAGGCAACCTGTTACTCTGTCTGTGTTAGACTCCGCCTTGGCAAGACATAGCCTTTGCTAGACGAAGACAGCATTATGCCTTGCTAGCGCAACTAGTCTTGCTTTGGGTACGTATGGTAGTATAGAAATAAAGACAGAGGTTAGGTGGTACGTAGTGGCAATGTTCTGTCTTGCCGGAGTCTTGCAAAGGTACGTATAGCAAGCTAGCGCTATATCGTTGACTAGACGTTCTCATGCGTTGGCTACCTAGACATTGTCTTGCTTTGGGTGAGGAAGCAGCCACTACACTAGAGATTTAAACAGAAATTGACCTTACCTGGAATTTATTTAGGATTTCTTTACCAAAGGGTAGTTCTTTTAGGCTGTTTTTGGTACAACGCATCAATCAGTGAGACCTAAGAACTCCATTTCGTAAGAGAATATGCCAGATTGAATGTCAATGCTCTCATTTCTTCCGCGAGACAATATCTAAAATACAATCTCACATGTTGGTTAACCAAGGATATACCACTTTCAGGAGGGAAAAATCAATCAGATTCTGACCTGAAAAGAATGAATTTTTCTTTCACTTCTAGGCTGACATTACATGAATGACTCTTTCCTAACCTAAAAAGCCTTTTGTTTGCCTTAAACGTTAACTTCTGCCGGTCTAGTCATTGCTTTTCATTTTCTCTTTGATTGGGCTTTTGCTTTTGCCCAAGCTTTGGCGGAACCTTGAATCTATAAATAGAAGGGCTACGGGTCATCGCAGGAACTAAACTCCCGAAGACCTCATCCATAAGTCTTTGATTCCTTCCAGACTCGTATAGGAACCCCTCACCCCACGAAATGAAAAGAGATGGCGGTTCCTCGGCCTTGCCCCATTCTGCTTCTGAACCTGGGTCGGGAAAACAAGACAAGACGGATTATACCCTTCCCTTCGTGCCCCTCACCCGAGGTCACTAGTTGTCGAAAGCCGATCGGGGAATAAGCCAAAGGACAGCCAAGAACATCCTTCCTCTCCCTTGGATTCGAAGACGCATCTTATCTTTTCGGGAAGCTAACAAATAAAGCAAAGCTTTTGGCCCCCTTGCCTCTGTATGAGCCTTTTCGCTAATATGCTCGGAAAGTAGCGGTTCCTTGCTTGTGGAGTGACTTCTTGGATTGAGGGAGTACAGAACCAAGCTCCTCTTCCTTTGTGGACGTATGATCCACTGTCTTATTTTCCAAATAAGAGGGTCCTTGTCTCTTTTTCCGTGTGTTCTGGTCTTCTGGGGTTGTTATGTTAAGCCGAGCGTTCGAAACGAGGATGGGTTTTACCTTGTGGGCAAGGGTGTTGAGCAACAAATATCTTCACCATGATGCCAGCATTGATCGTTTGCAGCCTAAACAGGGAGCTTCGAATGTGTGGCAGGGCAAAGGATGGGTATTATGATATAGTCAAGATATTCCACTGGATAGGAAAAAGCCATTTCTAGTTCTATTTCTAAATAGGGGACATTCAAGTTTAAAGTAAAGGCTGTTACCCATAAATGAATTCATTAAGAGTGCCAACTTGAACTTGAATGGGATGCCTTATAATAAATAAAGGACTCTTTCACTGCTTAATGATCTTTATGGTACGTCCTATTACCTTCTAAAGAGATGATACTGACAACATGAATTCTGCACGACAGGTTCAATATTGAAATTCTTGGACCCAAAAGGGCGAAAGCTTGACTTTACATTCTACTTCCTACTTCTACCATTGGGATTCATTAACCTGCCTTATCGGGAAAGTCCACCGAAGCACATGTGTAAAGCATATAACAAATGATCAAAGACGAAATGCCAACTTGAGGAGAATGTTCCTCTCGGATGATTGCCTCTCTTTCTATGTCGATTGCTAGATAGAACATAAAAGCTACATCTATGAAAAAGCTTGAATGCACCAGACATCCAATGCATTACTAGTGTCAACTGGAATGGGATGCCTAATACTACCACACGGGACTCTTTTACTGCTGAATGACCTGTCTGGTACGGCCTATTACCTTATGGATAGGGAAAGAGCTGAGACTTACAAAATGAATTCGTACACGAGATAGCAGGTTGGACTACAAATGATAGATTCATTTCACCGAGACTTCAATCAGTTCCTTACCGGTACTTGACACAAGACAGACCAGCAGAGACAAAACCTGCATGCCCTAGTTATAGTGAAGGGCAGAGACCATTCCCTTGAGCATAAGCATAATAGGGTGTGGAATTTGACCTCTTGGTACTCATCTGGATTCCCCTTTTTTCTTCTTCGTTAGTGGAGGACGAAGAGATGTAGTAAGTCAGGTAGATTAAGCAAGCCTTACAGACGAAATTCTTTATTCGTGTCCTTGGAACCTATGGGCGGCTTCCTTCCACTCTTCGGACTGCAAGGTCGAACAGATTCCGACTTTTGTTTTTGCAAGGTACGCCAAAGTAAGTAAAGAACAGATCTGACTTTATGGTAGGTTCAGTAAAAGCAAAAAAGATCAGATACACAAACTAGAAAAAGAGAGAAAGTCTTACCTATTTGATAAAGTTCCACATCTATATCTATGACTATGCCCGGATCAAATTCTATCTCGCATCTACACTTTCGAAGCTCGTGCATAAAAGCTTGAAATGATTCCATTTCTTTGTTTCGAAGCACCACTTGGTTCTAAAGGAAGGTCCTAGTCTAATCTTATCCTTTCTTTTATTGGTGAATCCTTTTTTTATATTTAAAAAGTGTTCCGTGTACCAGAGAAGTTGAGAAAGTCAGGATTCTTTACTAGCAGAGTAAGGATTAGAACTTCAGGTAGAATATCGCTTAGCTGGAAGAGCGTCGGTTTGGAGTTATCCCCAAGAACAAGAAAGGGGAATAGCGAACTCGTAAGAGTGAGGGGCGTCGAAGATGCGCTCGATAGAGGAAGGCTAACTATTTGACTCGATAGAGTATTGAGTTGGCTTAATCCTATCTCACGGACCTAGGAACGTTAGACGGGAATAGGGGATCGCTTCCAGTTCAACGACCGAACTGAGCCCTTGTTCTTCAGATGTGGTCCCAAACCTGATTATGGGAAGGAGTCCAGTTGTGAGCCCTAATCTTGCATAGAGATCGAAGATCTGGTAGCGTAATGGCAGCATCGGAATACGCAGGATGGGAGCTCAGGTTTTGTGCCGTAGAGAGGGGGGCAGGATCAGAGGCGTGAGCCGATACGTTCATGTAGGGCGCATAGCGGTACTCACCCAGCACTGGTAGTTGTCCACGAAGTACTAAGGCAAATCAAGTTCAAGGTAGGGTTCGGGTAGGCTATCTCCCGGGGACGGGTTCAGCCAGCCCGAGCTTGTTGTCGGAATGCACCGTGGGTCACAGCAATGGACCAAGATTTGACTAAAGAGAAGAAAAGGCTTGGCACTTCCATACAAGTGGGCGATCCGTAACCCATCCTTTTGCTGCCACTTCCCAACCAAGCATTGGAAGATTAGTTCACTGGTGCTATAATAGATATAAAGATAGCATCAGAGTAGAGCCGTAAAGCGTAGGAATCATATTAGACCATTAAAGGAGAGTCTAATTCTTCTATCAGATCACCACGAAGCACTAACTAGAGGGCCTTAGCCTGAGATAAAGATCTAATAGGAGAGCTAATGGATTCTGGTCAGATCGAAGGTCTAGCTTTGGCCTGATAGAACAAAGGGCAATGAAGGAAAGGAAGTTGTCACTCGATCGAAAGGATATAAGACATAACGAAATCTTAGCTTCGCTGACTTTCTGAGGTATAACCTTCGCCACGACTGGCTTAGCTCTTCGCGCTTCCCGCAAGATAGAGAGAGAGTAAGGGGGGGCGGAAGATTGGTCCGCTCTGAAAAGCTGAGTTTTTCGGTTCGCTCCCCCTATGTGGTCGGCCTTCTTACCAGTCTGCCTCCTTTCTCTTGATGGAATATATCAATACCCGAGCTCCCCTAATAATTCCGAAAGACAAGACCTGCAACTATAGGAAAAAGCTTATCTTTGATAGCAGTCATAGGGGAGTTCAGAAAGGATCTGATCGTAGATGGAGACTTAAACCTGTGTGGGGGTAGGGGCGGATGTAGCCAAGTGGATCAAGGCAGTGGATTGTGAATCCACCACGCGCGGGTTCAATCCCCATCGTTCGCCCATCGACCATTTCTTTCGGAGACACAAGACAAACCTAAAAAGCATTTTTTCTGCAAGTCATCTCGAGTTCAAATCAAAGGCATCCAAGCAATTGGTATCCGATTGAAACATAGAAAGCATAGATTCGCCTCGCCTACTTGCTGAAAGCAAAAATGGAATGGCCGATCATTCATTCTATGACGTTTTTAAGACCTCACTAATCAGCCAACCACTTTTGAGTTCATAATGAATGAAATGAACCCCCGGATGAAGAGAAAATCTCCCCTCCCTTTTACTAAACCATGGGGAGCCCCGAGTAGTTTACCGGACAAATTGAGTTGTCGTGACGATACCTTTCTTAGTGGAAGATCGGAAATTCTCTTCATCACGAGACTGATAGGATCTGCCGTAGACACCCGATAGACCTCTACAAGGTAGAGAGTAAGAGGACAAGAAGCAAAGAGTTATGCTTTCATTTCTTTGTTTTGTTGAGATTGAAAGAAAGTTCTTTTAAATTAAAAGGGGTAGGTATAATGCACGCAGGCCAAGTCAAGAAAAGGACTTCCTTAGTTTTCTAAACTAGTAGTCTTAATGACTAGTAGTTTGAAGCCTTAAGAAAGCGGTTTTTTTTGGCACTCGGTTCATTCGTCTTAAGTTCAGTTTACCTTTTCAATTCGGAACTCTTAGTCGAGCTGATGGCGAGATCTTTTTTTTGTTCGAGGTTCAAGAGGAAGGAGAGGAACCACCGCCCAATGGTGCTTTTACGAAAGTACGGTCACCGGTGGCTAATACCTTCTCGACACTATCGAACCTGAAATCCACTCTCAATCGCTCTTTTTAGGTTGGCATAATATAGAAAGAGAGTGCCAAGAAAGAAGACATACCTATCACTTTTGGAACCCTTACTCAACATACGGTCCAAAAACCCGACATACCCTTTTTTTGATTTTTTAGAGCCTATAAAGGGAAAAGAGCTCTTGCATCGTTAGCCGCTTTTCAGCATTTCCTGCCTGAGTTGTTGACCATCACCTGACCTCACACGGGAGGCCCCGCACCGAGTGATTCTCCCCCAAAAAACTCTACATGTGATATTCCGAAAACATAAAGATGTGATTTAGTAAATTAGAACCCATTTTGGGGTGCAATCAGGGAACAACTATCAACTAGTTTGAAAAGTTCTTCCATTTAGTAATGGGAGTCATCCGTTGTTACTTTCTAAGGGTATGGTAGAGGCGCTTGAGAAGGAATCCTTCAGTGAAGACCTAACGAGAGGCTGAATTCAAACACACCCAAGATCCACAAGAATCGTACGAACATCTATGGAGCGTAGCAAAGATTTTTGAAATCAGCTCTCGTCACCTCACTCAATCTTACAGCGGAAAGTCGAGTCGAGGCGCTGAAAGCGAGCGAAGAAGCACTTCTTGTAACCAACCCCATGGATCAGCAAAGGCTTGTTCTGGACCACGCCGCTATGCATGCCAGGGCCTCTGCTACCTGATTTCCTTCACTACAAATATGTGAAAGCACCACCTTGATCAAGGAGATGGAGCGTGAGAAGGCAACGATTTATCGATGATTCCACGGCACCAATGATCCCTGGATCGCAGAAGAGTCACCACATATGTAGAATCTGACTCGATCCAGAGGTATTTCCAGCCCTTGGAGTGTGCTATAGCGATAGCCGTCCCCAACCCACTCTGCCTGATATGCGAATCCGCTGCCCAACGAAAGCGCAAAGCATCCAAAACCCTCTGCAGTTTCGAAAGATTCCTCCGCAAGAGGACGGACCTGGTTGGCCTTTGGAGCTACCGTCCGTCTTCACTTTTATCCAGCCCGGTTGCCAAGTAATCTGTAAGATAACCGGAGCCTTCTTTGGTTTGGTTTTGGATGACCTGATATGGAGAAAGCCCGGAGACGAAGAAGATCGTCAATCGAATTATGCATAGGTCCAATATCAAAGGTTGTATATTCCTTTAATGCTGCCCGGCCGTAGCTGAAGTGATTGAGGGTGTCAGATTAAAGAACTCTATTTTATTTCGTGTGCACCAAATCACCCAAACACAGGTGATAAATGCCGTTCGCCAGAGGGAGGAAAGCTGCGGACTGAACTTCACCTGCATGGCCTGGTGACAAAGAGAATGAAAAGCAGAAGAGTTGGCGGAGCTAGACTAGGAAAGTAGCTAAGGTTTTGAAGACATGGCACGGAGTTTAGGAGAGAATCAAACTTTTTTAGGCCCCATAAAAAAGGAAAAAGTCTCAAAGCTTCTTCATCTTTCACAGGATAGGGACGCGGCATTAGGAGAAGGGCGCAAAGAAGACGGCATCGAAGAGAGGTTCGCGAAGAAGGTCTTTCAGCGGAGAGAGATTTCACCGAAACGGAATCCGGAGAAAGAGAGGAGAACAACTGCTAGATCAGATGCCAGTGGAGATCGATGGGATAAGCGTTTGGGATTTGGAGTTGAGGATTTGATCCCACCCCTTTCTTTAGAGGAGAGTCAGTTCCGTTACCAGCTTGACTGAAAGGTTTGGAACTAAAGGCATAAGGCAAAGATCCGGGGATTCTATTCCTCCCATTGACTGAACGGGAAAGGCAAAGCCAAACTAAACAAAATAGGTATTCACCTTCCAAGTTTGCTCACCATGCTCAACGCACGTTAGAAAAGCGTGTAAATGTGCCTTTCGAGCATCTTTTTGTACGTCAAATTAGCTAAAGCGCGATAGAAGCCCTAAACTAGCTAAGCTAAGTACGTACGCAATAGCGCGGGAAGAGCCCCTACCCTATAGTATAGTAGAGTAGGAAACTCGCTCTGAATCAAAGAAGCTAGCATAGCGAAAAGATGCTCAACTATTTCTCAAGACTATATAACTAATCAATGCTACACTCACTGGTAACGAACAGCAGGAATCGCATACAAAAGTTCACAATAAGTATGCCAATCCACCGGTGAAGATAAAGGCACATCCTGAGAAAGAAACTCTGCTCGACGAAGGGCCATAGAAGTGCATTAATCAGGCTGTGAAGGTCACAGGGGCTATGAGACCCAATTAAGCGTAGGAATTAGTGCTGGAAGCCCTAGTAGTAAGCAGAAAATGAAAAGTAGCCCCAAGCTTATTCATAAGCTCAAGATAGCCAAGATGGATGGAGTAGGGCTAGTCTAAGACAAGACAGACCGATCTCTCAGGCTATCGACCCGAAAAGCTCCACAGAGCTGTCGTATGCGGGTACTACGAGGCCCACGACTTTCTTGATCGCCTCATTCGGGTGAAGATGTGGCTAAAGTATATCCAAGGGTACCATGATAGTCTGGGGTAGCGTATATTACGCTCGAGGTCTCTCGAGCCTTCTGTTGTACCAATGTCTCCGTTTTAGGAATAAGGTAATGAAATTCCGGTATGGACTTTTTTTGTTGTTACGACAGGCGAAGAGCAGTGCCCTATTGGTCTAATTCCTGCTTCCCCTTGGTATCCCATTTCATATATCGGAAGAGAGCTTCCAAAAAGCATCCATATCAATCAGCCTTTGGATTTTTTGATTAGTGGGAAGGCGCAGTGATTTCATAGTGACCCTACCAGAATATCTATGGAATTAGTCGATCCATGAAGCCTTTCTTTCCCAGTCTCGGGATCTTTCTCTCTAGGTACGGTTCGCCACATTTCAGTGAGTGCTCTACCCCTTGGTATGGTACCGGAAGCACTTGGTATTGGTAGTAGTCTAAATGTCTTTCCCTACCGCTAGGAGTTAAGCTAAAGGAGATGAGGGATCTATTCCATCTATTCAATTTCCCAAAGCTCAATCCCTACTTACTGAAGACTTCCCTTTCCCATGCTGACTGAATCAAGCAATTCAACTTGAACTCTGGAGGAAAGTGCTCACTCTTAGTAAGTCCAGAAAAGTCTAAAAAAGACAGACTTTATTCAATGACTTGACTTACTTACTTTTAGAGTAAGATCCAAAAGCTGCTGAACGACAAACCGGAGAGTTAGAGACCTTATTTTCAGCTTTCCCCTTCTTCTATTCGAATGTCTTCATATGAGTCTATTATTACTCTAGGCTATCCTAGCCCGGGAATGGAGCGAAAGAAAGAGCAATTGAAGAATCAGAGGCTGCCCTTAGCTGATTAGCGGATTAGGCAAAGCAAAAAAAGACGAGAAATTCTATTGATGAGCAATTGCCTGTTTAAAGTAAGAATTCGACTGCCACAGAAGGAGCTGTTCTCGCTGTGAACGAATGCGCTCTCTTAGTAAATATGCTAATGCAAGAAGTGGCGAAATTGTTGATGCAGAGAATGCCATGGTTCTTCTTCCTCCCTACATAAGGTGAAAGGTGGAAGTTAGGTTCTGTTCTAGTGTGTAAGCATCTCTTTCCTCGGTCGATTCGTCTGCTCATTCAGCCTATGATTCTTATCCAATTGCTTCTTCCGATAAGTCTTATGAAACGAATTCGGTCGGCCTTGGCTTCAGGGAATAATTCCTCTTCAGGAGGTTCAGATTGAGGGGGGAAGAGCATCCCGAGTCTTCCTGATGACTCTGACTCTACATAGGTCTCACGATCGCTAGCATTGCATCTGCAATGGCATCGCTTATTCTCACTTTGCTCATCTGGTGAACATTGTCTTAGATCTGCAGTCGGAGAGACCAAAGGAGAAGTCCATGCCAGAACGCGGGGTAGCACATTTGCTTTGCGTGGGAGGAGAGGATAAGGATATGAGACCAAAACCGTTTTCCTGAGGAACTGCATTCCAGGCTCCCTGCAGTGGAGTGGGCAGATAAGGATGATACGCGGGGAACGACCAGGGGCATAACTGCTCCTAAGCGAAATAGAAGGACAGGAGATCTGCATACGATCTGTAGGCATATTGCAGCTGGGGAATGCCGGACATGCAGCTAAAGAGAACGAACATGCGGGGCGCAACGAATATGGAGAACTGCCGGGCTGCTCGTTTTTTGCCCGCTAGGCCCCTACGGAATATTCCTTCATTCCCAAGACCTAGAATTCTTTCATTCCCAAAAAGATAAAATAATGATGAATTACATAAGATAACTCAAATAAAGAAGAATGAAAGCATGAGAGTCTCTTTCTCTGTATAGTAGTCAATTTACTTCCTTCAATCTCTCTATTCTTCCTAGTCATCCACTTTCATCATTTTCACTTGAATGATAAGACATACTACGACTAAGAAAGAGAAAGATAGCAATTCCCCTCTACTGGGCCTTCCCTATTGAATTGCACCTGATACGACTAAGCAAGCGCTAGGGAACTTGAATGCTTTACGGCCTAAGATCGAGTTGGAATCCTATACTGATTACGTGTTCTACGGGCTGGACCGAATCTCCATCAGAATAAGAGGTAGGGGAAATGTCCCTGACACGAAGAAAAGATACCCGAATGGTGATACATCTGAAATGAAAGCACATTCACTCACTCCCTTAAGGGTTATTAATTAAGCTGGCTCGGAAGAATCGGTTGACTAACAAGTGGTAACCGAATGACTTACTCTGCCCGCTCACCTCCCATACGGCATTTTCTCATCTCAAAGCGGCTTGTGCCTTTTCAAAGCTGAATTGATTCTCGTACTAAACGAGAAGGTAATGGATGAAAGAATAAAAAAGACCAGAGAGAAGAGACGAAAGGACTTTTAGCCCGACGACTTGTAACGGCCGGCGTGGCTTTTGGCCTAGGATCCTGTGGCAGATTTTCCTATCTTGGTGGCCATATGAGGTTCCAAAAGTGGAGTGATTCTTTCTTTACAATGCTCTGATTCAACACTGGGATCGAGGTTCTAGAGGTTGAATAGACTCCATGCCATCAAAAAGAAAAAGAAGAAGGCTTCTAATCAGAAGAATTAGGTCATCAGGAGAAGAAGAACGCTCTGGCCTTCGCCCTTCTCTTCCGTGTTCTAACACGGCGTGTTATGTCATGAATCGTTCCACTTTGCCCTTGGTCTATTCATGTACATGTAAGGATCCCATCCATTAGCAACAGAGGAAAAGAAAGACTTTTTTCCCCTTCGGTCGATTTCAAGTGTCTTTTTCCTTCCTAAACTCATTCATCCATCCACTCTCCATTGATCCCGCAAATCCGCTCCCTGTTTACAGAAGGGGGGACTTTCTCTCTTCTTTCTTTGTATTCCAAATCTTTCTTTTCGGGAACCGCATGACTCGGTGTTATTCTCAGTCAGTTTTATCTCAGGCAAGGCTTTAGGTGCAATCATTCTCATGCCCCCGATCCTCTTTTGCAGAGGAATGCCTCTTTCTATTTTTAAGCTAACATGGAGATCAACGCGATTTGGCCGCTAGTCCCAAGGCACCTTCAAGCCCAAGACCTAGAATTTCTTCATTCATTACCAGCCCGCAGACCAGAAAGACTACTGAGAAATCAAATTCTTCGCCTTATGTGGAAATTCAAAAGTTTGAAGGTCATATTAAGGGAATGGAATTTCCATGTTTTTGGCATCACCAAGTGGAGGAAACCTTATCCTCTATTCATCAGGATCCAATCAGTCAGCACGGTTATACGGATGATTTATTCAAGAAGGAAGTTGATATCCAGGTGCGGCTGAATGAAATGCTTCAGCCCCAGAACTTCTGAAGACTTTTTTTCGCCAGTGGACTGGATTCTCTAGACGGGAAAACTTACACTTTCGAGAAAGCAGAGGTACCAATTAGTTGTAGAGGCTAACCCCGGGGCAAAAAGCCCTTCCAAGGGTCAACTTCCGATACTGCGGCGCTTTCCAGTCAGCTTATTAGTTTCTACTGGTTAGACGGGTGTAGTGGAAAGAAAACCCAAATACGGGGCTACGAGGAGCGGATTAGCGGAAAGAAAAGACTTTGATTAGTCCCCCAAAGGTTGTTTTCAAATCATCTCTTTTGAATAATAGAGTCTCTAGTTTTCAAGTAGAAGATTCTCGTGTGGGGGAATCTAAGGAGCCGTGGGTATTAGGGATGCTAGTGGAAGTACGTCGAAGGAGTTGGGCAAAAGATTTCCTCTCAGTATTCAAAGGTCCTCCAGAATGGGCATGAGAGTCCGAGTCGCAGTTTTATTATATTCTAGGGTAATCCCCTCGTAGCCGCTAAACGAAAGGGCTTTCGCCAGAGGAAATTTCATAAGTAAAACACTTTCAAACAAGGCCGGTTTTTGCAGTTCTTGATGTGTCTCATGGATACAAGACTTGTTCTTTACTGGCCCAGAGCAAAGGCCTCGACTGGGAAAGTCTTTGTGATGCCTGCAAGACTCTTGAAATTGATCTTGCCATTGGGTGGATGGTCAAGTTTTATCTCACTCACTGGAGGCCACAAAACAAGCTCCTTAGCCTTCACTCCTTTGAGCTTCTTGATCCGTTACATCTTCAGAGTCGATCACCAAATTAAATCTTTTCATAGCAACGATTTGAGATATAAAGCTCCTGTAAACTCCCAACATGATGGTTAGCTTTTCTTTCTTGAATCTGCAAATTAAAACAACCTTAATTTGTCCACGACATTTCATGAATATTTTGCAGTGCATGCTTTGTTTTCATATCAACCTCAACCAGATAAAGCGTGACAGAGTAAAACTGTGAACGCGTCAAAATATGGCTTTAAATAAGGAAATATTTCTCCACTATTTAAAAGTTTTATAGCATTAATTTTCCGTTTTGTTTGAGGTATAGAAATGCTGTTATGAATTGAACGTACGGATAGCTTTGATATGTAGCGCCAATTAAGTTCAACAATGAAGAGAAATCTAGAGAACATTGTTGAACGATTGATATCGAATGATAATACACTACAAGAAAAAAAAGGCTACGACAAGTATTTTTAACCCTTGTCGTAGCCATATTCAAACCGTTGTCGTAGCTGGTGTTGTCGTAGACTCTGAAAAAATATCATCACTGAAATCATCATGATCAATAATATGCGTTGTGTGAGATTCGAACCCGGGTGGCTCAGTGGTACTCTAACCACTAGATCATTGATGCCTCATGTGACAATGCCTTGCATATTTTTCTTTTATAATATATTTTTGATATTTTTCAATTTTCTATTATTACATATTTTTTGTTAACTTTTATAAAGTACCATTACTTATTAATATAAGTAATTGATTTCCAATTTTGATATATTAATATATATATATATATATATATAATTGAATGATTAATGACTATATTAATAATAATTAATATAATTTTCAAATTATATATATATAATGAATATATTTATAAAATTAATAATCTATTGTACATATTTTCTAAAATTTCTTTATAATGAAATAAAATTTAATTCTCAAAATTAGTTTATTTCATTAATTTAATTCAACAATATATAGCATTTCTTCTTTCATTTAAAAAAAATTGTAATATTTGACTTTTTTTTTAAATATTAGTCTACGACAACGCTTCTACGAGGTTACGTACAACAACGTTAGAAAACAACTCACGTGACAATGTCTTACATATATTTCTTTTATAATATATTTTTGATATTTTTCAATTTTCTATTATTACATATTTTTTGTTAACTTTTATAAAGTACCATTACTTATTAATATAAGTAATTGATTTCCAATTTTGATATATTAATATATATATATATATATATATAATTGAATGATTAATGACTATATTAATAATAATTAATATAATTTTCAAATTATATATATATATAATGAATATATTTATAAAATTAATATATATTTCAAATTATATGTATAATTAATATATTTATAACGTTAATGTATTTTTCAAATTAATATATTTATAAAATTAATAATCTATTGTACATATTTTCTAAAATTTCTTTATAATGAAATAAAATTTAATTCTCAAAATTAGTTTATTTCATTAATTTAATTCAACAATATATAGCATTTCTTCTTTCATTTAAAAAAAAATTGTAATATTTGACTTTTTTTTTAATATTAGTCTACGACAACGCTTCTACGAGGCTACGTACAACAACGTTAGAAAAAAACTCATGTGACAATGTCTTACATATATTTCTTTTATAATATATTTTTGATATTTTTCAATTTTCTATTATTACATATTGTTTTGTTAACTTTAAAGTTTATAAGTAATTGATTTCCAATTTTGATATATTAATATATATATATATATATAAATAATTGAATGATTAATGACTATATTAATAATAATTAATATAATTTTGAAATTATATATATATAATGAATATATTTATAAAATTAATATATTTTTCAAATTATATTTATAATTAATATATTTATAAAATTAATAATCTGTTGTACATATTTTCTAAAGTTTCTTTATAATGAAATAAAATTTAATTTTCAATTTTTGTTTCACTATTGATTGATTTGTTTACGTAATTTTAAGTTTTAATTTTCTATTTTTACACCTATGAAATAATTTTCCTATTATAGTTTTAAAGACTTTGAGATTTTCTTTTTCTTTTCATAGTGAGATTCTATTTATAATTATTAGTTTTAAGTAATCTAGCTTTTATTTGTGTTTCATTATTTTTTAATTACTTAATCAGCATTTTGGTCTAATTTTCAAAATAATTAATTTTTGGTGTATAATCTGTTGTACATATATTATAAAATTTCTTTATAATGAAATAAAATTTAATTCTCAAAATTAGTTTATTTCATTAATTTAATTCAACAATATATATCATATATTTCTTCTTTCATTAATTTAAAAAAATATATATTTTCATATTTGACTTTTTTTTAAAATTAATTAAGTTAGTCTACGACAACGCTTTTACGATGCTACGACAACTTTAGAAAACAACCCTTGTCTTAATTACCTATGACAACATATCTACGACAACGGCAAGTTAAAACCGTTGTCTATGAGAGAATTTTTCGGGCTACGACAACGGTAGGTTAAAAACCGTTGTCTATGAGAGAATTTTTTGGGCTATGACAATGGTTTCGACAACGGTTGCTAAAAAACCCTAGTCTATAAGAGAAGTTTTTGAGCTACGACAACGGAATTTTAGGCTACGACAAGGGTTTTTAGCAAAAACACATGTCGTAGGGGTGTTGTCTATGAGAGAATTTCTTGTAGTGATATGAAATCTAGACTACATAGAAATTTTAAACTTCAAAATTCCCAAGTTTTACTTCAAAATTGTATATATATATATATAGAGAGAGAGAGAGAGGTTATTATTTGCTTTTCTTCCTTCTAATCTGATGGTTATATGATTGCATTTTTTCTTTTGCCCCCATTAAAATTATATTCTCTTGAGAGTTTGGATTTATGACCAAAAAATTGGCATCGTTGTGATCTAAAGATGATTCTTTTTTCCCATCTGTCTTCATGATTTTTATGGCATGCTTAATATAAATGTCAGGGTGGTCATATTGGCTAACAGCTTTTGGTCTCCAACTTACTTGATAATATTTAAAAACTGATCAATATAATGTATTCTTGATTATAAAAATGGCTTCCTTCATTTCAAAATAAGAATCATATTTTCATAATTAGTCTCAAAATAAGAATCTTATCTCCGTAATGAAGAGGAATATTTCGCTCTGTATTACATTTTTGTGATGTATGCTATATGTATATTGTTAATATTATCATGATATCATATAACTTGGATAAAATAAAAAATGAAGCAGATTGTTACAATCTAATGAATGAAAAACGTTGCGCGCCTGAACAAAGAATAACAAAAAGTATTAGATTAGGTAATATTCATATACGTTATAAATTTATAATTTGGTCCGAACAATGCTTTGTTTGATTCGGTAAGCTCGTGATCTCTTGCAACTCTTCAAATTTTTGTACATTTCTCTTCCTTTATTTAATTATTTTGTTTGAATTGAAATTCTGAACTTGGGAAGAGCTGAAGAGTTTGGTCAATATATGGAAACATGAATGAAATAAGATTGTATCCAATTTATCAGGGATTCAAATCTTGGAAAATTAGGGCTGAATAATAATGATACATTCTCTTCCATCTATAAATAGCTATGAAGCAGCAACGGCATATTTCAATCAATATTTCTTAAGAAATTATCAACTAGGTAATGCCTATGACATGTTTCATAATAGTCCTAAGTGAATTTTTTCATCTATATATGTTCTATTGTTTATTATTGTATGCCTACTGACATATGTCTATTCTTTGTAATTGTCTTTCAAATTAAATCAACACTCAATTAATTATGTGTAATTCTGAATTTTCAGTTTTATCCCATCATCTTATAAACTCCATATTCTACTTTGCAGTTTTGATTTGGCTGAAAATGGGTTCTCCTGAGAGGATGGGGAAAACGTTAAGGACTCCATTGATAAAATTAAGATGCAAGAAGACAACATAACTGGTAAGAAAAAGAATGACAAAACAAGATCGATAGTTTGGTCAGAATTCACCGTTATTAACATGGAGGATGGTAAGCAGAAAGGGAAATGTAACTATTGCAGTCAAGTAATCTCAATCAATTCTCAAGGCTCAACCACCCAAATCCATTGCTTCTACTAAAAAGCAAAGGCTTTTGACTACTCAACCATTGGGACCGAGCGATTTTGGAGGTGGCTTAGGCGACACAATAACTACCTACAGGTATGACAAAGAGAAGGTACGAGAATGTTTAGCGAAGATGGTTGTTGTGCATGAGTACTCGTTTAGAATGATGGAGCATGAATTCTTTGTGTTGTTATGCAAAACATTAAATCCCAGATTTTAGAATATATCACGAATTACATTAAGGAGTGATTGCATGAAGTTATATGCTTTAGAAAAGAAGCAACTAAAAACCATATTTGAAGAGGTTGAAAGATTTAGTTTAACATCTGATTTGTGGACCTCTAATCAGAGCATTGGATATCTTTGTCTTACATGCCATTATCTTGATTCCGAATGGAAGTTGTAAAAATGTATTCTGAACTTTTGTGTTCACTGGATTAGCTATTTCTGATTGCATTTTTCAATGTCTTATTGATTGGGGAATTGAGAATAAAATATCATCCATCACCCTTGATAATGCTTTGTTAGAGTTTATTTTTGTAAACTCTTATTTTATTTTGCATTTCTCACAAAACATATTATTTGGTATTTTATCCAAAACAAATTAATATTTCAATTGATTTGTTTGGAGTGATTTTAAGAGATTTATTTTTTCTCTAACGATGTTTTCTTGCAGGTATTTAGGGGGAGATATATTAAATATGGTTTTGAGCAGAAAAGTCAAAAAGGGGGAGATTGTTAGTGTTATATTTTAACACTAATTAATTTTGCCTTTTCTTTGATATTTTATTCCATATTTAATACTAGTATATTTATGTATTTGATAGTATATTTTATACTTAAATATACTTAATATATTGGATAGATTTGTTTGTTGAGATTTTGTAGGGATAATGATCTTAGAAGGAAAGATTTGAAGAAGTCTTTTAATTCCTACAAAATAGGGGATTTGTTTCTTGCTTTCTTATTCTCTTTTGCAGGATTTAAACACGTGGAATTTATCAAGAGAAAAGCTGATCAAAGACGTGCCAAAACTGGAGAAAGAAAACGTGCTGAAACAAGAAGTGGAGAGAGAGATGAAGTGGAAGAAGTGGAACATCATGGAGAAGATGGAGTTGTGGAGATTGTGGAAGATGGATGAAGATCATGGATAGATCATGGACAAGAAGCACGATCTGCTGGAGTCTATAAATAGCACAATCCAGGCTGCAGATCAGGGTGCACTTTCCAGAGAGATCCAAGAGCTAAGCAAGAGCATAGTGAGAGTGAGATACAAGGACAGCTTTCAAAGCAACTGAGTGTTGGAACATCTGTGACAACATTCTGTTTAATAGAGTCTTTCCTTTGATAGATTCTAGGTTTGTTGCTTTGTAAACCCTATAGAGGGTTTTAACATTCTTTGAGAGTCGGGAGATTATCTTAGAGTGTTTGAGAGTTTTCAAAGAGATTCTTTCAAAAGATCTCTTTGTGATTGTTTTGTAATTACTCTTGTAGTAATAAATCTTTTTGCCCTGCTGGCGTTCCACGAGTATCTTTATATACTCGTGGATAAATCTTCTGTCCTTGTTCGTTTTTATATTCCGCTGCATATTCTGATTATTCTAAGTGTATGAATGTGTTGGTAAATGTTGTGACATTTGGAACAACATTATCAATCTGTTCATTTGTTTTTAAGTCTTGCAGGATATTCTGACCCACCAATCCTTTCATGCTTCATCCAACGATGTAGCTGCGAGGAACTTGAAATATAACTTTTCAATAAAAGGAAAGCTTTATTTTAATGGAAAAATCTTTCATGTGCGTTGTTGTGCCCATGCATTGAATGTTATTAGCAGTGCACCTGTGCGATGCACGGGATTAAATATAAGAATTATCTATTTTATTATTATTCTTATATTTATATTATTTTAATTTATATTTATAGTCAGTAGTCCAATTCAAATTACGAAAAATAAAACAAAATAAACTGATTATCAAAGTACTGTAATTGATCAGGTACATAATACGATAAGCTGAGTGTAATGTTGACATCGTCGTTTACAAATTTTGAAATATTTCTTTATAAACTACATTTGTCGCTTTGTTGCTTTGTCCACTCTCTTTATCGCATATCAAAATCTTGAGTCCTTTACGGTTAGTAACTCTGGGGATTGCGACGTACAACTGTCCATGACTGAACACCGATTTTTTAAGGTACAGACCAACATGATTTAGAGACAGACCCTGACTCTTGTTACTGGTCATTGCATATGATACAATGATTGGGAACTGTCTTGTTTGAAACTTGAATGGTAATCTCGGATCCGAGGGAGTAAGTGTCATCCTTGGTATTAAAATTGTTTTTCCTGTATTTTCTCCGGACATGATCTTTATCTGCAAGACATGATCTCCAAGTTTTGTGATAACCATCCTTGTACAATTACACAATCCGAGTGAATGATCAATATTTCTCAACATAACTGGGGTTCCTACCTTCAGGTTAAGCTGATGGTTGGGAACACCTGAACATTGTATTGTGTTTAGAAATTCTTGTATATGGATGTCTTGCAAAAGATCTACTCCCATATACGACTTTGAAGGACTATCTGAACTCAAATACAACTTCCCTTGCTGGGTGTTCATTTCTATCATGTATTCATTTATTGAGTCAACAACATCAAGAGTGGGTGCTAGAATTGCTCGACCTTGCAGATAAGACGTATCATCCACAATCTTTCCGAAATTCAGGTAAGTACTTTCAACTATCGTACTGATATGATCTCCGGAACTCTTTAGCAGACTATCATCTGAAATCTCAATATGAACGACACCATCATTAAGACCTCTGGCTGTTCCGTCTCCGATGCTGGCTATCCATTCTGAAAACTTTCTCAACTCATCCGACTCTACATCCGAATCGAGATTCTGTAGTCTCATATTTTTTGTTAGCCTCAACAACTTGCATTGTGACCATAGATAAGAAGAATTTATTATTGCGTTCACTATATCTTGTCTACTGCCTTTTGGTACAACTGATAGAATCTGTCTGAAATCTCCTCCCATAACAAATGTTTTACCTCCGAAAGGAATATTTGAGCTATCAGATCTTGAAGGTGTCATTATATCCCTAAGAGTTCTATCCAGAGTCTCAAAACAATGTTTATGCATCATCGGTGCTTCATCCTAGTTATCAGTTTGCATCTAACCATCAACTCGGCAAGATCACTTCGTTGCTTGATATTACATGTAGAGTCCTCGTGAAGATTTATTGGAATTTTGAATCTGGAATGTCCAGTTCTTCCTCCGGGCAGGAGCAACGAAACAATACCACTTGAAGCAACATTTAAAACAATTTCTCCTTTCGATCTGAGAGCTGCAAACAGTGTCTTCCAAATGTAGGTTTTTTCAGTTTCCCCATAACCATACACGAAGAATACCCCTCCTCGATCACACTCAACCGCATTCATTATTGTGGTGTACACATTTAGTTGATCAACATTGAGATTCCGAACCAATTCTTCATGTTCATTTAGAAGTGCAACTATATCATATTGTAATTCATCAAAAATTAGCTTATTTTGATAATTACTGCATCCTTGAGGATCTAGTTGTGGCATTGATGCAAAATCATTAACCTCCTGCCCTGATTTCGCAATAATTTATCAATCTCCAATAAAGTCAGATTCTTTATCTCAGTTTCCTCTAAATTCAAATCTGTAAACAAACAACAAAAATAATAGGATGAAATTAAATAATTATATGGTTTTTGAGAAATAAGTAATCCATATATATATTTATAATTGAATAATATAGTTATTACCAATATTTTTTCAGATTAGTTATCTTTCAATATTTTTTCAGTTTTTTTATCACCTTGATTTCTCATTAAATTTCTTTATTTGTATACGATGTCTTCTGACAAATAGGTCAAACATTTCTCCCAAACGTCCTCGGGCCTGCTCAAGAAATCTTTTGAAAGAAGGGTTACAAACAATCCTCGTACCGAATGGACGGATCCCCAATAACTTGCCTCAACAATACCATTAATGTACTCTTTATCATCCTCCAACAATCATAAGGTATAGCAAGAATCACGATACGTATCATACTGCACACCGTTGATCTTTTTTATATCATCATAACATTCACAACCGCGAACCACATTGAGCAAGCATCTAAGGTAGTAAGAATCGCTTGATCCTGGAGGTACATAGTACATTCTTGCTAAGGAGAAACCTCTCTTTCTTGGAACCCATTCTCTTGAATCAGCCTTCCAAACGAATTTCTGAGGAAATTCAACATAGGTAAGAGGTTTTGCAAGGAGTGGATACTTCTTGTTTGCCTCGAACCAATTGAAAAACATACTTTGGTGAACCGATGGTTGATCAATCACTGACTGTAATGAATCGGAGTCTTCAAAAATCATAGGATGCTCATTCAGAAGGTGAAATGATAATCGCTCGACAAGAGGATCCTTGTACTGAATCTCGTACCCAAATGTTCTCCAGGCTGCCTCACATGGAGAGATGTACCTACAGTCGTAGTACAACTGGATCTTGTTGACATTCCTAACCACATCATCTCCGCGAGATGTTTCGTAGAAAGTTGCCGTGACACGATCGTGTCCTTTCTTCACATATTTGAATAGATATTTGATCGACCTAGATTGGTTGCACCACTCAACATTTATATGTGCACCATATTTTAATAAAAGATACCGATATGTGGAACAACGAATCTATTATCCAGTGGAACTCCACTCTTCATAATTGTTTTTCCCAAATCCCAACGTCTGTATATTGGATATCCTTCATTATCAACGTTCGTCGTGTTAACAAATTCTTTTGGAAATTGTTTTGTACAAAAATCATCCACCATGCAAGGAGAGTTCTTATGGACCATGCATCATGTAATCACGTACTGCAGTATAATATTTCGGATCGATTTCCTCATCTGGAATCTTAGCTGAAGTAATTCGGTCTATGTCAGGGTATATGTCCTCTCTGGATAGAAAAAGAAGAATGTGTGCATGAGGTAGACCTCTCTTTTGGAACTCAACTGTATATATAGCTATATTGCAGGAGAGTTACAAATAATATTATAAGTGAAGTAATATACTACTTTCATAGAATAATTGTAAATAATAATTCACTACACTAATTATAAATAAAGAATTTACCTATAATAACATTACCGAAAACTTTATTATGACATAAGTCTCTTATGAGATTGTCCAACTTCATTTTGGAGACCCTCACCATTATATCTGCACGATCGTCTGGTCTAAAATTTCTTTTTTTGACAAAACGATCAATTTCAGGCCATTTCGGATTGCAGGTGAATGTTATGAAGAGATCCGGATAATTTGCCCATCTGCAAATAACCATGGCATCCTGATAGTTTTGTATCATAAAACGGGCTCCTCTAGTGAAACTCGATGGTGGCACAATTCTAAGGCCAATCATAGAAGGATCAATCTCACCCCTGGTAAGTGCATCCGTCAGGCCACTGTACATTTCACATCGCAGTTGTTTCTGATGAGTTCGTATGTACAACAATTTTGAGGACTCAATCATGGTATACGTGTTAACCACAAAATGTTGTGTCAATCTTCTTGTGTATAGTATTAGAAAAACCTCTCCTATCCTCTCCTGCAATCTGAAGGCAAAATACTCTCTCAAACTTATATTTTTTCTACCTCTAGAGATGTTACATCGTATATCCGAGAATCGAATGTCTTCATAGAATCCATCTTCTCCATAAGGGAATAAAAGTGAATATTGCAATCCTAGATATGATGTATGCAATTCATTTATACGCTTGAGTTTTCCTGATCTGGTTTCTACTATTATGTCTCGTTCTCCAAGTAATTGATTAAAGTCACCCACAACTAACACTGCCACTTCCGAAACGGTAGGTAGATTGTAATTTCTTGGGTCCCCCACCCTTTTTTTTGATAAATTTTAATCTAACATCTTGATTTTTTTTTTGGTTCTTGCAACTTCTCCCTAGCCATTTTGAATGATTTGACCAATACATTATTTTCATCCAACATTGTTTTCAATTCAGCCACAATTTCTTCATGGAGATTGTTACCATCTTCAATATTTCTGAAAAAAAATTATAATTATTTTTCTAATTTAAATATAATCTATATATAAGAAATAATTATGATAAAAAATTCTTATTAAAAATAGAGTTAGAGTAATAATTACATACCGAACAACCTTTATTCTATTCTGAACCTTGTATTTGGTGTCGTGTATGTATAGTTGTGCTAACTTAGGAGAGAATCCCTCATTTGGAAGCAAACTTCCGATTAGATGGTAGTTTTGTCCATTAAGAGTAAACTGGTGGAGAATTACCAATATTCATACTTTTATCTATCTTTCCTCCCATAGACGTGAAGCAGAACATGTTATTATACGATCGAATATTATCCAAGAAGTGTTTTGACTTGTCGTTATCTTCAAACACTAACCCCTGCAAATACTGTGGTGGTGTATTCATTAGTGAGAGCTGAATCTTTCCATTCACGCAACAACCTGAATATCTTGGATTATTTGATTTCCTTCTTGCATCTAATCACTATTTGTACCAAAAGATTGCATTACAATGTTGACATCGATACGTGGGGTCACCGAGATCCAAGTATTCTTTGAAAAAAAACATTTGAAATATAAAATTATAAACATAAATATGTAATAAAAAAAAGAACACTAAATAATATAATAATAACCAATTTGTAATAAAATTATACCATTCTGATGAATATTTTTAGTTTCATCTTCATTATCAATGTCAACTGGTGAATGAACATTTGAAATTGAAGATGTATTTATGGATGATTTTCCATTTGACCACCTTGTTGTGGAATCTGTATTTAGAAAGAAAATTACTTATAAAATAATATAAATATAAAGTTCAACGGTCTTCTGTCTTTATACAGTTAACAACGATTGAAATTATTATATTTTACTTATATATTCTCTCTTATAGATTCAATCTAATCTAGTTATTTGAAAATAACAAACATTCATCATTATGCATCAGATAGTTCGTATCAGATGGTTCGAAATGTAATCTAATATCTAGCTACTTGAAAATAACAAACATGATGTGTTTCTAATCTAATCTAGTTACTTGAAAATCAGATAGTTCAAAATCTAAGGGTAATTTGGTAATTTAATTATTCATAAGGAAAATAGAAAGGAAAGAATCACGAACAGGAAACCGTAATAGATAATTCTTATATTTAATCCTGTGCATCGTACGGGTGCACTTCTAGTTTAATCTAATCTAATTAGAAATCAGATAGTTCGAAATGTAATCTAATCTAATTAGAAACCCGATGTGTTTCTAATCTAATCTAGTTACTTGAAAATAGGGGTGGCAATGGGCGGGTTCAGGGATGGTATTGCCAATACCATCCCCTTACCAAATTATTATATCTTATACCATCCCTGCTACCATCCCCGTTTTGAAAATCTGGTACAGGGATGGGGATTCACCGTTCGGGGAATTGATTCCCCATGGGGAATTCGGGTTTCCCAAATTTGATTTTCTATAAGTTAATATTTTTAAAAATAATATTTAATAAATAAAGATAAAAAAATTAAAACAACTCATAAACAATATTAATCCAACATCAAAAACCATAAAGTTATAAATCTAGTCTTTAAAACAAAATTATGAAATGCATAATCAAAATGACTACGCAATCTAACAAGTTAACTTCATACAACTTAAAATATGAAATATCTAACAAAAACATCAACTAATCATCTCTTCGGCAATCCTTCATCTCATCATGATTCCTATAAGATAAAAAATAGAAATAGAGTTTGAGTTCTTAATTGCAAATTTAAGAAATAGGGTTTGAGTTCTTAATTACAATTTAAAATATTAAATTAATAATTAATTGTTAATTTGTTTGTGGGATTAAGGTGGGAGCCTGAGAAGTCAGTGACATGAAATTTTTTGAAATTTTAAATATATTTATTAATATATATATATATATTAATAAATAATATTAAATGAGTAATGGGGAATCCTCGTTTCATATCAACGGAGTCGGTTTCGGGGTCGGGGATTGGGTGGGGGCATTAATACCATCCCCATAATTTTTAAACGAAGAATCACCGTCCCCGCTCCATTCCCCGATTCGATCGGGGAATCCCCACCCCGTTAATATTGGTACCCAACGGGGATGGTTCCCCGCGGGGAAATTGTCATCCCTACTCGAAAATCAGATAGAAATAACAAACCTGATGTGTTTCCCCCTTCTTCTTTTTCCTGTCATGGTAGATTCGCAGTCTCTTTATATTGATTCTGCGCTGAATCAATATATCAATCTTCCCAAAAATGATCTCTTAAATTAATTACTTGCAAATGTTGTTACTTGTTGAATACACTTGACTATTACTTGATTCAATTCCTCATCACTACTACTTGATTGAATTCTTCATCATTTGTCTATTACTTGAAACAATTCTTCATCTCATTTGCTGTTGAACATATTATCTTCAAAACTGAGATGGTTATTTCTAGGATTGATTATATGAATTCATCTCAATGTAAAAAAATTCTGATTGAAGACTGTTACTTAATTCAATTCTTCATCTCATTCGCTGTCGTAGATATTTTCATTAAGGACTGAGATGGTTATGTCTAGGATTGAGTAACTTTATTAGATTCAAGAATTTGTCAATTCAAATCAATTATTTAATCAATAATAACTCTCCAGCAAAACACAAAATTGAGAAAAAAACTATCAGAAACGTGTGTGATTGGGATCGAGATTGTCAAGATTGTTGAAGAGGACAAATACAATGAAATAATTGGATTGTCGCCAAAATAGTGGCGGCCAAAGAGGAGTTAGAGAGGTTATGGAAGAAAGCGTAGAATCAGAATTGGTAACTATTGGAAACTTTATCGAAGAGGGCTTGTTGGAATGAAAAACTGAATTTGAATGAGAATGAACTTTTCTTTGATATTTTATGGATGAATGTGAAATTACAATAAATTTATAAGGGTTTAAATGTGAGAAGATTGTGATAGATAAAACAGTTTCCACAAATTGTAGAAATTTGAAATCATCTCAAATATGATTTTCAATATTATTTTTACTTATTTGATATTTAAAAAACAATTTTTTTTGAGATTCCATAAATATAATATTTTTTAAACGTGTATAAAGTTTGAAGTTTTTTAAAAGGAAGCAGTCTTGTAATACAGTTTAATTTATCATACCACCATATTATACCCCTACTATCATTTATGTAGCTTGTACCATCATATTATACATCAAATGTCAGAAGGGTATAGTTGGCAAAAATCATTTTTCTTAACTAAAAAAGAACAAAATTTAATAACTTAATAAAAAAATGTTTATAAGATTAGATGGTATTCCACATAGGTTCAGGTTTATATTAATTAATGTGAATTAGATTAAATAATATAAATATATTACTAATAAGTACCAGATCAGAGTAATTAATTTATGCGAATTAGATTAAATAATATAAATATATTACCAATAAGTAACAGATCAGAGTACTTAATTTATACAAATTAGATTTAAATAATATAAATATATCTTTAAGTACGTAAAACAAATCATAATAATTAATCTGATATTTATCAGTAAGATTTGAAAAATTTTGTATGCAGATCAGATTAAACAATATATATATATGTATATATATTTAGTAAGTGTGTAAAACATATCAGAGTAATTAACTTGATATTCAGCAGTAAGATCATCTATAATTTTATGGGTATCAAATTAAAGAATATATCCAAATAAGTACGTAAAACAAATCACAATAATTAATCAGATATTTGTAAGTATGATTTTACATAATTTTATACAGATCAAATTACACAATATATATTATTCAATCTAATTCACATTATGAGGATGAACGATAGTTATATCTTCCCGATAGATTTAGGTTTTTTATTCCTTTTTGTGGGATGATGGACATAATTTAAACTTTTAGTAAGTTTAATACTATTTTTTATTTGTTGTGAGATGATGGAGAGAATTCAATGTGTAGTTTTCTTTTTAAGTCGAACTTCAAGATCAAGATGAACTATTGAAATTCGAATCACACATAACATCAATACTATCATAGCATATTATTAATTGATGCACGATTCATTACATACTGTTGGGAAAATTCTTTGTAGGTTTTGATGAGACAACGTAACTTTGTATAGAAAGTTAGAGTATCCATTTTCCACATTTTATAAGTGGAACATGGACCTATAAGCGTATCTTCATGAAATTAATAATATGTCTTTGTAAAAATAAAGATAAATGTTTTGAACAAAATGTTAAGGAACACTTCGTGTTTGAAGAAGAATCAAGCAATCAGAAGATCAGGAAGTCGCATTGAAAACTGAAGAACTGTCTAACAAAGGAAGCTACTCGAGTCAGGATGCTGACAATCAGATGACAAGGTAAGAAAGCTACTCTGGAACAGAAAACTGGTTACACCAGAAAGCCAACATCTAAGATTCACAAGCTCTGAAGAACAAAGCAGCAAGCTGACATCGTCCACTCAAGCGCATTTATCACTATAAAAAATGTATATTAAATGCAGTATGAGGAAGGTTACTGACAAAGGACCCGTTAGACAGAAGTTCAAGCTAAGCCAATGAGAAGATGTCACCTAGACTTGCGACTCTGCAAAAGATTTGCAACTAGGGAGTGGCGCCATTAATGCGGATAAGAATATGACATGCCTTATACTCTGAAGTTTTCAATTGCATTAATTGCAAATATTTGGAAGATCATATTTGAACCGAAATAGGAACAATGCCTCTCTTCAACGGGTATTTTCCAAAGATCTATAAATAAAAGGATGGAGTGACCATGAAGACAACTGAAGCTTCGAAATATTCACAACAAAATTTCTCATGTTCTTCATACTCGAAGCTCTTATTAAGCTCAGTCACTCAACCTTCGAGAATCAGTCAATCCATCAAGCGTTCAAGTTATCATGTTCAAGACTGACTTCATCGCAACAGTTGAAGAAACCCTTTTATCTTTTAACCATTTGTGTTGTGTGCGCTAGGTTGTTTATGGTGTAACTTAGTTGAGAGGATTATTTCCTTGCTAAGTGTGTAGTCTAGAAGTAGGCTACTTGCCCTTTGTGGGAGTGTACCCTTTGTGGGTTATGGCCTTGAACTAGAGTCTGGGATTCTAGTAGGCGTAGTTTGTTAGGAAGAGGTTTGTAAAGCGAGACTTGTAAATCGAACTGACCTAACAAAGTTCTTCCTTGAGAAGGAGTAGAGTGGACGTAGAAGGCTTACACCACCTTCGAACCACTATAAACCTTGTGTGTTTATCTACTTTCATTTACTTAATGCATTGCACTTACTTTGCCATACTTATCTTGCAGTACTCATCATTAGCATCCTGCATAAAAGACTTTAAAAAGAGCATGCTTGTAAAAGAAAATTGTTTTCCAAAAAGAACTCTATCAAGTTTATTCCGCTGCGTACTGTGAAACCAGGTCAGGAACCTGATTAAGCATACTACCAGGTTGCTACGCTCTTTCTTGAGTCAGGAAGCTACCTTTCAGAAAAGTTTTAAATTTCACAAAATCAATAGAGGTTCATTCACCCCCTCTGAACTTCTGACCACTTGGGACTATCACATACATATATATTACATATTTAATATTGCATCGAACATTATTATAAAAAATATGATATTTTAATAATATTTTAGTAATGTTCATCATTATTTATCATAACTGCCTTTTAAATTGAGTCTCTGGTACAGACAATTAAATATATTCACAAAATGTTTGAATGAGTTTAATTATAAAACAGACAATATAAAATCAAGAAAAAATAATTAAAAAGGTGATATTACATTTTATAAGAAAGAAACACCTAATTTGAGAGCATTACAATTTATATATGATATAAAAAAACACGTATTTACAAAGAAACATACATTAGCATATGTAATCATAAATTTAGGATATTTAGTTAAGGAATTAACATCACATATATGATATTTTTTAATATAATTGGATAAATATTATGGTTTCTATCAATATCCAAACATATACACATATACATTATTTATTTATTACTAAATATTTTAGATTAAAGGAAAAACATATTTAATCCATATGTAAACTAATTTTGAGAGCATTGCAATTTATATATGATATAAAAACACGTATTTACAAAGAAAAAACACGTAAACATCCAACAAAGAACAAACATGTAAAAATAGCATTACTATTTGCAATCATCCAACAAACTACGAAAATACATTAAACAAAAGTGCAAATCATCCACCACATAATATTTGAAGAAACATGCAACAAAGAAATTAAATATTAAATATTATCTCAAAACATGCAACGTAAATATCTAGATGTCTTTTTCAATTTTGACAATGATTTTCTCTTTCTTGTGGGATGATGGAGAGAATTCAATATCTAACTTCCTTTTAACGTGTTACGCCCCGTTTTCTTTCTTAAAATTTATCAAAGTTTTCTTTACGGGCGTGAAGAAAGAAGGGGAAAAAGACGTGCATGATATAAAATATAAATCTTTGGAAACAGATAGAAGACGATTTTACAAATACAAATCCTCGGCGTCTAGCCGAAATAAAAACATTTAACATAGCAGCAGAAAATACATCAGGATCCTTTACAAAGAAAATGAACAATTTAATTTTACAAACGATCAACATAGTTTTAAAGATAAAACCGGAAAAAGACACAGCTGATAAGACACCACTCTCTCTACGCGTCATGATTCTCTTCATCTCCTGTAGTCTGAGTACAGAATAGGGATGAGTGCGTTGAATACACTCGTGGGGATATTTTCCACATCGAACAATTATTAAGCAGTTACACAAATCAATAATTTATAGGTTCGACAATTAAACACAACACATATAATGCATAACATATAATTCGGTTCATTAATGGACACCCAACCCATGATTCACTAATGGACACATAGTCTAATGGACACAAAGCCCAAAGACTCACTAGTGGACACAAAGCCCATGACTCACTAATGGACACAAAGCCCATAACTCACTAATGGACACAAAGCCCATGACAGTACAGACCCTAGTTATCCCGTAATGTGAAAGTAAACCCTTTGTTTCTTCCCATGAATGTGGACTTTCGTCTTCTCAGAATATGATAGAATGAATACAGTATTCGCAACATATAATTACAGTATATAAGTTTCAACAGTCCATATATCACATACAGAAAACAATAGACACATAGAGGTTTAGAAATTACCCCCACTTACAACATATAATCACAACATTTATCTCAAAGCACATAAATTTACAATTCATAGCGTTAATTTATCATCATTGTGTGTTACATACAGAAGCATAAAGTTAATAGGGATTAGAAGTTACCCCCACCTTGTTCGGTGGTTACCACGTGAGTAGTGAGTATCAAAAATCAAGTATCACAAAGCACGATCCAACTGATAGCCTACACAAGTTACAATATTTCTTAGATCCTTAATATGTATAATTAAAGATACAAATGATTTCGGAGAAAATACGACCGATAAAGACGAGACAGATCGGAGGATCTAAAGATTGAGGTTGAAGAAATGAGAGTGAAAGTTTAGTCCAATAGGTTGATATGAAAGAGGGTAAGATTTGGGTCGCAACGGAAAAAGAATGAGCTCAATCGGAGTTGAAACGAGCTCAAACGGAGCGTTTTAAGATTTAGGGGTAAAATGGTAATTTGGTGAAAAGGTTGACTTTGATCGGGACCCCGACTCCCGATTGACGACACCTCATCACCGGCGACACAATGTGCACACACGACTCGGACCAACTCACGAAAAATCTCACCGGCATACACACGGCGCGTACAACACTCGCCCCGAGCGCGCACCGCGGGCACACCACGCGCTTGCCCGGGCGTACAGCCGAGCGCCAGTGCGCCTGACTTCTAGCCAACTTCCAGCAGCCACCTGCTGCGGCGGCGCCGCCCCCACCTGGGCTACCAGCGACCCTATCTCCGGCTACCACCTACTCCGGCCACCACTAGCTCTGGCGTGAACAGTACCCCCTCCAAAACAGCCTAAAAAACACACTATCATGGAAAACACACACACACACCAGCCTACTCACACACACAACCACTTTCCACCACCACTTCCAGCTCCGGCACCACCACCCACGGCAGCGCCACCATCCTCAACTGATAGCCCAACATCCCGGAAAGGTCAGCCACCACTCCGGCAAAGGAGGAGAGAGACAGAGAGAGAGAACAGAGGAGAGAGAAAGGGTGGAAAAACAAGGGTTATGATTTTCCGGTGACATATTTGTCCTTTCCCGGTGAAGGAGATGTCGGAATGGAATTCCAAGAACTGTCCTAGACTCGTCTCGACGAGACCTACGTTCTGTGTGAAAATCGGCCGAAACCAACAAAATTGAATTTTCTGAACACTGGAGACAGAAAACAGAGGAAAGAGAGAGTAGGAAAGAGAGAGAGACTTACGTGTTTTCGTCGCTTTAGGCTCGTTCAGAAAAAACGGTTAAAAATGAATCGAATGAGCCCCTATTTATGGATTTTGAAAAGTTACTATTCAACAACATATCTCGTTTTACCATTCATCGTAAATATCTTTCGATTTTCCGAAACTTCATGTTTTACCCTTTTTGTCGCCACTTGAGCTATGGGTCTCCGATTGACCATGTCATGCCCCATTTTCTTTCATAAAAATTATCAGAGTTCTTTTTATTTATGGGGTGTGAAGAAAGAAGAGATAAGAGACAAAAAACAGAAGAAGGAGATAGGAGACACCAGAAGAAAGAGCTAAGGGACGATGTGAATCAATCACATATCAAAATCGGTTTCAACCGATCATCATATCATAGCAGCGGCATATCAACATCAGGATCCATCATTCAAAACATTTACAAGATTACATGTTACAAAAACGTGAATTAATTTAAAACATTGCACCAACTCTCTCCTGTAGAACTGATGTTACATATCAAGTGTTGTGATACATCAGTTCTACATATAAAAGTCCAGTCAGTGCACCAACTCTCTCCCTTTAGGGTTCAGCATACTCGTCATCTCCTGTAGTGTGAGTATAGAATAGGGGGTGAGTGCGTTGAATACACTCGTGGGGATACAGTCCGCAACTTATAACAATAAAAAATTATATCGTACAGGAAAAGTAACATTCAATCACAACACGTAAAATGCACAACAGATATTAGAAATTGTAAGGGACGAATAGGTGCGGGTAATCCCTGCTTACCCTATAAAAACAGTCTCTCTGACTACTAGTGCATTTCAATGACCATCAAACCTATCAGAGTAGTAGAAATGAGCAAGGGACGAATGCATGTATAGAGGTGGACCGCAGCACGTTCACAGTTTAACGTATGGCATAGTAAATATATTCACAACATTTAGTATTCCTCAATCATGCTCATAAATAGGAAAAACTGTAAACAGATAAAAGTTTAGAATGTACACCCATCTTGTTTGGTGGTATCCACGTGAGTAGCTAAGACCAAATATATCAAGGCTCAATCCAACGAGTAGCCTACACACGTTATGATGCTTCTTAGATCCTTAATATATAATTAAAGCTATAAAAGTTCACGGTGAAAGAAATGATCGTAAAAAAAACCATGCCGGATCGAGAGACGTAAAGATCGAGGTCAAAGAAATGAGAGAGGATGATTAGTTTCAAAGGCTAAGATGATAGAGGATTGAATTTGGGTAACGACAGAAAATGAATGAGCTCGATCGGAGTTGAAACGAGCTCAAATGGAGCATTTTAAGTTCGAGGGTATTTTGGTAAATTTTGGTCAAGGGTTGACTTTAACCAGGCCCACGACCCTCGGTCAACGACATCTTATCGGCGACGACTCGATGTTGACGTACGATGGAAAAAAATGGGATTTGAATTGAAAACACAACGTCGCATGCACACCCGTCACCCGACGGGGCTAGCGCGCGTATATTTCTCTCGCAGCTCGGCAGGTGCCCTCAGCAGTTGTGCGCACCAACGCGCACACCACGCGCTCCCCGCGCGCGCATCTCGCTCACGACCATGCGCCATCGTCTAGTAACACGCACGACATTGGCGCCCCGCGCACGATTGCGCGCGCCCGTGCCAGCGCCCAACACCCCCTGCTCGACCAGCCACCTTCCCACACCACCAGCTGCGGCGACGCCGCCCTGCGTCAACGCTACTCCATCCACCAGAAAGCTTGCACCGTCGGCTACCACCTACGGCCATCACGCACTGGAATCCGGCCGTGAACAGTACCCGAAATTTCGCCGCAAACCCTTCAACACATATATACCCAAAACCAAACCTAGCTTTTCCAGCTCCGGCCGGCGGCGATCCTTCCTCTCGTCACCTGGAACACTGGCCGACGACTTCCAGTCGCCGGCCACTACAACACAGCCTCAAACACACACCCAACTACCTATACACACACGCACATGCATATATAAACACACACACACATCAATTTCAGACTTGGCCGGCGGTCACCTGCCGCCGGCCACTACCTCCCAACACTCCCCGGCGCATCACCAACGCCGGCCAACAGTTTCCCGACGCCGCCTCTTAACAGCAAGCAACACACTCACACAACCCACACACACTTCATGATTTCATACACACATACGCAACCATTTTCCGGCGTCGGCACCACCACCCATGGCGGCGCCACCCCTCCGGCGGCTAGCCCACAACCCCGGCCACACCTCCGGTGCCTGCAACCGCGAGAAAGAGAGAAGGAAAGAGAGAAAACGGGAGAGATAAAAGGTGAAAAAAAATAGGGTTTAGGGTTTGGAGACCGTATTTCATCGTTTTCTGGTGAACGGAAAATCGGAATTGAATTCCGGGAGTTGTCCTAGACTTTTCTCGATGAGGCCTACGTTGTGTGTTAAAATCAGCCGAAACTGACAAATTTGGAATTTTCCGGTGAACTTCGGCGGCGGCTCGGTGATGCCGGCAGCAGTGCGCCGGAGACAAAAAAATAGAGGGGGGAGAGAGGGAGGGAGAGGAGAGAGAGACTTACGTGTTTTTGTCACGTTCGGCTCGTTTGGCTCGCTCGGGAAAACGGTAAATTTTTAAATCGAAAGAGCCCCTATTTATAGAGTTTGGAAAAGTTATTATTCACCCAAAATATCTCGGGTTACTATTCATCGATTATGACTTTAGTTACTGTTCATCAAGAATATCTCATATATTCTACTATTCGTATATGTCTCGTATACGTCGTATTCTTCGTTTTCACTATTTTTTTCGTTACTTGAGCTATGGGTCTCCGATTAACCTCTAGTTCGTTTCTATCTTCTTGTTTTTCCGTTATGCTTCGAATGGTATAAAAATATTCTATATTCCATGTCTAAGGAAAAATATCAATCTAAACCATGCTTTAAACACGTATCTGAAACGCACGAAATTAATTAAACAGTTAAGATCAAAACACATAATTATTAAATTATGGGTTTAATTATTTAATTAATCAATTATGCTTCGTTTTTAGTCCGGGATGCTACATCCCTTACCCCTTAAAAGAATTTCATCCTCGAAATTAAACGCGTATCTAGGAAGAAGTTAAATGTATACCTAGGAAAGGTAAGTCGGGATATTTCCTTAGGATTCCATCCTCCAGTTTCCAAGTTGCTTCTTCCTTTCCGTGACGACTCCACTGAACCTTCACTATAGCCATCTCTCAATTCCTTAATTGTCGATTCTTTCTGTCCAAGATGGCTATCGGGATTTCTTCATATGTTAGATCTTTCTCAAGTTCTATGCCTTCTTGATCGATAATATGGTCTGGATCGAATATATACTTCCGCAACATAGACACGTGAAAATCGTTCTGTACTCCAGCGAAGTCCGGCGGTAGAGCTAGACGGTACGTAACCTCTCCAACTCGATCTAAAATCTCAAATGGTCCCACGTACCTTGGCTTCAAATTCCCTCTCTTCCTGAAGCGATAGTGTCACGCCCCAAAATCTTTCGTTAAAAATATCAGAGTTTTACCCGGGCGTGAAGACAGAAAAGCAAGGGACGCATAACACATACAGAAAGAGTTAAGCAAGGGACAACAGAAGAAAGAGATAAGGGACGATAATAAACCATCTCACAACAACCTTCGGCCTCGGCCGATATCATTCGGTCTCTCACCGATAATATACATCATATACAACGGAAGCTAAACATCAGGATCTCCCATCCTCACCAGAACCCAAAGATATATACAGATCATAAACTGTTTGAAAACGTGTTTGGAAATGTTTTAACTAGACCATTTATCAGAAAAACCAACAGTTAGCACTATCTCCCTCCGTCTAGGGTTCACCAGCTTCCTCATCACCGGACCTTGCTGGAGTACACAATGTCTACCATGTGTCTATGCTACAGAAATATATTTTTGATCCAAATCATATAATCGATCGAGAAAGCATCGAACTGGAAAAGGATTTGACATATGAGGAAATTCCGATGGCCATCTTGGACAGAAAGAAACGACAACTTAGGAACCGAGAGATGGCTATAGTGAAAGTCCAGTGGAGCCGTCACGGAAGGGAAGAGGCAACATGGGAGTTGGAGGACGAGATTTTGAGGAAATACCCCGACATACCGATCCTAGGTATACGTTTGTTTACCTTTCTAAGAATGTGATCAATTTCGAGGACGAAATTATTTTAAGGGGTAAGGGATGTAGCACCCCGAATCAAAATGAGCATAATTGAATAATTAAATATTTGAACCCCGACTTAATAATTATGTGCGTATGTTTTGACTGTTTAATTCAGTACATGCGTTACAGATACTTGGCTAACGTCGGTTTTAGTTTTAGATGGGTATATTTTTCGTGACATGGAACCTAGAATATGATTTTACCAAGAGATTCGTATCGGAAATACGAGAAAACAAAAACAAACTAGCGGTTAATCGGAGACCCGTAGTTCAACTAGCAAAGGAAAGGGTAAAATTTTGATAAAAGGTAAAAATAAAAATAATATTTTAATGAAAGGTAAATTGAGATATTTTTGGTAAATAGTAACTTTTCAACGGTAAAAAGGTAAATTCCAAAATCTATAAATAGGGGCTCATAATTTTCAAAACTTATACGTTTTCAAAGCCGACGACCCGAGCGACGCTCGCGACGCGAACACGTAAGTTCTCTTTCTTTTCTTTTCCTTTACGTTTTTAATTTCCGCCGCCGCCGGAGTGCCGCCGGAGCACTGCCGCCGCCGCCGCCGTATTTATAGATTTTGGAATTTACCTTTTTACCGTTGAAAAGTTACTATTTACCAAAAATATCTCAATTTACCTTTCATTAAAATATTATTTTTATTTTTACCTTTTATCAAAATTTTACCCTTTCCTTTGCTAGTTGAACTACGGGTCTCCGATTAACCGCTAGTTTGTTTTTATTTTCTCGTATTTCCGATACGAATCTCTTGGTAAAATCATATTCTAGGTTCCATGTCACGAAAAATATACCCATCTAAAACTAAAACCGACGTTAGCCAAGTATCTGTAACGCATGTACTGAATTAAACAGTCAAAACATACGCACATAATTATTAAGTCGGGGTTCAAATATTTAATTATTCAATTATGCTCATTTTGATCCGGGGTGCTACAGATAGACTCCTTTTGTAGGGGACACTTTGAGGAAAACTTTGTCTCCTACTTCAAATTTTAGCTCTCTCCGTCGTTTGTCTGCATATACTTTTTGTCGATCTTGGGCCACTTGAATTCTTTCCCGAATTTTCTTTATTACCTCGACCGTTTGATTGATCCACCAATTCAGGCCCCAAAATCTTTTTCTCGTCCACTTCGTCCCAACAGATTGGTGAGCGGCATTTTCTTCTGTAGAGAGCTTTATAGGACGCCATACCAATTGTCGATTGGTAGCTGTTGTTGTAGGCAAACTCCACTAAGCACAAGTGGTCTTCCTAGCTTCTGGGAAAATCTAAAACGCATGCCCGCAACATATTCTCCAGGATTTGTATGGTCCTTTCTGATTGTCCGTCTGTTTGCAGATGAAAAGTCGTACTGAAAGACAGCTTGGTCCCTAATATCTGGAGGTAAACCGGGGATCTCTATCAGATACGATAGAAACTGGTACGCCATGCAATCGAACGATCTCCTCGAGATATATTCGTGCCAACTTGTCTAGTCCGAATGTCATTTTGATTGGCAAGAAATAGGTAGACTTCGTTAATCTATCAACGATTACCCATAGAGCGTGGTTCCCTCATTTGGTTGTTAGCAAACCGACCACGAAATCCATGGCGATGTGTTCCCACTTCCATTCAGGTATCTCCAAAGGAGTTAGCATTCCAGCTGGTCGTTGATGCTCTGCTTTCACTTGTTAACAGATGATACACTTCTTGACGAATAACCCTATGCTCCTCTTCATGTTTCTCCAAAAAAAATTTTTTCCCTTAAATCCCGGTATATCTTTGTACCTCCTAGGTGTGCAGACATTGGTGTGCAATGTGTCTCTCCGAGAATTTCTTCTCTCAATTTCTCATCCTTGGGTACACATATTCTTCCTCTGAAGATCAGGGCTCCATCTGTAGCCAAAGAGAAACCTTTGGCTTTTCCATTATTCATATGAACTTTCATCTTTGTTAGAAAGTTATCCCTCTTCTGGGCTTTCACAATTCGATCGTGCAGAGTGGGTTTCACAAATAATGCTGCAATCCTAGCTTCGATGTTGTTCGGAGACATGACTATCTCCAAATTCCTTAAAACCTCTAATGCGATCCTGAGATGTTGTTCATGGTGCGCTCTATCGCACGAATAGATGAGAATATCATCAATGAACACTATGACAAAGAGATCAAGATAAGGATGGAAGACACGATTCATAAGGTCCATAAAGACAGCTGGAGCATTACTCAGCCCAAATGACATCACTACAAACTCGTAGTGGCCATATCTTATCCTGAATGTTGTCTTAGATATATCAGTGTCTTTGACTTTCATCTGGTGATACCCTGACCTTAAGTCAATCTTTGAGAACACACTAGCACCTCTTAATTGATCGAAGAGATCTTCAATCCGAGGCAGTGGATACTTGTTCTTTACTGTTATCTTATTCCGCTCCCGGCAGTCGATGCACATCCGAAAGCTGCCATCCTTCTTCTTCACAAAAAGCACGGGAGCTCCCCAAGACGACACGCTCGGTCTGATGAAACCTTTGTCCAAAAATTCTTGTATCTGGACTTTCAGTTCCTATAATTCTTTTGGTGCCATCCAAAAATGAGCTTTCGATACTGGTGCTGATCCGGGTACGAGATCAATCTCGAAGGTCACCTGTCTATCTGGTAGAGGGCCGGGTAAATCCTCTAGGAAGACGTCCAAGAATTCCTTTATCACCGGCACATCCTCGATAGATATCGATCCCTGCTCGGAATCTACCATGTTGACCAACCAAGCTTCACAATTTCCTTTGCTAAGCATCTCAGTTGTCTTCATAGTCGATATAATCTTCATGAACTCCGGTTCTCTTGGTGCTTGAAAGATGATTCCTCTCGCATGACACTTGATTACTGCGTGATTGGACTCATGCTGGTCCATTCCCCGGATTACATCGAAATCCTTCATCTCCAAGCATGAAAATCCGCTAGAAGAATCTTATCTTCAAAAACGATCTTAAGGTGACGGTACAGGTGTTTTGTCTTCACCATCTTCCTCGACGGGATACTAACCTCTAAGGTTTTAGCGACTATCCTACCATCCACATGCTTCAGCAGATCCAGTGTTACAACAATACTATAGGTGACGAAATAAAATACAAAACACGAGAGGAGAAGTAAACGTGGATTCCGTCGAATAGAGAAAGATGAACTTGTATAGAATATATATATATATATATATATATATACAAAAGGTGGGCAACTCGTACATTATACAAAAGGATCGTGTACACTATTACGAGGTAAGAGCTATTATATAACTATCTACATATATAATACTTAATAGTTCATCATCCGTAATCTATCCTTCGGCAGTCTTTGAGCGAATGAGGGTAAAAACTCATATCTGGCCTGCTTCTGGCCTCGGTCTTGAGACGGAAACTCCAGGATTTCGGGGCTTCTTGCAGCTGTATGCCATGTGGTCTGGCTCCCAGCATTTAAAGCATTTTCGGATCTCTTGGAGGCAGGGCCCCACGTGCATCTTCCCACACTTGGGACAGACATTCACTGGCCTTGGTGATGTAGCCACCAGGTTCTTAAACTTCTGACATTCACGCGCTATATGTTCAGGTTCTCCACACCGGTAACATTTCCGGACTCCATAGAGACAGGGTCCCGCATGCGACTTCCCACACTTGAAACATAAGTTCCCTGGCCTGGGAGTAGGGGAAAACGGGGCATTGCTGTCCCGTGAGAACTTATGCTAGCCGAAGTCTTGACTAGGACCTATCCATTTCCTTTTCCCCATCGTCATCTCCACTCTCTTGGGTGACACCATATATAAGCAAAGATGAGAAACGATCTCTTGAGCTCTCTCAACGATCGCGACATAAGACATTTCATCATGTCCTGCCAGAATGGAGCCGATCTCCCAACGAAGACCCCTCTCAAAGTGTCGGACCTTCTTGGCATTAGTGTCCACCAGATGGGGTGCGTCCCTACTTAATCGGTTGAATCTCTTTACGTATTCTTCTACGGAGGTGGTCTCTTGACGAATACATATGAAATCTATCTCGTTCTGGTCGTGGTACGACTGAGGCAAGTATTCCTGTTTAACCATCTCCTTGAAGACTCCCCAAGACATAACGCTCCTAAATTCCAATGACATGGTCCTTTCTTGTCTCTCCCACCAATGGTTGGCTCCTTTGGTGAGTTGTAAAACGACACAGGAGATCTTCTACTCTTCTGTACATGCCAAAAGTCCAAAGAGTTGATCCAACGTCCTTAGCCACTCCTCAACTTCGATTGGTTCCCCTTATCCATTCAAGGTCGGTGGATCGAATCGTCGGAACTGTTCAACGATTCGGTTAGCATCATTTCTAAATGATGGTGGTGGCATAGCTTGTGCGGTCTCATATTGTCGAGCCAAACTCCCTAGTACAGACTCCAAGTCTCTCCTCGCGGCATTTACGTCGTGATCAGACGAATTCTCCATTGATATCTTATCCTTTCGTGGTCGTCCTCGTGGCATATCGTTCTATAGATGACATACGAAACTAACCCCTTATAATATATCCCACGTAACTCAACAACATATATAACACCAGACAATAACAACAGATAACCAAACAACAGGTAACATGACACCGACAAACTTTATTCCATAAATAATTTATAATCTCAATAGATTCTCTGTCATTCGTTTATAAACACTTCATGATCTTTGTCATGTAGGATAGCATATATCCAGCCTGTATACACTATCCACAATAATACATCATGGAACATGTCATCAACTTCCCCACATGGTCTTCATAGACCTCGAGTATTAACAACGGCTTTACGTATTGTAACCACGAACTGGGAAAACCCACTCATTGGTACACCCTGTTATAAACAAGGGCCCATGGTAGATTCAACTATCAGTCACACGACATCAACTCCTGCAAACGATCATACTCACACACGAGCTCACGCTACTGTAGTCAGCGGCTTTATGGCGGTGACTCAGTGCAGTGTGTCGATTGTAGTGAGGTTTTTAAAATATCTTTTTATCGTGGAACAATATCCGTAACACCCCGTCAAACTTATACAGTTTATATCACGCAAACAAGATAACACATCATAGAGAAACACTCTTTTTATCAAGTTCTATTATCAGGGAGAGACACCTATAAAGAGAGGATGATGTTTATCTTATTTATTTTTGAAAACATTTTCACGTTTTCAAGACACGTTTTTCTCATTTTCTCTTTATCAAACCAGTTCGAGCAAAGTCTTACAAAGGGTAGAACTAAGCTCTGATACCATCTGTCATGCCCCGTTTTCTTTCATAAAAATTATCAAAGTTTTTATTTATATATGGGGCGTGAAGAAAGAAGAGATAAGAGATGAAAAATAGAAGAAGGGGATAGGAGACGCTCGAAGAAAGAGGTAAGGGACGATGTGAATCAATCACATATCAAAATCGGTTTCAACTGATCATCATATCATAGTAGCGGAATATCAACATCAGGATCCATCATTCAAAACATGTACAAGATTACATGTTACAAAAATGTTTAAGTGTTGTGTTGTAATACATCAGTTCTACATATAAAAGTCCAGTCAGTGCACCAACTCTCTCCATCTAGGATTCAGCATACTCGTCATCTACTGTAGTGTGAGTACAGAATAGGGGATGAATGCGTTGAATACACTTGTGGTGATACAGTCTGCAACTTATATCAATCAACAGTTATATCGTACAGGAAAAGTAACATTCAATCACAGCACGTAAAACACACAACAAATATTAGAAATGGTAAGGGATGAATAGGTGTGGGTAATCCCCGTCTTACCCTATAAAATAGTCTCTCTGACTGTTGGTGCATTTCAAGGACCACCAAACCTATCAAAGTAGTAGAAATGAGCAAGGGACGAATGCATGTATAGAGGTGGACCGCAGCCCATTCACAGTTTAAAATATAGCACAACAAATATATTCACAGCATTTAGTATTCCTCAATCATGCTCATAAATAGGGAAAACTGTAAACAGATAAAGGTTTAGAATGTACCCCCACCTTGTTCGGTGGTATCCACATGAGTAGCTAAGACCAAATATATCAAGGCTCAATACAACAAGTAGCCTACACAAGTTATGATGCTTCTTAGATCGTTAATATATATAATGAAACCTATAAAAGTTCCCGGTGAAAGAAATGATCGTAAAAAAAATCACGCCGGATCGAGAGACCTAAAGATCGAGGTCAAAGAAACGAGAGAGGATGATCAGTTTCAAAGGCTGAGATGATAGAGGATTGAATTTGGGTCACAACGGAAAATGAATGAGCTCGATCGGAGTTGAAACGAGCTCAAACGGAGCATTTTAAGTACGGGGGTATTTTGGTAAATTTTGGTCAAGGGTTGACTTTGACGTACAGTGGAAAAAAATGGGATTTGGATCGAAAACACGACGTCGCGTGCGCACTCGTCACCCGACGGGATGCGCGCGCGCCAGCGCACCTGGCGCCACGCACGTTTTTCGACAGCTTGACAGGTGCCCACGGTAATTGCGCACACCACGCGCTCCCCGCGTGTGCATCTCGCACATGACCGTGCGTCATCGTCTAGTAACACGCACGGCCTCGGCGTCATGCGCACAACTGCGTGCGTCCGTGCTAGCGCCCAGCGCCTTGCGCCTCCTGCTCGATCAGCCACCTTCCCGACGCCACCAGCTGCGGCGCCGCTGCCCTGCGCCACCGCCACTTCGTCCACCGGAAAGCCTGCACCGTCGGCTACCACCTCCGGCTATCACTCGTCGGAATCCGACCATGAACAGTACCCGAAACTTCACCGCAAAACCCTTTGACACATACATACCCTTCCCCTCGTCACCTGGAACACTGGTCGACGACTTCCAGTCGCCGGCCACCACCAACACAACCTCAAACACACATAACCCCGGCAACCCCTCCGGTGCCTGCAACCGCAAGAAATAGAAAAAGAAAGGGAGAAAATGGGAGAGAAAAGGTGATATGAATTTGGAATTTTCCGGCGAACTCCGACGGCGCAACGGCGCCGGCGGCAACGCGCTAGAGACAGAAAAATAAAGGGGAGAGAGAGAGAGTTATGTATTTTTTTCGCATTCGACTTGTTTGGCTCACTCGGGAAAACGGTAAATTTTTAAATCGAAAGAGCCCCTATTGATAGTTTGGAAGAGTTACTATTCACCCAAAATATCTTGGGTTACTATTCATCAATTATGACTTGAGTTACTGTTCAGCAAGAATATCTTGTATATTCTACTCTTCGTATACGTCTCGTATACGTCGTATTCATCGGTTTTACTATTTTCTTCATTACTTGAGCTACGGGTCTCCGATTAACCTCTATTTCATTTCTATCTTCTTGTTTTTCCATTACGCTTCTAATGGTATAAAAATATTCTATGTTCCATGTCTAAGGAAAAATATCCAGCTAAACCATGCTTTAAACACGTATTTGAAACGCACGAAATTAATTAAACAGTTAATATCAAAACACATAATTATTAAATTATGGGTTTAATTATTTAATTAATCAATTATGCTTCGTTTTTGGTCCGGGGTGCTACAGACCTCTAGTTCATTTCTATCTTCTCGTTTTTCCATTACGCATCTAAATCATGCATTAAACACGTATCTGAAATGCACGTAATTAAATTAAATAGTTAAGATTAACGCACATAATAATTCAATTAAGGGTTTTATATTTAATTATTCAATTATGCTTCATTTTTGGTTCGGGGTGCTACATCCCTTACCCCTTAAAAGAATTTCATCCTCGTAATTAAACGTGTACTAAGAACGGTAAAACTGGATACCTTGCCAAAAATCTCGTTCTCTTATATCTGTGTTGCTTCGTTCTTTCCATTTTTCGTCAAGGAACTTGTAGGCCTCGATTATTTGGCTAAGCTCAATGTTCAGGGGACTATGACATATACTAAAGTTGTTGAAAGAGCCCGGGAAGTTGCTTTTCGTCTACACTCGGTTGTCGCACCGTACGAGAAGATCATAGGGATGTCCGGAAAAAGGAAATGGATTGGTCCGATTAAGAACTTCAATCAGAGCAAGCACCCAAGGACCAATAGTACTCCGCTCCTTCCTACTCCTACGCTAGGAAACTCGTGTGCCAAGTGTGGAAAGGCTCATGCAAGGCCATGCCTTATAGGGACCAAGATTTGCTTTAAGTGCAAAGAACCAGGACATATTGTAAGCAATTGTCAGAAGTTCAGAAACACCACAACGACGATGAAGCTAAAGTCACAAACAAGCAATATTCGGAATTGTTTCAGGTGTGGAAAACCTGGACATATCGTGAGAGACTATCAGAAGTTTAGACGTCCAACAACTGCAACACAGAGACCAAAGCCAGGAATAGGCCAAACTCGAGCTTTTTCTCTCACTCGTTCAGAGACTGCCGAAAGATAGGTTACAGATGATGAACTTTTAAGTATTATATATGTAGATAGATATGTAGTGGCTCTTACCTGGTAGTAGTGTACGTAATCCTTTTGTATAATGTACGAGTTGTCCACCTTTTGCTTATATATATATTCTATACCAGTTCATCTTTTACTATTCAATGGAATCTACGTTTACTTCTCTCCTCACGTTTCATGTTCTATTTCTTCAACTATAGAATTGTTGTGACACCGGATCTGTTGAAGTATGTGGACGGTAGGATAGTCGCTAAAACCTTAGAGATTAGTATCCCTTCAAGGAAGACAATAAAGACAAAACATCTATACCGTCACCTTAAGATCGTTTTCAAAGATAAGGTTCTTCTAACTGATCTCCATGCTTTGGAGATGAAGGATTTTGATATAATCCTAGGGATGGACTGGCTGGATTCCAATCATGCAGTGATCAAGTGCCGTGCGAGAGAAATTATCTTTCAAGCACCTGGAGAACCGGAGTTCACCTTTCATGGGACACGGGTTAATAAGGACTCAAGGATTATATCGGCCATGAAGGTAACCGAGATGCTTAGCAAAAGAAATTGCAAAGATTGGTTGGTCAACATGGTAAATCTCGAGTAGGGATTGATATCTATCGAGGATGTGGCGGTAATAAGGGAATTCTTGGATGTCTCCCCAGAGGATTTACCCGGTCCTCAGCCAGATCCATAAGTGACCTTCGGGATTGATCTCGTACCCGGATCAGCACCAGTATCAAAAAACTCTATATCGGATGACACCAAAGGAATTACAAGAACTGAAGGTCCAATTACAAGAACTTTTGGATAAATGCTTCATTAGATCGAGCGTGTTGTCTTTGGGAGCTTTCGGATGTGCATTGATTACCGAGAGCTGAACAAGTGGACAATAAAGAACAAGTATCCACTGCCTCGAATTGAAGATCTCTTAGAACAATTAAGAGATGCCAGAGTGTTCTCGAAGATTGACTTAGTGTCTGGATATCACCAAATGAAAGTCAAAGACGCGGATATATTTAAGACAACATTCAGGACGAGATATGGCTACTACTAGTTTGTAGAAATGCCATTTGGACTTAGCAATGCACCAGCTGCCTTTATAGATTTGATGAATAGTGTCATCCATCCCTATCTCGATTTATTCAGCATCGTGTTCATTGATGATATTCTCATCTATTCGTGTGATAACACGCGCCACGTATAACATCTCAGGAACGCGTTTGAAATTCTGCGAAAGGAGTTATGCATGCAGTAAATTCCTTTTGTTGAATGCGACAACTATTACCCCGTTTCTTCAACTCTCCTTTTCTCTCTCTAGAGCGCCAACTACTCCTCACTTTACTCCACAAGTAAAATGGTGAAAACAAGAGGTATACAGTATGATTATTATAACAATCGGTATTATGAGTGGACGAAGGAGGATAAAAAGATACAGAAGCGTGTTTTGGTTAGAAAGCTCAGGACTGACAAAAGTTCTGAACATTGAACTTAGCCAAATAATCCAGGCCTGCAAGTTCCTTGATGATGTCACGCCCCAAAATCTTTCGGTCAAAAATATCAGAGTTTTACTTGCGGGCGTGAAGAAAGAAGGGGAAAAAGACGTGCATGAAATAAAATAGAAATCTTTGGGAAAGAGAACATACAATTTTACAATATTTATTCATCTCCTGTAGTGTGAGTACAGATTAAGGGTTGAGTGCGTTGAATACACTCAGTGGAGATAACATCCACCTCATAAGACTCCAGACAGAAATTAAATACCGAAAAGCTAACTTACATTCACGTTGTCACAGCACAGATATATGCAAAGCAGATATTAGAAATGGCAAGGGACGAATAGGTGCGGGATTCCCCCGTCTTACCCTATATAACGGTATCTCACCGTTAGTGCATTTAAAGAGGCTCACGACACCTCCACAGAGTAGTAGAAAATAGCAGGGGACGAACAGAATGCATGATCGGAGAACCTCGGTCCTTTCACAGACATAATATGGCACAGCAAGTATAAACAGCACTTAGATTCCCAATCATACTTCATAAATAGGGAAAGCTATAAACAGATACAGAGTTAGAAATTACCCCCACCTCGTATAGTGGTTACCGCGTGAGTAGATATAACAGTACGTCCAACAACCCAAAACTTCCAAGACTAGTCCAACAAGTAGCCTACACATTTACGGTGTTTTCTTAGATTTTAAATACAGTATAATTAAAGCTGTAAAGGGTTCCGGTGGAAAAACGTTTGTTAATAATACGACGGATCGAAAATACGGCACTACGTGCTCTGGGACTCGCGAGCATCCGGCGTCAGGCGAAAACGAACCCGACGGCTCGTGCATCACCCGGCAGCTGCCGAGTTTCCTCAGCCACCCGGTCCCCGTCGCCTGCGCACGCTGGACCCTCGGCACTCGCACCCGCGCGCATCCGGCACCAGGCGCACACCTGGCACCCGGCACCCGGCGCACACCCGGCACGCACCCGACGCACACCCGGTACCCGGCACGCACCCGACGCACACCCGGCACCCGGCGCGCACCCGGCACGCACCCGGCGCCCGACCCGACGCACAACCCGGCACCTGACATGACGCACAACCCGGCGCGCACTCGACGCCCGACCTGACGCACAACCCGGCGCGCACCCGACGCCCGGTATACCACCACCAGCACCACTGCTAGCCGGCGGCGGCGGCGGTGCTCCGGCGACGACGGAAATTAAAAACGTAAAGGAAAAGAAAAGAAAGAGAACTTACGTGTTCGCGTCGCGAGCGTCGCTCAGGTCGTCGGCTTTGAAAACGTATAAGTTTTGAAAATTATGAGCCCCTCTTTATAGATTTTGGAATTTACCTTTTTACCGTTGAAAAGTTACTATTTACCAAAAATATCTCAATTTACCTTTCATTAAAATATTATTTTTATTTTTACCTTTTATCAAAATTTTACCCTTTCATTCGTTAGTTGAACTATGGGTCTCCGATTAACCTCTAGTTTGTTTCTGTTTTCTCGTATTTCCGATACGAATCTCTTGGTAAAATCATATTCTAGGTTCCATGTCACGAAAAATATACCCATCTAAAACTAAAACCGGTGTTAGCCAAGTATCTGAAACGCACGTACTAAATTAAACAGTCAAAACATACGCACATAATTATTAAGTCGGGATTCAAATATTTAATTATTCAATTATGCTCATTTTGATCCGGGGTGCTACATCCCTTACCCCTTAAAATAATTTCGTCCTCGAAATTGAGCACATACTTAGAAAGATAAACAAACGTATACCTAGGATCGGTATGTCGGGGTACTTTCTCAAAATCTCGTCCTCCAATTCCCAGGTTGCCTCTTCCCTTCCGTGACGGCTCCACTGGACCTTCACTATAGCCATCTCTCAGTTCCTAAGTTGTCGTTTCTTTCTGTCCAAGATGGCTATCGGGACTTCCTCATATGTCAGATCCTTCTCCAGTTCGATGTCTTCTCGATCGATTATATGATTTGGATCAAAAATATATTTCCGTAGCATAGACACATGGAAGACATTGTGTACCCCAGCAAAGTCCGGTGGTAGAGCTAGTCGGTACGCGACCTCCCCAACTTGATCCAAGATTTCGAACGGTCCCACGTACCTTGGTTTCAGTTTTCCCTTCTTTCCAAAACGGTGAACTCCTTTAGTGGGAGACACTTTGAGGAAAACTTTGTCCCCAACTTCAAACCTCAGCTCTCTTCGTCTCTTATCTGCATATGATTTCTGTCGATCTTGGGCCACTCGTATCCAGTCCCGAATCTTCTTTATTACTTCTATTGTTTGCTCTACCAATTCGGGTCCCAGAATTTTCCTTTTACCAACTTCGTCCCAGCATATTGGTGATCGACACTTCCTTCCGTAGAGGGCCTCATAAGGTGCCATACCAATGGTTGATTGATAGCTATTATTGTAGGCGAATTCTACTAAGCACAGATGATCTTCCCAGTTTCCGGGAAAATCTAGAACACAGGCCCGCAACATATCCTCTAAGATCTGTATGGTTCTTTCTGATTGTCCGTCGGTTTGTGGGTGAAAAGTTGTACTGAAAGACATCTTGGTCCCTAACTCATTCTGTAGACTCTGCTAGAATCGGGAAGTGAACCGTGGATCCCTGTCAAATGTGATAGAAACCGGTACACCGTGTAGTCGGACTATCTCTTCCAGGTATATCCGTGCCAATCTGTCTAGTCCAAAGGTCATCTTGATCGGTAAGAAATGGGTGGATTTCGTCAATCTGTCCACGATCACCCACACGGCGTGGTTTCCCCGTCGGGTTGTCGGCAGACCAACCACAAAGTCCATGGTTATATGTTCCCATTTCCATTCCGGTATCTCTAATGGAGTTAGCATCCCAGCCGGTTGTTGATGTTCTGCTTTCACTTGTTGGCGGATGAGACACTTCTTGACGAACAATCCTATGCCTCGCTTCATGTTCCTCCACCAGAAATTCGCCTTCAAGTCTCGGTACATCTTTGTACCTCCTGGGTGTGCAGCCATAGCTGTGCAATGCGCTTCTTTGAGTATTTCCTCTTTTAATTCTTCGTTCTTAGGCACGCACAGCCTTCCTCTGAAGATTAGAGCTCCATCCGTAGCCAAAGAAAAGTCTTCAGCTCTTCCCTTATCCATCAGAGCTTTCATCTTCTTTAGAAACTTATCCTTCTTCTGAGCCTCCACAATTCGGTCCCGCAGCGTGGGTGTTACAAATAACGCTGCCATTCTGGATTCAATACTGATCGGTGGCGAGAGTATCTCCAAATTAAGTTTCGACATCTCCTCAACTAGTTGGTGTTGATTGGTGATCATCGATGTTACTACTCCTTTTCCTTTCCTGCTAAGGGCGTCAGCCACCACATTCGTCTTTCCGGGATGATAGTGGATTGTGATATCGTAATCTTTCACCAACTCTAGCCATCTCCTTTGTCTCATGTTGAGCTCCTTCTGTTCGAAGAAGTACTTCAGGATTTTGTGGTCGGTGTAGATTGCACACTTCACGCCATAGAGATAATGTCTCCAGATCTTTAGGGCGTGTACCACTGCTGCTAGTTCTAAATCATGAGTCGGATAATTCTGTTCATGGACCTTCAGCTGGCGTGATGCATATGCCACCACTTTTCCTTCCTGCATCAGTACACACCCCAAACCTTCTTTGGATGCGTCGCTGTAGATTACGAACTCCTTGGACATATCTGGAACTACTAAGACTGGTGCTTCTGTCAGTCTTTTCTTTAGTTCCTGGAAACTACGCTCGCACCGCTCATTCCACTGAAACTTCACATCTTTTCTTGTCAAGCGTGTCATCGGAGTGGCGATCCTCGAGAACCCTTCTATGAATCTTCGGTAATATCCAGCTAGGCCGATGAAATTCCGAACTTCCTTTACATTCGTTGGAGTCTCCCAATTGCTGACAGTTGCCACTTTTTCAGGATCTACCTCGACCCCTTGCGCAGAAACGATGTGGCCCAGAAAACCAACTTTGTCCATCAAGAATTCGCACTTCTTAAATTTGGCATAAAGCTTTTCATTCCTTAGTACTTCCAGTGCGATTCTAAGATGTTGTTCATGGTGCACTCTGTCGCACGAATAGATGAGAATATCATCAATGAACACTATGACAAAAAGGTCAAGATAAGGATGAAAAATGCGATTCATTAAATCCATGAAGACAGCCGGAGCATTACTCAACCCGAATGGCATTACTACAAACTCATAGTGGCCATAACTCGTTCTGAATGCTGTCTTGGATATATCAGCGTCTTTGACTTTCATCTGGTGATATCCCGATCTTAAGTCAATCTTCGAGAACACACTAGCACCTCTTAATTGATCGAAGAGATCTTCAATCCGAGGCAGTGGATACTTATTCTTTATTGTTTTCTTGTTCAGCTCTCGGTAGCCAATACACATCCGGAAGCTGCCATCCTTCTTCTTCACGAACAGTACCGGTGCTCCCCAGGGTGACACACTCGGTCTGATGAAGCCCTTATCCAACAGCTACTGAAGCTGAACCTTCAATTCCTGCAACTCTTTCGGTGCCATCCGATAAGGAGCCTTTGACACTGGCGTCGATCTGGGGATGAGATCTATCTCGAAGGTTACTTGTCGATCAGGTGGAGGACCTGGTAAGTCCTCTGGAAATACATCTGTGAACTCTTTGATCACCGGTACCTCCTCGATAGCAATTGGTTTCTTCTCGGAGTTTACCATATTAACCAGCGATTCGCATTCTCCTTTATTCAGCATCTGGGTTGCTTTCATGGCCGAGACAATCCTTGAGTCGACTTTAACTCATGTCCCGTGGAAGGTAAACTCCGGCTCTCCCGGTGCTTGGAAGACTATCTCCCTTTCACGGCACTTGATTATCGCGTAGTTGGACTCTAGCCAGTCCATTCCCAAGATCACATCGAAATCTTTCATCTCCAGAGCGTGGAGATCTGCTAGAAGTATCCTATCCTCGAAGGCAATCTTAAGATGACGGTACAAGTGTTTTGTCTTTACCGTCTTCCCTGAGGGGATACTAACTTCTAAAGTTTGAGCAACTATCCTACCGTCCTCCTGCTTTAACAACTCCGGTGTCACAACAATACTATAGGTGAAGAAATTAAACACGAAATGCGAGGAGAGAAGAAAACGTGGATTCCATCGATGATGACGGCAGCACATCATGGATGATCTCTAAATGTCGAGTCAAGTCACTCTTGATGGACTCTGGCACCGAGTCTCTTCTCGCGGCGTCCACGTCATGTTCAACTGGATTCTTCATTGACCGTTGGTCTTTACGCGATCGATCTCGTACCCCACGCTACCCAACAATATACATATATATATATATAACAATAGATAAATAAATAATAGATAACAAGGTTCCGATTAACTTTACTCCATAAATCATTTATAATCTCAATAGATTCTCTGTCATGTAGAATAGCGTATATCCAGCCTGTATACGCCATCCACATGAATACATCATGGAACATGTCATCAACTTCCCCACATGGTCTTCATAGACCTCGAGTATTGACAGCGGTGCTACATATCGTAACCACGAACTGGGAAAACCCACTCATTGGTACACCCCGTTATAAATAAGGGCCCAGGGTAGATTCAACTATCTGTCACACGACATCAACTCCTGCGAATGGCCATACTCGCACACTAGCTCACGCTGCTGCAGTCAGCGGCTTTGTGGCGGTGACTCAGTGCAATGTGTCGAGTATGGTGACATCAAGAGGTTTTCAAAAGATCTTTTTATCGTGGAACAATATCAGTAACACCCTGTCAAACTTATACAGTTTATATCATATAAACGAGAAACGCAAACAGATAAACACTTCATCAAACCTTAACTGTGCGAGGTAAAATAACACAGCACAAACAATCATGCTAATTCCGCAAGTCACATACCAGGGAGGGTCACCTATAGAGGGTCACCTATACACGCCCCAAAATCTTTCGGTCAAAAATATCAGAGTTTTACTTACGGGCGTGAAGAAAGAAGGGGAAAAAGACGTGCATGAAATAAAGTAGAAATCTTTGGGAAAGAGAACATACAATTTTACAATATTTCTTCATCTCTTGTAGTGTGAGTACAGATTAAGGGGTGAGTGCGTTGAATACACTCAGTGGAGATAACATACACCTAATAAGACTCCAGACAGAAATTAAATACCGAAAAGCTAACTTACATTCATGTTGTCACAGCACAGATATATGCAAAGCAGATATTAGAAATGGCAAGGGACGAATAGGTGCGGGATTCCCCTGTCTTACCCTATATAACGGTATCTCACCGTTAGTGCATTTAAAGAGGCTCACGACACCTCCACAGAGTAGTAGAAAATAGCAGGGGACGAACAAAATGCATGATCGGAGGACCTCGGTCCTTTCACAGACATAATATGGCACAACAAGTATAAACACAACACTTAGATTCCCAATCATACTTCATAAATAGGGAAAGCTGTAAACAGATACAGAGTTAGAAATTACCCCCACCTCGTATAGTGGTTACCGCGTGAGTAGATATAACAGTACGTCCAACAACCCAAAACTTCCAAGACTAGTCCAACAAGTAGCCTACACATCTACGGTGTTTTCTTAGATTTTAAATACAGTATAATTAAAGCTGTAAAGGGTTCCGGTGGAAAAACGTTTGTTAATGATACGACGGATCGAAAATACGGGACTACGTGCTCTGGGGCTCGCGAGCATCCGGCGTCGGGCGAAAACGAACCCGACGGCTTGCGCATCACCTGGCAGCTGCCGAGTTTCCTCAGCCACCCGGTCCCCGTCGCCCGCGCACGCTGGACCCCCAGCGCTCGCACCCGCGCGCACCCGGCACCAGGCGCACACCCGGTACGCACCCGACGCACACCCGGCACCCGGCGCGCATCCGGCACGCACCCAACGCCCGACCCGATGCACAACCCGGAACCCGGCACGACGCACAACCCGGCGCGCACCCGACGCCCAACCCGACGCACAACCCGGCACCCGGCACGACGCATAACCCGGCACGCACCCGACGCCCGGCACACCACCACCAGCACCACTGCTGGCCGACGGCGGCGCTCCGGCGACGACGGAAATTAAAAACGTAAAGGAAAAGAAATGATAGAGAACTTACGTGTTCGCGTCGCGAGCGTCGCTCGGGTCGTCGGTTTTGAAAACGTATAAGTTTTGAAAATTATGAGCCCCTATTTATAGATTTTGGAATTTACCTTTTTACCGTTGAAAAGTTACTATTTACCAAAAATATATCAATTTACCTTTCATTAAAATATTATTTTTATTTTTACCTTTTATCAAAATTTTACCCTTTCATTCGTTAGTTGAACTACGGGTCTCCGATTAACCTCTAGTTTGTTTCTGTTTTCTCGTATTTCCGATACGAATCTCTTGGTAAAATCATATTCTAGGTTCCATGTCACGAAAAATATACCCATCTAAAACTAAAACCGGTGTTAGCCAAGTATCTGAAATGCACGTACTAAATTAAACAGTCAAAACATACGCACATAATTATTAAGTCGGGGTTCAAATATTTAATTATTCAATTATGCTCATTTTGATCCGGGGTGCTACAAATGAGAAATGGAAAGAACGAAACAACACGGGAATAAGAGGAAGAGATTATTGTAAAGTAGCCAATTGTGTCGTTTCTTAGTGCACGTTTAATTTTGAGGACGAAATTCTTTTAAGGGGTAAGGGATGTAGCGCCCCGGACCAAAAATGAAGCATAATTGAATAATTAAATATTAAACCCTTAATTTGATTATTTTGTGCACTAATCTTGACTGTTTAATTTAATTACGTGCATTTCAGATACGTGTTTAATGCAAGATTTAGATGGATATATTTTCTAGTCACGGAGACCCGTAGCTCAATTGGCGAAGAAAATGGCAAAATACGAAGTTTCGGAAAAACGAAGGGTGGAATCTTGATGAATAGTGAAAAGAATATTATGATGAATAGTAACCCAAGATATTTTGGGTGAATAGTAACTTTTCCAAACTGTATAAATAGGGGCTCATTCGTTTCATTTTTCACCATTTTTCTAAATGAGCCTAATACAATGAAAACACGTAAGTCTCTCTTTTCTCTTCCTCTCTCTCTCCCCTTTGTTTTCTGTCGCCGTCACGCCGCCGCCAGAGGTGGCCAGAAAATTTCAAAATTATCGGTTTCGGCCGATTTTCGCACACAACGTAGGTCTCGTCGAGACGAGTCTAGGACAGTTTCTAGATTTCTAATCCCATGTCTCATTCGCCGGGAAACGACGAAAAACTGTCTCCAAAACCTAAACCCTAGTTTATCACCCTTTCTCTCTCCTCTGATTTTTCTCTCTCTCTCTCTCTCTTTCTCGCCGGAGTAGGTGCTGGAGAGGCTGCCGGAGGTGTGGGGAAGCCGCTGGAGGGGCGATGCCGCCATGGGTGGCGGTGCCGGAGTTGAAACGGGTGGTGGAAAGGTGGTGGTTGCAAGGTGTTTTATGTGTTTTATTGAAGTTTGGGGTACTGTTCATGCCGGAATCCGGCGAAGGGTGGCCGGAGGTGGTTGTCGCCGGAACAGGGTTGTTTGTGGACTAGGTGGCGGCGGCGCCGGGCGTTACCGCCGTAGCTGGAGGCTACTGGAAGGTGGCTGGGCGAGCAGGACGCTGGGCGCACGGGTAGCGCGTGACATGCCGAGGATGCTGGGCGTGGGCATGCGGGCGGGCGCGCTGGCGTGCATGGGGCGCCGAGGCCGTGCGGCACCACTGGACATTCGTGCATGGGCGTGCGCTGGCTGCGTGCGCAGGGGGCGCGCTGGGCGCGGGGGATGTGTGCGCCGGGTGTTGGGCGAGCGGTGCACTCACCGGGAGCCGTGTACGCGTCAGTGAGTTTTTTTTATCGTCGTTCCATTTCAGATGTTTTCATCGAGTCGTCAGGAGTCGGGGGTCCCGATCAAAGTCAACCCTTTGACCAAAATTACCAAAATACCCCTCAACCTTAAAACGCTCTGTTCGAGCTCGTTTCAACTCTGATCGAGCTCATTCTTTTTCCGTAGCGATCCAAATTTCATCTTCTTTCATCTCAACCATATAAGCTAAACTTCCACTCTCGTTTTCTCAACATAAATCTTTAGATTTACCGATCCGTCTCGTCTTTAACGATCGTTCTTATCCGATATCGTCTAAACCTTTAATTATACATGTTTAGGATCTAAGAAACGTTATAACTTTTGTAGGCTATCAGTTGGAAGGATCTTGTGATACTTGATATTTGATACTCGCTACTCACGTGGTAACCACCGAACAAGGTGGGGGTAACTTCTAATCCTTAATAATTATATGTTTCTGTATTTAACACATAATAATGATAAATGAACGCATGCTTATGAACTTGATATTATATGAATTGTTGAACCTAATGTGTTGTGATTACATGCTATGATTAATATGTTCATGCATGGTTTATGATGATGTTGTGAAAGGAAGAAAGTCCATGTTTATATGAAAAGACAAAGGTTCACATTCGTGATGAATGGACGAAGGTCTACTTTCATATTACGGGGGAATTTGTGATCTGTACATAAGTCGGGGAGTACCCCCACCTGGGGTCAACGAGGAGTACCCGCCCTCGCTGCAGATATGAGCTCTGTGGGACAGGGTGTGTCCGATAAGGATCCAAATTATGTGTTGTGCAATCTACATGCAGTGTTTAATTGCCGAACTTGTTTATGTTTGATTTGTTATAACATGGAAAGTATCCCCACGAGTGTATTCAACGCACTCACCCCCTATTCTGTAATTCACGTTATGGGTGATAACGAGAATGGTGAACCTTAGAGGGAGAGATGATGGTGCTCTATCTGGACTTTTTATTTCAAGTGTTTTATCACCCGACAATTAAACAATATTTTTATAATGCACGTTTGTAAAAGATAGACTTTTCTTATTTTTCTTTATGGATCCTGATGATGTTTCGCTTCTTTGTTTTAAGCATTTTATTTCGGCTAGACAAATGTTATCTTTTCCAAAAGTTTCTGTTTTATTTCGTGCACGTCTTTTCCTCTTCTTTCTTCACGCCCACAAAGAAAACTCTGATAACTTTTATAAAAGAAAACGGGGTGTGACAGTTTGGATATTATTATGAATTACCAGAAAAAATTTATACTACCTCCGTCCCGCTCAAATTTGCACACTTTCCATTTTCATCCGTCCCATTCAGATTTGCACACTCCAAAAATGACAAATGAAATGTACAAAATTGCCCTTTACTATTCAACATTTACACTCAAAAAACAGTTTTTTCTTAACCTCCGTGCCCAAAAGCAGCTTTTTCTTAACCTTCGTGCCTGTCCCTACATGCAAATCTGAGTGGGACAGAGGGAGTATTATTTTCTCTACTATGCTCTAATTTTTTCTTATTCCATTCATTGCTCAATTTTCGTGTGTTCCATTATTGATGTATATTCACCATATTCATTTTTCTGGTTTCTCATCATTGTAATTTAGGATTGGAAATGAGAGAAATTGAGCAATTCTGCAAGAGTCCTTGAATCCATGACAACGCATTGTTTGTCATTTGGGATAAAGAGGGTATCCAATTGCTAGGCATGAAGATTAACTGATCGGTGATCAATATCTTTTCAAGATTAAGCTGATAGGTGATCAATATCGAAAGTATGATGACTCATTCTCAGTGGTGAAATTGACTGAGGAGTTGATCGCTGATCAATATCGAAAGTATCATGACTCATTCTCAGTGGTAAAATTGACTGAGGATCCTGATTTAAAAGTTAGATTTGACGCTACAAATTGTGAGAGTCAAGTAAGTCCATAAATTTGTAATACTTTCAATTAACATCTGTATTTTTATTACTTCATTTTTAATGTATTACGAAAAAAATTGTAGAGGTCAAGACATAATTATTACAATGACAAGGTATCATAGTAGCATTTTTTATAACATATAATAGTTATAGTTATTATTAAACTCCTATATAACAAGTAAATTCTAAGGGTAATTTGGTAATTTTCTAATCAAATAAATAACTGTCTGGCAAAAAACTGAAGCGAGAGAAGTTTTATTATTTGTTTAAAAAATGAAGCGTGAGAAGTTTTATTATTATTATTTTTTTCCACTCTATATTTTTATATAGACGAATTAGATAGATAAGATTGAAAAAGATTACTTTTTTATTTTTTAGATCTTTGTTTAAAAAACAGTTATGGAATGACTTTTATTATTATTATTTTTTAAAATATATCTAGACAAATAACTGTCTGGCCAAAAAATAAAAAAGAGAGCAAAAAAATAAAAAAAAAGCGAGAGCAATTTTTCCACTCTGTATTTTATATAGACGGATTAGATAGATAAGATTGAAAAAAAAAGTAGCGAGAGCAGTTTTACACGTTCACATACACATTCATATATAATTTCTCAAATAAGTTTTTTCATTGGCGATTTGAACTGAGTTTGCTACGGGAGTTTTTGTGTTTCTCTATTTCCAATTTCTGATTTTCTTCTTTGTTTTACATCATAGGAAGCACATCGAGTGCTTCTTGGGTTGAAATGAGGAACATGTTGTTTGGATATTACTATGAATTACTAGAAAAAATTTATATTATTTTCTCTACTATGCTCTAGTTTTTTCTTATTCCATTATTTTCTCAATCTTCGCGTGTTCCATTATTGATGTATATTCACCATATTCATTTTTCTGGTTTCTCATCATTGTAATTTAGGATTGGAAATGAGAGAAATTGAGCAATTCTATAGGAGTCCTTGAATCCATGACAACGCATTGTTTGTCTTTTGGGATAAAGAGGGTATCAAATTGCTATGCATGAAGATTAACTGATCGGTGATCAATATATTTTCAAGATTAAGCTGATCGGTGATCAATATCGAAAGTATGATGACTCATTCTCAGTGGTGAAATTGACTGAGGAGTTGATCGCTGATCAATATCGAATGTATGACGACTCATTCTCAATGGTGAAATTGACTGAGGATCCTAATTTAAAAGCTAGATTTGATGCTACAAATTGTGAGAGTCAAGTAAGTCCATAAATTTATAATACTTACAATTAACATCTGTATTTTTATTACATCATTTTTAATGTATTACAAAAAAAATTGTAGGGGTCAAGACATAATTATTACAATGACAAGGGATCATATTAACATTTTTTATAACATATAATATTTATAGTTATTATTATACTCTTATATAACAAGTCAATTTTATTTTTCTTATTAGGATATTCATTCTGATGATTAGGTGAGCATACCAAACAAACTGACTGAGTGTGAATCGAAGCTCAAACGTTGATGCTAATTTTGAAGTCGGAGACAAAAATTGAAGTCGGAGACAAAAAGAACGTTAAAAGTAAGCTATATATTGAATTCTCTCCATCATCCCACAAGAAAGAGAAAATCATTGTCAAAATTGAAAAAGACATGATATTTACGTTGCTTGTTTTGAGACAATATTTAATATTTAATTTCTTTGTTATATTGTTTTTTCAAATATTATGTGGCGGAGTGGCCAAAAAAAAGAAGCGAGAGCAAAAAAATAAAAAAGAAGCAAAAGCAGTTTTTCCACTCTGTATTTTTATATAATCGGATTAAATAGATAAAATTGAAAATAAAAAAGAAGTGAGAGCAGTTTTACATGTTCACATACATGTTCATATATAATTTCTCAAATAAGTTTTTTCACTCTATATTTTTATATTGACGGATTAGATAGATTAGATTGAAAAAGATTCTTTTTTTTTTTACATTTTTGTTTAAAAAACAGTTGTGGAATGAGAGTAGTTTTACACATTCCAAACACGTTCATATATAATTTATGTATTTTTATATAGATGGATTAGATAGATAAGAAAAAACACTCTTTATTATTATTATTTTTTCCTCTCTATATTTTTATATAGACGGATTAGATAGATAAGATTGAAAAGGATTATTTTTTATTTTTTTAGATCTTTGTTTAAAAACAGTTATGGAATGACTTTTATTATTATTATTTTTTAAAATATATCTAGACAAATAACTGTCTGGCCAAAAAATAAAAAAGAGAGTAAAAAAATAAAAAAGAAGCGAGAGCAGTCTGTATTTTTATATAGACGGATTAGATAGATACGATTGAAAATAAAAAAGAAGCGAGAGTAGTTTTACACGCTGTAGCACCCCGGACCAAAAACAAAGTATGATTGATTAATTAAATAATTAAACCCATAATTTAATAATTATGTGTTTTGATCTTAACTGTTTAATTAACTTCGTGCGTTTCGACCATTAGATGGTTATTTTTTCCTTAGACATGTGTTTAAAGCATGGTTTAGATGAATATTTTTTCCTCAGACATGGAACATAGAATATTTTTATACCATTAGAAGCATAACGGAAAAACAATAGATAGAAACGAACTAGAGGTCAATCGGAGACCCGTAGCTCAAATGGTGACAAAGAGGGCAAAAAATGAAATTTCGGAAAAACGAGGGGTTGAATCTTGATGAACAATACAAGGAATATTCCTACATGAACAGTAACCTACCCTACATGAATAGTAACCTACCCTACATGAACAGTAACTTTCCCAAATTCTATAAATAGGAGCTCATTCAATTAAAAAATTTACCGTTTTCCCGAGTGAGCCGAACGAATCGAACGCGACGAAAACACGTAAGTCTCTCTCTCCTCTCTCTCTCCCCTATGTATTCTGTCTCCAGCGCGTCGCCGCCAGAGTTCGCTGGAAAATTCCAACTTCATCGGTTTTGGCCGATTTTCACACACAACGTAGGCCTCGTCGAGACGAGTCTAGGACAACTTTCGGAATTCAATTCTGATTTTCCGTTCGCCGAAAAATGATGAAATTCGATCTCCAAACCCTAAACTCTAGTTTTGGACACCTTTTCTCTCTCCCGTTTTCTCCCTCTGTCTCTCTCTTTCTCACAGTTACAGGCACCGGAGGGGCTATCGGGGTTGTGGGCTAGTCGCCAGAGGGGTGGCACCGCCGTAGATGGCGGTGTCGGCGCTAAAAAATGGTTGTGTATGTGTGCATGAAATCATGCGTGTGTGTTTATATATCCATGCGCGACGCCGTGTTTTCGATTCGAATTCTGTTTTTTGCATCATACATCATCATTGAGTCGTCACCGACGAGATGTCGTTGACCGAGGGTCGTGGGCCCAGTCAAAGTCAACCTTTTGACCAAAATTACCAAAATACCCCCGAAATTAAAATGCTCCACTCGAGCTTATTTCAACTCCAATCGAGCTCATTCTTTTTCCGTCTTGACCCAATTTCAATCCTATATCATCTCAGCCTTTAAAACTAATCATCCTCTCTTGTTTCTTTGACCTCAATCTTTAGGTCTCTCGATCTGTCGCGGCTTTTACGATCATTTCTTCACCGGGAACGTTTATAGCTTTAATTATTATTTTTTTAAGGATCTAAGAAGCAACATAATTAGTGTAGGCTACTCGTCGGATGGAGCCTTGATATATTTGGTCCTAGCTACTCACGCGGATACCACCGAACAAGGTGGGGGTACATTCTAAACCTTTATCTGTTTACAGTTTTCCCTATTTATGAGCATGATTGAGGAATACTAAATGCTGTGAATATATTTGTTGTGCCATCCTTTATACTGTGAAAAGGACTGAGGTCCACTCTATACATGCCTTCGTTTTTTGCTCCATTCTACTACTCTGATAGGTTTGGTGGTCCTTGAAATGCACCAGCAGTGTGAGAGACTTTTTTATCTATTGTGCATTTTACGTGCTGTGATTGAATGTTACTTTTCCTGTACGATATAACTGTTGATTGTTATAAGTTGTGGACTGTATCCCCACGAGTGTATTCAACGCACTCACCCCCTATTCTGTACTCACACTACAGGAGATGATGTGTCACGACCACATTTCTAACATAGCTAGACGTACTAGATTTTCATATTAAAAGACCTATAAGTGAGTGTGTGACCCTTTTTTTTATAAAATAAATAACTTTTTCTTGGGTGTTAAAACCCGATAAGACTATAATACGTTTTGTAGAGGATACCATAAAGTTAAACCACACTCACTTCTATAGTGTACATATTTATATACATTAGATGATCAAACAACAGAGTTCCAAGTACTTTATCAAAACACTGTTTAAAGAAAAAATAAGCTCATAGTGTAGCCCAACAGATCGTCATCCATGTACACCATCTCCGAACCCATAGGAACTCAATAGCACAGTCAGTAAATCCATGAGATTATACATCAGCAGGTTCACCTACAATGCATGAACTATATGAGCTAATAAGCTCAGTAAGCAGAAATCATACATGCACTGTCATACAAATGGCTGTAAGGACTTTAAGAATATCGTGAATGCATGGCTTTGATATCTTTTACTATGTTGGGCCCTTGACCCATCTACAGTACATCGGAAAGGAGCTAGCTCAATAATCTCTGTACTTTGCTTTGCTTTGCTTTAAAGTCATGTTTATGGCCCAATATCTTCGAACCATAACCACGGCTCGCATGCCATAGGCACACTTTTACTATGAAAACCGTTACCGGCCTCGATGTACTAGTAGTGGTCAACTTTGTTTTAACTTTGCTCTTTGTATGATATGATGTGCACACAGACTCAACATGTCTTCTATGCATACACCTATCTATGCTCATGAATGATATGCACAAAATTCAATGCCAACGCATCATCTTTAATCACACATAAAAAGTAATCACCAATATTAAGAAACGCAAATTCACTATTATCATATAATACAAGTAAACACATAAAATACTATGTTCATACATTGTAGTTGCAAATGAATTTCTACTTACCTTGCTTCCACGTGAAATTTCTTGTCGCTTGTGTTATCAAGATTAATCTAAAATAACAAGTTAAATATTTTATTAGAATATTAAAACCAATTTAATCGAATAGCATAATTAATTTCTCTTTACTTACTATCAAGCTTAAAGAAACCATTTAAACAATTTAACTTATATAAAACATTTTAAACTTATTTCTTGAAAATAGCAGTAATAGTGTGTATAAGTATTTTATAACACTTTAAATGTCAAAGATATGCTTATTAGGCTATACTAAATTTAGGTTTCTTAATCACTTCCGTAATCTATATTAGTTCTTTTATAATATTTGATTAAACTACAATTTTATTACTAATTATAAACAACAATATTGTAAAGAGAGCAATTATATATATTTTGCACAAGTAGTTAGTATAGCCCTGTAAGAAATACATGCCTAAATTATTCTAAATAAATTAGAGAAAATAATTGATATACATACACATATATATACACATATGAGTCTGCAAACTTGTTTAACAATAATGACTAAACTTAACTAATTTTAGATAATAACATAACTTAATATTCTGACTAAATTTTGTTTAAACTTTAATATAACTTATAAAGAAATTGAGCTTTATTAATTTCTACTAAATAATTCAAAAGATACATGTATATCTCTAAATTTTCATATCAAACCCTCTATCATTACTAAGCTTAATTAATTGAAAGTTACATATATTAATAATTAATCAAACACTTTATGTCAGGGAAGTAAAATTAAATACATAACTAAGATTACCTTTTAAGCTTTGAGATAGAATGAGGAGAGATATCAGATGGTGAGAGAAAAGAGAGATGGAGAGAAGACGAGGGGAAGAGGGAGGAAACGAGAGAGAAATGAGAAAAGAGGAGGGGTTAGTGAAACAGAGCGTGAAAAATGCAGAGGGTGTCTTGCTTTTAAGCTAAAAGGATATAAATATATATGTATACCATTTATCTACTCCACCGCCTCTCACTATCTTTTATTTTTAAGTTTTCCTTTTTGTTTTTATTTATTATCATCCTTGTTAATGCTACTCAAAACCGTGGCAATTTTCTAGACATGCACTTCATTACTCATACATATTAGTATACTTTCTTTGACTTATTTATGATAGCCATGTGTTTATATATTATAATAATATTCATAAAACTTATGTGGATAAATTTATGTCTATTATATATATATATATCAATAATATATATATCTTACTTATATACATATATATATATATATATTGTGTGCGTGTGTGTATACTTATATATAATAAATTTTAGTTTTATTTTTCTTTAATAATTTATACTTATTTACATTACTATTATTATTATTTCAATCTAATTTTCAATTTTTGAAAATTCTTATTGTATATTACGTAGTCAAAATTTAATTTGGGGTGTCACATGATGAGTATGTTGAACCCTAGATGGAGAGAGTTGGTGCTCTGACTGGACTTTTATATGTAGAACCGAAGTATCACAACACTTAAACAATATTTTAAATTAATTCACGTTTTTGTAACATATAATCTTGTACATGATTTGAATGTTGGATCCTGATGTTGATATTCTGCTGCTATGATATGATGATCGGTTGAAACCGATTTTGATATGTGATTGATTCACATTGTCCCTTACCTCTTTCTTCTGTTGTCTTTTATCTCCTTCATCTGTTCTTCATCTCTTATCTTTTCTTTCTTCATGCCCCATATATAAAAAAAACTCTGATAATTTTTATGAAAGAAAACAGGGCATGATAGATGGTATCAGAGCAATGTCCTATCATTTTTCGGACTTGCTCACTTTGGTTTTATAAAAGAAGACATTTTTTAAAACGTGAAAATGTTTTCGAAAGAAGATAAGTAGGCACCATCCTCTCTCTATAGGAGTCCCTCCCTGACTTTAAAGAATGCAGAAAGAATGTTTATCTGTTATGTGATATCTTGTTAGCATGCTATAAACCATTAAGGTTTGGAGGGAATGTTACAGACTTAGACAGATGATAAAAACTTGCATAACTGACACAGGACAGATGAATAGGATATATGTTACCGCAAGGATGAGAGTACCAGTTGTAGAGACACGCGAGGAGCGACTCCGACATTGTTTCTACGAGAGTAGAGTGACGGATGATAGGTCAGTAGGAGAGCATGTTGCCCAACTTCTTTATTGTTAGAGGAAGTTAGGAGGATTGGTGGGTAGGATTAGTGGAGTGCAGGCTTGCTTACACCTTATACACACTCTACCAAACGAGTGGGAGGCTAAGGCTCGGTCAATTTATCGAGACGAGTTAGTACACTTATCGAAGGATCTCGTGCCTATCACCGACTTTGGGAATGTGGCGAGGGAGATGTTAGAGCAGTGGGGCCGACATAGTCTGCCGACTACTCCAGAGCCAGGACCCTATGATCCACCTAGCAGTAGCTTGGAGTCAAAGGGCGACGACCAGGAGGAGGATCCTGAGGAGGATGACCCAGAGATGGGCGACCCTGGGAATGAGGCGCCAGGATTACTGATAAAGCGAGTCACTGGTGGGACTCATACGAGCGAACCCTGCTGCCCACACAAAGAGAGGGGATGACGTGGGCAGAATTCAAAGAAGTGGTTTGTAACACCCCATTTCAAGAAAATCTGCATATGCATATTTATTAAAATTTCTTTTAATGTTCATTTAAGAATGATTTAGGTGTGAGATCTTATATTACAATAAGTTATGATTTATGAATAGTTTTCAATGTGCTTGTTTATTTTAAAGATTTTATGACATGTTTTTCTTTCGAGATTTTAAGGGTTTTTGCAGGATGACTTACGGAGGAAACCGAGCTCGATCTCCACTCACTCGACACATATGAACGAAAGTAAAAAGATAAGATGTTAATTAAATGAATAAATGATTTTAGGTTTTATGCTAATCTTATTCGTTACCGTTTTTGAATACTTTCTTTTTATGAAATTAGACGTTTACCTTCAACGAGCATGCATTATAGTGAATATTAAAATAACCTCAATACTTATTAATTTAAGTACATTTGAAGATTTTGAATACTTAATTTTATGCTAGGTAATTTTTACACTTATATGATTCATACTTTATGTTATTATTGTTAGTCCCTTCAATAAGGTATGCATATACTTATAAAAATGTGTAATATGAAACATAAAAATAACAAGATAAATAAATTATCAAGATAAATAAAATATCCATGATAAGTCATTGCTAAGTTATGACTAAGCAATCTAAACCTAGCCTAGCCACCTCACCACCCTAATTGCAACATGCTAAATATCCATCAACTTGCAACATGCAACACATCCTTTACTTGAGGATATCTCTCTCTCTCTCTCTCTCGATCAAACCATACGAAGAGAACCCAAAAATCAGCCACATATAGTTTAACATAAGAAGCAAAGAAAGAGAGAAGAAACAAAGGAAAGAAAGATCAAGCATACATCAAGTCTTTCCTCAAACCCTAGAGGTATTTTGGCTAAAACTCTCTTAATACCTTCATTAAATCTTATGATTTATGGTAAATACCTTAGGTTAGAAAGTCCAAAGATGTTCTTTGGAAAATTTGTTTGGGATTATATGTTGATTGAATGAAGAAATAAGTTGTTCCTAGAATAGACTTAAGGATGTGCTTGGTTTTGTTTCTGTTTTGGATGTGTTCGAAAATCTTAGGAATTTTTTTAAGATAAATCCTTTTTCCAGATTGAAATATATGAAGTCAAGAGTATGTCTCTAAAATTTCCGAAGATTTGGAGTTAAACTCGATTTTATATGATTTTTCTAAGATAAATTGTTCAGAAACAGTTTTCGACTTGTTTTTAGGTCGGAATCATATGATTTTCTGGAACATTATACTTCGAATTTATACATGATATTCTACTATGTTTAATGACCAGTTCTTAGGTACGTGTAGGAACTTAGTAAGCATTTTTTTGAGTTTTGTACTATTTATGCCGGATTTTACAATATAACCTGTTTTCAAAGTAGATGATGTCCTGTTTTCAGTCTTGTTCTAAAAGTCATAACTATTTATTGAGATCGTATTTATAAACCACGTTTTACTATGTTGTAGTACATGTTCTTATGAGTATGTAGAAATTTACTATGTCATTTTTAGAACCTTGTACGATTTATGGTGATTTTTACAAGAAAGTCTGTTTTCAGTATGTGCTATGTCCTTCTTCCAACCAACTTAGAAAATTCATAACTAATTGTGTGAATGTTATTTTTAGTTGATATTTTTATATGTTATACTTGGATATGTTTTCTGACTTCTGTAAAAATATGAGAACATTTCATTAATCCTATAAGATTTGATAGGGTTTGCAATATAGACTGATTTTGAGCTGAAATTCAAGTGAAAATCTTGTTTAGGATTCTATTTTTATTTATTTATATACACTGCGAAAAATTATGAATTTTCAGAATATGTTAATTGAAACTAATATGTGATCATGTGAATAATTATGTGATTTTAGAAATTATCTATGAGTTATTAAAATTGTTGTGGGTGTAGCGCCCCGGATCAAAACGAGCATAATTTATTAATTAAATATTTAAACACATGACTTAATAATTATGTGTGTATATTTTGAATGTTTAATTGAATACGTGCGTTTCAGATACGTGTTTAAAACATGTTTTAGATGGAAGAATAATTTAGTCACAAAACATAGGATATTAATTTACCACGCAATGTCAATTTGAAAAACGAGAAGATAGAAATGAATTAGAGGTCAATCGGAGACTCGTAGCTCAAGTAAAGAAGAAAACAGTGAAAACGAAGAATACGACGTATATAAGACGTATATGAAGAGTGGACTATAAGAGATATTTCTGATGAATAGTAACTTAGAAAAGTCAACCCGTGAATAGTGCCGAGATATTTTGGATGAATAGTGTTTTCCGAATTCTATAAATAGGGTCTCCCCCAATTCATTTTTCACCGTTTTTCCGAATGAGCCGAACGTGCCGAAAACTCGTAAGTCTCTCTCTCTTGTTTTTAGATTTCTGGTCGGCGGTGCCGCCGCCGGCCGGTCGTCGGAAAATTTCAAAGTTGTCGATTTCGGCCGATTTTCGCACACGACGTTTGTCTCAACAAGACGATTCTAGAATAGGTCTCGAAATTCAATTCCAAGTTTTCGTTCACCGGAAAATGGTGAAAAATAGCCTTGAAACCCTAACCCTAACCGTTGATCACCCTTTCTCTCTCCTCTGAGTTTTCTCTCTCCACCGCGTCGGAGCTGCTGCCGGAGGTCGTGCCCCGTCATTGGAGTGCCGGTGCCGCCTTGGGTGGCGGCGCCGGAGAAGAACAGTGGCTATATATATGTATGCATGCATAAGTGTGTGTTGTATGGTATATGAGTGTGTGTGTTCGTGCATGCTGTTGGAGGCGGTGCCGGGGGGTGCCGTCGTGAGGGAAGGAACGGCCGGCGATGGGAGGTCACCGGCGAGGTGGAGGAGGAGGCAGCCGGCGGCCGGTGGCTGCCGGCCAGGCTTGGCAGTAGGTGTGTGTGTGTAAACACACCCTACGCTATGTGTGCGTGTGTGCAAGCTGTGTGCGTGTGTGTGTGTGCATGGCGGTGGTGGTGGCCGGCGACTGGAGGTCGCCGGCCAAGGACTCAGTGGACGGTGGTGGTCGCCGGCCAAGGAGAGGGAAGTGTGTGTGTGTGTTTGAGCGTGAGTGTGTGTATTTATGCGTGTATATATAGGCTATATGTGTGTGTTTGGTTGGTCAGGAAAGGTTGCCAGCGACGAGGGGTCGCCGGCGAAGGTGTTGGGAGTCGTCGCCGGCCGGAGTTTTGAAAATTGGAGTTGGTATTCAAAAATAAGTGTATCGAAGGGTTTTGCAGCGTAATTTTCAGGCACTATTCATGTCGGAATCGGACGATGGACGGCCGGAGGTGGTAGCCGGCGGTGCAAGGTATCTGGTGAGGTAGGTGGTGGCGCCGGGAAGGTGGCGCCTCGAGTAGTGGCGGTGCAAGGTATCCGGTGAGGTAGGTGGGCGACGCCGGGAAGGTAGCCCCTCAAGCAGCCTGGGAAGGGGCTGGCCGAGAAAACTCGGCCAACCTAGTCGAGCCATGCATGGCTGTCGAGCCTGCCTACCCGAGCTGCCGAGGACGCCGAGTGCTGCCGAGCCGCCGAGAGCCGGGCACGCCCGTCGCGAGCCGACGCGCACATGACGCCGTGTTTTCGATGCGAACCCTGTTTTTACCATCATTCGTCTTTTTTCAAGTCGTCGCCGACGAGACGTCGTTGACCGAGGGTCGTGGACCCAGTCAAAGTCAACCCTTTGACCAAAATTACCATTTTACCCCTAAACTTTAAATGCTCCGTTTGAACTCGTTTTAACTCTGATCGAGCTCATTCTTTTTCCATTGTGACCCAAATTTCATTTCCTATCATCTCAGCCCTTTATACTTGACTTTCAGCCTTGTCTCCTAAATTCCAATCTTTAGATCTCTCAAATCGCCACATAGTTAACGATCGTACATTCGCCGGAATCGTTTATAGCTTTAATTATAGTTTATTATTGGATCTAAGAAACGTCATAACTTATGTAGGCTACCTGTTGGATTTAGAGTTGATTTATCTGACTTTTGATATCCACTACTGAGCTTTGAGTTATCAGACTTTCAGTTCTAGCTACTCACGTGGTAACCACTATACGAGATGGGGGTAATTTCTTTCTCTTTATCTGTTTACAACTTTCCCTATTTAATGCATGATTGGCGAAATACTAAATGCTGTGATTATATGCTATGTTTATGTGTCATGTTATACTGTGGACGGACATGGGTCCACATTCATTCCTATGTAGGGTCGGGTGATACCCGACCTGAGATTTTGTAAGGTCAGGTGATGCCTTAACCTGAGATTCGTAGGGGTAAGACGGGGGATACTCGCACCTGAGTTGGGTTGCCAAATACATGTTATACATCTTATGTGCTGTGACAACGTGACTGAATGTTACCATCCTGGTATTTTATATCTGTTGATTGTATAAGAGGTAGATTTCATCTCCACGAGTGTATTCAACGCACTCACCCCCTTATTATGTACTCACACTACAGGAGCTGATGAGCATGTTGAACCCTAGATGGAGAGAGGCGGGTACTGTTTCTGAACTTGTGTTTTTAAGATGTTGTCGCACAAACCGTTTCAAAATAATGTTTTATTTAAATCTCGTTTTGTAATAATATTCGATATATGTTTCGGATATGAGATCCTGATGTTTTTCCACTGCGCAAGGTTTCTAAATTCTATTTTATCGGTTGTAACCGATGTTGTGAGTGTAACACTCCTTGTCCTTTCCGTATTATTTCTTTAAAATATCATGTACGCCTCTTTCCCCTTTCTCTCTTAACGCCCGAAGAAGAAAAACTCTGATATTTTTACCGAAAGATTTCGGGGCGTTACAGTGACTTTATGTGTCTTTTTGTCCTTCAAAATTACTAGTTTAAAAGCTTAACAATTAAGTTGTAAGTATGAATGTGTTTTGGGTTAATGTAACCTAATATAAATGTAAAAGATTGTGTTATACGATATAAAGATGCTAATCAGTTAAGTGTGTCGAGTGCAGTCGAGACGATCGGTGAATCCGGAGGCAATCCTTGCACTTTTAACGTACAAGTGGGTAACTTCTACTCTCTACTATGTGTTGTTAATTGAATTGATAAGTTATGTATGAAAATCTACGACTGAAGTCCGTAGCTATAACCAGTATGTAACTTCCCTACTCGGCGACGACCATAAGGGCAATAAAATGTCTGGTCTATGAAAGCGACCATAAGGGCAATAAAATGCCTGGTCTATGCAAGGTTTAGTGGGCGAGCGATTCCCACATTCCTTTATGATGATGATGATGATGCAAGGTTTGGTGGGCGAGCGATTCCCACATTCCTTGATGATGACATGTAGTACTTGTTTAACGATTTAATTGCTTCAATATATTAGATTGTAAAGTTATCCCACTGGGATCCCTCTCCGAAGGTGTCTCATGATGTTACTTTTTATAATTTTCAGGCTCGGCAGATGATGACGAGGACGTATAGCAGGCTGGGCTGACTTCTCACTGTCTTTATAAAGTTGATGTACTAGAATAATATTTCAATTGAGAACAATAGGTTGTTTAAATATGTATAGTATAATAAATCATGGGCCTACACTCGTATTCTATTATATATATAAGTTTTATTGTGTAAATTCATGTAAGTCTTTCTTTCGAACATTTTTCCTAGAAATGTGGGTAAGACACGACTAATCTTGGTTTATAGATATATGTATATACGTTACGTTTTATTTTTATATATAACTCTCGTGTCTTCACTTTTAAGTCTTCCGCTATACTCTGAATATTAAAATAAAAAGAAAATGATTATAATTTCTTTAATTCCTAAGTAAGTAAAAGGCGACGACCTATTTCCATTTGAAATGGGAACGGGGCGTTACAGCGTGGTATTAGAGTCGAGGTTTAGGGATTTTCGCCTCGGACTCTAGGTCTTATGTTTTCGACTAAGGTTTATTTGTTTAATGGAGTCTAAATGTGACTTTGAGTTAAAAAAAGGTTAAAAGATATGGTTATGTTTATGAACTAAGTATGTTAAGTGAGGGAAAGTCGACAACCAGCTACCGTTCGATCATCACCGAGTAAGTATTTTATGTTATGTTTTAAAGATATACGATAAAGTATTATGTGTTTTTAAGAAAATGTTTAAGTTATGAAGTTATGCATGTAAGAGATCGTCAGATACGGTCTGATGAGGATATGAAGATGTTTTATGAAAATGTTTAAGTTATGATGTTATGTATGTAAGAGATCATCAGATATGATCTAATGAGGATATGAAAAGTACTAATAAGTAGTATGCAAAGGTAACGCATTTTAATGATCGAAATGATTCAACTAATCTGGTGTTGTTTAAATGTAATCGTTTTATTTCAAAATACATACATGCATGAATCCCCTAGTTTATAGAACTTAGAGTTGACTAGAGTATGGATATGATACAAATAGTATAGTGGTATGGATCATGAAGCCAGACGCGCACAGTTAGAACATGAGTATCTCGAGTGTTATCAGCATGGCTGGGAGGATATACAGGAGTTTATAGGACGTATTAGTGAAGCACGCGGGAGACTTTTAGCTCTAGGACTTGTAGATTGTGATTTACGGGCAGTTGAGCACTTACGTACTAGAGTACACCCATCGTACCAGACGATAGCTTGGTCAGTTTTCTGTAGGCTGCTCATCCTCGATGGTAGGAGAGGACCTCAAATAGAGTACAGGGCTTACTATTTGAGTTTGCAGGAGACTGTAGAGCATTATGAGATGTGTTTGGCTCATCCACAAGATCAACACGAGGCCCGACTCTCCTCATCATTATCAGAATCTCTATGAGGGTGCTTTCCTGGGCGCTCATGCTCTGATGCAGGTGGTCGGCTAGAGCCTGCTCCATCACCCTCTGTCCTTCGATCAACTGCTAGTTCCTCATTCGTACCTCCGACTTGACGTTGCCCTACTTGAAGCGAGGTCCTGGCAGCTCTCGCCCTCTCCCACATCTCCTGACAGTAAGTGGATAGCCTCTCATGCTCGGCATAAGCGTATGCCAAAATCTCCTCAATAGTCTGTATGCGCGTGGCCTACATCATAGCTCGTAGCGAGTACTGATGAGCCTCATTCTCCATCTAGGATATATCTACCAAGCACATCTCATAATGCTCTATAGTCTCTTGCAAACTCAAACAGTAAGCCCTGTACTCAATCTGAGGTCCTCTCCAACTATCGAGGATGAGCAGTCTTCGGAAAACTGACCAAGCTATCGTCTGGTATGATGGGTGTACTCTAGTACGTAAGTGCTCAACTGCCCGTAAATCACAATCTGCAAGTCCTAGAGCTGAGAGTCTCCTGCATGCTTCACTAATTCTGTAATGCCCCGTTCTTGTAAATTACCATAAAATATCACAGTTTAATTAATTTTTCCGTTTAGGCGTCCAGATACTCGATAAAACATGTCTTTCCAAGATAATTTAAACTTTTCCAATAAAGATAAGTCAATTCGAGCATCCCTGTTTTATAAAACGTGAGTCATATACAGCGGAAGAGGAATATTTTTTTTAAAAATCATACAGCTAAAACTGTACAACTTTACAAATTAAGATTTCCCAAAAGATTTTAACATAAAAAGGGGTGAGTGTATGAAGACACTCAATGGGGTGGGACTTGTGAGCATTTAAAACATAACATGTAACATTAACATATAATTCATCAAGCACATGGTTGCGGGTCGGAACCGCCTTGGAAAACTTTGCGGTTCTGAGCTGCCATGAAAACATTTTACGTCTTGCGGAACTTGCCGCCAAATACGTCTTGCGGAACTTAACCGCCATTTTTACATATTTAACAAACATAAACACATCACTCAATAGCACATAAATGCGATTTTGAGGCCGCCTTTGAAAATACGGTACTTAGCCACCATGGAAAACATTTTGTGGTTCTTAGCCACCATAGAGTTTATGTGGTTCTTAGCCACCGTAGGATTTATGTGGTTCTTAGCCACCAAAGAGTTTATGTGGAACTGAGCCACCTTGCAAACACATCACAATTGCACTCATCTTGCAAACATTTCATTAATACAAACTCATTCATTCACCTTGCAAACCATAACCATTGGGTGCACCTTAAGCACATTTATTCACTTTAATTAATGTAAACACGTTCATCACACATTCGATTGCGTCATGTAGCAAAGCACAACACAGACATACAATACATCAGCACAATACAGGAAACCATAGATATGGACCGAAGTCCCTTTATGGTGATTTTTACGGACAACCAGTCCCTCCGTAGATGGTGATTTTTGGTGATTTTTACGGACAACCAGTCCCTCCGTAGGTGGTGATTTTTACGGACAACCAGTCCCTCTGTAGCATTGATATGACATGCATGCACATTCACAGAATTCACAAACCACACTCATTCACTTTGCAAATAACTCACCTTCATTTACTTTGCAGTTAACACACATTCATTTACTTTGCAGTTAACACACATTCGTGTGCACCTCGTAGTAAAGCATATAATGCAATCCTTCATCGAATAAACACATACGTTGCACATAGACAAATAACTTTACTTCAACTCACTTAGAAACTTAAACGTGGAAGTACAGAAATTACCCCCACCTTGTTCGGTGGTATCCCTCGTAAAGCTCGATTCTCTAAATCTTAAGTTCGTTCATTCACCTCGATCAAATGGTATCTTGGGAAACAGCTACCTTTCAGGGAATTAACGGGGTCATCCGTCTGCGTTTCCTACAAGATATATATATATATATATATAAACCTGTCTTAGCGACTTAAAGTGACTATTCATATCTCTAACTAGAACCTTGGATTGAGAACATTCCTAGACAGGGTTCGATGGCATACGTTCGTAAAATTAAACTTACAAGGCAATAAATTAAGTTTGCGAAGAATACTAATCTTGCAAGGGAAACTAATCTTGCAAAGTAGAATTAATCTTGTGAAATAAATCTCTTGCACACTTGAAAGAAAACCCTTACCACTGGAAAGAAAACCGTCGTTATGTATCTTCCTCGTCCGAGCTCCGATTTATGATCCAGAAAGCCCGTAATGAAGCTCTCGGTGTGAATATTACCTCCGTGAAATCTCAAGCCCATCCGACTTTCGATCGTTTGGGAATTGCCCTTGCAAAAGGCTGAATTCACCATTACACACTGCACTGCCACCCTGTGGCCCGATGCATCTTAGGCCCCTCAAACGGACTCGTCTTAAGGTGAAACTTGGTAGAATTACTCTCAACACATTGAAGAATACCCCATACGAACAGTTTTAGGAAACTCTTTCGTTAAGACCCTCTGCTCCGCGACTATTTCCGGTTCGGGTGCAGAAACGTAGCCCCGACTTTGTAAAATTATTCCTCGGCCGTCCGACCTCGGATGGCCGCCAAACTTGATGGAGAGCTTCCCCATACTCTCTAGTATATGCCATAAAAAAAGTTTTCAATTCCCATCCTTGAAAGCGCCTGAAACAGCGTGTCGAACGCTGCCTGCGCGCAGTCTTCGGCGCAGACCCAATCACCAAAATCTGCTGCAACTAGCTCCTTTCCGTCGCTGCTACCACCGATTCCGGCGACCCGCGTCGCCGGCGATTCACACCCAACTGACCACCAGATTTCCACCTATCTAGGCAACCCACAACCCCACACATAACTACACCACAACTCCGCCAAAAACAGTACAAAAGGGTGTTCGTCGGTCAGCCCCCCGGCGCAAACTTGGCGTGTGCACCAGCACTCCCGGTGCACTCGCAAACTTCTCCCGGCGTGCACACAGCCCCTTCCCAGCGCACCAGACCTCTCCTGACGCGCACTAGACGCTTCCAGTGCGGTGCCCACACCCGTCGGTGCTCCCGGCGGCCGAAGACATACACGCCGACGCGTCCTGCGCCGGCAACCCACAGCAAAACTGCAGCACAAACAGCAGTGGGGCAGCAGTAGCATGTCCCAAGCAGCACAAAACGTACCCAGCGCAGCTCCCGGTGCCCAGACTCGGCCCCCGGCATGCAGTACCCGACCCCTCTCAACCTATTCCAACACACACACACATCCACTGCAAAACACACACACACACACTCTGCAACACACACGCACACACCTACTGCCGGTGTCCTCCTCGGCGCCGGTTTCTGCACAATCACCGTCGCTCACGGCGGCGACACATCTCCAGCCCATTCACCGGCGCAACCTTTCGCCGATAACTCCAATTAAAACACAACAGCTAAACGACGAAGGGAGCAGGAGAGAGAGAGAAAGAAAGAGTGTGAGAGAGAGTCGCCGAGCCGGCAGCGACGGCGATCAGGAGAACCGAGGTACCTGCCGGAAAGTATGCAAACTCCAGTGGTGGTGGTGGTGGTTCCTGTGTGAGAAAAGGAAAAGAAATACAGTGAGGGAGAGGGAGAAGTCAAGAGAGAGTGAGGGAGAGAAACAGTGACGAAGAGTGTGAGCAAGAGAAAAAAGAAATTGAGTGTGTTGACTTTTCTACTCTTTTGTTTTAATTTTTCTTTCTTTCCTTTTCTACTTGCAGTTTTTTATGGGGAGTTATCGTGTGTGTGTTAAATTCTTGGAGGAGAGAGAGTGTTGAGTTGGCTAGGTGGCGCTAAGGGTGATGACTAGCCATCCCTTTTTTTTTCTTTTCACACACACGTTTTGCACTCATAGGCTAGGTAATTAATTAATTAATTGATGTCATAAGTTGCTTGTGTGTGTATATATATAACATGTATATTAAATATGTCATACTTATTGTAGCATCTCGAACCAAAACGAACATAATTTATTAAATTAAATATTTAAACGCATAATTGAATAACTATGTGCATATGTTTTAACTGTTTAATTAATTAAGTGCGTTTCAGATAAGTGTTTACTGTACGTTTTAGATCGATAATTTTTATAGACGTGGAACCTAGATGATTTTTATACCACGCGATGCGTAATTAAAATACGAGAAGATAGAAATGAACTAGAGGTCAATCGGAGACTCGTAGCTCACGTAATGAAGAAAACAATGAAAACGAAGAATACGACGTATACGAGACGTATACGAAGAGTAGAAAATATGAAATATTCTTGATGAATAGTGAAATGGGATATTTTGGATGAATAGTGATCCGGATATTTTCGGTGAATAGTGATTTACGGAATTCTATAAATAGAAGCTCATTCGCTTCGAAAATTCACCATTTCCCGAGCGAGCCGAACGAGCCGAGCGCGACGAAAACACGTAAGTTCTCTCTCCTCCCTCCTCTCCCCCTCTCATCTCTTTTCTGCCTCCGGCGCGCCACCGTCGGAGGGTCACCGGAAAATTCCGACGTTGTCGGAATCGGACGAATTTCGCACACGACGTAGCCCTCGTTGAGTTGAGTCTAGGACAACTTCCAGAATTCAATTCCGACTTACGGTTCGCCGGAAAACGGCGAAAAACAGCCTTGAAACCCTAACCCCTCATCCTTTCTCTCTCTTCTGATTTCTTTCTCTCTCCTCGATTCTTTGCCGGAACAGTGGCCGGCGAGGCCACCGGAGAGTGGTGGGAAGCTGCCGGAGGCCGGCGCCGCCGTGGGTGGCGGTGCCTGGCCGGAACAGTGGAGTATATATGTATATGCATGCATGTGTGTGTGTTGTGTGGTGTGTGAGTGTGTGTGCTTGTTGCTTGCTGTTGGGGCGGCGCATGGTGGCGCCGCCATGGGTGATCGGTGGGCCGGCGACGGGAGGTCGCCGGCGAGGGCTCAGGTGGGGGTGGCCGGCGGCAGGTGGCCGCCGGCGAGGCAGTGGGTGTGTGTGTGTGTATATTCGTGTGTTTGTGTGTGTATAGGATTGGGAGTATATGTATGGTTAAGGGTGTTGGGCTGGCCGGGAAAGGTTGCCGGCGACGAGGGGTCGCCGGTCGAGGTGCTGGGAGTGGTCGCCGGCGACGGGTGTCGTCGGCCGTAGTTTTGGTTGGAGTTGGAATTTCTGGAAAAATCAGTGTATCGAAGGGTTTTGTGGCGTATTTTTGAGGCACTATTCATGCCGGAATCCGGCGAGGGATGGCCGGAGGTGATATACGGCGGTGCAAGGTATCCGGTGAGGTAAGTGGCGGCGCTGCCGCTCTAGGTGGCGCCGGGAAGTGGCCTGGTCAAGCAGGCCACCATTGGAAAGCTGGGCGACGGGCTGTATTTGCAGGTGTTTTGGCAGAGTTAGACGGCGCCGTCGTGGCTGCCGTTGGCCGGAGTTAGTAGCCTGAAGTGTGGGGAATCCGAGCGTGTTGCCGGCGACCGGTGGTTCGCCGGCCGGCGGTGGCTGGAAGGCCGTTTAGACGGCGAGTCTGCGCAGGCGAGCTGGGCGGGGGTGGCACGCGCTGGGCGCGCATGCCGGGTGGGCGCTGGGCGGGCGACGGGAGCCGCGCGCGCGCGGCGAGCAAGCGATGGTTGCACTGCACACGTGATGTCGTGTTTCCGATACGAATCCCGTTTTTTTCCGTCGTTCGTTAACATCGAGTCGTCGTTGACGAGATGTCGTTGACTGAGGGTCGTGGGCCCGGTCAAAGTCAACTCTTTGACCAAAATTACCATTTTACCCCTAAACCTAAAATGCTCCGTTTGAGCTCGTTTTAACTCCAATCGAGCTCATTCTTTTTCCGTCGTGACCCAAATTTCTTTCCCTATCATCTCAGCCTCTTATAATGATCTGCCCTTCTCGTTTCTTCGACTCTAATCTTTAGAGCTCTCGATCCGTCGTGTAGTTAGCGATCGTTCCTCCGCCGGAGTCTGTTATCGCTTTAATTATATTTATTAAAGATCTAAGAAACATCGTAACTTATGTAGGCTACTTGTTGGATTGACGTTGAGTTATCTGACCTTTGACTCTCGCTACTCGAGCTCTGAGTTGTCAGATCATCGGACCTTGCTACTCACGTGGTAACCACCGAACAAGGTGGGAGTAACTTCTAAACCCTAATAACTTAATGTTTTTATATTTAACGTACAATGAGGATAAGTGAACGCATGCTTATGAACTTGATAATAAATAAATTGTTGAACCTTATTGTGCTGTGATTACATGCTATGATTAATGTGTTCATGCATGGTTCTTCTGTTATCTCTTACTATTCCTACCACCTTGTTCAGGTTTGGTGAGCCTCTTGAAATGCACTAGAGGTAGTGAGACCGTTGAAAGGACGAAAGTCCATATTTTTACGAAGAGAAGAGGTCTGCTTCATTTTACGGGAGAACAATGATACCCGTATAATAAGTTGGGGAGTACCCGCACATGGGGTCAACGGGGAGTACCTGCCCTCGCTGCAAATATGAGCTCTATGGGACCAAGTGTGTCTGATATGGATCCGAATTATGTGCTGTGCAATTTATATGCTGTGTTTAATTGCCGAACCTGTTAATGATCAAATTGTTATAACTTTTTAATAATTGTTAAAACATGGAAAGTATTACCACGAGTGTATTCAACGCACTCACCCCCCACCTGTACTCACCCTACAGGAAATGAAGAAAGTGCAGACGCGTAGAGAGAGGGTGTCCTATCAACTGTATCCATCTTCTGGTTTTGGCTTTTAAAGTTATGTTGCTCGTTTGTAAAAGAAAACTGTATTTCTCCTTCTTTATAAAAGATCCTGATGTTTTTCCCCTGCGTATGGTTTCAAACATTCTTTTATCGGTGGTATCCGATGTTTTAAGTGTACCGCTTCTTATCCTCTCCTATTTATTTCTATTTTATATCATGTACGCCTCTTTCCCCTTTCTCTCTTAACGCCCAAAAACGAAAAACTCTGATATTTAGACCGAAAGATTTTGGGGCGTTACACTTATATATATATATATATATATAGGAAATCGGCTATTGTACCACAAATCAAATAAGGATTTGATTTTTTTACCACAAAATATAGTGTGTTTTGGATAAATACCAAAAAATATAACAAATTTGGCAAAATACCACAACTCTTGACTAAGTCTTCACTGCAATAGTATTTTGATGGGATGTGTTTCCCTTCATATTTAACCGCCAGAGAGAGAGAGGAGAGAGGAGAGAGAATGCATCATTATGTGTGGATTCAAATTAATGAAATAAGATACAAACAAACGTGGATATTTTCTATCTTTTTTTTTTTCTAATCATTTGTGGTAAATATTTCCTTAGTCTTTTTCCGAATTTAGTAATTATCATTAATATTTTCGTGTAAATGTATATTTTATATGTTATGCAATCTTTGTTCTTTCAATTTCGTTTAAGTATATATATGTCCATCGAACTATTCCATCATTGTAAACGAATTTTGGACATTTAAATTTTTCTAAAATGAGAATTAAGTATGTATATGCAATTTTCGTTTAGGATTAAGTATATATATGATTGTCGTTTAGGATTATACTTTATACATGATTTTCGTTTAAGTGTCCATCGCACCATTCAATCAATGTAAACAAATTTATGACCTTTAATTTATTTTACTTTAGGGAGTAGACTTTTTTTTTTTCGTTTAAGATTAAAATAAACCATGCCATTTTCGTTTAGGATTAAAATAAATTTAAGTATTTTCTAATAATATGGAAAGTGTCATTTTTGAAATATCATATTCGGATTAACGTAAAGATGAGTTGTACACATCAAACATACATTGGTAATCTATAGATCATTTCCTAAATTCGCTTGAAGATATATCGGACATTTTCTTTTGGTGTGTTCTGCGGACCCGCATACTGAGCAATGTTTCTTCTTCCGCCGCAACGGTTGATCCTCATTTCGGACGGTGTTTTGATTGAGGATGTCGTCCTCAAACGTGTCATATTCGAACGACGACATTTCGGTGCATCCTTTCCTTGTGTGACCAGTTTGTCCACAACGACGACATGTAGGTGGTTTGCGTGAGGTTCCACCTTGCTCACCGGTCGAAGGAATACGCGTTGATTTCGGTCGACCGGCTTGCTTTGGTTTGTCTGGGGGAATACAGAGAGTCTTCTTTGCCTCATCCGATACATCCCAGTCTTGGGGATCGGGAACAGGTTTTACGTCACCTTCCCACATACCTCTCCACCATTCTGTCGTATAATACAACGCAACATAAGACGTGATTGTTTCTTTTGCATAGCTGCAAGCATAAATATAGGTTAACACTCACGTTATGCATTATACACACAACGTATTATACACCAAATTATAAGGTATCTAATTGTTTAATTATCAAGTTTACCTTATAGTTGCGCATGCATGTGAACATGGAAGTATCTCTTGTTGAAAAATACCACAAGAACACTCGCGACGGGCCAGATCTACGAGAAAAATTTTGCTAACATCCGTAACTTTGTACGTAGACCGTGCCAGTGGCTCAACTTGCATTCTTCGTGCAAGCTTAGTGTACACGACTACTCTTTCATGCACCGCAACTGTTAGTATGTTTGTTCTTTCTAGTGCTGTTGTTCTCCTTTTGTAAAACCATCTTTCCGTAACCCGTCGGGCACACTCCAGAAATGAACAAACAAGTAGCTTCCTCGCCCATAGGAGCCGAGCATTCCATGTCTCGGCAGCGTTTGATGTCATGAAATTGAACCTTCGAACAAGACATTTCACGCGAGACCACCGGGTTGTTCCTGCCTTTGCCAATGTTTGAAGAACACCTGCTATACCCGTCTCTTCGATTTTGGACATGTACCTGAGGGGGTTAAATTTGGAAAAAGAAGGTTGACAATTGAATCATACTAACAGCTACCAAATATCATCACGGGTTAGCATTTCAAATTGAAGGAAAAAAGATGTGTGGAATTAAATTACCATTCGAAGACATGAGATTGATAAGAATACGCTGCCCTGTGGAATAGTTCAACTATGCGAGATCCATGTTTTGCCAAATTTTATCGCAGATGAAAACAAAAAAGGCCATGAGTGGCTTCGGGGTACTCCTCTTTAATAGCATTACCGATGCTGACATGTTGATCGGATATAAAAAGCAATTGGCTTGGGCATCCAAATGCGATGCGAATTTTTTTCAAAAACCAGGTCCATGACTCATCGTTTTCCACATCTCCTATCCCAATTGCTAGAGGGAAGATTTGATCATTTCCATCCTGCGTCACTGCGACAAAGCCGATTCCTTTATATTGTCCTTTCAAGTGACACCCATCCAGCACTATAACCGGTCGCGAATATCGCCGAAATCCTTGAATAGATGCCCCCAACGCAAAAAAGACATATTTGAATTTTCCGGATTCATGTGTCTCAAGCGCGGTGATTGTACCGGGATTTGCAGCTTCCAACTCAGATAAATAATGAGGCATCATTGCAAATGACTGTTTGGGATCTCCATAGGCGATCCTCATGGCATGATATTTCGCATGCAATGCAACATCGTAACTGAGCTTCAAACCGTGTCGTACGTGCATTTCTTCCATGATGGTCCTGGGCTTGAGACTGGAGTTCTCTTTTCATACTACTTTGGTGAAGTACTCACCGATCAACCGAGATGGGAGTCGGCGTTGGCCAGAACGGATCTCTTCGGACGAGCAATCATGTGGGAGAACAATTCTGGTTATTTTCCATATATCATATTTCTTCGCGGCGTGCAACATGAATCCACAACTACAATGTTTGCATTTAATAAACCACCTATGCTTGTCCGAATGGTCGACACAGAATTCCACTTGATTCTCCAAATGGTACAAACCAACTGCCTTCTTCAGTTCATATTTACTATCAAACTGGGATCCTCTATATAGATCGTGTGCAGCCGCATAATCGTCATGACCACAGGTGACCTCGGGCTCGTCGAATGCTGGAATATCAGGAATAAACCAATTTCGGCTTTCAATATATGTCTCAAATTCCTCTAAAGCTCTTTGTTGGTCTACATCTAAGGCTGTTTCATCCTCGTCATCCAATTCGGCATCATTTTCTGCATTGACAAAATTTGAAGGCGATCCTCGATCCTCATTATCTGAAAGTAAACACAAAGTGCACATTAGTTAAAAAAAACCAATTTGCAAGTACTATAAGGATGGTTGGGATTTCAAGTATTCTTACCACTTCGATTATTACGTCTATCAGGTACCACAAAGGCAACATCTTCTGGATATGGTATTTCATTATGTTGTACATCTTCATATCCCATACTAGCAGTCGGGGGCCTATTCAAGTCGAACATATCAAGACCCGAAGTCACTGATATGATGTCTACTCGACCAGTCGACGGTGGAAAAGGTACCCACTGTGCACTTGAGGATGTCCCAAGATATTCTTATACTCCAAATGGAACGTTTGGAATATCTAACGAATTTGAAAAATAATCATTTGAATTTGCAAAATAATCATGGGTATTTGCACAATAATCATTCGAGTCAAGTCCAAAAGGAAAGTCGAGTCCCGGGGCCTTTCTTTCTTGCAATGACGAGGATACTCCAAGATCAATCCGTTTATGTGAAACAAAAATGATGACAAGCTCGTTGCCCATGTACAATAATCGTTGTATATCAGAATCATTTTTTATTTTCATTTTTGTGACAATGCCATTTGTCTCGATTAATGCATGGATCACATATCGTGAAAAATTCAGATTAGCACCCACAACTGCATGAATTGAGTGGAGTACATCTTCATATCTCGTTGTTTGAAGGTGAAGCAGCTGTTTACGACCATTTTTATACTCTAACCCTTCCCAATAACCTCCAAACCAAACCAAAACGGACATAGAAGTCATCTTTTCGTGTCACTGTTACAAAACATAATATTTATGAATATTTATACAAAAATGAACTACTTTTGAGGCATAAAATATAAAATAATAGAGTCATTGTCGTTTAATAATCTACAAAATTCAACTTCCTATAATAACGTACTAAAACTATAGTGTAAAATTCAAATTTTCATGTACTAACTTACATATACTAAGAGTAATGTTAAATAACAATACATTTCGTTTATTAATTAACAAATCCGTGCACTACTTAATAAAACGAGTAAAAACTCAAACAAAAGATAATTAGTTTACACAACTAAAACCATGACACAGGCGACTGTACCCACTAATCATTTCGTTTAGCCTAAAGTAAGTATTCGGTTAACAATGCATTAACAATACATATAATATACCCTTTCAACAAAAATTAACAAATACACATGGCATGACATATAGTGTATTAAGTATTCGGTTAACAATGCATTAACAATACATATAATATACCCTTTCAACAAAAATTAACAAATACACATGGCATGACATATAATATACACTGTAAACGAAAATTTGCATTTGTCAGTACACTAACAAATGAGTACATACCTTATTCGTAAAAACACCACACCTTATTTGTGGATCTTCTTCTTTGAAATAATACACCTCTTTTGTGTTGGAAATAATATCAACTAAAATATTGAAAAGGGAATGCACGTTAATTTGATAATGATGTAGTCTTTAAATAGAGGGGTAAATAATTGTTCACTCAATTACAATATAAAACGTGACAAATTTATTTTTGTTCAGGTTCTCTTCACTGAATCGGCCATGCACTGAATCACTGCCACTTTTCAGACTTAAAATCTAGGGTTATAAATGTAGAAATGGGTTCCCAGCCCAAACTACCCCTCATTAAATATAAATCTTCATGGAAACATTATAACTATAATATGAACAATAAAAAAAATGGTAAAACTCTTATTTTTTAGGGTTTAAAGAAAATTAACCTTAATTTATATATTGAAACCCTAAAAAACCTCAAAAGCCATCATAATTTTTTTGAAAAACCTTAAAAAAAAAGAGTTTAACGAGACAACTTGTGGGATTTTCGTTAAGCCCTTATATTTTAGGGTTTAACGAAATTTAACCTTATTTTCGTTAAGCCCTTATATTTTAGGGTTTAACGAAAATTAATGTTAAATTTCGTTAAACCCTAAAATATAAGGGCTTAACAAAAATCCCACAAGTTGTATCGTTAAACTTTTTTTTTTTTTTAGGATTTTTCAAAAAAATTAACCTTAATTTTCGGTTTTTTAGGGTTTCAATATATAACTCGTTAAGCCCTTATATTTTAGGGTTTAACGAAATTTAACATTAATTTTCGTTAAACCCTAAAATATAAGGGTTTAACGAAAATAAGGTTATATTTCGTTAAACTATAATATTTTAGGGTTTAACAAAAATTAACCTTAATTTTCGTTAAACACTAAAATATTAGTGTTTAACGAAAATTCAACCTTATTTTCGTTAAAAATAATTACAAATGATGAAAATTAACCTTAATTTAACCTATATTTTCGTTAAATTATTTGGGGTATTCCTAAGGTATTTTCATTACAATTTTTCGGAGTATTTTCTCTATTATTTGGCCCTCTTTTCTCTATTATTTATTTATGGACCCACCCACCACCCCAACTACCTATCACTATTCATTTATATCAAGTACACTTACATGTTATCACATGTTGTTATGTTGTTATGCATATAGGACAAGGCATCGATTTTCTAATACATTGACTCAATTAATTTTAAGACTACAAAGTTAGATCCCCTTCTTCACCAATAGGGTGACACTCACGGCTCCTTCTCCATCATCTTCTCCTTCTCCATTTTTTTGAAAAATCCTTCACGAAATATCCTATTTCAATCTCCAAAGTTCATTAAATCCGTGAAGTTCGTTAGATCCGTGAAGTTCGTGAAAGAAAATGGCCAAAGAGGACCACCAAGAGGTTAGAATCAAAAACCCTTAATTTATTTATCAATCATGTTAATGGAGATTTTATATAACAATTTTTTGTTGCAAGTACATGTTAGCATCTTCTATGATTTTGCCATCTATGTTGCTGTAGCTATCGAATGTAGGATTCAATTAAGGCTACGGGAATGAAAAATGGTTCGTGGTATATAGAATTTGATAGGGTTTAATGATTGTTCGTGATCGAGAATAGGCTTTAACGATTTGTTGTTGTGTTTAACGAACAATTTTTTTTTCGTGAAGTGGGTGAGTGGTGGATGAATAAATTCGTTCATGTTCATTTGTAATTTTGTGGATTGAATTTATGCGAAGCCGTAGCTTGGAAATCATAAGAATTTAGCTTGGATCATACGAATTTTCGTTAAATAACTTGATAGGGTATTGTTCGATAACCCCTAAAAACTAAGGTTTAACGAACAATACCCTATTTTTCGTTAAACCCTATTTTTTGAGGGTTTAACGAAAAATAGGGTATTGTTCTTTAAACTCTTAAAAAATGGGGTTTAACGAACAATACCCTATTTGTCGTTAAACCCTATTTTTTTAGGGTTTCACGATCAAATATACCCTATTGTTCGTGAATGTGTTTATATATGTGTGTACAATTTTGTTATATGTGTTGCATGTTTAGAATTGATGGAGTTGGTTTAACGAACACTAGGGTATTTTCTTCGTACACTAGGGTATGTTCAATTTTTCAAATATGTGACTTCTGCTACTGTTTGCTAATGTGTAGTTTCCTTTGGAGTACGTTCGTGAGTCCCTTCAGGGTCATGTGGCCTACATCAACGGGTACATTTGCTTGACAGTACTCGACGAGATTAAGGCACAACTTCAAGTTATCGGCCGAAGATATTATCGAAGATTTTGTCACACGAGTTTCGGCCATTTTTTGATGTGTAATACAGAAAGAGAGTCATGCAAGGCCATGTTACACGTCCTCATGTCATACGAGGTGCGTGGGTTGGCGATCCCTGCATACGAGAGGTGGTTTGCTGTGGGTCAGAACCGGTAAATTTATCGGTTTGGAAAGAAGGAGTTTGCCCTTGTCACCGGCCTGAAGTTCGGTGACTCGGCTTTCAACCCTATTGGGCATCACACTCCACCGGAAGGGGCAGTGTACTGGAAGGTGCACGCCGAGACAGATCGAGTGACCGTGTCTGAGCTCCGTGCTCGATTCACCTCGGGCGAGTTTAATGATAGTGCAAAAGATAGTGAAGATTGCTAAGATATTGATCCTCCACCTAATACTGCTCGGGGTGGACGCCGGCAAATCAGTTATCGATGCATGGATTTGGACGCTGGTGGAGCAAGAAGACTTGTGGGAGAGCTTTCCATGGGGGAAGATCAGCTTCCTCACCCTTCTGAGTTACATGGACAGGCTACCGACCACTCTTCCCGAGAAGTCCTATACACCACACTATCATTTTTATGGATTCTCCATAGCCCTGCTGGTATGTCCCTTCAATTTAATTTGTCGAAAGTACTTTCAAAGTAAAACTTACACAATGGTATTTCTCGTTCAGTTATGGGCATTTGAGGCGATCCCTATTACCTCGGTGTATGCCGCGACCAGATTGAGTTCGGCAATAAATACACCCCGGTGTATGAAGTGGAATTTGAAGAGGTCCGAGTTGGACGTTACATCTATACTAAAGGACCCGGTATTTTATATTTATTTATTTACTTACTACCAGAAGTTGATCTTAAATGACTATTACAATTCGAATATTTGAAATAGTTTTGATATTTATACGATGTTTTGCCCACAGATCGAGTGTTACCTGACGCTTCTCCCCACAGAAGATGAGCTGCTCCAGACTTACTAGCAGGATATTGATGACGATATCACGGAGGGAGTCTAGGTCATCAAGCAACGGCGTGGTCGTCGAGCTACTTCATCCGCTCATAGGGCACCCAGCACTGATCCTGACGCTGCCGGTCCATCGAGAAGCCGTACTGTCAGATCAGGTGGATGAACAGGCGGACGACGGGCCTCTGCAAATACCACTGGAGAAGAGGCTGACGAAGCAGGACCATAGATACCGTCGTTCGATGAAGTACCGATTGGAGTCGGACAAAGCTCGGGATCGAGTGATGACTTGTTCACTCGATTGACTTCATGGATGGATACTAGATCGAAGCAGGACTACTCCAGTTTCCAAGAGAAGATCACTCATGATGTGGGGCAGCGGGTGGCAGAACTCATGCCTAGTATGATCAACGATTATGTGAAGGCGTACTTCACATCGACCTTTCAGGAGCCACCTCCACAGTGGACTAATGCAGGGGCGCAGTCGTTCACGACACCAGCACCAGCTAATAGGGTTTTCCCAGAGGGCTCCGGCACACCTCTACGATACCTTTTGCATTTAGTGGCGATTAAGAGTCAGCCCAACCTCCTGCCGTCCAAGAGATTGGTTCCTTTGGACCTGAAGCGCGACGGAGAGTTCCTAGTCAATATGTGCGCAGTCCATTTTTGCCGGAAGAGCCTTCTAGAAAGATGGGGGTCCAGTTCGGCGAGTTCAAGGCCTACTACATAAGTGACGACAGCAAAGTGTCAAAGTAGGCATTTATGTTCTTTCACATTACTCTTTTGGAATTAATAGTATTTGTTTCATGTTTAGTTCTTTATACTTGATTAAGTTTTCGTCTTTTTATCGTTACAGACGGAACGTTGGTGTTGGTGTGCCAGTCAGGCTAAGTTTCTTTCGGAATTTCGTTGATCCGTCGTTGGATCTGGATTTCGAGGTAATACTTATGCTGTTACCTAATTTACCAAAGTTGATTTGTAAAAAATTATAATTTATACGTCATTCCTATCGGATTACAGGGCATTGATGCGTACCTCGGCATACTACAGAGTTGCCCTGAAATGGCCAAAATACACCCAAGGTTCCAAGGGAAGATCCAGTTGGTGGATACCCATCTGTTTGTAAGTTCCAATCAAACTATTATAGTAATTACTCAATTTTTGTGATATTGCCACTCATAATCAATCTACGTAAATGTAGGAAACATGCGAGGAAATTTGGAAAATAAAGCATGCCGGCGAGGATGACGCAACCAAATACATGCCGGGGGGGCCATGGAGATGTTCACAACGGAACAACTGGAGCGCGTTGTGTGATATGTACGAGGGTCTTGGCCGAAGTGGAATTGTATCAAGCCATGGTGGGATGACATACAAGTGGTAAGTACTTAATACGAACGAGTTAGTATTCTTTTTATATTTTTCAGATAATCTGTAAGGTATATAATTGTTTTTGCCAAAATTTCAGGTCCAGACGATACTGAACCTGGACGGTCATTGGGTTGCATGTTCTATAGATCTCGAGCAGCAGATGATCTGCTTGGTTGATAGCTTCAGGCATAAGTACGATAAGGAACCGACATTAATCACTCTCCGTATCAGACAGACCCTCCCACTCCGTCACCTTCTGCCACGAGTGTTGGAGCATTGTGGCTTCTATGACAAGGTATTGATGCAGGGGCGTAGAATTCCAAAGGGTATCCCTGTGTTTGGAGTTGCAACAATACAAGAAAACCTATGCTACAAGCAGGTGGACCACCACTCATGTGGGATTTGGTCGTTACTCGCGATGGAGAGTTGGATGACAAAGGAGTGGCCAAGGAAATCACTTCAGACCAAGAAGGGGATCAACGGCGTAAGGAAGTGGATGGCCTACATTATTTACACAAACTCCACTGATGGTGACACCGTACCTCCTGATTTTTTTGAGTAGTAGAGTACTTGAACTTGATTGAAAAAACTTTGTCACTTGATCGAATCAAATTTCGGATGAATGGAATGGAATCAAATATTTTATAGATTCTTGTTGAATTGTGAACCTTGTTGAATGAATGGAATTGCAATTTGTAAATTGAAAAAAAAATTAAGAGCAACCCAAAATTTCGTTAAACCTGAAAATATGAGTTCAACGAAAAATCAATCTATTTTCGTTAAATTAGGAGTTTAACGAAAATTGGTTGTATTTTCGTTAACCCCTATTGCTTAGGGTTTAACGAAAATTAGTTGTACTAATTTAACCTATTTTCGTTAAACCTGAAAAAATGGGTTTAACGAAAAATCCATCTTTTTTTTGTTAAATTTCGTATTTAACCCTAAACTACAGAATATTTGTGATATCAATCAGAAAATTTTAAACAGAAATATGACCTTTTTTCTACTGTTTCGTGTATGCATAAGTGACCCACAACTGTACATAATAATGCATTTTCTCTCATCTCTCTCTCTGGCGGTTAAATATGAAGGGAAACACATCCCATCAAAATACTATTGCAGTGAAGACTTAGTCAAGAGTTGTGGTATTTTGCCAAATTTGTTATATTTTGTGGTGTTTATCCAAAACACACTATATTTTGTGGTAAAAAATCAAATCCTTATTTGATTTGTGGTACAGTGGCCGATTTCCTCTATATATATATGTAATGTGTGCGTGTGACATATATATATATATATATTAAACTTTAATTTTATTCTTCTCTTCATATTTTGGTAATTAATTCATACTACCATTAATTAAATACTTTACATTGTTATTATTTAAGTCTTATTTTTAACTATAGAAAATTCTCGTTATATTTACATAGTCAAAGTTTAAATTTGGGGTGTTACAAATTCGTCCTATAAACTCATGTATATCCTTCCAGCCATATTGATAGCACTCGAGGTACTCTCGTTCTAACTGTGCACGTCTAGCTTCGTGATCCATACCACTATACTATTTGTTTCATATCCATACTCAAGTCAACTCTAAGTTCTACAATCTAGGGGATCCATGCATGTATGTATTTTGAAATAAAATGATTAAATTTAAACAACAACAGAATAGTTAAATCATATCGATCATTGAAATGCATCACCTATACATACTACTTATTAGTACTTTTCATATCCTTATTAGATCATATCTGACGATCTCTTACATACATAACATCATAACTTAAACATTTTCATAAAACATCTTCATATCCTCATCAGACCGTATCTGACGATCTCTTACATGCATAACTTCATAACTTAAACATTTTCTTAAAAACACATAATACTTTATCGTATATCTTTAAAACATAACATAAAATACTTACTCGGTGACGATTCGAACAGTAGTTGGCTGTCGACTTTCCCTCACTTAACATACTTAGTTCATAACATAACCATATCTTTTAACCTTTTTTTCATCTCAAAGTCATATTTAGACTCCATTAAACAAATAAACCTTAGTCGAAAACATAAGACCTAGAGTCCGAGGCGAAAATCCCTAAACCTCGGCTCTGATACCATGCTGTAACGCCTCGTTCCCCTTTTAATTGGAAATGGGTCGTCACCCTTTACTTATTTAGGAATTAAAGGAATTATAATCATTTTTTTTATTTTAAAATTCAGAGTAAAACAGAAGACTTAAAAGTGAAGACACGAGAGTTATAAAATTTTTAGTTTTTAAAACGTAACAAATATACATATATATGTATCTATAAACCAAGTCTAGTCGTGTCTTACCCACATTTCTAGGAAAAATGTTCGAACCATAGACCAACATGAATTTACACAACAAAACATATATATATATATAATAGAAGATAAGTCTAGGCCCATCATTTTTCATATAATACATGTTTAAACAATATATTGCTTTCAAAAGGAAACATGGTTCTAGCATATCTACTTTAAAGTGACAGTGAAAAGTCAGCCCAGCCTACTACACGTCCACGTCATCATTTGCCGAGCCTGAAAATTATAAAAAGTAACATCATGAGACACCTCCGGAGAGGGATCCCAGTGGAATAACTTTACTATCTAATATATTGAAGCAATTAAATTGTTAAGCAAGTACTACATGTCATCATCAAGGAATGTGGGAATCGCTCGCCCACTAAACCTTGCATCATCATCATCATCATCATAAAGGAATGTGGGAATCGCTCGCCCACTAAACCTTGCATAGACCAGGCATATTATTGCCCTTATGGTCGCTTTCATAGACCAGACATTTTATTGCCCTTATGGTCGTCACCGAGTATGGAAGTTACATACTGGTTATAGCTACAGACTTCAGTCGTAGATTTTCATACATAACTTATCAATTCAATTAACAACACATAGTAGAGAGTAGAAGTTACCCATTTGTACGTTAAAAGTGCAAGGATTGCCTCCGGATTCACCGATCGTCTCGACTGCGCTCGACACACTTAACTGATTAGCATCTTTATATCGTATAACACAATATTTTGCATTTATATTAGGTTACATTAACCTAAGAAACATTCATACTTATAACTTAAATGTTAAGCTTTTAAACTAGTAATTTTTGACCTAAAATGACATATAAAGGTGTAACAATTTTAATAATTCATACATAATTCCTAAAATCACAACATTATTCTCATGATCACATATTAGTTTCAATTATCATATTCTGAAAATTCATAATTTTTTTCAGTGTATATAAATAAATAAAAATAGAATCCTAAACAAGACTTTCACTTGAATTTCAGCTCAAAATCAGTCTATATTGCAAACCCTATCAAATCTTATAGGATTAATGAAATGCTCTAATATTTTTACAGAAGTCAGAAAATATATCCAAGTATAACATATAAAAATATCAACTAAAAATAAAATTTACACAATTAGTTATGAATTAAATGCTCTCATATTTTTACACTAATCAGGCAACATATTCAAATATAAGATATAAAAATATCAATTGAAAATAACATTTACATAATTAGTTATTAATTTTCTAAGTTGGTTGGAAACAGGACATAGCACATGCTGAAAACAGACTTTCTTGTAAAAATCACCATAAATCGTACAAGGTTCTAAAAATGACATAGTAAATTTCTACATACTCATAAGAACGTGTACTACAACATCGTAAAATGTGGTTTATAAATACGATCTCAATAAATAGTTATGGCTTTTAGAACAAGACTGAAAACAGGACATCATTTACTCTGAAAACAGGTTATATTGTAAAATCCAGCATAAATAGTACAAAACTCAAAAAAATGCATACTAAGTTCCTACACGTACCTAAGAACAGGTCATTAAATATAGTAGAAGATCATGTATAAATGCGAAGTATAATGTTCCATAAAATCATATGATTCCGACCTAAAAACAAGTCGAAAACTGTTTCTGAACAACTTATCTTAGAAAAATCATATAAAATCGAGTTTAACTCCAAATCTTCTGAAATTTTACAGATATACTCTTGACTTCATATATTTCAATTTGGAAAAATGATTTATCTTAAAACAATTCCTAGGATTTTCGAACACATCCAAAACATAAACAAAACCAAGCACATCCTTAAGTCTATTCTAGGAACAACTTATTTCTTCATTCAAACAACATATAATCCCAAACAAATTTGCCAAAGAACATCTTTGGACTTTCTAACCTAAGGTATTTACCATAAATCATAAGATTTAATGAAGGTATTAAGAGAGTTTTAGCCAAAATACCTTTAGGGTTTGAAGAAAGACTTGATGTATGCTTGATCTTTCTTTCCTTTGTTTCTTCTCTCTTTCTTTGCTTCTTATGTTAAACTATATGTGGCTGATTTTTGGGTTCTCTTTGTATGGCTTGATCGAGAGAGAGAGAGAGAGATATATATATCCTCAAGTAAAGGATGTGTTGCATGTTGCAAGTTGATGGATATTTAGCTTGTTGCAATTAGGGTGGTGAGGTGGCTAGGCTAGGTTTAGATTGCTTAGTCATAACTTAGCAATGACTTATCATGGATATTTTATTTATCTTGATAATTTATTTATCTTGTTATTTTTATGTTTCATATTACACATTTTTATAAGTATATGCATACCTTATTGAAGGGACTAACAATAATAACATAAAGTATAAATCACATCAGTGTAAAAATTACCTAGCATAAAATTAAGTATTCAAAATCTTCAAATGTACTTAAATTAATAAGTATTGAGGTTATTTTAATATTCACTATAATGCATGCTCGTTGAAGGTAAACGTCTAATTTCATAAAAAGAAAGTATTCAAAAATGGTAACAAATAAGATTAGCATAAAACCTAAAATCATTTATACATTTAATTAACATCTTATCTTTTTACTTCTGTTGATATGTGTCGAGTGAGTGGAGATCGAGCTCGGTTTCCACCATAAGCTATCCTGTAAAAATTCTTAAAATCTCGAAAGAAATATCAGATCATAACTATTTTAAACCATCGATCATAATATGATTCGTAAATCATAACTTTAAGTAATATAAGAATTTGCACTTAAACCGTTTATATTTGAACGATAAAAGAAATTTTATAAAATATGCAATGCAGGGTGTTTTCTTAAAATGGGGTGTTACACCGCATATCTGGTGGACACTGACAACAAGACGGCCCGGAGATTCGAAAGGGGTCTTCGTCTCGAGATCAGCTCGATTCTGGCTGAGCAAGGGTCAATGACTTATGCGAATGTGATCGAGAGGGCCTAGGAGATTGCCTCTCGTCTACGGTTGGATGTGGTGCCACTCAAGAAGGTGTTCCCGGTTCTTGTCAAGAGGAAATAGGTGGGCCCGAGCCAGGGATTCGCCCAGAACAAGATCCCGAGGGTAAACAACGTTCCCCTCCTTCCCACTCCCCGACCTGGGAACCCGTGTCCTAGGTCTGCAGGAGAGTGCATGTTGGATCGTGTCAATAAGAGACATGGAGCTGCTTCACTTGTGGGGCCCCGGGGCATATATCGACTAACTGCTGGAAGATAAAGAATTCGCCAGCTACAGTCCCAAACTCGAGGCCAGTGGCAGGCAGAGTGCGGGTATTCGCTCTTACTCATCTAGAAGCCGCTAAGGGAGCAGAGACGATGACAGGTATGTTATCAGTATGTGATATACCTGCACTCATTCTTTTTGATACTGGAGCGACACACTCCTTTTTATCTGTCAACTTCTGTAACTTGTTGAAGCATGAAGACGGTAGGATAGTCGCTCGAACCTTAGAAGTTAGTATTCCTTTGGGAAAGACGGTAAAGACAAAACACCTATACCGTCATCTAAGGATCGCTTTTTAGGATAAGATTCTTTTAGCGGATCTTCACGCTTTAGAGATGAAGGATTTTGATGTCATTCTGGGGATGGACTGGCTAGAGTCTAATCACGCGGTTATCAAGTGTCATGCGAGGGAGATCGTCTTTCAAGCACCAAGAGAGCCGGAGTTCACATTTCAGGGGACGCGAGTCAAAGTCGACTCAAGGATCATCTCAGCCATGAAAGCAACCTAGATGCTTAACAAAGGAGATTGTGGAGCTTGGTTGGTCAATATGGTGAATTCTGAGAAGAAATCGCTTACCATCGAGAAGGTGGCGGTGATAAGAGAGTTTACGGATGTATTTCCTGAGGATTTACTGGGTCCTCCATCGGATCAACAAGTGACCTTCGAGATAGATCTTGTTCCTGGATCAGCGTCGGTGTCACAAGCTCCTTATCGGATGGTACCGAAAGAATTGCAGGAACTGAAGGTTCAATTACAGGAACTTTTGGACAAAGGTTTCATCAGACCGAGCGTGTCATCTTGGGGAGCTCCAGTGCTTTTCGTGAAGAAGAAGAATGGCAGCTTTCGGATGTGCATCGACTACCGGGAGTTGAATAAGAGAACAGTAAAGAACAAGTATCCACTGCCTCGGATTGAAGATCTCTTCGATCAGTTAAGAGGTGCTAGTGTGTTCTCAAAGATTGACTTAAGGTCTGGGTATCACCAGATGAAAGTCAAAGACGCTGATATATCTAAGACAGCATTTAGGACAAGATATGGCCATTACGAGTTTGTAGTGATGTCATTTGGGCTGAGTAATGCTCTAGCTGTCTTTATGGACCTGATGAATCGCGTCTTCCATCCTTATCTTGATCTCTTTGTCATAGTGTTCATTGATGATATTCTCATCTATTCGTGCGATAGAGCACACCATGAACAACATCTCAGAATCGCACTAGAAGTTTTAGGGAATGAGAAGATTTACGCAAAATTCAAGAAGTGCGAATTTTGGATGGACAAAGTGGGTTTCCTAGGCTATATTGTCTCTTCACAAGGGATTGAAGTAGATCTTGGAAAGGTGGAAGCTGTCAGTAAGTAGGAAACTCCAACGAATGTAAAAGAAGTTCAGAGTTTTATCGGCCTGGCTGGATACTACCGAAGATTCATCGAGGGATTTTCAAAGATTGCCACTCTAATGACGCGCTTGACCAAAAAGGACGTGAAGTTCCAATGGAGTGAGCAATGTGAGTATAGTTTCCAAGAACTAAAGAAAAGACTGACAGAGGCACCAGTCTTAATAGTTCCAGACGTAACCAAGGAGTGCGTGATCTACAGTAATGCATCCAAACAGGGTTTGGGGTGTGTTCTGATGCAACAAGGGAAAGTAGTGGCGTATGCACCACGCCAATTGAAGATTCACGAACAGAACTACCCAACGCATGATCTAGAACTAGCAGTTGTGGTACATGCTCTCAAGATATAGAGACACTATCTATACGGTGTGAAGTGTGAGATCTACACAGATCACAAGAGCCTGAAATACTGCTTTGAACAAAAGGAGCTCAATATGAGATAAAGAAGATGGCTAGAGTTGGTGAAAGATTACGACATTACGATCCACTACCATCCTGGAAAAGCAAACGTGGTAGCTGACGCCCTTAGCAGAAAATGGAAGGAAGTGGTGACGTTTATGATCACCAATCATCATCAACTGATTAAGGAGATGTCAAAGCTAAACTTGGAGATAGTCACGTCTCCGAACGGCATCGACTCTAGGATGGCAGCGTTATTCGTAAAACCCATGTTGCGCGACAGAATCGTAGAAGCCCAGAAGAAAGATAACTTTCTAACGAAGATGAAAGCACTTATGCATAATGGAAGAGCCGAAGGTTTCTCTTTAGCTACAGATAGAGCTCTGATCTTCAGGGGAAGAATGTGCGTGCCTAAGGATGAAGAATTGAGAAAAGAAATACTCGAAGAGGCACACGGCATACTGATGTCCACTCACCCTGGAGGTATAAAGATGTACTGAGATTTAAGTAAGAATTTTTGGTGGAGAAATATGAAGATAAGCATAGGGCTGTTCGTCAAGAAGTGTCTCATCTATCAACAAGTGAAAGTAGAGCATCAATGACCAACTGGAATGCTAACTCCTTCGGAGATACCTGAATAGAAGTGGGAACACATCGCCATGGATTTTATGGTCAGTTTGCCAACAACCAAACGAGGGAACCACGTTGTATGGGTAATTGTTGATAGACTGATGAAGTCTACCCATTTATTACCAATCAAAATGATATTCGGACTGGACAAGTTGGCACCAATATATCTCGAGGAGATCGTCCAATTGCATGGCATACCAGTTTCTATCGTATCTGATAGAGATCCCCGGTTCATCTCCAGATTCTGGCAAAGTCTACAGAAGGAGTTAGGGACTAAGCTGTCTTTCAATACGGCTTTTCATCCGCAAATAGATGGACAATCAGAAAGGACCATACAAATCCTGGAGGATATGTTGCGGGCATGCGTTTTAGATTTTCCCAGAAGCTGGGAAGACCACCTATGCTTGGTGGAGTTTGCCTACAACAACAGCTACCAATCGAGAATTGGTATGGCGCCTTATGAAGCTCTTTACGGAAGAAAATGTCGTTCACCTATCTGCTGGGATGAAGTGGGTGAAAAAAAGATTTTGGGACCTGAATTGGTGGATCAAACGATCGAGGTCATAAAGAAAATTCGGGAACTTGAAGTAGGAGATAAAGTTTTCCTCAAAGTGTCGCCTATAAAAGGAGTCTATCGCTTCGGGAAGAAAGGAAAGTTGAAGCCAAGGTACGTGGGACCATTAGAGATTCTAGATCGCGTTGGAGAGGTTGTGTACCGTCTATCTCTACCGTTGGACTTCATTGGAGTACACACCATTTTTCACATGTCTATGCTGTAGAAGTATATATTCGACCCAAACCATATTATTGATCAAGAAGGCATAGAACTTGAGAAAGATCTAACATATGAAGAAATCCCAATAGACATCTTGAACAGAAAGAACCGGTAATTAAGGAATCGAGAGATGGATATAGTGAAGGTTCAGTGGAGTCGTCATGGAAAAGAAGAAGCAACTTGGGAAGTGGAGGATGAAATCCTGAGGAAATATCTCGACTTACCTTTCCTAGGTACACGTTTAACTTCTTCCTAGATACGTGTTTAATTTCGAGGACGAAATTCTTTTAAGGGGTAAGGGATGTAGCACCCCGGACTAAAAACGAAGTATGATTGATTAATTAAACCCATAATTTAATAATGTGTTTTGATCTTAACTGTTTAATTAATTTCATGCATTTCAGATACGTGTTTAAAATATGGTTTAGATGGATATTTTTTCCTTAGATATGGAACATAGAATATTTTTATACTATTAGAAGCATAACAGAAAAACAAGAAGATAGAAATGAACTAGAGGTTAATCGGAGACGCGTAGCTCAAGTTGCGACAAAAAGGACAAAAAATTAAGTTTCGGAAAAACGAGGGGTGGAATCTTGATGAACAGTACAAGGAATATTCCTACATGAACAGTAACCTACCCTACATGAATAGTAACCTACCCTACATGAACAGTAACTTTCCCAAATTCTATAAATAGGAGCTCATTTGATTAAAAAATTTACCATTTTCCCGAGCTAGCCGAACACGACGAAAACTCGTAAGTCTATCTCTCCTCTCTCTCCCCTCTGTATTCTGTCTTCGGCGTGCCGCCGCCGAAGTTCACCGGAAAATTCCAACTTCATCGGTTTCGGCTGATTTTTACACACAATGTAGGCCTCATCAAGACGAGTCTAGAATAACTTCCGGAATTCAATTCTAATTTTTTGTTCACTGGAAAATGGTGAAATTCGATCTCCAAACCCTAAACCCTAGTTTTTGACACCTTTTCTCTCTCCCGTTTTCTCCCTCTCCCTCTCTCTTTCTCGCGATTTCAGGCATCAGAGGGACTGCCGGGGTTGTGGGCTAGCCGCCCGAGGGGTGGCACCGCCGTGGGTGGCGGTGCCGGAGCTGAAAAATGGTTGTGTATGTGTGCATGGAATCATGCGTGTGTGTGTATATATATGCATACGTGTGTGTATGTGTTTGTGGCTGTGAGGGTGGTGGCCGGTGACTGGAAGTCGCCGGCCAGTGTTCCAGGTGACGACGGGGAATCACTAGCGATGGGAAGTCGCTGGTTGGAGCAAGGAAAATGGGGGAGAAAGAGGGGAGAAAATGGGGGTTTTTCAAGGGTGTTGCTGCTACTGTTCACGGCCGGAATCCGGCGAATGGTGGCCGGAGGTGGTGGTCGCTGGAGCAGGGTCGCCGGTGGACCAGGTGGCGGCGGCGCTGAGCGGCGCCGCCACAGCAGACGGTAGCTTGGAGTTGCTAAAGTGCGTTGGGTGCAGGGCGTGCGGGTGTGCGTGTGCGGGCACGGGCGCGTGCGGTCGTGCGCGAAGCACCGAGGCCGTCCGGCACCACTGGATGTTGGCGCACCGGTGTGTGGAGTGTGGAGATGCGTGCGGAGTGTGGGCATAGGGTGCGCTGTGCACGCGCCGGGGACTGGGAGCTCGTGCGCGCGGCGCCGGGACATGGGTGCGCGTGCGACGCCATGTTTTCGATTCGAATTCCATTTTTCCAGTCGTATGTCATCATTGAGTCGTCGTCGACTGAAGGTCGTGGGCCCGGCCAAAGTCAACCCTTTGACCAAAATTACCAAAATACCCCCGAACTTAAATTGCTGCGTTCGAGCTCATTTCAACTCCAATTGAGCTCATTCTTTTTCCCTCTTGGCCTAATTTAATCCTCTCTCATCTAAGCCTTTGAAACTAATCATCCTCTCTCATTTATTTGACCTCAATCTTTAGGTCTCTCGATCCGTCGCGGCTTTTACGATCATTTCTTTTACCGGGAACTTTTATAGCTTTAATCATTTTTTAAGGATCTAAGAAACATCATAATTGGTGTAGGCTACTCGTCGGATTGAGCCTTGATATATTTGGTCCCAGCTACTCACGCGGATACCACCGAACAAGGTGGGGGTACATTCTAAACCTTTATCTATTTACAGTTTTCCCTATTCATGAGCATGATTGAGGAATACTAAATGCTGTGAATATATTTGTTGTGCCATCATTTATACTGTGAAAAGGACTGAGGTCCACTCTATACATGCATTCGTCCCTTGCTCCCTTCTACTACTCTGATAGGTTTGGTGGTCCTTGAAATGCACCAGCTGTCTGAGAGACTGTTTTTATAGGGTAAGACGGGGATTACTGGCACCTATTTGTCCCTTACCATTTCTAATATTTGCTGTGCATTTTACGTGCTATGATTGAATGTTACTTTTCCTGTACAATATAACTGTTGATTTTTATAAGTTGCGGACTGTATCCCCACGAGTGAATTTAACGCACTCAACCTCTATTCTGTACTCACACTACAGGAGATGACGAGTCTGCTGAACCTTAGATGAAGAGAGTTAGTGCTCTGACTGGACTTTTATATATAGAACAAATGTATCACAACACTTAAACAATGTTTTAAATTAATTCACATTTTTGTAATCTTGTACATGTTTTGAATGTTGGACCCTGATGTTGATATTCCGCTGCTATGATATGATGATCGGTTGAAACCGATTTTGATATGTGATTGATTCACATCGTCCCTTACTTCTTCTGTTGTCTCTTATCTCCTTCATCTGTTCTTCGTCTCTTATCTTTTCTTTCTTCACGCCCCATATATAAAAAAATCTCTGATAATTTTTATGAAAGAAAACGGGGCATGACACACGTTCACATACGTTCATATATAATTTCTCAACATTCACATACACGTTCATATATAATTTCTCAAATAAGTTTTTTCATGGACGACTTGAACTGAGTTTGCTAGGGGAGTTTTTGTGTTTCTCTATTTCCAATTTCTGATTTTCTTCGTTGTTTTACATCATAGGAAGCACATCGAGTGCTTCTTGGGTTAAAATGAGGAACATGTTGTTTGGATATTATTATGAATTACCAGAAAAAAATTATATTATTTTCTCTATTATGCTCTAATTTTTTCTTATTCTGTTCTTTTCTCAATCTTCGTGTGTTCCATTATTGATGTATATTCACCATATTCATTTTTCTGATTTCTCATCATTATAATTTAGGATTGGAAACGAGAGAAATTGAGCAATTCTGCAGGAGTCCTTGAATCCATGACAACGCATTGTTTGTCATTTGGGATAAAGAGGGTATCCAATTGCGAGGCATGAAGATTAACTTGTCATGCCCCGTTTTCTTTCATAAAAATATCAGAGTTTTCTCTTTGGGCGTGAAGAAAGAAGGGGAAAAAAACGTGCATGATATAAAATAGAAATCCTTTGGAAATAGATAGGAGATGATTTGCAAATATAAATCCTCGACGTCTAGCCGAATAAAACATTTTACAATAGCAGCGGAAAATACATCAGGATCCTTAACAAAGAAGAAAAGCTATTTAATTTTACAAACATGTAATTTAATAAAACGTCGATTGAACATTAAGTTTGGAAGATATAAATGGGAAAGCTTGATATGGCACCACCCTCTTTACACATCTTGACTTTCTTCATCTCTTGTAGTGTGAGTATAGGTGGGGGGTGAGTGCGTTGAATACACTCGTGGATATAATCTTCAAGTTTTAATATTATTAAGTAGATACACAAATCAATCGTATATATATGTTTGGCAAATAAACACATCACATATATGGCACAACATGTAAATCGTTTCCTTAACTGATGACCCAACCCATCTCTAACTATTCGGTATTTTTTACGGACTATCCAATCCATCTCTAACTATTCGGTATTTTTACGGACTACCCAATCCATCTCTAACTATTCGGTATTTTAATGCACCATCTATTCGGTGTTTTAATGGACCACCCAATCCCTATCTATTCGGTGTTTTAATGGACCACCCAATCCCTCCCTAGCGGTCTATTTACGAACCACCCTGTCCATCCCTAGTGGTGTCACTACAAGAAATTGGAGAATTCGCGACGATAAAATAATAACAGCATTTTTCGTCACAAAAGGTGTTTGGTGACGAAATATATTCGTCGCAAAGAACGTCGTTGTAAGTGCTCATATTAGGTAAATTGTGATGCTATTTGAATTCGTCATCTAAAGTCATCTTTTGATGACGCTAAAGGTCATCGTCACTATATCATCTCATCTATAGTGACAAATAAAACGTCGCATTTGACATCAAATTTCGTCACTAATTATGGTGTTTCGTCACTGAAAGTGTAACTTTACATGACGAATTTAATTTATTGTCACTAAAATTTATCTTTCTCGGTCCTATTTGAATTCGTTATCTAAAGTCATCTTTTGATGACGCTAAAGATCATCGTCACTATATCATCTCATCTATAGTGACAAATAAAATGTCACATTTGACATCAAATTTCGTCACTAATTATGGTGTTTCGTCACTAAAAGTATAACCTCGTATTTCGTCACAAAAAATGTAACTTTACATGACGAATTTAATTTATTGTCACTAAAATTTGTCTTTCCCAAATTTTGAGCGTTGTCGTGACATGTCATCATGACACGTCATCACAGCGTTGATGTCAGCGCACACATCATCCCATATTTTGAGTGTTGTGACACGTCATCACAGGATTTTGAGTGTTGTCGTGACATGTCATCATGACACGTCATCACAACGCTAATGTCAGCGCACACGTCATCCTAGATTTTGAGCGTTGTCGTGACATGTCATCATAACACGTCATCACAGCGCTGATGTCAGCGCACACGTCATCCTAGATTTTGAGCGTTGTGACACGTCATCACATTGCTGATGTCAGCACACACGTCACCAACGCCAATATTGTGCGTTGTCTGGGAATTGAACTCGGGTGCCCAAGGTGGTACTCTAACCACTAGACCACTGGTGCTTCATGTAATAATATCCTGCATGCATTTCTTTTATTTCAATTTTTGATATTTTTCTATTTTTTATTATCATATAATTTTTGTTATTTTTTATAAAGTACCATTACTTATTAATATAAGTCATTGATTTCCAATTTTTATATATTAACTCGATTTCAATGGCCAACATATGAATGTTCAAAACCCAAAATGTTAATGCACTCACGATACAATTTTGTTAGTAATAAGTTCAAATAATTAATGACAAAAAATAGCATCGTCATAAAAAAATATTTTTATGACGTCAAATATTGTCATCAATTATTATTAAAATCGTCGTCAATTATTATCGTGACAAAAGAATTTTGTCACTAATTAATTCAAATAATTAATGATAAAAAATAGCACCGTCATAAAAATTTATTTTTTACGACATCGAATATCGTCACCAATTATAATTAAAATCGTAACCAATTATTATTGTGACGAAATTTTTTTGTAAATAATTATTTAGAATAATTAATGATGAAAAATAGCATCGTCATGAAAATATATATTTCTATGACATCGAATTTCGTCACCAATTATTATTAAAATCGTCATCAATTATTATCGTGACAAAAGAATTTTGTCACTAATTAATTCAAATAATTAATGACAAAAAATAGCACCGTCATAAAAATTTATTTTTTACGACATCGAATATCGTCACCAATTATAATTAAAATCGTAACCAATTATTATTGTGATGAAATAATTTTTTAAATAATTAATTAGAATAATTAATGACGAAAAATAGCATCGTAATGAAAATATATATTTTTCTGACATCGAATTTCGTCACCAATTATTATTAACATCGTCACCTATTATTATTGTGATGAAATAATTTATGACGTCGTGAAATTTAAAAATTAGTGACGAATAAAATTATCAATGGTGACAAAATAAATTTTTGTCACAATTTCTAGTATTTTAATGACGAAAATAACATTTGTCGTCTTTAAGTAACAAATTGTGATGATTTTTTTATCGTCGCAAAAATATTCGTAAAAAAATGTGTTATTTCTTGTAGTGTGTATTTACAGACCACCGTGTCCTTCCCCCAAAATAAATATACACACACAATATTCACAATACATAGGGTTCAACAATAAGATTCAACAGTTCATATATCAAATATGGAAAACAATAAACAAATAGAGTTTAGAAGTTACACACACAACAAAATATCATAGCAAATAACCCAAGGCACATAAGGTTCAACCAATTCATAATGATCAATAGCATTCTAATAATATCCAGTTTACATTCATACATTCGTTATCATCATGTGTTAAATACAGAAAACATAGAGTTATTAGGGATAAGAAATTACCCTCACCTTGTTCGGTGGTTACCACGTGAGTAGCGAGGACCAAATATATCAAGGCTCAATCCACCAAGTAGCCAACACAATTTATGATGTTTTTTAGATCCTTAATATGTATAATTAAAGCTATAAACATTTTCGGTGGAAAAACGATCGTTAAAGACGCGACAGATCGAGAGATCTAAAGATTGAGGTCGAAGAAACCAGAATGGATAATCAGTCCATATGGCTGAGATGATAGAGAATTGAATTTGGTCACGATGGAAAAATAATGAGCTCGATCGGAGTTGAAACGAGATCGAACAGAGTATTTTAAGTTTAGGGGTATATTGGTAATTTTGGTCAAAGGGTAGACTTTGACCGGGACCCCCGACTCCCGAAAACTCGATGAAAACATCCGAAACGGAACAACGTGTGAAAACGCTCGTCGGCGCGCACGGCGGCTCCCGGTGTGCGCACCACGCGCGCGCCCTGTGCCCGCGTGCGCTTGTCCTCGGCAGCGGGTCAGATCCACTCGGCAAGGTCAGATCCCTATTTATAGAAAATCCAAAAAACACTATTCACCAAAATATCTAATCTACTGTTCATCGGTTGAAAAGTCTCTGTTACTATTCACCGTAAATATCTTCCAGTTTTCCGAAACTTCGTATTTTGCCATTTTTGTCACAACTTGAGCTACGGGTCTCCGATTGACCTCTAGTTCGTTTCTATCTTTTATTTTTCCAATACGCATCTAATGGTATAAAAATATTCTATGTTTCATAACTAAATCATACTTCCATCTAAAACATACATTAAACACGTATCTGAAACACACATAATTAAATTAAACAGTCATAACTAATGCACATAATAATTCAATTAATGGTTTCATATTTAATTATTCAATTATGCTTCATTTTTTATCCGGGACGCTACATAACTGATCGGTGATCAATATTGAAAGTATGATGACTCATTTTCATCGGTGAAATTGATTGAGGAGTTTTTTTTTTTTATCCACAAGTTTCTCATATATATTGAAGAAAAAAGTGCTACACAAAGTTTCACCAAATGATTTCAAAATATAGGAGACATCAAAATGATCTGAAATGTTTGAATGAAGAGAATTGTTATCCTTTCCTCTATGACATCAATAGAGGTTAGTGTACGGTGGAGAGTCGAAAAACTCGATTCTACTCATTATTGATTGATTGAGAAATGATTTCTTCAGCTTCTGCAAGAGCATCTTCTTTCTCATCTGTAGCATATAATATCTTCTTTATTGCCACCGCCATCAGGAGGTTTTCTAACTCAGGACTCTGACAAAGTACTTCTACATCGCGTAATTTCGCAAAGTAAAAGTCTCTTTCCTTTTCCAACTCCTCAGCAGAAAGCTTGAGATCCGTAACCTCCCTTGTCAAAGCTTGAATCTCCAACAACGAATTGACCACTGCCTTACCTTGTTTGGCGCTTGCAGTTCTTCTAAGAACCCCAGAATCTAAATTACAAGAGCCAGAGTTGACAGGATTGAAGAGTTATCGAAAGTATGATGACTCATTCTCAGTGGTGAAATTGACTGAGGATCCTAATTTAAAAGCTAGATTTGACGCTACAAATTGTTAGAGTCAAGTAAGTCCATAAATTTGTAATACTTTCAATTAACATCTGTATTTTTATTACTTCATTTTTAATGTATTACAAAAAAAATTGTAGGGGTCAAGACATAATTATCACAATGACAAGGTATCATATTAACATTTTTTATAACATATAATATTTATAGTTATTATTAAATTCTTATATAACAAGTCAATTTTATTTTTCTTATTAGGATATTCATTCTGATGATTAGGTGAGCACACCACACAAACTGATTGAGTGTGAATCGAAGCTCAAACGTTGATCCAAATTTTGAAGTCGGAGACAAAAATTGAAGTTGGAGACAAAAAGAATGTTAAAAGGAAGCTAGATATTGAATTCTATCCATCATCCCACAAGAAAGAGAAAATCGTTGTCAAAATTGAAAAAGACATATAGATATTTACGTTGCCTGTTTTGAGACAATATTTAATATTTAATGTCTTTGTTGCATGTTTTTTCAAATATTATGTAGCGGAGTGGCTAAAAAAAAAGAAGCAAGAGCAAAAAAAAAAAAAGCAAGAGTAGTTTTACACGTTCGCATACATGTTCATATATAATTTCTCAAATAAGTTTTTTCACTCTATATTTTTATATAGACGGATTAGATAGATTAGATTGAAAAAGATTCGTTTTTATTTTTTTTACATTTTTTTTAAAATAGTTATGGACTGAGAGTAGTTTTACACGTTCCAAACACTTTCATATATAATTTATGTATTTTTATATAGACGGATTAGATAGATAAGATTGAAAAAGATTACTTTTTATTTTTTTTAGATCTTTGTTTAAAAAAGAGTTATGGAATGACTTTTATTATTATTATTTTTTAAAATATATCTAGACAAATAAATGTCTGGCCAAAAAATAAAAAAGAGAGCAAAAAAATAAAAAAGAAGCGAGAGCAGTTTTTCCACTTTGTATTTTTATATAGACGGATGGTGTGCTGTCGCCGACACCCAAAAATAAATATTCACCTCGACTAATCCACTTATGTAGTAGGATAAGTAAGGGGTCGAATCCACGGAGAATAGCATAATTTAATTGAATAAATTCATGCAAAGAAAACAATAAAAATGGGGGGTGATCGGTTTGTTGAACAAATATTAAAATCATGCATCACAAATAAATTGCAAACAGAAGCAAACAAGGATGGAATAAACAATGAATTAAACAGTCTAGCCCTCGAATAACCTCCCCTCGAACAATTCTTCCAATTAACAGGTAGCCTCGTTTATCTACTCCCTATCTCGAATCTTGCCCCTAAACCAGCGATACGACCGAACTAGTTCGAATTATTTCTTAAGTTTAATTAATCAGCAGGTACGACCCCCAATCAATCCATCCAATGAATAACCTCAAAATATGTATTCAAGATTCAATTAACAAGATGCATTAACGATCCAAAATAATAGGGCAAACTAGACCATGAAAGCGGAATGTCCGAATCATGCAACCTAGACTTCGTTATCCTAGGAATCAAATTCCAATTGCTACGATACTCCCACAAATATAACAATTACGGATTATATCATGCGAGTTAGCTAGAATTGATTAACAAATAGATTAAGGTGGCCAATCCTAATAAATCCATTAATCAAACATGCAAAGCATAAGATCAGATAACGAAGAAATCGAGATAGAGTAAGAGAAACGTTACTACTCAATTAAAAACGGATGAATCATTCAAGGTTTGGTGTCTCCTTGGATTAGAAAAGATGATTTAGCCTCTAGACATCATTATCAAAAAAGTACAAAAGATAAGTTTTTCCTCTTCTCTTCTCTCCAGTTCTATTCACCCTCTACTGTCCTCCTTTTTTTTTTCCAAGAGTTGACTTTTTATCCATTAAATTGAGAACCAATCTTCCCCTTGAAGATTGTCGTACCACAAATGTGATAGGGAGAAAAATCCTCATCCTCAATTATTTGTTCCTTGATGCATGCCTCCAAGAATGGTAAGTAAGACTTTTCAACAATGTCATTCTTTACTCTTGGCTCGTCTCGTGGACTCTCAAAATCTTCTAATTCTACCTGAATTAAGTAGAAAAATATAATATCAAAGTAATTGGAGACAAAAATAATTATAGGTGGAAATATAAAGGTATAGCTAAATATTGACCATAAAATAACCAAATTAAGCACATAATTTATGCACAAAAATCCCACTTATCAAATCCCCCCACACTAGAACACATGCTTGTCCCCAAGCAAAAATATATGCAGCAAAACAAAACACCCTTCTATTCTGCCTCGTTGCTATCTTCTTGAGCCAAATTCTTAAATCATATGCCTCATCAAAGTAACTCTCAACTCTTATCCATGGCCAATCACAAAGTTTCATCAATCGCTAGTTACCCAAACCATATCCATAACTCCTTAACTACTCGTCCTCAATTTAGTTGATTTGGTCTTTCCTTTATAACACTAATTTGAGTGGTGCCCTCTTCAACATTCATCTCTCTTTTTTTCTCTCAGCCTTATTCCCCTTTTTTTCTTTTTGGAATTTGCAGCTTCTCTTTTCTCTTTTTTTCTTCAAGTGAGGACTCGCGGCTCCACTCTACTTTTCGGGTTTTAGCTCTTTTGTGTTGATTTGTAGACGGTTGGTAATTCGAAAACACTTGAGCCCCCGAAAGTAGGCAGCCGTATCGGCCTCTTACTATTTTTTTTACATTCTTTTCAACTAAACTCTTTTTCTTTTTCCTCCAATCCACAAAAATTCAATTTTTTTCAACTTGGGCATCGACTCAAATTTTTCTTTCCCAAAAGACCAAATAAACCACCAAGAACAAGTAATCAAGTTGCCACTTCAAAGCTAAGTAAACCAACAATCAACTCAACTCCATGACCAACACATGGATTCAAGTTCAATCACTAATCAAGGCATACAATTCATGTTTTCAGCATTTTTAACAAAAAATCAGCAATTAGGAATATAGCTAAATGTCCAACTATTATGCTTGAACTCCACAAAAGGCATGCTAACATATCTAATAATATCCAGATCATCACAACACAGCATAGACAAAATCATAGATAAACCCCCCACACTAAAACAAGTGCTAGTCCCTAGCATATCATGCAATATATATAAAAAAATCAAGCACCATAAAGAATTACAAAATAAATGGAATGGGGTAACCTGATCAAGAAGTGATGTGTTACGCCCTCAACAACTGCAAAATCTCTGCAAGTTGATCTCCTTAAAGTTTTTGAGTCGCCTCTATGCTGTCCAAACATCACTGGATCTCGATATTTTCGAAACCAAATCCGATTTTAGGTGTTGGAGATAGTGCTGGTCTCTGGCTATGAAGTGAACATCATCTGCAAGTTAACTAGGTTTTCAATGCTTGTGAATTCAGGATTCGGTAATGGCAGCCTATGATTCTGAGATAATATCCACCAGTATGTATCGTGATCCTCCTCAAGAACTCCCATTTGCCCAAGTAATTCAGCTCCTAACCGTTGTGTTTAACCCACGAGTACTTTCTCGTTCAATCTAACTCCAGCACTAACAGCAATAGAAGAGATCAATCCACCTATAACAATGCCTCCGTTGCTCCTACAGGCATTCTCAAAATGCTCAATCACAAAATCCGGCCACAGAACCTCAGTTCGATGATACATGGCATGCAATACAAATAATTCTTTGAACTCCACGACACCTCGATTTGTTTCCCTCCCAAATATTGTGTCTGTAAATATGTGTTGGGTATATTGTAGAGCTGGGTTTCTGATAGCTCCTGCCTTCACACTACTCGGTTAGTATGAAATTGACCCATCAGCAATCTCATCCCAAAAAAATGGGCTTGAAACTCCGGAAGCTCGGTGGTGGCCATGGGCAATCTTAAAGCCTCCATTAGTCGAGTTGCAGACCAGTTTAAAGTGCTCCCTGCCAAACGGAATCAAACACCTTTATCCCTTCTCTCAAATGAACTGCAAAACTCATACGTCAAATCTACAAACGCTGGCAAATCACTAGTAACAATATGACACAAACCCATTATATCTACGAGTTTCATAACATCATCAAGTAACCCCAAAGAATTCAAGAATGGTAAATCAATGTAAACAGGGGGTTTGATCTTACGCTTAGATACCCATCGATACTCATCTACCTGTTTCCGATTGGACATGTGAATTGAATGTGGGTTTGGGTAGCACCAGGTGGTGTGGGTGGATGAACAGTTGCATCTGTGGGTGTGGTGTCCTCTATAACCTGGTCTCCTTTCGAATCGCCGACAGGAGAAGTGTGGGATGAAGATCCATTTCTACTCTTTCTTGACCAGAGGTCTATCAGATAAAATGTTTTAGAGTTCACTAACACTGATCCCTTCAGTGTCAATGTAGTATGGATGAAGATGTTTTGGCAGTTGCTGCAGGGTGTGCACAGTTGGGCATTGCGTGAGGAGACGCTGCTGCTTATCGGTGACCGGCGATGTGGCTGTGTTTGAGGAGAGTATAGGCCGACTGAGAAGGGTTAGAGGAGATATGGGTGTGAATTCTCCCATTTTTATAGATGGGCCCCAACAACTAAGAATGGGCCTTTATTATCTTCAAAATTAGTTAGCCCAACTTTTCCACCTTCTTTAGTTGCACGATGAGTAATCGGATATCAGTAGAAGAGATCTAGAATGAAATAAAAAAAATAAAAAAAATAAAAAAAATAAAACACAAAATTAAAATTAAACTAAAGGAAATCAAAAAAAAAATTGGGTTGCCTCCCAACAAACGCCTTTGTTTATTATTGTTGGCTCGACTTAGGAATTTTTGTTCTTAGAAAATAGGATCCTCTAAATCCACATAGTCAATTTGCTCCTTTTGAAATCCTTCACGGTACTCTTTCAATTGATGACCATTCACCTTAAAGGATTTTTTTGATGTCAAACTCTAAATCTCAACTGCACCATGAGGAAAGATTTTAGTAATCACAAACGGACCTATCCAACAAGAACGTAACTTACCTGGAAATAACTTCAACTTGGAGTGATACAATAATACTTTTTACCCGATAGTGAAGTTTTTCCTTGAAATCCGTGTATCATGGAAAGCCTTGGTTTTCATCTTGTAAATCACCGAATTCTCATATGCTTCATTCCTTAACTCATAAATTTCTTGTAATTGTAACTTTCGACTAACACCAGCCTCATCGAAGTTCATATTACATTCCTTCACTGCCCAATAAACTTTATGTTCAATCTCAACCGGCAAATGATACGGCTTGCCGAAAATGAGCCTATATGGGAACATCCCTATAGGGGTCTTGTAGGCAGTACGATAAGCCCATAGTGCATCATCTAACCTTAAACTCCAATCCTTACGATTTGGTTTCACCGTTTTCTCTAGAATTACCTTGATTTCTCGATTAGAGACTTCGGCATGTCCACTTGTTTGAGGGTGGTACGCTGTAGAAATCTTGTGCACAACCGAATATTTTCACAATAAAGCTTCAATAGTTCGATTGCAAAAATGCGTCCCTCTATCGCTGATAATTGCCCTAGGAATTCCAAATCTAGAGAAAATGTTAGAGCGCAAAAAACCTGCAACCACTTGAGAATCATTAGTACGGGTGGCCTTTGCTTCCACCCATTTCGACACATAATCAACTAGGAGTAGAATATATAAATTGCCAAAAGATGAAGGAAATGGTCCCATAAAATCCATACCCTACACATCAAAAATCTCACAAACAATTATGGGATGTTGGGGCATCTCATTTTTTTAGAGTTATTCCCTATTATTTGACAACTGTCACAAGCTTTGAAAAAATGATAAGCATCTCGAAACAGGGTCGGCCAATAAAAACCACACTCTAAAACCTTAAAAACAGTATGTTTTGACCCAAAATGTCCTCCACAAGCATAATTATGACAAAATGTGACGATAGAGGAAAATTCAGAATTCGGTACGCACCTTCTTATTACCTGGTCGGCACAGTACTTCCATAAGTATGGATCATCCCAAACGTAGTATTTGGCATCACTACGTAACTTATCATGTTGAGCCTTGCTCATATTTCCAGGATATACGCTAGCAACGAGAAAATTCACCAAATCAGCATACCATGGGACGTATTGCATTGACATTGAAGGGGTTGATGAATTCTGAGAATCTTTTGAGATTGCAAGCAACTGCTCATCTGGAAACTTTTCCACCAATGGTTCTGCTTCGTTGGGCCTCTCCAAACGACTAAGGTGATCAGCCACCAGATTCTCAGTTCCCTTCTTGTCTCTAATTTCGAGATCAAACACTTGGAGTAACAAAATCCACCGAATGAGTCTCGGTTTTGCCTCATTTTTCTTCATCAAGAATTTCAAAGCTGCATGATCAGAGAAAATTATGACTTTAGTGCCAAGCAAATAGGAACGAAACTTTTCTAATGCAAACACTACAACAAGAAGTTCTTTTTCGATTGTAGAATAATTGGCTTGAGCTTGATCCAAAGTGCGTGACGCATAGTAGATCACATGGGATTTCTTGTCAATCCGCTGTCCAAGTACAACCCCCACAGAAAAATCACTTGCATCGCACATGATTTCGAAAGAAAGGCTCCAGTTCGGGGGTTTTATGATAGGCGGTGTAGTGAGCAACCTTTTCAGCTTGTCAAACGTCTTTTGGCATGCGTCATCAAACTTGAATTCAACATCCTTTTGCAAGAGCTAACAAAGGGGTGATGCTATCTTGGAGAAATCTCGTATAAACCTCCTATAGAAACCTGCATGGCCAAGGAAGGAACGAACTTCCCGCACAGTTGTAGGGTAAGGCAAAGCAACAATAAGCTCTATTTTTGATTTATCTACTTCAATACCCCTGTTAGAAACTACATGCCCTAAAACAATTCCCTTGTTTACCATGAAATGGCATTTCTCCCAATTCAAAACTAAATTAGTTTCAATGCAACACTTAAGAATTAAACCAAGATTTTCAAGACAAGCTTCAAATGAATCACCATACACACTAAAATCATCCATAAAAACCTCGATTATATTACCCACATACTCAGAAAAGATACTTACCATGCACCTTTGAAAGGTGGCAGGAGCATTGCAAAGACCAAATGGCATCCTTCTATATGTGAATATGCCGAATGGACAAGTGAACATGGTCTTCTCCTGATCCTCCGGAGCAATAGCAATATGAAAATAACCAGAAAAACCATTAAGGAAGCAATAGTAAGAATGACCAGCTCTCTATCATTTGATCAATAAATGGTAAAGGAAAATGGTCTTTTTTTGTCACAGAGTTTAGCTTGTGGTAGCCTATGCACACTCTCCAACCCATTTGAATACGTGTTGGAATCAATTCGCCCGCATTATTCTTTACTACAGTCACCCCGGATTTTTTTGGTACAACCTGAGTTGGGCTGATCCACTTGCTATCTGAAATGGGAAAAATTATCCCAACCTGCAAAAGATTCAAAATCTCTTTCTTGACTACTTCCATCATAGATGGATTTAATCGACGTTGAGCTTCTCTAGTGGGTTGAGCTTTGCCTTCAAGGTGAATGCGGTGCATACAGATAGAGGGGCTGATCCCCTGGAGATCTGCAACTGTCCATCCTATAGCATTTTGATGCTCTCTTAACATTGCCACCAACATTGATTCTTGGTCTTCCTTCAATTTCGAAGAAATTATGACTGGGAGTGTGTCTTTGGGCCCTAGATATACATTTTTCAAATGCTCAGGCAATGGCTTCAATTCCAATTCTGGGGCTTGCAAGGGAGATGGAAGAATTTTTGGGTAAGTATCTGGTAGTTTTACAAATGAAACTTCATACTTATTTTCCATCTTAAGCAGATTTAACACTCTTTTCTTCTTCTTCCCAAGATTGCTTGAGTTTTTCCTCCAATTTGTTCCTGCAATCAAGCTCAAAAATTTCCTGCACAATTGGCTAAAAAACACTCAAGGCATAAAGAAAGTCAGATTCAGTGGGAAATTTCATAGCATCAAATATATTGAATTGAATGATTTCTCCGTCAAATTCCATAGTGAGGGTTCCCTCACGTACATCTATCTTTGTTTGGGAAGTATTTAAAAATGGTCTTCCCAACAAAATAGGTGTGGAATTTTCCGAATTCCCTTCCATATTCAACACATAAAAATCAGCTAGAAAAATTAATTGATTTACCTATACAAGGACATCCTCAACAACTCCAGTTGGATATGTGTGGCTTCTGTCGGCTAATTGGATAATTACTCTAGTCTTCTTCAATGGCCCAATACCAAGCTGTCTATAGATGGACCACGACATAACATTGATAGAAGCCCCAAGGTCTAGCATAGCTTGCTTGACTTTGTGATCCCCTATCTTGCAAGGAATTACAAACATGCCAGGGTCCTTCATTTTCAGAGGCAGTTTCTTCTGAAAAACCACCGAAACAGTCTCTCCCATGAAAACTTTTTCATTTCCAGCCAACTTACGCTTGTTAGTACACAACTCCTTCAAAAACTTAGCATATCTCGGAATTTGCTTGATTGCCTCCATTAGTGGTATGTTAAGCTCAACCTTCCGAAACACCTCGAGCGCTTGTTGATCCTTGATGCCTTTTTCAATTTTCTTCATCCTAGAAGGAAAATGCAATGCATTAGTAACAATAGGCATTGAGTTATGAGATTTTACCTTGTCTTTTTGTTCTGAAATGCCGACACTAAGGGGGTCAGTGTCTTCCTTAACGTCCGGATTTTTCTTCTCAGTTTCAACCTGCTCGTTCTCAACCTCAACCTGACCTTCAAGTACCTTAGAATTTCCATCTTCCGTTACCACAATCTGCTCTTCATCCTTCTTAGGTTGCGAATTCTCTTGCAATTGCTTTCCACTTCGTAAGGTAATCGCACTCACATTTCTAGGATTCGCTTCAGTTTGAGAGGGCAGCTTGCCACTATCACGTGCTTGAAATTGACTAAAGGCAATAGCCATTTGGCTCATTTGCGTTTCCAAGCTTTTCTGTCCTGCTTGTAATGTTTGCACTGCTGTTTGGGTGTCTTGTTGAAACTTCATTGAACTAGATGCCAAAGTATTCACCAAATCCTCTAAAGATGGTCCAGATTCCTTATCACCGCCGTTTTTTCTAGAGTTTCCAGTACTTCGATCATTCCCTCTGAACAACTGGAACTTCCGATCTTGATATTGAGGCATATGATTCTCTCCATACTGAGTGTTCTGCTGGTTCCCATATCGAAGATTAGGATGATCTCTCCACCCCGGATTATAAGAGCTAGAGTATGGGTCATACTTTCGATCTTGAGAATTCCCAAAACCAATTGCATTAGCATGTTGCTCTATCTCATCATTCAGAATCCGACAATCATCAGTAACATGCTCTGTAGTGTTGCAAAGTCGGCATGGGTGAGCTTCCGGATTATATAGATAAGATTGAAAATAAAAAAGACGCGAGAGCAGTTTTACACGTTTACATACACGTTCATATATAATTTCTCAAATAAGTTTTTTCATGGACGACTTGAACTGAGTTTGCTATGGGAGTTTTTGTGTTTCTCTATTTCCAATTTCTGATTTTCTTCGTTGTTTTACATCATAGGAAGCACATCGAGTGCTTCTTGGGTTAAAATGAGGAACATGTTTGGATATTATTATGAATTACCAGAAAAAAATTATATTATTTTCTCTATTATGCTTTAATTTTTTCTTATTCCATTCTTTGCTCAATCTTCATGTGTTCTATTATTGATGTATATTCACCATATTCATTTTTCTGGTTTCTCATCATTGTAATTTAGGATTGGAAACGAGAGAAATTGAGCAATTCTGCAGGAGTCCTTGAATCCATGACAGCGCATTATTTGTCATTTGGGATAAATAGGGTATCCAATTGTTAGGCATGAAGATTAATTAATCTGTGATCAATATCTTTTCAAGATTAAGCTGATCGGTGATCAATATCGAAAGTATGATGACTCATTCTCATTAGTGAAATTGACTGAGGAGTTATCGAAAGTATGATGACTCATTCTCAGTGGTGAAATTGACTGGGGATCCTGATTTAAAAGCTAGATTTGATGCTACAAATTGTGAGAGTCAAGTAAGTCTATAAATTTGTAATACTTTCAATTAACATCTGTATTTTTATTACTTCATTTTTAATGTATTACAAAAAAAATTGTAGGGGTGAAGATATAATTATTACAATGACAGGTATCATATTAACATTTTTTATGACATATAATATTTATAGTTATTATTAAACTCTTATATAACAAGTCAATTTTATTTTTCTTATTAGGATATTCATTCTGATGATTAGGTGTGATATAGTCGAGATGTGTAATAAACCGAAGTGATTATCTCGATTAGGGAATTCAGAAAGCAACTATACACTTTGATATTGTCACACCTCGTTTTCTTTCGTAAAATTTATCAGAGTTTTCTTTGCGGGCGTGAAGAAAGAAGGGGAAAAAGACGTGCATGATATAAAATAGAAATCTTTGGAAACGGATAGGAGATGATTTTACAAATACAAAACCCTCGGCGTCTAGCCGAATAAAAACATTTAAAATAGCAGCGAAATATACATCAAGATCCTTAAAGAAAAAGAGAAGAGTTTATCTTTTACAAACGTGTAAAATTAAAACAACATTTCAACAAGCTTTGAAAGAGAGACCAAAGGACAAGACTTGATATGGCATCATCCTCTCTACGCATCTTGACTCTTTTCATCTCCTGTAGTGTGAGTACAGGTGGGGGGTGAATGCGTTGAATACACTCGTGGGGGTAATTTCATATCTCAAGATCATTAAGCAATTAAACACATCACATATACAAGCTCAACCATTAAACACCGCATATATATAATGCATATCACATAACTTAAGAGTACCCAACTCTAAGTAGCACTCAGCTCTAATTAGCTCACTGCTCTTGATAACACTCAGCTCTTAATATAGCACACAACTCTAACTAGCACACAACTCTTAATATAGCACACAACTCTATCTAGCACACAACTCTTAATATAGCACACAACTTTATCTAGCACACAACTTTACCTAGCACACAACTCTAACTAGCACACAACTTTACCTAGCACACAGCTCTTAATATCACTCTACTCTATCTAGCACACAACTCTTAATAGTACTCAGCTCAATGGGCACCCAACCCCTGACTTACCATACTATCATAATGTAAACACAATATTCATAACATATAATCATCTCATATAGATTCAACGGTTTATCTAACAACAAGTTTACACGCATGCTTTGATTACAGAAAGCATAAAGTTATTAGGGTTTAGAAGTTACCCCCACACACAACATTTAGTATTTCTCAATCATGCTTGGAATAGGGAAAACTGTAAACAGATAAAGGTTTAGAATGTACCCCCACCTTGTTCCGTGGTTACCACGTGAGTAGTGAGTATCAAATATCACAATGTTCCATGATATACCACAACGTACGATCCGATGGATAGCGTGTTTTTATCATTTTCAGCTCGTTCGGAGAAACGTTAAGTTTTGAATTGAATGAGCCCATATTTATAGATTTTGAAAACTTACTTTTTACCGTTGGAAAATTACTATTTACCAAAAATATCTTAATTTACCTTCCATTAAAATATTCTTTTTATTTTTACCGTTCATCAAAATTTTACCCTTTTTCTTAGCCATTTGAGCTACGGGTCTCCAATTGACCTCTAGTTTGTTTTTATCTTCTCGTATTTTCATTACGCATCTTATGGTAAAATAATATTCTATATTCCATGGTTAGAAAATATATCTATCTAAAAGTGGCACTAAACATGTATATGAAACACACATAATTAATTAAACAATCAAGAATTAACGCACATAAAATATTTCAATTGAGGGTTCAATATTTAATTATTAAATTATGCTTCATTTTTGATCTGGGGTGTTACAGATATAAGTTGGTATTTCGTGGAAGTTGGCTCGAGCAATACATCTCGATATAAAAATTTCGTGAGAAATCTTGTCAAGATCTAGAGCTGCTTTCTAGGTCCTTAAATTGTTATACTATACTGCGAGATAATCTAGTAGGGATGCATTTATATAGACCAACGAGTACATTTTGATATGAATATTACATCTCGCTAAGGAAAAGGTCGAGATACTTTATGCTACTCAAACCCACGATCTAAAATTCTGGTAACTGCTCTGTGTTAGTGGCTTCGTGATGCAATATTTTAGGAGCGGTTAAACTAATTCGAATTTAGGTATAAATATCATTTTCTTCATTCTAAAGAGACACATCTACATTAGAAGAGAAAAATACGAGTGAGAAATAGGAAGTGATTTCAAGAGAGAACAAATTGGCACCGTCTGTGGGAATCAACTCTGATTTAAGGCATGCGATTTTTATGATGGTTGATACACGGGATTCTTGAAGAAGAAGGGTAGTTGGGGAAGGATCTAGAGCTGCACTGAATGACGATCAATCGGGAGAGTCAAATGCTACTGTTCCAAATCATCCTCGTCAGGATACCATTACTTTAACTAGAGAAGAATTGTCCGAGATAGTTACTGCGGCGGTACAAAAAGCTTTGAACAAATGTCCCTTGGAGTCATATCAAGGTGATACAGATGAGCAACGGGAACAAGTACGAAGTGAGAAGAGACATGTGGAAGAGAGAGAAAGTTGCCCATTATCTCCTATAACTAAAAGGCGATTGCATGATGAGTTATCAAAAAGGGTAGAAGACTTACAAAGGGAGATTCGGGATGTGAGGAATAATGTTAGGATGAGTCATCGGGGAATAAAAGGTAATCCTTTTTTGGGAAATATGACGGAAGATGAATAACCAGCTTCCTTTAGGCCGGTAAACTTTGAATATGATGGTACCTCGGACCCATGTGATCATTTATGTCGATTTAAGTATACGGCCTTATTACATCGTTATACTGATGGGGTGAAGTGTAGGGCTTTCGCTACTACACTGACGAAGTCAGCACAAACATGGTTTAGTTAGTTGTCAGAGGGAATCATTCATGATTTCGACCAGTTATTGGCTCTCTTTTTATATCAGTTTGCCAGATCTCATCAACAGATGAAATCGACTCAAATGTTGTTTGGAGTTAAGCAAAAGGAAAATGAATCTTTAAGGGCTTTTGTAAAGAGATTCACTGCTGCCATGCTGGAATCTCCTGAGGCTTCGGATGATTTAATTACCAGCGTTTTTATGCAAGGGATCAAAGAAGGAGATCTACATGCTTCATTAGTGAAGAAAATGCCGAACAATTTTGATGATTTTCTTCAAAGAGCAACCAAGTACATTAACTTGGAAGAGGCGCTATGTGTTAGGAAAGATGGAGTTGCATCTCAGGAAGCGAAAACTAGAGACTCGAATAGAATGAAGAAAGAAGTGGATCCGCGAGGTAAAGGATTGGTGTCGAATACTCGGACAGAGATGAGAAGGGGTCCTAGATACGATACATACACTCAATTAACATTACCACCCGGACAATTATTAATGGAAATTTGGAGTCATCCCCAACTACGGTGGCCAACCTCATGGGCTCCTAATTCGAGAAACCCTCTAAAATTTGGGAATGGAAAGTTGTGTCGATTCCATAATGAATATGGTCACAGTACTGACGAGTGCACGCATCTTAGAGATGAGTTGTAAAGATTGGTTCGTGATAACAAGTTAGCAAGTTATGTAGCTCGATCCCTACAAGATAACAACTATAGGAGAAATGTTCGAGAAGAACCTCAGCGAGACCAAATGTGTCACACCCCAAAATCTTTCGTTAAAAATATCAGAGTTTTCTCTTTGGGCGTGAAGAAAGAAGGGGGGAAGAAGGCGTACATGATATAAAATAGAAAGAAAAAGGAAAAGACAAGAAGTGATACACTTGCAACATCGGATACAACCGATAAAAGAAAGAGTTAGAAACCTTACGCAGCGGAAAAACATCAGGATCTATTACAAAGAAGGAGAAATGCAATTTTCTTTTACAAACGAACAACATATCTTTAAAAGACAAAATCAGAAGATGGACACAGCTGATAGGGCACCCCTCTCTCCACGCGTCAAGATTCTTTTCTTCTCCTGTAGTGTGAGTACAGGTGGGGGTGAGTGCATTGAATACACTCGTGGGGATGAAATCCCCCTCTTACAGTCCACAGATATAAAATACCGAAAATATAGCACTCAGTCACGTTGTCACAGTATAACATGAACACATAATCATAGCATAAGATCACAACATTTAGTATTTCTCAATCATGCTTCAAAATAGGGAAAACCGTAGACAGATAAAGAGATAGCAATTACCCCCACCTTTTCGGTGGTTACCACGTGAGTAGCGAGTACCAAAGGTCCCGTGTCTTGGATCTCGTGTCTCAAATCCCGTATCTCGATGTTCAGTCCAACTGATAGCCTACATACGTTACGGTGTTCTTAGATCCTTAATAATGTATAATTAAACTGATAAACGATATCGGATAAGAGACGATCGATCGAGACGAGACAGATCAATAGATCTAAAGATTGGAGTCAAAGAAATGAGAATGGGAGGATCAGTTCAGCCTCTGATATGAAAGAGAAAGGAATTTGAATCACATAGGAAAAAGAATGAGCTCGATCGGAGTTGAAACGAGCTCGAACGGAGCATTTTAAGGTTGAGGGGTATAAAGGTAATTTTGGTCAAAGGGTTGACTTTGACCGGGCCCACGACCCTCGGTCAACAACATCTCATTAGCAATGACTCAATGATAACGAACGACGGAAAGAAACGGGATTCGCATCGGAAACACGGAGTCACGCGCGCAGTGCACCCGTCGCTCGCTCGCCCCGCGCACGCGGCTCCCGTCGCCGTGTGCCCAGCGCGCCCAGCTCGCCTGCGCGGACTCGCCACCTAAATGGCCTTCCAGCTGCCGCAGGCCAGCGAACCACCGGTCGCCAGCCACACCCTCGGATTCCCCCCACTTCCGGCTACCAATTCCAGCCACCGGCGACCACGGTGGCGCCGCCTAGCTCCGGAAAAACACCTGCAAAAAACAGCCCGTCGCCCAGCTTCCCCGACGGTGGCCTGCTCGACCGGGCCACTTCCCGGGGCCACCCGTCGTGGTGGCGCCGCCCTCCGACGCCGCCATCAGGTTCGTCAGAAACCTCACATCGTCAGCTACCACCTCCGGCGATCCCTCGCCGGATTCCGGCAGTAAATAGTGCCCAAAAATCTCACCGCAAAATCCTTCGATGCTCAGTTTTTCCGAACTTAAACCCAAACTTCAAAACTCCGGCCGGTGACTTCCTGTTGCCGGCGACCACTCCCAACACCTCCGCCGGCAACCCCTCGTCTCCGGCAACCTTTCCCGGCCAACCCAAGCCACACACACGGCCATATATACATACCTGCATATAGACACACACTCACGCATATATCACACACACACACTGATTCCCAGCTCTGGCCGGCAGCCACCCACCATCGGCGACCACCACCACTCGTCATGACCCTGGCCGGCGACCCCCTGTCGCCGGCCACCACCAGCCGCCGCGAACCTACACACACATAACGTAAGGTGTAAACACACACACACCCACTACTGTTGCTTGGCCGACGAACTCCAGCCACCGGCCACCTCCCCCGGACCTTCGTCGGCGACCTCCCATCGCCGGCCGATCTTTCCCACGCGGCGGCGCCACCCGGCGCCGCCCACAACAGCATGCAACCAAACACACACACTAGCACACATATATACACACACATGCACGTTTCATACATATATATATACTGTCCTTCTCCGGCACCGCCACCCACGGCGGTGCCGGCCCTCCAACGTCGAGCTCTTACCTCCGCGCGGTGGAGAGAGAAAAACAGAAGAGAGAGAAAGGTTGGCAAGGGTTAGGGTTTGGGACTGAAATTCGCCGTTTTCTGGCGAACGAGAAATCGGAATTTAATTCTGGAAGATGTTCTAGACTCGTCTCATCGAGGGCTACGTTGTGTACGAAAATCGGCCAATTCCGACATGTTTGGAATTTTCCGGTGAAACTCCGGCGACAACGCCGGCGGCGGCGCGACGGCTCCGGCCGGGAGACAAAAATTAGCGAGGAAAGAGAGAGGGAGAGGTGAGAGAGACTTACGTGTTTTCGGTGCTTTCGGCTCGTTCGGAAAAACGGTGAAAAATGAACTGAGTGAGCCTCCTATTTATAGATTTTCGAAAAACACTATTCATCCAAAATATCTTGGTCACTATTCATCGGTTGATTTTTCAAAGTTACTATTCACATAAATATCTTCCGATTTTCTTTTCCGAAACTCCGTGATTTGCTCTTTTCGTCGTCGTTCGAGCTACGGGTCTTCGATTGACCCCTAGTTCGTTTCTATCCTCTCGTCTTCTCGATACGCATCTAATGGTATAGAAATATTCTATATACCATGTCCAAGAAAAATATCGATCCGAATCACACATTAACCACGTATCTGAAACGCACGTAATAAATTAAACAGTCAAAAAATACACACATAGTTATTAAGTCATGCATTAAAATATTTAATTAATCAATTATGTTCGTTTTGATCTGGGGCGCTACAAAAGGACACAGGGAAAGGGATTGTTCATGTTGATATCATGTTTTTGGATTGTTTTAAAAAGATGAGGTCGATGGTAGAAGTAAAATCAGTTGAAACATCTTTGTATGGGTTTTCGGAAGATTCTGTTAGTGTCCATGGGAAAGTACAATTGTCCATGGTACTTGGTGAAGGATCATGGAGACAAACTAAGACCATTACTTTCTTGATTGTGGATACTTCTTCGCAATATAATGTTATATTAGGTCGACCATCTTTGACAGAGTATGCAACAATTATTTCACCAGCCCACTTAATGATGAAATTTCCAGTCGAGAATGAAAATGGAGCAACATTTGGAGTTGGGGTGGTGTGAGGTAATCAACAAGCTGCTCGGAAATGTTATGTAGCAACGATAAGGCATTCGGAGACCAGGAAAAGAGCAACCCAACAGCGAGATGGGGTGGATAAGACGTTGGAGAAAGAAAAGCGGAAAAGAAAAGAAAAGAACCGTGAATTTCTGAGTTGGAACTGGGAGAGTTGATGAGTATGGAACCGTTACCTAATAACCCAGGTCACTCAGTTAATATCGGAAGTCAGTTGGAGGGAGAAATACGAAATGAGGTTATTGAGGTGCTCAGAATGAATGCTGACTTATTCGCTTGGGAGCCGAAAGATATGACTAGAATTGATACTAACATAGTCATGCAGAGATTAAACATTAGGCCAGATGCCAAGCCCATAAAGCAAAAAATGAGGCATTTCGGAGCAGGACAGAATGTAGTGATTGAGAGAGAGGTGCAGAAGTTGTTAGAAATTGGACATATCGAAATAATCCAATATCCAAGATGGGTAGCCAATGTGGTATTGGTACCTAAACCGGGAAGAAAATGGAGGATGTGTATTGATTTCCGAGATTTAAATAAAGCTTGTCTGAAAGATCATTACCCTTTGCCGCTGATTGATAGGTTGGTTGATGCTACTGCAGGGTGTGAGTTATTAAGTATGATGGATGCCACATAAGCGTATCATCAAATAGCGTTATATCCGAAGGATAGGCCAAGTGTTTCTTTCATTACTTCATCACGGACCTATTGCTATACAGTAATGTCATTCGAGTTAAAGAACGCAGGGGCTACATATCAGAGAATGATAGATAAGATGTTTAAAGACAAATTGGGCCGGAATATGGAAGCATACGTTGATGATATATTGGTAAAAAGTAGACGAGCTGAATCCCATGCTTCAGATTTGAAGGAAACTTTCTCCACAATTCGATATTATGGCATGAAGCTCAATCTGGCAAAATGTTCATTTGGAGTCCAAGCTGGTAAATTCTTGGGTTATATGGTTACTCAGCAGGGAATCGAGGTGAATCCGCATAAGATACGAGCTATTCTGGATATGACTCCACTGAAAACTATTAAGGAAGTTCAGATGTTGACAAGGAGGATAGTTGCTCTTAGTCGATTCATTTCGAGGTTGGCAGATCGTAGTTTACCTTTTTTCAAAATACTTCGAAATGGAGGAGAGTTTGGATGGACAGAAGAGTGTCAGGTCGTATTCGAACAATTGAAGAATTTTCTAAGTGGATTACCGAGATTAAAGCAACTTATCTTTGGATCTTCGTTGATTGTGTACTTGGCGATTGGGAAGGAGTCAGTCAGTTCGGTAGTAGTTCGCGATGAAGGGAAAGATCAATATCCTATTTATTTTGTCAGTCAAGTATTGCATGGTGCAAAGATGAAGTATTCCGATATTGAGAAAATTGTGTATGCCTTGGTTATTTCAGCTCGGAAATTGACACCATATTTTTGGGATTTACCATTCTCGTGTGAACTAATTATCCATTAACTTCGGTATTGGGAAAACCAGAGGTTTCAGGACAAATGGTGAAATGGACAGTAGAACTTGGTCAGTTCGATATTCGTTATGAGCCACGGACAACGGTTAAAGCATAAGCATTAGCCGATTTCATCCAAGAAACAACCCGGTTGAAAGAGAGTCCAGAATGGGAAATGTATATAGACGAGTCACCATGTCGGTTGGGGGCAGGAGCCGGAATACTTCTCGTCATTCCCGAGAAAGATAAGTTAGAATTTGTCTTGAAATTTCAGTTTCAAGCTTCCAACAATAAAACTGAGTATGAGGCCCTTTTGTAGGGATTAAAGTTAGCCTAACAACGGGGATCAAATGTCTAAAAGTGAAGTCAGATTCACAATTAGTTACCCAACAGTTGGCGAACCAGTGCGAGATCAGGAAAGATCGGATGCGAATGTATGTGCAAAAAATCAGGGAGCTTGAAAAAAGATTTGAAAAGATACAGATCGAACAGATATCCCGAGATGATAATCGAAAAGCTGATATTTTAGCTAAAATAGGGAGTTCATTACAAGAGTGTACGAAGAGAAATATCATAGTGATGGGAGTTCCTAAAGATCAGGATGTGATGGCCCTGGAAAGGGATGAAGAGGATTGGAGGTATTCAAAACAACAATATTTGAAGGGAGTTCGAAATGGGACTGCTAGAGAAAGAGAAATTATGGAAAGGCGAGCAAGATTCTATTATTTGTTGAATAATGTGTTTTCCGAAAAACATTTTCTCCAACAGACACGAGATGTCTTTCTCATAGAAAGGGTTCAATGGTGTTAAGAGAGGTACATGAGGGAGGATGTTCGGAGCATGCGGGAGCTAGATCATTAGCTCGGAAAGTTGTTCGAGCCGGGTTCTATTGACCTACCTTGAAGAAAGATGCAGAAGAGATGGTGAAAAAATGTCCAACTTGTCAAAAATACGGTTCGAGGACCATACTATAGTATGTTGTAATTTTCTTTCTTTTTTCCTTTTTGTTTTTACCATGTATTTCGTTTAAACTTGGCTAGTAGTAAACCTCTTTAAAACTCTCCGTGGATGTAGATCTCGATTATATGAGATCAAACCACATAAATTGTTTGTTCTGTCCTTTAAATTTTGATAGCAATCAACTATCGAAAGTGGGAGACCGGGATCATTCAGATCTGATCTAGGGAGTTGATTAATTAAAAATCAACTATTGAAATTGGGAGATCGAGATCATTCAGATCCGATCTAGGGAGTTGATTAATTAAAAATCAACTATTGAAATTGGGAGATCGAGATCATTCAGATCCGATCTAGGGAGTTGATTAATTAAAAATCAACTATTGAAATTGGGAGATCGAGATCATTCAGATCCGATCTAGGGAGTTGATTAACTAAAAATCAACTATTGAAATTGGGAGATCAAGATCATTACAATCCATTCTAAGGAGCTGATTAACCAAAAAGCGATCAAACTATTGACATTCGGAAATCGAGATCATTCTGATCTCGATCTAGGGAATTGAATAATCGAAAAATAATTAGCTATTGATGTCAGAATCTTGTGATCATTTTGATCTGATCTAAACAAGCTGACGACAAGAGATCAGAAGCTTAATAAAATGAGTGTGATAATGATGATAAATATAATCCGGAAAATTGATTTCGATCATAAACAAAAACATCCTGTAACGTATATCAGTGTATCTAAGATATTTCATACTTGAAATATATAGACAAGAGAGAATTGTTTTTTAGTACAAATTTTTCATAACCCCACATCTCGGGGACCTTCACGACTAAAACATCTCCTCTGGGAAATCAATTAAAGTTGTATCCCCGCCCATTCCCAATAATGTTGTAATCTCTGTTGAAGACTGAGAAGGCTCTCCAAGCAAACTAGGGGCAAAAGAAGTGGATCAGGTAAAGGATTGACAACCCACCATTCAGCATCTTCCGTTTCTCCCATATCCCCATGCCATTTCGGAGAAGGCCCTGGGGAAATCTGACTCCTCAGTTCGGTTAAATTAAAAATCAAGTTATCTTCAGGAAGAGAGATGTTGTTCACATTCAAATGAGCTTGCAATGTTTCTAAGTACTTGTTCACCTTCTCCTGACAAATTCTAACCCCCTCAACGAAAAAAGACTCTGCCATGGGAGCAGCCTTGGAAAGAAACAATACTGAATCCCACATTCGATTGAACAATCTCAACCTATAGTCTTCAGAAATTTTCTTCATCATTTCACTCTTTAGGAAAGCGGAAAACCCCTCTCGATATCCAGCCTTTAATCCGTCTGTTCGTCCTTTATGAAAGTAAAATTCAGCCTCCACCTTTCTTTTTTCCTTTTCTTCTTCGAGCTCTTTTTATAGTTCAGATATCAGAAAGTTCCTACTCCTAATATCCTTATGTTTCTCTATCATCTCGACATTCAAAGTGCGGAGCTGTTCATCTTTCTTCTCAGCTTCAGATCGGGCCAGCGCTAGATCTACCTCCCTCTTCTCTACCTTTGAAGACAGTTCGTCAATCTTACTGCGGAAAGCAGTGAAATCTTCCTCAACAGTCTCTTTCTCTTCCCGCAATTGTTCAATTTCTTTTACTTTCTGAGCCATATCTTTGGCTAAAGAGACGAGATATTTCTATGCAGTGGCTAGCGAGATATGTGCCTTCGACATTCTGTTACCTTGTCGGATCCCCGTGAGGTGGTGGGCCTAGTCGAGGTAGATTTTTCGGGAAGTGGCACAGTAGGAGGAAGAAGAGGAGTGCTATCTTGTGCGGTCTCATAAGCCTTAATAAGAGCACTAGAACGAGTACGAAGTACCATAGATTGAGGTTGAGACGAAGAAGAAACAACTTTTCTTTTTTGGGTTACAAGAGCGGATTCTCTCTCATTTTCCTCACTATCGGCATCCCCAATTAAATCAACTGGATCCTGAGCAAGTGCAGGAGATAAGCGAGTAGGAGTCAATGAACTTTCGGCCACAGTATTCGGCGGCAACGATATCCCAGAAGGAGGGATGGAAGGATTTTGGGAAGGCGACAATCGAGCTTCCACCTCTGTTTGGTTAGTTTGTGCTTGAACAGTGACTATGGCATGAAAAGATGCACGAAAAGTGGTTTGCTCTTCCTTAGGAACATCTTTCATAAAGGAGAACCACTTGTTTATTGACATGTCTGTGAAATCAAATATGCTAGGAAGTTAGATGTGTGTGAGTAAGATTACTTGAAATAATAAAAAGCAAAAGAAACGAAATACAACCTAAATCCAGTCCTCTAGCTATCTCGGAGTTTGGATAAAAATCCCAATAAGCAAGTAAAGGCGCATCCGATGTCAATCCAACTATATTGAACCACCATTTCCATAATACAGTGTTCAATTTGGCTACAGCATGATCTAACCCTAGACTGGGAGTATTCACCTAAGGATTCAAGTATGTCGCCCAAGGTGGTGTGGTGAAAGGATTATTTTGAGGGGCTCTTATGTAAACAAAGGATTTCTCCCAAAACGAGCTAACTTTTTGGACACCCGTAGATAAAAAGGTCGTTTTTTTATCATGAACTCGGGGGGCCACATAGAATTGGTAGGGATTCAGACTTCGAATAAGGAAACATGTTTTAAATCGGCGAGAAGTAGGTTCTACCCCCATCCATTTGCATATTATGTAAAAAGCAACAAAATAACAAGGATGAAATTGGTTGGGATTGACACCATATGATCTACACATAGTAATGAAGAAGGGATGAATCGGTGGAACTAAGCTTAAGAGAACATGTTCTAGGAACTTAGTTCGGAAATGTTCGGGTAGGTTCTGGGGTCGATTTGAAGAATTAGGGATGGCTATTTCGTATCACACGCCTCAATGGTACCTACCTCGTAATAATTGTTTTAACAATGAGAGATGTTTCTCATTTATTCTCGGTGGACTGAATACTTCGGATTCCGACTTCTTTCGGGATTTTTTCTAAGGAGGAACTTCTGAGTCATGTATAGATGTAGAGGCTAGGGTTTTCTTGAAGAAAGAGGAACCCTTGAATGACAGGAAGAAGATTATGCAAGAGCGTTTTTTGGATTATGTTAGGAGTATTTATAGAGGGTTTGGATGAGTATTTGAAGGGTCTCAATATCTTGACCATCGATTTTAAAGCAAAGCAAAGGTTCAGATTAACAGACGCATTTTTTGAATTTCAATAATCTGTAAGGATGGGAGAATATAGATGCACGTCCCATCCTAGACAGGCGGAATACATCTCGATTATAGTGAAAATTGAAGAGACTGTTCCAATTCGTTCTTTGATGTGTGTGAACACACATCATATTTGGGGAGGAGTGGTTGATATAGTCGAGATGTGTAATAAACCGAAGTGATCATCTCAATTAGGGAATTCAGAAAACAACTGTATCACTTCGATTTAAGTTGGAATTTCGTGGAAGTTGGCTTCAGCAATACATCTCGATATAAAGATTTCGTGAGAAATCTTGCCAAGATCTAGAGTTGCTTCCTAGGTCCTTAAATTGTTATACTATACTGCGAGATAATCTAGTAGGGATGCATGTATATAGACCAATGAGTACATTTCGATATGAATATTATATCTCGCTAAGGAAAAGGTCGAGATACTTTATGCTACTCAAACCCACGATCTAAAATTCTAGTAACTGCTCTGTGTTAGTGGCTTCGTGATGCGATATTTTAGGAGCGGTTAAACTAATTCGAATGTAGGTATAAATATCATTTTCTTCATTCTAAAGAGACATATCTACATTAGGAGAGAAAAATACGAGTGAGAAACAGAAAGTGATTTCAAGAGAGAACAAGGTGAGCATACCAAACAAACTGACTGAGTGTGAATCGAAGCTCAAACGTTGATCCTAATTTTGAAGTCGGAGACAAAAATTGAAGTTGGAGACAAAAAGAACGTTAAAAGGAAGCTAGATATTGAATTCTCTCCATCATCCCATAAGAAAGAGAAAATCGTTGTCAAAATTGAAAAATACATATAGATATTTACGTTGCCTGTTTTGAGATAATATTTAATATTTAATTTCTTAGTTGCATGTTCTTTCAAATATTATGTGGCGGAGTGGTAAAAAAAAAGAAGCGAGAGTAGTTTTACACGTTCACTGTAGGGCCTCGGATCAAAATAAACATAATTTAATAATTAAATATTTGAACCCTCACTTAATAATTATGTGCACGTATGTTGACTGTTCAATTTAATACGTGCGTTTCAGATAAGTGTTTATTGCACGTTTTAAATTGATATTTTTCCTAGACGTGGAACATAGGATTTTATTTTACCCCGCGATGCGTATTTGAAAAACAAGAAGATAGAAACGAACTAGAGGTCAATCGGAGTTACGTAGCTCAAGTAATGAAGAAAACAACGAAAACGAAGAATACGACGTATACGAAACGTATACGAAGAATATAAAATACGAGATATTTTCCAACCAAAAAATCTGATCCGGAACAGTGACCTACCCTAGGTGAACAGTAACACTAGGTGAATAGTAAATTTTCATTTTTCTATAAATAGGAGAGTTTTCGATTCGAAAATTTACCGTTTTCCCGAGCGAGCCGAACGAGCAGAGCGCGATGAAAACACGTAAGTTCTCTCTCCTCCCTCCTCTCCCCCTCTCCTCTCTTTTCTGCCTTCGGCGCGGCGCCGCCGGAGGGTTGCCGGAAAATTATGACGTTGTCGGAATCGGACGATTTTTGCACACGACGTTTGTCTCGACGAGACGAGTCTAGGACAACTTCCGGAATTCAATGTTGACTTACGGTTCGCCGGAAAACGGCGAAAAACAGCCTCAAACCCTAACCCTCACCACCCTTTCTCTCCTCTGTTTCTCTCTCTCTCCTCTTCCTCTCGCCGGAGCAGCTGCCGGAAAAGCTGTTGGTGGTGTGGTGGTGATGCCGGAGTGGTGGCGCCGCCGTGGGTGGCGGCGCCTGGCCGGAACAGTAGTATATATGTATGTAGTGTGCATGTGTGTGTGTTTCATGGTGTGCTTATGTGTGTTGTTGTGCATGCTGTTGGTGGCGCCGCCGTGGGGGAAGGAACGGCCGGCGACGGGAGGTCACTGGCGAGGTGGAGGAGGAGGCAGCCGGCGGCAGGTGGCCGCCGGCCAAGTCAGTGAGTGTGGGTGTGTATATACGTTTGAGTGTGTGTGTTGAGCGTGGGTGAGTTTGGTTGTTGCTAGGGTTTGGGCTGGCCGGGAAAGGTTGCCGGTGACGAGGGGTCATCGGCGGAGGTGTTGGGAGTGGTCGCCGGCCGGAGTTTTGGAGTTTGGGTGTGAGTTCGAAAAACAGGGCTTCTAAGGATTTTGCGGCGAGATTTTCAGGCACTATTCATGACGGAATCCGACGATGGATGGCCGGAGGTGGTAGCCGGCGGTGCAAGGTTTTCAGCGGACCAGGTGGTGGCCGGATATGAGCGGCACCGCCGCCTGCGGAGGTGTCGGGAAGTGGGCTGGCGAGCAGGGGCGACGTCGGGTGACCTGGGCATGCAGCGCGCGCCCATGCGCGCCCGTCGGGTGCCTGGAGCCGCGCGCGCGCCCGTGCGCGCCCGTCGGGTGCCGACGTGCACCCGACGCCATGTTTTCAATCGAAACCTCGTTTTCTTTCCGTCGTTCATCCGTATCGAGTCATCGATGACGAGACGTCGTTGATCGGGGTCCATGGGCCCGGTAAAGTCAACCCTTTGACCAAAATTACCAAAATACCCCTCAACCTTAACATGCTCCTTTCGAGCTCATTTCAACTCCGATCGAGCTCATTCTTTTTCCGTTGCGATCCTAATGTCTTCCTCTTTGACATCAGAGGCTAAACTGATTCTTCCACTTCCGTTTCTTCAACCCCAACCTTTAGATCTCTTGATCCGACGTGGTTTACGAACGTTTCTTTCACCGGAAACCTTTACAGCTTTAAATATATTTATTAAAAGATCTAAGAAACACCGTAAATGTGTAGGCCACTCACGCGGTAACCACTATACGAGGTGGGGGTAATTTCTAACTCTTATCTGTTTACTGTTTTCCTTATTTATGAAGCATGATTGAGAAATACTAAGTGTTGTGTTTATACTTGCTATGCCATATTATAACTATGAAAGGACCGAGGTCCTCTGATCATGCATTCTGTTCGTCCCCTGTTATTTTCTACTACTCTGTGGAGGTGTCGTGAGCCTCTTGAAATGCACTAACGGTGAGATACCGTTATATAGGGTAAGACGGGGGAATCCCGCACCTATTCGTCCTTTGCCATTTCTAATATCTGCTTTGCATATATATGTGCTGTGACAACGTGACTATAAGTTAGCTTTTCGGTATTTAATTTTTGTCTTGAGTCTTATGAGGCGGATGTTATCCCCACGAGTGTATTCAACGCACTCACCCCTATTCTGTACTCACACTACAGGTAAGGACGAGCAGGTTGAACCTTAGAGAGAGTAAAGATGGTGCCCTATCTGGATTTTATATTTCAAGTCTGTGGTCTCACATCAATTAAACAATGATTTTTATAATTCACGTTTTGTAAATATAATCTCGTTTATGTTTCGAATAATGGATCCTGATGTTTTTCCGCTGCGTAAGGTTTAAATTTCTAATTTATCGGTTGTATCCAATGTTTCAAATGTACCACTTCTTATCCTTTCCTTTTTCTTTCTATTTTATATCATGTACGCCTTCTTCCCCTTTCTTTCTTCACGCCCAAAAAGAGAAAACTCTGATATTTTAAATGAAAAGAAAACGGGGCGTGACATTCACATACATGTTCATATATAATTTCTCAAAAAAAAATTTTCACTCTATATTTTTATATAGATGGATTAGATAGATTAGATTGAAAAAGATTCTTTTTTATTTTTTTTACATTTTTGTTTAAAAAACAGTTATGGAATGAGAGTAGTGTTACACGTTCCAAACACGTTCATATATAATTTATGTATTTTTATATAGACGGATTAGATAGATAAGATTGAAAAAGATTATTTTTTATTTTTTTTAGATCTTTGTTTAAAAAACAGTTATGTAATGACTTTTATTAATATTATTTTATAAAATATATCTAGACAAATAACTGTCGGGCCATAAAATAAAAAAGAGAGCAAAAAAATAAAAAAGAAGCGAGAGCAGTTTTTCCACTCTGTATTTTTATATAGATGGATTAGATAGATAAGAGTGAAAATAAAAAAGAAGTGAGAGCATTTTTATACGTTCACATACACGTTCATATATAATTTCTCAAATAAGTTTTTTCATGGACGACTTGAACTGAGTTTGCTACGGGAGTTTTTGTGTTTCTCTATATCCAATTTCTGATTTTCTTCGTTGTTTTACATCATAGGAAGCACATCGAGTGCTTCTTAGGTTAAAATGAGGAACATGTTGTTTGGATATTATTATGAATTACCAGAAAGAATTTATATTATTTTCTCTACTATGCTCTAATTTTTTCTTATTCCATTATTTTCTCAATCTTCGTGTGTTCCATTATTGATTTATATTCACCATATTCATTTTTCTGGTTTCTCATCATTGTAATTTAGGATTGGAAACGAGAGAAATTGAGCAATTCTGCAGGAGTCCTTGAATCCATGACAATGCATTGTTTGTCATTTAGGATAAAGAGGGTATCCAATTGCTAGGCATGAAGATTAACTGATAGGTGATCAATATCGAAAGTATGATGACTCATTCTCAGTGGTGAAATTGACTGAGGAGTTGATCGCTGATCAATATCGAAAGTATGATGACTCATTCTCAGTGGTGAAAATAACTGAGGATCCTGATTTAGAAGCTAGATTTGACGCAACAAATTTTGAGAGTCAAGTAAGTCCATAAATTTGTTATACTTTCAATTAACATCTGTATTTTAATTACTTCATTTTTAATGTATTAAAAAAATTGTAGGGGTCAAGATATAACTATAACAATGACAAGGTATGATATTAACATTTTTTATAACATATAATATTTATAGTTATTATTAAACTCTTATATAACAAGTCAATTTTATTTTTTTTATTAGGATATTTATTCTGATGATTAGGTGAGCACACCAAACAAACTGACTGAGTGTGAATCGAAGATCAAATCTTGATCCTAATTTTGAAGTTGGAGAAAAAAATTGAAATTGGAGACAAAAAGAACGTTAAAAGGAAGCTAGATATTGAATTCTCTCCATCATCCCACAAGAAAGAGAAAATCGTTGTCAATATTGAAAAATACATATAGATATTTACGTTGTCTGTTTTGAGATAATATTTAATATTTAATTTCTTTGTTGCATGGATTTTCAAATATTATGTAGCGGAATGGCCAAAAAAAAAGAAGCGAGAGCAAAAAAATAAAAAAGAAGTGAGAGCAGTTTTTCCACTCTATATTTTTATATAAACGGATTAGATAGATAAAATTGAAAATAAAAAAGAAGCGAGAGCAGTTTTACACGTTAACATACATGTTCATATATAATTTCTCAAATAAGTTTTTTCACTCTATGTTTTTATGTAGACAGATTAGATAGATTAGATTAAAAAAGATTCTTTTTTATTTTTTTTACATTTTTGTTTAAAAACATTTATGTAATGAGAATAGTTTTACACGTTCCAAACACGTTCATATATAATTTATGTATTTTTATATAGACGGATTAGGTAGATAAGAAAAAACACTCTTTATTAATATTTTTTTTCCACTCTATATTTTTACATAGACGGATTAGATAGATAAGATTGAAAAAGATTATTTTTTATTTTTCCACTCTTTATTAATATTTAGATCTTTGTTTAAAAAACAGTTATGGAATGACTTTTATTATTATTATTTTTTAAAATATATCTAGACAAATAACTGTAGCGCCCCGGACCAAAAACGAAGCATAATTGATTTCTTAAATACTAAACCCTTAATTGATTTATTATGTGCGTTAATCTTGACTGTTTAATTTAATTACGTGCGTTTCAGATACGTGTTTAATGCATGATTTAGATGGACATATTTTTGTAGACATGGAACATAGAACATTTTTATACCATTAGATGCGTAATGGAAAAATGGGAAGATAGAAATGAACTAGAGGTCAATCGGAGACTCGTAGCTCAAATGGCGAAGAAAATGGCAAAATACGAAGTTTCGAAAAAACAAAGGGTGGAATCTTGATGAATAGTAAAAGGAATATTCCGTTGAATAGTAACTTAGATATTTTGGATGAATCATAACTTTTCAAAATCTATACATAGAGGCTCATTCGATTCATTTTTCACCATTTTTCCGAACGAGCCTAAAGCGATGAAAACACGTAAGTCTCTCTTCCCTTCTCTTCTCTGTTTTCTGTCTCCGGCGGGTGACCTTAGCCGCCGCCTATAGCACCCTGAACCAAAAATGAAGCATAATTGATTAATTAAATATTAAACCCTTAATTAATTTATTATGTGCGCTAATCTTGGTTGTTTAATTAAATTACGTACGTTTCAGATACGTGTTTAACGCCAGTTTTAGATGGATATAATTACTAGACATGGAACCTAGAAGACTCTTAGAAGCGTAATATAAAAATAAGAAGATAGAAACGAACTAGAGGTTAATCGGAGACCCGTAGCTCAAGTTGCGACAAAAAGGGTAAAATTCAAAGTTTCGGAAAAACAAGGGGGTGGTCGGAAAAGGGTGCGGTTTGGTTTTGCGTACGTGATGTTGAAGGGTTTTGCGGCAAAGTTTCAGGTACTATTCATCACCAGAATCTGGCGAGGAATAGCCGGAGGTGGTAGCCGGCGGTGCAAGCTTTCCGGCGGACATGGTGGCGATCGCGATGGGCGGCGCCGCCGCGGTCGGTGGCGCTGGGAAGAGGGCTGGTCGAGCAGGGTCGACGCCAGGAGGCCTAGGCGCGCTGGGCACCGGGCTGCCAAGCCTGGCCGAGTCCTACCAAGGATTTCCGCGCGGGCGTGCGCGGTGATGCGCGTGGGTTCGCAGCTGCCGAGTGAAGCTGCTGAGACCGCCGAGGTTTGCTAACCCGCTGCCGAGGTCGAGCGCGTGCGAGCGCATGACGCGCGGCGCCGGGAGCCGCCGTGCGCGCCAGGTGCATGCCAGCGAGCGTTTTCACACGTCGATCCGTTTTCGATGTTTTCGTCGAGTCATCAGGAGTCGGGGGTCCCAGTCAAAGTCAACCCTTTGACCAAAATTACCAAAATTCCTCTCCATTCGAGCTCGTTTCAACTCCGATCGAGCTCATTCTTTTTTCATCATGACCTAAATTCAATTTTCTATTATCTCAGCTATATGGACTGACTATCCATCCTTGTTTCTTCAACTCCAATCTTTAGATCTCTCGATCCGTCGCGTACTTAATGATCGTTTTTCCGTCGGGATCTTTAATAGCTTCAATTATATATTATTAAGGATCTAAGAAACATCATAACTTATGTAGGCTACTTGTTGGACTGAGCGTTGAGTTATCAGATCTTTGGAATACCATGAATCCATGACAACGCATTGTTTGTCATTTGGGATAAAGAGGGTATCCAATTGCTAGGCATGAAGATTAACTGATCGATGATCAATATCTTTTCAAGATTAAGCTGATCGGTGATCAATATCGAAAGTATGATGACTCATTCTCAGTGGTGAAATTGAGTGAGAGTTGATCGTTGATCAATATCAAAAGTATGATGACTCATTCTCAGTGGTGAAATTAACTAGGATCCTGATTTAAAAGCTAGATTTGACTCATTCTCAGTGGTGAAATTGACTGAGGATCCTGATTTAAAAGCTAGATTTGACGCTACAAATTGTGAGAGTCAAGTAAGTCCATAAATTTGTAATACTTTCAATTAACATCTGTATTTTTATTACTTCATTTTTAATGTATTACAAAAAAAAATTGTAGGGGTCAAGACATAATTATTACAATGACAATGGATCATATTAACATTTTTTATAACATATAATATTTATAGTTATTATTAAACTCTTATATAACAAGTCAATTTTATTTTTCTTATTATGATATTCATTCTGATGATTAGGTGAGCACACCAAACAAACTGACTGAGTGTGAATCGAAGCTCAAACGTTGATCCTAATTTTGAAGTCAGAGACAAAAATTGAAGTTGGAGACAAAGAGAACGTTAAAAGGAAGCTAGATATTGAATTCTCTCCATCATCCCACAAGAAAGAGAAAATCGTTGTCAAAATTGAAAAAGACATATAGATATTTATGTTGCCTATTTTGAGAAAATATTTAATATTTAATTTCTTTATTGCATGTTTTTTCAAATATTATGTGGCGGATGATTTGCACATTTGTTTAATGTTTTTTCGTAGTTGTTGGATGATTGCAAATATTAATGTTATTTTTATGTGTTTATTCTTTGTTGGATGTTTACGTGTTTTTTCTTTTTAAATACGTGTTTTTTTGTTTTCAAAATTAGTTTACATATGGATTAAATATTTTTTCCTTTAATCTAAAATATTTAGTAATAAATAAATATTGTATATTTGTATACGTTTGGATATTGATAGTAACCATAATATTTATCCAATTATATTAAACAATATCATATATGTGATGTTAATTCCATATCTAAATATCTTAAATTTATGATTATATCCCTGATATATGGTTCTTTGTAAATACGTGTTTTTATATCATATATAAATTGTAATGCTCTCAAAATTAGGTGTTTCTTTGTTATAGATTGTAATATTTATATATATCTATATATTGTATAATTTGATCTGTATAAAATTGTGTAAAATCATACTTACAAATATCAAATTAATTATTGTGATTTGTTTTACGTAGTTATTTGAATATATTCTTTAATTTGATACGCATAAAATTATAGATGAATGAATATCAAGTTAATAACTCTACTATGTTTTACACACCTATTAAATAAATATATATATAGATTTAATCAGACATGCACCTGAAGAATGCACACACACTTCTTTAAGATTTTTTTTTAATATTTCATATTTGTTAAAAATTACAAAATACGAATTGGTTAACAAATATGATAAATCCTCAATCAATCCTCAATAAATCCTTAAGATCAATCATATTTGTAGTCCACAATTAAAGAAAAGAATGAAAAATATTTAATTAGTCAATTCTCAATAAAAGAAAAGTATTTAATTAGTCAATACTCAAGAAAAATCCTAATCAACGTTCAAGAAATCCTCAAAATGAATAATAAAAATTGAATGAAATCTTCAAAATGAATAATTAAAATTGAAATATGAATTAAGTAACAAAAAGAATAAATTCTCAACAAATCATTAAAATTGATAAATCATATCCTCAAACTCAATCAAACTCAACAAATCTCAAAATCAACATTATGAACTCAATGAAGGTACAAAATGGAGGTACAAAATGAATGTACATGTGGCTGATAAAGATGATAACACATTGTTTGTCATTTAGGATAAAAAAAATTTACATAAATTTTAGGGTGATACAGTCCATGGAGTTGCTCGAAAACCCTATCTTGAAAAGATTCGTGATAAGGTTAGAGAAGAAAAAATGTATGTACTTTTTTATTGTTTCAAAGTACGACTCCACCTTGAGAACATCTAAATCAAAATTGAAGTTCCAATTTTATGGAAAAACACATCTTGAGGAGTATTGTAGCACCCCGGACCAAAAATGAAGCATAATTGATTAATTAAATAATTAAACCCATAATTTAATAATTTTGTGTTTTGATCTTAACTGTTTAATTAATTTCATGCGTTTCAGACATGTGTTTATTGCACGATTTAGATCGATAATTTTCATAGACGTGGAACATAGAATATTTTTAAACCATTAGATGCGTAACGGAAAAACGAGAAGATAGAAATGAATTAGAGGTTAATCGGAGATCCGTAGCTCAAGTTACGACGAGAAGGGCAAAGTACGAAGTTTCCGAAAAACGAGGGGTAGATCTCTTCGTGAACAGTAACCCTACCTTATGAACAGTAACATACCATAGGATGAACAGTAATTTTCCATTTCTATAAATAGGGGCTCATTCCATTCGAAAATTTACCATTTTCCCGAGCGAGCCGAACGCGACGAAAACACGTAAGTTCTCTCTCCTTCCTCCTCTCTCTCTCTCTCTCTCCTCTCTTTTCTGCCTCCGGCGCACCGCCACCGCCAGTGGCCGAAAAATACTAACGTTGTCAGTTTCGGCCGATTTTCGCAAACGACGTAGCTCTCGACGAGACAAGTCTAGAATAGGTTTCGGATTTTGATTCCCATTTCTCGTTCGCCGGAAAACAGCGAAAAACGGGCTCCAAAGCCTAAACCCTAGGTTTTCTGCCACCTTCTCTCTCTCTCACTCTTTCTCGCCGGAGCAGCCACCCTCCTAGGAATATGGAGGAGCTGTTGGAGGGCCGGCACCACCATGGGTGGCGGCGCCGGAGATGGACAGGCTGTGTATATGTATGTATATCGTGTGTGTATGTGTTGTGTACTGTTAGTGGCGGCACAGGTGGCGCCGCCGTGTGGGAACGGTGGGCTGGCGCTGGTGATGCGCCGGCATGGCCCTATGGTGGGTGGCCGGCGACTGGAAGTCGCCAGCCAAGCTGTCCAATGTGTGTGTGTGTGTGTTTGTAAGCATGTGTGTGTGATGTATGGAGGGTGTGTGCGCGGCTGCAGGTGGTGGTCGGCGACTAGGGGTCACCGGGCAGGGTTACTGGTGGTTGGTGGTGGTGGCCGGCGGCTAAGGCTGTGGGCTGGTGTTTGTATATGCGTGTGTGTGTGTATGAGCGTGAGTGTATATATGTTATATATGTGTGTTGGGGTGGCCGGGAATGGTCGCCGGTGATGGGAGTTCACCAGCCGGGGATCTGGGAAGGGTCGTTGGCGATTGTGAGTCGCCGGCCGGAGCTGGAAAGGTTAGGGTTGGTTTTGTATACGTGTGTGTCGAAGGGTTTTCCGGTGGAGTTTTGGGTACTATTCATCGCCGGAATCTGGCGAGCGATGGCCGGAGGTGGTAGCCGGCGGTGCAAGCTTTCCGACGGACGAGGTGGCGGCGGCTCAGGGCGGTGGCGCCGTGGCTGGTGGCGCCGGGAAGAGGGGCAGTTGAGCAGGTCGACGCCGAGAGCGCTGGGCGCGAGGCTGCGCGAGCCGAGTGGGCACCTGCCGAGAAATCTCGGCACTTGCCGAGTGGAGCTGACCCGCTGCCGAGACGGGGATGTCAAGCTGCCGAGAAAACTCGGCAGCTGCTGAGACACGTACACATGCTGCCGAGAAAACTCGGTAGCCGCCGAGCTATGCCACCCAGCTGCCGAGAAAACTCGGCAGCTGCCGAGGACGAGCGCACGCGGGCGCGGGGCGCGGCACCGGGTGCAGGGCGCGCGCGCTGGTTGCGCACCGACAAGCATTTTCACACGCAGATCATTTTCAGATGTTTTCGTCGAGTCGTCGGGAGTCGGGGGTCCCGGTCAAAGTCAACCATTTGACCAAAATTACCAAAATACCCCTTAACCTTAAAATGCTCCGTTCGAGCTCGTTTCAACTCCGATCGAGCTTATTCTTTTTCTGTAGTGACCCAAATTTCATTCTCTATCATCTCAACCACTTAGACTGAACTTACCCTCTCATTTCTTCAACCCCAATCTTTAGATCTCTCGATCTGTCGCATCTTTAACGATCGTTCTTTCTCCGGATTCATTTATAACTTTAATTTTACTTATTAAAGATCTAAGAAACACCGTGATTTATGTAGGCTACCAATTGGATTGAGCATTGAGGTACTTCATTTTGGTACTCGCTACTCATGTGGTAACCACCGAATAAGGTGGGGGTAACTTCTAAACTCTAATAATATTATGCTACGGGATTTAACATACTATGATGATAAATGAATGCATGCTTATGAACTTGATACTAAATGAATTACTGAACCTTATGTGATGTGTTTATATGCTATGATTAATGTGTTCATGCATGGTAATTCTGGTGTATCCTACTTATTTCTTCTCAAAGTAATGATTCTGTTGCGTCCCCAACTTCTTTCTTCTGAAAATTATAAGACAGGAAATACCCGCACCTGAGATTTGTGAATGGATAGAGGTCCAATTTATATGAAGAGACAGAGGTCTACTTCATATTACGGGGAAACAATGACACCCGTATTACGGGGGAACAACGATACCCGTATAATAAGTCGGGGAGTACTCGCACCTAGGGTCAACAGGGAGTACCCACCCTCGCTGCAGATATGAGCGCTAATGGGTTAATGTGTCCATAAACGATCCGAATTATGTGCTATGCATTCTCTATGTTGTGTCTTCGTGCCAACCTTGAATATGGTTGATATGTTATGCCTACCTAATATTGTTAAAAATGGAAAGTATCTCCACGAGTGTATTCGACGCACTCACCCCCTATTCTGTACTCACACTACAGGAGCTGATGGGCATGATGAACCCTAGATGGAGAGAGGCAGTACTGTTGCTGGATTTGTGTATCTAGGATGTTGTCGCATAAACATTTTCAAAATAATATTTTAATTTATTCACGTTTTTGTAATAATTTCTGAGTATACTGTGGATGTGAGATCCTGATGATAATTTCCACTGCTAAGATATGATATTTTGTCGGTAGTGAGACCGACCGTTGATATGTGAATGATCCTTATCATCTCTTACCTCATTCTTCTGACGTTTCTTACTCCTTTCTGTTTATAAAAATGTGTCTCTTTCTATTTCTTTCTTCACGCCCAATGGAAAACTCTGATATTTTGTGAAAGAAAACGAGGCGTGACAAGTATGAAGATGATGACTTTCCTAATAATCTGTATATTTTTAAACCATTTGACGAGATTATTACCATGAAAACCACTGAACAATTCTATTTGGTAAGGATTACATTATTTTTTATGAATTTATTTTATTTTAAAATTTATTGTTGTTAATGATTATTATTTAATAATATTTGTTACCAACATTAATGCATATTTAGTGGGAAGAATTGTTGCATTTAATCTACCAAGAAAGACTGAAAGTGGCAAGAGATTGATGGAAATTATAATTGAGGATCTGCAGTATGTTTATTTAATTTAGATGTAATTTTATGAAATGTAACTATAATATTTTAATTGTATTTTAATAATCATTTCATGTATGTAAGGAAACTACAACTGTTATTTTATTGGAGAATTGCATAGATACAATATTTCCAGATATAGAATAGGAAAACAGGGAGCCTAAAATCCTAACTCTTCAATTTAGTAGGGTGGTCGAGTATACATTGTTTTATTGTTATTTCATTTTTAAAAATTGTGTAATCTCATGATTTACTTTTGTTTTGTAAATACTGTGATGTGATCTGTTAATTTCATATGATTTAGTTTTGTTTCGTAATTACTGTGATGTACTCTATTTCGCATACTTATTGTATATATATAGATTGTGTAATTTGATCTGTATAAAATTGTGTAAAATCATACTTACAACATATGGTATGATTGGTTAATTTTGAGGATTTGTTGAGTTTGAGGATATGATTTGTCGATTTTAAGGATTTGTTGAGAATTTGTTCTATTTGTTATTTAATTCATATTTCAATTTTTTTTTTCCTTTTGAGAATTTCATTCAATTTTTATTATTCATTTTGAGGATTTCTTGAACGTTGATTATGATTTTTCTTCAGAATTGACTAATTAAATAATTTTCGTTCATTTCTTTAATTGTGGGCTAAATAAGATTGATCTTGAGGATTTATTGAGGATTGATTGAGGATTTATCATATTTGTTAACCAATTCATATTTTGTAATTTTTAACAAATATGAAATATTAAAAAAAATCTATTAGTCCAATTGCTAGGCATGAATGCATTTGACTACAAAACTAAAATTGTAGGTTTTTAAAATTTTAATTCTGTAATTTTTTTATCATATATGTTATAATATTATTGTAATTAAAATTAAAAATATGTCATTTTTTTATTGTAGGAGGTGAATCCTGAGTATCTTCCTGAAGACTTACAAAACTTTCTTTTCAAGATTAAGCTAATTGGTGATCAATATCCAAAGTATGATGACTCATTCTCAATGGTGAAATTGACTGAGGATCCTGATTTAAAAGCTAGATTTGATGCTACAAATTGTGAGAGTCAAGTAACGTCAAGTAAGTCCATAGATTATGATTGGTTGATTTTGAGGATTTGTTGAGTTTGATTGAGTTTGAGGATATGATTTGTCGATTTTATGGATTTGTTGAGAATTTATTCTATTTGTTATTTAATTCATATTTCAATTTTTATTTTTCATTTTGTGAATTTCATTCAATTTTTATTATTCATTTTTAGCATTTCTTGAACGTTGATTAGGATTTTTCTTGAGAATTGACTAATTAAATATGTTTCGTTCAATTCTTTAATTGTGGGCTACAATAAGATTGATCTTGAGGATTTATCATATTTGTTAACCAATTCATATTTTATAATTTTTAACAAATATGAAATATTAAAAATTAAAAAACAAAATCTTAAAAAAGTGTGTGCGGTGCGCATTCTTCAGGTGCGTGGCTGATCAAGAGTCAATCATGTCAGTCATGGACAGTTGTATCGGTGTTCAGTCATGGATAGTTGTACGTCGCAATCTCCAGAGCCACTAACCGTAAAGGACTCAAGATTTTGATATGCGATAAAGACAGTGGACAAAGCAATAAAACGACAAATGTAGTTTATAAAGAAATATTTCAAAATTTGTAAACAACGATGTCAACATTACACTCAATTTATCATATTATGTACCTGATCAATTACATTGCTTTGATAATCCGTTAATTTTGTTTTATTTTTCGTAATTTGAATTGATACGATAAATTGAGTGTAATGTTGACATCGTCGTCTACTGAATATAAATAAATTAAAATTATATAAATATAATAATAATAAAATAGATAATTCTTATATTTAATCTCGTGTATCGCACGGGTGCACTGATAGTGATAAGTGTCGTTTTTCACATATTTTTACGTATGTTTATGTATTAATTTGAACATCTTTAGATACGTTTTTATGGTGATTTCTGATATTATAATGTATAAGTTGCATTTGGCAAGTTTGCGCTTAGTTTCATGATTTTGATGAGAACAGTGCAAGTTTCAAGTGTAATTGATAATCAAGGAAGGAATCGTGGAAAAACAAGGAAGAATAGGAGTTGAAATACGAGATCGCGTGAAACAGTTGGTGGTGCCATGCAGCACGACCGTACGCCAATATACAATGAGTGCCTAATGGCAGGGCACGACCGTGCCCCACAGCACGGTCAACTTCGTGCAATCGCCAGTAACCCTAAGCAGGGCACGGTCGACCATGCCGTACAGCACGACCGTGTCCGGGTGAACAGGAACTCGTAGAAATTTAGTTTTCTTAGATAATCTTCACCTGTTACTTCACTTGGAAGACTCCCAAAGCTATATAAATACTCAACATAAAGAGAAGTAAGGAAGAAGGAGAAAAATATAGAGAAGAGAGATTCAGAGAGGAAAACACGATATTCTGTGAAGCATCGAGAGGATTGGAAGAAGAATTCCAGAGACCGAGGGATCGCGAGATCATCGTCAATAGAGTTTTTAATCTTTCCTTCCCTTGTTGAATATTAGTATATATGATATTTCCAATCTTGTCTATGAGTTTTTTATAATCATGTCTAGCTAATTTTCTAGGGTTTCTACGGCTTTTTAGTAATCTGATTCGAATTAAGCTGGATCTTTAATTTCAATTCAAAGTTCATGATCGTTTATCCTATTTATGTGTTTATGATTCGATTGGTTGTTTGGTTACGTGGCCAGTAATTGAGCATGTTTTAGTAATTAGATCAAAATTCGGGAGATGAGATTTAATTATAGAAGAATAAACACATGACACATAAAAAGACTTAGATCAAGAGATTAAGGAATTTATGTGATAGGAAATCAATCTTAGGTACTTTTAGGAGTTGTTATGTTTCAATCAGATTGAGTAGGGATACCTCTGGTGGCATAATAATCAACCGGTTAATTGACTCGGGAGAGCTGTTAATTCGACATATATGATTGCTCATATAGGATGATTGATTAATGAACTTGAATAGGTTAAAGTAATGTTTTGATGAGAATTAGATGAAAGCATGTCCTAGAACCTGTCTTAGATATCTGTTATTCTTGAGTAGTTACTTTTCTATTGAATTAATCTGAAATTGATAAGATTTGATTTTCCTAGGTAAAATTGAGAACTGAATTTGAGTAGTTAGTTAGTGCCTAGATAGACAGTCTCTTTGGGATTGATCTTTCCCACCGCTTCTACACCTTACACCGTACACTTGCGGGAGTAGCTAAAAGAAATTAGTGAACAAGTTTTTGGCGCCGTTGTCGGGGACTGGAGTTTAGGAATAATTAATATTTGACTTTTGTTTTTATTTTTAGTCTAGGATTTACTTTCATTTTTATTTCTCTGATTTTTAGAGAATATCTGATACTTGTCTTTTAGGTGTTTTCAGATTGTGCATGAACACTCGCTCTAAAAAGGCGAACTTGATTGCACTAGATTTGAATATTGAAGCAACTTGCAGACGTAGTAAAACACGAAGGCAACTTTTTGCTCCAACTCAGATGGTTGAAGATAATCCAGAAGAGCAGGTACTAAACAATCAAGAAAGAGCGAACCAAGTACCACCAATTGGTGCTTAGAGAGCCATCATAGACTATTTTCAACAAAAAAAAATGGAAAGGGGATTGTGTAACCACCTATTCAAGCAAATAATTCTGAGTTGAAGCCGGGTCTGATCACTATGGTTCAGTAAAATCAGTTTGGGGGAAGCCATTTAGATGATCCCAATGCGCATTTGGCGCAGTTTCTTGAAGTCTGTGATACGATCAAGCTGAATGGCAATTCTGATGATGCCATAAGACTTCGACTGTTTTCGTTCTCTTTACGAGATAAAACGAGGTTGTGGTTCAACTCACTTCCTCCAGGCTTGATTACTACGTGGGATGGATTAAGTAGTAAGTTCCTATTTAAGTATTTTCCACCAAGTAAGACGTTGAAGTTAAAGAGCGAGATTACATAGTCCAAGCAATTTGATGGGGAGTCCTTGGGCGAATCTTGGGAAAGATGTAGAGATATGTTAAGGAGATGTCCTCAGTATGGATTTCCTGAAGATCAACAGGTCTGTTTCTTCTACTATGACAGATGCAGCAGCAGCATGAGCTTTGTTAGCAAAATGTCCGGAGGATGCGATATATATTTTAGAGGAAATTGCAACAAACAGCTAGCAATGGCCGTCTGAAAGAAACACATATAGGAAAGTGGCGGAGGTTCAAAGTCAATACCAATTGTCCATCGTATCCTCACAAATAACAGCTCTCACAAATCAAGTAGTTGCACTGGCAAAGGGTCAAACTCAAAACGTAGGAAGTTGAGGATGTGATTTTACCCAACAAGAGGAGGTAGAAGACATCAACTATGTGAATGGGCAGAATTACAACAACCAAAACTTCCGAAATAGGGGTATGTATCAGTATAAACATGGAGGGGCGAATCATGAAAAATTTTCTTATGCAAATAATAAGAATGTTTTGCAACCCCCTCTGGGTTTTTCTGTTACGAATGGAGTCATTGATGAACCAAATAAGTCAGCGCTAGAAGATTTAGTAAGTGCATTTGTGAATGAATCACGAGATAGATTCACAAGGATTGAAGAAAAAATTGATGCATGGATGAAAGCTTTGGAGTTACAAGTGGGGCAAATGGCCGAATACATAGGGAATCAACATAAAAAGGGTCAATATCCAAGCACCACTGAAATAATCCCAAGGGAGCAGTGTTTGGCAATTCAATTTAGAAGTGGAATGAAATACGAGGGGCCAAGCATACCGGTGGCGGAGGAAGATGAAAAAGAGATGAAAGAAGAAGAAGTGGTAGAGAAAAAGGAAGATGAAGTCAAACAAAAAGGGGCTGGGAAGCCAAAATCAAATTCTAAAGCTTCACTTCCATTTTCAATTTCTTCTCTTCATTTTCCTCAACGGTTTCAAAAGAAAAAGATAGATGCTCAATTCATTAAATTTTTAGAAATTTTTAAGAAAATTCACATTAACATTCATTTTGCAGATGCCTTGGAACGAATGCCAAACTATGCAAGATTCTTGAAGGATGTAATGTCGAAGTAAAGGAAAATAGCGGATTATGAAAGAGTGAATCTCACGGAGGAATGTAGTGCCATCTTGCAACAAAAGCTACCACAAAAGCTTAAGGACCCAAGGAGTTTCACAATTCCTTGCGATATTGGAGGATCAATTTTTGATCGGGCTTTGTGTGACCTTGGGGCAAGTATAAATTTGATGCCGCTATCCATCTTCAAGAAGCTTGGTCTTGGTGATGTGAAGCCTTTCACCATATCATTGCAATTAACGGATAGAACAATAACGTACCCTAGGGGAATCATCGAGGATGTGCTAGTCAAAGTCGATCGATTTATCTTCCCGGTGGATTTTGTGGTTCTCGACATGGAAAAGATCATGATGTGCCCTTAATTTTAGGATGACCATTCTTAGCCACGGGACGAGCATTGATTGACGTGTAAAAAGGGGAGCTTACTTTGAGAGTAAATGATGAACACATGTCATTCAACATTTACAAGGACATGAGATTCCATGATGAAAGGGAGAATTGCAGTTTTGTTGATATAGTGGGTGCCTGTGAAGAGGATCAAGAAATACCAATGAAGATGTACCACCGAAAGGTAAGGAAACGGTAAGACGAAAGTCAAATCGAAGAGGAAAAGATCGGGCACGACCGTGCTGTGGTACAGGTATGACCGTGCCCGACAGGAAAAAAGTTCTGGACAATGGAGCACGACCGTGCCCAGCCGGCTGATGGAAATGGAAGTGGAGATCAAGGAAAAATTCCCTCCATGACAAGTACGTTTTCATCTCGTCTGGTTGAAGACGTTAAACTTAGCGCTATTTGGGAGGCAACCCAATTAGCCATTCTTTCCAAGTTTTGAGTCTTCTTTGGAATTGACGACTTTAAGTTTGGGGGATGGTTTGCATCACATGAGTAGTTGCATTATAGGTTTATTGCTTTAGCATATTTATTGTTTTGTTTTAGGATGGTAGATGATCTTGTGATTAGGAGATATGGAGTGGATTCTTGGGTTATAAGAAACATGAATTGAGTAAAATGAACGTGGGGATATATTGCTTGATTGAAGTTGAAAGTTTGTTCTGAATTTTTTGGTGAATATTTTTTAGCATGCAATGATTGTGTAGTTTTGAGGAGTATGAAAATAAGCTTGTGAGATTTGAGTCTTTACTTGATATTACACCAAGTCTTATCTTCTTGATTGTGTTGTTAGCGATTGTCTTGTATATACCTCTAGAACTTGCTTTGGTATCTCATTCGAGACTACAAGTACGTGTGAATGTTTCGAAAATGATATAAGACCATCTTTGTTCTGATTAGCCACTTAGCCAAATAATTTCTCACCAAATTTGATATATTTTCTTAGTTAGCCCTGTTGAGCCTTTAAGCCTTATTTCTTTGATTAACCAAATAATTGGGTAAATTACCAACTTTTATTTTGAGCCTACCTTTGATTTTGAAGGTCAATTAGGAAATATATGTGGAGTCGGAGAAAGAATTTGGTAGAGGATATCAAGAAAAAAATAAGAGAGACCAAGTATGAAAATGAAAGAAAAGCAAATATATACTTGGGTTGAAGAGGTGACTGTTGAAAGGAAATTTTTTGCATGAGTTGTGCCTTTTCTGGAACTCAATTGAATAATTATTTTTTAGTTGAGTTGTGTCTTTCCTGGAACTCAATTGAATACTTATTATTTTTGACATATCGCTGGAACTCATGTTTTGGGAGAAGTGGTCAATTGAAGAGACCTCATAAAGATAAGAAAATTCATGATTCGAGTTGAAATTTGTGGAGGAGCTTCAAATATCTGTTTGAGTAGTCACTTTTATCCAAATTTTTCCTACCCTGTCCAAAGAGCCTCATTGTGTCCAAATAAAGTCCTTTTTGATTCTTAATATTCACATGTACAAACGTGGTGGAGAAGTGAGATGATTTGCAAGCTTATGGTAGGTTTTACTTGATTTATCGTTTTGAGCATATACACGTCCTAGATTTAAATACTTTTGAGCGTGAGTGATACACTTTTACCTTGTGAGGTTCATTACTCCTTGGAAGTACATGGTTATGAATTGTTTGAAGTATTTATTAGAAGTTTGGATGAATTTTTGATATCAATTAGGTGTATATGGTCTATAGTTTGATTTACTTAAATTCATGGTTCGTGTTTCTCTAGTTGCTTACTTAGTTATCTTTATGAATGTCATTTCAGTAGTTGATATTACTCGAGGACGAGCAACAGTTCAAGTTCGGGGGATTTGATAAGTGTCGTTGTTCACATATTTTTGCGTATGTTTATGTATTCATTTGAATATGTTTAGATACGTTTTTATGGAGATTTCTGATATTATAATGTATAAGTTACATTTGACGGGTTTGTATTTAGTTTCATGAATTTGATGAGAAAAGTGCGAGTTTCAAGTGTAATTGATAATCAAGAAAGGAATCATGAAAAAATGAGGAAGAATAGGAGTTGAAATACGAGATCGCGTTGAAGAGTTGGTGGTGCACGGTCTGGTCGTGCCCCACACCACGGTCAACTCCGTGCAATCGCCAGTGACCCTAAGCAGGGCACGGTCGACCGTGCCCGGGTGAACAGGAACTCGTAGAAATTTAGTTTTCTTAGATAATCTTCACCTGTTACTTCACTTGGAAGACTCCCGAAGCTATATGAATACTCAACATAAAGAGAAGTAAGGAAGAAGGAGAAAAATATAGAGAAGAGGGATTCAGAGAAGAAAACACGATATTCTGCGAAGCATCAAGAGGATTTAAAGATGAATTCAAGAGATCGAGGGATCGCGAGATCGTCGTCAATAGAGTTTTTAATCTTCGCTTCCCTTGTTGAATATTGGTAGATATGATATTTCCAATCTTGTGTATGAGTTTGTTTATAATCATGTCTAGATAATTTTCTAGGGTTTCTAGGGCTTGTTTGTAGCGCCCCGGACCAAAAATGAAGCATAATTGAATAATTAAATATTAAACCCTTAAGTTGAAATATTTTGTGTGCGTTAATTTCTGATTGTTTAATTAATTTTGTGTGTTTCAGATACGTGTTTAACGCCGGTTTTAGATGGGGATATTTTTCTGGACATGGAACCTGGAATATTATTTCACCATGAGATTCGTATCGGAAATACGAGAAAATAGAAACGAACTAGGGGTCAATCGGATATCCATAGCTCAAATGGTGAAGAAAAGAGCCAAATACGAGGATTAGGTAAAACGAGAGAGTAGAATCACGGTAAAACGGAAAAATAATATTTTAATGAACGGTAATTAAAATTTACTTGGTAAATAGTAACTTTGAAAATCTATAAATAGGGGCTCAGTCAATTTAAAATTTTCATTTCAAGTTGACAACGAAAGCGACGAAAACAAGTTTCTCTCTCTTTTCTCCTTCTTTAAAATTTTCCGGCGAACCGCCGCCGCTGGAAACTGCCGCCGGAGTGCCGCCACCGCCGGAAACCACCACCGGAGCACCGCCGAAGACGCCGGAGCCACCGCACCAGTAGGTGGCTGTTGGTAGCAGCCTGGGCGGTTGGGTGCGCGCTGGTGGCGCTGGGCACCGGGGCTGCCGAGAAAACTCGGCAGCTGCCGAGCCTGGCCGAGTATCGGGTGTGCTGGCTACCGAGGCGGGCACGCGCTGGGCTCTGGGCGCGCGCTACCGAGAAAACTCAGCAGCCGGGAGGCAGGTGCGGGTGCCGGGAGACGTGGCTGCCGAGAAATCTCGGCAGCTACCGAGCGATGCGTGAGCCGTCGGGTTTTTTCACCCAACGTAGGGTGCTCGCGTGCCCCGGCGCACGCGACGCCGTATTTGCAACCCGAACCCCGTCTTTTTCACCGTACATCAACATCGAGTCGTTTTTGATGAGATGTCATTGACCGAGGGTTGTGGGCCCGGTCAAAGTCAACATTTGACCAAAATTACCAAAATACCCCTCAACCTTAAAACGCTCCGTTTGAGCTCGTTTCAACTCCAATCAAGCTCATTCTTTTTCCGTTGCAACCCAAATCCTGCCCTCTTTAATCTTAGCCTTATAAACTGATCTTTCCCTCTTGTTTCTTCAACCTCAACTTCTCGATTTATCGATCCGTCTCGTCTCTATCGAACGACTCTTCTCTGCGGCTGTCTTTATACATTTTAAATATAAGTTTTAAGCGTATTAATGATCTAAGAAATATTGTAAAATTGTGTAGGCTATCCATTGGGTTGGCATCAGTTGGATTGGGAATCAAGATACCAAGTTTTTGATACTAGCGACTCACGTGGTAACCACCGAACAAGGTGGGGGTAAATTCTGAATCTTTATATGTTTACCGCTTTTCTAGTAAAAGCATGAACTATGGAATACTATGTGCTGTGGAATTTAGTTGTTGTGCCATCCTTTATACTACAGAGAGGGCTGCGGTCCGACTCTGATCATGCATTCGCCCCCGCTTCTCTTCTACTACTCTAATGAGGTTTGGTGGTCCTCTTGAAATGCACCAACGGTATTAAAACCGTTTTATAGGGTAAGACGGGGAAATCCCACACCTACTTCTCACCATTTCTAATATCTGCTATGTATTTTACGTGTTGTGGCAACGTGCTGGTATTTTTTTTATTGTCTTTCGGTTGTCTGTCGTGTGTCATTAGATGCGGATTTTGTCCCCACGAGTGTATTCAATGCACTCACCCCCTATTCTGTAACTCACGTTACAGGTACTGGCGAGCATGATGAACCCTAGAGTCAGAGAGAGATGGTGGTGTCTTATCAAGATGTATTGGTTGTAACTCTGATGTTTCCTATCAGTTAAGCAGTGTTATTGTAAAGCACGTTTTGTAAAGTACAATCTTGTATTGATTTGGGATGTGAGATCCTAATGATATTCCACTGTGCATATTGTAACTATCGGTACCGAGACCGATTGCTTTCGGCAGAGGCCGATTGCTGTATGAATGATATATGTTTTGCTCCTTCACTCCTTCTTCTGTTATCTCCTACTATTTCTTTCTGTTGCGATATGTGTTCTTTACTATTTTTCTATCTTCACGCCCGTGCAAAAACTCTGATATTTTACCAAAAGAAAACGGGGCGTGACATTGTTAGTAATTTGATTCGAATCAAGATGGATCTTTAATTTCAATTCAAAGTTTATGATCGTTTATCCTATTTGTGTGTTTTTGATTTGATTGTTTGTTTGCTTATGTGGCCAGTAATTGAGCATGTTTTAGTAATTAGATCAAAATTCGGGAGATGAGATTTAATTATGAAAGAATAAACACATGACACATAAAAAGACTTAGATCGAGAGATTAAGGAATTTATGTGATAGGAAATCAATCTTAAGTACTTTTGGGAGTTGTTATGTTTCAATCAGATTGAGTAGGGATACCTCTGGTGGCATAATAATCAACCGGTTAACTGACTCGGGAGAGCTGTTAATTCGACATATGTGATTGCTCATATAGGATGATTGATTAATGAACTTGAATTGGTTAAAAGTGATATTTTAATGAGAATTAAATGAAAGCATGTCCTAGAACCTGTCTTAGATATCTGTTATTCTTGAGTGAATTTACTTGCGTAGTTACTTTTCTATTGAATTAATCTGAAATTGATGGGATTTGATTTTCCTAGATAAAATTGAGAACTGAATTTGAGTAGTTAGTTAGTGCCTAGATAGACAGTCTCTGTGGGATCGACCTTGTTCACCGCTTCTACACCCTACACCATACACTTGCGGGAGTAGCTAAATGAAATTAGTGAACAGCCACTACAAGAAAACTGCCTGACACTGATGGAAAAATCCGTCACTAAAACCAAAAATTCTGTCACTAACATGTATTTGTGATGGAAAATTTCTGTCAAAAGGAGCTTTGTCACTAAATTTTAGTGACGGATTTTATTCCGTCGCTAAATTTCTGATAGAATTTCCGTCACCAGTGCTAAATTTCTGTCACCAAATTTGGTCAACAATTTGACTTTTTGGTTGAGTAATGACAAAATTAATGACGGAATATTGTGATGGAAATTACTCGTCAATAAAACCAAAAATTATGTCACTAACATGTATTTGTGACGGGAAATTTCTGTCAAAATGTAGCACCCCGGAACAAAACGTGCATAATTGATTAATTAAATATTTGAACCCTGACTTAATAATTATGTGCGTATATTTTGACTGTTTAATTTAGTACGTGCGTTTCAGATACATGGTTAACACCACTTTTAGATGGGTATATTTTTCGTGACATGGAACCTAGAATATGATTTTACCAAGAGATTCGTATCGGAAATACGAGAAAATAGAAACAAACTAGAGGTCAATCGGGGACCTGTAGCTCAACAGACGAAGGAAAGGGTAAAATTTTGATAAAAGGTAAAAATAAAAATAATATTTTAATGAAAGGTAAATTAAGATATTTTTGGTAAATGGTAACTTTTCAACGGTAAAAAGATAATTTCCAAAATCTATAAATAGGGGCTCATAATTTTCAAAACTTATACGTTTTCAAAGTCGACGACACGAGCGACGCGAACACGTAAGTTCTCTTTCTTTTCTTTTTCTTTACGTCTTTATTTTCCGCCGATGCCGACGCCGAACCGCTGCCGGACCACCGCCGGACCGCCGCCGCCACCACCGGAGCCGCCGTGCCGTCGCCGGCGCTGCTGCCGGCGCGCCGTCGCCGGTGGCTGGAAAATATAACCTAGGCTCAGATTGTAGCCCTCGACGAGATGAAAATATAACTTCCGGAATTCCAATCCGATGTCTCGTTCGCCGGGAAACGGCGAAAAACCATCTCCAAACCCCAAACCCTAGTTCATGACCACTTTTTCTCTCTCCCGTTTCTCTTTTGTTTCTCGGTGGTTTTGGTTCCTTTCTTTTTCTAGGGTAAGTTGAGGTGTTGGGGAAGGTTTTGGGTCGGTTTGGGGGTGGTGACCGGCGCCGGAAAGGTGCCGGCCGGAGTTGGAAAGGTTGGGGTTGGTTTTGTTTGCGTGATGATGAAGGGTTTTCGCGGCTGTTTTTAAGGCACTGTTCATGCCAGAATCCGGCGAGGGATGGCCGGAGGTAGTAGCCGACGGTGCGGGCTTTTCGGTGGAAAAAGTGGCTGGAGCACAGGGTGGCGCCACCGCAGCAGGTGGCGCCGGGAAGGGGGCTGGTCGAGCAGCTGTTCCCAGGCGAGCTGGGCGCGCGGGCGCCGGGTGACGGGAGCGAACCCGCGCGAGCGACGGGAGCGCGGTGCGCGCGCTGGGAGCCACCGTGCGCGTCGTGTGTGCACCGGCAAGCGTTTCCACACGTCGTTTCATTTCGGATGTTTTTATCGAGTCGTCGGGAGTCGGGGGTCCCAGACAAAGTCAACCATTTGACCAAAATCACCATTTTACCCCTAAAACCTAAAATACACCGTTTGAGCTCGTTATAACTCCGATCGAGCTCATTCTTTTTGTGTTACGATCCTAAGTTCATTGCCTATCATCTTAGCTTTTGGGATTGAACATTCAGCCTTGTCACCAAAATACCAATCTTTGGATCATTCGATCCGTCATATCGTTAACGAACGTTCTTCCGCCGGAACCTTTTACAGCTTTAATTATACGTTATTAAGGATCTAAGAAACAATATAACTTATGTAGGCTACTTGTCGGACTGAGCTTTGAGGTGTCGGGTTATCAGACTTTCGGTTCTAGCTACTCATGTGGTAACCACCAAACAAGGTAGGGGTAACTTCTAAACCCTAATGACTCTATGTTTTCTGTATTTAACACATGATGAGGGTAACAAACGTATGCATGTAAACTGGATATTATTAGAATGCTATTGATCGTTATGAATTGGTCGAGGCTTGTGTGTCTTGGGTTATGTACTGTGATTATATGATGTGTTCGTTGGGGTAATTTCTAACTCTGTATCTGATTACGGTTTTCCCTATCTGATACATGTTTTGTGGAATACTAAATGACGTGTCATATTATAAACTGTCTTTTACCTTATTTCTATAACTGTCTCTTACCTCATCTTCTATAAACTGTCTCTTACCTCATATCTTCTATAAACTGTCTCTTACCTCAATTCTTCTATAAACTGTCTCTTACCTCCTTTCTTCTATGATAACTGTCTCTTACATCCTTTATTCTATAATAACTGTCTCTTACTACGTTTCTTCATGCATATAGAGTAAGACGGGATACACCCGCACCTATTGGAAATTAAGTGTTGGGTTTAATTGCAGAACTTGTATATGTGTTGTTTATTTAAACTACTTAACATGTGATAAGACTTGAATATTATTTCCACGAGTGTATTCAACGCACTCACCCCCCACCTGTACTCACACTACAGGAGATGAAGGAAGTCAAGATGCATAGAGAGGGACGGTGCCATATCCAGTTTTCCCTTTGTGCTTTCAAAACTTCATGTTGAAGCGTTGTTTTAATAATTCACGTTTGTAAAAGAAAACTGTTCTTCTTCTTTGTAAAGGATCCTGATGTTTTTCCGCTGCTATGTAAAATCGTCTCCCATCTCTTTCAAAGGATTTCTATTTTATTTCATGCACGTCTTTTTCCCATTCTTTCTTCACGCCCGCAAGTAAAACTCTGATATTTTTGACTAAAAGATTTTGGGGCATGACAGATGGTATCAGAGCCTAGTTCTACCCTTTGTAGGACTTTGCTCGAATTTGTTTGATAAAGTGAAAACGAGAAAAATGTGTTTTGAAAACGAGAAAATCTTTTCTAAAAGAAATGGATAAGCACCATCCTCTCTCTATGAGTATCTCTCTCTGAAAATGGGCTGGATATAAAGAGTGTTCATCTGTTATATGTTATCTTGTTTGCATGATACATACGGTTTAGGTTTGATGAAGTGTTAAGGATATACGGTTTAGGTTTGATGGGGTGTTAAGGATATTGTGCCACGATAAAAAGATCTTTTAAAAACCTCTGGATGTCACTACAATCGACACACTGCTCTGAGTCACCACCACAAAGCCGCTGACTGCAGCAGCGTGAGCTAGTGTGCGAGTATGGCCGTTCACAGGAGTTGATGTTGTGTGACTGATAGTTGAAACTACCATGAGCCCTTGTTTACAACAAGTGTGCTAATGAGTGGGTTTTCACAGTTCGTGGTTATGATATGTAAAATCGCTTTAGATGCCTGAGGTCTAGGGGGACCATGTGAGGATGTCAGTGATATGTTTCAAGATGTATTGCTTATGATGTACTTTCCTGGTTGGTATATGCAAGTTGGATATATGCTATCCTACATGACAAGATTATGAAGTGTTTATAAACGAATGACCAAGAATCGAATGAGAATGTTATATGATTTACGGAGTAATGTTTACGAGTATTGTAGTACCAGTTATTGATTTATCTGATGTGAAAGATTGATGGGTTACATGGGGTAAATTATAAGGGTTAGTCTCGTATGTCATCTATAGAACGATGCGAACGAAAAACCGTTGCCAAGGTTTAAGGATCGCGCTTGAGAGTAGAATTCCGTCGCTAAATTTTTGACAGAATTTCCGTCACTAAGATGAAAAATTCTGTCACTAGGTTGAGTAGTGACGAAATTAATGACGGAAATTACTTGTAACCAATTTTGAGTAGTGACGAAATTAATGACGGAATATTGATGAAAATTACTCGTCACCAATTTTGAGTAGTGAAGAAATTAATGACGGAAATTACTCGTCACTAATCATTAAAAACGTAGTATTGACATGTCGGTGGTGTGAGTGTGAGTGACGGAAAATTCCGTCATTAAAAACGTAGTATTGACGTGTCATGATGACATGTCATCACACTCACACCACCGACACGTCATCATGACATGTGTCACCACACCATAGGACGCTGACATTAGCAATGACATCATCATAGACAATATTATGCATTGTCTGGGAATTGAACTCAGGACTTATGGTGGTACTCTAACCACTAGATCATTGATACTTTATGTAATAATATTCTACATGCATTTGTTTTATAAGTATTTTTGATATTTTTCAATTTTCTATTATCACATATTTTTAAAAGGGGTAACAATACATGTATATGTAATTGGAATATTAATGACTAATTAATATGTTTAGTAATGTTTAATTTAATTTCATTTTAAGACAATTATAAAATATAATAGTGCATATTTTTAATATATTTTATAAAAACACTAGTTTTATAAAATTATGAGTTGGGTCATATAAGATAATATTAATGCAAATAATTATATAAGATAACATCATAAAATAATTAAACTTTTCAAATTTAATTTAATTAAAAAATAATTAATATTATCACAATCTTTTAGGGTTTTCTTGATTGGGGTTGCTTTTAATTTTATTTAAATAATGAGTAAATATATACAAATACTATTATATTATTTTGAATTGTCTTAAAAGAAAAATAACCGAATTTATATTTTTTGTAAAATTTGAATTCATATAGTGACGGAATAATCCATCACTACATAATTTTGACGGAAAATTCCGTCAAAAAGAAAAATAACCAAATTTATAATTTTTTTTAAAATTTGAATTCATTTAGTGACGGATTATTCCGTCACTACATAATTTTGACGAAAAATTCCGTCAAAAAGAAAAAATAATCGAATTTATAATATTTGTAAAATTTGAATTCATATAGTGACGAATTTATATCTGTCACTATTTTGTTATGAAATAATCAATCACTACATAATTTTGACGGAAAATTCCGTTAAAAAAAATAACAGAATTTATAATTTTTTTTAAAATTTGAATTCATTTAGTGACGGATTATTCCGTCACAAAATAGTGATGGATTTATATCCGTCACTACATAATTTTGACGAAAAATTTCGTCAAAAAGAAAAATAACCGAATTAAAAATTTTTGTAAAATTTGAATTCATTTAGTGACGGATTATTCCGTCACAAAAAATGACAGATTTATATCCGTCACTACATAATTTTGACGAAAAATTTGGTAAAAAAAAAACCGAATTTATAATTTGAATTGATATAGTAACAAATATATATCCGTCACTACATAATTTTGATGAAAAAATCCGTAAAAAAGAAAAATAACTGAATTTATAATTTTTTTTAAAATTTGAATTCATTTAGTGACGGATTATTCCGTCACAAAATAGTGACGGATTTATATCCATCATTATTTTGTGACAGAATAATCCGTCACTACATAATTTTGACGGAAAATTTCGTCAAAAAGAAAAATAACCAATTTATAATTTTTGTAAAATTTGAATTCATATATTGACGGATTATTCCGTCACAAAATAGTGACAAATTTATATCCGTCACTATTTTGTGACGAAATAATCCGTCACTACATAATTTTGACGGAAAAATTCGTCAAAAAGAAAAATAACCTAATTTATAATTTTTTTAAAATTTGAATTCATTTAGTGACGGATTATTTCGTCACAAAATAGTGATGGATTTTTTTATGGAAAATTCCATCAAAAATAAAAATAACCGAATTTATACTTTTTTTTTTATTTGAATTTATATCTGTCACTATTTTGTGACGGAATAATCCGTCACTACATAATTTTGACAGAATTCTTGACGGAAAAGTTTCCGTCAACAATCACAAGTCCGTCACAAAATCATTTCTATCACTATTCCGTAACAATTTTTTTACGGAATATTTCCGTCACTAAAATCCATCACTGTCGGGCAGTTTTCTTGTAGTGTAGTATCATTAATAAGTACGTAAAACAGATCGCATCACAATATTTACAAAACAAAAGTAAATCATATGAGATTACAAAATTTTTAAAAATGAAATAACAATAAAACAATATATACGTACTTTTGAAATTGACCACCCTACCAAATTGAAGAGTTAGGATTTTAGGCTCCCTGTTTTCCAATTCTATATCTGGAAATATTGTAACAGTGAGTTGTAGTTTCCTGACATACATGAAATGATTATTAAAAAACAATTAATATAATATAGTTACATTTCATAAAATTACATCTAAATTAAATAAACATACGGTAGATCCTCAATTATAATTTTCATCATTCTCTTATCACTTTCAGTCTTTCTCGGTGGATCAAATGCAACAATTCTTCCCACTAAATCTGCATTAATGTTGGTAAAAAAATATTATTAAATAATAATCATTAATAACAATAAATTTAAAAATAAAATAAATTCATAAAAAATAATGTAATCCTTACCAAATAGAACAGTTTGTTCAGTGGCTTTCAAGGTAATAATCTCGTTAAATGGTTTAAAATGTACAGATTATTAGGAAAGTCATCGTCTTGATACTCCTCATTTTCCATAAAATTGGAACTTCAACTTTGATTCAGATGTTCTCAAGGTGGAGTCGTACTTTGAAACAATAAAGTTAGAAAGTACATACGTTTTTCCTTCTATAACCTTATCACGAATCTTTTCAAGGTGAGGTTTTCGAGCAACTCCTGGATTGTATCACCCTAAATTTTATGTGGAAAAAATATAAAATTAGAGATTACATTCCACTATAATATACATAATAAATAGATATTTTTAAATTAATAACCATCGTATCTCTGAAAACACAATCAAAACTATATAGCTTTGTTGTACTTCCGAATGTAAGAACATCGTAACCCCCTAACACATCGCACACGAAGGCTCCAGAGTCTTCTAGTAGTATCAATATCTCGAATTATATTCCAAACGGGTGTCATTGAGATATTTTATGAAGATGTGCTAAACTGCTCTCGCTTCTTTTTTATTTTCAATCTTATCTATGTAATCCGTCTATATAAAAACAGAGAGTGGAAAACTGTTCTCACTTCTTTTTTATTTTTTGGCCAGATAGTTATTTTATGGAGACATTTTAAAAAAATATTTAAGAATTTAAATAGAACGGTTTCCTGTATGATAAATAGCCATGATTAGTACCAATAAAACAGCTCTCCTTTTTTTTTTTGGCCAGACAGTTATTTTATGGAGACATTTAAAAAATAATAATAATAAAAGTCATTCCATAACTGTTTTTTACACAAAAATCTAAAAAAAAGAAAAAAGAATCTTTTTTAAATAGCCACGATCAGTCATGATAAAGCTTCTCTGGTTTTTTTTTTTGGCTAGACAGTTATTTTATGGAGATATTTAAAAAAAAAAAAAGTCATTCCATAATTTTTTTAAACAAAAATCTAGAAAAAATAAAGAAGAATAATCTAAAAAAAATAAAAAAGATGTTAAAGGAAAAACATATCTAGTGTGCCTTCATCAAATGTTAACTTACTAAGGGTATTTTGGGTATTTATTATTTTCATTTATCCATGTAAATACTAGATGTATTTCTTATATAAAGGGATTTGTTGATAAAATAAAGTGCCGCTTTTTCTCATTCTTATTATTTTGCAACATGTTATCATCACGATCTACTCTAAAAGATTTTGAGAGTGAGCTTGACAATCAATCCACTTGAGTACCTTAGGAGGGAATCGTATCTTTCCTGCAAGGTAATTACGTTTTATTTATGGATACAATCTCCATGTGTTAGATGAATCCATGAATCCATACTTTGCACATAATTTGGACGAATTGTGGCTGTCAATTTATACTTGCTTATTTGCTATGTTTAAACTTTGTAGATATAATAAAAATTATGTATAATGAAACAAAAAGAAAAACATAATATACAGTAAAACCTCTATAAATTAATACTCTATAAATTAATAAACTCTCTAAAATAATAAAATCTTCCGGTCCCGACTTGGGCCTTTGTAAAAAATCATCAAATTCGATAAGATAATAAGATAATAATTTTTCAGAAAATCCCTTTATAAATATTAGGTCCCATTAAAACTCTAAATTAATAAATCATAAATATTACAATTATAAATATTATGGTAATTTGCTAAAATATGAATCTATTATTACTTGATTTTTCTTAAAATTTAAATCTAATTGGATTTCATCCCTAACTTTTTTAATTGCAGCCAAGAGTTCCGGTGTCGAGTTCTCTAGCTGCAACAAAAAATTGTGAAGAGTTGTTGTCGCCCTCAAAGCCTCCTTTCTCGTGACTGGTTCCAACGGTATTGAATCATCTTCAGCTTCATCATTAGTAGGATCTTCAATAATATCAGCAACAATTTCCTCCAAACTTTGAACCATTGAGCATTCATCATTTTCACTCGGATAGTCCACCAATTTGTTAACGTCCATTTCATTGCGATTACCAACATCCTTGACCATATTCTCAAGCTCATGTAGGCTTTCTTCAAAGTTTGTCTCACTTGAGTCGCTTGAGATTTCTTCATTTGAACGGATTTTGCAGTACCGAAAGCAATTTGCTATTGACACTTGAGAAACATTGGTTGTCCAAGCAGAGACTGCGAAATTGATGGCATCTAAAACATTAATCTTTTCAGGATTAGGTAGCCCCAACTCATGACCTTCCAGTAGATTTTTGTAGAATCTCCTACGATAGTGCATCTTGAAAGCTCTAATTATTCCTGCATCACATGGTTGAATCTTTGATGTCATGTTAGGTGGTAGAAAAAACAACTCAACATTCCGTAACCCTTCAATATTTTTTGGATGGGCTGGACAATTGTCAACCATCAACAAGATTCTTCTGCCATTCATTATGTGATCAAACTAGTGAACATATTCACTAAAAAGCACACTAGTCATCCATGCCCTCTTGTTGGCACGATAATGACAATTGATGCTGCTCATGTTGATATTTTTGAAGCAATGTGGCTTTGCATATTTTCCAATAATCCATAAAGGAATTTTTTCCGAACCATCCTCGTTGCAACAAATAACAATTGTAAGCCTCTCTTTATCTTGCTTTCTTCCCTCAAGTTTCTTGGTTGCAAGAGAGTGATCAGCTTGTAACCTATAAAACAGACCTGTTTTATCCAAATAAAAAACATCCTTCATGGGAAATTGGTTTATTTTCTCCCTTATAGCCTCCAGTTTCATTTCCATGTCCTGCATGTCAACCGAACCACTTTCTCCAAAACAACGGAATGATTTGATACCCATGTCTTACCTTGAATTTTTCAAGCCAACCTTGAGAAAATTGATGTTCAAGAGGGTGTTGAGGATACAAAAGCTTCATTATATCCTTTGCTTTCTCCAAAATAAGCTCTCCGATCATGTTGACTCGATCTTGGTACTGAAGAAACCATTCATAAAGAACCTTCTCCATATTTGGATATTTCGCCGATTTGTGTCGCTTAATATCCCCACCCTTCTCAAAGTTGGCTGAAAGGTACTCCAATGATCTCTTGAGAGTGTTTGATATTGTACCTTGACTAACTTTCAAACTATATTTTTCATCAACCCACTCTTGTAAATCTTTTTGAGTGCATGTGGGATGGTCTCTCTTATACTCACATAATGCTTTACGCATTTGATCATTCATGGATGATTTTGCGATGCCTGTTAGATGAGAAGACATGGCTGGGTGTTATGAATTATTTTATTTCCATATTGACATTTATATAGTATATGTTTCATTCATCATGCATGAATATATTTAATTGGCTATAATAGTTATTTAAGTGCAACGAATTAATGTAAACATGTATATTTAAGTAATTCCAAAGAATTTATACATGCGTCCATGAATATAATAGTTAATTGTATACAATGAATTGATATTATACATGAATATATTTAATTAGTTACAAAGAATTGGTTGATGCATGAATATAATCAATGAATTCATTTATTTTCAATACATATGTACTAAATTTGCTGAATTTAAAAAGTCTCTCTTTTAATTAATAAAATATTAATTTATTAATATATTAATATCTCTCTAAATTAATAAAATTTCATGGTCCCAAGGTTATTAATTTATAGAGGTTTTACTGTAATTGATAAACCCTAGTTTGAACAATCTGTTGAATCGAAAGAATTTTTGATGATTCCCAGAGAAAAAAATTTGTGTAAAGGGTTGTGTGCGTGATTGGTATCTTGATGCGATTCTAGAATTTGATTTGAGAGTTTTATAATTATTAATTAAGCTAAATTACTTATGTAATTAGTCTACTGTTGCTTTGACTAGTAGCTAGTAATCAATTAAGAAACCAAGTCATGATTCCCATATTAAATTTGTTAAATGATTATATGCTTTAAGTATTATATGTGATTGCTTTAAGGATAAATACTGCATTGAAATTAGTATGATTTATTTGATGCGGTTTAAATTTCTTTTAGTGATAAATATTTCATGTTCTTAAGATTAAATAATTAAATTATTAATTATCATGAACGTCATTAGCATCTCCATAATAAATATGTCTTTCACTTTTGTTTAAAACAGATGGTTGAACCAACTCGACCTGAATTTGAAATATTGGACTCAGAAGGACTTGAGTACCATCGTTGGGTTTCTGATGTTGAAACTACTTTTATAAGAAATGACTACACCTCAACAATCATACCATCAAAAGACCCTAAAGACAAAGAACCGTCTGACAAGGTCAAGGCAAATGTCTTAATGTTCTTAAGGCGACATATTGACCCCAGCTTACGCTGGGAATATCTTCAGTTGAAAACACCCAAAGAACTATGGGATGCCTTGAAAGGACGTTTTGGGAACATTCACAACACTTTGCTCCCAGAATTGACTGCACAATGGAATGAAATCCGCTTACTTGACTACAAAAGGGTCAATGATTTCAATAGAGATATGTTGCGTCTAAAGATATGTCTTACCTTATGTGGAAAGGAAATCACAGAAGATGATATGATACAAAAAACTCTCTCCACTTTTCCTACTTCAGCATTGATACTAGCTAATCAATATAGGCTAGAATATGACAACAAGAGAATTACTACTTTCAACAAGTTGATCAACTTGTTGCAAGTAGCTGAAAGACATGACCAAGTTCTTGTGAACAACAATGCTAAACCAGTTGGGACAAAGAAAATTCCTGAGACTAACTATGGTCAAATGGACAGTGGAAATATCTCTAAAGGAAGAGGAACATGATGTGCTACTTCACACTCACACCCATGTGGAAACAATACACCATGGGGTAGAAGATGACATAGGGGCCGAGGTAGGGGTCGTGGTAGGAGTCGTGGAGGCTCTCCTAATATATGGTGGAGATATGGTGTTACGCCTAATGGACGTGGTGGAGGTACTAGTCGTGGTGGTGGTATTGGACCTAGAAGTAATGACACCAATCTTCAAAGGACAACAAAGAACCCTCCAACTAAAAGAGAAAGAGTTGGAAATGAACCGTGCTATAGATGTGGAGACATTGGGCATTGGTACAAAAATTGTCTAGCAAGCAACAATGTAGCTACCAACTACAAGAGATATAGAGAGTCTAAAGAACAAGATACTCAATATATTAAAGACGATGGAGCTAAGGTTGATATCAACCTCACGATTGTTGATTTTAATAGCAAAAAGGATCTTGCTATGTCAATAGATGTTCCTGATTTTGATTGATCGGTCTCATTCATATGTTATAGGACATGGTTTTGATTGATCTGAGTTTTCTTTTATTAGACTATTTGTTATTTTGTTTCCTTTCTTTTTTAATAGAATTATGCATTTGAGATGATTGTTTATTTTTTATAGCTTTCTTTGAGTGTATTAACAACAAACTTACATACGTGATTATAATAGAATGAAGAAACAAATAAATATGAAAAGTAAATCATACGAAATAGCTCGAAAATACTCAAAAGAATCAAAGATATATTTTTTGATTTTTTTAATAAACATCACCACATCTACTTATAGGAATGTATCGTGGAGAAATTGAGTGTTTAGCTGATAGTGGAACCACCCATACAATTTTAAGGAATACACAATTATTCAATGAATTAATTCCTTATAATTCATCTGTGACTACGATGATTGGATCATCACAATTAATAAAAAGGTGAGGAACTGCTAAATTCTTGTTGCCTAACGGTATAATAATTAGAGTATCATAAGCTCTTTATGCACTAAGAGCTAATCGAACCTTGTTAAGCTTTAAAGATATTCATGTCAATGGATATCACTTGGAAACTCATTGTGAGAATGAAACGAAATACATATATATTACCTCGAATGAATGTGGAAGAAAACACATTTTAAGAAAAACTAAAGAGTCAATCTAGTGGACTGTATTTTACTACTATTCGGATTATTGAATCATATAATGACTCAAACAATGAATTGTTGGATAATGATTTATATAGGCTTTGGCAGGACCGACCTGGATATCCTGGTCGGGACATGATGATCCGTAAAAAATTCACATGGACATCCTTTCTTTCGAGGAAAACATAAAACGAGACAGATATATGACACAATACAAAATGTCAATCACAATGTTAAATCAAATGAACCAATGTCTTCTAAAGCACTAGAAGCAATACCTACATCCCACTCTGTCTCATTATCCATATCAAAGGCACATCACTCATTCTACAAAGCTTGTTAGCAAAAATAGGATCAAGACCTTCATATGCTAAAGACACAAAGAAAAACATTCAATTCTTACAAAGAATACAAGGTAATATATGTGGACCTATCTATCCTGAATGTGGACGATTTAGATATTTTATGGTTCTAGTTGATGCTTCAACGGGATGGTCACATGTCGCGTTATTATCCACAAGAAATGTTGCATTTGCAAATCTCTTAGCACAAATCATACGATTAAGGGCTTACCACCCTGATCACCCTATCAAGTCTATAAGGCTTGATAATGCTGGAGAATTTACATCAAAAGCATTTGATGAGTATTGCATGTCTCTCGAGATCGATGTAGAGCATCCTGTACCTCATGTACATACACAAAATGGTCTCGCAGAAGCCATCATTAAAAGGCTACAAATGGTGGCTAGAGCATTGGTTTTGTACAACAACATGCAAATATCAACATCGGGTTATGCAATATTACACGCAGCTTTACTTATTCATTTTAGACCCACTACTGACCAACCATTAACTACGTACCAGTTGTTAACTGGATATGAGCCTGACATTTCACACTTACGCATATTTGGTTGCGCAGTTTATGTGCCAATTGCACCCCCACAACGTACTAAAATGGGTCATCAAAGATGATTAGGTATTTATGTTGGATATGAATCTCCATCCATTATCCGTTACTTGGAACCTTTGACAGACGATCTTTTTACCGCTAGATTTGCGGATTGTCACTTAGACGGAATTAAATCCATCACTATTTTGGGACGGAATAATCCGTCACTACATAATTTTGACGGAAAATTCCGTCACTGAGAAAAATCAATGAATTTATAATTTTTTAAAAATTTGAAATCATGTAGTGACGGATTATTCCATCACAAAATAGTGACGGATTTAAATTCATCACTATTTTGTGACGGAATAATCCGTCACTACATAATTTTGACGGAAAATTCCGTCAAAAAGAAAAATCAATGAATTTATAATTTTTTTTAAATTTTAATTCATCTAGTGACGGATTATTCCGTCACTACATAATTTTGACAGAATTCTTGACGGAAAAGTTTCCGTCAACAATTTCCGTCACAAGTCCGTCACAAAATCTTTTCTGTCACTATTCCGTAACAAATTTTTGACAGAATATTTTCGTCACCTAAATCCGTCACTATCGGGCAGTTTTCTTGTAGTGAGTGCATATGAGTTGATGGAAAGATCTTCCACATACATTGATGATATATTTGCATATAACATTGCTCAAGAAATTATAGGGCACGATGATATCGAACCACGTTCTATTGTAGAATGTCAACAAAGAGTAGATTGGCCTAAATGGAAAGAAGCATTCCAGGCAGAACTTGATTCTCTAGCAAAAAGACAGGTATTTGGTCTGGTAGTGCTAACCCCACCAAATGTAAAGCCTGTAGGACATAAATGGATTTTTGTCAGAAAGCGTAATGAGAAAAATGAGGTCCTAAGATACAAAGCTCGTTTGTAGCGTAAGGTTTCTCACAATACCCTGGAATTGACTATGATGAGACATACTCTCTGGTAATGGACGTTATAACGTTCTGTTACTTAGTTAGCTTGGTAGTTTCCGAAGGATTGGAAATGCAACTTATGGAAGTGGTTGCAGTATATCTCTATGGGGATCTTAATTTAGAGATATATATGAAAGTGCCTGATGGCCTTCAATTGCCTAAGTCAAATGACTCTAAACCATGGATTGCGTTTGTAATTAAACTGAAACGCTCATTTTATGGATTAAAGCAATCCGGGTGGACGTGGTATACCCGTCTAAGTGACTACTTCATTGGGAAATGATATAAGAATGATGAACTATGCGAATGTGTATTTATAAAGAAAGCAAATTATAGATTTGCAATTATAGCGGTATATGTTGATGATATGAACATAATAGGTACTCTTAATGAAATAAGTGAAACCGTAAGCTATTTGAAAACCGAATTTGAGATAAAAGATCTTGGGAAAACTCGATTTTGTCTAGGTTTTGAACTAGAACATCGAGCTGGTGGAATACTTATTCACCAGGCTATATATGTCCAAAAGATGCTCAGGCGATTTAACATGGACAAAGTGTATCCTGTTAGCACTCCCATGATCGGTCGAAGTTTGGATTTAAAGAAAGATCCATTTCATCCAAAGGAAGATGACGAAGAGTTGTTAGGTGCCGAAATTCCATACCTAAGTGCAATAGGCACATTATTATATCTAGCTCAATACACTCAACCTGATATTGCTTTTTCAGTGAATTTATTAGCTAGATTTAGCTCAGGACCTACACAACATCATTGGAATGGTATCAAGAACATATTTCAATACTTAAAATGAACCTTTGATAAGGGCTTGTTCTTTCCTTATAAAGAGAAAAAGGGGACCACTGATGGTCTCATGCTCCTAAAACATAACGATGAGGGTAAAAGTACCATCCCTTACACCGAAACACCAAATAATGTTTTGGTTGGTTTTGCTGATGCTGGATACCTCTCTAATCAACATAAATGATGCTCTCAAACTGGTTATGTGTTTACCATAGGGAACACAACGATATCCTGGATTTCAACTAAACAAACTCTTGTAGCAACCTCCTCAAATCATTCAGAGATCATTGCGCTACATGAAGCAGTTCGCGAGTGTATATGGTTACGGTCTATCATCACACATAGTCGAAGGACAAGTGGTTTGAATTCTACTACTAAAGAGCCTACGTGTATTTATGAGGATAATGCAACATGTATCGAACACATGAAATTAGGTTACATCAAAGGTGATAATACAAAGGACATCTCACCGAAATTTTTCTATAACCAGCAACAACAAGTTTTCCTCAAGATTCAAGTTAATAAAGTGAACTCTGAAGAAAATGTGGCAGATTTATTTACAAAGTCATTGCCTAAGGCCGTTTTTTAGAAACATGTGAAGAGTATAGGGATGCGAAGACTTTGTGAACTCTCTTGATAGATGTATTTATCTTGGTAAGTGTGTTGACTTCAGGGGCAATCCTAATACTAGGTGTGTTGGTAACTTTTCAACGGTAAAAAGGTAATTTCCAAAATCTATAAATAGGGGCTCATAATTTTCAAAACTTATACGTTTTCAAAGTCAACGACCTGAGCGACGCTCACGACGCGAACACGTAAGTTCTCATTCTTTTCTTTTACTTAATGTTTTTATTTTCCGCCGTCGCCGGAGCGCCGCCGCCGCCGCCGCCGCTGGTGGTGGTGTGCATCGGGTCGGGTGTCGGGGTGCGCGTCGGGGTATGCGTTGGACCGGGGTGTGCGTCAGGTCAGATGTCGGGTGTGCGCGTCGGGAAGCACGTCAGGTCGGGAGCCGGGAGACGGGCGCGCGCCGGGGATCTAGCGCGCGCGGGCGATGGGGACCAGGTGGCTGAGGAAACTCGGCAGCTGCCGGGTGATGCGCGAGCCGTCGGGTTCATTTTCTGCTGACGTCGGGTGCTCACGTGCCCCGACGCACGTAATGCCGTATTTTCGATCCGTCGTATCGTTAACAAACGTTTTTCCACCGGAACCGTAAATGTGTAGGCTACTTGTTGGACTGAGCTTTGAGGTGTTGGGTTGTCAGACTTTCGGTTCTAGCTACTCACGTGGTAACCACCGAACAAGGTGGGGGTAACTTCTGAACCCTAATAACTCTATTTGTTTAATGTTTTCCATATTTGATATATGAACTGTTGAACTCTACGTGCTATGATTATTTGCTATGATTACTATGTACATGCATACAATATGAATATGATATATGTGGACGGAAGTCCAAAATCATGTTAAGATGGACTGGTGGCCCATAAAAGCACCATATGTTAAGATGGACTGGTGGCCCATAAAAGCACCATACGTTAGGGATGGACTGGTGGCCCGTAAAAAGCACTAACAGAACGGAGGTCCATGATCTCGTTCTGGGATGGACTGGTGGCCCGTAAAAAGCACCAACGGAACGGAGGTCTATGATCTCATTGTGGATGGACTGGTGGCCCGTAAAAAGCACCAATGGACTGGTGGCCCATAAAAACACCATATGTTAGATCAGTACTCTTAGAGTTATGTGTCCGTATTTTATGTGTAATGCATTATATGTGCTGTGTCTCATTGCTGAGCTATTATATATGTTGGATCTATGTATCTGCTTAATAATATTAAAAACTTGGTGATTAATTCCACGAGTGTATTCAACGCACTCACCCCCCACCTGTACTCACACTACAAGAGAAGAAGAGAATCTTGACGTGTAGAGAGAGGGGTGCCCTATCAGCCGAGTCCATCTTCCGGTTTTACCTTTTTAAAGATATGTTGCCCGATTGTAAAAGAAAACTGTTCTTCTTCTTTGTAAAGGATCCTGATGTTTTTCCGCTGCTATGTAAAATGGTTTTATTTCAGCTAGACGCCGAGGGTTTTGTATTTGTAAAATCGTCTCCCATCTCTTTCAAAGGATTTCGATTTTATTTCATGCACGTCTTTTTCCCCTTCTTTCTTCACGCCCGCAAGTAAAACTCTGATATTTTTGACTAAAAGATTTTGGGGTGTGATAGTGTTAAAGGAAAAACATATCAAGTGTGCCTTCATCAAATGTTAACTTACTAAGGGTATTTTGGGTATTTATTATTTTCATTTAACAATGTAAACCCTAGATGTATTTCCTATATAAAGGGATTTGTTGATGAAATAAAGTGCTGCCTTTTCTCATTCTTATTATTCTGCAACAAAAGAATCTTTTTCAATCTTATATATCAAAAAATCTTATATTTTTATATTTTTATGGCCAATTATTTTATGGAGACATTTTAAAAAAATATTTAAGAATTTAAATAGAACAGTTTCCTGTATGATTAATAACATAACTATTTTTTAAACAAAAACTAAAAAAAATAATCTTTTTCAATCGTATATATCAAAAAATCTTATCTATCTAATTTGTCTATATAAAAATATAGAGTGGAAATAATTCCATAACCATTTTTTAAACAAAAATCTAAAAAAAATAAAAAAGAATCTTTGTCAATCTTATATATCAAAAAATCTTATCTATCTAATCCATCTATATAAAAATATAGAGTGGAAAAATTGCTCTTGATTCTTTTTTATTTTTTGGGCAGCCAGTTATTTATGGATGATAATTATCAAGAAATATCTACATATTTAAGAATTTAAATAGAACGGTTTAATGTATGATTAAATAGGCACGATCAGTCACGATAAAACTGCTCTCACTTCTTTTTTATTTTTTGGCCAGGTAATTATTTTATGGAGATATTTTAAAAAAAACTAATAAAAGTCATTCCATAACTGTTTTTTGAACAAAAAAAAAAAAAAAAAAATTTTTTCAATCTTATCTATCTAATTCGTCTATATAAAAATACAAAGTGGAAAAACTGAATAGAGCGGAATTTAAATAGAACGGTTTCCTATATGATTAAATTACCAAATTACCCTTAACTCTTAATAGAATTACAATTTTGCCCAACTGACTTATGTTATTATATATATATATATAGATGGTGCAAGATGGTCTACAACAGATATGGGATGTCATTGAGAATGCTCGTGAAAGTGTCAAATATCTTAAAATGTCACCATCTCAACTTCATAGGTTCACTGAGATAGTAAAACAACTACAAATTCCTACCTCAAAAGGTTTAATCCTTGATGTGCCAACTCCATGGAATTCAACTTGTTGACATCAGATTTTGTAGAGTACAAAATCCTAGCCAAACACCCAAAATATCGATCCGGCTCAAATAAATCAAACCGAATAAAAAGTATAAAAATCGAGTAGAAATAAGAAAAAGACTGTGCACGATGCCTACTCGAGCAAATTTGTTCAGCTTGTTTTAGCCGGTCAGTTTTGGCCAGCCAGAACGTTTCTTATATAAAATTGAGAGAAAAGAGCTCTCTAATTGCTTGAATACAATCATCTCGGACCTAGAATTCGATCCCTTTGAATGATAACTGAGGCCCTATTTGTGGCGCCCCATATCCCTTTCAATTGGAAATAAGTCAACACTCTTTACTTAATTAGGAACAAAAGAAATCATAATTACTTTTTAATATACATCGGAAGGCTTATATGAAAACACGAGAGCTATATTTTTGTTTACAAATATAACATATATATATCAAACTATAAACCAAGTCTAATCGTGCTTCACCCACATTTCTAGGTAAAATGTTTGAACCAAAAACCTATATAAATTGACACTACAAAACATAAATAAATATATATATATATATATATCAGGATATAATTCTAGGCCCTTACTTTATCATACTATACATATTTAAACAACATATTGTTCTCAAAATGAAACATTATTCTAGTACAACAACTTTATAGGGACAGCGAGAAGTCAGCCCAGCTACACGTCCACATCATCGTCTGCCGAGCCTGAAAAATATAAAAAGTAACATCATGAGATACCTCCGGAGAGGGATCCAAATGGGATAACTTTACCATCTAATACATTGAAGCAATTAAATCATTAAGAAAGTACTACATGTCCTTCGGGTACACTCGCCCTGGACCATACTATAACATAAAGGAATGTGGGAGTCGCTCGCCCACTAAACCTTGCTTTCATAGACTAGGCACTCTTGCCCTTATGATCGTCATCTAGTATGGAAGTTACATACTGGTTATAGCTACGAACTTCAGCTGTAGATTTTCATACATAACTTATCAATTCAATTATCATCATATAGTAGAGAGTAGAAGTTACCCACTTGTAACCAAATTGATTTGACTTCACAAGGATATATATAATCTACCGACTGTCTCGAACTACACTCAACATATATAATTTTTTAGTCTATTTAACTCATATATGGAAACACAAATATGATCATATCATAGATAAATTATTTAAGTCAAAAGGCATATAAATCAAAGCAGGCTTATGATATGTTTTTTAGTCACTTATATTAGCAATTTTAGACATAAAATGACACGTAGAGTTACAATAATTTTAATAATTCATATATAATTCCTAAAATCAAAAAATTATTCATATAATCACATACCTTCTTTTAGTATAACATACTGAAAATTCATCAAATTTTAACTACTTGTACAAAGAATTAAAAATCACACATTTAACTAGTTTTTCACTTCAATTTCAGCTGAAAAACAACCTTCAATGAAAAGTTCACCATACCTTATAGGATTGATGAAAACATTTCATAATTTTACAGAATTCAGAAAACATGTTGAAGTATAACATATAAATATTTCAAGTAGAAATAAGGTACATAAAATTAGTTATATATTTTACAAGTTGGATAAAAACAGTGCATAACATAGGCTGAAAACAGGATTACTTGCAAAATTTATTATAAATTTATTTGTGCTCCAAAATTCACAAGGTAAATTTTATCATGTTAATAAGAGTCAGTATTACAACATAGTAAACTATGGCTTATAAATATGATTCAAATAAATAGTTATGAATTTTAGAACTAGACTAAGAACAGGACATGGTCTATGCAGAAAACATGGTACGTTGTAAAATTCGGCAAAAATCATACATGACTCCAAAAAATGCATACTAAATTTCTGCATGTACCTACGAACTGGTTCTAAAACATAATAAAAGATTATACATAAAATCGAAGGATAAAATTCAAGAAAATTGTATGATTCATACCTAAAAACAGAATGAATTTGTCACATAATAGGGTCATGCTTGAAAATTCATAGAAAATTGAGACTAACTCCAAAAATTCTGGAATTTTACAGATATACTCTTAACTTCATATATTTCATCTTCATAAAAGAATTTAGTCTAAATCAATTTCTACATTATTTGAACAATTCCAAAACAGATGAACATAGCATAAACTTGAATTGTGGCATAGCAAGTTATTTTGTTTCATTCAAAAAATTTATAAACAACTTATTCTCAACCCTAATTCCAAAGAACATCTTTGGACTTCATAATCTATGCTGAAAGAAAGAAAATATCAGAATCTAAGAAAAAAATAAGAAGGCTTTAGCTAAAAACTTACCAAAATAGAGATGTGAAAGATGGAGATGGTGAATTTGTGTGTGTTATGCCCTTTCCTTCTTTCTTTTCCTTGCTTCTCTTTTCTTTTCTATCTTACTCTTCCCTTTCCCTTTTCACACTTAAACCAATTAGTAGATTATGTGGCATGTTTTGGGGAGAAAGAGAGAGATGGGGACGTGTGGCAAAGAGTGAAAGATGGCTAACCAATTAGCTTAATTAAGATTATCACTTAATTAATTAATTCTTATGCTTAATTAATTAATTCTTATGCTTAATTAATTAATCAGCAACATACATATATATATATATATATCACTACACCTTAGTTAATTAATTAGGGTGTTATAATTTTACTTGTGTGATGAAAAGATATTTCGATACACAATGAATTAGGAACGCATGTTTAAGAAAAATATGTTATCACATAAAATCGCATATAAAAATCATGTATAAAAATTTATTAAACATGAACATTCATAACACAATGAGTATGTCTAGCATCTAAACCTAATGTCATTTTAAAACCTATCTAGTATCTTATCTTTTTACTTCCGTTTATATGTGTCGAGTGGAGATCGAGCTCGGCTTCCTCCATGAGTTATTCTGCAAAAACCCTTAAAATCTCGAAAGAGATATTAGATCATAAAAAATCATTAACACCATCAAACACAACATAATTCGTAAATCATAATTTTAAGCAATATAAGAACACACACTTAAATCATATGTAATTGAATGCTAAAAGAAATTTTATAAAAAATATGCAATGCAATTTTTCTTGAAAATGGGGTGTTACACTATTTATATACTACATGTAATGATATGAAACTTGGTAATTAAGACTTAAATCCCCTAATTTTAGGGTCTAGATAAGGAAAAATCTGGTAAAAATCTATCTAAATCGGATATGATTCAATTCTAATTTGTTTCTTTTCTTGAAGACTCTATCCTGAAATAAATTCAGTCTTTCTTGCTCTTCTTGTGATGATGGCCTCGATTTCTGGCCTTCTACTTGATTTTCCAGAAATGCCTTGAGTAATAAAACTTTTGGACCACACCGACTACAGTACCTAAATTTGGATCAATCACAAGCCCATCCTAGCAGCCGAAGTGGGCAAGCTTAGGACAAGGCTCGGTCCTGGTCGGTTTGGGCCGGGTCGGTCCTACTCTGGCCTTTTGGCCGGTTTTGGTCTTCCAGCCGGTTCGGTCTCTAATCGGGCCAGTACTGGTCTCCACCTGGGCCGGTTCTTGCCTTCTGGACTTCTTGGTCGGTTCTGGTCTCCACCTGAGCCGGACCCTAGGCCGGGTCGGTTTGGCGGGGGCCCAATATTAGCTCCTCAGGCTGTGGCTAGAAATCATTCTGGTCGGGATCTAACTCAATCAGCCTCTTACAAACCGACTTCATCCCAAGTGATGACTTGTCCTCGCATTGGTTGGATTGGATGACACGTGGCGTCATCTGGCCCATATGATGCATACGTGGCAAAGTCCTGGTGCTCGGAAGTTTGATGAGACATTTAGTCTTCTTATAAATAGGTGATATGCTACTGGTACTTCTCGTTCTTACTTACTTGCTACTTCTGATATTCTGATAACTTAATATTTATTTTCCTCATAAAGACCCCGGTGTCGAAGATTCTGATCGGCGACACTTTCTCCCAAAAGATTCATTTTCAAAATAGTTGCACTTGGGAAGAACATACGACATTTAAAGCTTTAATCACCAAGGAGAGACTTGCTTGGGCCGGCCTTATCTATCCATTCATTTCAACATCCCACGATCTTTGTGGTAAGTATTTGCCTTTCTGGTCCTGCTAATTGTACTTCATATTTTTATTTTCGTTTGTGCTTGAGCTAGGCTCGCTTAGGCGCTGGGCTCGGGCAGGTCGGTTCTGATCGGGTTGGATCGCGATGGCTCGAGGCCTATTCAGGTAGGTCCAAGCTGGGTCAGACCTTGGTGGCTCGGAACTTGCCCGGAACAGTCCTAGACGGGTCGGGTCCCATGGGGACCGTTACTGAGGTCCCAGCTCGACTCGATTCTGCCTCTCACCCTAGGTTGGGGGTTGCCGAGTTTGAACTCTTTTTTGTTTTCCTGTTCGACCTTTTAGGCCTTTTATACAAGGACCCGACCTCCAAACCGGTTTTTGGTTATGAACAAACATATTTCTGTTCTTCCTTTTTATTTTTTTTGTGCTCGCCACTTATTTAACTTGTGTCAATTTTAGATTGTCTCTACTTGTACTAATTTTGGTTAGGGTCCTCTTGGTTCGGCCTGGCGCTCCAGCACCGTTGCTCTTCTGGTTGGCGGCTAGCGGGACCAGCACGGTTCTCCAACTCGGTACGGCCGTTGCCCGGCCTGACTCAGCCTGGTGCCTAATCGGGAGATCATGGCCGACTTGGCTCGGGTCGGTTTCTGATTCGGCCTGGTGCCTAGCCGGCTCGGTTCGGGTCAGGTCTCAGGTCTAATCGGTGCGCGCGGGTCTGCTCGGCACCCAGCATGTGTGTGCGAGTTCTACTCGGCGCCCGGTGTGCGCGCGCATGGGTCAGCTTGGCACCTAACACGACGCCGGGTTGGTGCCTCGGATGCTCCCGGTACGGCGCCAGGTCTGTTTCTGGGCGGCACCTGTTACGTTACCGGGTCGGTGCCTTGGCGGCTTCCGGCACAACGCTGGGTCCATTTCTGGGTAGCACCCAGCATGGTGCCGGGTTGGTTTCTGCTGGCCCCCGGCACGACGTCGGGTCCGTTTCTGGACGGCTCCCGTACCAGTACCGGGTTGGTTTCTACGCGGCACCCGGCACGGCGCCGAGTCTATTTCTAGGTGGCATCTGGCATGGTGTCGGATCGGTTTCTACTCGGCACCTGGCACGGCGTCGGGTACGTTTTTGGAAAGCACCCAGCATGGCACCAGATACGTTTCTGCTCGGATCCCGGTACGGTGCCGGGTCTATTTCTGGACGGCTCTCAGCACAACGCCGGGTCCATTTCTGCTCAGCACCTGGCACGACGCTGTGTCCTTGATTCAGATTTCAGAGCTTGAATGAGTTGGGATGGGAGGAGCCCCTAGTCAAATCCCAAGCTGAAATGAGTTGGGATGTGTCGGAGCCCATGGTCAAATCCCGAACTCAAATGAGCTGGGATGGGCTGGGGCTCTTTGTCAGATCCCGGGCTTAAATGAGCTGGGATGGGGCCAGAGCCCTTGGTCAGATCCACAAGCTCAAATGAGCTGGGATGGGGCCGGAGCCCTTGGTCAGATCCACAAACTCGGATGAGCTGGGACGGGGCCGGAGCCCTTAGTCAGTAGGACCGAAACCCTTTCTTTAGTCGGCTCGGTGAATGAGCTTGACGTGCTAGGGAGAAATGTCCTTGGTTTTTTCATTGGCTTGGTAATTGAGCACATCTTGGGGAGCAAGTCTTTTGATCTTGTATCTGGTCGAATCAGTTGATGAGCTCGACATATACTCTCTGGTCGGCTTAGCAAACGAGCTCAACATCTCGGGAAGTGATTCCATTGTTGCAGTCTCTGGTCGGCCTTGGAGACCAAGTGGGACATTCTAGTCTTCACCATCGTTTGTTGTATTAATAGTCATTGAGCTATGTTTTGTTAGCCCCCATTCTTCTAGCGCTAAAATGTTGACGTCAAATTTTGTAGAGCACAAAATCCTAGCCAAACACCCAAAATATCAATTCGGCTCAAATAAATCGAACCGAATAAAAAGTATAAAAATCGAGTAGAAATAAGAAAATGACTATGCCCGGTGCCTACTCGGGCAAATTTATTTGGACCACACTGACTACAACACCTAATTTTGGATCAATCACGAGCCCACCCTAGCATCCGAAGAGGGCTAGCCTAGGACTAGGCTTGGCCCTGGTTGGCTCGGGTCAGGTCGATCCTGTTCTGGCCTTCTGGCCGGTTCCGTCTCCAATCGGGCCAGTTCTAGCTTTCTAGCCTTCTGGTCGGTTCTGGTCTCCACCTAGGCCGCTTCTGGCCTTCTTGGTTGGTTCTGGTCTCCACCTGAGTCGGACCCTAGATTGGGCCTGTTTGGCGGGGGCCCAACACAACTTATGCAATGTTGGAATCTGTTTTGGTGTTTAAGAATGCTTTTCCTAGATACAAAGAAAGGGATCCACATTATCAATGGTTGTCATCTTCAGAATATTGGGATAAAGCACTTAACGTATGTAAATTTCTGGAAGCTTTTATTGATACCACATATACATATTCTGGGGTAAATTATTCAACCTTGAATTTGTTTTTGCCTGAAGTTTGGAAAATAGATAAAATTTTAAATGAAAAGTGAGTTGATGATAATAAGGATTTTGAGAACAAATTGGCTTTGCGAATGAGGGAAAAGTTTGATAAGTATTGCGGGGATTGAACATGGGCAGACTTACATATGGTCAGTGTTGACCCAAAATTTATATATATATATATATATATATAGCCCAACACTTTGGTTTCATTAAATGCAAGCCTAGCCCATTTATTTAAGTTTTTAAAGCCACATTTATATTAAATACAAGTTCATTATAAATTTGTGCAGCCACATTTATTATAAATACAAGCCCATCAACTAATTTCTTTATCAAATACGCAGCCAAAAGTTTGTGCAGCCAAATTGACATTTCCTTGCTTTTTTATTTTTTTTCTTTTATCTTTCCTAAATATAAATACAAATATTGAAGGATAAAGAGACAACTCAAGAAGAATTTTCACCAACAACAAAGATCAACTCTTTTGAAATTTAGATGTGGATCTCTTGAAATCTTTCACCACATTTTTCAAGGTAATGGTTTTTTTAATTCATTTAGTATGTTTATGAGATATGTATGAAAAAAGTATTAATATTTGATCTTTATACTCTCTTTTTCCTCATAAATATTAATGGGCTCTAATATTTTAATCTACACTAAGATGGGAGATGATTTACTTGAAGATTCTCTAATGTTTTATATTGAGAGAGATTTTGGTAAAAAATATAGATATACTCATTTATTGATGAATTTTATGTTTTGAAGTCTTGTAGGGCACAACTGATGTAAAGTTTGAAATATTTTTTATGTATAAATTTTAATGTGCCGAAGCGTTTACTTTTCAGCCCACCCCACTATAAAATCCTGGATCCGCCCTTGGGATTGAAGTTTTTTTATGGCTATGGGTGTTGTTCTTGATCCTAGATACAAGATGAAATTGATTGAATTTTGCTACTCCAAAATATACCTTCTAAAACCATTGAGGAGATTGAGTTGGTGTGTTTTTTCTTACATGAGCTCTATGTAGAATATCTTTCTAATCATACTTCTGAAAATGTGAGATCAAATGAAAAATAAAAAATGGTCAGTTCATCAGCTGAAAATCTTGGTGTTGCAAGAGTAAAAGCTAAAACAAAATGTAGGATCAAATTTGATTTGTAGGCACAAGATATAGTTCCTAACAAATCTGAGTTGGACATATACCTGGAAGAAGGTCTTTTTATATGCAAAGAAGAATTAGATGCTGATATTAGTGCATTACATTGGTGGAAAGCAAACACTTTGAAGTTTCAGACTCTATCCAACATGGCATGAGATTTGTTATCCATTCCTATAACAACTTTGGATTCAAAATATACCTTTAGCGCCGGTGGAAGAGTTCTCGATCAATATCGAAGTTCTTTGAAACCTGAGACTGTTCAAGCATTAATTTGTACTGGAGATTGGTTGCGCTCTGAATGGGAAATTACAAAATCTGTTGAGGTATATTTTTAAATACAACGATATTCTCAAAACTTGAATTTGATTTAACAATATTTAATTTTTATTTATAATTATATATGCAGTTTGAAGACGACGACATACAACAAGTTGATTTGAACGAAGTTGCATAAGACAATGTCGAAGCGACTTTGATCCACTAAGTTATAGAAAATATTACCGAGATACTAATATACTACTATTGAGATCATTTGGATTTAAAAGTAGAAGACTTGGTATTTTATTTTATGTTTATGGTTATTTAGTATGAATCTTGGATTTGATTTGATGGTTGTTACTTCAAAGTTGATAAACATGGCTCTAGGTTTATCTTTGAAATATTCATTTCATTTATTGTTTCTTTTTTCCAGAATGTGGATTGTGTTTCATTGTTTATATGTTTGGTAACAACGTAATCTCGTCGAAGGTTGGATTCCTGTTCTTTGGCAAGATTTGATGCCTAAACATCTCCATGTCCCATGACATATTCACTTTTTCAGGTTTTTGATCCAACATGACAGATACTTCGGCAATGACCTTATCTCGATCGAAGCAGGGAACATCTTGAGGTGGAAATGAAATTAAATTTGAATCCACTGTCTTAGCAAGCTCAGGTTTCTCCACTCCAATTTTTCCTAGCCTTGACATCCAGTCTGCCTTTTCCATTCTCCACTTTTCTTCGGCTTCTTTCAGTTCTCTCCATCTATTTTCATCTAGCCTTCTCCCTGCAGCAATACCCATATAAGGTCTAATATTAGAATTCTGACTTGTTTGTTGCGGTCTCTGTTTGCTTTACTGCCTGGAACTCCTCTATCGAGTCGTTGCAGCTAAAATGATAGCTCCTTCTTAAGCTGCTTACTGCTTGAGGAACAGTATCCCAGCACCTGCACCTCTTTTACCTTCATCATTTTTCCTCTTCTTAGATTGGATGTTCTGACCATGTCCTAAATCAGACCGTTTGCGTTTCCTGTTGATGACCAAAGGAAGTTCATCATCATCATCCTCCTCATCCAACTCATTCACTGTTTCCTCCACTGCAGCATCAAACTCCTCATCTGTTTTCTTCTTACTTCCCTCTTTTTTGACATCATCAACCAGGGCAACACTCGGAGTAGCTGAGTCAGTGGGTACATGTTAAGGAAAAGCTCGATGTAGAATAGCTCGTATCTCGCCAACAAATAGCTCCAAGTTAGAAATCTTGTCATTTGTGCTTTGAACAACACGAGCTTGTGTTGTGGCGTTTTCTTGCAGAGAGTTGAACACCAGATTCTGTGTAGTTCGACTGGTTCTTATCTCATCAACTGATATGGTCAGAGGTTCAAGGGTGTTCTTGATATCATCAATTGATCTATCCCTTACCTCAGATGCGGCTTGTTGTGCATGCTCAACCTTCTTTCGCTCATAGTACTGAACGTTCCACTCATTATTCATCCTGCACTGAATCCTGGAAGGAAATCCAGACAACTCCTTCCTCAAGTCTTCCATTGATGGTGAGTGTACCTTTTCACTTATATGAATGCCAGTTGCTATATTCATCTTATAAGTTTGCATGGCTCGAACAAAACCTTGAATAACATCCATAAACCCATGAAGGGATTGTTCCTAGAGTCAAAAAGAGTCTCAACTCTAGCTATACTTGGTTCTACATCCTCTTGAGTGTAGAGAACCATAGCCTGACTCTAATCTTCTTGTTGTTTAGCTTCCTCTTCAGCTTCCTGTTGGTATCTCCTCGACCGAGCCTCATCAGATTCTTTAATCTTGTATGTTGATTTGTATGGAGAATCACCTTCTGGATCATCATCATTATCACTTGATAAGTCACCTCCATCATCAGGATTTGGTTCAAGAGCAGCAACAAGAACTCATTTACCTCCTTGAGGCACTACCTCTATCTTAGCATTCCCTTCTTTATCCTCCGCCAGCACTGTCTCAACAGTAACTGCACCCGAGGTCTTCTCAGGAGAAGCTGTCTCAACAACATTCTCATCAACAACAACTACAACAGGTTCAGCATCTGTCCTTGCTTCAGCAACTCTGGTGGCAGCATCCAGAAGATCAAGATTTTGAGCATTCAGATAGGTTTGCTCAATCAAGTGTTTGTGCTGCGTCTGATTCGATATCTTCAATGGACCTCTCAACATTGATCAGCGTTTCAATTTCTTTGAGAGCACTCGGTCTCATTGAGACTCTCTGCTTTTTTGCTTTCTTTCAAGATTTTCTTATGTGTTTTCCCTTGCTCTTCTTTGCAAGCATCTTCGTCTTCCTCCTTATCTTTCTCGTTTCCAGAAGAGCGAGGTGTTTTAATTCAGGTACTGGTTCAGGGGCCAGAACCTCATCTTATTTCTTAACAACATCCTGTTCAGTAACTTGTTCTGCAATCTAATCAACATTCTGAGCTTCCTGATCAGCAACCTATTCAGTATTAGCATTATTGGCTTCAGGATCCTGAATTTCAGCTTCCTGATCTATATCAAATCTCTGATCAGGGATAGGATATGTTGGGACTAACATATCTGAGTTAGAATCTCCCAGAGCAGCATCCTTAATTGCTTTTTGGCAACTATCACTATTTTCATCATCAAATCTCCCTGAGCAACTTGTACTTGCTCGGGAACAGTATTCTCAAGACCTCGTGCTTGCTCATCTCCAACCATATTGAGATTCTTCAGTGGGTTCTTCTTCACTAGAGCTCTCTTGAGATCCTTCTTCATCGGCTTTCTGGCAGGCTTATCATTATCATCATCCTCATCGCCAGAAGAACTCGAGTCAGCAGCTCCTCGTGCAGTATCACTATTGCGATGTGTTGCATCATCTGAGTCTCTTTCTGCAATCTTACGTTTTGCAGCAACCTTCTTCTTTGGTTGCTGAGTCTTCTCCTCAGTCTTCTTCTTTGTGAACCCCTTCTTCACACCTAGGTACCAGCCAGGTGCGATTGGCACAGGTTCTACTACTGAGATGCCCTTATTACAGATAATGGAGGTGATGGTAATCCCAAAATTCCTCATTATTATCTTCTTGGAGGCATCTTCCTAAATCCTCCGAAGAATGAATTGTGCCCAGTTAATTGTTTCATCTTTAACAATCGCAGTCATTAACTGAATCTGAAGATTGGTATACTTGTCAAAGCTTCCACATCTGCCTTCAATGGTGTAGGCATATATGTCATGAAGAAACTCGTACTCAGGCTTGAGTTTCTTCTTCTAAAAAATCTTCGTTAAACGCTACTTGACGGAATCCTATTTGAATAGGTTCCAGCTTTCCTCTAAGTAACCTGAACCATAGTTTTCCAGGTCTGAGAACTTCATACCTTCGTTGGAGATGTCGAAGGTGGCAACAATGTTACTAGATGTCAACGTGTATTCCTATCATTCATCAGGGTCCATCTTGAAGATGATCGTTTCTGAGTCCTTGGATAACTAGGTGTCACGCCCCGTTTTCTTTTCATAAAATATCAGAGTTTTCTCTTTGGGCGTGAAGAAAGAAGGGGAAAAAGACGTGCATAAAATAAAATAGAAACCTTTGAAACAGTTTAAAGATACGATTTTACATATACAAATCCTCGGCGTCTAGCCGAATTAAAACATTTTACAAAAAGCAGCGGAAATACATCAGGATCCTTAACAAAGAAGATGAGCTGTTTAATTTTACAATCATGTAATAATATAAAACATTGTTTGGAAAAGTTTATACGACAACAACTTAAAAACACAAGTTCAGAAACAGCACCGCCTCTCTCCATCTAGGGTTCAACATGCTCACCAGCTCCTGTAGTGTGAGTACAGAATGAGAGGGTGAGTGCGTTGAATACACTCGTGGGGATAAAGTCCGCATCTTATAACATGCAACAGTTATATCGTACAGGAAAGTAACATTCAATCACAACATGTAAAATGCATAGCAGATATTAGAAATAGTAAGAAGGATAGGTGCGGGATCAACCCGTCTTACCCTATAAAACGGTCTCAATACCACTGGTGCATTTCATGAGGACCACCAAACCTCAATAAAGTAGTAGAAATGAGGGAGACGGCTTTTTTCAGTCCATTGGACTCTCCGAACATGCAATGTGAACCGAAGTTCTTTCACAGTATATAGTATGGCACAGCACATATATTCACAGCATTTAGTATTCCTCAATCATGCTTCATAAATAGGGAAAGCTGTAAACAGATAAAGAGTTAGAAATTACCCACACCTTGTTCGGTGGTTACCACGTGAGTAGCTAGAACCGAAAGTCTGATAACCCAACACCTCAAAGCTTAGTCCAACAAGTAGCCTACACATGTTTACGATATATCTTAGTTCCTAAATATATTTAATTAAAGATTAGACGATATCGAAGAAGATTCGATCGATCGAGACGAGACGGATTAGTAGATCTAAAGATTGGAGTCGAAGAAACGAAGGTGAAAGAATCAGTTCAGCCTTTGATATGATAAAGGAAGTAATGTGGATCGCAACGGAAAAAGAATGAGCTCGATCGGAATTGAAACGAGCTCGAAATGAGTATTTTAGGTTTAGGGGTAATATGGTAATTTTGGTCAAGGGTTGACTTTGACCGGGCCCACGACCCTCGGTCAACGACATCTCGTTGGCGACAACTCGATGTTGACGTACGGCGGAAAAAACGGGATTCGGATCGAAAACACGGCATTGCTTGTGCGTGTGCGCGCGCGGCACCCGACGTCTCGGCAGCTGCCGAGTTTTCTCGGCAGCATGGGCGCGTGTCTCGGCGGCTGCCAAGTTTTCTCGGCAGCGGGTCAGCTTCTCTCGGCAGCCTCACGCACCAGCGTGCGCCCGTCTCGGCAGGACTCGGCGGCTGCCGAGTTTTCTTGGCAGCGGGCGCGCACCACTCGGTGGTTGGCCGAGTTTTCTCGGCAGCCTCGGCCAGCTCGTGCCCAGGTCACCCGGCGTCGCCCCTGCTCGCCAACCCACTTTCCGGCACCACCTGCTGCGGCGGCGCCACTCAGCTCCGGCCACCACCTGGTCCGCCGGCAAGCCTGCACCGCCGGCTAACTCCTCCGGCCACCCCTCGTCGGATTCAGGCCGTGAATAGTGCTTGAAACCTCGCCGCAAAACTCTTCGATACCCAGATTTTTGAAACCCAACCCCAACTCCAAAACTCCGGCCGGCGACCACTCCCAAACCCTCCGCCGGCGACCTCCTGTTGTCGGCCACCTTTCCTAACCCAACCCCAAACCCTCAGCAACCATAAACACAACCAACATGCTAAACACACACACCCGCTTGCAAAACCCAACCAACACCACCCATGGCCGGCGACTATCCCCCACCACCTGGAACACAGGCCGGCGACTTCCAATCGCCGGCAATCTCCCAGCAGCCGCGCATACACACATACAGCCATACACACACACGCATAAACACACACACACACACACTGCACAAGCTTGGCCGGCGGCCACCAGCCGCCGGCTGCCTCCTCCTCCACCTCGCCGGCGACCTCCCGTCGCCGGCCGTTCCTTCCCCATGGCGACGCCCTCCGGCGTCGCCTCCAACAGCATGCAACACACCCACACACTAACATATATATATATATATATATACACTGTCCTTCTCCGGCGCCACCACCCACGACGGCGCCGGCCCTCCAGCGTCGGCCCCTTATGTAGGGCCCCGGATCAAAATAAACATAATTGAATAATTAAGTATGTGAACCCTAACTTAATAATTATGTGCATGTATGTTGACTGTTCAATTTAATACGTGCGTTTCAGATAAGTGTTTACTGCACGTTTTTGGAAATTCTATAAATAGGGACTCAGTCGATTCATTGTTCACCGATTTCTCGAACGAGCCAAAAACGAGTAAGTTATCTCTCCTCCCTCCTCTCTCTCTCCTTTCTGTTTTCTGGTCGGCGCCGCCGCCGCCGGCCGGTCACCGGAAAATTTCAACATTGTCGGAATCGGACGATTTTCGCACACGACGTTCGTCTCGACGAGATGAGTCTAGGACAACTTCCGGAATTCAATTCCGACTTACGGTTCGCCAGAAAACGGTGAAAAACAGCCTTGAAACCCTAACCTTGCCACCTCTCTCTCCTCTGTTTTCTCTCTCTCTCATCCTCTTCTCACCAGAGCAGTCGCCGGAGACATGGCTGGTGGTGTGGTGGAGATGCCGGAGGGCCGGCGCCGCCGTGGGTGGCGGCGCCGGAGTTGTACAGTGCGTGTATATATGGATTGTGCATGTGTGTGTGTTGTTTGGTACGATAGTGTGTGTGTGCCTGTTGCTTGCTGTTGGGGCGGCCCATGGTGGCGCCGCCGTGTATGATCGGTGGGCCGGCGACGGGAGGTCAGGTGGTGGTGGCCGGAGGCAGGTGGCCGCCGGTGAGACAGTGGGTGTGTGTGTATGTATATTCGTGTGTTTGTGTGTGTATAGGATTGGGAGCATATGTATGGTTAAGGGTGTTGGGCTGGCCGGGAAAGGTTGCCGGCGACGAGGGGTCGCCGGTGGAGATGAAGGGAGTGGTCGCAGGCGACGGGAAGTCGCCGGCCGGAGTTTTGGTTGGAGTTGGAATTTCTGGAAAATTAGTGTATCGAAGGGTTTTGCGGCGTATTTTTGAGGCACTATTCATGCCAGAATCCGGCGAGGGATGGCCGGAGGTGGTAGACGGCGGTGCAAGGTATCCAGCGAGGTAAGTGGCGGCGGAAGGGGGCGTCGTTGCCGCTCTGGGTGGCGCCGGGAAGTGGCCTGGTCAAGCAGGCCACCGTCGGAAAGCTGGGCGACGGGCTGTATTTGCAGGTGTTTTGGCAGAGTTATACGGCGCCGTAGTGGCCGCCGTTGGCCGGAGTTAGTAGCCTGAAGTGTGGGGAATCCCAGGGTGTGGCCGGCGACCGGTGGTTCGCCGGCCGGCGGTGGCTGGAAGGTCGTTTAGGCGGCGAGTCTGCGCAGGCGAGCGGGGCGCGGGTGGCATGCGCTGGGCGGGCACGCCGGGTGGTCGCTGGGTGCGCTGGGCGTGCGGCGCCGGGAGACGGGTGCACTGCGCACGTGACGCCGTGTTTCCAATACGAATCCCGTTTCTTTCCATCGTTCGTTAACAACGAGTCGTCGTTGACGAGATGTCGTTGACCAAGGGTTGTGGGCCCGGTCGAAGTCAACCCTTTGACCAAAAAAAAAATTACCATTTTACCCCTAAACTTAAAATGCTCCGTTCGAGCTCGTTTCAACTCCGATCGAGCTCATTCTTTTTCCGTCGTGACCCAAATTCAATCCTCTATCATCGAAGACTTTGAAACTGATCTGTCCCTCTCATTTCTTTAGCCCCAATCTTTAGATCTCTCGATCCGTCGCGTTGTTAACGATCGTACTTTCGTCGGGAACGTTTACAGCTTTAATTATACTGTATTTAAGATCTAAGAAACACCATAAATGTGTAGGATACTTGTTGGACTAAGCTTTGAGGAGTTGGGTTATCAGACTTACTGTTCTAGCTACTCACGCGGTAACCACTATACGAGGTGGGGGTAATTTCTATCTCTTTATCTGTTTACAGCTTTCCCTCTTTAATGCATGACTGGCGGAATACTAAATGTTGTGATTATATTCTATGTTTATATGTCATGTTATACTGTGAAAGGACGTGGGTCCACATACATTCTTTTGTAGGGTCGGGTGATTCTCGTACCTGAGATAAGTAGGGTCGGGTGATTCCCGTACCTGAGATATGTAGGGTCGGGTGATTTCCGTACCTGAGATGAGTAGGGTCGGGTGATTCCCGTACCTGAGATTCGTAGGGGTAAGTCGGGGAATACCCGCACCTGAGTTTGGGTTATGAATTACGTGTTGTGCATTTTACGTGTTGTGACTAAGTGTCGATTTGGTATATTCTGTTTCATTTATCCATCAAATGTTATAAGAGGTGGATTTCATCAAATTTTATTTCGGCTTAACGTAAGGGATTTGTATTTTGTAAAATCGTCTCCTTTCTATTTTCAAATGTTTCTATTTTATTTCATGTACGTCTTTTTCCCCTTCTTTCTTCACGCCCAAAGAAAAAACTCTGATATTTTGACCGAAAGATTTTGGGGCATGACAGATGGTATCAGAGCCTAGTTCTACCCTTTGTAGGACTTTGCTCGAGCTGGTTTGATAAAGAGAAAATGAGAAAAACAAACGTGTTTTAAATATGAAAATCTTTTCGAAAGAAAATGGATAAGCACCATCCTCTCTCCATAGGTGTCTCTCCTTGATCATAAGACTTGAGAATAAGAGTGTCTACTTGTTATGTGTTATTTGGTCTGCAAGGCATAAACTGACAAGGTTTGGATGAGTGTTTATCTGCTTTGTGTTTCTTATTTATCTGATATAAACTGTTTGGGTTTGGCGGAGTACCAAGGATTATGTATCACGACAAAATGATCTTTTGAAAACCTCTTGATGTCACCACAATCAACATACTGCTCTGAGTCACCGCCACAAAGCCGCTGACTGCAGCAGCGTGAGCTCGTGTGCGAGTATGGCCGTTCGCAGAAGTTGATATTGTGTGACTGATAGTTGAAACTACCATTAGACCTTGTTTACAACAAGACGAGCCAATTGGTGGGTTTTTTCTCACTTGTAGTCGTGATGCATACATTTGGTTTTGATACTTGAGGTCTATGAAGACCATGTGGGGATGTTGATGACATGTTCCATGATTTATTCTTGTGGATAGTGTATACAGGCTGGATATACGCTATCCTACATAACAGAGAATCTAATGGGATTATAAATGATTTATAGAATAAAGTTTGTTGGTGTCATGTTAACTGTTGTTTGGTTATCTGTTGTTATTGGCTGATGTTATATATATTGTTGAGTTGCGTGGAGTAGATTATAAGGGTTAGTTTTCGTGTGTAATCCTTAGAACGATAAGTCACAAGGTCGACCGCATAGAGGTCAACCAGCAATGGAGAATCTACCAGAAAACAATGTGGATGTCACGATGAGAAACATGGTGTCCGTGCTAGGGGGCTTGGCTCGACATTTTGAGACATCACAAACTACATCGCCGTCGACGTCGAGGAACGATGGGGACTCAACCATTGAGCAATTCCGACGTTTTGATCCACCGACCTTCGATGGAATGGGAGAACCGATCAAAGTGGATGAGTGGCTAAGGTTGTTGGAACGATTCTTTGTGCTTTTGGCATGCACAGAAGAGCAGAAGATCTCCTGTGCTGTGTTACAACTCACTGAAGGAGCCAGCCACTGGTGGAAGAACTACGAAAGGACTGTGGCACCGGAACATAGGAGAGCAATGTCTTGGGGAGTTTTTAAAGAGGTGATTAGACAGGATTACCTGCCTCAGTCATACCGTGAACAAAAAGAAGCAGAGTTTAAACACATTCGTCAAGGAACCGCTTCCATAGAAGAGTACGAGCAAAGATTTAACCAACTGAGTAGATACGCGCCCTATTTGGTGGACACAAATGCCAAGAAAGCCCGACACTTTGAGAAGGGTCTTCGTGGAGAGATCAGCTCTGTACTGGCTGGCCAGGGTGAAATGTTTTACGTCACAGTTGTCGAGAGAGCTAAAGAGATCGCTTCTCGTCATCACTTGGACATGGCACCACCCAAGGGAATGGAAGTAGTGACGAGAAAGAGGAAATGGACCTGTCCAAGTCAAGACTTCGACCAACACAAGGTCCCCACGGGCTAATAATACCTCGCTCCTCCCTACACCCAAGCTAGGGAACTCATGTTTCCGGTGTGGCAAGCCGCACGTAAGAACCTGTCTCCATGGAACCCGAAACTGCTATCGATGTAGAGAACCGGGACACATTGCAGCTAGTTATCAGAGGTTCAGAAGCTCAACAGCTGCAACACGAAGGCCAAGGTCAGAAACAGGCCAGGCTCGAGCATTCGCCGCCCCTAGTGCAGAGACTACCAAGAAATAGATTACGACTGGTGAACTGTTAGGTTTTATATATGTAAATAGGGATGTAGTAGCTCGTACCTTGTAGTAGTGCGCGTAATCCTTTTGTATAATGTACGAGCGACCCATCTTTTGCTTATGCGTATAAGATATCAGTTCGACTTTTGCTAATCGATGGAATCTACGTTTTCTTCTCTCATCGCGTTTAGTGTTTAATTTCTTCACCTATAGTGCTGATGTGACGACGGATCTGTTAAAGTATATGGACAATTAGTAGTCGCTAAAACTTTAGAAGTTAGTATTCCATCGGGAAGAACGATAGGAACGATATACCTTTGTCTAGGACTTAAGATTCACGCTTGAGAGTAGAATTCGTTAGCCGATCTGCATGCGTTATAGAGGAAGGACTTTGCTGTGATTATGAAAACGGACTGGCCTGAGTCCAATCAAGTAGTGATCAAGTGTTGTGCAAAGAAGATCGTCTTCCAATGTTCGCCCGGTACTTGAATTCACATTCCGCGGAACACAAGTTAAAGCCGACATAAGGATTGCCTCGGCCGTGGAAACAACCGAGATGCTTAACAAAAGAAATTGCGAAACTTGGTTAGTCAACATGGAGAACCCTAGGAGCGGAACAGGCAGACCCTAAAGAACGGGTATTCACTGCCTCAAAATGAAAGACCTTCGATCAGATAAGAGGTACCAATGTGTACTCGAAGATTGACTAAAGGTCTGGATCTCACCAGATGAAAGTCAAGGATGCGAATATATCTAGGACAACATTTAGGAAGAGATATGGCCACTACGAGTTTGTAGAAATGCCAATTGAACTTAGCAATGTTCCAGCTGTCTTTCAGAATTGGATGAATCGCGTCACCCATCCCTATCTCGATTCTTTCGTCATCTTATTACTGAGGATATTCTCATCAATTCATGTGATAGAACGCGCCACGTATATCATATCTCAAGAAACGTGTTGGAAATTCAGCGAAAGGAGATGCGCATGTAGCTTAATCCTCCTGTTGGACACGACAACTTTTCACCCCTCTCTCTCCCTCTCGTTCTCACTCTCAATCTCTCTCTTTTCTTTGCCTCTATCGAAGATTTATTTACGTTCGCTGACGGAGGAATACGACTTACCAGTACCAACTATTCCACGTCATACTCTGCAAGTGAACAATGTGAGCGTAGTTTTCGAGAACTAAAGAAAAGACTGACAGAGGCACCCGTCTTAAAAGTTCCAGACGTAACCAAGGAGTTCGATGCAATCCTGAGAGATGGATGCAAACTAAAGCAAAAGATAGACAGAAAGTTGGACCATTAGCTAACGGATGGTCTACAGCCTATTGGTTATTACATGTAACCATCCCATTTGTGTATATCCGGCACCGCCAGAAAAATCTAAGAATCGGCTTTGAGAAGAGGATTCAGTTTTGTCGTTCCTAATTAAGCTTCAAATTTCGAGGATGAAATTATTTTAAGGGTTAAGGGATGAAGGGCCCCAGATCAAAATAAGCATAATTGAATAAATAAGTATGTGAACCCTAACTTAATAATTATGTGCATGTATGTTGACTGTTCAATTTAATACGTGCGTTTCAGATAAGTGTTTACTGCACGTTTTAGATCGATAATTTTCCTAGACATGGAACATAGGATTTTATTTTACCCTGCTATGCGTATTTGAAAAATTAGAAGATAGAAACGAACTAGAGCTCCATCGGAGTTACGTAGCTCGAGTAATGAAGAAAATAACGAAAACGAAGAATACGACGTATACGAAGAGTATAAAATACGAGATATTTTCTAACCAAGATCTTATCCGGAACAGTAACTTGGATATTTTTGTGAATAGTGTTTTCAGAAATTCTATAAATAGGGACTCAGTCGATTCATTTTTCACCGATTTCTCGAACGAGCCGAAAACGAGTAAGTTCTCTCTCCTCCCTCCTCTCTCTCTCCTTTCTGTTTTCTGGTCGGCGCCGCCGCCGCCGGCCGGTCGCCGGAAAATTTCAACATTGTCGGAATTGGACGATTTTCGCATACGACGTTTGTCTCGACGAGACGAGTCTAGGACAACTTCCAGAATTTAATTCCGACTTACGGTTCCCAGAAAATGGCAAAAAACGGCCTTGAAACCCTAACCTTGCCACCTTCTCTCTCTCTCCTCTGTTTTCTCTCTCTCTCATTCTCTTCTCACCGGAGCAGTCACCGGAGACATGGCTGGTGGTGTGGTGGAGATGCCGGAGGGCCGGCGCCGCCGTGGTTGGCGGCGCCGGAGTTGTACAGTGCTTGTACATATGGATTGTGCATGTGTGTGTGTTGTGTGGTACGATAGTGTGTGTGTGCTTGTTGCTTGCTGTTGGGGCAGCACATGGTGGCGCCGCCGTGTGTGATCGGTGGGCCGGTGACGAGAGGTCGCCGGCGAGGGCTTAGGTGGTGGTGGCCGGCGGCAGGTGGCCGCCGGCGAGGCAGTGGGTGTGTGTGTGTATATTCGTGTGTATAGGATTGGGAGCATATGTATGGTTAAGGGTGTTGGGCTGGCAGGGAAAGGTTGCCGGCGACGAGGGGTCGCCGGTGGAGGTGCTGGGAGTGGTCGCAGGCGACGGGAAGCCGCCGGCTGGAGTTTTGGTTGGAGTTGGAATTTCTGGAAAATCAGTGTATCGAAGGATTTTGCGGCGTATTTTTGAGGCACTATTCATGCCGGAATCCGGCGGTGATGGTCTGAGGTGGTAGACGGCGGTGCAAGGTATTCGGCGAGGTAAGTGGCGGCGGAAGGGGGCGGCGCTGCCGCTCTGGGTGGCGCCGGGAAGTGGCCTGGTCAAGCAGGCCACCGTCGGAAAGCTGGGCGACGGGCTGTATTTGCAGGTGTTTTGGCAGCGTTACATGGCACCGTCGTGGCCGCCGTTGGCCGGAGTTAGTAGCCTGAAGTGTGGGGAATCCGAGGGTGTGGCCGGCGACCGGTGGTTCGCCATTCGGCGGTGGCTGGAAGGCCGTTTAGGCGGCGAGTCTGCGCAGGCGAGCGGGGCGCGGGTGGCACGCGCTGGGCGCGCTGGGCGTGCGGCGCCGGGAGACGGGTAGCGCGCGCGCGCAGCGAGTGAGCGACGGGTGCACTACGCACGTGACGCCATGTTTCCGATACGAATCACATTTCTTTCCATCGTTCGTTAACATCGAATCGTCGTTGACGAGATGTCGTTGACCAAGGGTTGTGGGCCCGGTCAAAGTCAACCCTTTGACCACATTTTTTTTACCATTTTACCCCTAAACTTAAAATGCTCCGTTCGAGCTCGTTTCAACTCCGATCGAGCTCATTCTTTTTCCGTCGTGACCCAAATTCAATCCTCTATCATCTCAGACTTTGAAACTGATCTGTCCCTCTCGTTTCTTTGGCCCCAATCTTTAGATCTCTCGATCCGTTGCATTGTTAACGATCGTACTTTCGTCGGGAATGTTTACAGCTTTAATTATACTGTATTTAAGATCTAAGAAACACCGTAAATGTGTAGGATACTTGTTGGACTAAGCATTGACGAGTTGGCTTATCAGACTTACTGTTCTAGCTACTCACGCGGTAACCACTACACGAGGTAGGGGTAATTTCTATCTCTTTATCTGTTTACAGCTTTCCCTATTTAATGCATGATTGGTGGAATACTAAATGTTGTGATTATATGCTATGTTTATGTGTCATGTTATACTGTGAAAGGACGTGGGTACACATACATTCTTTTGTAAGGTCGGGTGATTCCCGTACCTGAGATTCGTAGGGGTAAGTCAGGGAATACCCACACCTGAATTTGGGTTATGAATTACGTGTTGTGCATTTTACGTGTTGTGACTAAGTGCCGATTTGGTATATTCTGTTTCATTTATCCATCAAATGTTATAAGAGGTGGATTTCATCCCCACGAGTGTATTCCACGTACTCACCCCCTATTCTGTAACTCACGTTACAGGTGATGGCGAGCAGGGTGATCCTTAGAGAGAGGGATGATGGTGCTCTATCTAGGCTGTTGTATTTTAAGTTTGTTGGTTCACAACAATTAAATAATGATTTTGTAAAACTCGTTTTGTAAAGTACAATCTTGTATTGATTTTGGGATGATGGATCCTGATGTATCTTCCGCTGGTATGTTAAATGTTTTTTTTCGGTTTAACGTCAGGGATTTGTATTTTGTAGAATCGTCTCCTTTCTATTTTCAAATGTTTCTATTTTATTTCATGTACGTCTTTTTCCCCTTCTTTCTTCACGCCCAAAGAGAAAACTCTGATATTTTGACCGAAAGATTTTGGGGCGTGACACCTTACCTCCGGCGATCTCTGGCAGCAGCTCCGGCATGGTGGAGAGAGAAAACACAGAGGAGAGAGAAAGGGTGGTTCAAGGGTTAGGGTTAGGGTTTCAAGGCTGTTTTTCGCCGTTTTCCGGCGAACGAAAAGTCGGAATTGAATTCCGAGACCTGTCCTAGATTCGTCTCATCGAAACGAACGTCGTGTGCGAAAATCGGCCAAAACCGACAACGTCGGATTTTCCGACCACCAGTGGCGCGCCGGAGGCAGAAAAGAGAGGAGAGAGGGAGAGGAGGGAGGAGAGAGAACTTACTCGTTTTCGGCGCATTCGGCTCGTTCGGAAAAATGATGAAAAATGAACTGACTGAGCCTTCTATTTATAGATTTCGGAAAACACTATTCATCCAAAATATCTTGGTCACTATTCATCGGTTGACTTTTCCAAGTTACTATTCACATAAATATCTCGTATATTCTACTCTTCGTATACGTCTCGTATACGTCATATTCTTCGTTTTCGCTGTTTTCTTCATTACTAGAGCTACGTAACTCCGATTGACCTCTAGTTCGTTTTTATCTTCTCGTTTTCAAGTACGCATCGCGTGGTAAAATAAAATCCTATGTTCCACATCTAGGAAAAATTATCGATCTAAAACGTGCAGTAAACACTTATCTGAAACGCACTTAATTAATTAAACGGTTAAAACATACGCACAAAATTATTCAATTATGCGTTTCAATATTTAATTAATAAATTATGCTTGTTTTGGTCCGGGATGCTACACTCGGAATGGGCATAGAACATTTGTACATCCCAAGTAGAGAACCCGCTGTAAGTGGTGGTGAAAAGGCTCGAAACTTTACTTTTGTAAACATGATCCCAGACTTGGGGTGATGGTATCCCTATCAAAAGTAACTGAGCAGCACGTCAGTGTTAACCAGCCTTCCCTCCAAAACCTTGGTTTGTCTTCTGGTAGCCATTGTTGATAGTGAGATCTGTGAAAAGTTTAGAGGGAGAATAGAAAGTAGAATTCTTGAATGCACAAGGTCAGTTTTTGCTTCTCGAAAATGATGAGAGTGAAGTGTAGAAAGAAGATGGAATGATAATCGATTTTAATTCAAACATGTGTTTCAATTTGATCAATGGTCCAAATCAAATGACTTAAGAAAGAGACGCGCGATCTGACGGTTGAGATAAAAAGACGGAAGGGTAAATCCATAATATCCTAGATAGATGTGTCAAAATGGTTTTCGCATTAAATGCGGACGCCAAATTGTCGTTTAATATGATTAGAGATAAGGTTACTATTCCTGATACGAGATTGCATGGCTTTTTAAATGTTGTCTCTATTAAATGGTTTAGCCTGCTTGTAGTAACCTAATGTAGTAACCTGTTTAGCTATATTTTGAAACAGAATACTGATAGACTAAATACTATTCAGTTGTATCCTGAAATACTGAATAACCCGATGTTGAACGCTGAAATGCTGTATATTTTCCCCCTTACTTCCTATTTCTCTTCCTGAGAAACTTATGTTCTTCCATACTTCATAGCTTGATAATCCCAAACTCATTCCTTAACATAGAAAACCTTGATTCATAAAGGGGTTTTGTGAATATATCTGCTAGCTGCATATCAGTATGCACTTTCTCAAGCACAATATCATTCTTCTCCACATGATCTCTTATGAAATGATGTCTCACATCAATGTGCTTTGTCCTTGAGTGAAAAATAGGATTGTGTGTTATAGCAATGACACTAGTATTATCACACAGAATAGGAGTCTCTATTTCTGTTATCCCATAATCCTTAAGTTGTTGTTGTATCCACAGAATCTGAGCACAACTTCCTGCTGCTACATACTCTGCTTCAGCAGTCGACGTTGTTATGGATGTTTGATTCTTACAGAACTAAGAAACTAACCTTTTACCTAGAAATTGACAAGTACCACTTGTACTCTTCCTGTCAATTTTACATCCTGCAAAGTCTGAATCTGAGTATCCTTTTAAGCTAGATCCTCCTTCCTTAGGATACCATAAGCCAACATCTTGAGTACCCTTTAGATACTTGATAATCCTTTTCACTGCTGCATGATGTGACTCATTCGGTGTTGCTTGGAATCTTGCACATGCTCTTACTGCAAACACTATATCTGGCCTGTTTGTTGTAAGATATAGTAGGGATCCATTAAACCTTCTGTATTTTGTAATCTCCACATCTTTTCCACTTTCATCTTTATCAAGGCTGATTGATGTGGCCATAGGTATGCTTACTGAAGATCCATTCTCCATTCCAAACTTCTTGATCAGTTCTTTTGTGTACTTGGCTTGATTTATGAAAATCTCATTGTCTAGTTGTTTCACTTGTAAACCAAGAAAGAAACTTAATTCTCCCATCATGCTCATCTCAAACTTTATCTGCATGAGGGTTGAGAATTTCTCACATAAATCTTTGTTTGTGGATCCAAAGATAATGTCATCCACATATATCTACATCAGCAGTATATTGTCTCCGTCCTATATACTGAAGAGAGTTTTGTCTATTGTCCATTTTTGAAAGCCATTCTCTAAGAGATATAAAGACAGAGTATCATACCAAGCTCTAGGTGCTTGCTTTAAGCCATATAAAGCTTTCTCAAATCTAAATACCTTATCTTCTGCTTGTTCTTCGAAATCCAGTGTCTGCTCCACATATACTTCTTCAGATAGGAGTCCATTCAGAAATGCACTTTTCACATCCATCTAATATACATTGAAATTCTTATGAGTAGCATAGGCTAGAAATATTCTTCTTCCTGGCAGTATCCTTTAACCACTAGTGTTATCTTGTTTCTGACTACAATACTGGTTTTATCTAGCTTGTTTTTAACACCCACTTTGTTCCAATAACTCCTTGATGATGAGGCCTCAGAACTAATCTCCATACGTGATTCTTTTCAAATCCATTTAGATCTTCCTGCATGGCCTGTATCTAGTTACTGTCTTCAAGAGCTTCTTCCACACTCTTGGGTTCAACTTGAGATATGAAGCATGTGAACAGTGATTCTTGCGGTCCTGATCTTCTTGTTCTAACACCTTCATTTATGTCTACTATAACAAGCTCTCTTGGGTGATTCCTGAGCCATGTTCTATCAGGCTCAAAACTGTAAGATGGTTGCTGAGCAGTAACCTATTGATCAGCATTCACACTGCGGTTACTGTTGAACTATAGTATCATGTCTGCTTGCTATGCAGTATCCTGCATTACTGTATTCCCGGATATAGTAACCTATGTACTATTTTCAGTAACCACTTCAGCAAGTATTGGAACTTCATCAATGTATCTTACTATATGTTCCTTGATATTTATCTTAGATACATCTTCCTTTAATTTGTCCAACTCAGCAGTATCACAGTGTAGTTCATCAAACACCACATGTATTGATTCTTCTACAACCAAGCTCTTTTGTTGAAAATCCTGAATGCTTTGCTTACTGATGAGTATCCTAGAAATACTCCTTCATCAGACTTCTCATCAAAGGTCTTCAAGTGCTCTTTTCTATTATTCAAAATGTAACATCTGCATCCAAAGATGTGTAGATATGAAATGTTTGGTGTAATGCCATACCAAACTTCATAAGAAGTCTTATCATGATCCTTATTGATTAAGTATCTATTTTGAGTATAGCAAGTTGTACTAGTTGCTTCAGCCCAAAACCTCTTTGGTATACCAGCATCAGCAATCATGGTTCTTACTACATCCTTCAAGGTCCGATTTCTTCTTTCTGTAACTTCATTCTGCTGAGGAGTTCTTGCTACAGAATACTCATGATGGATCTCATTTTCTGAACAGTACTTCTCTATGAATCTATTTGTGAATTTTGTTCCTCTGTCAGACCTTATCTTTACAATGCTCAAGCTCTTCTCATTCTGTATTCTCTTCATGAATTCTGGCAGCCTGTTCTAAGTTTCTGATTTCTTGGCCAGAAAGATAGTCCAAGTAAATCTAGAGTAGTCATCCACTATCACCAGGGAGCACTTCTTCCCAATTACACTAATAGGCTCAACTGGATCGAAAAAATCCATATGTAGGAGATCCAGAATCCTGTGAGAAGATCTCTGTACTTTATCCTTGAAAGAGCTTCTTACTTGTTTTTCTTTCTGACAGACTGTAACATCCCAAATAAATTAACTAGTGTGTAATGTTATATATGTATATATATGTTGCTAATGAATTAATTAATTAATCCTAAGTAAGGATTAACTAGGATATTTTTATATAATAATCTAAACTAATTAAGATGTAAAGTATTAATTTGGTGATCAAATGAGTTATGCATAAGAAACTAAGTAATTATATATGGCTTGCGTATTAATTAACTAGGAGGACTTAATTAGCTAAACATAAGTAGTCAACTAATTGATTAATTAAGTATAAGAAATTAAATAAGTAAGTAACAAATAAAGAGAAAGGAAAGGTAAGTCCTCACCAACGTGCCACCTGCTTCCCCCTCCAAGTCTCTTTCTCTCTCCTCACAAAAATTAAACAACACAGCTTATGACTCATCTTGGTCAAGTGGGAAGGGAAAAACAAAGTAAGGAAAGAAAGAGCAGAATCAACACTCAGCTTCTCCATCACCGTCTCCCTCTCTCTCGGATACTCCATTTATTTCTCCAGCCTATCTCTCTCTCTCTCCCCTGCTCCCTTCGTCGTTTGGCTGTTGTGTTTTATTTGGAGTTACCGGAGCAGGGTTGCACCGGCGAGTGGGTTGGAGAAGTGTCGCCGCCGTGAGCGGTGGCGAATGTGCAGAAACCGACGCCGAGGAAGGCGCCGGCAGGGGGGGTGTGTGCGTGTAGGTGTTGCAGGGTGTGTGCGTATGGGTTGCAGGGTATGTATGTGTATGTTTTGAAGTGTGGTTGTGTGTGTGATCTTGGGTGCGGGTATGAGGTGTGAGGGGCATGAATCACCGGCGACGGGGGTCGCCGGCGGCAGTAGAAGGGCAACGGAAGAGGGTTGTTTGACGGGTTGGTTTGGTTGGAGGTGGGGGCAGCGGTCGGGCGCCGGGAGAAGGCTGCCAATGCGCAGGGAGCACTGGTGCACGTGCCGGGTCTGCACCGGGGCTGGTTGATGGCCGCCCTTCGTGTTGTGTTTGGCTGAGTTGTAGTGTAGCTATATGTGTGTTTATGGGTCGTCTGAGTAGGTTGTAGTATGGTGGTCAGTTGGGTGTAAGTCGCCGGCGACGCGGGTCGCCGGAGTCAGTGGTAGCAGCCACGTAAAAGGGCTGGTCGCAGCAGATTTCTGCGCCGAAGACTGCGCGCAGGCAGCGCTCGACATGCCATTTCAGGAACTTTTGATGAAGGGATCAAAAAACTGTTTTTATGGCATATACTAGGGTGTATGGGGAAGGTCTCCATCAAGTTTGGTGGCCATCCGAGGTCAGACGACCGAGGAATAATTTTACAAAGTCGGGGCTGCGTTTCTGCACTCGAACCGGAAATAGTCGCGGAGCAGAAGATCTTAGTAAAGGAGTTTTCTAAAACTGTTTATGGAGTGTTCTTTAGTGTGTTGGGAGCATTCCTACCAAGTTTCACCTTAGGGCGAGTTCGTTTGAGGGGTCTAAGATGCATCGGGGCACAGAGTGACAGTGCAGTGTGCAACGATGATTTTCAGCCTATTGCAAGGGCAATTTCCAGACGATCATATATCGGATGGGCTTAAGATTTCACGCAGTTGAAGTTCACACCGAGAGCTTCATTACAGGCTTTCTGGATCATAAATCGGAGCTCGGACGAGGAAGATAAGTAACGACGATTTTCCTTCCAGTTGGCAAGACATTTTACGATTTGCAATTTACTTTGCAAGTTCAATTTCAATTTGCAAGATTAGTTTGTCTTGCAAGTTTGATTCTTTCTTTGTAGGAAACGTAGACGAAGGACCACACTAGTTCCCTGAAACGTAGTAGTTTTTCCAAGAGACAACTTGATTGAGGTGAAGGAACGAACTAAGAATTTAAAGAATCGGGTTTCACGAGGGTCACCACCGAACAAGGTGGGGGGTAAAATCTTATTTATGATTTAAATTGTACAGCTTTACGAAAAACAATGCGACTATGTGATTTAAATTCTATTATTATGTGATGTCGATTTTAAGTGAAACGTTTTCACTACGTGAACTGTATTTGAGTAAATTATATGGTTTTGAAAGCTATTGATTTTAAGTGACACAAACGCGACTGGATTCATATGATGAAAAGTGGGGGTAATTTCTATATTTCCATGTCTAAGTTTTTAAGTGAGTATGAGGTGGGGGTAAATTCTTATAAATTACATGTTGTGAATAATGTGCGCTCTTACGTGCAATTGTTGTATGCCTTTAATCATAACGTGAAAGTTTAAACGTGAAGTGCAAAGTGAATTATTTATATTTCATGAATGATGAACTGTGGTGACGATTATGGGGAAATTCTTATTTTCCCATTTATGTGATCAAGTGCTAAAACGTGAAGATGTTGCTGATGTGAGAAGTGTATATGATAATTTGTAAACGTGGCGCTATGTGCTTATTACATGCCAAAAGTGAATGTGAAGTATTTGCAAAATGAAGGGAATTGTTATGTGAATGTTATGTATGCTCGATGAAGATGAAGTCATGACAATGTCATAATGATGAAGATGAAGTTATGACAATGTCATAATGATGAAGATGAAGTCATGATGATGATGATATGATGATGAATTAATAAAAACGTTTTCATGACGGCTCAAAACCGTATTTTCAAAGGCGGTCTCAAAACCGCATCTATGTGCTATTGAGTGATATGTGTATGTTTGTTAAATATGTAAAAATGGCGGCTAAGTTCCGTAAGATGTATTTGGCGGCAAGATCCACAAGACAAAAATGTTTTCACGGCGGCTCAGAACCTTGAAGTTTTCCAAGGCGGCTCAGACCCGCAACTATGTGCTTGATGAACTCTATGTTTATGTTACTTGTTATGTTTCAAATGCTCACAAGTCCCACCCCACTGAGTGTCTTCATACACTCACCCCTTTTTACGTCAAAAATGTTTTCAGCTAAAGGAATCCTTGAGCGTGGTGTGCAAGTGGTGGATGCTGGTAGCCGATGTTCTAAAGATTACGAAAGAGTTTTATTGGGAGTAAAAGAAGTGTTACATTATTTATTTATATAGAAGATGATCTTGTTACCTTTTGGGAAAAACTTAGTTTGCAAAGCTATACAATTTTAGTTGTATGATTATAACGAAAAATATTGTTCTTCCGCTGTATACGATTTACGTTTTATAAAACAGAGATGTTTGAACTCACTTATCTTTATTTGAAAGTTTTAAATTACCTTGAAATTTCATGTTTGATCGGGTACCTGGACGCCCCAAATGGAAAATTTATTAAACTCTGATATTTTACGGTAATTTACAAGAACGGGGCGTTACACAGACTCCACAAACATTCTTCTTTTTGTAAGCAACATCTGGCAAACCTCTCATCAGGTTCTTTCTTGCTATTTTGTTGATAGTCTTGAAATTCAAGTGGCTCATCCTTTTGTGCCATAGTCAGCTCAGTTCTGGAGTGCTTTTAGCAATAAAGCATGTTGGTTGCACTGTTGAGCTCCAATCAGCAAGATAGATATTACCTCTCCTGGTACTAGTAAGTTTCACCTCATTCGTCTTGTTGTCTCTGATCAGACACTTATTGAGGTTGAACTCCACTGAACATCATTTGTCACAGAATTGGCTAATACTCAGGAGGTTGTACTTTAGTCCTTTGACATATGATACGTCATTGATACTTGCATTGTCTCTAATTAAGCTTCATGTGCCCTTAGTGCTTCATTTGGAGTCGTCTCCGAAGATAACCTTCGGGCCTTTGCATGGCTGGAAGTCCCTTAATCGTGCTTTGTTGCCAATCATATATCGCGAGCAGCCGTTATCAATATACCATACATCTCCGCTACTTCCTGACAACTGTGTCTGCAAGTAAATCGGGTAGATTTAGGTACCCATACAAGTATGAGTTCTGGGGGTTAGTCCTCTTTGAGTCCCACACCTGCTTAATGACAATTGTCTTATCATTAGCCTTGGTGGTTCTCTTCCTGTAAGTATCCTTTGCAGGATACTGTTTGTGAATTGTGTGTGCTGGAGATTTTCAGGTGTTACATTTCCTGTTTGAGGAAGGTAGTCCCTTATACCTTTCCAGATTATGGACTCCTTTGGATTTAAGCAAGTATGATTTGGTATAGTAGGGGTAGAACTTTTGCTGTAACCTGGAAGATTGCTACACTCTCCTCCTACTTGTAGCATACTGATTGTGCTATTTTCTGAGTGTTCTTGCAAATTTACTGTCTATGGTCTGCAGCATAGGCTTCTTACCCTTATCCACTATACTAGCTTTGCTCAAACTTCCATTAACTGGAATGAGTTCCTGAGTATAAGAGATTCGGGCCTGAACAAACTTTCCACCTTTCTCTGTGTTTGCTGCTTTCTGAGAGTTTTCTGCACAGTATCCGAGACTATTTCCTCTGTAGGCATTTTGGGTCTCCAGGATACATTCTTGTGCTTTCTTAGCTGATTTGCTATACAAATTAATTGTGTTTTGCAAGCTAGCTTTCTCAGACTAGCTTAGTAACCAACAATTTGAACTTAGAGACCTCAACTCGGAGGTTGTATTCTGTACTGTAGTACTCAAGGTCAGAAACCTTTTCCTTCAATACAGTATGCTCACTCTTAAGCATTTCGTTTTCCTCTTTCAGTTCTTCATGATGTAACGCCTCGTTCCCATTTCAAATGGAAATAGGTCGTCACCTTTTACTTACTTAGAAATTAAAGAAATTATAATCATTTTTCTTTTTCTTTTAATATTCAGAGTATATCGGAAGACTTAAAAGTGAAGACACGAGAGTTATATATAAAAATAAAACGTAACGTATTTACATATAAATATATCTATAAACCAAGATTAGTCGTGTCTTACCCACATTTTTAGGAAAAATGTTCGAAACAAAGACTTACATGAATTACACAACAAAACATATATATATATAATAGAATACGAGTCTAGGCCCATAGTTTTTCATATAATACATGTTTAAACAACATATTAATTTCAAAAGGAAACATGGTTCTAGCATATCTACTTTAAAGTGACAGTGAGAAGTCAGCCTAGCCTGCTACACGTCCTCGTCATCATCTGTCGAGCCTGAAAATTATAAAAAGTAATATCATGAGACACCTCCGGAGAGGGATCCCAGTGGGATAACTTTACAGTTTAATATATTGAAGCAATTAAATCGTTAAGCAAGTACTACATGTCATCATAAAGGAATGTGGGAATTTCTTGCCTACTAAACCTTAATTCATCATCATCATAAAGGAATGTGGGGATCACTCGCCCACTAAACCTTGCATCATCATCATCATAAAGGAATGTGGGAGTCGCTCGCCCACTAAACCTTTCATAGACCAGGCATTTTATTGCCCTTATGGTCGCTTTAATAGACCAGGCATTTTATTGCCCTTATGGTCGTCGCCGAGTATGGAAATTACATACTGGTTATAGCTACGGACTTCAGTCGTAGATTTTCATACATAACTTATCAATTCAATTAACAACACATAGTAGAGAGTAGAAGTTACCCACTTGTACATTGATTGTGCAAGGATTGCTTCTGGATTCACCGATCGTCTCGACTGCGCTCGACACACTTAACTGATTAGCCTCCTTATATCGTATAACACAATCTTTTGCATTTATATTAGGTTACATTAACCTAAAACACATTCATACTTATAACTTAATTGTTAAGCATTTAAACTAGTAATTTTGAAGGATAAAAAGACTCATAAAGTCACAACAATTTTAATAACTCATAGATAATTTCTAAAATCATATAATTATTCACATGATCACATATTAGTATCAATTATCATATTATGAAAATTCACAATTTTTCACAATGTATATAAACAAATAAAATTGAATCCTAATCAAAATCAGTTTATATTGCAAATCCTATAAAATCTTATAGGATTAATTAAATGCTCTCATATTTTTACACTAATCAGGAAACATATTTAAGTATAACATATAAAAATATCAATTGAAAATAACATTTACATAATTAGTTATTAATTTTCTAAGTTTGTTGGAAACAGGACATAGCACATGCTGAAAATAGACTTTCTTGTAAAACTCACTGTAAATCGTACAAGATTCTAAAAATTACATAGTAAATTTCTACATACTCATAAGAACGTGTAATACAACATATTTAAACATGGTTTATAAATATGATCTCAATAAATAGTTATGGCTTTTAGAACAAGACTGAAAACAGGACATCATCTACGCAGAAAACAGGTTATGTTGTAAAATCCGGCATAAATCGTACAAAACTCAAACAAATGCATACTAAATTCCTACACGTACCTATGAACAGTTTCTTAAACATAGTAAAGATCATGCACAAATTCGAATTATACTGTTCCAGAAAATTATATGATTCAGATCTAAAAACAAGGCGAAAACTGTCTCTGAACAGCTTATCTTAGAAAAATCATATAAAATCGAGTTTAACTCCAAATCATTTGAACTTTTACAAAAATACTATTGACTTCATATATTTCAATCTGGAAAAAGGATTTAGCTTAAAACAATTCCTAAGATTTTCGAACACATCCAAAACAGAAGCAAAACCAAGCACATCCTTAAGTCTATTCTAGAAACAACTTATTTCTTCATTCAAACAACATATAGTCCCAAACAAATTTGCCAAAGAACATATTTGGACTTTCTAACCTAAGGTATTTACCATAAATCATAAGATTTAATGAAGGTATTAAGAGAGTTTTAGCCAAAATACCTTTAGGGTTTGAGGAAAGACTTGATGTATGCTTGATCTTTCTTTCCTTTGCTTCTTCTCTCTTTCTTTGCTTCTTATGTTAAACTATATGTGGCTGATTTTTGGGTTCTCTTTGTATGGCTTGATCGAGAGAGAGAGAGAGAGAGAGAGAGAGAAAGATAGATCCTCAAGTAAAAGATGTGTTGCATGTTGCAAGTTGATGGATATTTAGCATGTTGCAATTAGGGTGGTGAGGTGGCTTGGCTAGGTTTAGATTTCTTAGTCATAACTTAGCAATGACTTATCATGGATATTTTATTTATCTTGATAATTTATTTATCTTGTTATTTTTATGTTTCATATTACACATTTTTATAAGTATATGCATACCTTATTGAAGGGACTAACAATAATAACATAAAATATAAATCATATAAGTGTAATAATTACCTAGCATAAAATTAAGTATTTAAAATCTTCAAATGTACTTAAATTAATAAGTATTGAGGTTATTTTAATATTCACTATAATGCATGCTCGTTGAAGGTAAACGTCTAATTTTATAAAAAGAAAGTATTCAAAAACGTTAACGAATAAAATTAGCATAAAACCTAAAATCATTTATTCATTTAATTAACATCTTATCTTTTTACTTCCGTTCATATGTGTCGAGTGAGTGGAGATCGAGCTCGGTTTCCTCCGTAAGTCATCCTGCAAAAACCCTTAAAATCTCAAAAGAAAAACATGTCATAAAATCTTTAAAATAAACAAGCACAAGGAAAAATATTCATAAATCATAACTTATTGTAATATAAGATCTCACACTTAAATAATTCTTAAATGAACATTAAAAGAAATTTTAATAAATATGCATATGCAGATTTTCTTGAAATGGGGTGTTACAACTCCCCCCACCTTTTTAAAAATTTCGTCCCAAAATTTGGTTAAACAACTCCGGGTATTTCCTAAGAATTTCGTCCTCACTTCCCAAGTCACTTCCTCTTCTCTATGCCTATTCCATTATACCAAAACTAATGGTGTATTCCTATTCCTCAAAGTCTTAGTCTTTCTACCGATAATAGACATAGGTTGTTCTTCATAAGTTAGGTCTTTCTTAATCTCAAATGGTTCAAGCGTAATCTGATGACTAGGATCTGATACATATTTTCGTAGCATTGATACATGAAAGACGTCATGGACTTTCTCCCCAAAATGGATTATCCCTTTAACCGGTGTAACTTTAAGGAACACCTTTTTTCACCAATCTCAAATTGTAGACCTTCCTTCTTATCTCAAATTAAGTCGGCGTAAGATTTTTGTCGATCATATGTCATCTTAATTCTTTCTCGAATCTTAGTGATTGCTTCTATATCGAATAGGACGTAAGCAGGCATATTGAAAAATTAATCTCATACCTGCTACAGTCTCATTTCCTCATTCGAGTTGCTCCTCTTCTGAGTTCTCTTCTTCTTCAGCGTATTGAATCCCTGGCAAGGCATTTAGTTTACCTTTGCCCCTTTGGTCATTATTCTGAGGGTTTGTCGGACGAGGTCCGAACGTACCTTCACTATTTGTTTGGATGCTCTTTGGATTAGGGCACACATTAGCTTTGTGGCCCCATTTGTGGCATCGAAAACAAATATCCTTGTCTTTTATGCACTCTCCCAAATGGAATTTCCCACAGTTCTGACAAGCAGGTACTCGCATGGGTCTTGGGGCCGCTACAACCATCGGACGAACATTACGAGAAAATGTATTCTCTATTATTATGGGTTGTGGTGGAGCCTTCCTCTTAAACTAACTCGGAATTGGCCTCTGCTCGCTTTCTAAAACCAAGCTCATAGATTCGATGCGCGCTCTCTCAAATACATCTCTGAAGTGTGGAAGTCTCAATCCGGATACTATACCACCAACTTCTGGGCGTAAACCTCTCTCAAACCTTCTTGATTTTCTTTTATCAGTATCCACCAAATGAGGTGCATACTTGGAGAGTGAGTTAAATTTGCATTCATACTCTGTAATTGTGCTTGTCCATTGTCGAAGATTCATAAACTCAATCTCCTTCTGATCTCTCAATGCTTGTGGAAAGTAACGATCTAGTAGTATCCCCTTAAACTCTTCCCATTCAAGAGTTCTTCTTGCTTCTGGTGTTAAGGTTCGCTCGTGTGATAGCCACCATTGGCCTGCTTCTTCCGCTAATTGGAATCTGGCACATGAGACTTTCTGTATCTCTGATATCTCCATGTGCTCAAGATTCTTTCTAGTTCTGCAATCCACTCTTTTGATGTTGTTGGCCCTTCTCTACCCTTAAATCTGGGTGGTCGAAAACGTCGGAATTGCTCAATAACCTGATGTGGTCTGGAATACTGTTGCTCTTGAGCATTTTGGGTTGGTGCCGGTTGTTGCCGTATAAATCCAGTCAGTTGAGCAAAAAACTCCCTAGCCATATCAACGGTTGCATTTTGCTCAACAGGTGGTTCTCCATTGTTTTGTACTCCTTGTTGGTGTTGCTTTTCTCTTTGTTGTCTAGTAGATAGGGCCATAGTACTTGCTCTACAGAGAAAATGACCCCTTTAAATAAAAATTCTCATTTTATAAAACATTTTTTATGTGGAGAGATAATTGTAATAGCGAAGTATGTAATGAATCGGAAGTAAATACGATAGAAGATGTATTTATACATATACAACTTTTATAAACATCGCAGAAGTTTTCGGGATCATGCCGTCCCACTTTCAAAAGTTTAATAGAAAGAAAGTACATTTTCACGTCAGCAAGTACTACGATCACCGGTTATACATATGTACAACAAAAGAAGGGCATGCAAGCCCATATAAGGGTCTGAGATAATATACTAGCAGAACCAAAATAACAACCCTCTCTAGCATCCACAAGATCAACACGAGGCCCAACTCTCCTTATCATTATCAGAATCTCTATGAGGGCGCTTCGCTGGGCGCTCATGCTCTGATGCAGGTGGTCGGCTAGGGCCTGCTCCATCACCCTCTGGCCTTCGATCAACTGCTAGTTCCTCATTCGTATCTCCGACTTGACGTTGCCCTACTTGAAGCGAGGTCCTGGCAGCTCTCGCCCTCTCCAACATATCATGACTGTGAGTAGATAGTCTCTCATACTCAGCGTAAGCATATGCCAAAATCTCCTCAATAGTCTGTAGGCGAGTGGCGCACATCATAGCTCGTAGCGAGTACTGATGAGCTACATTCTCCATATGGGATATATCTGCCAAACACATCTCATAATGCTCTACAGTCTCCTACAAACTCAAACAGTAAGCCCTGTACTCTATTTGAGGCCTCTCCTACCATCGAGGATAAGCAGCCTTCGGAAAACTGACCAAGCTATCGTCTGGTACGATGGGTGTACTCTAGTACGTAAGTGCTCAACTACCCATAAATCACAATCTACAAGTCCTAGAGCTAAAAGTCTCCTGTGTGCTTCACTAATACGTCCTATAAACTCCTGTATATCCTCCCAGCCATGCTGATAACACTCGAGATACTCTCGTTCTAACTGTGCGCGTCTGGGTTCATGATCCATACCACTATACTATTTGTATCATATCCATACTCTAGTCAACTCTAAGTTCTATAATCTAGGGGATCCATGCATGTATGTATTTTGAAATAAAATGATTAAATTTAAACAACAACAGAATAGTAAAATCATATCGATCATTGAAATGCGTTACCTATGCATACTACTTATTAATACTTTTCATATCCTCATTAGACCGTATCTGACGATCTCTTACATGCATAACATCATAACTTATCATTTTCATAAAACATCTTCATACTTTATCGAATGTCTTTAAAACATAACATAAAATACTTACTCGGCGATGATTCGGACGGTAGCTGGCTGTCGACTTTCCCTCACTTAGCATACTTAGTTCATATTCATAACCATACTCTTAACTTTTATAACTCAAAATCATCTTTAGACTCTATAAACCAATAAATCTTAGCCGAAAACATAAAACCTAGAGTACGAGGCGATAATCCCTACACCTCGGCTCTGATACCACGCTGTAACGCCCCGTTCCCATTTCAAATAGAAATAGGTCGTCACCTTTTACTTACTTAGATATTAAAGAAATTATAATCATTTTTCTTTTTCTTTTAATATTCAGAGTATAGGGGAAGACTTAAAAGTGAAGACACGAGAATTATATATAAAAATAAAACGTAACGTATTTACATATACATATATCTATAAACCAAGATTAGTCGTGTCTTACCCACATTTTTAGGAAAAATGTTCGAAACAAAGACTTACATGAATTACACAACAAAACATATATATATATATATAATAGAATACGAGTCTAGGCCCATAGTTTTTCATATAATACATGTTTAAACAACATATTGATTTCAAAAGGAAATATGGTTCTAGCATATCTACTTTAAAGTGACAGTGAGAAGTCAACCCAGCCTGTCCTCATCATCATCTGCCGAGCCTGAAAATTATAAAAAGTAATATCATGAGACACCTCCGGAGAGGGATCCCAGTGGGATAACTTTACAGTCTAATATATTGAAGCAATTAAATCGTTAAGCAAGTACTACATGTCATCATAAAGGAATGTGGGAATTTCTTGCCTACTAAACCTTAATTCATCATCATCATAAAGGAATGTGGGGATCGCTCGCCCACTAAACCTTGCATCATCATCATCATAAAGGAATGTGGGAGTCGCTCGCCCACTAAACCTTGCATAGACCAGGCATTTTATTGCCCTTATGGTCGCTTTAATAGACCAGGCATTTTATTGCCCTTATGGTCGTCGCCGAGTATGGAAATTACATACTGGTTATAGCTACGGACTTCAATCGTAGATTTTCATACATAACTTATCAATTCAATTAACAACACATAGTAGAGAGTAGAAGTTACCCACTTGTACATTGATTGTGCAAGGATTGCTTCTGGATTCACCGATCGTCTCGACTGCGCTCGACACACTTAACTGATTAGCCTTCTTATATCGTATAACACAATCTTTTGCATTTATATTAGGTTACATTAACCTAAAACACATTCATAATTATAACTTAATTGTTAAGTATTTAAACTAGTAATTTTGAAGGATAAAAAGACACATAAAGTCACAACAATTTTAATAACTCATAGATAATTTCTAAAATCACATAATTATTCGCATGATCACATATTAGTATCAATTATCATATTATGAAAATTCAAAAAATTTCACAATGTATATAAATAAATAAAAATAGAATCCTAAACAAGACTTTCACTTGAATTTCTGCTCAAAATCAGTCTATATTGCAAATCCTATCAAATCTTATAGAATTAATTAAATGCTCTCATATTTTTACACTAATCAGGCAACATATTCAAGTATAACATATAAAAATATCAATTGAAAATAACATTTACATAATTAGTTATTAATTTTCTAAGTTGGTTGGAAACAGGACATAGCACATGCTGATAACAGACTTTCTTGTAAAAATCACTATAAATCGTACCAGATTCTAAAAATGACATAGTAAATTTTTACATACTTATAAGAACATGTACTACAACATAATAAAACATGGTTTATAAATACAATATCAATAAATAGTTATGGCTTTTAGAACAAGACTGAAAACAGGACATCATCTATGCAGAAAGCTGGTTATGTTGTAAAATCCGGCATAAATCGTACAAAACTCAAACAAATATATACTAAATTCCTACACGTACCTAAGAACAGTTTCTTAAACATAGTAGAAGATCATGCACAATTTCGAAGTATACTGTTCCAGAAAATTATATGATTCAGATCTAAAAACAAGGCGAAAACTGTCTCTGAACAGCTTATCTTAGAAAAATCATATAAAATCGAGTTTAACTCCAAATCTTTTCAAATTTTACAAGAATACTATTGACTTCATATCTTTCAATCTGGAAAAAGGATTTAGCTTAAAAAAATTCCTATGATTTTCGAACACATCCAAAACAGAAGCAAAACCAAGCACATCCTTAAGTCTATTCTAGAAACAACTTATTTCTTCATTCAAACAACATATAGTCCCAAAAAAATTTGCCAAAGAACATCTTTGGACTTTCTAACCTAAGGTATTTACCATAAATCATAAGATTTAATGAAGGTATTAAGAGAGTTTTAGCCAAAATACCTTTAGGGTTTGAGGAAAGACTTGATGTATGCTTGATCTTTCTTTCCTTTGTTTCTTCTCTCTTTCTTTGCTTCTTATGTTAAACTATATGTGGCTGATTTTTGGGTTCTCTTTGTATGGCTTGATCGAGAGAGAGAGAGATCCTCAAGTAAAGGATGTGTTGCATGTTGCAAGTTGATGGATATTTAGCGTAAAATTAAGTATTAAAAATCTTCAAATGTACTTAAATTAATAAGTATTGAGGTTATTTTAATATTCACTATAATGCATGCTCGTTGAAGGTAAACGTCTAATTTCATAAAAAGAAATTATTCAAAAACGGTAACGAATAAGATTAGCATAAAACCTAAAATCATTTATTCATTTAATTAACATCTTATCTTTTTACTTCCGTTCATATGTGTCGAGTGAGTGGAGATCGAGCTCGGTTTCCTCCGTAAGTGATCCTGCAAAAATCCTTAAAATCTCGAAAGAAAAACATGTCATAAAATCTTTAAAATAAACAAGCACAAGGAAAAATATTCATAAATCATAACTTATTGTAATATAAGATCTCACACTTAAATCATTCTTAAATGAACATTAAAAGAAATTTTAATAAATATGCATATGCAGATTTTCTTGAAATGGGGTGTTACATATGAGCTGAATTTATCTTCTCAAAGTCACTCATGATCTATCTGAATGACTGGATCATGTTCAGCTTTTCAGAACTAGAAACTTCATAAGATTGAGAAGTTACCTCATTATCATCTTTTCTTTTTCTTCATAGTCTTTGTCCATGAGGCACAGTAGTGATTCTTCATCGGAGGTAGAGTTGTCGTTATCGCTCTCGGATGAACAGTTGTCCTTGACTTCTTCTTTGACGCTGCTTGCTGCTTTCAGAGCTTCAACTTCACTTAGAAGAGCCTGGAGTTTCTGCTTCTCGTCCTTCCTTCTGTCTTTCCTCTACTTCCTCTCATCCTCAGAATACTTATGTACTTGAGGGTATGGGCAATTTCTAGTGAAGTGTCCAGATTTCCTGCAATTGTAACACAAGTCAAAGGAAACATTATTTGACTGTGATGTCTGTCTTACCTGAGGACTTCTTTCTAAGGTTAGAGGCTTCTTTCTAAAGTCGTTTCCTTTCTTATTCTTCTTTAGAAACTTTTTGAACTTCTTGAGAAGGAACGTCGTTACTTCCTCAACATCTTCCGTAAGTATTTCTTTCTGTTTATCTTTCTGCTTATTGCTGATTGTAGTAATTGTATCCTTAATTCTTGTTGTAAGTGTTGAAACCTTGGCACTCGACTCCTCCAGCTCCTTTCTCATTTCATCTATATCGAATTCAAATGCCTTAAGATCTGAAGATAGATCAAAGGTGCTCATCGCATTGAGATCAAGTGAGACTCTCATTGTGGTTGCTTTATTGTTCCAATCCAAAGATAGCGCTCTTAACACCTTTGTGTTCTTATCTTTCTGGGAGTAGACTTTTCCAAGGGATTCAAACTCGCTGACGATGGCGGTGAATCTTAAGTCCAGTTCTTCCAGCGTCTCTCCAGGTTTTATCTTAAACTGCTCGTACAACTATGTAGTTTTCGACACCCTATTGTCTTTGGCAAGCTCGTTGCCTTCACATATTAACTACAGCTTATCCCGTATTTCTTGGAATAATTGCACGAAATACCGTTGTTTTGGAAAATCGGCGTGAAATCCCCCTATGCTTTAAAAAATACATGAAATCCCTTTGTGGTTTTGTAAATGTAGCCTGAAATCCCCAACTCCGTTAAGGTTAATGGAAGTGCTATGCACACACTCTTCATGCATTTTTTGGTGATTTTTTTCACTTTTTGATATAAAATGACATATTTACTCATTTTTTACTATATTAAAAGGTTAATTCTCTTGAGGGGGTTTTTAGCAATTGCAAACACTTTCTTCAAGCTTGTTTTCTACATTAACACCTATATTTTTTTTTTCAATTAATTTTTTTACAATGTTAATTTTTTATTTAGTTATTTATTTTATTTTTATTAATGCTAATAGTTGGTATGTATGTTTTTTTTACTTTTGTTTTCTTCCATTCATTTTTTTCAACGTTAATTTTTATTTAGTTATTTATTTTATTGTTATTAATGATGCAGTTGCTACTTATGTTTCTTCATTTGCTTTTGGTTTTTCCAGTTCATTCTTTACAATTTTTTATTTTTATTTTATTGGTATCAATGTCAACTATTGATGAGGAGGAAGTGGAAATATTTGATAATATGTTATTTTCACATCATATAATTATTTTACTATCTTGCTTCAAAGAAATATTCGATGTCTATACAAAAAAATTAAAAATCCATTGAATTTCGTGAAGAAATATAGATGATTAACGGCGTGAACAATGAGAAATTTTGCTATTGAGGTACATTTTGTTTTAGAATGAGAACCTGAAACTAGTACAAGGTATGTTCCAAATTTTTCGATATAATCTTTTTTATATTTTTGTTTGTAGTTACAAATTGGTATGTTCCAAGTTTTCTTGTATAATTTTTTTTAATGATAAATTGGTATGTTAATTGTTTCTTGGTATTGTTAATTTTTTGGTATGTTAATTGTTTCTTGGTATGGTAAATTTGTTTGTTATACTTCAAATTATTAAATAATGAGTCTTTATTTATTTATTTTATATTTTCCTTAATATTGAGTCTTATTTATTTAATATAATCTTCATAAATAGTTGAATTAATAACAATAAAAAATAACTAAATAAAAAATTTAACATTTTGAAAAAATGAATTGATAAAAAAAGTAAAAAAAGAAATATACGTATCAATTGTTGCAAAAATAATAAAATTAAATGAAAAAAATAAAATAAAAGAAAGAAAAATCATTAATAACAATAATATAAATAAATAAATAAAAATAAATATCGAAAAAAAATTGAAATAAACAAAAGTAAAAAAGAACATACGTACCAACTGTTAGTATTAAAAACAATAAAATAAATAACTATATATAAAATTAACATTATAAAATAATTAATAGAAAACAAATACATAATTATTAATGTAAAAAATCAGATTGAATGAAGTGTTTGCAATTGCAAGAAACCCCACAAGAGAATTAATCTTTTAACATAGTTAAAAAAAGGTATACATATCATTTTATAGCAAAAAAATAAAAAAAAACACAAAAAAATGCATGAAGAGCGTGTGTATAGCACTTCCGTTAATCTTAACGGAGTTGGGGATTTCAGGTTACATTTAGAAAACCATAAGGGAGTTTCACGCATTTTTGGAAGCACGGGAGGATTACACATCGATTTTCCAAACCACAAGGGGATTTCACACAATTATCCCCATATTTCTTTAGCTGTTTTACAGCTCTTCATCTTGCTGAATATTCATTTATCCAACGTGAGAAATAATGTGTTATTGGCCATATTATCCAGGTTGGCCCTTTTTTTTTCATCAGTCGTATACTCATGTCTTGGTTTGACCAAGAATTCAGCTGGTGGAGGCGCTCTCCTATAATCGGGTGCTGCTGCTCGTTGGGCAAGTTGAGGTCTCTTTGGACCCCTCTCAACATCATCGTCGCTTGTGGCTACGCCCTCTATTTCTCCAGTTGTTGCTGCTTCAGCCGCTGTAGCTTTTGCTTCAGCTCACGCATGCTCATGGAGCTCTCTTCCTAGGGTAGGGTTTGGTTTTGTGATTACTGGTGGCCCTTCTGTAATCACGAATCACATTTCGTCATGCATGGCTGACAAGTGAGCCTTCATGCGTATCTGTCAGTCATCGTATTCTTCTATGGAAAACATTGGCAGTTTATGGTGTGAGAAATCCATACTTATGCTAAAATGATGTGTTTTGGTCTTGAAAATAAAAACGGTTTATCCCAACAGAAATGGGTGGATCTGGGTAGGTTACCAGTCAAGTTGGCTTTTAACCCAACTCGCTCTGATACCACTTGTTGGTCCCAAGTGATTAGAGGTTTAGAAGGGGGGTGAATGAACCTCTATCAAATTTTGTATTTTTAAACTTCTGTAAGCAAAATACTGAATTCTAGACAGAATACAGCAACAATCTCAATTCAGTAAGCTGGCAATATGCTTGATCAGCTTACTATCTCGGTTTTACAGTATGCAGCGGAAACTTAAGATAGAGTTTCTTTTGAGAAAACCAGTTTTCTTTTCCAAGTATGATTTAAACAGAATCATTTTTAGCAATATGAGCAGGATATAAGAGATATGCAGCAAGTAAAAATAAAGCGATAAACACATAGAGAGTTTATAGTGGTTCGAAGGTGGTGTAATCCTTCTACGTCCACTCTTCTCCTTCACACAAGAGGAACTCCACTAGGTCAAATTGATTTACAAGTCTCGACTTTACAATCCTCTTCCTAACGAGCCAACACCTACTAGAATCAGAAAGATTCCTAGGCTAATCCGACATAGGGTACAAATACTCACATAGAGTAAAAGCCTTAACACAAATAAAGCTAAACACTTAGTGAGGATCTAAATCCTTCCCACTAAGGACACCAACGAAAACAACCTAGCACACAGCAAATAGGTTAAAAGTATATGTTCTTCAACTGGTGTGTTCGAAGACAACCTTAAGATCTTTGTAAGCTCGAAATCTTGGGCTTGACTGCTTCTTGAAGGTTGAGTGACTGAACTAGTAGAAAACTTGGTTTTGCTTGAGAATTTTGATTGCTTAGAAAATATCTTGTATGTTTAGTAGTCTTATTGAGTCACCCGCGCCTTCTATTTATACTTGTAGAAATATGTCCGTTGAAGAGAGACATAGTCCTTATTGAAATTCAAATCTTGATCTCTTTAAATGCACCTAGAAAAACTGGGAAATAAGACATGTCCTACTCTGTTCCGCATTAATGGTGCCACTCCTTGGCGACAGTGCTTTTGTAGGTCCGCGGTCCAGATGGCATCACCTCATTGGTTAGGTGCTAACTTCCATCTACCGGTTACTTTGATAATACAGAATCCTCGTACTGCATTCACTCCTTCTTTGTATTGTAATAAATAAGATAGATAGACTTAGTGCTTCCTGCTTAAGTTGCAGTAGATGATTTCTATCCTGCGCCAGCTTTCTATTCTGTGTATGCTTACTGATTTTATAACAGCTTCCTATTTTTGAATCCTGCTTGCTGATCCTGAATCCTGCTTACTGATTCTGAATCCTGCAAAAAGCCTCAAGTTCTTCTTACTGTTTGTCATATGGTACTTACTGATCCAGCTTACTGATTCTGCTTATTGAAAATCAGCATCCGAAACTCCTTCACTTGCAGAATCCTGTTGATATTAGAAACCTCCATCTTTTTTATTTTTACATATCTTCAAAAATACATTTCAGAAATTAAACTTTACAAAGCTAAATTCTACTCAAACAATTTGGAAAAATGGGGTACTCTAACTTCCTATACAAAGTTATTTGTCTCATCAAAACCTAACAGAAATATCCCAACAATAACCAACTCCCAAAAGTTCCTAATATCATATTCTCACCCTCATTATTACCAATCTCTCGATCTAGCAATTAATTGAGTCATGCATTCTCAAATCTAAAATTAGATATCTTCTCTTGATCTCAATCCAATTAATTAAAGCATGCATAAATTTGATTAGGATTCATTTATGGAATAAGCACGAAAAAACATGAATAAGATATTATGGATTAAGATAAAAGACTAAAACTAAAATTTCAACAAAATATCCATAGAACTACTCTCGTGTTCTAAGATCACGAGATCCCTAGCCAAAAATGATGTTCGTAATGAAAAATAAATTACAAGACGACATGATATAAACTAGAAATAAAATCATAGAAAACTTAGTGAATTCACGATTGGTTGCTTCCTTTTTTATCTTGAATCTTGAATTTCTTACTTCCTTGGTTGCTCTCAAGATGTATTTCATGGATATGGGTGTTCGAAAGTCTCTATCGGTTCCCAAGTTGATATGGGTGCTCCCAAAGTTAATATATGGAGTCTCAAAGTCTCAATTTATACCTAGAAGGGTTAGAATTGGAATTGGAGAAGAGTTTTAGTCGAAAAAGGGTCTAAAACAGGTACAAAACACATGACCCAACCGGGTCACAAGTGACCCGAACCGGTTCAAACCTACTGACTTTACTGCTCCTTCAACTCGTGCACTAGGACCCGACCTCACTCGGGTTATGACTTCCAGCCTTATTTTGACCCATTTATACTCTGAATTTGACCATGGTTTCTTCATAAAAGTTGTAACCCTTGAAGTAGTTATCCAATGCCACTTGTTTCAGTCCAATATCAATCTTCTACACCAAGTTATGCCCAAAATACTCGAGCCCTGTCAAGATGAAAAATTGGATGATTTTACACAACCTCCACCTTCTTGAAATTTTATGTTCTTTGGTAACAAAATTACAAAAAGTGTTGAACATAAAAATTGTAGAATGTCTTTTTAGCTTTCCAACAAGACAAGTATCATCGAATTTGCACATTTAGAGTTCAAGATATAATTTTTCTCCCAAAACTGGATGTTTCGACTTCATATCTTGACTCCAACTTGGCTTTTCATTCATTTTGTGCTAAAATCTATCAAATTCCTCTCAAATCAAGCAAATACATGAAATATTTAAAAGATAATAAAATCTATATAAAATATCACAAATGCATGTTTTTTAACACAAATGATAGGAAATTGAGCCCAAAATGCATAAAATAACACAAGTTATCAACTCTCTTCCTGACTTGTAGGTTTTGTATTAGTATGTGATATTTTACTATCTTATAGTATAGGCTATTAAGGTCATGTGAAAGTTTACCATGCAAATTTTTGAGTATTATACAATTTATTCCAAATTTTACAAATCAGTCTATTTTATGAAAAAATGATACCTTGTTTTTAGCAAACTTCTGTAATTTATAAATACTCCTATGAAAACAATTTTTAACTGAAAATTTTATGTGATGTATTACTTTATGTAAGGGCTCTACTATAATAATTTGATGATGTTTCATAATTCATAGAATATTTGATGAATTTTCTATTACATGTTGTGTTTTTAGCTTAAATTTAATTGTGATACTAGTTTTAGAAAAAAAAAAACTTTCTTTAATTACGCATAAATATTACCAAAATTTTATCTTTAACCTTGGAATTGCTTATTTTCATTCGTTTATCCTCCAAGACATCGAAAGTCTTTCAATCTCTCTTGTGATCAAGAAAAATCCTAAAGGTCGTATTTTAAAAACTAGTCGCCTTAGATTATGAACATATAACTAGACAAGGTACTAGGAACATTTCAATGTAGCGGATGAGGGAAGATGAACTATCTAGCTTTGCTCGACAACTTACGAATAGACGCTCAAACGACACCTAAGGTATGGGTAATTTCTCATAATTATATATTTACGAACTATGTGCCTTTTTTATGTGCGATCCTTGTTACATGCTACAAAACAAATATTATTGCCTGTTTATAAGGTATGTTGATGATATTAGACGTGAATGTCCTCCAATGAATTTTTAAATGCAAATGCTTTTGGTGATGTGTGATTATTTGCATGCTAAGTGATTGAAACTGCGTGATTGTTGTGAATGTTTATTTATTGGTTTGTGTGACTGATATCTAGATGAACAATTGTACACCTTGTCAAAGCCCCGAGACACATCCAGTCAAAGCCCACACCGGGTTAAAACCTCAAGATTTACTGGGTTAAATCCCTAAGATACACCGGGTTAGAGTCTCAAGATAAATGATAAGTCGGGTTGAACCCCGCACCCATGTGAGTAGACCTAAATTTTGATTGATGTGATTTATATTCTATGTATCTTTTCTTTATGTCATCTTCCCTACGTGTGAAGTTACTTCCATTGAGTGTATTTTAGACACTCATCTCTCCATGTTAAAAATTAATTAGCTGGCTAATTATGCTTTAGTACCTTCTTATCTTAAATAAGTAGGCTTGAGCAGATTTGCTATTTTACATAGATTAATATTGACAAAAATTGTATAAGTACGAGTGAATTTGTAAAATTAAATTAATTAGTAGCTACAAAGTAGAGTAGAAAAATGTGCTTCAACATTATCACATTGGATGATTTGGATTTGAATATACTTTGACGTGGCCAACTGTAAAAAATTAATAATTCCATTAATCTATTAATACAGTATATTTTCTTTTAGTGGACCCATTAATTTTTTTGCACCACTAAATTATGACTGCTCACAGATACTTTTTACTCTGAAGTTTTGAATTTGGTTTCGGAATTTACATTAACTTTTTTTTTTTTTGTATTTTCATATAATTACATAAACATTATGTGAAACAATATATATCGACAAATTTTCAATTTTGATAATATAATCGGGCACCATCCATTTTTCAACAATCAATCCTACGGGTTTCTATGGCCTAAGTATTTATTTAAAAAAACATTTATTTAAAAAATCCTACACGTTTCTATTGTTCCTCAAAATTTAATTTATTTTCATATATAGTCCAATTTTAATTAGAATTTAAAATTTCACTTATTATAATAGAGATTAATCTTAAATTTGAGGCACATAGATTATTTTTTTCTCAATTTAATGGTATCCATGTAAATCAATTTTCTTTTCATACACTTAAAATCCTCAACTTAGAGTGTCACATAAATATTATTGATGGGTTAAATGCACCAACCCCTGTGATATGGAAAATCTGCGTCGCTCCCCCCTATTTTCAAAATGGCAAGGTTAACACACGGGTTATCAAAAAGTCGCCATACGCTCCATTTTTTCGAATTGGATTTAACACCGTTATATTTTGTCTTGAATTTTCTGTTATACCCTTAAAATAGAATTAAAGTTTAATTAAAAAAAATTCTTATAAAATAAAAAAGAATTAAAATGAAACAGGAGACACCATCTCCGCTGCTGCACTACACCTCTTCCACCACCGCCTTCTTCTCAGACCAACCCCTCACTACCGTCATTTTTTCCAACCGTCTACCACCATCATCAGCTTTGTCTCACCGACGTTGTAACACCCCGTACCAAAAATGAAGCATAATTGATTAATTAAATATTAAACCCTTAATTGAAATATTATATGAGCATAAATTCTTGATTGTTTAATTAATTATGTGCATTTCAGATTCGTGTTTACTACATGTTTTAGATGGAGGGATAATTTATTCGCGAAACATAGAATATTATGGTACCATGAGGTGCGTATCGGAAATACGAGAACATAGAAACGGACTAGAGGTCAATTGAAGACATTATCGATGAACGGTAAAAAATAAAAAGAATATTTTAATGAACGGTAACTTAGATATTTTGGTAAATAGTAACTTTCCCACGGTAAAAAGTAACTTTCCAAAATCTATAAATAGGGGCTCATTCAGTTCAAAAGTTATCATTTTTCCAAACGAGATGAAAGCGACGAAAACAAGTAAGTCTCTCTCTTCTCTCTCTTTAAGTTTTCCGTTGCCGCCGCCGCTGTCAGAGTTCGCCAAAAAATTTCAACATTATCGATTTTCACCGATTTTTGCACAGATCGTAGGTCTCGTCGAGACGAGTCTAAGACAACTTCCATAATTCAATTCCGAGTTTTCGTTCGCCAGAAAATTGTGAAATACGGTCTCTAAACTCTAAACCCTAGTTCTTGACCCCTTTTTCTCGCTCCCATTTCTCTCTCTCGTTTCTTGGTGGTTTTGGTTCTTTTCTTTTACTAGGGCAAGTCGGGGTGTTGAGGAAGAGTTTGGGTCAGTCTTGGGGTGGTGATCGGTGCTGGAATGTCGCCGGCTAGAGTAGTTTTTAGAGGTGTTGGAGTGTGTGTTTTTTTGTGTGTGTGTGTTTGGAGGGTGCTGCTACTGTTCACCGCCGGTTACGAGAGAGGGGGTGGTCGAAAAAGGTTGCCGGCGACGGGAGGTCGCCGGCTCGGGTCTGGGAAGGGTCGCCGACGACTGGAAGTCATCGGCCGGAGCTGGAAAGCTAAGGTGTGCATGTGTTAGTGTGTGTTTTTCATGGGCGACAGGCTGTTTTTGCAGGTGTTTTGGCTGAGTTAGGCGGCGCCGCCGTGGTCGCCGATGGCCGGAATTGGTAGCCGGAAGTGGGGGAAGTCCAGGGGTGTGGTCGGTGGCCGATGGTGGCTGGAAGGCCGTTTAGGTGGTGAGTCTGTGCAGGCGAACTGGGCGCGGGTGGCTCGACGCTGGGCGCGCTGGCTGCCGAGAAAACTCGGCAGCTGCCGAGGCGGGCGCGCAGGTGGGCGTGGGCGCGCGGGCACGAAAACTCTGCTGCTATCGAGGAGTGCTGCGCGCAATGTGCGTGCTGGGAGCGAGTGCGTGCGCGCGGTGTAACACCCCAAATTAAAATTTAACTACATAAAATATAGAAAGAATTCTCAAGAATTGAAAATGAAATTTAAATAATAATAATAATACTAACTAGAAATAAATAAATAAAGAAAAAGGGGCTTAATCTCTCTCTCCTCACCACTTCCACGCCACCTAGCACACTTTCTCTCTCTCACCACCAAAGCTGGACAACACACCAAGTGACTCATCACCTTGGTTGCAAGCTGGAAAGGGAAATAAGGGAAAGAACAGTACAGCTTCTCCACAGCTCCTTCTCTCTCGATTCTTTCTCTCCCACAGTCTCTCTCTATCCCTGTCCTGCTATGTGTATCTCTGGCCTGCTGTGCACGTGCTGCTACCCTGCTGCCCTACTGTTGTGCGCGTGAGATTTTGATGTGTGTGTGCGTGTTTTCTATGCGTGTATGTTGCAGGGTATGTGTGTGTATGTTTTGAAGTGTGGATGTGAGTGTGATCTTGGGTGTGGGTATGAGGCGTGAGGGGCATGAATCATTGGCGACGGGGGTCGTCGGCAGCAGTAGAAGGGCAGTGGAAGAGGGTTGTGTTGATGGGATGGTTTGGTTGGAGGAACGGGGCTGCGGATGTGCAGGGCGCTAGGCGCGATGTGCAGGGTGCTGGGGCGCTAGCCGAGCGCTGGGGGCGCTGCTATGCTGAGTTAGGGGTGCGCCGGGGGTGCACCGAGTCTGCACGGGGGGCCGATAGGCACCTTTCGTGTTGCTTTTGGTTGAGTTGTAGAGTAGCTATGTGAGTTTGTGTGGTTTGTCTTAATAGGTGGTAGTATGGTGGTCAGTCGGTTGTGAGTCGCCGGCGACGCGGGTCGCCAGAGTCGGTGGTAGCAACGACGGAAAGAAGCTAGTTGCAGCAGATTTTGGATTACGGGCCTGCACCGAAGACTGCGCGAAGGCAGTGTTCGACACACTGTTTCAGGCACTTTCGGGGATGAGATCGGAAAACTGTTTTTATGGCATATACTAGGGTATATGAGAAAGGTCTTCACCAAGTTTGGTGGCCATCCGAGGTCGGACGACTGAGGAATAATTTTACGAAGTCGGGCTGCGTTTCTGCACTCGAACCGGAAATAGTCGCGGAGCAAAAGATCTTAGTAAAGGAGTTTTCTAAAACTGTTTTTATGGAGTGTTCTTTAGGGTGTTAAGAGCTATCCTACCAATTTTTACCTTAAGGCGAGTCCGTTTGAGGGGTCTAAGGTGCATCGGGGCACAAAGTGGCAGTGCCGTGTGCAATGGTGAAGTTCAGCCTATTGCAAGGGTAGTTTCTGGACGATCGAATATCGAATGGACTTGAGATTTCACGGAGTTAATATTCACACCGAGAGCTTCATTACAGGCTTTTTGGATCATAAATCGGAGCTCGGACGAGGAAGATAAGTAACGATGATTTTCTTTCCAGTTGGCGAGATATTTTACATTTTGCAATTTACTTTGCAAGATTAGTTTACTCTGCAAGATTAGTTTGCCAAGCAAGTTTAATTCTTTCCTTGTAGGAAGCGTAGACAAAAGATTACACTAGTTCCCTGAAACGTAGTAGTTCTCCCAAGAGACCACTTGATTGAGGTGAAGAAACGGACCTAGAATTTAAGGAATCGAGCTTCACGAGGATTACCACTGAACAAGGTGGGGGTAATTTCTGTATTCCTACTTTTAAGTTTTTAAGTGAGTAAGAAGTGGGGGTAACTTCTAAACCCTAATAACTCTATGTTTTCCGTATTTAACGCATGATGATGATAACGAACGTATGCATGTAAATTGGATATTATTGAAATGCTGTTGATTGTTATGAATTGGTTGAAACTTATGCGCCTTGGGTTATGTGTTGTGGTTATATGTTGTGTTCGGTGATTACATGCTGTGATTACTATGTACATGTATACATTATGATTATGATAACAGAGGACAGTAGTCCATGAAATACGTTAAAGATGAACTGGTGGCCCGTAAAAGAAGCACCAACGGTCTCGATACCGTATACGGGGTAAGATGGGGAATACCCTCCCGTACCTAAGAAAACGGGGTAAGAGGGGGAATACCCTCCCGTACCTAAGGAAATGGGGTAAGATGGGAAACACCCTCCCGTTCTTAAGATATGGGGTAAGATGGGAAACACCCTCCCGTACTTAAGATACGGGGTAAGACGGGAAATACCCTCCCATTCCAAAGGATTTTTATAGGTACAATGCATTTATGTGCTGAGGAGTGTTATGGGAGTGAAAGAGTGAAGGAGTGTTATGAGAGTGATTGTTATCATAGTCGCACAGATCCACACTAACCCCAAGGTGGCTAAAAGCCACGTAAAAATGTTTTCACGGCGGCTCAGAACCGTATTTTCAAAGGCAGCCTCAAAACCGTATTTATGTGCTATTGAGTGATATGTTTATGTCTGCTATATATATAAAACTGGCGGCAAGTTCCACAAGATGCAAAACGTATTTGGCGGCAAGTTTCGCAAGATAAAAATGTTTTCACGGTGGCTCAGAACCGTAAAGTTTTCCAAGGCGGCTCAGACCCGCAACTACGTGCTTGATGAATTATATGTTTATGTTACCTATTAAGTTTTAAATACTCACAAGTCCCACCCCACTGAGTGTTTTCATACACTCACCCCTTTTTATGTTAAAATGTTTTCAGCTTAAGGAATCATTAAGCGTGGTGTGCAAGTGTAGCACCCCGGATCAAAATGAGCATAATTGAATAATTAAATATTTGAACCCCGACTTAATAATTATGTGCGTATATTTTGACTGTTTAACTTAGTACGTGCGTTTCAGATACATGGTTAACACCGGTTTTAGATGGGTATATTTTTCGTGATATGGAACCTAGAATATGATTTTACCAAGAGATTCGTATTGGAAATACGAGAAAATAGAAACAAACTAGAGGTCAATCGGAGACCCGTAGTTCAACTGACGAAGGAAAGAGTAAAATTTTGATAAAAGGTAAAAATAAAAATAATATTTTAATGAAAGGTAAATTAAGATATTTTTGGTAAATGGTAACTTTTCAACGGTAAAAAGGTAATTTCCAAAATTTATAAATAGGAGCTCATAATTTTCAAAACTTATACGTTTTCAAAGCCGACGACCCGAGCGACGCTCGCGACGCGAACACGCTATCCATTGGGTTGGTATCAGTTGGAGTGGGAATCAAGATACCAAGTCTTTGATACTAGCGACTCACGTGGTAACCACCGAACAAGGTGGGGGTAACTCTAAACCCAAATCTTTATATTTCAATTGACGTATGCATGTAAACTGGATATTATTAGAATGCTATTGATCGTTATGAATTGGTTGAAGCTTATGTGTCTTGGGTTTTGTGCTGTGATTATATGATGTGTTCGGTGGGGGTAACTTCTAAACTCAAAACCCTTATGTTTCCATAACTAAATGTTGTGATTATATGATGTAAGTGGGGGTAAACTTTAAACCCTAATAACTCTATGAAATGTGAACTCATATGTTTTGAGATAAATGTGGAAATTATATGATGTGTGGGGGTAAACTCTAAACCCTAATAACTCTATGAAATGTGAAGTCATATGTTTTGAGATAAATGTGGAAATTATATGATGTGTGTGGGGGTAACTTCTAAACCTTAATAACTCTATGTTTTCTATACTTAACGCATGATGATGATAACGAACATATGCATGTAAATTGGATGTTATTAGAATTATATTGATCGTTATGAATTGGTTGAAGCTTATGTGCCTTGGGTTTTGTGCTGTGTTTGTATTCTGTGTTTATTTTATGATAGTGTGGTAGGGTTGGGCTCAGTGTCCAGTGGGCTCAGTGTCCATTGGGCTGCGTGTCCATTAGTGAGTCGTCGGGGTGTCCTTTGGGCTTCGTGTCCATTGGGCTGCGTGTCTAGTTTTGAGTCGACAGAGTGTCCTTTGGGCTTCGTGTCCATTGGGCTGCGAGTCTTTTTGTGAGTCATGGGTTGTGTGTCCGTTTATAAATCGAGTTATGTGTTTTTTATAATATGTGATGTGTTTAACTGCTGATTTGTTATATCTGTTTGATACGTGATCGGCTTAATAAATATTAAAACATGGAAAGTATCCCCACGAGTGTATTCAACGCACTCACCCCCCACCTATACTCACACTACAGGAGAAGAAGAGAATCTTGATGCGTAGAGAGAGGGGTACCCTATCAGCTGAGTCCATCTTCCGATTTTACCATTTTTAAAGATATGTTGCTCGATTGTAAAAGAAAACTGTATTTCTCCTTCTTTGTAAAAGATCCTGATGTTTTTCCGCTGCATATGGTTTCAAACATTCTTTTATCGGTGGTAACCGATGTTTTAAGTGTACCGCTTTTTATCCTCTTTTGTTTCTTTCTATTTTATATCATGTACGCCTCTTTCCCCTTTCTCTCTTAACGCCCAAAGAAGAAAAACTCTGATATTTTTAACGAAAGATTTTGGGGCGTTACAGCAAGTGGTGGATGCTGGTAGCCGATATTCTAAAGATTACGAAAGAGTTATACTGGGTTTGAATGAGGTGTTTTATTATTTAATTGTATAGAAAGTTCTCTTGAAACCTTTTTGGGGTAAAACTTAGTTTGCAAAGATGTACTGTTTTAGCTGTATGATTATAAAGTTTTAAAAATATATATATTTCTCTTCCGCTGTGTATGATTCACGTTTTATAAAATAGGGAGATTCGAATTGACTTAACATTATTTGAAAATTTCTAAATTACCTTGAAAATACATGTTTTATCGAGTATCTGGACGCCAAGACGAAAAATTTAAAAAACTCTGATATTCTACGGTAATTTACAAGAACGGGGCGTTACACGAGGTGCCCACGCGGGCAAGCGCACCGGTGAGTGTTTTCGTTCTATGGTTCATTTCGGATGTTTTCATCGAGTCGCCGGGAGTCGAGGGTCCCGGTTAAAGTCAACCCTTGACCAAAATTACCAAAATACCCCTCAATCTTAAAATGCTTCGTTCGAGCTCGTTTCAACTCCGATCGAGCTCATTCTTTTTTTGTTGCGATCCAAATTCTCCCCTCTTTCATGTCAGTATGCTAAACTGATATTTCCCTCTTGTTTCTTCAACCTCAATTTCTCGATCTATCGATCCGTCTCGTCTCTATCGAACGATTCTCCTCCGCGGCTATCTTTATACATTTTAAATATAAGTTTTAAGCGTATTAAGGATAAGAATCACTGTAAATTGTGTAGGCTATCAATTGGATTAATATCAGTTGGATTGAGAATCGAGATATCAAGTCTTTGGTACTTGAGACTCACGTGGTAACCACTGAACGAGGTGGGGTAACTTCTAAACTCTCTTTGTTATTGTTTTCCTTATTTGATATATGAATTGTTGAGTTCTACGTGCTATGATTACTATGTACATGCATACGTTATGAATACGATAAATGAGGACGGAAGTCCAAAATCATGTTAAGATGGACTGGTGGCCCATAAAAGCACCATACGTTAGGAATGGACTGGTGGCCCATAAAAGCACCATACGTTAGGGATGGACTGGTGGCCCGTAAAAAACACCAACAGAACGGAGGTCCATGATCTCGTTCTGGAATGGACTGGTGGCATGTAAAAAGCACCATATGTTAGTTGAGTACTCTTAGAGTTGTGTATCCGTATTTTATGTGCATTGCATTATATGTGCTATGTTTAATTATTGTATTCGTAAATGTTGAAATGACATAATTGCTTAATGAACTTTAATGTACGGAATTTTCTTCCACGAGTGTATTCAACGCACTCGCCCCCCACCTGTACTCACACTACAGGAGATGAAGAAAGTCAAGATGCGTAGAGAGGGCGGTGTCATATCAAGTCTTCTCTTTTGGTCTCTTTTTCAAAGCTTGTTGAAACACTGTTTTAAAAATTCACGTTTGTAAAAGATAAACTCTTCTTCTTTTCTTTATGGATCTTGATGATGTTCTGCTGCTATGTTTTAAACGTTTTATTTCAGCTAGACGCCGAGGATTTGTATTTGTAGAATCATCTCTTATCCCTTCTAAAGGTTTCTATTTTATATCATGCACGTCTTTTTTCCCTTCTTTCTTCACGCCCACAAAGAAAACTCTGATAAATTTTATGAAAAGAAAATGGGGCATGACAGACGTTCACAGCTTTTCCGTCGCCGATCTGCTTCCCCGTCACACCGCAAACAGCAGCGTCACCGCCTCCACCATCTTCATCCTCCACCACCATCTCACGAAGGCGAGCTCTTTGATTTCACTCTCAACATAGCAATGACTCCGGCAAGATTCGCGGCCACCACCTCCCTCTATCTCTCTTTAAAATCGAACACCCAGACATCACCACCATTTAAATTCACAGCTGCTCCGAAAATTGAAATGGGAAATTTTTTTTGAAAATAAAACAAATAAAAAAAATTATTTTCATCCTGTTCCTTTTCTTCTACCTCCTCGCGCAAGTTTCCCGAGGAAGAAGATGGTGGCGGTGTGGATGGTTGGAGAAAAAGATGATGGCGGAGCAGTGAATCTAGACGGTAATGGGCTCACACCGGAGGTGGTGATGGACTGCTCAATTGATGGCCGGAGAATAAGAGTGATAGCGGAGCGCTGTGAAGATGGCCGTCAGAGAAAGTGGGTGGTACAACATTGTTCGATATTAAAGAGAGATGGAGGGAGGTGGTGATAACCGAGCAGCAACGCAATTTGGGTTGCAAGAAGAGAGAGTGGTCGGTCGTAGATGGAGAAGATGGGCGACGGAGAAGATGGCGAGGAAGGTCGGAGGAGATGAGTAATGGAGATGGTGCTCAAGCTTTGTTGGATCTGAGAAGATGGCGGTGGTGAGGAATAGCAGCGGCGGAGAGAGAGACCTGCGAGGAGAGATAAGAGAACAGATGAACAGTGTTAGAGCTAATTTTTGATTTTTCTGATTTTTTTTTTTTGGTAATGCCGCCGCTACAGTATTGCCGACCACCATGTTGTTGTTCTTCCACCATCACGAGCCACCGAACACCCAGACACCGATCCCCTTCTTCTTTAATTAGATTTGTTGCAATTTTTTTATAAGACATTCACTAGAAAAAATTTCACATTTTAAAAAAGAATTTGTTAAATTAATTTTTTTCAAAAATTTATTTTATTGGTTTTAAAATTAATTAAAAAATAAATTATATGTATACAAAGTTTAAAAGAAAATGTTAATCAAATAAAAAATTGTTTGAGCATAAATTCATTTTAAAATTAAGATTGTAAAATATTTAAATATATATATATATATATTTATATATATAAATAGTAATAATAGAAATAATTAAATGAAATAAAGTAGAAATTTTGGAGTAAAAGAGGGATTCTATTAAATAAAGTAAAATTCCAAAAATTGAACCAAAAAGAAAAGAGAATAAATAAAATAGTATTAAATTATAAATTTTATTGTGAAAAGGGGGCATGGTACAATTTATAGACAAAAGGTAAGGATAAAATAGTCATTTAACAGTTAAAAATTGGTCAAAAACCAATAAATTTCGCACTACAGGCGTGTGCACTGCACTTCTGTTGACTTTCACGATTTAGGGGAAAACGTGTCGACTTTTTGATAACCCACATGTTAACCTTGCCATTTTAAAAATATGGGGGAGCGACGCAGATTTTCTATATGACAGGGGATATGGTGCATTTAACCCTATTATTGATGTTCATGTTAGCATTATCGCTATGAAATTGACTATGACCAAACAAATTGTAGTAATGATTACAACTGTAAATGTTCATGTTAGTATTTCTGAAATTTATACCTAATGAAATTTATCAAAAATGTAGTATTGATTACAACTGCTAGTAAATGAGTTACCTTTTGGTTTCTTCAGAGTAAAGTAAGATTTTCACACGTTGCATAATTCAGAAGCAGAGAAGAAAAATCAAAGATTGCAAATCAAATGGAGATATATAATTCATAACAAGAACATGGCAATATTGCCAACACCAAAAGTAATATTCCAATAAATACAAACATAAACTTGGGATTAATTATGAAAAAAGGGAAGCAAACAACAAGATAATTGAATGCAGCAATACCATTTTTATTGGTTACTATATTAAGAAGCCTCTGCAACCAACACCATAAAATATCCAAACACAACTTACCATCTAATCGGGTTTGAACGAAGTTCTAGTACATTGATTAATTCAGACAAAAGCTCAACCTTCATCTGAGGCTGCACAATTACATTTATGATCCATTTGGATAAGTAGATATGAGGAGAGATTTGAAAATTCATGGTAGTCAATCCATCAACGGTGTTCAGATAAATGTGGATTTGAAATTCATGACTTTCATTTTGTACCAACTTTTTTTAGTCATTTGGGTGGATTTCAAATCACTCGATCCAAACACAACCTTAGTTTTTTCAGAAACATGATTTCATGACATATCATGTAATTAGAATCAAAATAAGAAAGCAGATTGTCCAATATCAACCATCTTAAAAGAAAAGAACTTTATCCTGAGAAAAGTAATTATAAAACTGGAACCGTTAACCTTTTTACCTATATCTATACCCATACTATTAATCTATAATTATATGTCTGAATCAGTATAAGATTCTTGAAAATTTTCAAACTAATAAGAAAATGAAAGTTATTTCAGCAATTAATATAGATTTGAGGGAAATTTTTGTCAGTAACCCATGAAATTTCGTCGGTAATAACATAACCAGTGAAATTACCGACAGAAAATTTCATCATGGCTAGACTTGTTGGCGATAGTTTTACGATGAAATTTTTTTTCCGTCATCATTTACCGACAGAATATTTACATCGCTGTTTGATTTCCCGATATAAATAATATTAGCTTGTGGAAAAATTTCCACAAAAAATTCAGCAAAATTATAATGTTTACGATGGATTTTTCCATCAGCAATTACCGACGGAATATCTTTTCTAATTTGGAAAATTAAAAAGATAAAAATACCAAATAATTTTACCGACGGAACAATCCGTCTGTAATTTGGAAAATACAAAATAAATTAAAATTTACTGGCGAAAGTTCATCCATCTGCAAAATTTGGAATTTTTTAAATAATTTTAAAAAATCTGAAAATATTAATAAAATATATATTATTATTAATGAAATGAAGAACATTATAAAATAAAAAATTACTGAAAATACCGAATTTTTTTTCTATAAAGTCAAATTGTTTAAATACAACATCTAGTCTTGATCGGATCCTCCATGGTCCTCGTTAGCTTGGTTCGGGGAAGAGTGGTGTCTTGAGTCGGGCTGAATAATCGATAGGACTCGATCAAGCTATGACTGCATACGAAACTCAAAATCAATCTATTGAGCTTCCATCTCCTCCTGATCCAATTGATAGCGATAGCGAAAGCGAGTCTCTTTAGCTGCAGCAGCTGCATCTATGCTCGATACTGCATCGCATCGCTTCTCCTTCGAGCTGCCTTTCTCTTCCCCATCGAGACCAAACTGAATTCATGTCGTTATGCACACTAGCAGTCTCCAAGTAAAACTTGATTATAAAGAAGATACTTACAATCTTGATTGCATGATCTAGACCCTCCTTTATGTTTTGAGGGTTTGCTATTCGGACCGAGTCGCTCTCTCAAACGATCATTTGAGGCTGTTGGAACTTAAACTTCACTTTTGATCAACTTAGTGGTCTTGGAAATTCTTTCAAGTAGTCTCAAGCATACACTCCGGTTTCTTCCCTTTCGTGTCTCACTTTTTCCAATAATTGATGAGATCTTTGTACCGGATAACAACCTTCTCTAGATACAATATCATGATATCATCGTTGATAGATGGATCATTTCTACACCGCTTCTTAAAAACATATAAAGATGAATTAGATCAATTAAAATAAATAATATATTTAATCATGAGACAATAATTAAAACATATATACTTCAAATTGAAGGAGATGTCCTTTAATAAGATGTCAATATAATAAATAGTTAAGAATTTTAATTAATGAAGGTTATTAATTCAGTTATGTTAGGTGGTCGTAGTGTTTAGCTAGAAACCAACTACGATCTGCATTCCAATTGTTGGGCTTGGTACTAACAATAACTGAGTCCTACGAGGGTTACACACGTTAAGTTTGAACTAGATCAATAAACCCGTTGAATATAAGTTGTGGGCCTAATATAATTAGGATATGTGTTTGGCCTAATATGATTAGGCATAGGTTATGGGCTTTTACTTTTTATTGATATAAATAGATGAGCCCAAACCTAATGAAGAGATCGTGAAAACATAATTCTCCATACACAGAAAAAACTACGTTCCCCACTCACAGAAAAGGAAATGTGGTTCCTTCAGAAAGAAAAGAAGTTTTCTTTGCGTTCTAGCAAACGCTTTGGAGGAGGTCTAGGAAGAGTTTGTGTGTCTCGAGTAGAGGAATTACATCTGTGATTCTTGGTCTTCGTCATCAAAGGACACGCATCAAGAGGTAAATCGTTATTTAAATTGTGCATGAGATCCTCTTCTGTTTTGATGCTTGAGAAAATTGTTTTCTTCTATTTCGCTGCGTAGCATCAAAATCCTATAGTGGTATCAGAGCCTCGTGCACAAATTAATAATAATTATTTTTATTATATTTCAATTTGATGCATGTTCTTCATGATTTTAATTCAAAAGATGAGATTGATATGTGGATTAAAGTTGTTTAATTAGAATTTGATTCTAATTAGTTGGATCTTAATTTGATGTATTTGACAACAAAACCCTAAAAATCGCTTGGGAACATGATGTTGCTTAGAATCTGGTTTTTATATATATTTGATGTATAATTTTCTGGATTTAGCATGTGTCCCAATGGTTGGAGTGAGCAAAATCAGTGGGGGTTGCGGGTTCGACCTCTCATCCACGCGAATTTTCCTTAAAATCCGATGAATTGCTTAATTCATTTAGATAAGTTTTCTTGACATATTTTCAACCACTCATCGTGTAGTCGGGATGGTTGCAATGTGCGTGACTTGCGCTGACCACCCGGGATCGAATCCTAACGATCGCGTATATCCCAATTGTTGCGGATTGTCTGTTTCAGACATGGACTCTATTTCAAATTTCATGGCTTCTAGCCATTTATCAGAGTCTGGACTCGTCATAGCTTCCTTGTAGCTGTTGAATTGCTTAATTCATTTAGATAAGTTTTCTTGATATATTTTCAACCACTCATTGTGTAGTCGGGATGGTTGCAATGTGCGTGACTTGCGCTGACCACCCGGGATCGAATCCTAATGATCGCGTATATCCCAATTGTTGCGGATTGTCTGTTTCAGACATGGACTCCATTTCAAATTTCATGGCTTCTAGCCATTTATCAGAGTCTGGACTCGTCATAACTTCCTTGACCACCCGGGATCGAATCCTAACGATCGCGTATATCCCAATTGTTGCGGATTGTCTGTTTCAGACATGGACTCCATTTCAAATTTCATGGCTTCTAGCCATTTATCAGAGTCTGGACTCGTCATAGCTTCCTTGTAGCTGTTGAATTGCTTAATTCATTTAGATAAGTTTTCTTGATATATTTTCAACCACTCATTGTGTAGTCGGGATGGTTGCAATGTGCGTGACTTGCGCTGACCACCCGGGATCGAATCCTAACGATCGCGTATATCCCAATTGTTGCGGATTGTCTGTTTCAGACATGGACTCCATTTCAAATTTCATGGCTTCTAGCCATTTATCAGAGTCTGGACTCGTCATAACTTCCTTGTAGCTGTTAGGTTCCTCATCTTCCAAAATTAAGACTTCGCGGTTTTCTGTCAAAAGAAAATTCACAAATCTCTTTGGTCTAGATCTAGGCCTATCAGTTCTACGAGGGGCTAGAGAAACAGGAGAAATATTCACAACGGGTTGTGAACTTTCTTGTGTATCTAATTCGAGTGGGACATCATTCAATACCCCTGTCGGGATCATGAGTTCACGTTCCTCTATCTCTGGTACATGGGGTGCCATATCTGACATGTCTAACATGTTATTAAACATAGAGGTCTCCACCTCTAATGGAGGTTGAATTTCATCCATTTGTTGCTCTTCACGAATTTCTTCGAGAAGTACATTACTCCCATTTGTTGTCTTTGAAATAAACTCTTTTTCCAAGAAGACACCATCTCGAGCAACAAACACTTTGTTCTCAGTTTGGTTGTAGAAGTAATAGCCCCTTGTTTCTTTTGGATAACCCACAAAGAAACATTTGTTTGATTTGGGTGCAAGCTTATCAGAAAGTAAACATTTTACATAAGCTTCACAGCTCCAGACTTCCTCGATTGGGAGAGACACTTGAGAATTGTTCTCAAGTTTGAAAACAAAGAGGATGTCCTTGACACCCCAATCCCAAAACTTGATGACACCTCAACAGTTGGGGATAGACTTAAGGAAAAAGCTATTCGTGAAAGGTCTGTGACTGTCACATGTCTTATGTTGGCAACCATGGAAACGAGCCTCCAGAAGAGGTTTGTGGATATGGATGCCTACACCATCATTCAACAACTGAGAAACATGTTCCAGTTACAATCAAGGATGGAGAGATATGAGACCTCTAAGGCAATTCTTGAGAGTCGTCTTGAGAAAGGTAAACCGGTTGGTTTGCATGTCTTCAAAATGATTGGTCTTTTTGAAAACATGGCAAGACTTGGATTTTCTTATAGTCAATAGTTGGCTACGGATATCATTCTTCACTCTCTTCATGATGAGTACAACCAATTCAGGTTAAACTACAATATGAATGGTATTGATAAGACCTTAGAAGAGCTTCTTGGAATGTTCAAAATAGCTGAGCAGAACATTGGGACCCTAACACCAAAGAAGGATGTTCTAATGGTTAATGAGGGAAAATGGTTCAAGAAAAAGGGCACTGACAAGAATAAGCAAGGAAAAAAGGGTGAAAACAAGAAAGTTGTTGAACCTAAACCTAAACCCAAACCCAAAGGTGCTTGTTCTGATACAGAGTATTTCCATTGTCATGGAAAGGGTTATTGAAAGAGAAATTGCCCGAAGTACTTGGAGGATAAGAAGAATGGAAATATAGTTTCCAATTCAGGTATATTTGTTATTGAAATAAATTTAGCAAATTCAGCAAACTCTTCTTCTTAGGTATTTGATACCGGATGTAGTTCTCATATTATTACGAATATGTAGGGACTAAAAAGAGTTAGAAGACTGGAAAAGGGAGAGGTAGACCTATGCGTTGGAAATGGACCAAAAGTTGCTGCTTTAGCTGTAGGATCTTATAGTCTATCTCTACCCTCTGGTTTAGTTTTAGAGTTGAATAATTGTTAATACATTCCCTCTATTACTAGAAATATTATTTCAGCTTCCGTTTTGGATACTGAAGGGTTTTCATTCATTATTAAGAATAAATGTTATTCTATTTATAAGGATGAATTGTTTTATGCCAGTGCTAACTTAATGAATGGTCTCTATATATTTGATTTAGATAACCATGTCTATAACATAAATACCAAAAAACATAAATCAAATGATTCAAATCCCACTTACCTTTGACATTGTCGTTTAGGCCATATTAACTTGAAACGCATACATAAGATGCAAAGAGAAGGTCTTTTGCAATCATTTGATTTTGAATCATATGATGCATGTGAATCTTGTTTAAAAGGAAAAATGACGAAGTCACCTTTTACTGGAAAGGGAGAAAGAGCTAGTGAACTATTGGAACTAATACATACTGATGTATGTGGACCAATGAGTTCAAAAACAAGGGGTAATTTTAGCTACTTCATAACATTCACTAATGATTTAAGTAGATATGGGTATATTTACTTGATGAGGCACAAATCTGAATCGTTTGAAAAGTTCATTATAACCGAACTTGGTGTGGTTCCTAATATAGACAATGGTGTAAATCTTTATTATGATAATAATGGAGCCATTGCCCAAGCTAAGGAACCTAGATCACACCAGAAGTCCAAACACATTATGAGGAAGTTTCACGTGATACGAGATATCATTGAGAGAAAAAATGTGAAAATTTGCAAAATTCATACGGATGACAATGTTGCAGATCCATTGACTAATCCACTACCTCAACCCAAGCATGAAGGTCATACTAGGGCCATAGGGATTAAGCGTTCTCGAGATTGGTTTTAAATCATGTAATTTTCTAATTTTATGAAATGTGTTCATAAACTTGAGAAAAATGATATGTTTGTTTTGAAATAGATTTTCAATGTTGATTCATTATTTTGTTGAATTAATATGTCCAAAATAATTTATAATTTCAAATAGGATTGTCCAATACGTGATTTGATGAGTGAAACCCTATCATGCGAACTTGAAGTTATATTTATCATTGTCCCTAGTCTAAGTCGTTAAATTGCACAATAATGACTTATGAAGACTAGTTTGTAAGTTGGTTGATAGCGCAGTTTCGTGGGCTATAGAGACATTTGATGTCTAATCAATTACATGGATATTTGTTGGAGAACAGATATTGGATTAACCCGAATAAAATTCTGTAAAACATCATATAATTTTCAGTAACTATTAAATAAGTTCCTAAACCATGAGTATACCACTTATTTCTTATATAAGGATTGAATATTCTTGATTTCGTCAAACGTCGTGCCGTAAAAGGAGGCTATAAAGTTGAGAATCAGAATTGACATGAATTGTGTGGAGAAGTGTGGGTGTACAAGAATGGAATTGTCTTCCTATTTAATAGGAATGTTGTCTTCGGCCTCTTGAAAAATGAAAACTGAAATGCATGTCAATGAGAAGGAAACGTGGTTCCTTCAGAAAAAAACTATGTTCCCCACTCACAGAAAAGGAAACGTGGTTCCTTCAGAAAGAAAAGAAGTTTTCTTTGCGTTCTAGCAAACGCTTTGGAGGAGGTATAGGAAGAGCTTGTGTGTCTCAAGTAGAGGAATTACATCTGTGATTCTTGGTCTTCGTCATCAAAGGACACGCATCAAGAGGTAAATCGTTATTTAAATTGTGCATGAGATCCTCTTCTGTTTGATGCTTGAGAAAATTGTTTTTTTCTATTCCGCTGCGTAGCATCAAAATCCTACACAAACTCCTCACAGCAGTACAATATTTTGGTCTCGGGGCCGACCATATTCCATCTGAAGTCTTGAGTGTTTTTCAATGATTCGAATATCTCTCTCAAAAGAGATGAACACTTATAAGTCATCGGAAAGCCCTAACTCGACTTAATTTAATAGAAATTTGATGGGTTCATAAATTATGAGACTAAATTGAAAATCATGATCATATATATGTAACTCGATTATGGGACTATATTGCAAATAATACATTTTGAATATATTATTAATATCTTCCAATATTGTTGAACGCACACGGATTCGGGCGTGTGTGAGGGCACACAAACTAAGATGTGAGAGAATGTGAGTATACGTACGTGGAGATAATATATAGAGTAAAAGGATTAAACCAATGAGAAGAAAAAAAAGAAAACAACTCAGAATTTGCCGAGACGCAAAATCTGCCCAAGCAAAACGCCGTTCTTTTCCTTAATTTTCTGCATAAACTCTCTTAACCCTCAATCAACAAGGTTAAATACTACTGCTAAGCTACTCAGCCCACGGGCCTACTAATAACCCCAACATTGAAGGCAAAAACTTTTGTGCACAAGGTGCACGGATCCAAATCTGTGCACAACAATACTGTTATATTATATGAAGTAATACTGTTATATTATATGAGTGATACTGTTATATTATATGAAGTAATACTGTTATATTATATGAAGTGATACTGTTATATTAATATAACAGTATCACTTCATATAATATAACAGTATTGTTGCACCTTGTGCACAGGAGTGTCACTCAACACTGAATAAGAGAAATAACAAATAGCAACATAAATAATAAACTCAAATACTCTAGCAACGAACATCAATCTGCAATCCAGGACACTTCTTCCGCCTTCTCGTATAGACTATCAAACCACGCTTCTTATCAGGAGCCAATCCATGCGTCGGGTCAAATCGGGAGCACGAATCTAGAATCCATATCCCGACTACATAAGTTTTTATCATATCAAAGGTGGTTTTTTTTTTTTGGTATATATAGTTTAATTTTTGTAACATATTTTATTCTGGTAGGGGTGTTAATTTTGGAAGAAATGTTGTGGAAACGGATCTATTTAGTATTAGTTGGCCAGGTTTAGTTTGTATAGGCCCATGGCTGAAGCCCAAACATATTTGTGCGCCAACTTCGAATCCTCTCTCTATAACTTTTCGACTCTCTTCCTCAATGCTTTATGCTCCCATAATGGACGATGTCAATACAGCCTCCACTCCGCCACCCCACACCACCAACGTCAACGGCGGCGTCTCAGATACAGCGACCAATACCCTGTCGCCCAACGCCCCCGTCTCTGAAGAGCTATCCTCCGACGAGACATCCATCTATGGTACCCCACAAGCTCCCGACCCCCAGCATTCCCTGAATCTGCCTCATGAAACAGATGCCGACGAAGAAGAAGCACAGCCCCTTCCTAAGAAGAAGAAGCCGCTCACCGATTTGCCCAAATCCCAACCTGAATCGACCGAATTGCCCAAGTCCAAGAACGGGAAGCCCCCGGCGGCGAAATCCGGTAAGAAATCGAAGAAGAAGAGCAAGGATGTGTGGAGTACTACGTCGAGGAAGGGGAAGAAAAAGACCAAACACGCTAACAAGAATGCTGCGAGCAACGAAGATAGAGTGTTGGTGACTCCGATCCCCAGATTTCCCGACAAAAACGACGATAGGGCAGACTTGAAAATCTGCCTCTCGAAGGTACACAAAGCGGAGAAGGTCGAATTGAGCGAGGATAGACTGAGCGCGAGCAGCACGAAGGGGTATAGAATGGTGAGAGCAACTCGAGGGGTGCGTGAGGGTGCCTGGTATTTCGAGATTAAAGTGATGCATTTGGGGGCAACAGGCCATACGAGGTTGGGGTGGTCCACTGATAAAGGGGACTTGCAAGCGCCGGTTGGATATGATGGACATAGTTTCGGGTATAGAGATATTGATGGGTGTAGAGTTCACAAGGCATTGAGGGAAAAGTATGGAGAAGAAGGGTATAAAGAAGGGGATGTTATAGGATTTTACATTAATTTGCCTGATGGAGGGGCTTATGCCCCTAATCCCCCGCGCTTGGTTTGGTATAAAGGACAACGCTACGTTTGTGCTCCTGATGCCATGGAGGATCCCCCCAAGGTTGTCCCTGGTGAGTAATCTGTTGGTTTTTTTGAATGTAGGTTGTTGTGAGGGATCACTTTTTCATTCTTATTTTATCCTGTCTTGATTAGTATTTCTATGTTTGATTGGTTGATAGTGAACTTAATTTTGCTTTCCAAAGGTGTTATGATGGCACTGTAACAGTTGATATCTTAGGTGTCTGTTTTAGTATTGAGGAGTGGATAGAAGAACTCTATCTTGCGGGAATGGATAGTGTTTTGTTTTGATAGTGAAAGAATGAACATTTCTGTGATTTTCCAATGGAACTATGTATCAAGCTCTTTTGTTCACCTCGATTATCTTATCTTGTATTCAACTAGGCTGAAGTAAGGTCAGGGCATTCATTGCATTGAACCTCCCCTCCTGATATCTCCTAGTAATGCATCAGCCACCTTATGTTCTGCTCCCTTACACTCAATTTTATAATCATATCCCAGCAATTTTGATAGATACTTACGTTGCCAAGGTGTGAAAAGTTTTTGCTTCAATAAGTACTTTAAGTTTGTTGATAAGTTCTGACTATAAACTGATCATGTATGAGATAACGCCTTCACTAGTCCAGTACTAAAAGAATATCCAGGGATTCTTTCTCATAAATGTATAAACCTAAATTCTCTTTACTAAGGTACTTACTGATATAAGCTGGGATGGTTCTCTTGTATAAGCAGTGCCCCTAATCCATAATAGCTAGCATTTTTCTCGACCACCAGTATATAAATAAAATCTGGAAGTTGTAGTACTGGTGCTGAAACTATAGCTTCTTCAAGTTGTTCAAAAGCTTGTCAAGCTTGTGATATTCCACTTAAAACTGCCCTATCCTCATCAATTTCTGTCAAACTTTCTTTAGTAGCCTGTTTATCCTCTAAAGGCCTTAACAAACTGTTGAGTTGGGCATTGCACCATTGCCTGTATCTTACTAGGTTCAACAGCTGCTACTCCTTCATTAATCATAGAACCAAGATACTCCACCTGTGCTGTAAGTGGTCCTCCTTGTTTATGCTATATATCAGAGTATCATCAAGAAACACCAACACAATGTGTATAAGATAAGATTGATAAATCTGATTCATCAGTGGTTGGAAGGTGGCTAGTGCATTGGTGAGCCCGGATGGCATAACTTTGAATTCATACAATCCTGAAACCGTGGCAAATGCTGTCAATTCATTATCAGAATGTTAAATTCTGACTTGATGATACCAAGCACTCAAATCAATTTTGAAGAACACCTTGGCTTGTCCCAACTCATCTAACAAATCATCTATGAGTGGTATAAGGAAGCTTTCTTTGAGAGTAAGAGAGTTCAATTTCTTGTAGTCTACCCATCTTTTTTCTTAACCAACAATATTGGAGATGAATATGAGCTGTTTCCGGGGTGGATAATACCTATATAAAGCATCATTTGGACCTGTCTTTCTATTTCTATTCCTTGTACATGAGGAATCCTGAAGAGGTGCATCTTAAAAGGCTCCACCCAGCCCCAGGTTTGAGAGGAATCTTATGATCATGTCCCCTTGGTGGTGGCGACTCAGTTGGAATGTCAGTAATCTCTCTAAACTCCATAAGTAAGGGTTTAATTTATTGTGAACAGCATTCCTTCAACACTTCTCACCAGCAATCACCATCAAGCATCCCACCAAGGTCTGCTTTGCCTTTTCTTAACTCTTTGAACTTGTTTCACAGTAATCATCTTAAGGGAACTTTCAGGCTGTATTCCTTGTAGGGTGATATAATTATTTTGCTTTAGGTACTGAATCCTTTGGTTGTTGAAATCGAGCAATATTGGGCCAAGCTGTCTGAGTCCATCGACCCCTATCACCATATCACCCCCTCCCAACTTGAGTAACCTCACCGTAGCAGTAAATTTACGATTTCTCGTCTCCCATTAAAAGTTGAGCATTTTGAGTTGCATCCAAATAATTCGATCCTATTTCCATCTGCCACTATTCCAGAGAGAGGGTTGGTAAACTCCATCTCACACATCCTATCCTTCTCTCAGCACTAGGATCCAAGAAACTGTGAGTACTGCCCCTAGTCCACTAAAATAGTCAGCTTGTGTTTTTATTGGAGCCAAACAATTTGATCGGGTGCCAACCATCAGACCAGAGCATGTACTTAGATCTTGAAATCTTCTCATCTTCAATTTCCTCTAAGATGACCTGAGCTTCATCATCTTCATGGTAATCGCATATTATGAAGAACAATTTCTTACACCTCTGATCAAATACCACTTATCAGCTATGTCATCCATATATGCGAACCATAAAATATTTCTGTCATTTTCTTATCCACTGCCAAGGATACTCCTCTTGAACCTAGGATAATCAATTCTAGGCAATCTAGATTGAATGGATTGGTACTTTCTACAATGGTGAGGCGAAGGAGCTAAGATTCCTTGATCTATTCTATTCCTTCCAGGCTTCCACGAGTAGAGCTGCTGGCAGAAGCAACATTCATAGTTGTTGTTCTACACCAATAATTCAGAGAAGTGTGCAGCAAGCAAAACCATCTCTGAGGCAAACAGTTGTGAACTGGAAAGTAACTGATAGAATTTCTACAGAAATGGAGGAACTGAGAAAGAGAGAAATAGAATTGAGGAGGGAAATCTGAAATATTCAGATATACAATGAATCACAAGCTATCTATTACAATTCAAGAGTGGGTTTATTTATACCGGGGTTCTAACTCAACAACGCCATTCTAAAATTAGAATGTGAACACAACTTCTCAAAAGTGGCTTTACGCGGTTAGTGCTAACCTGTTATTAAAAATGACAGAATATTTTCTCCCTTGTTATTTTTTCATCTCCTGGAATATTGAAAATGAAATAGTTCCCACCTCAGGTTTTTATGTTTCAAATGATAAATATTCAGGCTAGTCATCCAATTCTGTAGGATTTTAGGTGGAACTACGTCGCAATCAATGCAAAAACATGAAGTAAAGCCACTTAAAGCAGCTTTTGATTTAGGTGTCTAACAGAGCAGAATAAGCATCTTTCTCTCCCATATTATTTTTCTTCCTGCTAGCATAATTCCTACCAAGGAGCAGTATGGGTTAAATATAGATTACTTTTTTTGTTGGCATTATGTTCATATTCACTATTATATTTTCTTCTTTGAAGCTTTGTTTTTTATGCTATCCTAGTACATGTATACATTGTATTGTGCTTAAAGTCAAATATTCATAATATTACTTATTGTTTGCAGGAAGTGAGATATCCTTTTTCAGAAATGGAATACATCAGGGGGTTGCTTTCAGAAATCTTCATGGCGGTCAGTACTACCCTGCAGCTTCAATGTACACTCTACCAAACCAATTGAATTGTGTTGTTAAGTTCAACTTTGGTCCCGATTTTGAGGCATTTCCTGATGACTTTGATGGTCATCCAATCCCAAGACCTATGATTGAAGTTCCATATCAAGGTTATGATGGCATAGTTGAGAATGGTGCATCCTGTGAGAAGAAACAGTAGCAGCTAAATATGTTCCCTTTTTCATGAATTATTTGGGAACAACGTTACTATTTGATTTTGACTTTCATTTTAGTTTTGATTGTTGTTGCTTACACGCCTGACATAGTTTCCTTTAACCTTTCTGTTGAGGATGGATCAGAGAAAAAAAGTAGCCATAGATTTGCCCAAGGCTGGAAAAAAAGAAAGGAAAAAAAAAAACTAAAAAATTCTCAGTGTAGCGGAGAAGCTGACTTTGTTGAGTTAGATTTAGCTTGTCAGTAGAGCATTTGTTGACTGATTGACATGTCCATTCATTTGAGATAATGTTAAGTTAGTAAAGTTATTGAGTCCCTCATGTAAACAATATCAATTTATTGCTGTAATGCATTGCTACTTAGCATTCTTGTGAATCTATTTCCTGTTTTTTCTATTGTCAAGTCCATGGAATGTTCAAAGTGGTAAAATTGTGAAGCTGCTGAGATGGTTGGTTAAGCAACACTCACAGATGGTAATGTTTCTTTGAAGAAGCTATTGCCTGGCCATGTTTTTTCAATGTGTTATTGATTCTTCTGTAACAAATTCTTAGCTATTCAACAGCTATAACATGAGCTAAAGCACATGTGACGCCCCGTTCCCCTTTTAATTGGAAATAGGTCGTCACCCTTACTGAGAAACTAAAGATATCATAATTACTTTCTAATATACAATGGAAGACTACAATGAAGATACGAGAGCTATATATATTTTTTGTTTAAAAACGTAACATATATACATATATATCCAAATCTAGTTCGTGCCTCACCCACATTTCTAGGTAAAATATTCGAACCAAAGACCTACATGAATTAACACAACAAAACATATATATTATAATAGGATATAAGTCTAGGACCATTGTTTATCATACTATAAATATTTAAACATCATATTGTTCTCAAAAGGAAACATCATTCTAGCATAGCAACTCTAAAGGGACAATGAGAAAGCAACCCAGCCTTCTAAAGGGACAATGAGAAAGCAACCCAGCCTGCTACACATCCACGTCATCGTCGAGCCAGAAAATTATAAAAAACATCATAAGACACTTCCGGAGAGGGATCCCAGTGGGATAACTTTACTGTCTAATATATTGAAGCAACTAAACTATTAAGCAAGTACTACATGTCCTTCGGGTACACTCACCTTGGACCATACTATAATATAAAGGAATGTGGGAGTCGCTCGCCCACTAAACCTTACTTTCATAGACCAGACACTCTCGCCCTTATGGTCGTCACCCGGTAGGGAAGCTACCTACCGGTTATAACTATGGGGCTTCGGCCGTAGATTTCATATATAACTTATTAATTCAATTATCAACACATAATAGAGAGTAAAAGTTACCCACTTTTACGTTGATTGTGAGAGGATTGCTTCTGAATTCACCGACTGTCTCAAACTGCGCTCAACACATTTAACTGTTTAGTCTATTATGTCATATAGCATGTTTGTTGTATTTATATCTAGGTTATCTTAATCTAAAGCATAGCCATGTAATCACGTAAGGAAAATAAATCACTCTAAAAGCATATATTAACTAAATTTCATAAACTTCATTCAATTATATATATTAAACATACTTTATTTAATATATATTGTATTCCTATATGAAATTATAAAGATGATCAGATCATACATAAATCATTTAAGTGAGATTTATAATATAAAATATATCATCATACTTATTATATAATTGTTAAGCACTTAAACTAGCAATTTTAAGCATAAAATGACACATAAAGTCACAACAATTTTAATAATTTATAGTTAACTCCTAAAATCACATGAATATTTACATAACCACATATTAGGCTCAACTATCATATTCTGAAAATATACATGTTTTACAATATATATATATATATATATATATAATTAAAATGAAATACTAAACATGTTTTCACTTGAATTCTAACTCAAAATCAGTTTATATATATTGCAAACCCTACCAAACCTTATAGGATTAATGAAATACTTTCCTATTTTTACAGAAGTTAGACAACATATTCAAGTATAACATATAAAAATATCAACTGAAAATAAGATTCACATAATTAGTTATGAATTTTCTAAGTTGGCAGAAAACAGGACATAGTGTATACTGAAAACAGACTTTCTTGTAAAAATCATGATAAATCGTACAAGACTCAAAAAATTACATGATAAAAATACAACATAGTAGAAGATCAGTTTTGAAATTGAAGTAAAAAATTCTAAAGAAGGATTTTAATCAGATCTAAAAATAGGGTAAATATGTTAAAGAACAGGGCCATGTTTGAAAAATCATAGTAAATTGAATTTAAGTCCAAATCTTCTAAAATTTAACATACATGTTCTTGACTTCATATATTACAACATGTTAAAAGAATTTAGCCTAATTCTGTCGTGCTCCATGTTGGTCCCAAGTGGTCAGAGGTTCAAAAGGGGGTGAATGAACCTCTATCGATTTTTCAACTTTTCAAACTTTTTCTTATGAACAGGTTCATGATTCTAAAGAGAAACAACAACCTGACTTGAGTCAGTAACCTGGCATAATGCTGATCAGGTTTCTGTCTCGGAATCACAGTATGCAGCGGAATAAACAACGATAGAGTTTCTGTTTTATAAACACGTTTTCTTTTCAAAGTATGATTTTATCAAAGTCTTTTGACCTGTATGCTTATGAAAAGTGCAACATGATAGATATGCAATAAATAAAGCACAGTATGCAGTCAAAGTAAATAAACACTTATGGCTTATAGTGGTTCGAAGGTGGTGTAATCCTTCTACGTCCACTCTACTCATTCACTGAGAAGGAATTTCGTTAGGTCAGTTCGATTTACAAGTCTCGACTTTACAAATCTCTTCCTAACAAGCTATACCTACAGAATCCCAGATTCCTAGGTCTCAACCCACACAGGGTACACAACCCACACAGGGAAATAGCCCACACAAAACTATATACTTAACAAGGATAAAATCCTATCAACTAAGTTACACCAAACACAACCTAGCACACACAACACAAATGGTTAAAAGTATATGGTTCTTCAACTGTGTTGTTGAAGTCAGTCTTGAACTTTGTTAGCACGAACGCTTGATTAGTAGACTGGTTTCGAAGGTTGAGTGATTGAACGGGAAGGTTTTGTAGCTTTGAGCGTGATGTCTTTTGAGATATTGAGAGCTCAGTTGTTCAGTAGTCTTCAAGGTCAGTTCAACCTTCTATTTATAGATGTGGAATAATGCCCATTGAAGAGAAGGCATAGTTCTGTTGCAATTCAAATAGATCTTCAAATCTTCGTAATTAACGTCGCCGGAGATCGGAGTTTAGGGGCATGGTCTATTCTGATTCGCATTAATGACGCCATACTTTTCACTGCAGTACTTTGTAGAGCCGTTTTTCAGGTGGCAACATCTCATTGGCTCATCACACACTTCTATCTACTAGTAACTTCGATAGGAATCAAACCTCGTATCTTAACTAGTGTGAACCTCGTACTGCATTGAATTGGCTTACTGAATTGAATTGGCTTACTTCTTGCTTTTATGAATTGGCAGTACTTTGCAGTAGCCTCTTCCTATTATGTGCCAAGATTCTGATTCAGAACAGCTTCCTGTTCCTGAATCCTGTAGTCAGCTTCCTGACATGCGTCTCTTTTATGTTCTGCTTACTGCTTTTGATCAGCTTCTTGTTGGTCGTTTGCTGATCTAGCTTCCTGATTCTAACTCCAACTCTGGCTTACTGACTTTTTACTAAGAAGGTCAGACTTCGAGTCTTCAAGTCCAGAATCATGCTATTATCAATATTTCCTATCTTTCTGCTATGAGTTACATCTTAGAAACATCACATGGAAAGATAAGATAAATTAGCTAGATCCCACTTCTAAAACGTAGAATATGGGTAGTCTAAAAGATCATCTATTATTACATTTATCTCATCAAAACCTAGTCAGAAATATCCCAACAATATTCCCCTTTTTGATGATGACAAAACCAATATAAAGCAAGAAAAAAAATAATAAGTGTACTTTTACACATGTAATAGGTACAATTATCGTACAATGTAAGCTATTACAACTCATGAATCAAGTAAGCTTAAATACAAATAAAAATATGAGAGTGCAAGAAGGAATACATTACATTCTCTGTAAGAAGTGCTTACTCAAGGTGTCTGATGGTAAGCTATTCTTCATTAGTCTTCTTGTCAGCAAACAACTTCCTCTTCATTTCATCGTGTCCTGAAGATGTTTGTTTTCCATATTCAGTTCCCTTCCACCAGTTTATGATAGAATCCTGATAAAATTTCTCCATCTGCACGGCAATCTCAGGAGTCTATATCCATCTTAACCAAAAATCCTGGCAGTAAGGAACCTCTTCTCCTTTCTTGACTTTCTCGATAAAAAACTTTTGTCGTTCCAATTTTCCTTCTCTCGCCAATTCTTCATACTTCTTCAGAGCATTTTCACAAAAAGAAAATTTCCTAAAATATCCATTTTTAAGAAGTTTTCAAAAGTACCTCCAGTATGTTGATCATTTAAACTTTGTGAGTTCCTCAAAAGTTGGATTTCTATTTATGGGCAAGTGAACTTCTTCAAAAATACCTAAGTCCCAGAAATGATTGATGTTCTCAGGTTTTTGATCCAAGAGAGCTTATACTTCACCCGGAGCATCTTCTTTATTGAAGTCAGGAGCTTCTTGATCTGGGAATGACTGTAAGGCTGCATCAACCTTCTTAGCAATCTTGGTTTTGTGTCCAACAATTCCCAATCTTGAAATCCAATCTGCCTCATTCTTTCTTCTTCTTTCTTCATCAGCAACCTTCAACTGTCTCCATCTTTCCTCACTCAGAAGAGGACCTGTAGGGAAAGACATATAAGGTTTGACATTTGGATTAGCTTGCTGCACAACAGCCTGCTGTTTGCCTCTTCCTCTGCCTCGACCAGGTTGCTGCCTATAGGTTCTTGACCTTGAAGGTGCAGCAGTAACCTGTTTTCCTTGCTGTAATGCAGTGTTGCTTACTGTTTGAGGGGCAGTACCTCCAGCATCTGCATTATCATCATCATCTTTTTTCCTCCTCTTCAGGTCACCATCTTGACCATGTTCAGAGACATCTGATCTCTTATGCTTAATCTTGGTCAAGGGCAGTTCATCATCATCTTCATCATCATCCATCTCTTTTTGTGGTAGCCTCCAATATCTCATCATCTGGTTTATTAGTAAGGGCTAGTTGCTTTTTTTTAGAGTAGTTAATTGCTTTCCTTCCCCCTTTTTGTGATCATCAAACACGTTGTCATCGGGGTTAACAACTGTAGCAGCCTCACTAGGATAGACTCTTTCCATGATGGCTCTCATTTCTCCCACTAACAGCTCTAGATTAAGAATCCTATCATTGGTACTGCGAGCTGTGGCATTCATCTCTTCATTTATCAGATTATGTGTTGTCTGATTGCTCTTAACTTCGTCAATTGATGTAGTCAGTTCTTTCAGCACTTTATTCTAAGCATCAGAGGCAACTATCTGATTACGTTCAAATCTTCTTCTTGAAGTGAGTTGAGAGTTAAGTTCTTCATTCATTTTGGTCTGAATCTTTCCAAGAAGTGCATCCAATTCCTTCCGTAATTCACTCAAGGTTTCTGAGTGAGCTCTTTCTCGCATACTAGAGCTTGTGGCCAGGTTCATCTGATGTGTTTCTATAGCCCTCATCAGTCCATGGATAACATTCAGTACTCCTTGAAAATATATTTCTTGTTCATCAATAAGGGTCTCAACCCTATCAGCTCGATTCCTCTTGAGTATAAGACCAGAGTCTGATCAGCCTTCTCTTTCGCTTCTTCCTCAACTTGCTTTTTCTCCCTAGCTTCTTTAGCAGCTTCGTATTTCATCCTTTCCTCCATAGTCATTTTGATCTTTCCAGGTTCTCTGTAAGGAGAGGAATCTGCTGGGTCTTAATCACTGGAGCTTGATGAGTCATTAGCATCATCAGGTGCCGGAGCATCAACGACAATAGATGTCTCTTTGCTTTGAGCAAGCAAGTCATTTTTCTCTGTCATTGCTTCTACATTCTCCGCTTGAGCTGTCTGAGCAACATCTGCACCTTCCTCAATAGCCTGTCCTGGTACGTTGTTTACTGTGTTGGGAGCCTTCCAAAGTAATCTCAGTTTCCTAAGGGATAGAAGCTTCAATTACCTCAGCAACCTCCTCAATTGCTTCATTAGCAACCTGACAATCTTCACATGTCTGATCAATGTCAGCAGTTGCTTCAGCAATTGGAATGTCAACAACTACTCCTCCAGTTGCAACAGTATCCTGATTCATTTTTGCTAACTTTGAAGCGGCATCATATAGTAGTGCAAGTGTCGTATCAGGTTTCTGAACAACAACCTGTTTTGTTTCTATCTCATCCACTTTTTGTACTGCAACTGAAGCTAGTACAGGGAGTTTTGCCTCTACATCTTCCTCCATAGATGTTTCATCGACATACTCCTCATCGATTTTCTTTAGCACACCATGGATGATTGGTGACGCTTCCTCCTCAGCAAGTTGATCATGAGGAACAGGGGAATCATAGTAGTCAAGTAACTAAATATCATCATCCATTGCATCCATATGAGTTATAGGAGAAAGAGCTGCGATACCGTATAGGTGGGTGACTCATGAGTTTCAGTAGCTTTTGAACTTCCTTCTCCTTGCTGTAGTATCCTAGATGGCTTCTTTGATTCTGTTCTACTGGCTTCCATTCCTAGTTGCAACATTCTTTCATTGGCTTCCTCAGGAGTGAGGCCAGTTAATTGAGCTTCTGCCAACTCCAGTTCAGTAGGGGTCCTAGCAATCTTGGCAGTGGGGTTTATCATCCTGTTGTCTTCTCTAGCCAACATTGACTGCTCTCTCTTGTCTTCCTCAATTCCAGCCTTGGTCAGCCAACATTCATTCAAGGTAGCTTGTCTTTCTTGAATGAGTGAAATCATTCTTTCAGCATTTTGATCAAGACAGGCTTCGTTGAGAAAAGGTAAAAGTCCCTGGGATATGTGTTGGGTCCTAAGTGGTGGTCAGAGGTTCAGAGGGGGGTGAATGAACCTCTATCGATTTTCACAAAATCTTTTCAAAAACTCTTTTTACAAATAGGTTTCTGATTCCAGAGGGAAACAGCAACTCGACTCGAGTCAGTAACCTGGCACAATACTGATCAGGTTTCTGTCTCGAATCATAGTACGCAGCGGATTAAACTAAGATATAGTTTCCTATTTTGTAAACACGTTTTCTTTTTACAATATGATTTTAGCAAGGTATCTTTGACCAGTATGCTTATGACAGATGCAACAATATAGATATGCAATAAACATAGCATACAACCAAAACAAATAAACACTTATGGTTTATAGTGGTTCGAAGGTGGTGTAATCCTTCTACGTCCACTCTACTCCTTCATAAGGAGGAACTTCATTAGGTCAGTTTGATTTACAAGTCTCCACTATACAAACTTCTTCCTAACAAGCTATACCTACAGAATTCCAGATTCTTAGGTTACAACCCACACATGGTACAAATCCCACACAGGGAAAATAGCCTACACAAGACCATACACTTAGCAAGGATATAATCCTATCAACTAAGTTACACCAAACAAAACCTAGCGCACACAGCACAAATGGTTAAAAGTATATAGATTTCTTCAACTGTGTTGTTGAAGTCAGTTTTGAACGTGTTAGCTCGAATGCTTGACTGGTAGACTGGCTTCGAAGGTTGAGTGACTGAACAAGAAAGCTTGATAGCTTAAGTGTGATAGCTTTTAGAAGGAATGTGATCTCAGTTATTCAGTAGTCTTCAATGTCAGTTCAACCTTCTATTTATATCTGTGGAAAGATGCCCATTGAAGAGAATGCATAGTTCTGTTGCAATTCAAATAGATCTTCAAATCTTCGTAATTAATGCATCGCCGGAGATTAGAGTTTAGGGGTATGGTCTACTCTGATTTGTATTAATGGCGACTTGCTCTTTGTTGCAGTATTTTGCAAAGCCATTTTTCAGGTGGCGACACCTCATTGGCTCTTCTCTTGCTTCTCTCTACTGGTAACTTCGACAGGTTTTAAACCTCGTATGGTTATCAGTATAGACCTCGTACTGCATTGAATGGGCTGGAGAGTCGCTTCTTGCATTTATGAAAATAGTAGACTCTTCCTGTTTTGTGCCAAGATTTTGATTCGGAACAGCTTCTTGTTCCTGAATCTTGCAGTCAGCTTCTTGTCCTGCATCTCCTTTCTGTTCTGCTTTAGCTTACTGTTCCTGAAAATTCTCTTGGTTGTCATTTGCTGATTCAGGTTTCTGATTCTAATCTCAACTTTGAATAATTGACTTTTTACTAAGAAGGTCAGCTTTTGAGTCTTCAAGTCCATAAACTTGCTTTTCCTGAATTTCCTATCTTTCTGTCGTGTATTACATCTTGAAAACTTCTCAGGAGAAGATAAGATAGATAAGCTAAATTCCACTTATAAATTGTGGAATATGGGTAGTCTCAAAGATCATCTATTATTACATTTGTCTCATCAAAACCTATTCAAAAATATCCTAACAATATGTCATCTTCTTCTGATATGAAGTTCTCTATCCATTGAATAATGATTTCTTCCACCTCAAGCTAATCTGTCCACTCAATCAAATTAGAGCCTGGGCCTAATCTCATCCATCTCCAAGTTTCATAGGCATGATAAAATCTTCTCCAAAAAGACTTTGCAGTTTCCATCAAGGCTCTTTCAATATCTTCGGCACTGATGGATTCAACAGAGTGTGCAACCCTATTAAGGGTGTTAATCTCCCTTAGTTCAGCTTTTTCGCCCAACCACTTCCTCAATTTGAGCGATTTATCAGCTGTTTTCACTAGCCTTCCTCTCTTCTTCGTAGGTTTCTGAGTACCTTCAATAGTAGCACCCTGACCAGAAACCTATTCTATAGAATATTTTTCAACCTGTGTGTCAGCATTCTCTTTATCAGATTCTTCAGGAATCTGGATTACTGGGGCAGAAATCTATTCACCTTTAGAATGCTCTTGGGGATCTGGAGCAGCAACCTGACTCGCTGTCTGCTCAGTATCTCCTTCCACAATTACATTTGTGTCGAGATCCATCTCAGTGACCGGTTCAGATGGTTGATCACATGTGCCAGAATCGTCCTCATCGTTGGTAGGACTAATTGTCAGTGATGTAGTGGGGACATTAAGTCTTTTCATCTCGATTGTCTTTTTCTTCAAGAAAGATTTCTTCACAATATTCTTCCTTGCTGGCTTATCATTATCATCACAAGAATCATCGGAGGTGTCAGCAACATGTGGTTTGGCTGTTGACTTCTTCTTGGGTTGCTTCTCATCTTTCTTTCCTTTGGAGTAACCTTTCTTCACCCCGAGGTACCATCCAGGGGCATAAGGTACCCTTCTCTCTAGAGGAATCCTTTTAAAACTCAGGATGGAAGAGATGACAATTCCAAACCCTCTCATTTTCTTAGGTTTGATTGTCTCCTCCCAAATCCTTTGAAAAAGGATTTGTGCCCAGTTAAATGTTGTCTCCTTGATGATAACAATCATCATTCGTAGTCTGAGACTAGTGCATTTATCAAAACTCCCACACCTTCTTTCTACGGTGTGAACAAGTATGTCATGCAAAAATTCATACTCTGGTTTGAAATGCTTTTTGGGAAAATTGCTTGTGGCAACTTCCTTCTTTACTGAGTCCAAAGAGAACTGGTTCTAGCTTTCTTCAAGATATTCTGATCCATACTCCACCAGTTCAGCATATGTCATTCCTTGATCAAATATGCCGAAGGTCTTAGCAATGTCTGCGATTGTCAACGTGAGAGTTTCTCCATCATCCTCTTCCATCTTAAAGGCAATAGACTCCTCATCTTCAGAAAGTTCCGCGAAGGCATAGAATTTTTCTAACAATATGGCCGAATATCCTTCGTAGGTTTTTGTGAATAATTCGTCAAGTTTGCTTTTTCAGACATGATTCCAAATTTTCAAAATGAGATTCTTGTCATCATAGGGTGATTTGTTGCCAAGTAGCACCCTTGTGTCTACGAGTCTTCCTTCTACCACCTTGGTTGTTCTTGCTTGTGCCATTGTAGATCTGTGAGTTGCTTGAGAGAAAAAAACTTGTTTGTAAAGGGTTAGAATAATTTTACAGAGCGCCGAGAGACTACAATAATCACTTGGGGTAAGGGAAAGAGAATATGATCGGTTTTAAAATTTGAATACAAGTTCCAAAAATATCAACGATCTCGATTAATCACTCATAATAATCGTATCTTGAGTAACGGTTGAGATTAACTAATGAGAGGACAAATCCGTAATTTGCTGAAGACATGTCAGATTTAAAATAGCATCTTTTTCGCCTTCACGAAAAAATGGTTTTTCGCATTAAATGCGACTGCAAAACGGTCTCTTGTAATCATTATCAATCAGGTTACTATTCCTAATACGAGGTTGTAAGGCTCAATGAATGCTGAATTTCAATCAATGTTATTGGACAACCTCCAGTATCCTATTTCGTCAGTTAGTATCAAGAACCTGTTGTAGTAACCTGTTTCTGATTGTTATTCTGGCATCCTGTTTTAAATATAAATTACCCTGAATGTGAAGATCAGTATCATGTTTCAATATAGTAAGTAGTATATAGGCTGAGTTGAATCTTACTCATTGGAGATTGATGATCCTAAGCTCACTTCTCAGCATTGAGAATCTTGATTCATACAAGGGTTTTGTAAATATGTCAACGAGCTGTTTGTCAGTATGTACTTTTTCAAGTACAATGTCCTTCTTCTCCACGTGATCCCTTATAAAATGATGTTTGATATCAACATGTTTTGTTCTCGAGTGGAAGATAGGATTGTGAGTAATGGCAATAGCACTCGTATTGTCACACAAAATGGGAGTCTCTCTCTCTCTATTATCCCATAATCCTTTAGTTGTTGTATCCACAAAATCTGAGAACAACAGCTTCCTACAACTACATATTTAGCTTCCACGGTTGATGTTGCAATGGATGTCTATTTCCTGCAAAACCAAGAAACTAACTTGTGTCTCAAGAATTGACAAGTACCACTAGTACTCTTTCTGTCAAACTTGCATCCTACAAAATCAGAGTCTGAAAAACCTTTAAGGTTTAATCCTCCATCTTTTGGATACCATAGTCCGACATCTTGAGTGCATTTTAGATACTTGATGATCCTCTTCGCTGCTAAAAGATGTGACTCATTTGGTGCTGTTTGAAATCTCGCGCATACTCCAACTGCAAATACTATATCTGGTCTGCTTGCTGTTAGATATAGCAAGGATCCAATAAGTCTTCTGTACTTAGTGGTCTCTACATCCTTTCCAGTTTCATCCTTATCCAAGCGGATAGATGTAGCCATTGGTATGCTGACTGCTGATCTTTTTTCTATTCCAAACTTTGTGATTAACTCCTTGGTGTACTTGACTTGACTTATGAAATTCCCATGTTCTAGTTGTTTGACTTGTAGACCAAGGAAGAAACTTAGTTTTCCTATCATGCTCATCTTAAACTTATTTTTCATGAGGGATGAAAACTTGTCACACAAGTTCTTGTTAGTGTCATCCACATAAATCTGAACAAGCAGTATACTGTCTCCTTTTAGTATTCTAAAGAGAGTCTTGTCTACTATCCCTTTCTGGAATCCATTCTTTAAGAGGTATAGAGACAGTGTATCATACTAAGCTCTAGGAGCTTGCTTTAACCCATACAGAGCTTTTTCTAATCTGAATACTTTTTCATCTGTCTGTTCTTGATCAAAACTTGGTGGTTGTTCCACATATACTTCTTCAGACATAAGTCCATTCAAGAATGCACTCTTTACATCCATCTGATATACTTTGAAATCGTTGTGAGCAGCATAGGCCAGAAATATCCTTATAGCTTCAATTCTAGCAACTTGAGCAAAAGTCTCATCAAAATCTATGCATTCTTCCTGACAGTATCCTTTCGCTACTAACCTTGCTTTGTTTCTGACCACTACACCAGATTCATCTAACATTTTTTTTAACACCCACTTTGTTCCACTTACTACTTGGTGATCAGGCCTTGGAACCAATCTCCATACATGGTTCCTTTCAAATCCATTCAACTCTTCCTGCATTGCCTGGATCCAGTTACTGTCTTCAAGGGTTTCCTCCATACTCTTAGGTTCAACTTGTGATATGAAGCATGTGAACAGTGATTCTTGAGGTCTTGGTCTCCTTGTTCTTACAGCTTCATTGATATCTCCAATTACAAGATCTCTTGGATGATTTTTCAGCCATGTCCTATCGGGCTCAAAAGAGTAGGTAGGTTGTTGGACAGTATCCTATTGATCACCAACTTCCTGTATGTGGTTACTGTTGGTCTACTGAGTTATGTCTGTCTGTTGTTCAGCATCCTGTGTTACTATATTCCTACTGCCAGTAACCTGTGAACAACTTATAGTAACCTCGTTTGCTGGCACTGGAACTCCATCAATGTACCTTACTATTTGATCATTGATCTTTATTTTGGATACATCTTCTTTTAGTTTTTCCATCTCAGCAGTATTACCATACAGTTCATCAAATACCACATTTATTGATTCTTCCACAATCAGACTTCTCTTGTTGAAGATCCTGAAGGCCTTGCTTATTGAAGAGTATCCTAAAAATACTCCTTTATCTGATTTTTCATCAAAGGTCTTCAAGTGCTCATTTCCATTGTTCAGTATGTAACACCTACACCCAAAGATATGTAAGTATGCAATGTTAAGTGTTACTCCATACCATACCTCATAAGGGGTCTTGTCATGATCTTTGTTGATTAGGCATCTGTTCTGAGTGTAGCATGCTATGTTGGTTGGTTTTGCCCAAAATCTCTTAAGAATCCCAGCATCAGCAATCATGGTCCTTGCAGCTTCCTTCAGTGTTCTGTTCCTTCTTTTGCAACTCCATTCTGTTGAGGAGTTCTTGCTGCAGAATACTCATGATTGATCCCATTTTCTGAGCAGTATTTTTCTATGAATTTTTTGGTGAACTCAGTTCCTCTGTCTGATCTTATCTTAACAATGCTCAGATTCTTCTCATTCTGCATTCTCTTCATGAATTCTAGAAGCTTGTTTTGAGTTTCTGATTTTTTGGATAAAAAGATGGTCCAAGTAAATCTAGAATAATCATCCACAATAACTAGGGAATATTTCTTCCCACTTACACTAACTGGTTCCACTGGTCCAAATAGATCCATATGTGGGAGATTTAATATCCTGTGTGGGGATCTCTGAATTTTATCCTTGAATGAGCTTTTTACTTGTTTTCCCTTTTAACATGCTCCATAGACATTCTCGTTTTTATAAGCAACATCTGGTAGATCTCTCACTAGGTTCTTTCTTGCCAGCTTGTTGATTGTTTTGAAGTTCAGGTGGCTCATCCTTTTATGTCATAGCTAGCTCATTTTAGGAGAGTTTTTTGCAATGAAGCATGTTGGCTGTAGTGTAGAACTCCAATCAACATGATAAATGTTGTCTCTCCTGGTGCTAGTAAGCTTAACCTCATTAGTTTTGTTGTCTCTGATCAGACACTTGTTGATGTTGAACTCCATTGAACATCCTTTGTCACAAAACTGACTGATACTTAGAAAGTTATACTTCAGCCCTTTAACATATGATACGTCACTGATACTTGCATTGCCTCTGATCAAGTTTCCTATGCCTTTGGTGCTTCATCTGGAGTCATCTCCGAAGACAACCTTAGGTCCTTTACATGGTTGGAAGTCTCTTAATCCAGCCTTGTTGCCAGTCATATATCTGGAGCAGCCACTATCTATGTACCATACATAGATCAGGTAGACTTAGGTACCCATACAAGTACGGTCCTGGGGGATTAGTCTTCTTTGGGGCCCACATCTGCTTAATGATAATTGATTTACCACAAGTGTCGGTGGCATTCTTCCTGTTAGTACCCTTAGTGGGATACTGTTCGTGATGTGTGTGTACTGGATGTTTCCAGGTTGTGTACTTCCTGTTCGAGGAAAGTACTCATTTATACCTATCCTGAGTAAAAACTCTTTAGAATATGGGCATGTAGGCCTTGGTATTTGAGGGATAGAGTTTTTGCTGTTTTCTGAAAGTCTGCTGCTTTCTTCTTATTTTAGCAGCATAATGATTATGTTGTCTTTTCAATGTTTGAGCAGTCTTACTATTGTCTTCCTGCAGCAAGGGTTTCTTACCTTTATCTAGAGTACTAGTATTGTTCAAACTTCTTTTCATTGGAATGATTTCCTAAGCATAGGAGACTAGCTTGAACAAACTTTCCAACATTGGATTTGTTGGCAGGTTTCTGAGAGGTGCTAGCACAATATCCTAGACCATTTCCTATGTAGGCATTTTAGGTCTCTTGGATACATTTATGTGCTTTACTCACCGACTTGCTATACACAACAATTGTGTTTTGCAATCCAACTTTCTTAACCTCTAGCTTAGTGACTAGCAGTTTGAACTTAGAGACCTCAGCTCTAAGATTGTTGCACTATGTACTGTAGTACTCCAGGTCAGCAACCTGTTCCTTCAGCACAGTTTACTCACTTTTGAGCTGATGGTTTTCCTCTTTCAGTTCTTCATGAGCTGAATTTATCTACTCAAAGTCACTCATGATCTGTCTAAAAGACTGGATCATGTTAAGCTTTTCAGAACTTGAAATCTCAAAGGATTGTGATGTTACCTCGTCATCTTCATAATCTTCACAATCATTGGCCATTAAACATAGAAGGGCTTCCTCATCGGAGGTAGAGCTGTCAGAATTGCTCTTAGATGAACAATCTTCCTTGGTTTCTTCTTTGGAGCTGCTTGCTGCCTTTAAGGCTTCAGCTTCATTAAGAAGAGCTCTAAGTCTTTGTTTATCATCTCTCATTCTTTCCATTCTATGCACCCTTTCATCCTCTGTATATTTGTGTACTTGAGGGTGGGGGCAAGTTCTCACGAAGTGACCAGGTTTCCTACAGTTATAACACAAGTCAGAAGTACCTGTGTTTGGTTGAGGTTGTAGTCTATTCTTGAGACTTCTTTCTGATGTCTGAGTTTTCTTTCTGTAGTCACTTCCTTTACGGTTGGTCTTCAGGAACCTCTTAAACTTCTTTAGTAAAAGTATCATATCTTTCTCAACATCTTCAGTAAGTACTTCTTTCTGCTTGCTCTTCAGCTTACTGTTGTTTGAGGTGACAGGATCCTGTGACCTAGCAGTAAGTGTTGCTACTTTGGAGTTTGCTTTTTCAGCTTCCTTTTTCATTCTTTCAATGTCGACCTCGAAAGCTTTGAGGTCTGAGAACAGATCAAAGGTGCTCATCGCATTGAGGTCTAGTGAGATTCTCATTGCGGTTTCCTTGCTATGCCATTCTAATGGTAGAGCTCTCAAAACCTTCAGGTTTTTCTCGTTTTGCTTGTAGGTTTTTCCAAGTGATTCCAGCTCACTGATAATAGTTATGAATCTCAAGTCAAGCTCTTCTAGGGTTTCTCCAGGTTTCATGGTAAATTGCTCGTACAGTTGTGTAGTTTTTGAAATCCTGTTATCTTTCGCAAGCTCATTGTCTTCACAGATTAACTCTAGTTTTCCCATATTTCTTTCGCCGTTTTGCAACTTCTAACTTTGTTGAAGGTGTCTTTATCCATTGTAAGAAATAGAGCATTTTTTGCCACATTGTCAAGATTGGCTCTTTTCCTTTCTTCAGGAGTATATTCATATCTTTCCTTGACAATGTATTCTTGTTAGATGAGCTCTTTTGTGGCCTAGTGCAGCTTCTCGTGGGTCGACTCTTGGAGGTATTTCAGCACCATTGTCAATGATTGTTGCGCCTTCCACTTCTCTCCACTTGTTGTTGCTGCAGCTTCTTCAGTTCACCTTTGTTCACGAAGTTGTGCTACATAATTAGGGTTTACTTTGTAGATCACTGGTGGTCCTTCAGTTATGACGTGCCACATTTCATCATGCATGGCCGACAAATGAGCTTCCATACGTATCCTCCAATCATCATACTCATCTATGGAAAACATATGTAGCTTGTGATGTGAGAAATCCATGCTTATGCAAAACTATATGTTTTGGTCTGGAAAACAGAAATGGTTTAACCAACAAAAACGGGTGGATCTGGATAAGTAGCCAGAAAAGTTGGCGGTTAACCCAACTTCCTCTGATACCACTTGTTGGCCCCAAGTGGTCAGAGGTTCAAAGGGAGGGTGAATGAACCTCTATCGATTTTTCAACTTTTCAAAACTTTTTCTTATGAACAGGTTCCTGATTCTAAAGAGAAACAACAACCTGACTTGAGTCAGTAACCAGGCACAATGCTGATCAGGTTCCTGTCTCGGAATCATAGTATGCAGCGGAATAAACAACGATATAGTTTCTATTTTGTAAAAAAATTTTCTTTTCAATATATGATTTTATCAAAGTCTTTTAACCTGTATGCTTATGACAAGTGCAACATGATAGATATGTAATGAATAAAGCACAGTATGCAGTCAAAGTAAATAAACACTTATGGTTTATAGTGGTTCGAAGGTGGTGTAATCCTTCTACGTCCACTCTACTGCTCCACTGAGGAGGAACTTCGTTAGGTCAGTTCGATTTATAAGTCTCGACTTTAAAAACCTCTTCCTAACAAGCTATACCTAAGAATCCCAGATTCCTAGGTCTCAACCCACATAAGGTACACAACCCACACAGGGAAATAGCCTACACAAGACTATATACTTAACAAGGATAAAATCCTATCAACTAAGTTACACCAAACACAAAAAGTATATGATTCATCAACTTTATTGTTGAAGTCAGTCTTGAACTTTGTTAGCATGAACGCTTGAATAGTAGATTAACTTCGAAGGTTGAGTGACTGAACGATAAGGTTTTGTAGCTTTGAGCGTGATGTCTTTTGAGATATTGAGAGCTCAGTTGTTCAGTAGTCTTCAAGGTCAGTTCAACTTTCTATTTATAGATGTGGAATAATGCCCGTTGAAGAGAAGACATAGTTCTGTTACAATTCAAATAGATCTTCAAATCTTCGTAATTAATGCGTCGCCGGAGATCGGAGTTTAGGGGCATGGTCTATTTTGATTCACATTAATGACGTCATACTTTTCGCTGCAGTACTTTACAAAGCCGTTTTCCAGGTGGCAACATCTCATTGGCTCATCACACACTTCTATCTACTGGTAACTTCGACAGGAATCAAACCTCGTATCTTAACTAGTGTGAACCTCGTACTGCATTGAATTGGCTCACTTCTTGCTTTTATGAAGACAATAGTCTCTTCCTATTCTGTGCAAGATTCTGATTCAAAATAGCTTCCTATTCCTGAATCCTGCAATCAGCTTCCTGACCTGTGTCTCTTTTCTGTTCTGCTTACTGCTTTTGATCAGCTTCTTGTTGCTCGCTTGCTAATCTAGCTTCCTGATTCTAACTCCAACTCTGTCTTACTAATTTTTTACTCAGAAGGTCAAACTTCGAGTCTTCAAGTCCAAAATCCTGCTATTATTAGTATTTTCTATCTTTCTGCTATGAGTTGCATCTTAGAAACATCGCATGGAAAGATAAGAGAAATTAGCTAGATCCCACTTCTAAAACGTGGAATATGGGTAGTCTAAAAGATCATCTATTATTACATTTGTCTCATCAAAACCTAGTCAGAAATATCCTAACACCCCATTTCTAAAACATATTTTTATCAGAGTTGTATAATAGGCGTGCAGAGAAAAAGAATAAGAGAAGCCATTTTAAAAGAAATAAGAAGGTAAAAGACAAAATAAAGTTTTACATATACAAACATTGGCGATAGCCGAAACTAAATGTTTGGAAACCTTAAGCAGCGGAAAAAACATACACAGGATCCATCAGATCAAATTACAAAATAGATACAGACGTGAATATTAATATATTGTTTCAACGTTATGTTTTGAAAGCAAAATGAGAGAATCTTGATATGACACCACCATCTCTATACGTCTTTATTCTCGTCACTTCTTGTAATGTGAATACATATGGGGTGAGTGCGTTGAATACACTCGTGGGGATAATTTCCGTGTTTTTAACATTTGTTAAACAGTTACACAAATCAAACATAATTGAGTTCGGCAATTAAACACAGCACATAGAATGTATAGCACTTAGATACCAATATGTGTGGGTACAACCTGTCTTATCCTACAAGACGGTTTTTATACCGTTGGTGCATTTTACGGACAACCAATCCCTCTGTGATGTTTTTTACGGATCATTAGTCCCTCCATGATATGATTGTGAATCTTAATCCTTTCACAGTATAATAGCATGAGCATAGTAATCACATCATATAATCATGGCATGTAGGATTCAACAATTCATATATCAAATATGGAAAAAATAAACATATAGAGATTAGAAGTTACCCCCACCTTGTTCGGTGGTAACCACATGTATATCAAAGATCAAGTTTTACAGCGTTCGTCATGATTAAGAGTCTACACAGGTAAAGAGGTTTCTTAAATTCATTATTACGATAATTACGTATACATTTAATTAAATAAACTCTCTCAAGAGGAGACGATAGAGAAAAGGGATCGAAAGAAGCTTTAGAGGTCATGAGGTCGAAAAGGGATCGATGAGGGTTCGATAGGAGAAAGAATGAGCTAAACGGATGAGAAACGAGCTTCAATAGAGCATTTTAAGATGTAGGGGCATTTTCATAATAATCTGGTAAAGGGTTGACTTTGACCAGGGGTATTTTTATAAAAACAGAAAAGTTTTAGGGCCTTTTTGAAATATACAAAACCTTAGGGTTAAAATGCAAAAAAGAAAAATTTGGGGGCTAAAACGTAAATATCCTAAAATCTAGGGTTTGCAATTCGACCCCCGGATTTTCCAAAAATTACAGAACCCCTCTCCTTTACAAAACCCCACCCCCACCACTGTCTTCCCATCCCTGCTGTCCAGACACGTCGCCGGCAACCACCAATACACACACACATGGCGGCGCCACCCCCGGCGCCGCCCAACACATGCCCCCGGCGTCCCTCGGCTAGACCAGAACAACAGCAACGACGGTGCTTCCAGTGCCACCTCTAACCTCGCACACCCGCAGCCACACACGGCGGCGGTTCACCAACAACTCGTCGGCGTATCCGACGCGCCAGCCACCCCATCACACGACACATGGCGTCGCAACGAGGTGTCGCCCCTAACACATACACACGCGCACTCTCATAGCCATGGCCGGCGACCTCCCGTCGCCGGTGACTCCTAAAAACATATACGGCGCCGCCCCAACACACACCCACACCACACCACAGCCACGACGAGGGAGGAGAGAAGAGAGAGAGAGCAACGAAGAGAAAGAATGGAAGAGATGAGAGAAGTTAGGGTTTTCAGAGGTTTGATCGGTCGTTTCCCAGCGAACGAGTCGTCGAAATGCAAAACCGAGCCCGGATCTGGACCGGGCTCGGTAAAATCTATAAGTTGTGTGAAAATCAGCCGAAGCCAAGAAAAAGGATTTCTACACCAGCGCCGACGCGGCGCGGTTGGCCGGAATATCAGAAGAGAGAAGAGTTATCTTACTTTTTGACTTTTCGTTCGAGTTTTACCGTTTTACGATTCATTTCGTATTATATATATACACTTTTTCAAAATATCTTACTTTCTTCAAAATATCTTACTTTTTCAAAATATCTTACTTTTTACTTTTTGATCGAAAATATCTCTTTTTCGATTCTTCATTTCCTTCGTGATTTGAGCTACAGGTCTCCGATTGGCCTCATTTTCACTTCTATCTTTTCGATTTTTGATTATGAACCTTTTGATAAAATATAACCTTTTTGATTATACAATCGATTATTTTAAACATGCATTTTATCATTTTTCTGAAACGCACATAATTAAGGGTTTAATTATTTAATTAGCCGATTATGCATCATTTCATCATAGGCGCTACAAATTCAATTTCTAAATATTTCAGAAAGTTACAGAACAGAGGAGGGGAAAGAGTTGAATTCCAATATAAAAACAAACATTTTATACATTCAAACATTGTAAGCTGAAAATTACAAACAAATATATACAAACTAGAAAACAACATCTTTGGAACTTCTAATATATACTAACCAAATTACAAACAACATCTTTGGAACTTCTAATATATACTATAAGCTAGAAAACATTAAGATTTAAATTAGAAGGTTTAAGTTAAAATACCTTCAAGGTGCAAGGGAGAAAAGTGTGCTTTTTTAGATGTTTTTTTTCTAAGCTTGCTGAACCTTTTTCACCCTTTCTGTTTTTATTATTTGATGTATCAATAGCTAGCATAAATTATAGTAAGATGTGTAGGAGGTATAGTAAGAGGTGTATGAGTTGAAGAAGGAGGTGGCAATGCTTATACTTAACCATTGTTTGAATATAATGTTTATACTTATGTTATATTACTCCCTTTTTTTTCTTTCATTTTTCTCTTTTTCTTCTTATTTGATCTTACATATGTAAATTATATATATATATATATATATATGTGTGTGTTTATGATTACAAAAGAGAATAAAATTTATACCACATAACATAGTTTATACAAATTATATTTACTAGATGAATTACATTACCAAGAAGACAAATTATCATATGATTTTACTTGTGTAATGAGAAGATATTTTGATACACATAATAAATTAGAAATGCATGTTTAAGAAAAATATTTTATCACATAAAATCACATATAAAAATCATATGTAAAAATTCATTAAACAAGAGCATTCATAACACAACAAATATGTCTAGCATCTAAACTTAATACCGTTTTAATCCATTTAAACTTATCCTTTTACTTTCATTCATATGCATCGAGTGAGTTGAGAGCGAGTTTGGTTTTCTCCGCGAGCAATACTGCAAAAGCCTTTAAAATCTCGAAGAAAATATCTATCATAAAATCTTTAACATCATCAAGCACAATGTAATTCATAAATCATAACTTTAAGTAATATAAGAACTCACACTTAAATCATTTATACTTGAACGATAAAAGAAATTTTATAAAATATGCAATGCAGGTTTTCTTGACGAGGTGTTACAGCACATCACCCACTTTTTAACAAAGAACAATTCTAATATATAAATGAACGGCCAACATTTAACTTCTCAAGATCTCTTGATTAAATAGAACATTTGCTCTATTTAGGTACTATATATGTATTCCTGAATGCATATCCAAAATTTGGATCCTTTTTCACCATGTCTACGGATGTCAAGATCCAAGAAAACCCACAAATTTATACCCATATGAATATGCCCATACCCAAGTTAGTAATCTTAGGCTCCATTTGGAATTGAATAGGTAAGTTTAAGAAAGGATTTGAAATCCATAATAGTAAATTATTGGTGGTGTTTGAATATATATATATATATATATATATATGGATTTGAAATTCATCACTGTCATTTTGAAATTAAATGAAAGCGACAAGCCTGCAACATATACATAGGTGTATAGTAGATTTTAAGATCACCGTCGAGCCTGCAATAGACTCATTAGTATCCGATCTCAATTGGGTTTTACCGTGTTCTAATCCACTCCTAACTCATCCCGACATGAATCTGGTGGGTCAGCTTCATTGGTAGTTGTTTAGGTTTTATACATGAACAAAATAGATTTGCAATGGACTAATTAAACATTTTTGCATATTTCAACATTTGTATTTTATCAATGAGTGATTTTTCTTGCATAAGTAGGGATTTATTTTTGTGTAGTATCTTGTTGTACCTTTACTATACTTATCTCTTGTACTATATTTAAAGGGGTTTTCCCTATTGCAATAAACATATACAATTTCCCCCATAATATTCTTATATGGTATCAGTTATTACAATCCATTTTCCACGTTTCCTCCGACGCATCTAACCACCTCCGATCTGCCATAACCGAAGACCAGTAACGCTGAATATCGCATTTGGTTTCGTCAAGATCAACTAGTTTACGTTTTTCTCCAGGGTTCTCTTACAGATGAGGTTGCGCCTTATATTACCGCATATACATCCTCTACCGATGCTTGGAAGGGACTGTACTCAATATTTGCAAGCAAATCCAAAATACGTGTGATGCAACTAAAGGGAGACTTACAATCTGCAAAGATAGGCACGAGAGGTATCTCAGAATTTATGCACTCTCTTAAAGCTAAAGTAGATGAATTATCTCTTATTGATTCGCCAGTATTAGATGACGACTTTACATTGTATGTTCTTTGGGGATTAAGCCCTAAATTCCGTGATATTGCGGCATCGATTCGTGCACAACCCACCTCATTGTCATTCTCTCAATTATTGGACTTGTTGACGGCTAAAAAAAAGTTTTTAAAATGAATTGATGACAATAAAACAGACCTGTCAGTTTCTGCAAAGGCTGCATAGCAGCATCCCTCCAACAAATCGCAAAAGATGAATTCTCCAGGACAGTTCCGAGGGGGTCACGGTAAGGGTGGTCGTGGCCCTAACAGATCACAGGGTCAGAATTTATATTCTGGTCAGCAACAAACTAATATATCTAGATGACTGGTGTGTCAGTGGTGTGATGTTCCAGGACACTCGGCCCAGACATGTTGGCGGCTACCATCAGCAAATTAGACGTCGGTTGCAAACATGACACGTTCCCCAAATTCTGGTATTCCTAATAATTCCTTGCTTATAGTGGCTTCCCATCACATTACCAATGATCTGGGCAATCTTTCTTTACACTCTTGAGTATGATGGGACTGAAGAGGTTCAGTTAACAGATGGCTCCTCAATTCCTATTTCTCATACCGGTAAAACATCCTTTATATATCCTTCTTGCATTTGTTATCTATCGGATGTTTTGTGTGTTCCTAAAGTTGAACAAAATCTACAGTCTGTATATCGGTTTACTAAGACTAATGATGTTTCTGTGGAATTCTTTCCGAATTTGTTTATTGTGAAGGATCGGGTTACGGGGGCGGTGGTAGCACAAGGAAAATGTGAGAAGGGAATTTACAGACCGCAGAACACTCCTTTAATTTTTGCACATTTTAGTACTATTGGTCTACATACCAACTTGCATTCTTGGCACTCAAGGCTGGGTCATCCATCTCGACGAATTAGCCATCTTTTAATAGCTCGGAATAATTTGTCTTTGAATAAATCCGATGTGTCGGATATATCTTGTGTTGTCTGTCTTGCAAAACTCAAAAACTGCCATTTACTGATTCATCATTGAATGCTACTCATCCGTTTCATTATTTGTATGCTGATGTTTGGGGACTAACACTTTTATCTGTTGATGGGTTTCGATATTACTTGCTTATGGTGGACTCTTTTACGAAGTATTGTTAGCTATTTCCTATGTCTCATAAATCTGATGTCGAGGAAATTTTTGAAAAATTTAAGCCGTTTGCAGAAAAACTATTTGGATTCTCCATTCGCAATATTTACAGTGATAATGGATGCGAATTTGTTGCTCTTCGGTCTTACCTGCAATCACATGGTATTTAATGGCTCACCTCGGCCCTGTACACTCCCGAACAAAACGGACTAGTTGAACGGAGACACTGACATATAGTGGAAATTGGCAAAGCATTGTTACATCATGCCAAAGTCCTGCCAAAATTCTGGTCGTTTGCTTTTCAAACAGCTATATATTTGATTAATCGAATATCGACTCCTATTCTTCATCTCCTCAGTCAGTTTGAAGCTTTTTTTCACCGTAAACCCAACTATTTAAAATTAAGAGTGTTCGGATGCATTTGTTATCCATGGTTAAGACCATATACATCTAACAAATTAGAACCAGCTTCTCGACCTTACATCTTTGTTGGATACTGTCTCACACAGAGTGCATACAAATGTTATGATTTGATGACTGGCCGCATATTTATTTCTTGCCATGTTTGGTTTTTGGAAGATGCTATTGTCGATCTCACAAAAATGGTGTCTTCTCCCCATACAGATTCGTCAACCAACACTATGTCTCTAACAATTCTTCAACGATCACATCCTGTTGAAGACATTGGGCCGACTGAATCAACCCCTACCATGGAGCACAACTCAGAGTCATACTCTCAAGACACCTCTGATTCCATACATGACAGTTCGGCATGACCCACAACCAATGAATCTGATCCATCAATTACACACGACAGTCCTGCTCCAGTACGACATAGCACACGCACTCGGTAACTTTCTAGCCGATTTAAAGGATTTAACAGAGAGTTACCGGAGTCATTGCATCATCCTCCGGTCACACATCTATCCACTAAACATCCATTACCGCCGGAAATGATTCCCTCTACAGTTTCGGAAGCCCTGAAAATACCTCAATGGCAACAGGCTATGGCGGATGAAATTACTGTTTTATCTTCACATGGGACTTGGGACCTTATTTCCAAACCGACTGATTGTAATTTGGTAGGGTGCAAATGGGTGTTTGTCGTTAAACGAAAGCCTGATGGCACTGTGGAACGCTATAAAGCTCGATTAGTCGCAAAAGGGTTTCACTAACGACCAGGTGTGGACTTCCATGAAACCTTTAGTCCTGTTATTAAGCCAGTGACAATCCGTACAGTCCTCTCCATGGCTTTATACCACCATTGGGATATTCGCCAACTGGATGTAAGTAATGCATTTCTCCACGGGTCACTTTCTAAACCCGTCTTCATACAACAACCATAGGGGTTTGTTGATCCGACGCACCCCACTCATGTGTGCAAACTTAAGAAATCCCTATATGGTCTTCGACAGGCACCAAGGGCATGATATCATACTTTGAGCTCGTCTTTAATTACTTATGGCTTCACTCAGTCTCAAGCAGATCACAGTTTGTTCATATTACACCATCTGGATGTGTATCTTTTTGTATTTATGTATGTTGATGATATCATCATCACTGGTTCCACATCCACCATGATTCAGTCCTTTATTGGCTATTGCATATCTTTGAACGTCATTTGCCTTAAAAGATTTGGGGGCTCTCACTTACTTCTTGGGGATTGAGGTGTCTCGCTGTTATGAAGGGTTGTTGTTGTCCCAACATAAATATACAGCCGATTTGCTTCGTCGACATCATATGGAGGGGTCGAAGCCAGTCTCCACTCCCATAAACACTTCTACGAGTCTTTCTGTGTCAGCCTCCTTTAATCCGTTCGTATATCTAAGTGTCATTGGAGGATTGCAATGTCTGACTATGACTTGACCAAATATCTCTTTTGCTGTAAATAAACTAGCACAGTCCATGTCCAAGCCCACTGCAGATGATTGGCTTGGAGTCAAAAGAATCTTTCGCTACCTTAAGGGTATATTGCATTTTGGGTTGCTTCTACGTACACCGAAAACTTTACAACTCACAACTTATTCCCACTCTGATTTTGGGGGTAATATCACCAAGGATAAAAATATCGGTACTTGTGGATATATCGGTACCTTGATTTTACGGATATATCGATATCGGTGGATATATCGGTTTTTGCGCAAAAAATTGAAAAAAATTGAAAAAAAATTGAAAAATATATCTAGTACTTTATATAATATTATAAGTAACATTAATACATATATTGAGCTTAAATTTCAAATAAAAAGTTATGTTTACAAGAAATTTAGAGATAAACTATTATATAAACATTGTCTCTTATAATAACATTTTCGTCACTGATTATGATAACATGACAAATTTTGAATTCAAATACATATTTCATTGTTTAACACACTAGCCATGATAATTTATGATAGGAACCTAAATTCAAATACTTTACTAAATATAAGTTTACTAATTATTTAATTAAAACTATTAGTTGAATTCAAATACATATTTCATTGTTTAACACACTAGCCTAATTAATTTATGAGAGGAACCTAAATTCAAATAATTTACTAAATATAAGTTTACTAATTATTTAGTTAAAAATATAGTTGAATTCAAATATGTATTTCATTGTTTAACACACTAGCCTAAATATAAGTTTACTAATTATTTAATTAAAAATATAGTTGAATTCAAATATGTATTCCACCAACAATTGTTTCCAAAAAGCATTAAAAAAAATTCCATCGACAACCGATAAATTGGCGATATATCGCCGATTTATCGGCGATATTATGCAAAATGAGGCACTATTGGGCGATAAGGAAATATCGCCGATATATCCCCGATATATCCGCGATATTTTGACGAAATCTCATGTCCCTGCATATCGATATCGGCATATGAAAATCATGGATATATCGGCGATATATCGCTAATATATCCCGATATTTTGTTCCTTGAATATCACCAATGGGAAGTCGACCTCGGCTTACATCATTTTTCTTGATTCTTCACCTATTTCTTGGCGTTCTAGAACGCAACGTGGTATAGCATGATCCTCTACGGAGGCTGAGTATCGTGCCTTAGCTTCTACAACTGCGGAGGTCTGCTGGGTCTACCAACTATTTCGGGAACTTGGTTTGGCTCTTACATCATCATCTAAATTGCTTTGCAATAATCTTGGTGCCACCCGCCTTGCTCTCAATCCGGTCATGCACTCCCGAATGAAGCATATTGCATTAGATCTTCACTTTATTCGCGATTTATCCACAAAGGGCATCTTTCAAGTCGCATGTGTAAACACTGTTGACCAGCTCGCAGATCTTCTTACTAAAGTTTTGTCTCAGTCTCGGTTTGGTTTGCTTCAGTCCAAAATTTCCGTGGCAGATGGCACATCCATTTTGCGGGGCATATCAAGGAGTGATTTGTCTTGCATAAGTTTAGGGATTTATTTTTGTGTAGTATCTTGTTGTATCTTTACTATACTTATCTCTTGTACTATATTTAAAGGGGTTTTCCCTATTGCAATAAACATATACAATTTCCCCCACAATATTCTTATATATTTCTTATGGCAAAAAACTTTGGTGAGATGTCTTACAAATCACCTCATGAATCACAATATGGTGAGGTCGCATCCTCCCAATTCATTCGTCCTTATTTTTAAATCAAAGTGAAACATTCATATTTGAATTTGCTAAATATAGGTTCTATCTCACATAATTTCCACTACTATACGTTACTTTCTCCAAAATTTATAAAAAAGTTAACAAAATATATATAAAATAGGGAATCAAAATTTTCAAATAGAACAGCTTGAGCCACACCCTTGAATCGCCAGCTAAACTATGCAATACAAGTTGACATAATAAGAAAAATTAATCACACTATATTGATGATGATCAATAGGGTCATAAAACAAGTAATTATACATGTGACAATATAAAACATGTAGTGAAGTTTAGGACCAAGGTTCACCTAGCCTCATATCTCCTCGAACCAGTCTGTCTAATTTCTCCACATCATCAAACATATATATCGAACCATCAATCACGTTTATTGAGTTGATAAAAGAACGAACAAATATTTGAATATTTTACACATATAGAGAGTTAAACACACTATCATTTTTGGTTTCATCACTCATCCGACCATTGTATCTAATAGCTATGGGATTGGAGAGTTGAGGCCTTCTTGAGAAGACAAAGAATGGAGGATATTGTGCCTATTTGAAGAATGCGAAGGCTTCCTCTTAAACGAAGGGCGCTTTTTGAACTGATGCAACGCTCTCTTCGTGTATATTGATTGAAAATATTGTACTGTTCTCTCCTTCATTTTAAGTACTAGAAAGAACACTAATCTGTAACATACTATAAGCCCATATAGAGCTAGCAAATCCAACCACTTTGAATGGTTTAGTGATATTCCAAACATTTTGGTTATCACATCTTCTCCTGATATTTTTGGATCACCTGGTATAAGAGGTTCAAATTCTAGTCCAATCATATCATTCTTGTATGATCCCTGCAACACATATCATTCATTATCATATATTTCAACCAATTTTCCTCTTCAAAATGTTATGAAGGTGTGAAATACCTGAAGTGCCCATGCACCATAACCAATGTACGAAATTGGATAGCGCCAAATCGGCTTGGGGAGATCTGGCAGCAATCGGAAGAAGCCAGCAGTCATCATCATGATCCCCTACGAAGAACAACGTAATTAATGTCCGTGTTTGCCATATCATGAGGTTTTAGATAGGACGATACTTACAAGAACTCCGGCCCCAGCTATGATCCCCATTAAGAAGTTGGGAACCAATGAAGCTACAATCATCATCACACTCTCTACCATAGCAATGCATCCAAATATATTAAGACAAAAGAAGGCATAACGAGAAAATCCAGCCCGAAATACCATGAAAAATGTCACAGTCCCTGTAATAACAGAGACTGCAACCAAGAACGGAAACGAAGATAGGAAGTTGGACAGTATAAACACCGCCACACCATAGTAACCATTAAGTCTTTCCTTAGTGAACACCTGGTTTAGTCAAGAAATAAAACAAGTCACATTTTGAATTGAAAATGAATAAGAATTCGTTCCGTTTTTACCTTCATTTCCTCGATGAAGGAAGGAAAACCTCCAATGGACATGAAAGTCATGAAGCCAGTGACAAAGCCACCACAAGCCCCCCTAGCCAAGATTGCACTATAACTCGTGCCAACATCGTAGAACAGAGTTCCCACACATATGGAGACCATTATGTATATGACTATTCGAGACCAGTAGTATCCAACATCTCTCGACATATTCAAGAACGATCTTTTTGTAAGTGTCCAAAGCTGCTTCCAACAACTTGCTTGGCTTCCTTTAATTGTAACCATCTCATTTCCTTGCTGCAATTTTGACTTATGATTATTACAAAAATGTTGAGACCTTTATTATTGGCAAACTCTGAATTACTTACAAAGGTGGCCATTTCGCGAATCTTCAATCTTGCCTTTTTAGCATACTCAGAGTGCTTGTATTTTTCGATAAGTGATTCTTTAATATCTGCAGTTGCCAAATCCATCAAAACATCTGATTTTATCTGTGTTTCCTGCCAATATGAACTATTTATTATATCATTTCATTGAGGTAACATTTATTTTTCGAAGAAATGAGACATGTATAAAATGTATAATCGGATTCTTACACGTAGTCTTTGCGAACCTCTCAAAGTGGCAGTGACAATGTCAAAGTCGGAGTTAACACAACGCAGGAAATGATCAGAAGGATTTCTCCTACTCGGACAGGGGAACCCTGCTTCGTCAAAAAACTGAAAATCCCAAAACAAATGATTAAGAATCACATAAAAAAAAAAACACAGAAAATATTAATGCATGGTAAATGCGCACCTTAATAGCCATCTTAGCTTCTCCAAAGTAGACAGTTTCACCACCAGAGAGTAGAAAGAGGTCATCAAAAAGAGCAAAAACTTCACTACTAGGTTGATGAATAGAGGAGATGACGGTTCTTCCATCGCGAGCAAGATTCTTAATAGCTTGGATGACGAAGAAGGAGGCAGCACTGTCGAGACCAGTAGTGGGTTCATCAAGAAAGAGTATACGAGGCCTCACTAGAATTTCCAGCGCAATGCTCAGTCTCTTCTTCTCTCCACCACTTATGCCGCGTAGCTGCCAGTTTCCCACCTGCCGATCTGCGCATTCTTGAAGCCCCACTTCCATTATAGTTCCCTCTATTATCTCTTTTATCTCGTAATTGCTCATACTTGTTGGCAGCCTCAAATGTGCTGAGAATGTTAATGTTTCTCTCACTGTAAGTGTCCCCAATAACACATCTTCTTGTGTCACATATGCCTGACAATATAAATATCAATGTATTTTTCTTCTTTCTTCTTTAGTTTTTGTGAATGACATACTATTTGTGGAAAATACCATTTAAATAAAGGGGAAGATTGATAACATATGCTACAACAAAAACGATTAGTTGCGAGATTTTTTACAATTTACAAAAATTGATGAAAAATTTTATTTTTTGGCACAATATAATGTTGCAAAAATTAATAATATAAATTAACAATAAGTTGTTACAAAAATTAATAATTTAGATTGTCTAGCGCGAAGACTTTTGAATGATTATTTTGCAAATAATTGATAAATAATTGTTCATTGCTAAACGCTATAAATTAATAAAGCCTACGTGTATTTCGTTTGAAACAATATTATGTCCTCTCAAAGTTATTCAAATAATTTGTTTTGATAATTAATATTTTGTTTACTAAACTATTACATATATACATACATATATATATGTGTGTGTATATATATATATATATTATAACACCATAACCCAAAATATAAATCCCAATTTTACTGTCCAAAATTTCTTTTTATTTTTGGTGAGTTAATTTTTTATTCATTTAATTGCATTTATTTTTTTCATAATCCAATTTAATAAATATTTAATTCAATTACTGAACACTAATTAATGTCACTTTTAAATTTTTTATTCATTATTAAATTTTAAATTTAAAAAAATAATAGTTATGAAATTTTAGGGGAGGAAGCTATGTAGTATTCCCTCTACTAAATATAAATTAATTTTATTTAAAGTTTATTTTTAAGTCATGCAAGATGTACCAAATTTATTATTATCACTTGCAATTTTATTTATAAATCATAGCTTTAGAAATAAATAAAAAAATTTCATTTATAATTCATTTTTAATACATGATGTATTGAAATTATCATTCTTATTTGTAATTTTTTTTATTGTCAGATATTATTATTATTATTATTATTATTATTATTATTATTATTATTATTATTATTTTGTATTTGTAAGGTTTTAAGAGAGTTGAGGATGATAATTCTTTAAGCAAGTCATAATTTCAATTTAAACTTATTTCATATAAAATTTATTTTTAATGCATGACGTATCGAATCCATCATTATTATGAATTTTAATTTGTTATTTACATTTTATATATAAAACATTAAAAATCAAACTAAAAAATATTTATAATGATGTATTGAATTTATTATTTGTAAACGTAATTTTGATTATTGTCCACTTTATTTCTATTTGTAATTTTAAAGGGGTTTTAAATTTTCTAAATAAATCATCATTACATATTAAAATTATTTTGAAAATTTTCTTTCAATGCATGAACTATCGAGTTTATCATTTTTACGATTTTATTTTTCTATTTGCATTGCATAAATAAAAGAAAAATATCAAAATTAAAATATTTAAATTTGGAATTTTGACTTAGCTTTAGTTGATCGATATATAATTATTTTGACGATATTAGTAAACTAAAATATTGAAGTTAAAAAAAAAGTGTTAAAAGTAAATGTTATATTTAAGAATTTACAAATACGAAATAAGACGTCAATAAGTAAAATTACAAATTAGAAAAATAAAATAAATTTTAAATATAAATTTGAATTATTTGAGAAAAAATTAGAAACAAACTTTGTTCAAATATAACATCGCATGGGAGAAATGCTAGTGTACTAAAAATAATAAAATATAAATAGAAAAAAAAATGTGTAGAAGATTCAGGTCGCAATTTAACAGACTCAAACTTGAATATTGACAGACCAATTAAACTGAAATTGGTATATTATTACGCGTGAATCCCACATTTCCACAGTTAGTAATTACCATCTTAATTTATAAGTTTTTGTAAATTGAAGACATGAACCGAGTTCAAACTATTCTTAATGTGCAAAATGTTTTAAATTATCATTCTCAACTGATAGTTCAAATTAATATATATATATATATATATATATATATATATATATATATTGGTTCTGAATTTATGAAATTCCTATAGTTGGTGTTGAAGAGATGCGGAATAAGGAACTTACAACACCACCGTAGTCTAGCCTCCGCTTCTTGCCATTAAGAAGAACATCTCCCATCATAACAACGTTTCGTGATAATCTACCTGCATTTGCCCAACCCATATTATATATTAGACAACAATAACAATAATATATATCAGCAAAAGTGAAGTCAACATTATAATAAGAATTAATTACATGACAAATCATTATTTTTAACTTTATATTTTAGTTACAGTACTGACCTATCCACCTTAATTAATACTACATATCACCACTTTCAATTTTATATAACAATTCGATATATGGTGGGGCTTTTCGGGTTCCTAGTTTTTGTCGTGGAATATCAAATTCAGAGCCACGTGGACAGTGACGAGGATATTTCTCTGAATTTCAAGCTCCATATTAGCAATTGGAACCCAAAAAGTCCGACCACATAGTAAATTGTTGCGAATTTGAAGGTGGTGATATGTGGTGTTACTGTCAAAATGTCTCATTTTAATTTAAAAAAAGATTAAAAATGATGGTTTGTTAAGTAATTAAGCTTAAATGGTGATTTGTGTTGTATCTTTTTTTTTCTTGTTTTTATTTTCCTAGGTCTTTATACACTGTAAGTACGTATAATTTTGTTTGACACCCTATGTTTACTACTTAAAAAAAAAAAAAAAAAAAAGGATATTATGGTCATTTTAATACGTAATCATAGCTATTAAATGTTTTCTTTAATTTGCACACATACAACAATTTTAAACAAAATATAAACGGAAAGGGAGTGAATAGTTCCTAGATTATGGACATTGTTACCCAAAACCTAATAGTTACAAAATATCAAATTTATCCCAATCCTTTCTTATATCATGGAATAATTTGACCGTTGAGTATTGCGTAATTATCTAAGAGTGACACTCTTATGCACAAGGTGCACAAATCCAGATTTGTGCACAACAAATATTATTATATTATATGAAGTAATATTGTTATATTATATGAGTAATACTGTTAAAATTATATATAATATAGCAGTATCACTCATATAATATAATAGTATTATTTCATATGAGTAAGTCTCTTGTGAGACCGTCTCACGGAAATTTAATACATTGCGTGAGACAAGTCAACCCACAACCCACTTACCCACCATCCAAACCCTACAATTCACATGTTGTTTGTGGGTGGTAGTGTTCCGTCTCACGGAAACTATCCGTGAGACCGTCTCACATGAGTTTTTGCGATTTCATATAATATAATAATATTGTTGTGCACAAATTTGGATCTGTGCACCTTGTGCACAAAAGTTTTTGTCATTATCTAAATGTCTATTTTTATCAAATGCAAAATTAAACTCTTACATGTACCTAAATTTTATACAAAAAGAAAGCTGGCACACACTAACGAATAAAAATCATTAAGGTAATTATCATTACATTTACATCTAACGTCTGAGTTTCTTGATTTTCTGCGTAAACACTAAATTGAATAATGAAAAACTAGCTTTACTTGGTCCAGGGTGTTTTCCATCAATTCGTATACAAGATCTTATTTAAGAGAGAGAGAGAGAGAGAGAGAGAGAGAGAGAGAGAGAGATTCCTGTGTAGAAATTAATGTAAGAAAATAGGAGAAAGCTGGCATGGCACTGGACAATGAGCTTTCTCTTCATTTACTCAAAACTGCCCCTCTTCAACTACTTCCAACTACCAATTAATTGGAAGTTGAATCACACCTTTAATTTAATTAATTCTTTTCTATGTGCCCTCTTTACTCTTTACCTATCTATCTCAATCCTTGCCTTTTCATCTGCTTCCTATTTTCATTTCCAAACTATAAGATGCTGAATTGGGGGTTTATATTTAATTTACTAAGTTTCTAATTTTTGTCTAACTAATTAGTTGCTACATAACCGCAATATTAAGAATTTTATAAACTCCTCTAAGCTATTTGATCAAAATTAAGAGATATGTAAGCTGTTACGGTTTTGTTTTTCCTTGAATTTGATATTAGTTACATAATTGTCATTTCAAAAAAATAAAAAATAAATACATTCTTTGTGGTTTTATTTAACATGCTTCCTTTTAAATATATTTTCCATGACTAGTTAATATTTTAAACTCATTATCATATATACTATTGTTCAAACATTTTGAACAACTTATTCCCTATTTATAGAATAAGATTAATATTTTATAAACAGTTTATAACATGTTAAAAATCTTTTATATAATTAATCAGTTAGCCAAGCCTTCAAAGCTATTCATTCATTGACCAACACGCTAAATGCGGCGAGTAATAAATGTATTAAATATCTAGACTATTAGCACATATAGCCTATTAATTGTCTTAGTTAGATCTCTTTTACATCGAGTCTAATTAAATCCTGTCTATCAAATATACATTTATTTACTCGTACCAAATTAAAGAGAATTGTTAAAAGGAAAGAGAAAAAAAAACCACCTACAATAATTATCCTTAATCTATATGAAAATACCTTAAAAATGACATTTATCTTAATAAAAACTAAAAAAATATGACTCTTATGAATCCGTCTCGCCAATCTAATTACACAAAATCAGTTAACCTACAACTTATATTTCATAAAATAGAAATTCGATTCATCGTGAGAATGAGTTGAAATTGTGGGTAACGAGCAGAGATGTAAGACTTTTCCCTCACTTCTACAAGAGTTGATTTACATAAGCATGAAATTACAAATTTTATAAACAATAAAAATTGAATTTCTTGGTAGTAGGATGAAGAAAGAACCTGCTAAGGAATCAAGAAGGGTGGATTTCCCAGAGCCCGAAGGGCCCATAATAGCCATGATCCGGCCCGGTTCGGCATAGCCACTGAGCCCATTAAGCAGCTTCTTGACTGGACCCTGCCCAAAGTTAGGCAGCATCACTGTCAAATCCTGCCACACCAAGTACGCTTCCCCACCTCTCCGACCACCGCCGCCGCCGCCATCACCGCCGCCGGCCGCAAGATCAAAAGCAACATGAGAGGCACGAGCTCCTCCTCCACCATCTGCACCCACCACTTCGATTTCCATGGTAGTGGTGAAGCTCAAAACCCCAAGATGGTGGAACACTAATGAGTTTAACTTATGCCCTTTATTTTCCTACCTACAAAACCATTTATGTGGATATATGTGTGTGTGTGTGTGTGTTTGTGTAAGGTTGAGGGTGGTTTGTTTGGAGTTAAAGATAGTTATTTGAAGACTTGAAGTTGTAGATTAATTTAGATATGGTGTTGCATGGAGGTTTCACATACCTCTAGAGTCTAGGCTACCCTCTTTAATTTATATTTATTATGTTGTCCCAGCCACTACTGATTAATTAATGAATATATGTAAAATATCTCTAAACTAATTATTCAAACCTATGTATATTATTTATTTTTTCTAATTTTTTTATTTTTCAAATATAATATATATACACATGTAAATATATGTATGAATGTATTAAATAAATATGTGAAAAGATTGATAGTTGGTTTTCGATAGCGGTATTTAATAGGGGTGATAAGTTCCATCTTGGCATAGAAAATAGTGGTTTAGATTTAACCAGTTCAGACACTAATTGAGACTAACAAATTATATACTAGTAAGAAGTGATCAATCTATTTAGTGACACAATATATTATAAAATTCTAAACAAAATTATAAATTTATAATTCTCTAATTCATAAAATTATTTTAATAAGCAAATTCTGTATAATTATTGTGTATGCCTATTTTAATTTTTGGGTATATTTTTTATTTTATAGTGTTGTATTAGCATAAAATTTTTAGGGTTAATATCAATTTTGGTTCTGTATGTAAGACCTTTTTCATTTTTTTACAACCAAATATATGTTTTCTAATTTTGGTTTTGTATGTTTGAAAATTTTACAATTTTAGTCCAATTTTCCAATTTTGGTCACATATATATTTCAAAATTTTCCAATTTTAGTTCAATTTTGGTCGGAATTTTCAAAATCGTCGATGTCACGAGAGATTTTCCGGGGACCATCCGATCAAAATTGGATTGAAATTGAAAAAAATTGAAACATACATGATCAAAATTGGAAAACTTGACTTAAATTGAAAAAAATTGAAATATATAGGACCAAAATTGGAAAAAAATTGAAACATATAAGACCACAATTGAAAAACGTATGCTTAATTGTCCAAAAATGAAAATAACCTTACATACATGACCAAAATTGAAATTATCCCAAAATTTTATCTTTATATTTATACTAAATCTAATTGTGTCATTTCTGTGTTCACTCCTATCACAAAGAAAATACAATATAATCACATTAATTGTCACCTTAATTAATTACTAGTATGAACTCAACCCTTGTTATAGTATGTAATTTATTTTAAGTACTTACTTAAAAAAATATACGAAGCAGCCTTATTAAGATTTAATTTGGAGGACACGTGTAGCATAAGAAGAAATTAATTGTAATCCATACATATATAGATGGTCACATTTTGATTTTATGTGGGAAATAAAAATCAAGGATATGGTTGGGGGATGGGGGGTGGGTAGTGTGAGTGATGAGAGAGGTTACTAATTAAAGCATTAAATGCGTGGGGTCCACACTAAATGTCTTTCTGTCGCATTCAAATTTTTCATAGGAAAATATTGAATCTTGGTGTCATAATCTACTCCACTACACATACAAATACAGCTGCACCATTTATGATTATGCCGGAAACTCATCAAAACATTGTTAAATGCAATCACTTCAAGAGTTAAATTATGTTTACTCTCTAACTAATAAAGACTTGAGATTCAACTATATGTAGTTGATAATTAATGAAGCAAGATAGAGTCTTTTTTTTTTTATTATTATTTTCTATTTATACAACCTGGTAATAAACTTAGGTCTGCAGATTAATTATCAACGTTATTATTTTGCAATTATTCCGAATGTAAGATTGATTACATCTTTTATCACACTTTAGGTGGATCACCAAAATTATAATTAACGATTGATTACCTAAGTAAATATTTACATTTACTCCTTCCAATTTCTTTCCCCCCTTAATTTTTCTTTTTCGGTTAATATATATATATATATATATATATATATATATATATATATTAGTATAGGGCTGTGTAATAGACGAAATTTTATAAAAAAATATATTAAATATACTAAAATAAAAAAAATTAAATTTATGATTTAAAAATATATTGTCTAATTTAATATTAAATATAACATAATATAATTAAAATATTATTTAATTGTCGAGATATATGTTGCAGTTTTAGAAGATTATAAATATTTTTTTATTTGAAAATAATATATATTGTTAAAACACATAATATATATGTTTATTTTAAAACACATGTTAAAAAAAATTATTCAATTTAATTGAGTAATATGTTTGAAAGGTTAGAAAAATTCTTTTCAATCGGTGCAACTTTAGTTTAGTTTGTTTTTTTTATGTATTTTATATTCTTTCTCTAAATTTTAAAATTTAACAAATTTCAAATATATAAATGATTTATATAATTGAAATCTAACATATGTTATTTAGATAAATCTAATTAACATTTATATATTATTTAATAATATTTCTTATCTACATAAAATTTGAAGTCATTAATTAACCATATTTAATGTTAGAATATTGTATGTTTGTCATGTTTCCTTACGGTCTTACTTTTATATATATATATATATATATATATATATATATATATATATATATATATATATATATATATATATATTCCATCCATTACAAAATAGATATCATTTTTTTCAAAGAAATTTGTTCCAAAATAAGTATCATTTTAGAATGTCAAGATACATTTACCATTAATTTACCAAAATTACACCCATTTACTACTATCAAATTAAAGAGGATTGTTAAGAGGAGAGAAAAAAAAATACTCACACAATAATTATACTTAAATAGGATATATAAATCAGTCTTAGGGAGTATATATATGTGTGTGTATATATATATATATATTAGTTTAGCTCTCTCTCTCTCTCTCTTAATTATACACCTTCTTGTATTTAGCACATTTATTAGGGTATAGATAATTTTCATTATGGTACGTGTTTATGTTACTGAATGTGGCGCAAACGTGTTTCTATGATAAAAGTATGCTTTGCAATACATATTCTAATAGAATAAATTAGTCAATAGTGAAATAGGAACCTAGCTAATCCGTGAGCTACATGCAGGGTTAAACCTTAAAAAGTCAAGCTTTAGATATATAGGTATATGGATGATTAATTAGTGTTGGAAAATGGCTTATGAGATTGGGTGTGCTCAGATACAGTCATATTCAAGCAGTGACCACGGACCAAAGAATATTTGTATTTAAGGAACACATGAAATAATAGTAAAAAAAAAAATTAAACAGATGACATAAATTTATCATAATTATGATAAAATCAATATATGACATAATAATATTTGTGGACGTGTAAATCCATAAAGTAGATTTTGTCAAACAACTAGGACGAATTAAGTAAATAATTGAGATAAATAAGACAAGTCAAGTGAGTCTAGTATATATGCAAGTAGGTTGAGCTCGGAATACTGTGCTCAGTTATCTCTTTATATATATCACGTCCTGATCGGCTAAAACGTACAGTTCGGTTATGAGTCGTGGGTAAGTTTTAAAAGCTTAGTTTAGAACTTTTTGTATAAAAAATTAACTCATTGTTTTACATTTGATTTCTTATTTATAGTAGTTGTACAAAGACAAGAATATACAATAACATGATTTATGGGATCCAATTTCCTACCTAGATCTTGATGGGATTGACATTCTAATTAGAATAAGGATCTTTTTAAAGCGTTCTTGTTACTAACCTTGGGCTCAAGATTTTATAGAGTACTGACCAGTTCAACCTTAGTGATTATCTTGAATGGTGGTGTTTATGGAAATTGCCGACTTGCGGGGTTTGGCTGGTTAGGTCTTGTTTCCTTCTTCTTCGTCTTCTTTGAATCCATATATAAAGTGGCCGACAATTTTGGAGAAAACTTATTTGCCATGGTACATATAAGGGGACACTCTCATGTCAGTGAGGCCTGACTGGTACAATTGGCAAAAACATTTTTTATTGCTGAAAAAACTCTTTCTACTATGATAGTAACAACCGGTAATATCAATGATAAGTTAATTAATAGATAAAACCAATGGAAAAATTCTGACCTTTCTTTTAGAGCAAGTTCTTCTACACCATTTACTTCACAGAAGTCTTGTTTGGAAATCAATTTTTAGATTTTAATGAGACAAAATACGAATGTAATTGGATCATAGATTATCTCATTTTTCACATTGTTTAAGTAAAATTAGTTAGGTTTGAGCCCTAAGTATCTTAGGTAAAAGAAGAGTTGAAGGCAAGTTAAGACCTTACTGCAAGCTATAGAAAAACAGTCACATCAAGCTGCACTGCACGAAGAACTTACTGCATGCTGCAAGACGCAGTTGCTATAAGCAAGCATTTTATAAAATAAATATAAAGATTTAAGTGTTTTATAAATTAAATGACATATAAAGATTTAAGAGTTTAGAGGGTATATAAGATAAATTAGAAGTACATGACATTAAGAACAAGAACATTTCTACTTTCTAGCTGAACTTGAGGCGAACAAGCTTACAGAGTATCAACCATCATTGTTTGTGCAATAGTTTGTTACATGAGTAGTAGATAATTGATCTACATGATTAAAAGTCAAGCTACTTGTTGAATAGTCTTATTTATATTGGACATACTAGTAGGATCCGTTTATTTTCAATCTTTATTATGACGAGTTTAAGTAATAGATGCTAAAAAAAAGTATATTGATTTTAGAATCTCGATGAGAAAATTTGTCATCATAATTATTATAACAAGTTGGACATGCATATTTGTTAGCTATTCTATTATGAAGGTTCAACCATCAATTCAATTCTTTATTGAGATATTTTCTTTTAATTTCCGACATTCAAAGGAGAGTTGTGATACTTCTACACCTTGTAAATAAAGCTATATTTTTCTTCGATTAAGTTTTGAGGACAAAACTTTTATAAGGAGTAGGAGATTGTAATACCCCGGTTTTTACTGAATCTCTATTATCAAATTATAAACCTGAATTTTAGTTATCATGATTTTATAATGAGTTATAGTGAAAATACTATAACTTATGTGATAATTTAAATACTATAGCTGTGACACCCTATACCCCTCTGACGTATATTTAACCATAAAATATTCATCATGTAGACAGGTCATACTAACATTTCGTTTATCCATATAAGTATAAAACATTATTATATGACTGATATCATATAAGATTAAAACACACCACCAATATCTCAACATAGGTCATATTAAATACAAATCATAATACATGTGTTCCAAAATGCAAAATGAGGAGGAGGAGAAGGTTGCACGAGGCATCAGCCGGCCGACCTGTATAGCGTGACGTCTATATATACAAATCCACGTCAAAAAGCTATTGAACCTAAAACAATATATATGTGATTTTTATGAGTCGCAACTCAGTGAATATAAACCGTTAATTTAATTACACAATAAGTCAATAACAATCATTAACATTGATCATAAACATATGCAAATGCCACTATATCCGGTTTATTATTCTGTGAACTGCTCAAGCTTGGATCTGTCCCGGGATTTCCAATATGTCATTGTGTATATAGACCCGTAGGTCTCCAATATGAATTTGACCCGTAGGTCTCCAATATGATTTAGACTCGTAGGTCTCCACTGTGTATAGACCCGTAGGTCTCCATTATGAATTTGACCCGAAGGTCTCCACTGTGTATACAGATCCATAGCAAGACAGTCACAGGCCTTTTAATTTCATGCAATTGTAATGCAACACAACAATCATCTCAACATATGATCACGTATACATTTGCTAATATACCATTTGATCCAATGACAAATTCATATAAATACACATTTCTTGTGTAACACATATAACAAACGTCACATATAAATCACATATACATTGTGTATAAATCAGATATACGGTTTATACTCACCTGGCTATGATAAGTAATCCGTTTATCGCTCTGGTTCCTCCTCTCATTCTACAGCTCATGCTCCTATATGATTCAATGTAATTTAGCCTAATCATCCCCTTAATATTTATTTCCATTATGCAATGAAATGCAATGCATGTATGCTTTATCAACCATGTTTAGTATTTTCCCTATAACTTGAGTTATAAAATTCCGAGTCGAGCAGGGTAAAATTTTGTAGAAACTTAACATATAACTCTACCACTTTCATGTTTATCATTTTTCAAAATTCAGTCTCCAACCTGCTTAAAATTAAGCCACAATCACATCATACATATATAATACTAAATTCTAGCAACCTTTATTCTTTTGACATTATCTCACCCAACATTTAACCGAGTCATGCACGGTTTGCTTTTGAATTTAGCTAAGAGATAGGGCTATAACTTTCATGTTCTAAGTTTTTCCTAATTCGGCCTATAAAGCTACCAAAACATCCGATGAATTACGATAACTAGAGATATATAATTCATTAATTTCTTTGTACCTTTTTGGGATAAATCTTGAGAATTCACTCCGATCAAATCGAAGAGCATGTCACCACGAGCTCCCCCTCAAAATTTAAAGAAAAACGGTGAAGAAACGAACTCAAAATTCTCAAACTCTTCTCTGTTTTTTCTTTTCTTTCCTTTTTTTTTCTCCTCTGTTCTTCTCTTCTTTTCTCTCTGTTTCTTTCTCTGCTACCGCCTGACTATAAGAAGCTTTCTTTATAAGATTTTATTATTATATTATTATTATTCTTATCAATTGTGGCAAGCCTCGGCAACTACACACGTATCACATATATATAAATATATAAGTACGCACCACGTACTTCCATATTTTCAAAAGCATGCATTTATATATATTTTAATATTAATTTATGCCAACCTTTATGCCATGGATATAACATATGCATGCAATTACTTATTACATAAATATATATATTATTATAATATATATAACTCATTTCATATACACAACACACACGGCACTTACGTATATATATATATATTATATAATTAATTATTAATACTATTAATTAAACAATTTACATTATGAACTTAAACACTATTAGAGTCTCAACCAATTATGTGAGAACCTATAAATAATACGAAATGCATATGATGTGTGAAATGAATGTCCAATAACGTGTATGTTTTAGTCAGGGATGTTACAATTCTCCCCCTCTATAAGAATTTTGTCCTCAAAATTCGGTATTCCTCTATGCAATGTATCAATAAGAAGATCAGTTACCAGTGAATAAATGCGGATATAACTTTTTCATCTTTTCTTCTGTCTCCCAAGTTGCTTCCTCTATACCATGGTTTCTCCAGATAATTTTAACCATTGGAATTTCTCTATTCCGCAATTGTTTGATTTTGAAATCTGCTATCGATACTGGTTCTTCTATATAACTTAAGTTTTCTACAATCTGTACCTTTGAATCCCGTAATACATGTGAAGGATCAGATCGATATCGTCGCAACATGCTAACATGAAAAACATTATGGATTTGAGCCAATTCTGGAGGTAAAGCTAACTCATATGCCAATGGTCCAACTTTTCCAATGATATCATATGGCCCGATATATCGAGGGCTTAATTTTCCTTTGTTACCGAATCTCATAACCCCTTTCCAAGGAGAAACCCGTAAAAATACTTTATCACCAACCTGGTATTCCAACCTGGTAAAAATACTTATATGGAGGTTTCTTTTCTTTATCCCCATATAGTGGACTTCTGCACTTTCTTCCATATAACGCCTCATATGGTGTCATCCCAGTGCTACTGTGAAACTGGTTATTATACGCAAATTCCATTAGTGGAATATATCTATCCCACGAACCTTGAAACTCAATAACATAAGCGCGTAGCATCTCTTCTAACGTCTGTATAGTCCTTTCTGATTGGCCGTCTGTTTGAGGGTGAAAAGTTGTACTGAAGTGTAATTTCGTCCCCATAGCTGTTTGAAAACTCTCCCAAAATCGAGAAGTTATACCATGGATGAAAAGTTATACCATGGAGTCGTACAATCTCTCTGACGTACTTCTCTGCCAATTGATCTAATGAACAACCCCAACGTAAAGGTAAGAAATGTACTGATTTAGTCAATCTATCCACGATTACCCAAATAGCATTATTCCCTTGTTGCGTTCTCGATAGTCCCAAAACAAAATCCATCGTAATTCGTTCCCATTTCCAAATCGGAATAAATAGGGGTTTTAGCGTACCTGCGGGTGCTTGATGTTCTGCTTTAACTTGCTGACAAGTAAGACATCTGGAAATAAATTCAGCAACATCTTTCTTCATTTTCGGCCACAAGTAATGTTGCCTCAATGTGTGGTACTCTTTGTTGTACCTGGATGCATAGCATATGGTGCATTGTGGGCCTCGTCTAAAATCTCTCGTCGTAAATCATCAACGTCTGGTACACATAACCTGGTGCCAAACATTAATGTACCATCTTGTAATTCAAATGGTGTGTCTTTGCCGTGTCGCACCTGTTCAATAATTTCTGTCAATTTTTCATCTCTGTTTTATGCATCCTGTATTCGTTGTCTCAATATCGGACGAATTTCCAAGGTAGCAATCAGTACTCCATCTGCATCTAACCGTAGTCTTGTGTTTAAACCTCATAGAGCAATTAAATTTGAAGATGAAGTCAGATGCATATTTGCCACTATACCATCGGACTTTCGGCTTAACGCATCAGCTACAACGTTAGCCTTTCCCGAATGATACTCTATCGTGCAATCATAATCCTTCAATAATTCCATCCAACGTCTCTGTTGCATGTTCAATTCTCTCTGACTCATCAAATACTTTAAGCTTTTATGGATGGTAAATATCTGGAATGTCTCTCCATAAAGATAATGCCGCCAGATTTTTAAAGCAAATACCACTACCGCCAACTCTAAATCATGAACAGGGTAGGAAACTTCGTGTGGTTGTAATTGTCGTGACGCATAAGCAACTTCTTTCCCATTCTGCATTAGAACACAACCAAGTCCTTGATGTGAAGCATCACTATAAACGACAAATCCCCCAATGCCTGTAGGAATTGTGAGTATCGGTGCTATAGTCAAACGGTGCTTTAACTCATCAAAGCTCTGTTGGCGTCTGTCATTCCAATAGAATGGAACATTCTTTCGTAGCAGTTTCGTGAGTGGCGCTGCTATAATGGAAAATCCTTCGACAAACCGTCTGTAGTATCCAGCCATACCAAGAAAGCTTCGAACCTCCGAAACTGTCGTCGGCACTTCCCAATTTACCACTGCCTCAATCTTTTTAGAATCGACCTCTATGCCTTGTCCAGATACTATATGTCCCAAAAATACCACATGATCCAACCAAAACTCACATTTACTCAACTTTGCGTAAAGTTGTTTTTCTCGCAAGATTTGTAACACTATCCGTAAATGACCTGCGTGCTCCTCTGTACTCCGTGAATATACCAGTATATCATCAATGAAGACAATGACAAATCTATCAAGGAAAGGTTGGAACACTTTATTCATTAAAGCCACGAATGCTGCTGGTGCATTGGTCAAACCAAATGGCATCACCAAGAATTCATAATGCCCATATCGAGTTTTGAATGCTGTCTTCGGAATATCATCTTTGGCTATCTTTAACTGATGGTACCCAGATCGAAGATCTATCTTGGAAAATACATGTGCACCCTGTAGCTGATCAAACAAATCATCTATCCGTGGTAATGGGTATTTGTTCTTTACTGTCACTTGATTCAGCTTTCGGTAATCTATGCACAGTCGTAATGTACCATCTTTCTTTTTCACGAAAATTACTGGCGCACCCCAAGGTGATACACTAGCCCTTATATACCATTTTTCTAGCAGTTTCTGCAATTGTTTCTTTAATTCCTGTAACTCCAATGGGGCCATCTGATATAGAGGAATAGAGATTGGTGCGGTACCCGGTATCAATTCTATGGTGAACTCTGTCTCTCTATCTGGTGGTAATCCTGGTAAATCCTCTGGGAAAACATTAGAAAAATCTTTAACAATTCGAATATCTCTAATCTCATCATATATAGTTGTACGATCTATAACATATGCCAGATATGCCTCGCATCCGTCTCTAATCATACAGAAAGCTGTTGTTGCTGAAATCAAACATGTTGGTACAATCCGTCGATCACCATAGAAAACTACTTTAGTCTGTCCAGGAGAATCTATCACTACTTCTTTAGTATAACAATCCACTTTAGCACGATGTCTCGATAACCAGTCCATACCCAATATAACATCAAACTCCCGTAGAAATAACAAGATCAAATCAGCTTGTAACTCTACTGTATCAACCCGCATTATACAATTTCGATATACCGTATGCACCATTACCACCTCACCCAATGGAGTATGTACTCCTAAGTTGTAATCTATTGGTTCGGGTTCTTTATGCAAATGAGATGCTATGGTGGATGATATGAATGAATGAGTGGATTCTGGATCTATCAATACATGTATTTCAAAATCATTCAAATAGAGTTTACCAGTAATGACCTCAGGTGCTGTAGCTGCCTCCCGCTGTGACATAGCAAAAACTCGGGCCTGACCCTGTGATCGTGTTCCCGGTGCCTCTGATCTTCCTCTACTAGCAGTAGAACTCAAAGTCTGACCTCTACCACGACCTCTACTAATACTCGCCACTGGTGCTGCTGGCCGAATATTTTGCACTGTCGATTCTGATGCCGCTCTGCCAGTGTTTAATCTATCAGGTCTAGCTGGACATTCCCTATAAAAATGTCCTTGTTGTCCACAGTAATAGCAACCTCCAGTAAGAAATCGACACTCTCCTGCATGATATCGACCATAGTGCTGACACATAGGTCGTGTCTGTATTGTTGGGCTAGGTCCTCGGCCACCTCCACGACCAAAAGACTGTACATGTCCACTTCTCTGACCGGATGGACCACATCTGCTAAATGTCTGTGTTGGAGAGGAAAAACTCTGACGTTTAGTTGGCCTTTCATTTGACTCACCAATATGAGTCATTGACTCTCTCTTTGGCTTTTGAAAATATGTTTGTCGTTCTTTTAACAAAGTCTCGGCCCTAACTGCTGCAGTACGCAAATCTGTGTAAGTACGAATATCCCAAGGTGTAATCTTGCTTCGAATATTATATGAAAGTCCCTCCTCAAACGTCTGCATCTATCTCGTTCCGTAGCAACCATCGCAGCCGCATAAGGTGATAATTGAGTAAATTTAACTTCATACTCAGCAACTGACATATTCCCCTGTTTGAGAGATAGAAATTCTCTTTGTTTGTTATCCCGGTATACCTCTGGCATATATCTATCTCTGAACACAGTGAGAAAATCATCCCAAGTAAGGATTGGCGGCTATACTGTAGCATGTGGAACTGTTTCCCACCAATCATATGCATCTCCTTGTAGAAGTGACACTGCAAAGTCAAACCATTCCTCTACCGTGCATCTCATCACGGCAAAAACTCTTTCTATTCTTTTAAGCCATGTCTCAGCTTCAGAAGGATCAGTAGTCCCATAAAGGTCAACTGCTCCTAATTTACGGAGCTTCTTGAAATTTTTACTTCTAGAACCTATGCCTGACCCTCTTGTTCTGCCCGTTTAAGTGAATGTTGTGCATGCTCATGTGATGCATGTAATGTATGAGATGCCTCTATCGATAGATATGGCACGGCTGACCCTTTTCTCCTCAATGATTCATGCTCATGAATGTCCATGTTTTCTATTTATTTAAATGCAATATCAATATCAATTACATATGATGTATAATACTTATGAATGCATAATGACACCAAGGAATCATATCCCCGCTCTGATACCAACCTAAACTGTGATACCCTATACTCCTCTGACGTATATTTAACCATAAAATATTCATCATGTAGACAGGTCATACTGACATTTCGTTTATCCATATAAGTATAAAACATTATTATATGACTGATATCATATAAGATTAAAACACACCACCAATATCTCAACATAGGTCATATTAAATACAAATCATAATACATGTGTTCCAAAATGCAAAATGAGGAGGAGGAGAAGGTTGCACGAGGCATCAGTCGGCCGACCTGTATAGCGTGACGTCTATATATACAAATCCACGTCAAAAAGCTATTGAACCTAAAACAATATATATGCGATTTTTATGAGTCGCACCTCAGTGAATATAAACCGTTAATTTAATTACACAATAAGCCAATAGCAATCATTAACATTGATCATAAACATATGCAAATGCCACTATGTTCGGTTTATTATTCTGTGAACTGCTCAAGCTTGGATCTGTCCCGGGATTTCCAATATGCCATTGTGTTTATAGACCCGTAGGTCTCCAATATGAATTTGACCCGTAGGTCTCCAATATGATTTAGACTCGTAGGTCTCCACTGTGTATAGACCCGTAGGTCTCCATTATGATTTTGACCCGAAGGTCTCCACTGTGTATACAGATCCATAGCAAGACAGTCACAGACCTTTTAATTTCATGCAATTGTAATGCAACACAACAATCATCTCAACATATGATCACGTATACATTTGCCAATATACCATTTGATCCAATGACAAATTCATATAAATACACATTTCTTGTGTAACACATATAACAAACGTCACATATAAATCACATATACATTGTGTATAAATCAGATATACGGTTTATACTCACCTGACTATGATAAGTAATCCGTTTATCGCTCTGGTTCCTCCTCTTGTTCTACAGCTCGTGCTCCTATATGATTAAATGTAATTTAGCCTAATCATCCCCTTAATATTTATTTCCATTATGCAATGAAATGCAATGCATGTATGCTTTATCAACCATGTTTAGTATTTTCCCTATAACTTGAGTTATAAAATTCCGAGTCGAGCAGGGTAAAATTCTGTAGAAACTTAACATATAACTCTACCACTTTCATGTTTGTCATTTTTCAAAATTCAGTCTCCAACCTGCTTAAAATTAAGCCACAATCACATCATACATATATAATACTAAATTCTAGCAACCTTTATTCTTTTGACATTATCTCACCCAACATTTAACCGAGTCATGCACGGTTTGCTTCTGAATTTAGCTAAGAGATAGGGCTATAACTTTCATGTTTTAAGTTTTTCCTAATTCGGCCTATAAAGCTACCAAAACATCCGATGAATTACGATAACTGGAGATATATAATTCATTAGTTTCTTTGTACCTTTTTGGGATAAATCTTGAGAATTCACTCCGATCAAATCGAAGAGCATGTCACCAAGAGCTCCCCTCAAAATTTAAAGAAAAACGGTGAAGAAACGAACTCAAAATTCTCAAACCCTTCTCTTTTTTTTCTTTTCTTTCCTTTTTTTTCTCCTCTGTTCTTCTCTTCTTTTCTCTCTGTTTCTTTCTCTGCTACCGCCTGACTATGAGAAGCTTTCTTTATAAGATTTTATTATTATATTATTATTATTCTTATCAATTGTGGCAAGCCTCGGCAACTACACACGTATCACATATATATAATTACGCACCACGTACTTCCATATTTTTAAAAGCATGCATTTATATATATTTTAATATTAATTTATGCCAACCTTTATGCAATGGATATAACATATGCATGCAATTACTTATTACATAAATATATATATTATTATAATATATATAACTCATTTCATATACACAACACACACGGCACTTACGTATATATATATATTATATAATTAATTATTAATACTATTAATTAAACAATTTACATTATGAACTTAAACATTATTAGAGTCTCAACCAATTATATGAGAACCTATAAATAATACGAAATGCATATGATGCGTGAAATGAATGTCCAATGACGTGTATATTTTAGTCGGGATGTTACAATAGCCTATGTGATTAGAACTCTTAAATAATTAGTAGACTTATAGCCATATTAGATTAGATTTAGGATTTTAGAAATTAAATTAATTAGTTGAGATAAGGAAATTGATATAGTAGTTGAGAAATTCTTTCTTCTTTATATATAATATATGTATTTAGGGATAGTAATGATGCTGGTAAGAATTGAATTGGAAGCTGCACATATATATTTCATAAAGTAAAATAAAAATAAGAAAGAGGAAAGAATGCAGAGTTCGTATAATGGAAATATTAATTAGAATATCACATAACTTTGATTGCAAATTAGTTAAATAATTCACTTAGTAAACTTGAGGATTTGTTGTAGTGTTCGGCTTATTTACATAATAATTAAATATTTGTTACACTTAGCTAATAAGGGGAGTATAGGGCACGTCGTCATTTAATAAAAGTCTGAGTCATAAATCGTGTTTAATATTCCTTTGTAAATGCGTGTCTATCTTAGAGATGGAGAATTAGTTATAAAACTCTACCACTAAACTCAGAATGGGTGTGTTGTATGTGATTTTCTATATAGTTTTGTGAGAGATCGATTTGACCATGTTGAAACAATTGACCCGCTTTTATTGATCCATATAAATTCCATTTTACATAAGGTTTTACGTGAGACCGTATCACGTAAGACCTACTTTTTAACTTTGACCGTCTTTGCATCCTCAAAGTAATACTTGGCATCAGCAAAATGTGATTCTGTCTCAATGAATGGTTTATCATCAACAACAACTATGTTTACAATGTCATCTTTTATGAAATTTCAAACATTGATGCCAAGTGGAAGACATTACTGCATTTTCATGTAACCAAGGTTAGCCAAAGAGCATACTGTATCAAGTCTTAGAGTCTATAACATGAAACAATGTTGTTGAAGCCATGTCAATCATCATCAAATCACGCCTTATTATTCCAAGAGCCCTCGATCTTTCTTGATTGAATCCTTAGATCATTAGTCGGTTGCTCATGAGCTCTTCTATGGAAATTTTCAATTCTTTCAATGTTTGCAAGGGTGTAATATTGACCACAAAACCTCTATCAATGAGTATCGTGTTTACCTTTTGCTTGTGAGAATATAGTGTCATGAACAATTTGCCTATTACGGAAATCTGTTCTAAGCTACAAATCATCATTAGTAAAGATTATTGCAGAGATGCAATCATCATCGATGATATAGTCATCCATTTCATCTTGGTGAAGTTCTCATCTTGTCTTTGCACTATCTTCATATAGCATGATCTTTTCCTCTCAGGATAACTACATCATTTTGTCTTTGGAAACAAAGCATTCTTGAATTACATGTCTTACTAATCGATGGCATGAACATTATTTTTTTATAATTATTTCTCCCAACATTTTAGGTTGCTTCATTTCTAGCAATTCAATCAACTTGTCTTTAAGAAAATTATCAAAGATCACTTGAACGTCAGACTCGAGAAAAATGATACTATTTTTCTTGCATTTCTTTTAGAGTCGACTTTCTTGCCTCAAGTCTTGAGTGGTATTTTTCTTTTGCTCAACTTTATCATTTCTAATAGTTTGGAACTTAATAGGTCTTGCATTTACTGTCATTGATTTCTTAGTGGGAGAATTGACTAAAGATTTACCCCTCTTGGTTTTTTATTTCTCTTTGAATTTATGGAACCCGTAAATGGTGACTCTTAAATCTCACTTGCAGTAATGCTTAATTCCATGTCGTGGGCTTTACTTGCAAACTCTCTGAAGGATGTTTGTTGAATCATTTGAAGGATATATTATAGATTCTCACTACAAGAAAACAATCAAATTTCAATGGTTTATTTTTCAGTTGGAATTTTTTAAATTCCAATAGATTTTCCAACCCCTTTTGTCACCGTTAGAATTATCCATAGGAAATTCCAAGAACTATCAAGAACTGTTGGAAGCTACCGTTCGAAAAATCAGTAGAATTGATATTTCCAACGATAATTCCAACAACTTTATACTGTTGGAATGAGTCCAATGATAAATCCAACCACAAGGTACCGTTGGAGAGTTATACAAAAATTTCCAATGAAAAGTTCCAATAATCAATTGCAATTGGAATCAGTATTTTTTCTTTTTCTCATTTTTTCCAACAATATGTCCTATTGTCAGTCACCGTTGGAAGTCTTACTCCCCAAATTTACTTATCCTAAAAAAAATGATAGGGCTTCTATCTTTCTCTCAGATTGATATTCAGCTATTGAAACTCCTCCTCATCTTTCTTTGTGCGTCGACACTCATCATTTCGCTCCTCATCGGCGTAGAAGGCTTCAACAAGTGTATTTAGAAGTGCTCGACAGTAATTGTTGATCAAAGATGTTGTGAATCAGGCTTGTCGAAGCTCTCATTCCTCTCTAAGCAACATGAACGTTGTTAATTTGTTACTTTCTTCACTCAATGTCTCAGTGTTCATTTACCACCAAATAAGTATGTGCAGTTACTTGATTACATTTTATTTTCTTTTACAGTTTCTCATTTAACCTAAATAGCATCATTTTTCTATATTTGTTATATAATCTTCACATATTTCAGAAATTTTGATGGAATAGTTCTGTATATCCAATTTTTAGATATTTTATTCTGTGAGTTAAGAGTTAATCTTATATGATGATTTTTATGCATTTTATTATGGAAAGGATCATTTTGTAGAGGTTTATTAATGAATTTGTAGTTATTGTGTCCATGATCGAGAGTGATAATCTGATATTGTTTCAAAAGTACGCTTTTTATGATTTTTTCAAATGTGAGTTTTACTTTACGCTATCTTTAAGGAAAGTAATTAATTACTGTAAGTATAACACAGTTTCTTGAAAGAATAACTATTTTTTCTTGGCATTACAATTTTTATAGTGAATTCATTTTATTAGTTTTTATGATGTTTCAATCTTGTTGGTGATAATTAACGATGTATATAATTTTAGCTCAAAATCTATTCTTCTTGGTGTGTGTATGTTTCTTGTCTTAATACTTTTCTCACTTTGCTTTTGGATTAAGATGGATCGATTAGAGAATGTAGTTCGGTGGTGCCATTCACATCGTAGTTATGGATGCTGGCTTTCTGTATAGATATTTCAACTCAAATGATTAACCAGCAATATCAGAAGTCTTCTAGTTGTTGGTGTTTGCTGGAAAAGTGGATATTGGTGCTTTAAGAACATATCATGAAGGTTACAAGCCTCCAGGTGAGTTTGTCTCTAAGTATCAAACTATCCCCTTGAACAAAATCCAAGACTTTAACGTGCATTGTAAACTGCTCTAGTATATCAATTGATATATATATATATACAACTATCTTTTTCTTTTCCCGATGCTTCAAACTTAACTGAAATTGCAATATGAGTTATACACGTAATACCTTAAATCCGTATTACTAAAATTGAATTTGTTAAGATGTGATGTGCTTTTAGACACACCGGATAGTACCGAGTATTTTTTGCAGCCTAATCATAATTTTAAACAGAAGAATACTTTGTATAATTGTTGAGGAGATGTGGAAAAAGCTTGAGATAACCAGTTTTTACCTAATAAAAAACTATCACACAAAATGGAAAGATGAAAAAGGCTTGAGCTTCCATTATCACCATAATTTTAAGGCAAAAAAATTGAAAAGAGGAATCAATAGTTTGATGAATTATGAGAGATTGTTATTTTCTTGCAAGAGAAAATTTCAGAAACTAAGAGTTAAGAATTCATTAACGGTTGGCTTATCAAATGGAGTTTGGCTGTGATACAAAAAAAAATGTTTTTCAATTTTTAGCTATGGACATAGTTTTACAAACTATCAAATTAACTTCGTGGTGGTTCTTAGCTAAGTTGACTGTATTTTTATTAGCAATTAACTTTTCTTATTTCTAAGAAAATGTATTGGGTCCTTTGTTCTTGCACAGATTTAGCTTTCCCTTTCTCTTCCAGTTTTCCTTACCTACTTGGTGTATCAATAACAACCACAATTCCATTGTATCACCAGAATAGAGGTGCAAACATTACACCTCGATATTGCAAGATGTTAAATTTTTGGTAAGACTGTTTTGAGACTTGGAAACTGATAGTAATACTAGTAATAAGACAATGTCGCATACTAGTATATACTTTTGGAATTTTAGACTTCTCATTATATCTTTTTAATTACATGTAATAAGACTTCATGTTCCTCCCTAATTTCATTAAAATTACTTGACATAGTTTTAGTTGGATTCCATATTAAAAGGTCATTACATCTTTGATATTTGCTCTTGTTTAACACTAATTTGTAATAAATAACATGTCTTGCATAACACTCTAACCGTTATCACAACTGATTGTTTACTTAAGAAAAACCACCACTATTCTTTCACTTGTTTACCAGATTGCATGAAAATTTATAAAATAAGGCCTCGTCCGTATTGGATCACTATTGAATTTGGTGGCACAATAAGTGCTCAATAGAAAATACATTTTCCTTTTTCTTTCTATGGACTTTGGCTTCAACGTAAATTTTATTTCACATTTTAATCTAAAAGTTTGTCTATTTGTCTAACTATTAACAACTTATAAAAGGAATCTATTAAAAAATCTTTGAACCTTCTCTTGAATCCTAAAAAACAACATCAAACATACCTTTTTAGTTGAAGTATGCATGTAAAAAGAATCACACTTCTAGTCTCAAAATCATAAAATGTTGTTTCTTAAAGTTTACATATTGATACTTTTCAGCTCTTTACAGAAAGTGATGTTTAACATGTTTAACTCATTAATTAATAGTTTGCACTTTTATGTTTATTAGTTTGTTTCACTTTTGTTTGACTTATGATTTACTAAATGATTCTACAAGTATTTGTAGAGTAAACCAGGATCATCTATCTTGCTCTCTTTGTGCTGGAACCTTTCTCCATGATCCTGCATAGTTAACTGGAATCTTGCACAAACCTTATAGGTAACATGTGATGCTCTTTTTAGTCTAAAATATCCACTTGAGTATTATGCATTTTGATTGAATTTAACTGATTTCACATTTATAATAAAGAAATTGGCGAATGGCTAAATCCAGAGCTGAATGGGAGTCTATGCGAGTATGTCTATAGCATAATAGTTGAATTTTTAGGTAGTGGATATTAGTTTGATACACGTGCATACAAATTTTATTTTGTTTCTACGCTTACAAAATCTTATCTTTAGTACTTATTTGAAACTATATGCAGAATAAGTACAAGAAGTTGAAGGCGAGTAGACTATCTGAAGGTGTAGATGAAGTTGAGTTTGACGATTTTATTGTGTTTTACGAGGCTAGTGGTAGGAAGAACTCGAGAAACATGTTTTATAGATTTGGATTGCGAACAATTTCTATACTTATGTTTTTTTTTTTTGGTGATGAGAATAGTGAAGGATGACAACTATTATTGATAATGATGATTTTTAGGACTTATTATTTGTGTTATTGCATTATTTTGGATGTGTTTTCAATTTGAAGTTGTTAGATATGTGATTAACAAGATTTTATATTTTGTATTTTGTTGTATGTTTGTGTTATTTTAATTAGTATTAATTAGTGTCTTCGTTAAGCCATAAAAATTGAATTTTAAAATATTATAACGGTTAACTCCATTGGAATTCTTAAATTCCCTAGAAGAAATTCCAATAACAACATGTAGTAGGAAATGTCGTTGGAAAAAATTCCAACAAAAACTAGTTGTTAGAATTTTTTTATTCCCTTAAAAATTCCAATGGAAAACAATCATTGGAATACCATTGGATAAATTCCAACAGACATTTTTCGTTGGAAATTGTGTTGGAATTTTTTCCATTGGAAATTCCACGGCCACTTTTCCAGCGGCCTTAAATCTATTGGAATTACTGTTGGAATAAAAAATTCCAACAAAAAAAACACAGAACTTCTTTGGAATTTTATTATTGGAATTTGACTTTCTCCTTGTAGTCCTAGTTTATCCCTCAATTTCATATTTCAATCGATCATTGAACTTTCCGATAGTATGTCCTTACAGTTCAAACTTAAGTTCCTCCAACAATTGATGAAGTCAATGACAGGTTCGTATTTCATTGATGTGAGTTTATAGGTTTAGACATGCTTACTATATGGTAGGTGCTATAAAATTAGTTAAATTCTTGTTGTAACTTCTCCCAATTGTCGATTGAATCCACCTTCAAATCGATACATCAATCAAAGACATTTTCTTTCAAGGAACACATGAATTGTTTCACCATGTGATCTTCGTAAGTTCCATCGAAAGGTTGAAACTTGGAGGTTGATACTCCAATGGCATCCTCAAGCTATCGATCTTTGAAGTGTATATCTTAGCATAAATCATTAATGATTTGGAGCCCCATCTAGATTATCCTGGATAGTTCCCATGACAAACTCCTTTAGTTGACTTACATGAATAAATCCATCAGATGAAATTTGTACCTCTATTATCAGTGATTTTTCCTACCCACTTGTTTTGTAGACACTTTATATTCATTATATTTCTCAATTTGGTCATATGTTGTTTGACATGTGCTAACATCACCATCTTACTTTTGAACATGTTTGCTAAAGTCCTCAATAGCTTTCATAAGATTGACTATTTGTTCTTCCAAGGTTGTAACACTTGTAGTCATTACAAGGGTTATATATGACTAGTTTGATGTCGAGCTGGAGTAGATGATGTAAAACCATTTAGGACTTGTTTGGTTAGGATGTTTAGGTGGGTTAAGGCTATTTAACCATTTTTAACATTTCCTTGATTTGTTAGTTGAAAATCCCAGGTTGATGATGGGCCCGATCAAAAAAGGAGGAATTTGGGTTTATGGTTTGTTAAGTAAACCACCCAAATTTAGGTGGTTTATTAAACCTTAATTTAGCCACAAGAAAGAAGGGTTGTGATAGACCAACCTATCCAAACTATTCATAGGTAAAGTTGAATTTTGCCCTTAATGTTTTTTATTCTTATATCCATGCCACGAGATTTGGTCGGAGTCAGTGCTCATAGGAATAGATTTGAGATATTTGTGTAGAGTTCTTGGCTATGGTGAAACGGGTTTTTAGATTGACAATATTAAGTAATAGTGATGGAGATGGTGATTTTGAAGGCAAATTTCTGAATAATAATTTTCTTGGTGACAGAAGCCATTGAATTTTGAAGTTGTTGAATAAGAATTTTGGATCTGGAAAAGTTCGAAGGCGTTGAATGAGAATTCAAGAATGATGAATCTTTCATTCTAAAATTTGTAGTTTGAAATGCAATGTTAATATAATTTAATAAAAAAAAAATTCTCATTGAAATGTGGAATTTAATATAAACTATAACACCATATATCTTTGAGGGCATTTTGGTGTGTTATAATATAAACTATAACACCACAAAAACACTTGATCCAGACATAGTTTTAACATTTTTACCCATTGCAACAAATATCACAACACTTAAACCAATTAAATCAAACACAACAATAAACATTCAAACCAAACAAATTAAATCAAACTCAACAATAAACATTCAAACCAAACATGTCAAATATTTACTCAATTAACATGAACAGTGTAAACCTTAAACAACCCAACTAACGTACCAAATATACCATTAAGTGTTTGTCATCTTGATTTGTATTTAAAAGGTGACAATGATTCCTCCAAAACAATTTTTTTTTCATAAGAACCATGTCCTTGGATGCTTGGAATTGTTTCAACATATTTTTTGTAGTATTGCTAATAACCTTGACTGCGTCCTTTGAAAAAAATTGAATAGTTAGATCTGACAGAGCTTTCCGTGTTGACAACTTGAGTACTTTGGTAAAGAGAAAGAGATAAAATGAAGAAGTTGTCCCACTGGGAAACGTCAAAAATTTATCACAACAAAATTTTGTGTATAAAATAAATATACAAAAAAAATTGTACAAATTGTATATATTTGAATCAAATGAACTTTTTGGTTACAATCTCTTTAATTATATATATATATATATATATATATATATATATACTAGTTGAGTACACGTGCGTTGCACGTGGAGAGACAAATCATGTGAACCATTTTTGGTTGACTTTGTGAGCTTTTTTTTCCCTTCACTAGTTGTTTAATTTTTTTTAAGTGTGTTTAAATTATTTATCATTTGATTATTATAATGTCTTTTCAAAATACAGGTATCATAACAACAATAATTTATTAAAAAAATATTAAACGATTAAAAAATTCTTGTTCCAATATTCCTAATAAAAAAAAGAATAATAAATCTAAAACGAAAGATTATTATTCTAATTTGACCACTAACTATATTTTTTCTTGTTTGATCTTCTTTAACGTCCTAGTCTTCTTTCTTTGTGATTTGGTTAATAAATCTTTGATTGTATGATCCTCCTCACCGCTATATACATGGATGCATTCCTTGTTTTTTGTCTTCCTAATTCTTCATTTTTTTCTTGTTTTCATCATCTGTTGTGGTGGCCACTGTTACTGTCGTTGTCGTGGTTGTATTGTTTAATTTATCATCTCTTATCTCCATGGGTTCCAACTTTTCTATTGCTTCAGCTACTACACTCAATCTTCCTCCTTCTAACTTTCGTATTGTAGTTTAGCACAATTAGAAAACGGACCTCACTTGCTCCTTGTAAGATCAACCGTCTGTAGTATTCAGATGTACTTTGGCCCTACATATCATTTTTTATAAGCTGAAATCAAGAAAATCCTATTATAGGCATGCACATAAGAACAAATAAAAATAAGAACAAATAAAAGAAGACCATCTTCTACAAACAGAAGACCTTTCTCTCACTTCTCTTAATTTCCTTTGTATTTCTTGAGAGAAAGTGACAATAGCGAAGTGTATGTGAGAAGAAAACCATAACCCATAAACAACAAAATAAAATAACCATTACTCTCTTCACTAGTTGTGAATCAAGTATGTTGTGGGAAAAACAATTCCGTGAATTTAAAAGAATTTAAAAGTTCCTCTCCATAATGTTTATCTGTTTCATCAGTTGCTTCATCAAAATTATTAAAAGTTTTTGGATCTCTTGGGAATATGGATATCAGCTTATCATTCAACTTATCAACTTTCTCATTTTTTGCAGATAATATGGCTCGTTCATGTATTTTATTGATTCTGCATTCTTCTGTAAGTCTGAGAAAATAATATTGATGAGTCGTTGTATAGAATTTTCTTCATTATCATACTCAATGATCATTTCATTTGAAATTGAGATATTTCCTTCCTCATCTGTTGGTTCCTCTCCGTTACCAATTCGTAGCAAGAATTCACTAAAATTGGGATCTTTTACAGCTCTCATATTTTTAGATAACGGTATTTTCTGCATTCTTGGCCACAGATATGATTGGACCATGCTAGCAGAAATTGTTTGTAAAATTGTTGCCCTTGGGACAACCGGTAAAACTTGTCTAAAATCTCCTCCAAAAACTATCACTTTTCCACCGAAATCTTTATCATTTTCAATAACATCCTTCAGTAATGTATCCACATTTTCAATTGCCCATCGTTTTGCCATTGGAGCTTCATCCCATAAAATCAAATTTGCTTTACGCAATAATTCTGCAGTACCACTTTCTTTGGAAATGAAACATTTACTGTTTTCATCTGCATTTATTGGTATTTTGAATCGTGAATGTGCTGTTCTTCCTCCTGGCATCAATGCGGCTGCTACTCCGGATGTGGCAGTCGCTATAGCTATTTGATTTTTTGATCTAAGATGGGCTAACAACGCACGATATAAAAATGTCTTGCCAGTCCCCCTCGGTCCATCAATGAAGAAAACTCCCCCATTTTGTTTTTCAATGGATTCTAATATTAAGGTAAAAGTCATATGTTGATTAGCATTCAACTTTGTTTCAGTTTCACGATCTTCAGGAGGAATTTCAACAAACAATTCTTCTCGTAATTCTCTTCCACATTCTCCTTTTATATCGTCAATTTTCATAGCAGTGATTGGGATATCATACAAATTTATACTTTTTCACATACTCTCCAAAAAAAAATAACACTCTTCAAGGTTTTCGCTACCCTATAAGATGACGATGTGTTTGCTTCTTTTTTGAAATCTTCAGACATTGCATTGAAATATGTATCCCATAGAGCTCTGACATCCGTTGGTGTACAAAATACCAATATTATTGCAAAAAGTCTTCGCAACTCATGTGGCATTTGAAATGTTATTACTTCATTTAAACATTCAAAAATGCTTTCATCTGCTTCAAGTAATCCTCTTTTTTGTGCAGATTCTTTAAATGTTGAGCATTGCACACCATTTACTGTCAACAAATACTCAAAAGATGTTGGCCCTTTCACATGATTCAAGAGTAATCGAAGATAGTATCTTTCTCCTTATGTGGGATTTGCTGCATTAATACGTTCAATCACCTCTCTTTTTTTCTTTCTCTCCAACATTTGTTTTGTTTATCCCACACATAATGCTCTGGAAACTCTTTATATAGATATTGCTTGGCCTTTTCACATTGAGCGCATGTAGAAAAATATTCTGTGAGCATCGTCTTGGAAGTATAATCATCCGCCAATAATTTTTCCAAATTTTGATTATTCCAATATGTGATAGAATGTTTGTTTGGCACATGAAGTTGTAAGTTGAAAACTGCTGGGGATATCTCATTTAAATTGAATTCAAAAATTCTCCATAATGCCTCATGAGCCGACACCCATCTTGCATCTTGGAATTGTTTGATTTCATCGATCACATTATCACCATCATTGTGGGTTAGATTAACTGCCACTCTATCATGACCTTTGTAAATATACTTGTAAAGGTACTTTACAGCCGTCACCCCCAGGCATATCTCAACGTTGATATGACAGTTATATCTGGATAACAAATATGGATTGTAGGGAACCACCCATTGATTATTCAATTCAGCATTGCGAACTTCAACAACCACCCCATTTTTTCGTCTTCTGTAGATTGGATAACTATCTTTACCTTGTATGGTGTTTTCACAAAAAGGTATTGGATAATGAGATTTACACTTACCTACAGATTAGAGTGGAAATTAATCACTAAAAGTTGATGAAATATAAACAAAATAAGGATAGAGAATGACTTAAAAATTTATAACATTAGCATTTAATTACTAATGAATTCTAATATAGTTTGATACAAATATTTTAATGAGTTTCAAATTTTTATGGATAACGACATTTGCACTTACCTTTCTCCATACATGAATTTTTCGGATTTTTTTGGCCACACGGTCCATGTAACATGTGTTTCTTCACCAATTCATATATTCGAGGATTATTTTCTTCATTAGGAACTTCAGCACATACAAACTTATCAAACTGGTCAGCTGTATGAATTTTATAATCACCCTTTAGAATTATAAGTAGATGAGCATGTGGTAGTCCTCTTTTTTGAAATTCGACCACATGAACATGTGCAACAACTTTTCCGAATATTCGTTTCTTAAATAATTGATCTTTCAAGTCCTGCAATTTTGCTCGTAAAACTCTCACAGCTAAATTTGGACGATCTTGACCTTTTTGACCTTCATACAGATTTTCTTGTATTTCTTTCCAATCAGGATTACAAGTAATGGTGATAAATAGATCTAGTTTTCCAAATCTTTGGACTAACGCCAATGCATCAAGATATCTTCTTCGCATATCCCTTGGGCCACCAATGAATGATGTAGGAAGAAAAATTCTCGATCCAACTTCACTACCATGAAATTCACCTCTAAAAACACTATCCATGATCCCTTGGTAGAATTTAGTTCTCAAATTTGCTTGGTTCAAACGGAAAAATTGTAATCTTGTTTTCTCCAATTTTATATAACTGTCAACTGCATATTGTTGTAACAATCTTCCCGCAAATAATAGAGTAGAGTCTCTTGGATCTCTGATTTGTAACTTATAACAACTGTATTCTCTACAAGAAACTCTTTTTGCATTTCCTTTTACGACAACTGATTATGAGAAACAATGGTTGGAATGATTAGAATGAACATAAACTCTTTCATCAGATTTTTTAGGAATACGTATATTGTAGTACATACCTTCTTGCTCTTGGGAGATAATTTCATCTGGAGTAGATCTTGATGTAAGTTTGGAAGCATTCAGGACATTTGATACATTTGCTGCAATTGTATATGTATTAAAAAAATCCAATAAAATTAAATTTTGTAAAAACTTAATTATTTCCTAAAATATATATGTTCTTGAAATATATTATAACATAAATATGCACCTTTCTCCTTATGAATATTTTGGTGCCATCCTGTTTCACCTCTTAGAAATAGAAGAGGGTATTGTAAAGGGTCATAACATCCAAAATAATGCATTATTCTATATTGGTCTCCGAAATGAGCACTAACAATAATATCTCGTTCAAACCCTACATTATCATTATTTCCCTCAATCCAAACAGCTGCAACTTGATCTGCTGTCGGAGCATTATAAACTCGCTGATCTAATCTCACATCTTTTGTGATACAAAGTTGCACATCATCTAGAGAAGAATATTCTGTTAGTCTTCTAAAGATTTTGGCATATGGTTTTTCTTCTAGTATTTCAGTGAGCTTCCGTACAATTCCTTCTGATACATGTGAATTAAGGCACATTCTATTTGCAGTTTCATTTTCAGTATCAACAAAATATAATTGAAAATTAGCTGGTTTGTTTCTATTAAGATTCAAACTTGGGAGATTGTGATAAATCATTCCTTGTACTCGAAAAGTGAAAACTCCTCGTCGTGCTGAAGCAAGCTCTTTATCCAATTTCACTCCAAATGAAGTGAATGAGAATATGGAATTGTATGAACGTATATTTTTTTTGAATAGTTCGTACAATTTCTCTGGAACTTCTGCAGCTGCAAGTTTAACTTTTTCCATTATCACAACAAAACGTAGGAGGTTCATACTCAAATCTTGTTGCTCCACAATGAATACAACTTGACATTTTTTTTAGTTTATGTTCCCCCGTCATTAAAATTCATAATTAGATAAAATATATTAATATATAATTTTCAATTTTATATGAAAAATGTACTTCAATACAAAGTTTAAAGAATATTAAAAAAATATACCTTCAGAGTTATTTAGATTTGCTTGAACTTGTAAATTACATGTTGATTGTCTCTTTTCACTCTGCAAAACATGTTCTATATAGTCTTTTTTCTTAACATCATTAAGATTTGCATATCTTCTCTTTTGTCCAGCAAGTTTCCTTTGACGCCATATATATTTCGTCTCAAACATCGCCACTTTTCTTTGACTATATTTAAAAAAAAGGAGTTACTAAAAAAATTTAGCAATAAGTTTTTGTTATGTTTATAAATCTTTTTTTACATTTGTCATCGTACTATAAATTATAATTATTGGATTTAGTTGAAAAATAAACTCATACATACCTGTTACCACAACCTACGATTTCAAATTTTACACTTGAATCTTTGATTACTCGTTGTAAACTTCAATCTTGAATTACTCATTGTAATCTGCTCGAACTCTTGTCGAATAATCCTCATGAATTTCACATCGATCACAAAAAACATTAAATACATTTGAAGACAACGTGTTCATATTAAATTAAAATCCTAATAAACTTCTAATGAAATTAGATATAAATAGTTTTCCTTCATTAGGACTCTAAATTAGAATTCTAATGAAATTCTAATTAAAGAGTTATCCTTCATTAGTACTCTAAATTAGAATTCTAATGAAATTCTAATTAAATTAGATATAGAGAGTATTCTTTAATTATGACATTATTTTTTGTTCAAGAAAATTAAAAAAAAATCTAAAAGTGGTATCAATAAAACGCCAAGTTATTTCCGAAAGTAATTATAATTGTGAAAAATAAAAGATTCCATGGGTAGGTGCAAGTGCTTCAGTCATCATGGAATAAACTATAAATTATTCATTAACGATAAGAGGTCTTTGATGGACACATGATAAGTTGGCCTCAAACATGACAAGTCATAAAACATATTAAAAAACTTTAATTTATTAATACCACATGAGGATTTCTGCAATTATTGTCCACGAGTAAATAAAACGTTTTTTTTTTCCTCCTTCATGAACAGTGAAATTTATTTATTTATTTCTTATCAAAATCATATTTATTTTCGTTACACATGGTATGATGACATAAGAGTAAATTAATTGAATTAATTAATCATCCGAAGAGTAATTAAGGTTTATATCTTTCATTAATTGTATCGTTGAATTAATTAAATTTGTCATTCAATTCTCAACTAAATCTTTTCAATTATTGATATCACCTTCATATTAAATCAAATTAAATTAAATTTGTCATTGAATTTTAAAGAATTTGATTTATATTAATTTTTGTATAAATTAATATTATTCAAAAATATGCTTATAATATATCATTGAAAAGCTCTTTAAATATATATTAATATAAGACTAATTTTAGTTTAACATTCAAAATGTTCAAGATTACAAAAGAAAAATAATCAAAACATGTAATTTTTTAAAAAAGAGTTTGAAATATAAAGGACTCTCGTTTATTATAATCAAATAGAAAAATAAAATAAATATTAAATTACATTACTATCCCTAATAAAGAGTTTTCTTTCATTAGGACTCTAATTTAATTTGATTTGATTTAATTATGTAGGAGGGTTACAATTGGCATTATGAAAAATGGACGAAACATTCATACTTATATAGTGTAATATATATATATATATATATATATATATATATATATATATATATATATATATATATCTTGACGTCCCAACCCAACTTCTGAGAATTGAGCCATCCCTTTTTGCTCGCTATTCTCAAATTATTTGTAAATTAAAATAATAATATTTTAAAATGATTTCGTAGAAAAATTCAATGGAAGACTTCATTATAAAAACACGAGTATTTTTTTGTAAACTATAAAAGTTAACCATGCAAGTATTTAACTCGTGTCTTACCAACATATGTAAGTCAAACCCGTATCATGTTATAAACATAAGAAAATTTTACCACCATTAGTAGTTTTTCAAAAGGCATTATGCATGATCATATTTATATATATTAACATATGTTAAAACATATATATACTTCTAGGGAGGAGTCCATGCAACCGGCTACATAAATATTTTATTGTCTTTTAGATCTTAAAACGTTTAAATATAGCAACATAAGATATGAGAAAATTTAGTGGATAATGTTTATAAACAATTACACTAAATAGATTTACCAATATGTTAAATATGTCATTTCCAATGTCTGAATAACTTGTATAACTCCAAGGTCTGAAGCCTGGCTCCAAGGTTTGTCGACTTGGTACTCCACCCGAATGTGTCAGGTCATGATGTCATCATACTTATTATATGAGTTATTCTAATCAATGTAATTGTAACTGTAAGATCCGAGCCTCTCGATACCCACTAACCAATATGGTTCATGGATGCATTTTATGGACTAACCTTATTTATGTGCTTCTTGAGTTTACTTAGAGATCATATAATACTTGACTCGACTTTTAAATATTTAATTTTTTGGTCTTCTTGTAATACTAGTAGTTGAGGACCTTAAATCTAAATTAAGGAAATTTCATTTGAATAGGAGAAAATAAGTATAATTGCTATATGATGCTAGAATAACGTGATGAGTTGAGCTCTTAGATTTATAAAGAACATGAAATATATATTTATATATTATTAAGGGTAAAGGCATCAAATTACCATAAAAATTATAATAATAGATTGAAAGTGCCATAAAATATAAAAGTATGTACAAAATACCACTAAATATAAAACTATACCCAAATCTACCACAATTTTTGAATATGTGGACCAAAGTACCATAAAGACATTAAATGTTCAATCATGAGTTAATTAATGCTTCTTTGTTTTATTTGAAAATATTTAATTATTTTCTCCAAAAATGTTTAATTTATTCAAATCCATGATTAAAAATAATTGATTTTCCTACGAAATAAGTATATAGGCTGGAATACTTTCCTCGTGCCAATACTGTATAAACAACAGTGGTCTGGAATGAGTAACAATGCCACGTACAAGTTCTTTTGGAGAATTAAAATTAAAAAGGTTAAAATATCCCTACATTTATTTGGTTAAATCCGAACCCCGAAATGGTATCAGAGCCTAGGTTTATTATGAACTTGGATATTATATTTATTATGTTTAAGTAATTAACAATTTGGTGAGGAGAATTTCAAGAAAATATGGATCTGGACGAATGTCCAAGATGTTTACCATACAGGAGATATCGTCAAATTTTGGCGATGTACGAACAAGAACACGAAGAGAAAATGACATATTGGCAACGCCAATATATGGAAAAGGCAAGAGCAGGTGCCGATGGAGAAACCTTGAGGCAGTGCGAAGAGCAAGAAGCATATTACATGAACTTCCTTGAAGTAAACTACATGTTATATGTTGCTCTTACAAACCAATGGGATTTAGCTCATCAAGACCATGTGTCCTGAAGGAGAACCCGATTGGAACGAGATACTTCCAGATACCTCTAAGATATCTCAAGATCTTAGAGAAATCTAGAAGACGGTGCAAAATTATGGCAACTGCCATAATCATCTACCAACACAAGTCCATCAGATCCAGAACCAGATGGAGACGATGATAAAATATCAGAAGGAAACCATTGAAATCCTTCATGATATTCAAAAATGAGTAAAAACCCTGAAGGATAGACCAAGTCTTACTGGAGGAAGAAAGCGTATTTATTTCGGAACAGTACCCTATTTACACCAAAAAAGGATACCTACTGAAGTCATACGTCCAATGACTAGAGATGAAAAGCTCATTGCTATCATCAAAGAAAAATCCATCATAAATTAAAAGTGATGGACATGGAAAAGATCAATCTTGAAGATCTACACGAACTTGCCGAGTCCTTCGCGGGATTAGGTATCGTGGATCTAAAGATGAACACAGGAGATGGTTCAGCTTTGGTTACCCGTGACCAACACCAAAGACCACCTCCACCTGTTGATCCCAACGTTGCAGAAAGCTCAGGTTCACATCATGTGGACGAACCTATGCCACACGCTGGAGATTTCATAACAAGAGGAGATCCTATTGTTTCAGGAACTCGACAACGTCCCAGAAGGCCAAATATCATGAATACGCCTTATGGAAAGACACAGCTTGAACCTATACATCCGTATGGGTTGATGTTAAATCTGGACATTCCAGATTTCAAGAATCGAGAAGTCCTAATCGATGAATGGGCATCAGGAATGAGGGTTGCAGTAGGAACCCTTGACCTTACAAAAGAAGGATTCATCCTACTCTTAGAGATGAGTCTTGAAGGATCTGCAAAGATCGCATGGGATATGACAGCACCAGAGATGAGGAACGATGTTACTACTAGTGAGTCATTGAAAGAGATTGTCGATAATATGGCAAAATTATTCAAAATCCATTTTATCGGCATAGGCTATTTCGAGGGAATAGAAGAGGAGAAAAGAAAAAGATATAAACAAGCCCTCTACTGCCTCGAGTTGCATGATATTTGTCATGTTGATGAATATATCAAGCTATTCACCGAGTACCGATGGAAGTCCAAGGTGGATGAGGAAGAAATTTCACAACTTTTCTTTGCGAAGATTCCAAGTCCCTGGAGAGAAATGCTCATCAGGGAATACAAGAGTGCAGACGATTTGGACACTGTGGCCAGAAGAATATCTTTCTTAAAGGCCAAGCTAGCCGAATGGTGCCATCAGGCAGCACTCTACAAGAACTACAAGAGACTCCGAGGAATCAATAAAATGGTTCCCCTGTGTTGCCAAGATAATGACATCCCAACAGTTGTGGGAGGTCAAACACGGAGGCATAAAGGAAGAAAGCTGGGAAGCCATCCATACCGCCGTGGAGATAGCAACCAAAGAGGAAGTCGTAGGTCTTCATGGAGACCTAGAAGAGTGTGGTCAAAACAAAAGGCCCGAAGTTATAAATCAGGGCAAAGACCAGCACCAAGCAGGAGTAGAACCTTTTCATCGGGTTCTAACCAAGGAAGTTCCAACAGAAATCCAGGAAGGAGAACTTTCAGGCGAGCTCAAACCAGAGCTAATGAAAGTTTCAAAGACTGTAATTGCTGGACTTGCGGAGCAAGAGGGCATATCTCAACAGATTGCCCAGACAACCAGAAGAGAGGTATAAGACAGTTCGAAGCAACACCAAAATTCAAAGAAGCTGTCTATTACCAAAATCTTATACAGGTGTATCAATTTGAGGATCTACCCTCAGATGAAAGCATCTATGAAGAAGAGATCTATTTGGATGATGGAAGTGAATCCACATCAGAATCGGAGTGAAGAAGAAATTCTTCAAACAACGAGAGAGGATATGTCAGGTTTTCTCTCTCACACAACAGTTTCTCATAAAACTCTAATGAAGATTATGAGAGAAGATTCAAAGCTCCAAATGTATGATGGTTTTACTATCGGAGCTATGGAAAAAGCATTGGATAAGTTTGGGTTCCGTAATAGGAAACACCAAATTATTCATAGAGTTACTATTGGAGAATTTGATATCCCAATGGAATTCACTAGTAACTTGATCGAGATGTAGTTGATCCTTTACAAAGAAGTATAGGAGATCAGAAGCAAAGTCAAAAGGGAAGTTGCAAATACACTCTCATGGATTTATATCGGAGCTATAAGAGTTGTAATTAAAGCAACCTTCAAAGAAGAAATTGATTCGCCACTCAATCTTGCGATTTTTGACAAGCGAATCTCCAATCTCAAGGATTCATGCCTTGGAGCGGTTACAGGAAACTTGTGTGCAGGGAAACTGGCATTCAATGTATATCCCAGAATTGCATACAATTTGGGAGATCGAGACTTCAATAGAGTCTTAACCCTTCATCAAGATTTCAAAAGAGAAGATTTGATGAAAGAAGGGAATAGACCATACTCGATCACCTACAAGATTTCCTATGTTCTCTCGAATACACATCATTCAAAGGTATTCTTGAGAAAGGAATTCATCGAGATCCCAAGAATATTTGAGGATTTCGTTTCGGTGGTTCTTCCAGAAATGATCGATTCTCCAACTATTAAGGAGATCGATATGAAGATCCAAGATCAACCGGTCTTCAACAAGAGTCAAAGCCTCAGAATGGAGACCAGGAGGATTTCTTTCCAACAAGACAGACTAATGAGTAGCAGTCGTTGGGAAGAGAAAAGGCCCAGTACAGTTCAGCGAATCCCAGGAGTTTTCAAAACACAAGGAGAGCTGAAATGTCCAGAAGGCTGGAGAGAAGTTGAAGTAATATTCGACATCACCCAAAAGGATAACATTTTTCCTTATGATGTTCTATATTATCTCCAACAACCGATAGTCGGAAGATTTCAAGGAAGCCTAAAGATGGGTGAAATTGAACTGACTATTACAGGTGTTGCAGGCAGAATCCCAGAACAATTAGTGCTGGGTATCGACTTTCTTGAGGATCATAAGCCTTGGGAAAGATTACAAGATGGAATGGAGTTCACAGTGGCTGATAAAAGATACAGAATCAGATGACCACTAGTCCATTTTCCATATACATTTCTATCGGAATGATATATGGCGAGTACAAGGCTGAGTATTTCGCAGCTTATGTTGACTCAGGAGCAGGAATTTGCACTGCAAAGCAAAGAGTCTTTCCTAAAGATTTTGGAGAAGATCTACCAGCCATTGCAGGAAGAGATTTCTCAAAAAGGATTCTTATCCTTAATAGAGGAATCAAACAAGCAGAAATCATGATCGGAGGCGCTGGCGGTACCCCATGGTACAAAGTAAAGACGCCACCAATCTATTTCCATGATACTGGAGCAGATGTTTTGCTAGGAAACAATTTCCTACAAACATTTAAGCGTTTTACACAAGAAAATGAGACAAGAAGGCTTATTTTCACAACATTATGTGATCATAAGATTATTGTCCAGAGACTGCGGGAGGCATTCTACAGAAAAATGCCTATTAATTTTCACAGCAAGCGTGGTGATGAAGCTAAACTTCGACATCCAAAGATGACGGATAAAAGAAGATTTGGCGATGCCTTATTATCCTTTCGACAATTTGGTTCGAAACAAAAAGATACCAAGAGATGGGATAATACTTTGTATTCATTCAGAATACAAGGAGAAGAACGAGTTCCTCCAGAGGCTATTGCAGAATTGCGAAAAGCTCTATTGGAGAATCCACAGAGTGATGTTACCATTGAAGAACAAATATCACTCGAGGATTTCAAGAAAAGGATCCAAAGAAATTACAATGAAGATCCTTTGGCATGGTGGGATAGGAACGAGCTCAAAGCATCCTTAAAAGTTAAACCTGGAAAGGAACATGAGTTTGTGAGACTCAAACCAATCCTTATGAATCAGAATGATCGTGAGGATATGCAGAAGATACTTAAGGAACATCTGGACCTTAAGTTGATTTCACCAGGAGTTTCTCCATACAGCAGTCCGGGGTTTCTAGTAAGGAATTATGGAGAAATCAAAAGAGGTAAGCCTAGACTTGTTATTAATTACAAAGGGATTAATGACATTCTAGAGTTTGATGGATACTACATCCCGAGTAGAAAACACTTGGTTAACTACATTAAAGGGGCCAAGATATTCTCAAAGTTCGATTGCAAGTCTGGATTCTACCAGATTAAGATGGAGGAAGAAAGTAAGAAGTTCACAGCTTTCTCTACACCACAAGGACACTTTGTCTGGAACGTGATGCCTATGGGACTGGCAAATGCACCTCAGATATATCAGAGAAAGATGGATAATCTATTCAAAGATTATTTCAACTTTATGTTCGTTTACATCGATGATATCCTCATCGCATCGAAGGACATGAAGGAGCATCTTAAACATTTGGAAATATTTTCAGATGTTTGCCACAAAGAAGGATTAGTGCTTTCTGAAAAGAAGGCAGTAATTGCTACGAGACGGATTGAATTCCTCGGTATTGAAATCGATGAATCTGGGATCATACTACAAAAACACATCGTCGAAAAGATACAAGGATTTCCAGATGATCTTAAAGACAAGAAGCAACTTCAAAGTTTTCTTGGAGTTGTCAATTTTGCTGGAATGTTCATTAACAATCTGGCACATCACAGGAAGGTGTTCAGCCCATTACTCAAGAAAGATGTTGTATTTAAATGGGAAGATGAACATCGAGAAGGGATTAAGCAACTTAAGGAAGTCTGTAGCAAACTTCCGAAACTTGCTTTTCCTCAGGACGAGGACGAACTGGTTCTTTATATAGATGCCAGTGATTTTTGGTGGACAACAATTCTTATAAAAGCCGTACCAAACGGAGAAATGCCATGCAGATATTGCAGTGGTCTGTTTTCAGATGCAGAAGCAATTCGATGACATATCAACGAGAAAGAATTCTTCGCAGTCAGAAAGGTTTTCAAGAAATGGCCTTTATTTCTTTTGGCTAAGAAGTTTATTCTAAAAATTGATAATTCAAGTGTCAAAGCCTTTCTAAAAAATAAAATAGAATCTAAACCAGAAAAGGCTAGAATACTTAGATGGCAAGCTGAATGCCAATATTATGATTATGATATTGTCATTGTGAAATCTCATGAGAATGTTCTTAGAGATTTCCTAACATGAGATGGAAGGACGCGTCGCTGACGAGGTCCTCAAACGAGTGAGACATGTCCGGGAAAACCTGGAAAGTCTCGAACGAGCTTTTGGGACATTATGTCTCAATGCAGAAGTTGCTGGACGACTTCAACGAGTTGATCAGGAATCTGTTTCTGATCTAATACGAGCATGCTTCTATGCACAGGGACAATTGTTCTCTGTGTTGCATGGGCCTATCCTCCAGGCTGCATCTTCTACGGTGCAAAAAAGAGAGCTTCAAGATCGGGACTCTAACCCGAAAGCTATAGATTCAAATACCATGCCTACGAGTGTTATAGGGGATCCATTCCTTGAGAATGAACAACCTGTAACGAATGTTGAAGCTCCGGTGTCACAACCCGAGCCTTCAAGTCAACCCAGTACCTCTGGGGTTAAAGAGGTCGAGTTGAACCTGAGGCCACAGACAGGCAAAACGAAGGTTCAAGCTCACACTAACGAGATTTCTCCTATGCAGGTTTACCAAAGGCAATGGGAGAAACTGGCAACAAGACGAGGGATAAACCCGAAAAAATCAATTATTGATGTAGCCAGGAAATACCCAAGAGTTTGGATGAAACCTGGAAGTCATCCAAATGAGGTACAATAATGGTATAACTTTGGAGCTTTAGCTTCGGTATATACCATTTCACCTGGTTTCCTAGAAATCTCAAAATTACCGAGATGGATTGGAGAAGCAGTCTACGAGACCTGGACAAACAATCAACACTTGTCCAAATGAGACATCTTGGAGCTCTACTTCATTAGTGCCGCTCCAGAACCAACTAAGAAAGGCTTTCATGAAGTCTTTCACTTTATCAAGCTTCGGAGACCAGACGGGAACGCCTTAAAATACATAAAGGCAACCTCCCCGGAAGATGCTCCGATACTAGTAGGAGCCTTCAATGAAAATGAAGCTTCTACACGACGAGCTTGGGGGCTTTGGACTTGTCTGACAGAAATGGACAAGGTCAAATACCCATTTAAAGTCTTCCAGAATTCAGCCAATGGATCTTTCATGCTGAATACAATGACTGGATCGACGACAGGATTTGCAGAGGAAAATTTTGAAACTAAAAGAAAGATCCTCTGGGAAAACAAGATTCCGGCAAGTAAAGAAACTTACCGGAAATTCTGTAACATGGCACACATTGGACGATGGACCGATCGGATCTGTCAAGCGTGCCCGAACAGAAAGAACCCGAGTTTGGGAAAGGATTCCGACCCAAACCCGATCGACAGGGAGCTGGAGCCATTAAAGACAAGGGTCCAGCACAGAAGAAACGCTATCCCCGGGGACCACAACGACCAAATTATTAAAGCGTTCCCGTCAAAGTTAAATGGGATAGGTCACGAGAAAGTGACTCTCCAACCAACCTCACATGGTAGGCTGAGTCAAAAGTAAATGATTCCCCGACAGACCTAACATGGGTTGAGTCACGGGGCATTAAAGAAGAAAGAGCATTGATTGGCCACAATTGAAGGTAGCCAGCCAGCTCATTCAAGAGAGTTTGAAGTCCGAATTTCACGTCCGAATTTCGATCTATAAATAGACAGAGCGAAGGAAGCTGAAGACATCGACCATTCCCCTCAGTTTTCTTCAAAACATCTATCCTTAATTTTGTAATAAACATCTTTGTATTCTTAGATAGTTTTTCAAGTTTATGTGTTTAGGTTTTCAAGCCTCCTCTATGAGAGGCTAAACAAGTTTTCTCCTCCCAAAAGGAGATTACCTATGTAATAAATATATTTCCAAGTTCATAATAAAAAGAAGGCTTTTGCTTCAACATGTGTTCTTAGTACGATTTGTTCGTCCCCTGGAAGGAATACCTTGTACACCTGGTGTAGGAAACGAACCAAGGTTGTGCTGTACAGTTGCTGAAAGAGCTAGATAACTTGCAGATCATCTTCCTCAAGGAGTTGAAGTTGGACAGTGAGGGGCTATTCGTAAAAAGGTCTGGGGGCAGTGATTTTCTAGCTGGTGGCTTTGCAAACCATCTCACCCGGTGCTGTTGCGGTCAAAAAGAGGTATGAATTTTAGGGGATGAATTTATTTTACGGAAGCATGTTGGGTTTGATATTGATCAGATTGTGTTTTATCCGGATCTAATTAAATAAATGATGAGGGATTAATTTAATTACTTGGATTTGCATTTAATGTTAAAAGGAGAATTTAATATGTTTTGAAAGTTAGTTAAAAGTCATAATTGAGGTATTGAATGTTTTTGTGGTATTTTGGGGTTTGGTTTTATATTTGATGGTAGTTGGATGTATGGTTTTATAATTGATGGTATTTTATACATACTATTATATTTGATGGCATTTTTAATACAACATAAAAAGAATTGTGGTAAACAGTGCTATAACCCTATTATTAATTATATATAGCATGAAGTTAGTTATATAATGTCGTAGACACAAGTTTATAATAATAATATTTACTTGGCTCACTTTTACACACATAAATAATTATATATATACATAGTTTATATATATATATATATATATATATATATATATATATATATATATATATATATGCAAAACAAATGTGTATGATTGCAATGAGAATTAATATGGTTAATATGCATACACGTACAACACAATATATGAGCTACCTTTTGGATAGATGACAAATACTTAAATTATGCATAATAAGAACTGATGAGGCAGTCGAAGATTAATATTTATAATATATTTACTCCCCCAAAGCTTAGAAGAAAAAAACAGAGGAAAATAAATTCAAAACAAAGAAAGAATATGAGAACACAGAAGATATCTGATGGAAAATAAGTGAAGGTAAGAACATAAAAATCTAATATAAGTATTTTATCCTTTTTGTCACATGAGATATTTGATTAAGGTATTTGATTGATTTTGTACTTAATTAATTGTTTGATAAATTTAATTCTTTGTCAACTATAAAGATTTATAATTAGGATTGAATTTTGAGATCCTAAAACCTGTTTTGAGAATATAAATTATAAATCACCATAAGCTAGTATTTACTTTAGAGCGACACTTATGTGCCCCCAACTGGACCCGCTCTGATCCGATCTGTATATGGGTCGGTATATATAGATTTTTATTTCTTCCCTGCAACCTAGCACCTCCCCCTCCTTCTCTCTTCTCCTTCTCCCTTCTTCACGACCCTTCTTCTTCTTCATCAATTCAGGATGGTCTTTTCCGAGTTTCAGTTTCGTGTGAGCTTTCTATGTTGTGGTGGCGGCGCTGCTGATCGTCGGTGGACGGCCGTCGTGGGACCCCATCATTCAGTGGCCAACAGAGATAGAGGAGAAGGACAATGGCACCAGGTGGGCGAAGAAGATATACGTATACTTTAATTTTTGCGAGAGGAGAGTTGCGTTCAATTTTCGTGTACAATATTAAGCAAGTAGTTGAAGAGAAGGAGGGTATCTCTTTTGATAAACAAAGGCTCTACTATGCCGGCAAACTCCTTGACGATGATGCTCGCTCTCTTGTAGATTACGACATTGATATCGGGTTTATTCTTCATCTTGTTCGAATTCCAGATGCTGAATGATTGCTCAGAATTTAATGTTGCATTTATGTGTTTCTTTTGGCTATAGACGATTAATAACTCTTAATTGCATAGGAATTAGTTGTTTTTCTGAGTATAATGGGATACCCTGTTGCTTTTTTTAACTTTAATTAGCCAGTTGATTTGTGCTCACTTGCACTTAAACATCTTACACAATACATCAACAACATCAAACAACGCAACATATGTTGTTATCTACCTTCTGAGATTATTGTGTAATTAGAGCTCTATAAATTACAGTAGAAACTCATGCAATACCTGAGAGTAACATATACAAATACCTATAAGGTATTTATATAATACCTGAAAGAAATATGTATGATACTTATAAGTTATTTGTGTAATACCTAAAAGTTATTTATATAATACCTGAGAGTAACATATAAAAAATTCTAAAAGGTATTTATGTGATACCTGAAAGTAATATGTGTGTGTGATACTTAAAAGATACTTGTGTAATACCTAAAATGTACTATTTATGTAATACATGAGAGTAACATATACAAATACCTATAAGGTATTTATGTAATATCTGAAAGTAATATGTGTGATACTTAAAAGATACTTGTGTAATACCTAAAAGTAACATATACAAATACCTATAAGGTGTTTATGTAATACTCGAAAGAAATATGTGTGATACTTAAAAGATAATACTTAGAAGATACTTGAAATGTATTTATGTAATACCCCTGAGAGTAATATATATAAATACCTATTAGGTAATTATGTAATACCTTAAATGATTTCATGGCAATTAAAAGAAGAATAAGAACAAGAAGATATACAAGAAGAATGAGAAGAGGAATGTATTAAACAAATAAGAAGAATAACATATCAATAAGAAAATAACAAGAAGATATACAAGATGAATAAGAAGAAGAATGTATTAAACAAATAAGAAGAATAACAAATCAATAAGAAAAGAGACTAAGAAGAGGAAGGAGAAAGAAGAAGAAAAAAAGATAGGAAAAAGAAAAAAACAATATTGTTTCTGCATAATATCTTGAAGGTAGATATGTGATACCTGATACCTAAAGAGTAAATGTGTGATACCTGAAGAGTATTTAATTAGGTTTGTGCGGCTATACCATAACAGTGCGCGTGGGGGCGCATGGGGGCGCGTGGGGCGCGTAGGAGTGGCCCACACGCCGGGTCAGGTTGGGGGCACGGATCTAATGGCATACAATTTTTTGCCTTTACTTTATGATTATGTTTGCTTGATAATTAAATTTCTAAGACTAATAAATGAAGTAATTTGTTACTATGAAAACATATATGTCTGTATATTTTTCGGAAACACAAGTTCTGGATAAGGAATAAGTTGTATTAGGAAATATTGAATTATGTGGTGTCATTAAATTAATTAAATTGTAATTTTATTTGACAAAACTACTTCACTTTGAATTGAAGACATAATTTGAATATTAAGTTTCCTTCAGTATATTACAACAAGTGACATAAGATGAATTAAATTTGGATAATTGGATGAATTTATTACTACGAATGATTGTTAAATTAACAAATTAACTGATACAGTAAGAATTTTTATCATTATATTTATATAAATTAATCTCTAGGGTTAGTAATTTAGTTGAATGCTAAAAATGATAATTATTAGGATACAATAAGTATAATATTGATCCAACTAAAATGATTTTATAGGGAATGCTTTGCTTATTTGGCATGTATATACAGTAATTTAATGTTGTATTTCCTAATAAATATTCTAATTATTATTTTAGATTAACTACTCTGGCATAGAGGAGATAAGAAATTATTATTTGACTTTTATCAGAAACAAGGTAAGCAGAAATTTATTTGTAGCTACAATGAATGAACATAGTATTTCATGTTATATATCGATTAAATGACAATATTTGATGATATGGGGATATATAATATACATTGTGTTAAGAATATATATATATATATATATATATATATTGTGTTACGAATATTATTCATGAGCAGTGCATACATAAATGATGAAAGTTATTGCATTCTATATGCACAACATGATTTCAAGAAGAAAAGTATTTTATTGACCACTACTAGTGCACCGAGACATATAAATCATGCTTATTAGTCAATGACATGTGAGACATGGATATGACTTTTAATTATATATTTAGCTGGTGGCATGTAAAACATGTATATGGCTATATGATGAATAATGTTATGTTGAGCTCTTTTCGGTGTCTAGTAAATGGTGGTCAAGGGCCCAATGAAAGAAAATGATTTTGAAATAAAGGTTTTGATTCGTTAGCATGCATCATTAGCATCATATCTTATTATACATTTGATTGGTTTGTCAGATCAACAAAGATAAATTCCTACTCCGAAATGAGCAAATGAATGAGTATAACTGCAAGAAGGATCGATCCTCAGGGAACAATGCTTAATTCTTTTGAGCATAAAACGAACCAAAAAGGGGGGGATTTTCGATATCTACTAAACTAATGAAGCTAAACTAACCAAACTAAGAAACATCAAATAAAATACAAATGAAACAAGCAATGAATGATGAAAAGAAATAGGAGAGAGATTAACCTCATGAAGTTCCGATTCAAGGATGTCGACATTCGATTGCATTAGCGATCATAGGCTACAAATATCTTATTGCACATTCAACCATTTAACCTTAGACTAAACACAAAGCCGTAGAGAAGTCTATGTTTCCTCAATTTAATTGATCGAACCCAACATCCAATCAAAACTAGCTATTAACTATTTGGTGCACTTTCCAAATTAATTAACAACTGCATTAAGCTCCGGTGAAAATAGTTAAACCTAAACTGAAACCTAGAACCTAATAATCGAGATAGCTGCAATTACTAAGCCTATGGTTGTGTTAGTTCCAATAATTCATTAGGCAATACACAATCCCAGCAAAAGCATAATCAACCTATTGCTACTAAGTACCACTCATTCAACAATCATACATATCATCAACATATAAACGAGAACTCATGATTAGCATTAGCAATATATAATTCAAATCGAATTATCAGATCAACTCAAATCACTATATGGAATTAAATCATGAATCAACAGGTACTTGAAATAAAGCACAAAATAAAATCAAGCACAAAATCTCACAATGATAGCAATCGAATTAAACGACCCTTGAATCGGAGAGAAATTTAGCCACTCATTATTTGATTAATCATCTCCAATGTAATCTTCAACATTCTTCTTGAAATTGAGAGAAAATTTAGAGAGAGAAGAACTTAGAATGTGTGTATGTAGAGAATGAGAGATTGATCTAAAATCCCAAGGGTATAAACGTCTATTACAAAAGATAAGAGATAAATCTCTTATTTGCCCTTTCTTTCCCACCAAGTCATTAAGCCCATTTGAAGTGGTTCCCCTTCAAGCCCATTGAGTTCATCTTCACAATTTAAGCATAATTTGATCCTTTTAAGCCCAATTTTCCTCAAAGCCCATCAAAGTTCATTTCTACAAATAACAATAATAATTAAATTTATTAAAGTACAAATGGACTATAACCAATCGTAATTATGATGATAAAATATATAGAAATAAAGACACATCAACATTATATGTTCATATTATTCATGTTGTGAGCATAAATTCTGCTTACTGAGTTTTAGATCAAACAGTTCATGTTTTAGGTGAACTTGGTGATGTGTAAGCTCATGGCCTTATTAACCGTGGTGTTGAGTTCATATGGATTTGTAGATGGTGTACATGGATGATAACCTATTGGGCTATACTATGAGCTTATTTTGCTGTAAACAATATTTTGATAATGTTTATTAACTTCCGATTTATCCACGTACTCTGGTGTCTCTAAATATGTAAATACATAATTGGGTGTGGTTTGACATTATGATAAATATTATGAAACATGTTATTTATATTACAATGAGGTGAAAGAAAGATTATTCATGTTGTTACATTTAAAAAAAATCTCACACCCACTTATAGACCTTTTAATATAAAAATTCATTATAAATATCGCTATGTTAGATATGTGGGTGTGACAGTAATTCTAAATAAATGTTGTTGGAAAGCAGTCGCGCCCTAGTGTCTGTTTTTAACAAAAACAAGCAGGGGAAATGGGTAGAATCCAGATCCGAGATTCGATCCGACACCGGACACGTCTCGTAATCATACAATTACGGATCTGAGAGGATATCGAGTTTACCTTTAGATCTGGTCCTCCTTCGTCTCCAAAATTCGATTCCCACTAGCTTAAGACGAAACGACCGTCCTCCTCTAAAACGTATCCACGCGTAGGCTTGTACACGTATGTGGTGTAAGCTTGATTCGATCACACAACGATCCGAGACAACTCACACGAAGATTAGAGAGGAAGAAGAAGGAAGAAAGAGATTTCTCTCTTTCTTTTGGTGCATGCGTGTTATTGGAGAGAAGAGAGAAAAAAACGTGTCTTCTTTCTCTCTTAGTGGCTGTGTATCAAATAGTTAGGGTTGCTAACTATTTATACTACTCTCCCAAGCTAAGCCCATGGGCTTCTTAGGCCCATGTAGTAAAATAAGAAGAAAGGGTCAAGCCCACTCCTCCTTTTATTTTACCTCCTCTAATAATATGTGTGGCCCAATTATTATATCCACTATAATCAATTGGGCTCCATGAATTAATTTCTTTCATGATCAATTAATTAATCCAAGACCAATCAAATTAATTATCCTCTAATTAATTTATTGGCTCATAATTAATCAATCCATAATATAATTAATCTCATGGTATGTCTCCGGTGCACAAGGATCTACTAGTGCGTGTGACCCTTTAGGTTCGTCACTTCATCTAGTCCTCAAGTTATCGATCCACTCGATAGGTCAACTTAAGTCGACCACTTCCAAGACACCCCTGCCTTCAAAAGTACTTAAGACATCCCTCTGGTCACGTCCAGCAAACGCTACTAGGTGGACTCATACACGAAAGATGAAGTTCTCGTCCGAATCTCTCATTTATGGTTCAGTACTAATACAGTCCCTTTGTTCGGTTTCCCGATCGTGATCAAGGGCTTGGTCATTTGAACGGACCCTTTATATGATACGATAGCTATGTTCTCCTCACACGCTACCATCGCTCCATTGCCCACGGCGAGTTCCCAAACTCCCGTGTTATGGCCATCACCCGGCGCCGGGATTTATTGGAGACTACGAGCTGTAGGAATCATAGGGAAGCCATCCAATGGATTTCTCCATAGACCAACAAATCCTGCCTCACCTGCTCACTAGCCTTAAACATAATTCCACTGCAACTAACCGAGCTCCGTTTGGCCTCGTCATAGAGTGAGAGGTTTAAGAACTTAATCAAGTGCACAACTTCTTCATGCAGGACCACATGACAGCTTGTAGTTCGAAGGACTATTAAAGTACCCATAGAAAATCAGAGTCTCGGTTTCCCTTTGCCACTACGGCTACCAAATGGTTTGAGCTTTGATACGGATCACGTTCAATGTAGTCGTCTGGGTAGGACACTACATCCACCAACCCATGCGGCGTAAGCCGATGCCTATGGAATGAGACATCCACTTCCAAAATGACACGTGATTTGATGCAGTTTATCCAAATCCCATGATACCCATTCTCGTGGATTCTACGACTTGAAACTTTTACGATCTCAACCACTAAGACTTATTCCATGAATCGTCAACACGTGACATTCAAGTCTCTTGGTTACCGATATCGATGGGATTCACAATTCTAAATATGGATAACACATATAAAGAAAACGTGAAGATATATTACCATAAAATAATGTTCAAAACATAAAGATGTTCTATACAGAAACAAAGCCACCGGCCCGGCCCAACAGATGGCAGCGGGGGCACATATCAGACCACATCTCCCACTTGCCCTAAAGCCATCTACCCACGGTCTTGAGTCCCATCGATTCACAATGCCTCTCAAACACGCACCTCAATAATGTCTTAGTTAATGGGTCCGTTATGTTTTCCGCTGAGTCGACACACTCCATCTTAATGTCACCCCTACCAATGATATCCTGTATCAAATGGTATCATCTTTGCACATGTTTGGATAGTTGATGAGATCGCGGGTCCTTAGCATGTGCTATTGCACCGTTGTTATCACAAAAGATATCAATCAGTTCTGCATTGCTAGGGACCACACCCAAATCCTGAATGTAGTTCTTCATCCAAACACCCTCATTGGTTGCATCACCTTGGGGTACGCCAGTACTTTTCATGAAAAAGAAAGATGGTACATTACGACTGTGCATAGATTACCGAAAGCTAAATCAAGTGACAGTGAAAAACAAATACTCATTACCACGAATAGATGATTTTTTATCAGCTACAGGGTGCGCAAGTATTTTCCAAGATAGATCTTCGATCTGGGTACCATCAGTTAAAGATAGCCAAAGATGATATTCCGAAGACAGCATTTAGAACTCGATATGGGCATTATGAATTTTTGGTGATGTCATTCGGTTTGACTAATGCACCAGCAACATTTATGGCTTTAATGAATAAAGTATTACAACCTTTCCTTGATAGATTTGTCATTGTCATCATTGATGATATACTGGTATATTTACGGAGTACAGAGGAGCACGCGGATCATTTATGGATAGTGTTACAAATCTTGCGAGAAAAACAACTATACATAAAGTTGAGTAAATGTGAATTTTGATTGGATCATGTGGTATTTTTAGGACACATAGTATCTGGATAAGACATAGAGGTCGATTCTAGAAAGATTGAGGCAGTGGTAAATTGGGAGGTGCCAACGACAGTTTCGTAGGTTCGAAGCTTTCTTGGTATGGATGGATACTACAGACGGTTTGTCGAAGGATTTTCTATTATAGCAGCGCCACTCACAAAATTGCTGCGAAAGAATGTTCCATTTCATTGGAGTGACAGATTCCAACAGAGTTTTGACGAGTTAAAGCACCGTTTGACTACATCACTGATACTCACAATTTCTACAGGCACTTGGGGATTTGTCGTTTACAGTGATGCTTCACATCAAGGACTTGGTTGTGTTCTAATGAAAAATGTGAAAGTAATTGCTTATGCGTCATGACAATTATGACCACATGAAATTTCATATCCTGTTCATGATTAGAGTTGGCAGCAATGGTATTTACTTTAAAAATCTGGCGACATTATCTTTATAGAGAGACATTCCAGATATTTACCGATCATAAAAGCTTGAAGTATTTGATGAGTCCGAGAGAACTGAACATGCGACAAAGATGTTGGATGGAACTATTGAAAGACTATGATTGTACGATAGAGTACCATCCAAGAAAGGCCAACGTTGTAGCGGATGCGTTAAGTTGGAAGTTCGATGGTACAGTGGCACATATGCATCTGATTTCATTTTCAGATTTGATTGTTCTACGAAGTTTGAACACAAGACTACAGTTACATACATGTGGAGTGCTGATTGCTACCTTGGAGATTCGTCCGATATTGAGACAGCGAATACAAGATGCACAAAACAGAGATGAAATATTGACTTAAATTATTGAACAGGTGCGACACGGCAAACACACACCATTTGATTTACAAGATAGTACATTAATATTTGGCACCAGGTTGTGTGTACCAGACGTTGATGATTTACAACGAGAGATTTTAGACGAGGCACGTAATGCACCATATGCTATGCATCTAGGCACAACAAAGATGTACTACACATTGAGGCAACACTACTGGTGGCCAAAAATGAAGAAAGATATGGCTGAATTTATTTCCAGATGTCTTACTTGTTAGCAAGTTAAAACAGAACATCAAGCACCCGCAGGTATGCTAAAACCCCTATTTATTCCGATTTTGAAATGGGAGCGGATTACGATGGACTTTGTTTTGGGATTACCGAAAATGCAACAAGGGAATAATGATATTTGGGTAATCGTGGATAGATTGACTAAATCAACACATTTCTTACTTTTACGTTGGGGTTGTTCATTAGATCAATTGGCAGAGAAGTACGTCAGAGAGATTGTACGACTCCATGGTATACCAGTGTCCATTGTTTCAAATAGAGATCCGAGATTTACTTCTCTATTTTGAGAGAGTTTTCAAACAGCTATGGGGACGAAATTACACTTTAGTATAGCTTTTCACCCTCAAACAGATGGCCAATCAGAAAGGACTAAACAAACGTTAGAAGAGATGCTACGCGCTTGTGTTATTGAGTTTCAAGGTTCGTGGGATAGATATATTCCACTAATGGAATTTACGTATAATAACCAATTTCACAGTAGCATTGGAATGACACCGTATGAGGCGTTATATGGAAGAAAGTGCTGAAGTCCACTATATTGGGATAAAGAGGGTGTAGAAATTTTAGAAGGGCCGGAAATTGTTCAGAACACAATTGACAAGGTTGATGTCATTAAAAGTAAATTGAAGGCTGCACAGGACCGATAAAAGAGCTACTTTGATCAACATAGAAAAGAGATGGAATACTAGGTTGGTGATAAAGTATTTTTACGGGTTTCTCCTTGGAAAGATGTTATGAGATTCGGTAATAAAGGAAAGTTAAGCCCTCGATATATCGGGCCATACGATATCATCGGAAAAGTGGGACCATTGGCATATGAGTTAACTTAATCTCCAGAATTGGCTCAGATCCATAATGTTTTTCATGTTAGCATGTTGCGATGATATCGATCTGATCCTTCACATGTATTGCGGGATTCGGAGGTACAGATTGCAGAAAACTCAAGTTACATAGAAGAACCAGTCTCAATAGCAGATTTTAGAATCAAACAATTGCGGAACAGAGAAATTCTAATGGTTAAAGTTATCTGGAGAAACCATGGTATAGAGGAAGCAACCTGGGAGACAGAAGAAAAGATGAAAAAGTTATATCCGCATTTATTCACGGGTAACTGATCTTCTTACTGGTATATGGCATAGTGGAATAACAAATTTTGAGGACAAAATTCTTATAAAGGGGAAGAGTTGTAACATCCTCGACCCAAAACATACACGTCATTGGGCATTCATTTCATACATCATATGCATTTCGTATTATTTATATACTCTTATGTAATTGGTGTTGAGAAATCTCTATCATAATTGGTTGAGACTATAATATAATATTCAAGTTCATAATGTAAATTGTTTAATTAAAAGTATTAATAATTAATTATATAATTTTATATTAATTTTATATATAAATATAGGTAACATTATATATATATATATATATATATATACGTAAATGCAGGATGTGCTATACTTATGAAAAGAGGTTTAATATTATAATATATATTTATTGCATACCATATAAATGAAGTTTGACTATGATGTATAATAAAATAATAATATATATAATTATATTAGTAAAGTTTAGGAGAGAAGTTTTGGTGAGGCGGTGGATTCAGTGGATATATACGTCCTTGTACATAGTTCGGAAAAAAAGGGCAACAGAGAAAGAAAAACAAAAGCAGAGAGAAAAAGGAAAGAAGAACGGAGGAAAAAGAAGAAGGGAAAGAAAAGAAAGAAAAGATAAGGGTTTGTGAATTTGGGTTCGTTTCTTCATCGTTTTGCTTTAGATTTTGAGGAGGGCTCGTGGTGACATGCTCTTCGATTTGATCGGAGTGAATTCTCAAGATTTTTCCCAAAAGGTACAAAGAAATTAGTGAATTATATATATCTCCAGTTATCGTAATTCATCGGATGTTTTGGTAGCTTTATAGGCCGAATTAGGAAAAACTTAAAACATGAAAGTTATAGCTCTATCTCTTAGCTAAACTCAGAAGCAAACCGTGGATGACTCGGTTAAATGTTGAGTGAGATAATGTCAAAATTATAGGGCTTGGTCTATAATGACCCGGTTTGAAAACTGTTAATTATGTTGTGTTTGTAGCCTAATTCTATGTAGGTTGGAAACTGAATTATGAAAAATGATAAACATGAAAGTGGTAGAGCTATATGTTAAGTTTCTACAGAATTTTACCCTACTCGACTCGAAATTTTATAACTCAAGTTATAGGGAAAATAATGAACATGGTTAATTAAGCATACATGCATTGCATTTCATTGCATAATGGAAATAAATATTAAGGGGATGATTAGGGTAAATGACATTGAATCATATAGGGGCACGAGTTGTAGAACGGGAAGAGGAACCAGAACGACGAACATATTGCTTATCATAGCCTGGTGAGTATAAACCGTATATGTGATTTATACGCAATGTGATGTGATTTATATGTAACGTTTGCTATATGTGTTCTATAAAAATGTGTATTTATATGAAATTATCATTGGATCAAATGATATATCGGTAAATGTATACGTGATCATATGTTCATATGATTGTTGTGTTGCATTACAATTGCACGAAATTAAAAAGGTCTGTGACTGTCTTGCTATGGATCTGTATACAAAGTGGAGACCTTCGGGTCAAATTCATATTGGAGACCTACGGGTCTATACACACAATGGCATATTGGAAATCCCGAGACAGATACAAGCTTGAGCAGTTCACAGAATAATAAACCGGACATAGTGGCATTTGCATATGTTTGATTATATTTTTTATTAATGTTAATGATCGTTATTTTCTTATTGTTTAATTAAATTAACGGCCTATATTTACTGAGTTGCGACTCACAAAAATCACATATATATATTTTTAGGTTCAATAGCTCTTTTGACGTGGTTTGTATATATATAGACGCCACGCTATATCAGGTCGGCCGGCTGATGCCTCGTGCAACCTTCTCCTCCTCCTCATTTTGCATTTTGGAACGCATGTATCATAATTTGTATTTAATATGACTTATGCTGAGATATTGGTTGTGTGTTTTAATCTTATACGATATTAGTCTTTAAATAATATTTTTATACTTATATGGATCAATGAGATGTCAGTATGATCTATTTACAAGATAGATATTTTATTGTTATATATACGTCATAGGAGTATAGGGTGTTACAGTACCCATGAGTTTCCTTAGGGTACCCCATAAACTTGCACAAACTAAACCTCGAGTCCAACTTGTCACCCATCAACCGATGTACATAAGCTCTACACCCTCATACCTTGAGGTATGAGTACTTGGGTGTTTTCTTATGCCAAAGCTCATAAGGCGTCTTCGAGACCGCCTTAGACGTCGCAATATTGAGCAGCTTTGCAACTGTCTCAAGGGCATAGCCCCAGAAGGAGGTCGGTAGATCGGTCGAGGCCATCATAGACCGTACCATATCCATCAGTGTGCGATTCCTTCTTTCCGACACTCCATTTAACTGAAGTGTGTAGGGAGGCGTCCACTCCGATAGGATCTCGTGATCTCTTAAGTACCCTTGGAATTCATTGCTAAGATACTCGCCACTTCGATCCGATCGAAGTGCTTTAATATTACGTTCCAATTGATTCTCTACTTCATTTTGAAATTCTTTAAATTTCTCAAAAGCCTCAAACTTGTGTTTCAACAAGTATACATACCCATACTGACTATGATCGTCAGTAAAGGTAATGAAGTAAGAAAATCCACCTCATGTCTAAACACTTAGTGGACCACATATATCCGTGTGGATTAGATCCAACACATTCTGTGCTCGCTCCAATTGGCCACCAACTGGTCATTTAGCCATTTTTCCCTTGAGGCAAGACTTGCATGTAGGCATATATATCTCCAAGGTCTGCATTAAGCATTCCCTGAGCCGCCAACTCGCGTAGTCTCCCTTCAGAGATGTGACTCAAACGTGCATGCCACAGATATGTGTCATCGCTACTTAAAGATCTTGTTCTGCACTCAGCACATTCATAATTTTTTTGTTTTTAAGTTGCATCTCAATTATATAGTACACATATACATATTTGTTTTCATTCATTACTTAATTATTGATGTACGTTAAACATAATCTTTCTAATCATATCATAATTATCTACCTAACATGCTTATCGTACATGTCACATATGTATATCATTATAAAATAAATAAATAAGTTTATGGAATTTTAAAGCATTCCTTAAGACATGCATGTACTCATAAAAATCTCATTCATATTCTTAAACATAAATGATGCCTCACTTCACATATAACCTCACATTTCATTATTTGAGATCAGTTTCAATATATGGTTAAATTTCACATTTAATAATAGATAAATTAAACATATATCTCAAAACTAGTAACTTGTATGTAGAAAAGACACTCTTTAGCAAAACATTTTCATAATTCAAACAATCATCCATAAAATTCATGAAAATAATCAAACTTTCACATAATAACCCTTAGTTAACCATGCTAAAAAAATTAGGAGTAAATTCAAATCACACAAGTTTTAATAAATAATTAACTATAGCCAAATATTTCTCCAAAAGTACACTAAAATCACCTCGTCTTCTAAAATTTACCATAAATCATATAGTTGATGGAAAATTTTTGAAATTAATAATTTAAACTTCCAATATCATCATCTATTTAATCATACTAAAGCAGTTTCAAAAAATTATGATTGATTGATTTTATTAAAATATTTTCTAAGGTCTAAAACCGCTGAATTTTCAATCCCAAACCGGACTATTTTTGAAAAAATACTATAATTCATAAACTACTTCAAATTTTATCAAATCTTAACAATAGACTCAAAACTTCATGTATAACAACATACTAAATCATTTTTGAAAAACTCCAAGTATAAATATTTCAAATAAATCAACAAACCGACACATAATTAATAAAGTTTGCAGAATTTAATTAAACCCACATATTTCGTACATTAAAATGTAAATTTGACTTTATAACTCCATCAACCTCAAGAAATTCATTTTAACTCAATTTATCACACATGAAAAGAGCTTACACAAGATACTTAAACATTCAAAGTTTATTTCAATATTTATTTGCACAATCAACATCTAAAGTGGCATATTTTTTTACAATCAACCACATAGAACAAGTTGTTCAATAAAAGCCATCACGTTTGTAGGGAATCACCCTTAGATCATACATGCAAAGAGTTTAGGTAAAAAAACTAAACATGCAAAGCTTATTTCAACATTTGTCATTTGCACAATTAATCAACACTCCAAATAAGATATTTTTTATGATCAATCTCATAGAACAAGATATTCAACAAAACTTATCACATTTCTAGGGAAATCACCTTCAACAAAACTTTTCACACTCCAAAATGGTTTTTTTTTCAATGTGACTCCAAAGTGGGAGTTTTGTATACATATTTATGACAAAAACTTTTATGCACTGCATGGATCTTAAATCCATGCACTCGGGTCATTCCGACTCTAATGCACCACCATGCGTCAAGGTATCCGCGCACAAACTCACACAAACTCACTTCCAGGTGTCATACATTTATATAATGTTAGTCATACATTTATGTAGTGTTAGTAATACCTTTTAGTTATGTTAGTCATACCTTAACATTTTTTTAGACAGATATTAATATATTTCATTCATTTTAGTTATGTTAGTTGTACCTTTATATATATTATGTAAATGTGTGACTATGTTGATATAAAAGTATAAGTAATATCACATAAAGGTATGACTAAAATTACATAAAGGTATATATATACAAATTGTGCCGAAATTGATTTTTTTTAAGTTAAAGTATTTTGTACATAAAAATATGACTAATATAATATAAAAGTATGACTAATATAGCATAAAGATCAAGATAAAAAAATAAAGAAAAAAAAAAGTGAAAAAAAATGTGGACCAAATCAAATCTGAACCGACCCGAATATGACACGGTTTCAATTTCGGTTCCAAACCGATGGCTAAACCGGAACCGTCGGTTCGGTTTCCGGTTATTTTAATTTTTTTTGGTTCTGCATCTCAGTACCGCGGTACCCATTCTGGATACCGCGGTATCGGATTCAATTTTTTTTGTGTTTTGGGTTTTGCATCTCAGTACCGCGGTACCCATTCTGAATATTGCGGTATTGACTTCCAGGAGGTTCTCAGTACTGCGGTACTCGTATTAATCAATTAAAAAAAATAGGGTTAAACCGCCGGTTCCCGGTTTCGGTTTGAACCGACGGTTGGGTCAACGGTTCCGGGAACCGTTGACCGCCGGTTGGAACCGGACGGTTCCGGTTCAAACCGAACCGATTGAACATGTCTAGATATATCCGTGCCATTACTCTTAATAAAAATTGATTTGGTTTCGGTTAAAAAACATTGTGTTTATTAAATTTCATCACTAGTCATAATAAACAAATCGCTACTGTTGGGCATCGATCCAGTTTCACAAAGCTTAATAAACTATTACAAATCATATAGCTAAAATACATGTTTTCTAGAACATATCTAAAACATGTAAAGAAGAAAGAGAAAAGATAGGATAGCACCATGGGGATCCAACAGATGGATATGAGTGAGTTGAGAGTCAACTCAGTATGATTTTGGTTCAATCCCCTTTCCAGTCCACGACACACACGAGCACTAATCTCCAGCGGTAGCTCCAATGGAAGCCCACAAAAGCCACTGATCTCAGAGCCCCCAAAACCCAGATCAACACTCAGTAGATCGAAAAAGACCAAGTCAGTTTATCAACTCATGTTTAACTGACTCGGAGTAGCTCAAGAAACCCTCACTCATCCCCCTATTTCCTCTCACAGATGAAGAAAAAATATACTGCAAACTATCCCCAATCTCTCTCCAAAAACCTACCTCTCTCTCTACCCACCAACCATATAAATAGAACAAATCCCAGCCAAGGACAACCTGAGCAGAGCCAAGGACAAAGCCGAGGGAGCCGCGTTGCCATAGCAGGTGACGGGGTACGAACACAGTACTGGAGAGAGAAGGTGAGATGTGACGTGAATAGAGAGAGAGAAAGAGAGAGAGATGATTAGGGTTTGCAGAGAATAGAGGAGGGAGAGAGTATATGTAGGGGTTAACCAAAGGTCAGGATAAAAGATCCAAAAACGAAGGGTTGAGATCATAAATCAGCATAAGTAGGGAGCTGGGCCTGGGCTTTGACATTGGGCTGCCAAGAGTGAAGCTTGGGCCCAAACACATTAAATAGCCCAATACTTACAGCTACAGCTAGTGCACAAAGTCAATAATTCCGTCTCCTTCTTGTACCATTCAACCTGAAAAGAAATTTTAAAATATGGGAGTGTTTTCAAAACCACTACCATCATCATTATTATTAAATCAAGATTCTAACTTTCATCCAACGTCGTCACGTGGATGTCAAGATTCCAGGGGTCCACAAGAATTTTCTTTAATATTAATTTTCTCTTTTCTGAGAACGAATGGATCCATAAGAAATAAGTGCTTGTTACATGTGTCAGGTAATCGTATTGACTTTAGGGACCCAATTTCCATTCTTGTTTTCATTTGGATTTCTAATTTCATATGATAGCAATTTTGTATAAAAGTAGTAGGGATCTAGTCATTTAATTAATTTATTTTTTCTTATATGTCCAACGTAGTCACGTATTTTGTCGACAAAGAAAGGTAGAGGAATCACCATGAAAGTGGCAATTCCCATGACGTGTTTAGGATCTTCCATAACTAGCTACCACTCAATTATAGTTTTTGTACTTTACTTGAAATAATAAATATTAAATGTACAAAACAAATAATTGCAAAAGAAAATTGCGTCCATCTTATATACACTTTTCGATTCAAGATCATTACACCAAGTTCAGAGTACGAGCTTTATAACTGATGTAGTGTCTCTCATCTTAATTACAAGAATGTTGATTAGAATTATCAAATTTCGAACCTTAATCCAGCCCAATTATTTTCTAGTATTTCCCGTCTTTCCTAACTTTTAAAAATGAATTGTAAATTAAGCTCAGGATGTCACAGAAATACTTTCGTTTGGTATATATGAATAATTGATTTAGTGAGAGTGAGTGTGTTTTTCTTTGGTGTAAAACATATCCATACAATTAATCCAGTGTTTGATATAATGTAAAAGAAATTGTGATATCCAAAATCCTATTCCATTGTTTAGTTTAGTTCTAGATTATTGCTTGGATTGAAAAAGAAAATGACTATTTTAATCCAAATAATGTCTAAAATTTGAGTTCAAAATGACAAGTTTGTCCAATCCAATTTGAAAATTTTCCACTGTTCATGAATGAAAATAATATCCAGCTAAATTTGCCTGATTTTGACTTTTTTCCCTTTAACAATTTATTGCAAATTGATCGTATTTTTTTTGGATAAGTATAGAATTGGGTTAATATAATTTTTCAACTTATATTATACTATGCTTTTTTTTTTTACTTTGAAATCTAAATTAATTTTTTTTTTATCACAATTATCTATACATTTTATTAGGTGGGGTGGCATATATGCGGACTTTACATTTTGTTATTATTATTATTATTTTATTAATTAGTATAAGTCTCATACGATTATGTGTTTTGATTTTTACAAAATGTAGTTTTAGAGTTTTATATTACCTAGATATTTGTTGTAAAAAATATATTTATGCATTTGAATAATTAATAAAAAAAAATTACATGTGGTTTTCAAAAATAGGAAAAAGAAACAAAACATGGTCTTACACAATTGGTTCATGTACTATAGCATGATTTACTACTCAGCAATTAGAAAAATATAATGTACATTTTGATTTATATACTGAACAAATTAATTCTATAATAATAATAATAATAATAATAATAATAATAATAATAATAATAATTTAATAAATAATTATTATTATATAGATTGTATTTTTTTTCCTCTTTGAATAAAATATATTTTTTAATGTTTTAATACATAATAAGATTACAAAAACTGTAAATGTTATAATTATTACTTAAAATGAATGATTATTTGGAACTTAACATCAAAATATATATATTTTAAAAATAAAGAAAATAAACGAAGAAATCAATTACTATTCATATTTTCTCATTGATCCAGGTTTTTTAAATTAATATTATTGAAAAACTAAAATAACATATTCACATAAAAATATAAATGTAATAACTTTTATGAATCAACTACCTAGTAGAATTTAATTAGTGAATAATATAAAATTCGCTATGATTTCATAGTTATAAGCCCATATGCAATATGAATTTCATATGAACAAAGATATGAAGGTTTAATAGCTCTTTATACACGACAAACATGTAAGAAACTTATTTTTCTCGACCATAAAGGTCAAAAAATACCAAAAAGGTATATATATATATATATATATATATATATATATATATATATATATATATATATGTGTGTGTGTGTGTGAAAAAACACCTTAACTTTTCTATGACATTTAAAAAATAAAAAAAACAAACTTGCCTCTAAATACAATTTTGATAAAAAGGTTAAAAAAAAGAGTCAAACTTTTGTCCGCTCATGTTTAAGAATGAAAAATGGGTTTTTTTTTTTTCATATCATTAAACCCTATATATAATTAACCATTTATTCTTCATGTCGTGTAATGTCTATATGAATCATATCGTTTAACCCAATATGGATCACATAATATCATGTAATTCAAATTATATCGTGAAAGACAATTTGAGTTAAATTATATCAATATAATAAGGATTGTCTTTCACATTATCTATATGAATCATAGTGTAATTAACCTTATTTGTATCATATCGTGAAAAATATTATGGATCAAATAATATTTTATAACCTAATATAATTATATGATATGATCTATATAGGGTTACACGACATGATAAAATTATTGTTCATTCATTAAATGAGTGGACAAAAATATAGTTGACTCATTTAAACATTTTATCAGAATTGTACGTGACACAACCCCCACTTTTCCTCAACGAAATGCGAAACAAATTTTAAATATAACATCACATACAAACCTGAATTTTTTTTTTACATATCATCTCACATCCAAAAACATGTTTGCATTCATATAGAAGGAGATCCAAAAAAAAAAAAGAATATAATACAGAATATACATCTAAAGGAAACACCATAAAAAAAAAAATTAAATAAATAAGTAAACCACAGACATGCCCAACAAGTCGTCATCCATATACACAAGTGCTCAAAACTTTGCAAGAACTCCACAACTTGTCCAATACATCTATAACGTTACATCTTTATCAAAGTTATCTACAAAGCATAAAATACGTAAGATGAATCTCAGTAGCAGATATGCATGATAATATATGGTTCTATTGAAAAACGCTTCTCATGTATCATCTTTTGGAATCACCAGTTTCATTTCTAATCACTCACCTAGTTCATTTCTAACACTCAAACACTCACCTAATTTGTTTCTAATACTCCAACATTTACCTAGTTCATTTTTAGCCACTTAAACACTCACCTAGTTCATTTCGAATCACTCAAAAATTCAACTAGTTCATTTCTAACACTCAAACGCTCGTCTAGTTCATTTCTAATAATCAAATACTCACCTAGTTCATTTCTAGAACTCAAACACTCACCTAGTTCATTTTTAATCACTCAAACACTCACTTAGTTCATTTCTCAAAATATTCATTGGGGTCGGGGCCAACAAATTCACTATTATACCCCGACATGAGCTTAATATACAGACCACCACGTGACCAACATAAATCTGACCCAGAAATAAAATCACATCCATTTATTGTCAAAACATATCATTAGATAGGACTCACGGCTTCAACCCACAATATGACAATAACAATTCAACTCACAAGTGCATGCATTCCATAATAATTATTTCATAAAATACTAATTTATATTTTATATTTCTAATAAAAATCTACTTACCCAAATCTCCAAAAGATTTCGGATGTATACACTTTTAATTTACCTCTCGAGCTTTCTTACTTCTCCGTTTTTTTCCCCGACGAACACTTTATTCCTGTCTCTTCTTTTTTTTTATCCAATTTGTGAACCATGATATACACGGCTAGTCAGCCGCCTGCCTAGTACAAACACACAACACTCAATCCTAAGCTTTATTATTGTAATTATATTATTATTAAAATTATACAAACACTTGATGCCAACCTTTATGAATATATATATATATATATATTATTTTATACATGTATATTTATAAGATCAAATTTTGATTTATTTTCTTTCTATAATTTATATTATTATTAATCAAATAATTTACATTGTACACTCAAACTTTACTAGAATCTTAACCAAAGATGATAGCATTTTTTCAACACCAATTTGTAAAAGCATATAAAAATTCAATATTTGAAAGCAAAATATAAGCATACAAGTTCACAAATAGCACATAAATAATAAGATATGCATATTATGCATGAAGTGTATTAATCAATAAGTGGTGAGAAGCTCACTATCACATCCTTACCTCCTTATAAAAATTTTGTCCCCGAAATTTCACCTTACCTGAATAGTTCGAGGTATTTACACTTTATTTCATCTTCCTTTTTCTAAGTGGCTTCTTCCAGTGATTGATTTCTCCATAATACTTTGACTAACGAAATCTCCTTATTTCTTAGTCGTTTTACTTCTTATTGTAGAATCTCCACTGGTACTTCTTCATAACTCAAATCTACTTTCAGTTCTACAGGCTCATTGTTTAAAACATGAGATGGGTTTGCGATGTATTTTGTCAGTGTAGACACGTAGAACACATTATATATTTGAAATACTGACGCATACAAATTAAGTTTATAAGCGACATCACAAATCTTTTCAATGATAGGAAATGGTCTAACGTACCTTAAACTAAGTTTTCATATCTTTCCAAAGCGCATTATACCATTCATTGGAAACACTTTTAGAAACACTTTTAGAAACACTTGATCACCTACTTCAAATTCTAGCTTTCTTCTTTTGTCTGTGTAACTTTTCTATCGACTTTGAGCAGTCTTCATTCTTTCTCGAATCTGCTCTACCGCTTCACTCATTTCCCGAATCATATTCGAAACTAAAATTTTCCTCTCTCCGAATTCATCCCAATGTACTAGAGATCGTCATTTTCTAGCATAGAGTGCTTCGTACAGAGCCATTCCGATGGTGGATTGGTAAAGGTTGTTATAAGAAAACTCTATCAAAGGTAGAAACTTACTCCACTGACCCTTGAAATCTAACACATAAGCTCTCAACATATCTTTCAAAATTTATATTGTTCATTCTAATTGTCCATCTGTCTGTGGATGATACACGGTACTGAAGATAATTGAGTGTCTAATGCTTCGTGTAAGCTCTTCCAAAAGGCAAACAAAAATCAAGTGTCCCTATCTGAAACAATAGTAAGTGGTATGTCATAGAGTCTAACAATGTCCTATATATACATTTGAGTATAACGGTCCATAGTATATGTGGTACAAATCAGAAGAAAATGAGCTGATTTACATAATCGATCCATAATAACCCAAATTACATTATAACCTTTAGTTGTACTAGGCAAGCCTGTGACGAAATCCATAGTTATATTCTCCCATTTACATTGTGGAATGAACAAGGGTCGGAATATACATGTTGGTCTTTGATGTTCTATCTTGATTTTTTAACAAGTTAAACATTGTTCTACATACCACGCAATATCTTTCTTCATACCTGCCACCAGTAATGCAATTTCAAGTCTCTCTACATCTTAATGGCTCCTGGATAGATGAATACAGTGCCGAATGTGCCTCTATCATCACGTCTTCAAAAATCTTGTCAACATTAGGTATATATAATCCATCTCTGTATCAAAGTACATCATTCTCCGTTAACTGAAAGTTGGATGATTATCTTAAAATCATGTATTTCTTCACTTTAGCCAAATATTCATCAATTTGTTGCCCTTGGTAAATTCTATCCATCAAAGTAGGTTTGAGTGTTTACGCTGCAAATTTTGCTTCTACTAGTTCATGATCAATGATTTCCACGCTCATTCGTTGTAGGTCAAGTAGCTCGGGTCCTGAATTAAGCTCATAGTTACTACTTTTTCTACGGATTTTCGGCTTAATGCATCTACCACAACATTAGCTTTGTTTGAGTGATAATTGATGACACAATCGTAATCCTTCACAAGTTCTAACCACCTTCATTGTCTCATATGTTTAACTCTTTTTGGGTGAAAGTATATTTCAAACTTATAATCACGGTAGATCTTGCAATGTTCCCCATATAAATAATGTCTCCAAATTTTAAGTGCAAATACCACTGTTCCGAGCTCTAAATTATGGTTAGGATAATATTTCTCATACTCTTTCAGTTGTCGAGATGTATATGCTATCACTTTATCAATCTACATTAGTACACAACCATGACCATTCTTCAAAGCATCACTATAAACTTTGAAGCCTTCAGTTCCTGTTGGGATTGCTAAGATAGGTGTTGATGTTAGTTGCTTCTTGAATTCTTGAAAACTCCATTCACATGTCTCCGTCCACTTATAAGTTACATTCTTCCTAGCTAATTGTGTTTATGGAGAAGCAATCTTAGAGAATTCTTTTACAAATCTTTGATAATATCCCACTACACCAAGAAAACTGCACAACTCTGACGAATTTACTGGTTAAGGCCAGTTATAAATGGCTTCAACTTTACTTGGGTCAACTGAAAACCCTACTCTAGATATCACATGCATGTCCTAAGAAGGCAACTCGATCTAACCAGAATTCACATTTCTTGAATTTTGTGTATAACTATTTTTCTTTCAAGACTTACAATACATGTCTGAAATATACTGCATGGTCTTCTTCATTCTTGGAATACATTAAGATATCATCAATGAATGCAATAACGAATCTATCCAAAAAGTCTTTAAATATCCTATTCATCAACTCAATGAATGCTACTAGAGCATTTGTCAGTCCAAACGACATCACTAGAAACTTATAATGTCCATACCTCATGCTAAAAGGATGGATGGTATCCAGATCGCAAGTCGATCTTTAAAAACATGGATGATATCTAGATCGCAAGTCAGTCTTTGAAAAGATGGATGCATCTTGAAGTTGATCAAATAAATCATCAATTCAAAGTAATGGATATTTATTCTTGATTGTGATTTTGTTTAGCTCTCGGTAATCCATACACATTCTCAATGCACCATCTTTCTTTCAAACAAACAAAAAAGGTGCTCCCCACGGTGAAAAACAAGGCTGAAAGAAACCATTGTCCAGTAATTCTTGTGTCATTATATATGGTGATTTAGATATAGGAGGAACTCCTGGTTGCAGTTCAATCACAAACAATATTTCACGATCTGGTGGTAACCTTGGAAGATCATCTAGAAATATCTCTGAATACTCTTACACAACTAGTACTTCATTAACAGTCAATCAATGTTGCCCCTCGATATCCATTACACTCATCAAATAACAATCACAACTATTTCAGTAATCTATGTGCTCTGGTTGCTGATATCATTGGAAATTTGAAACTTTTCTTTAATCCAACAAAAGAGAAAGATTCTTCTCCTACTAGCTGAAACGTAATACTTTTTCTGGAAATCGATTGTAGCATCATATTTTGACAACTAATCCATACCCAATATCACATCATAATAATTTATATCTAGCACAATCAAATCGACACACAATTCTCTACCTTTTATCAATATGATACATCCTCATACAATCTGATTGGTTTGTTTTGAAACACCAGAAAGGATAATCACGTCAAACCTAGCTTCTATTAGAGTAGGTAGTTTAACCAGTCTCCTCACATACTTAGAGGATGTAAATGAATGTGTAGCTTCAAAATAAAATAACATGAAAGTTGTAATACCAAAGATAGAAAGTGTACTTGTGACGACTGGATTATCTTCCTCATCTTCCTTGGTTATCGTAAAAACTCATGTTGGGACTTTCCTCTGGTTTTTTTGTTTACCACTATTTAGACACATACTGCCTATATGTATCTTTTGTCCACACAAATAACAGTTCTTTCGGCTCAAATGGCAAACTCCAACATGCGATCTACCATAAGTAAGACATAAGAGTGGTGGTGGTGGTACTCTACTCTGATCAATCTTGAAACGTTTATCAGAACTTCCTTGTTTTACTCTTTGTCCTTGTTTAGGATGAAGATCAGGTCTTGGTCTTTGAAATTGCATAGGTCTTCTCTTGTTATCCCCACTCCACGGTAGTATTTGCCTCTTAACTGATTGTGACCCACTTGTGCTTGTCTTATTTGTATCTCAACTTGTTCTATAATTTGTGCTCTATCTGCGACTTGAGAATAAGTCACACCTTGGATCCATGTCATACTAACATCCCTGTAAAGCTCGGGCCTTAAACTCTCAAGAAATCTCTACACCTTTAGAGCTTCAGTAGTAACCATATATTCAGCAAACCTAGATAATTGCTCAAATTTATGGAGGTAGTCTATAACAATCATGTTTCCTTGTTTCAACTGTATGAATTCATTCATTTTCATTATCCTGACAGGGGGGCTTATTTCAGAAAATTTCTTTGAACCTCTGTCTCGTCATATTGGTAACATCTTCAATGTTTTTAATTGTGTCCCACCAGTGCCCAGTACTACCTCATAGCATAAAAGATGCACACAAAACTTTCTTTATTTCAGGAATTCTATTGTATTGAAACATGTTATCCAACGTTCTCAACCAATCTTCCGCAACTAAGGGATCTTTAGCATCCTTAAATATAGGTGGGTTTAGCTTTCGAAATCACTTAAAAACCATTTCAACATGTTCTACTCGAGCATATGGCTGATTAACCTCATCACACGGTTGTCTATCAACTTCCCTTTATTAAATAAGTTGTTGGATTTGTTGAGACCGTGAAATTTATTAATTGTGCAATGATAGCATCATATTCGACACCCACGGCTGGTGTGTCAGGTTTAGAAGCTCTTTATATCCCACTACACTCACCTTCACCACTTACCATATTTGTATAAAAACACTACAATCCTACACCACATGGCCAATTATATAGTTTATGATGCTAATAGAACAAACATAATTTAAAATGACTTACTAGCATAGCTGCACACCCAAAGTTTTGAGCCCATGTACAAAGACAGTCTACAAGACACAAATCATGCTCTGATATCACTTTGAACCGACCCGAAAATACAATCAAATCCCCTTGTCACCAAAACACATCATTTGATAAGACTCACAACTTCAACCCACAATATGACAATAACTTTTAAATCACAAGTTCATGCAATCCATAATAATTATTTCATAAAATACTAATTCAGGCTTTGTAGTTGTAATAAATTTCTACTTACCTGGATCTCCAAAGATTTTGGATGTATATACTCTTTATTTACCTTTCAACTTTCTTTCTTCTCTATTTTTTTCTCCTGACGAGCATTCTGTTCTTCCATCCTTTCTTTTCCCAATTTGTGAACCATGATATACACGACTAGTCAAATATGTTCATGTCATACCTAAATCATTCAAGCATGATTAGCATATAGGATAAATCAACATACTTATGATACAATTTTTAAACACTTAAACTAGAAATTTTACGCCGAAAATGACACATACAGTCACATCAATTTTAATAATTTATAAATGATTCTTAAATTACAAAACAATTTATATGATCATATATTATCTTCAAATATGAGATAGTAAAAATTTATAAATTTTTATAGTGTTTATAAATAAATAAAAATTTCTCTAAACTAGTTTTTTCACTTCAATTTCAACTTAAAAATAGTCTAATAATGCAAAATTCACCAAATATTTTAGCATTTATAAAAGTTTTTGAAATATTTACAGAAGATACATAACATGTTGAAGTATATCAAGTAAATATATCAACTACAAATAAGGTTCAAACATTATGAGTTTTAGAAGTTGGCAGAAAATAGGGTATAAACTTTGTTGGAAACAAGTTGTCTTGTAAAATTTAGAATAAATAGTATATGACTTAAACAAATTCATGGTAAATTCTTACATGTTCTTAAGAGCTTGTACTACAACATAGTAAAATATCCCATGTGAAATAAATTCCTATAATCAGAAGAAGGGTTTTACTCAAACCTAAATATAGAGCAAATCTTTCTTTGAACAACACCATATTAGAAATATCATAGTAAATCGAGTTTAAGTCCAAATCTTGTGAAATTTAATAGACATGTTCTTTACTTCATTTACTTAAACATAGTTAAAGGTTTAGGCTAAATAAATGTCTGTAAGCTTTACAAAAATTACAGAACATATATGCCGGATATCAAATTTCCAGCACATGCACTACTTTGCATATTCAAGCAAATTATATACAGAAAATTTCCAACCCAATGCAAATAACATCTTATTACTTGTGATAGAACATCATAATTTAAAAAAGAAAGATTAGAGATGTTTAGTCAAAATGCCTTCAAAGTCTTAAGGAAGTAGTTTAAAGAAGAAATATTAGGCATGTTTAGTTATACTGCCTTTAAAGTCTAAAGTAGGATTATGGTTGAGTTTTTCTCTTCATATCTATTATTTACTACATGAGAGGATGCATGTCAAGCTAGTATGAGTCATCAACAATTTGTTTTTTTTTTCTTTTTATTATTTGATCTTTTAACATATATATATATACATATATATATATATATTCAGTTTTATCTCCTTTTTTTTTAATTATGTGATGTATAAATAGCTAGCATGACATGTCGTAGGAGATGTATTAAGAGTTGTAGTGCGTGTCTAAGTACAAGGTGTGATGCAATGTCGTTAGTCATCATTAAGATATATTTAGGCAATTATACTTAAGCAATATTTGTATTTCTCTTATATATATATATATATATATATATATATATATATATATGTGTGTGTGTGTGTAAACTAACTCATTTATATATGGTCATGATCACTAAGAAAGAATAAATTATAAGGGAACATAAATTATTCATATGATTTAGTCATGTAATGAAAAGATATTTTGATACACAATATGGTGCATAAATGCATGTTCAAGTAAAATGGTTTTATCATATAAAGTCACATATATAGATCAATACGTAAAATTTCATAAAATAAGAGCATTCATGACACAACGAGTAAGTTTAATATCTAAACCTAATATAATTTTACTTCATTTTAACTTATCTATCTTCGTATCTGTTATTTCCATCCATGCTTGTTGAGTGCATTGTGATCAAGTTAGATTTTCATGTGTGTTATCCTGCAAAACTTTTTAAAATCTCAAAAGAAATATTAGGTTATAAACTCTTTAAAAACATCAATCATAAATTAATATGTATCATAACTTTAAGTAATATAAAATTTCGCACTAAAATAATTTATAATTCAATACTAAAAAAGAAATTCAACAAAATATGCAAATGCAGGATTTTCTGAAAATTGGGTATTATAGTTAGTGTGTGTGTGTGTGTTCTGTTGTTGGTAGAGCTTTCAAAATGTGCTAGGTCCGTTGGGTCGTCCATCCTACCCTATCCCACCAAAATGGAGGGTTGGGTTGCCTAATTATAGGCCCGAGAAAATGTGGGTCTAAGTGGATTTGAGTCGCAGTGGGTTGGGCTTTTGGTGGGTTAGCCGTGGGCTAATGGGTTGGCCTGCCTCTACATTTTTATATTTTTTCATTGAAAATATATATGAAAAATGAATAATAATGATGAAAATTCATACCTGGTGTAAGTAATGATATATAAAAAAAATTGATATGATTCGTTTATTTATAGGAATAAAGAAATTTTAATGAAAATTTTATTTTTTTACAAGATTATTTTCATATTTAATATGTAATTTAATCCATATTTATCTTAGTATATATATATATATATATGATAAATATTCTTTTTTACTTTGAAAAAATGAAAAAATAATAAAAAATAAAAATAATTTTTTTGGGGGTTCAGCTTGCTTAACCTGTGGCCCACTAATGATTAGGTTGAGTTGAGATTTTGGGACCCGTCGTAAGAAAAAGTCCACCCTACCCGTCATGGGTTATGATGGGTTCTTAGCCGACCCTTCCCACTCCGATGACTCGTATTGATAACACTAATTGTTAATGGTCTTCGAAGACGTGTAGTCACCTATCGTAGTGGAGCAGGTGGCTAGAGAGGTAGTGGGTGGCGGCTAGGGTAAAGATTTTGGGATGGGGTTTTGTTTTGAGGTTTAGGTGATTCCTTGTAATTTCCCATATTTTCTTAAATTGCAATCTCAATCCTCTTTATTTTTAAAATGGCCTAAGGATTCAAAAGTAAATGATAATTTTTCAATTTAATCCCTAGAGTTATACGTCCACGTCATCATCCGCCGAGCCTGAAAATTATAAAAAGTAGCATCATGAGACATCTTCGGAGAGGGATCCCAGTGGGATAACTTGATTATCTAATACATTGAAGCAATTAAATCATTAAACATGTACTACATGTGGTTCTTAGCCACCCTGAGAACAATTTGTGGTTCTTAGCCACCCTGTAAACAATTTGTGGTTCTTAGCCACCCTGAAAATATTTTTGTGGTTTTTAGCCACCCTGAAAACATTTTGTGGTTCTTAGCCACTCTGAGAACATAGACCAGACACTCTCGCCCTTTATGGTCGACATAAAGGAATGTGGGAGTCGCTCGCTTACTAAACCTTGCTTCATAGACCAGGCACTCTCGCCCTTACGGTCGTCGTCCAGTATGGAAGTTACATACTGGTTATAGTTACGGACTTCAGTCGTAGATTTTTATACATAATTTATCAATTCAATTAGCATCATATAGTAGAGAGTAGAAGTTACCCACTTGTACGTTGATAGTGCAAGGATTGCTTCTGGATTCACCGATCGTCTTGACTGCGCTCGACACACTTAATTGATTAGCCTCTTATGTTATACAACATAATATTTTGTATTTTATATTAGGTTACTTTAACATGAAGCATATTCATACTTATAACTTAATTGTTAAGCATTTAAACTAGTAATTGTGGACCTAAAATGACATATAAAGATGTAATAATTTTAATAATTCATATATAATTTCTAAAATCACATAATTATTCATATAATCACATAGCTTCTTTTAGTATAACATACTGAAAATTCATAAATTTAAACAGCTTGTACAAGGAATTAAAAATCACACATCTAACTAGTTTTTCACTTCAATTCTAGCTCCAAAACAGTCTGATTTTGAAAAATTAATAAAACCCTATAGAATTTATTAAATCCTTCGAAATTTCTACAGACTATAGATACCTTATAGAAGTATGACATATAAAAATATCAACTGAAAATAAGATTCACATAATTAGTTATGAATTTTCTAAGTCAGCAGAAAACAGGACATAGTATATGCTGAAAACAGACTTTCTTGTAAATATTATCATAAATTGTACAAGGTTCTAAAAATTACATGGTAAATTTCTACATCTCTAAAAGAACGTGTGCTACAACATAGTAAAATATGGCTTATAAATATGTTTTCAATAAATAGTTATGAATTTTAGAACAAGACTGAAAACAAGACATGACCTACACAGAAAACAGGCTATGTTGTAAAATTTGGAATAAATCGTACATAACTCAAAACAATTGCATACTAAAATTATGAAAGTACCTAAGAACTGATTCTAAAGCATAGTAAAATTTCATACATAAAATGGAAGGGTACAGTTCAAGAAAATTGTTTGATTCAGACCCAAAAACGAGATAAAAACTGTCTCTGAACAGCTTATCTTAGAAAAATCATAGAAAATCGAGTTTAACTCCAAATCTTCTGAAATTTTACACACATGTTCTACACTTCATATACTAGACTATGTTAAAAGGGTTTATCCTAAATCGATTACTATATCACTCAGAATATTTCCGAACAGAGAAGAAGAGCATAAATGGAATTGTAGCATAGCAACCTATTTTGTTTCATTCAAGAAATTCATAAATAATTTAATCTCAACCCTAATTCTAATGAACATCTTTGGACTTCATAATATATGCTAAAAGTAATAAAATATAGGAATCTAAGAAAGAAATAAGAAGGTTTTAGTTAAAATACCTTGAGAGAGATGTGACCGTGGGAGGGAGAAGGAGAGTATCCGGGAGAGATGGGGAATGAGAGTTGTGGAGAGGTTGTGAATGTGTTCCATCATACCTTGTGAAAGATCAAGTAGTGTATAGGATGATGAGGTGGCTAGGTCTAGATTATAGGTTGCTTACTCATGACTTACCATGGAAGATTTAGATAAAAAAATTAATTTGTTATCATGATATTTTGTGAAAAAAATCTCATGTATATGTATATACGTATAGCTTGTCTCAATTTTTTACTTTGGTGTCTTATATTATTAAAGAGACTAATAATAATAGTATAAAGTATAAATCATAAATCATATAAGTGTAAAAATTAAATAGCATAAAAGTATAATATTCACTATAATGCATGCTCGTTCAAGTAAAACGTTTTGATTCATAAAAACACATATAAAGATCATAAGTAAAATTTCATAAAAAGAAAGCATTCGAAAGTGGTAACGAATAAAATTAGCATATGAACTTAATATCATATTATTCGTTTAAATTTAACTAACATCTTATCTTTTACTTCCGTTCATATGTGTCGAGTGAGTGGAGATCGAGCTTGGTTTCCTCCATAAGTTATCCTGCAAAAATCTTTAAATCTCGAAAGAGATATTAGATCATAAAAATTTTAAAATCATCGATCATAATATGATTTGTAAATCATAACTTTAAGTAATATAAGAACTTGCACTTAAATCATTTATACTTGAACGATAAATTTTTTTTTATAAAATATGCAATGCAGGGTGTTTTCTTGAAATGGGGTATTACAGGTGGCACCACTTCAACCAATATGTAAGTGGTTATAAAATCTCAAGGATTGGATGCCAAAAGATTAATCTACATTCAGAGTAGATAATCGAGGCATAAATTGCTCAAAACCAATTTTTTTTAGTGAGAAATTAATCGATAAAGATGGTCACTTGAAATGGGAATATAAAGATCTTCAGTGTGGGAAGAGAGCTTAACTATCCCACATAGAAAGATGGACCTTGAAAATGCAAGTATAAATTAATTCATGGGAAGATGCTTAGTAATTAATACACTCTTTGAATGGTATGCTTGTGCAACACAAATGCGCAAGTGTACGGTTCGGTTCGGCTCGTTACAGTAATTGGATTGTAGGCTGGACTTGGATAGACGAGGGCTATTTTTTATCCAAACCATTTTATCTTTTTGGGCTGAGGATGCAGCACCGGATGATGGGTTACTGCAATACAGCAACGAGGACTGGTTGTTGCATGCAGCATTGGGTGTCGAGGATACAACATCGGGGGCGACTGGTGCCAATGATGCAGCATCAAGGATGGGTTGCTGCATGCAGCACCAGGTGCCGAAATGCAGTGTCGGGGTTGGGTAGTTGCATGCAGCACCTCGGCCAAGGCCGAGGATGCAATAAGCATTTTTTGTTGGCGTTTCATTTTTTTTTGAAAGAGTTGTTTTCTTGCATTAAAGACTAATTATTGGGCAGTAAATTTCCATCAATTCTTAAGTGTAACACCCTATGTTGGAGATCTATATATAGTGGTTGTCATGCATTATTTTGATACACTTGATACCACACACCATGCACAAACTTGCATAGCTTTTCCACTTGTATCAAGCTCAGTTCTCTAACACTTTTAGAGACAAAGTCGTTTTATCTTAGGGAGACGACACATATAATCCTGTAAGCACAAACCTAGGCATATCTCGTCTTAGATAAAGAAGGTTTTCTTCGACTCGACTTGTCGTTGTTGTATTAATGTAATAGATTAGGTTATGTTATAAGTCACCACTTCTACTTTGTTTGTCTATTTTCTTTTGTTCCACATGTTTGCCCATTATTGAGTGTTTGATACAAAAAATCTTAAGATTAGATATAGTTGATCATGTTAGACAGCGAGAACAACAACAATAACACCAATAAGGTTCCTATAGTTGTCACAGTTGCTGCAACTCCATTGATGTTGCGGCAACCTATAATGCAGTAGTACGTCCTATTGTTTTACCTACTGTAGAGAAACTCGACAGATTCACAGGTGAAAACTTTAAGAGGTGGCAGTAAAAGATGTTATTCTACCTGACCACTATCGGCATGGCTATGTACCTGAAGCATGACCTCTCGATCATGACTGAAGGTGATACGAACATGGAAGTACGTACAACGTTCGATGCTTGGATGCACAATGACTTCCTGTTCAAGAACTATATCTTAAATGGGAAGACATACATTGTATAGCGTGTACGTGGGCTACAATATAGACAAAGAGCTATTGGATACTTTTGAAAAGAAATACAAAGCTGAGGATACTGAAGTTAAGAAATTTATAGTGGCTCGATTGCTTGAGTTCCAAATGGTTGACACACGTCCCGAGATAGACCAAGTGCAAGATTTCCAATTGGTGGTGTACGAAGTCCAAGCTAAAGGCATGAATTTGTCTGAACCTTTCATTATTGCTTGTATGATCGAGAAGTTCCGACCTGGTTAGAGGGACTTCAAGAATTACATAAAGCACAAACAAAAGGAAATGACCCTTGCGGACTTGATTGTCAAGCTCCAAACCGAGGAAGATAATAGTAAGGCAGATCCTAGGCCTCATATGTCAATGGATGCTAAGGTCAACACCTATTGGAGGGCACCAAGCGAAAACGCCCCAACCCAATCAAAATGATAATGGGAAGAAACCAGTGAAAATTTTCATTAACAATTATTATAATTGTGGTAAGTCAAACCACATGGCTAAAGAATGTAGGCTACCAAAGAAAAAGAAAGACAACCAACTAAACATGACCGAGCAATATAAAGCCTTGACTAATCAAGAACTTTGTGTTGTGTTGTTCGAAGCCAATATGGTGGACAACCCTAGACAATGGTTCGTGGATACTGTAGCCACTTGTTATGTATGCTCAGATAGGAAGGTCTTTTCTTCCTATAAGGCCGTGAGTGGATGAAAGCTCCACATGGGCAATCAAGCTTCATCCAAGGTGGTTGGAGTTGGCAACGTGATGCAAAAGTTGAATTCCGGTAAAGAGCTCACATTGAAGGATGTATTGCATGTCCCAAGCATCTGTAAGAACCTTGTCTCGGGTTTGTTGCTTGTAAACGGTGATTTTAAACTCATGTTTGAGGCTGAGAAGTTTATTCTCACCAAACATGGAGTGTGTTTTAGTCGAGGTTATTTGACTAACGACCTATTTAAAATAAATATAATGGCCAAACGTCAAGGTGTGCCCAAAGTTAATAATGAAAATGCAACAATTTCTTCTTATATCGTTGAGCATTGTGATTTATGGCATAATAGATTGAGACATGTTAATCTAAATGTTATAAAAAGACTAGTAAAATTGGACTTACTAAAAGTCAATGAAATAAACACAAAAGAAATGTGAAGTGTGTGTTGAAGCTAAAATGGCTAAGCACCTTTTCATAATGTTGAAATGAGCACAAAACGTCTAGAGTTAATTTGCACAGATGTGTGTGATTTGAAGTTTGTGCAAACTAGAGGTGGGAAAACGTATTTTATTACCTTCATTAATGATTGCAAGATGTATTGTTATGTTTACCTCTTGAAAAGTAAAGATGAAGCTACAGAAGCTTCAGGAATTACAAGAATGAGATAGAGAATTAATTAAATAGCAAGATAAAAGTTATACGAAGTGATAGAGGTGGAGAGTACGTGGTACCATGTAAGGAGTTGTGTTCACAAAGTGGCATGATTCACCAAACGACGACTCCCTACATGCCTCAATCGAATGACATGACTGAATGTAAAAATTGTACTCTAAAAGAGATAATGAATGCTATGCTTATAAGCTCCGGGTTACCATAGAACCTGTGGGGGCTATTTTAACGGTGAATTACATATTTAATAAAATTGCTTTAAAAGGAAAGAACGACCCCTACGAATTAAGGAAAGAACGTAAACCGTTGTATAAATACCTTAAAATGTGGTGGTGTTTGGCTAAGGTGGTAAATACCTCAAAATGTGGTGGTGTTTGGCTAAGGTGGAGATAACACCTCCTAACAAAGTTAAAATCGATCCTAAAATGGTCGATTGTATTTTCATTGGATATGCTCTTAATAATAGTGCATATCATTTCCTAATCCATAAGTCGGAAGTACCCGACATGATAGAGGGAACGATTATAGAATCAAGGAATGCAATATTCTTTGAAAACGAGCTCAACAAATGAAAGAGCTCTAGATCAAGCTACAAGTAGTTCTAATCATATAGAAGAGGAATCTAGACATAGCAAAAGAGTTAAAATAGCTAAAAACTCAAGTCCTGATTTCAATACTTATATGTTGAATGATGAAACGAGTTCGATCAAGGAAGATCTATCGAGTCCTGATGCTCTACTTTAGAGAGAAGCGATCAATAGTGAGATCGATTCCATCATGCAAAACAACACATAGGATTTAGTTGACCTTTCTCCCGGTTGTAAGCCCTTAGGCTATAATAAATGAATCCTTAAAATGAAGTATAAAGCTGATGGAAGTATAGATATGTATAAGGCTCGTCTAGTGGCTAAAAGTTTTAAACAAAAAGAAGAAGATGACTTTTTCAACACGTACTCGTATGTGATGAGAATTACATCGATACATGTACTTCTAGCGATTGTTATTTTACACAATCTTGAAATTCACTAAATAGACATAAAACCTACATTATTAAACGGTAAGCTAGAAGAAGAGATTTATATGGATCAACCCTTCGGGTTTGTTACACCTGGACAAGAAAGGAAGGTGTATAAACTTGTTCGGTCCTCATATGGACTAAAGCAAGAGCCTAAGCAATCACTTTTTTTCCGTGAGTGGATACATTTTCACTATAGGTGGTGGAGCTGTGTCATGAAAGTCCACGAAGCAAACATGCATAGCTCGTTCCACCTGCAATCCAAGTTTATAGTCTTGAATAAGGTAGGAAAAGAGGACGAGTGGTTTCGTAATTTTATCGAAGATATTCCATGTTGGAGTAAGCCGGTACCAACCGTAATGGTACATTATGATTGTCAAGCTATATAGGTAGGGCAATGAATAATATGTACAACGATAAGTTGAGACACATACGTCGACGAAATAATATCATGAAACAATTGATCTCAACGGCATGATGCCAATTAACTACATGAAGTTAAAGACAACTTGGCTGATCCTTTGACGAATGGATTAAATCGAGATCAAATGAACAAATTTCTAGGGGGAGTGGGATTAAAATCCACAATTTGAAAACTTTCTAAATGGAAACCCAACCATGGAGATTGGAGATCCCAAGAACATGGTTCAATAGGAAAACTAAACTATGAAAGTTGGTTGAAAATACTTGAACAACGTAAACCCTTCCCTAGAGAGCAAACCAAGTGTTAAGCTTGCAAATGTAGTGAGGTTAAGTCTTATGACTTTTAAAATTTCCTAAAAAACCTCAATGAGGTGGAGTATAGCATGATACTCGTAAGGATATCAGCTATAATAAGTGAGAAGTGGTGGCTGCTTCTAACGAACACTTATGAACCAAAGACATATCCATAGTCGAAAAGGATAAAAATATGAGAACAAAGATATTGGGGCTTTATTGCGTGAGCGTTGTTGACTAGGTGTACACTAAGGTGGAGTAGTTCAAGGCATTGCGTCCACTAAGCCACTGGTGCACCCAACGACTTTCGCTATGGAAGGTTTAAAGCCAAAAACCATATATCCTTAAGCAACACGGTCTCTCGAGAACTAAGCTACGCATCTATATTCATGTGGGGAATTGTTGGAAAATTTGTTAATAAAATTGGTGGGTGGCACCACTTCGACCATTAGTTAAGTGGCTATAAGTTGATCATCTCATTTGGATGCCAAAAAATTAATCTACGATTGAAGTAGATAATCAAAGCATGTTGAATCGCTCAAGTATAAAGATAGACTTGGGAAATGGAAAATGTAGAGATTTTGAGTGTGGGAAGAGAGTTTAACTATCTCACATAGAAAGATAGACCTTGAAAATTCAAGTATAAATAAAGTCATGGAAAAAGGCTTTGTAATTAATACACTCTTTGAGTGGTATGCTTGTGCAACACACGTGCGCGAGGCTTGGCTCGGCACGACACTGCCCGGTTCCGAATCCGACCAGATCTTAGTCGTGGGTCTTGGTCCTTGCAATTGGACTGTAGGCTAGACTTGGGAGGACAGGACCCGGGTTTTACCATCCTGCTTTATCTTTTTGGCCGAGGAGGGTGATGGGTTATTGTAATGCAATATCAGGTGATGGGTTGGTACAATGCAGCACCGAGGACGGGTTGTTGCATACACCGCTGGGTGCCGAGGATGCAACGCCAGGGATAGGTTGCTGCATGCAACACCATGTGTTGAGAATGCAGCGCCGAGGTTAGGGGCCGAGGATGCAGCGCCGAGTTGCAGCAAGCATTTTTTGTTAGCATTTCGTTTTTTGAACGAGCCATTTTCTTTCATTAAAGACCCGTTATCGGGCAGTAAATTCTCATCAATTCTCATGTGTAACCCCCAAGTTGGAGACTTATATATAGGGATTGTCATGTATTATTTTGACACACTTGATACCACACGCCATACGCAAACTTGCATAGATTTTCCACTTACATCAAGCTCAGTTCTCTAACACCTAAAGTTTGCCAGAACTCTCAAGATTTGCGGTGCTGCTATCTTTGGAGACAAAGTCGTTTTATCTTTTGGAGACGATACACATGATCCAATGAGCTCCCTAGGTGTATCTCGTCTTAAGGAAATAGCGCTTCCTCGACTCGACTTGTTGCTACTGCATTATTGTAATAGATTAGGTTACGTTATAAGTCACAATTCCTACTTTGTTTGTTTGTTTTCTTTTGTTCCACATGTCTGCCCATTGTTGAGTGCTAGATACCAACTAAGATGACTCTGGATGAGAATGTCACTCAGTGAGGGGTACAAGTGTTTTAATTTTGTATTTGCATAAATGAATATATATATATATATATATATATACAAGTTTTAGATCACGTGTGTTGCACGTGGAGATCAATTCAAATTAAGGAAAGAAATAATAATGCAACACTTTTATATTAGAGTTCTAATTATAATATGATTCTATAAGATTTTGAATTAGATAGGATTCTAATATAAAATTATTTGAATATGAAAACTTAAATTACTATTATAATCTTAAATAATAATCTTTGATAGGGATATATTTGACAATCCATATTTTGTAAGAAACATCCACACTTTTATATAAGTAATAGATATATTTAAAAATTATTAGAAAATGTTCGATTTGGTTTTCGGTATTTTGATTTTCAGACATGAAAATCGAACCGAAAATTGAAATCCAAAATTTTCAAAAATCGAAACTGACTTTTATTATCCAAATACCAAACCAAAATGCTAATTTTGGACTGGTTTGTTTCTATTCTTCAATTTTTACCAAATTTTGCTCACCCCTACTCATCTACATGGTGGGGATCATATTTTTAGTCATGTTCCCCCAAGAATATAAATATATAAATATATATATATATATATATATTATAAAATTTTATTAACTATTTAGAATGTTATTTGTATAAGAAGTTGTTATATCTAGATTATAAAATAACATATTTAAACTTCATCACACAAAAATTGAAAAATTATAAGATATTAAAATTTTTTTTTTTTTTTTGAAAAATTAACTAAAAATATATAAATTCTGGACAAGGATCCTCGCAAGGACGGGGACTAGGATGGAGATGTCCCCTAGCCCCGCACCACTGCCAAGTTTAGGTCAAGTTGATCTTCATCCTTGACAAATAATCGGATCAAAATTAAGAAGATTGAGTTATTGGAGTTATCAAGTTGTTAGTCTAGATTTTATCTTTAAATTATCATTCATTTCAAATCTTGCGAATTTGTTATATATCATTCAACTGATATTATATAACTAGGGGCATGTTTGGATTGGGGTCTAAATGAATTATATGAGTTTTGATTTTGAATTTAAGTGGACTTTGAAAAATGTAGAGTTTGACAATCTTTTGTTTCTTTTGCAATCTATACTATATATAAAATGAGAAAAGTTGACAAATTTTATAGATTTGTTATTTTCTCTTCCAAACTATCAATCAATAGAAAAAAAAAAAAAACTTTTAAGTATCTTATAGAATAAGCTTCACATATATCATACAAAATAAGCTATCTTATAATTTATATATAGAAGTAGAGATAGAACAAAAGAAGCTATTATAAATGATATGATTATATTTTGAAAATAATGAAATTTAAACATTGTCAAAAATTAAAAATTTTGAAATTAGTTTATAATATTTTATTATATAAATGTGGAAAGTAGTTTTAAAAACTAAATTTCATTTTTTGAAGGGTTGTAAAATGTTTAAAAGTTTGAAAATTATTATAATAATATTAAAAAATAATAATAATATTTGAAATTAATAATAATTATTATTATTATTATAATTATAATTATAATTATAATTATAATAATTATTATTATTATTATAAAAAGGTTGTGAGATTAAGTCTAACAATCTAAATCAACAAATTAAATTTAAAAATTGATTCAAATATATATGTAATATTAATTATGTAAGATATAAAAGTAAATAAATTCAAATCAATTTTTTTAATAAAAATATTTGGTAATTTATTAAAAATTATTTCAAATAAATAGATATAATTAATCTAATTTTTTTTAAATATAATATGTTCTAAAACATGTATGGAAAATGATTACAAAAATCTAAGAAACTATTATTTTAAAATGTAAAATTAATTTAAAAACCTGAATTTTTTAAATATAAACTAAATTTTGGAATAAATATAATGTTTTTTTTAGCAAATCCATCTAAAAACAATGCAAAAACTTATTTACAAATTCTAAAAATAATTCTAAGATATAAAGGAACAAAAGTATGAACAAAACATATTAGTAAGTATAATTAGTCTTTTCTTAATTATTCAAAAATTAAAACTCACAAACATAAAACTATCATCATCATCATATACCATGTTCAATTTTATTTTCAAATTTAATTATTAAATATTGATGTTTTAAAAAAAATACGGATTTTTACAAATTTTGAAATAATAAGATGTCATAAATAATCTTTTAATATAACAACTTCATTATATTATTACAAGTCATATATATTATCATAATAAATTATAAACCGCGCATCGCGCGGGTGTACTACTAATTTTATATGATATGACTATAGTTAAAATGTCACTATCATCATATTAGGAGTTCTAAAAAAATAGATTTTATTGTATTATTTTATTTTGAAAAGGTAGATGCTGTGAGAAAATTGTAGAAAAATACAAAAGATAAATAGAGTTATCATCTCTGCTACTCTACCCAACGTGGGTACGTTAAGATGTGTCCACGGCTGATGTGTCAAAAATCAAGAATACCTATTAATTTTATTTTTTATATAATAAGGGGATGAGATCGTTGCACGTCATCGATGGGCATATTAAGAGTTGTCCACGGTGGACATTTTATCATTCTTTATAGAGTTGTAGAATTTTTAAAACTACATTAAAAAAAATTAAATGGGATTGTGATTATAGAAAATCCCAATCCAAACAAAGTCTAGATGATGATTGATGAGTGATCAAGTAGCCAGGCACAGACAAATATAAATCAAACAGGGCATAAAAGATATTTGTTCTATTACATCAATTTGAGGAATATCATCTTAAGTGGGGTCATGAAAAGTGAACCTAATTCTTGATCTCTCTTTATATTGGTTACAATTTCTTTGAAGCTAATCTTTACCAAAAATAAGGGTAACCTTTCTCTGCCTTTCTCATTTATTACGTAAACTAAAGTACTGGATTAATTGTGGCTTCAAATAGCCATCACTATTAGGTGATAAAAAGCATTTAAACCTCCTTTAAAAACATGAAATATAGTTGTAGTGGCCCTTTTGAATTAATAATTGATAGTGTAAAATAAAATAATCACATCAAGAATTAAATAAGTAATACTTCCTCCATCCTAAAAGCATAGATTTGTTTCTTTTTTCTCATGAGGATCAAAAAAAATATTTACTAATAATATTCTAAGTTTGTTCATCTACTCACCGAAAGCATATATTAATATGTCTATAGCAACTGATGTATGATAAATTTAATATAAATATTTATTTTAGATAATATAATTTAAATATCACATGGTGGGCGTTTAAAATATACACACGATGGACATGTGAGTAATTTTTTCCTTAAACGTAGGTTCCTTTCTTTTTTTCTTACAAGGATTAGAAAATCTTTATTAATAATATTGGAAACCTAAAATCTACACCAGAATATTCCTAAATTGCCCTCCTTAGTTGCAATACTACCACTAATGAGAAATTGTTTTCCTTCACCTGACTAAGGACATTATAGGAAATTAAAAGGATAAATGTCAGTTATTTGAGTAAGTGGACTACATCTTGAGACAAATATAAAATGAAAATTATGATTTATCTTCTATTTTTAAATAATCAACTCATGTAGGTTATAAATATTAAATGACACTGGTAGTTAATACTTCGGATACTACATAGATAAAAAAAATTAATTTGACAGCAGTTAAACCAAACCCCTCCAACAACTTTTATTATATTATTACCTATAAGAGTTGACAAAATGAAGAAGTTGCACTCTAAAACCCTGTATCAGGTATTAACTGTCCTAACTCCTAAATATATACATATAATACACACATATATAGAGTCATGGACCATCTCAGGTTCTCACCTCTCTCTCTCTCTCTCTCTCTTTCTCTCTCTCTCAACCAACACATACACACACTTCTCATAAAGTCTTTGTGAGTGGTTTTGTTTCCCCTTGGAAGGGTTTTTTGCCAAATTTCAGCTATGTACTTTGACTGTCCTTGTTATTGTTTTCTAGTTTAGTCATTTTCTGCTCTGCCCCATATGATCAACACACAAACAACTTCATGAAAATGTCTATCATCTTCCCAACAATCCTCCTCTACATAATTCTATCATCAGCTCATTCAGTTCTTTGTGACTGTGATTCTTGCTATATGCCTCACAAATATGTTGATCAGAAATTTGAGCAGAAAAGCAAGAGATTCTGGGAATTCAATCACCTATCCAACACATGGGTTGAGGTGGAATTACCTTATAATCTAATTTCCTGCATCAACAGCAACTGCACAGTAGTGAATTCAATTCAAGAATCATCAAACAAGAAAGCACAAGTGGATGTTGTTTCTGAAGAAAGGGACATCTTAGAGAGAGAGGAGAAAGTTCTTCCAGTTAGAAAGAGAGTGTCCTTAACAAGAATGTCTGAAACATCCATTTGGATAACAGGCGAAAGCGGGTCGATTTATGAGAGGTTTTGGAATGGATTGCAGTGGGTGATTGCACCCCATGATTTGCCTGTCTCTGCAGGATATGCAGTTTCTGTATTCATACTCAATCTAACCATTCTTGCTCTATCTGAAAAGGGCCTATTGTATCAGGTAATATTATTCTTGTTAATTATTGTAAAAGATTGGCATAATTTGATTGATTATATGGTTATAAGTATAGATGCAGCTGAGTGAAGAGGCACAGCCAATATGGGTTGAATTCATGCCAGATTTTGAAAAGGAAACAGTTCAAATTTCTTCTGGACTTGTTTCAAATGACATGGAGTGAGTCTTGAAGTATAATTCATTTTCTTTTGATATAAATCTTGAAGTAGTATATATGGATGCCACTTTGAGTCTCTGCTCAATCATATTGCTGTGTTTTACACTCAGGAGAATATATTTCTGCACAAAAAATGGCCTACTTTTGGAACTTGTTGGGGTTGATCCTCCAAGGTGACATTTTTAATCAAAATTCTACCAATAAGGTTGTGTTTGGATTCAACAGTTCGGAATGAAAGTGATGAATTATGAATTCACATTTAATCCAAACACAACCTACAATTTTTTGATAGCAAGAATTCATTTGGCAATCTAAATTATGTGGTTAGATGGGAAAATCATGGAAGGCCCCCTGGAGCAAATGTTGCAGTAGTAAGTGATGGGGCTATAATTAGAGCAGGGCTTCTCCTAATTGTTAGGTGAGCTATTCAAATTATCCTCCTCTCATCTGTGTATACACTTCACTATCCTAGCCTGCTATGAATGATAGTAATAAAATGCTTGTATTTCTGTGAATTTGGAGTTCAAGTTATATCACAGTGGTGCAGGAAATCTTTATGAGTATGATCAGAGCTCAAAGCCTCCATGGAAGAAGCATATACATAGAGAAGGATCGAAAAAGGATACTTCCTTGGCGTTATTCGGGGCCTGCACTTTACATGGACTAGTTGGACCTCATTCAGTCTCTGTCTTCCTCTTGACTAAAGTAAAAATTCATATCAAGAATTTGTTTTTTGATGATCCAGACATGGAATAGTGTGAACACCTTCGTTCCTTACCTAATCTTATATCCAAACAGGGGGGAGAGTTGATTGAACGGCGGCTACACCAAAGGAAGTGGAAATGGGTGGTTCATGGAAATCCAAAAGGCCATCAAATAAGCTCCATCACATGCCCTTTTCAAGATGATAATTCGAACGCCTTGTTTGTAACAAGTGCTTATGGATCCGTTTTCGAGTATCCCATTCAAAAGTACCCCGGTATAGAAACTCTTCATTAGTTAGTCTTCAGCTTGTGATTGAACTTAGTGAACTAAAATCTGTATGTCCTCTCTCTCTCTCTCTCAAGGGGAAGATGTTGAAGAGAAGTGGGTGAATCATAAGCATCCCCGAGATGCAAAAGCTGCAAGAGGCATAGCAGCACTTCAACTACAGCATGGGAGAATGATATTTCTATTGGATGATGGTAGGCTTGCAGAGCTCCACTTATCAGGCCATGGTGGGGAATCTTTAGGGCCTAATGCTCCAACCAATAGCAGGAAAAAAGCATTGCTTAAATACGTTTGGTCGTTGTTGGATGCTCCAGAGAGTGAAGGTTGGAATGCTGAATATTGCACCCAAGAACACGGACCCTCCAATTGCATCTTGGGCACTAAAGAAGAAACCAATGAAAAAACACCCTCAATCTGGAGAAAAGACAGAAGAACACAGCACAGTTACTTGTCACCGGATGGTAGCTTGTCTGGTTCAGGACAAGACAACGTTGTCCCAAATAGGCTAGACAGAAAAAATTTTCGCCTCCGCCTCATGCAAGGGGGAAACTCCTTTTTCATGATAACAGATAGTGATATGATGTTTGAATACTTGAACACTGAGAATGCTTGGTTTTGGCTAAGGCACGAACATTCAACGGGGATTCAAGGTGCTCTTGGAAACTACAATGGGAGCTTGTTTGTTGTTGATGAGAATGGTAGCTTGCTTATTAGGGAGAGAAGCAGTAGTGATCTAGCATGGATCAACTGTACTGCAATGAGGAAGGGTAGACAGGTGATCGCCGGTCCACCGTGGGACGGTATTATAGGACAGTCCCTCAGAGCTAAGCCAGAAGATGCTATTTTCTTTATTAGCACAACTGGAAGATTACTACAATTCTCTGTGAGTAAAGTTCCAACGCATATATAGATAACTTTTATCAAAAGAAATGATTGGCTTAGGGGATGTGGTTTTCAGGAACTTAAAGGTTGTGTTTGGATTAAGGGATTTGAATTCACGGTTTTAAGTGAATGGATTTCAAATCCACTCATATCAGAGTGGATTCAAAATCCACCCGTATTGCTAAAAATTTAGTTCAAAATGAAAGTAACAGATTTCAAATTCATATCAATCCAAACACTACCAATGAATTACTACTGTGAATTTCAAATCCTCCCTAAAATCTCTCCATCCAAACACAATCAAATAGGTAACTTGGACGCTGAATCGAGGACTTTGAGTGTCGAATCAGACATCTCCTTGTTTCAAATAACAAAAATGTCTGAACTGTTGTGCAGGTAGCACTGAGAAAGTTCAAATGGAAAGACTGCAAGAACCCTACAGGGGTCAAAGTAGCAAGTATAGTTGATCAGGAAGGATTCCGGGAAAACATAGTGTTTGTGATCGGGGACAATGGACGCCTCTACCAATACAACAAGGTTACACAAGTGTGGCATCAACACTATCAATCCCAACACTTGGTTCTATCGGCATCCCCGGGAACCACCATGAGAGTAGCATCAATGAGGGGGTCTCTTTTCATGCACTCCGATGATGGTGGATTAGTCGAGTACCAATGGAGTCCGATGGACGGATGGAACTGGATAGAACACGGACCACCTCATACTAAGGTGAGCCTCGTTGGAGCACCGGGACCTTGCTTTGAAGGAACTCAGTTGTTTCTGATAGGATCAGATGGAAATGTGTATCTTAGGTATTTGGATGATGGGGAATGGAAATGGAGAGATTATGGATTCCCTTGTGTGGGACAAGTTGAAGGTGGAAATAGTGAATGCATAGACAAACATTGCAACCCCAAGGTTCACTTGACTTTTCTTTTTATATTTTCTTTTCAAGATATTTGCTGATCTTCAACATTTTGTGGGTAGGTATCATCTACAAGACCAATTCCATTTACTGAAGATACTGTCATATTTGAGTTACAAGATGGCCGAGTAAGCTAAACAATCAATCTCTACTCATTTCTGTTTTCAACTTAAACTACTAAATTATACACACACACACACTTACACACTTGATAGGCTGGAGAATTTGTAAATCAAATAATTCCACAAAAATATTTGGAGGCTAATGAGAATAATTGATGGCAGTTGGGAGAAATGAGGCGCATGGAGGACAAAAACTGGATATGGTCACGTACTATTGGTACTCCAACAAGCTTATGTATGGCTTATTTTTGGACCTCATAGCCATCATAACTAAACACATGTACAAATAAAGAACAAAAACTGACAAATAACATAGGATTTCAGTTACACTAGGAACAAAAGATACACCATGTAAAGAAATTGTAACTTAGCAGTGACATTTTTTGGACATTCATATATATATATACAGATGTACAGCTTGTAAACATAGAAAAATGATTATCATTTCCTTATTCTTTTCTTCATGAGATTGCAGAGGTAAACTTGCACAGTTTAGAACAGGAGTTCTGTTACTTTTTCACTGTTTGATGTTCCCAATTTAAAGAAAGAAAGAAACAAATAAAGGTTATTCATCTTTAAGTTTTAAGTCAATTGAAAACAAATTAGCATACCAGATATATAAGTAAGATGAATGACAAGGCAAGCGAAAAGGCTGGCGTAAAGAAATCAACATTGATGTTTTGTAATCACAAATAAACACACATCAAAAGGTGCAACTAGAGTTCTAGACTACGGATGAGCAGCAACACAATTGAATGGCAATACCCAAGTACCCTCACAAGTGTCGGTACGAAGGAAAAGAAGCGGATGAAAAAAAATCTCATCAAAAACAACAATCATACATATTGTTAACAATTACCAAGAGTTACATTAGTATCTTCACCCTAAACCGAAGCCTCAAAAACTCGCACATGTCACCACTATCAGAATCTCCTCCTTGGACTCCTGGAACGAGGACCACGAGGTGATCTGCATAAAAGTTGAAATAATTAAACCAAAAAGAAAAAGGAAAAACACATAACAGAAACGAGCAGAAAATATCTAGACAAGAGATAAGTGGAAAGCTTGTGTCTAATCTCAACTTCTCAATTAGAGGTTATTATCATGATGGTGGTTCTTCCAACTTCCCGTTCAACAAGATAATTCAAAATCATTAGCAAGCTAATAAAAGAGCTTCATTCATCCATTAGACGACCATCAAGGTGGTCATGATTTCATAAACGTACAAGATTACATGAAGTCAGCCATATTACACATTACAAAAGAGAGATGGTAAAGATACAGGTTTTACGTTTTCATTTAATGATGAAATAATCATGCAAGAAATATTTTGCAAGGCTATGTTCTGTAACATTGATTGCCATTATTATCTCCCTAAGACTCCCCAAATTAATGTCCCCTAACTTGTTCATTTTCAAAAAACAAAATTTTCAATATAATTGTTTTTTAAACCTCAGAGCAAAATCATGGAGCATTTGCTCATATCTTCTATAAATATGGGGTCCGAAATGATATTCAATAACATTGCTACCTAGTTCTATATTCCCAACTGCGAATAATGGTAATAAGAACCGTAAAATAGAGTTTGAACATTTACAATGAGAGGATACTAATGTTTCCGTAACACATAAAATTTGGGAAAGTGTACCTCCTCCTCATGTTCCTCCTTCTGAATGGACCTTTGCTGAATGCCCAGTCAACATTTATGGTCTGGGTGAGCAGTTCAGTACCATCCATTTCACTGATAGCTCTTTGTGCCTCTTCAAACTTCTCAAATTCAATTAGTGCATAACCCTAGAAAATAGCATAACATAGTACAACGCAATTGATGAGCATCTCAGAGAAAGATGTGGCTAGCACACTAAGAAAAATAACTTGATAATTTTCAGGAAAGTAGAGTTATGAAGCTGAAAATGAAACAAGAACCAATTAGTTCTTTCTCGGAAAATACTGCTATAGGGTTTCCTTTTTTCGAGTTTCAGTCTAAGCTACTCACTATGGTTCTTATAGGGCTGAAAATGTTTGGCTAGTCAAGTCCATAGCTCCATTATGTGAAATCATAGGAATAACAAGCTTACATGGATAAGTTATTTCACAATATCACCTACAATAGATCCCAAAATGAGAGAACATATGCCTCTAGTACAGTTTTTGGTGCAGCAAAAGTTTATACACAGATTATGGCATTAATCCACAACATAAACCAAAACACACATGACACAAAATCTTGAGCGAAGGTTTTTTCCAGCAGATCAATGATATTGCACCCTGCCTTCCTTCCCAACAATTCACTTAAGTAACAATGTTACACAAACGATATTTCTTCCCCACATTCCCCAATACACATGGAAAATATATGTGAAAGATTTATAATCCATAATATAAAATGCAATCAAGTGAAGCAAATGTCCTAATTCTACTTTGTTCTACAAGCAGATTGTATGGGAAGTAAATATTAACTAGATGTGGCAGAGCATATAAATTTAATATTTGGCCCCAATATTAACAAAGGTGACATTAGATGTTCATTCCACCTTTGTTAAATGTAATTAGACCATAAAAGGTCACTTTGAGAACAAATAATAACATAGTCCAAATAACCAGTTTCTTTACCTTGACAAATCCTGTGCGACGATCTAGATTCAAGTGTAAATTCTTTATCTCTCCAAATTCCCCAAATGCATTTTGCAGATCATCCTCTTGGGCCTCTTCATGAACACCAGTAACTAGAATAATCCATCCTTCAATAGCTACACAAGTACAATAACAGTTAGAATTTACATCTCCACTTCTATCCTATTAATTATATCTGTAGTGACATATTACAAATTTCGAACTGAACATCTACAGAAACAATTTATTACACCAAGAACTCATTATGAAGTTTACGGATTTATCTTTTAAGATACTAATGATTTACTGAATAGTATAACAAAATAACTTCGTACAAAAAATAGATCTCTCTATTTTTAGATGTAACAACTATTTAATAATACCCGCACAAAGATTAGGAACTCAAAACCTAGGCAAATTGAATAAGAGTTGGGTACCAGATAAAACTCATATGCAAAAAATTCAAATGAGAAGCAAATATAGATAAAACAAGGTTAGGGTTTTGGATACTGACATCGTTCGGGGCCAGGGCCACCTTCAGATTCGAGGGAGTCGAAGCGGGCAGCCATTCGAGCATTGCGGTCAGCTTCAGCAGCAGCCTCGTCTCGGAAACCGCGGCCCTTAGTCTTTTTTGGGGCCGCTGTGGAATCACCACCAGTGATGGCGGACTTCAGGCGAGGGATGGCGGCTGCAGTGCGACTGGGAGAACCGTCGCCGAGGTCCTCGTCCATGAGATCATCCTCCTCAGGCTCGAAATCAACCGCCTCCGCTTCAGCGTTCGCCATGGGAGATATTCCTAGGTTTAGGGATTGGGGGGAAAAGGAAGGGTTTTTCGATAATCGAACTACTCTAACTTAAGAGAAATAAAGAGGTTTTGGGCTCCCACGATTTTGCAACCTGCTAGTTATCTATTTTGCTTAATTACATAAATATCCCTGTGTTTTAGGAAATTTGCTAAATCACCTCACTTAAAAATAATTAATTGTATTTTTATTATTTTGGGTTAATTACATTAAAAAAACACAAACTTAGAATCAAACGTTAATACTATAAATTTGTAGTATAGGCTAGAAAGTCCAAAGATATTATTTGACATTAGGTAGGATATTTTCTGATTATAATTTGCTTGAATATGCAAGCTAGTTCATGTGTTGGAGTCTTATATTTATAGGTCAATTGTGGAAGTTTTGTAAGCTTGTAGAAGATGAGTTAGACTGAATCTTTTTAACACATTCGATCACATACATGAAGACAAGAACATGTGAGTAAAATGTTAGAAGATTTGAACTTAAATTCGATTCACTATGATTTTTCTAATAAGGTGGTGTTCTAAGATACAAATACTTTGTTTTTTGTTTGAATAAAACCATTTATAACCTTCGAAATAATATGTGGTCTTTTACTATGTTGTAGTACTGTCTCTTAGGGATATAAAAATTTACCATGCAAATTTTGAAGTCTTGTACGATTTATGTCAAGTTTTAAAAGGGAGCCTCATGTTTTCAACATATATTGTTCCATGTCTTCTGTGAACTTCTAAAATTGATAACTAATTATGTGGATGTTATTTATAGTTGATATTTTATATGACATAAGTTATTATATTATGAGGATTCTGTAAAAATTTGAAAAAAAGTTCATAAATCTTATAAGGTTTGATGAATTTTCATTATAGACTGTTTTTTTAGCTGAAATTGAAAAACTAGTTTGAGAAATTATTTTTAATTATTTATAAACATTGTACAAAATTTTGTAGTTTCAGTATGTCAGTCTTAAAGATATTATGTGGTTGTATAAATAGTTTCATTAGTTTAGAAATTGTCTATGAATTATTAAAATTATTGTGACTATTATGTCATTTCAGGCCTAAAATCACAGGAGCCCAACTGATTCGGAAAAACTAGAATTGAACCAGAACTGAACTGTGGATCATGGCTATACAATTCAATTTCACTTCGGACAGTTTCAAATCGAGAACGGGATGTTAAATCGTTGATTTATCTATTTTTTATTTTATATCATATAAAAATTATATTATGTTATTCTATTCTTTGATTTTAAGTTGTATTGATTATTATTTTTTTTTATTTGCAACGTTTTATTGTTGTAACTTATAAATATAAGTTATAATTTTTAATTTATATCAAATTATTAACTCAATTTTTTTATTTTGTAATGTATAATTTATCGTAATATTTATATGCAAATTTAATTTTAAAAATTTAACTAAATAAAGAAACCGCCCAAACTGGCGGTTTGAACCGAAACTGAAACTAGAATCCTCATAGTTCAGTTCTAGTTTGACTAAAACCGCCGATTCAGAATTGAAACTATTGGTCCCAAGTGGCACAGAGGTTAGAGGGGGTGAATGAATCTCTATCGATTTTGAAAAACTTTCGAACTTGCTGCACTGTAGCCTAGACAATTTACAGCGCAAGTTACTGTCTCAAATTATAGTGCAAGGATACAGCACTACTTGCTGAAACTAAGAGTTCTTTGCAGCGGAAACTTAAACTTTAAAAATAGAGTTTCTTTTAAAAATCTTTTTTAAGTATGAGTTTTAGCAAAACTTTTATGTAGTATGATCAGAGATATAAATGCAGCAAGATAAGATATCAGAAATGCTAAAATAGAAACAACACATAAGGTTTATAATGGTTCGAAGGTGGTGTAATCCTTCTACGTCTGTTCTACTCATTCTTCAAGGAAGAACTTTGTTAAGTAAGTTGTTTTACAGGACAAGACCTTACAACTATCAACCTAACAAGTTACATCTACTAAGACTTAACTTCTACATAGGTTGCTAAAGTCCTAAAGACTGACCCACATAGGATCTTACAAAAACTCACACAGAGTTAATGTCTTTTTTCCTAAGGCTAAACACTCAGCAAGGAACAATTTTCTATCAACTGAGGACACTTAAACAACCTAAGCACACATCACAGAGGTTAAAAGTATATTAGGTTTTTTCAACTGGTGCTTGAAGCAGCCTTGAGAATTTTGAGCTCGAACTTAATGCTTCCTTAGAGGTTCAGTGACTGAAACTTGGAAATGAATGCTTTGAGAACTTGAGAGCTTCTTGCTTGCACTTCCAATGTATGATGTTTCAGTTGTTGTTTCAATAAATAATTCCTCTATTTATAGTTGAAGTATTATGTCCATTGAAGAGAGGCACAACACATTTGAATTTGAATCTTCTTCATGTGTAGAGCTCGCATTAATTATCTCTGAAGGTTGCATTAAATATTTCTTGTCTTGCACTTCAGGGCATTAAATACGGCTTGTACTAGGTTGCAGGTTTCAGTAGTGTGTCAGGCCACGTGTCCACTGGTTATTGGTTCTTGGTACTACTTTAATCATTTTGTTTCTACTGCCTAGATTTGACTTGATGGAGAGATTGAATCTCGTAATTTTGTTGATCTTCCTTGTACTGCATTGGAGTGAGTAATATATCACTTCATTCTTCCTATCTTCTGATCTTGTCAGGATACAATACTTTCTTCCCGCAACTTATTCTTTATGTCTAGCAGTAATACAACTTGTTGTTCTTCTATTGTAACTTTCTACCTGCAGTAACTATACTTACAGTTTCTTTAGTAACTTACTGTTTCTGCAGAACTTGACTTTTTACTGCTTGCAATATTTCTTTACTTCAAACCTTAAGTTACTGAATCTTGAACTCATCTATTATTCATCCTAAAATCTATACTTAAAACCTAGTCTAAATTCACTTAAACATTGTGAAGAATGGGGTACTCTATTTTCCTATGACATTGGGTGTTTTATTTCATATAAATCTAAATAATAATATCCTAACAGAAACCGACAGTTCCAACCGTTTAGGCACCTGTAATTAAAATTGCTAGTTTAAGTACGTAAAAATTATATTTTAAATAGAATGATTTCTTTTATATCTTAATCTTGACTAAATAGTTAAGTAATGATATGAGCATGTTTAAAAAGTCACATATGATTCGGGTACCTTTTAAATGAAGTATGTGTAATATATATCGAATAAAGTGTATAAAATAAAGTTAGTTAAATTTATTGCTTGAACGTGCTTTACTTACCTTAAATAACTATTACACCCTTATGTACTTTAAAGCTAATTATGTTTAATATTAGGGACAGATTTAGGGGGTGCGAAGGATGGTCGCCCCTCTTAGGTTTTTATAAAAATTCACATTATATATAGACTTTGTTATTTAAATATAAAATTTATAAGAGTTCGCCCCTCAAATTGTTATTAAAAATAAGATTTCTATAATGATAGTAAAATAGAATTGTGATAAAATTAAAGTAAAATTGTGAATAGGTCAAATTTTTGTTAAATCATACTTTATTCGATTTTAGTAAATTCATACTAAATTTATTTACAACTTATAAGACATAATTTTAGCCCAAAAACTATAGAGTCCAATTTAATTTTAAAGCTTATAAGTTATAACTTTAAAGTCCATCTATTAAAATTTTGGAAAAGGGAGAAGAGAAGAGATTAGGGCAACTTGTCAATTTCAATTTCTCAAATTTCAATTCTCAATTCAAAAATCATAGTGTGCCCATCCATCATTCAAGTAAAATTCAACATATTTTTAGAATTTCTAGTCAAAAGGTGAGTTAAGAATTTTGAATTCATATTTTATTTGAATTACAAATTGTGTTAGGAAATTCATGTTTAGATTTTGATGAGACAAAACAACATTGTAATAGGAAATTAGAGTACCCCACTTTTCAGACTGTTTAAGTGAAACTTAGATTAGCTTTGAGTCGGAAAGTCAAGTTGAAGAATGGGAGTATTTTGCAATTTAGTAGTTGAGTGATCAAAGAAGAAGATATTGCAAGCATCAAAGAAAGTCACTACTGAATGCAGCAAAGGAAAACAGTATTTGGATACTGTAATCAGAATAATGCAGCAAAATAGTAAGCAGGACAAATACAACAAGCTAACAGAAAGTTGCATTACTGTAAATGTTGCAGAAAACAAGTACTGCATCCTAAGTTAAAGAAGGATAAATAAAATGATTTGACAAACACACACATCAAATGAAGTTTGGGGATCAATACGAGGAAGATCAAATGAAGTTCGAGGATCAATCAAGTCTCAACTAGCCAGTAGAGACAAACTAATGAAAGCAGTACCGAGAACCACTACAAGAAAAACGCAGAAAGACGACAGACTTTATCCGTTGTCTTTCCCAGAAAAAGAGGGTTGTTGTATCCAGGGTTGTTAAAGATATGCGCTGATAGATAACGCACTAAAAATAAAAAGGGTTGTCTTTTTCAGATACGACAACGCATAAAAATCGTTGCACGAAAGAGTTGTTTTTTCAGATTTTGTGCAACTATATATGCAACGCTTAAAAAGCGTTGTCTTTCTCAATAACAACAACACGAATATATGCAACACTTATAACTGTTGTCTCTATTGCATACAATTACATTTATGCAACGCTTTTTTAGGATTGTCGTTTTTTAGAATAATAACGCTAATGCAACGTTTTTTAGGGTGTAGTCATTTCTTTATGACAACTCTTTTTTGTGTTGTCTTTTTTGTTTGCATATTTTTTTACAATATTTCATATTTTTGCTATCCTATAATAATATAATAATTCTCAATAATTATATAAACTAAAAAATGCATTAGAAAAACATATAAACATCGTCAATATCAAACATAACATTCATAAATCCTCCCAACAATATGTCTCATCATAACACTTCAAATCATAAAACGTTACGTCTATAAATTTAAACTCCAACGATAACAAAATCACCGTATTTGTTTGAATAACATCATGACCTTTACAAAAACAGCATCACGAACTTCACATGTACTCCCTACGTCCCCACAATCTGTCAAATGTAAGAACAAAATTAACATGAGCACCTAAAAATTATAACGTGATCATATTAAATATGTATATATATTCAAAAGAAAGCATTGTAAATTAAAATATAATAGTCACCTTGTTCTATCCATTTATATGTTCTTGAACGCATTCAACCCATTCAACACGAACTTTATCAATATCAGCTCTAGTGCACTTAAGATGCGTAAACTTTGAAAAAATATTATATAGAATAATCAACTTCATTTCATTTTGGTGAAGTATACAATATGCAAACTAAATAGGAATTAGTTACTCACAATTGAACGCAATGAAACCATGTCCACAGTTGCATCCTTATCAACAAGTTGTCTCATGTACCACAACATAAAAAAAAAACCACATTGTTTGGAATTAGGTTGCAAAGGAGCCTACATTACAATATATAAGTATCAAATTACATACATGTCTTGACTACTCACATATGCTTGGTGATGATAAAATAAATATATACATGAGTATCAACGTATTATTCACATCTTCACCATACATACCTTGACTACTTCCCATGTAGGTTGTTTTTTCTCATTCTTTCCAATTTCTATATTGAACATTCTCAAGGCCCTTCATGACAAAATAAATTATTAATCATCGTACATGCAACATAAAATAAGCGAAAAAAATGTACTAAATTTATTAAATTGAAACTTACAAATCAATAATTTTTTTCCAAGTTTGATCATGCAAACGATGATGAAGAGGGTTCAACAGATGATAAGTTTCCTTGTGGGGTTGATGACAGTTAGAATCCAATGGAATCTATGGAATTAATAATTAACATTAATCAGTATCATCTTCAAACTTGAAGTCAACAAAACAAAAGGCTGCAAACTACATACTCATCTAAAGAGAGTTATCTGATCTTTTCTAGATATTTTTCTACAATCAAGGCATGTGACCAAGATAATAAATAAAGAATTCACAATTCTAAGTTTTTTTATTTGTCAATCCTAGCCTCTCATTACCCAAACATAAGCCTTACAATGCATATACCACCCATACAATGCATAAGACAATCAAAACCGAAACTCTCCAAATTAGCCACTTGAAGTCATATTTACTATAATTATCTTGTTAATAAGCACATAAGATCAATAGGAAACTATCTATCATGCAGTTTACTACTTATCTTGTCTCATTTTCCATCTTCACTCATACAATTATAACATCTTTGAAGTAAATTATTCACAAACAAATAGTGTGAGCAAAACGTCAAGTTATCATAATATGGAGTACAAGAAAGCAAATCATAACTTACCCTATATTACAAGGTGCCAAAACTAGTTGGCTAGGCAATGTACCACTTAACCTTTTTGCTAGAGCACATGCCCTTCGTTCCATCTCATTCTCACGAAAATCTTGATCACCTTTTGTTGATGGCAAATGTCCTATTTCATATGGATCCACAAATCTGAAATTTTGAAGCTTGTTTTCTTTTACCAACCTTTTGTGGAGATGCCTAACCATCATTTTTAACCTAACCTTTTGAAGAAACTTCATTCTGTCGATTAGGGAGATGTCTAACCTTTTGACATGTCTTCTTTGGAGCGTGATCCAGGACTTCAAAAATCAATTTGGGAGCATCTCCCTAATCAACAGAATAAAGTTCTTCAGCTTACATCATGGCCATATCAACCCATCCCTCCAAAATCTCTAAAGTATGTTGATAAGAATGAAAGGGAGTCGATTTCTTACATCTTGGTACAAATTATTCCTGAATTGGCTTGAATTTTCACCAAGCAAGGATGCTGCCTTTTGTTTACCTTGTTTTCTTTTCAACAAACCATAGTTGTCATGGAATTATTTTTACAGTTGAAGGGTTCCAATCATGGAAGAAAGTTAATGAAAGATCGCAATGCCCTTTTGTTACTCACGTGGGCACATATGCAAATTCTCTACATAAGAAAACAATGAAATATTATCTTGATCTTAAGAATTCTTTGCAACATATCGATAGGGTTATGAGAAACAAACTTTATAACAAGTTGTAAGAAATCAACTACAACTAAATGTGTCTATAGATGTTTACAAGTGACTTATATTTCAAGGTTGTACCTTTAGGGGCGGGATGAAACTAAGGAATCAAGAAATCGAGGTAATTTTCTTGAACTAATAAAACTCGTATCATCTTATAATGAGGAAGTAAGAGCGGTTGTCTTAGAGAATACCCCTAAAAATGCATCATATGTTTGTCCAATTGCTCAAAAGGAGATTCTCTCTATCTTGGCAACAAAAAACGAAAGATATATTCGAGAAGAGATTGGTGATTCAAAATTTCATATAATAGTAGATGAAGCTGACGATGAGTCGAAAAAAAGGAAACGACATTGTATTGAGATTTATTAATAGAAAAGGTTTCATACATGAAAGATTCTTTGATATAGTTCACGTAAAAGAGACAACATCATTAGCTTTGGAGAAAAAAATTTCTAAGGTTCTTTCACGTTATTGTCTTAATGTGAAGGATATTCAAGGTTAATGGTATGATGGTGTAAGTAATATGTGAGGGAAATGGAAGGGGTTGCAAGTTTTATTTGCTAAAAAGTGTCTATTTGCATATTATGTTCATTGTCTAGCTCATCGACTTCAATTAACCCTAGTTACTACATCCAAGGAGGCTATCCATGTTAATCAATTCTTTTCATATTTGATAACTATTATCAATTTGGTTGTTTGTTCAAGCAAAAGACATGATCAATTACGAGACATTGAGACATCAAACATCACAGAATTGATTAATTTCGATGAAATTGAGTTTGACAAAGGGAAGAATCAAGTTGGCACTCTTCAGCATCCGACAGATACTCGGGCTCTCATTTAACCTATCTCCGTAGTTTGGTGAGGATTTTTGATTCGATTTGTGTTGTACTACGAGACATCATTAAATTTGGGAATCTAACTCAAAGAAGTAAAGCTAATGGAGTGTATGATGTGATGATATCTTTTGAGTTTATATTTGTCATTCATTTTATGATTGATGTGCTTGGAATTACTGACGATTTATGTCAAGCTTTGTAGAGTAAATCTCAAGATATACTCAATGCAATGCAATTTGTGTCATCAACAAAAACACTTCTCCAAAAATATAAAGAATGTGGGTGGATTCCTTACTTGAGAAAGTGAAATTGTTTTGAGAAAAATATGATGTAGAGATTCTAGATTTCAATGATCAATACAAACTAGGTCGAGGTCGCTCATGCCCAAGTAGAAAATTTTGGTTTCGGTATTTTGATTTTACGGAAATTTCGGTGAAAATTTCGATTTTGGTGGAAATTTCGGTAGAATTTAGAAAAATGATGGGAACTTAGTAAAAATTTGGAATTTAGATATGGTATTGTAGATAATATTCTAACTAACATTAATACATACATTCAACTAAAAATTTCAAACAAAATGACATATTTACAACAAATATAAGAATTAACTATCATATAAATGTTGTCTAGTATAATAACATGAGAAATTCAAAATAATTGAATACATTGTTACTAATACCAAAATGAACTTCTATGAGTTTCAAATGAATAAGTTGGCAAGTCATCTTGATTTAGACTTGTTGGGATATTTCAGTAGTTATTTTGATAAGATAGAACTGTATGCGTAATAAGACAAAGAAGTTTGCTAAAGATATCAATACTAAGTTTCCACTGATTACATGATCTACAGTTTCTCTATCCTTGGATAAGATCATGTAATTGTTTTCCAAGTGTTAAGGAAAACCAACCTTAGAAGAAATGAGAATACATCTTCTAAAGGTCAACAAGCTGGAAGTATCTGTATATAAAACAGATAGGATGCTGCAAGAAGGAAACAACAAGCTATAGGAAACAACATGCTGAAAGATTGCACGAAGGAAGCGGAAAACGGAAAGCTACAAACTGAAAGCTGCTAGCAGACTATAGGAAACAGAAAGCTAAAGGGAGCAGCAAGCTAAAGACAGTAAAAAGCAGCATCAGGAAGATCATGCAGTAAGAAGAAGAGAAAAGCTAGCTAACATCAAGTAGTCGTTGCATGAACTTCAGTCATGGACCCATACCGACTTGACAAGTTAGCAGGAATGTCAGAGAGGTCCAGGAACAAATGGTAGGCGTATTACATGCACATGTCAGGAACAACTCAGAAGCATTTAATGCGGCCACAAAGAAGATCTTGAGAGATCAAAGCTCATATTCAAAATGGAGAAGTATCTTCCTTCAACGGATACTTTCTTCTAACGGATATATTCTCAAGATCTATAAATAGAAGGTGTGGCTGACTGAAGACATTGCTGAACAGAGTCGAGAGGAAACTCAGATATATTCCAAAGCTTCTCAAGCTTATCCATGTTCAGCCACTCAACCTTCGAGAAACAGTCTACATTTCAAGCAATCGAGTCTTCATGTTCAAGACCGACTTTACCGCAATAGTTGAAGACCCTGTATCTCTTAACCACTATGTTGTGTGCGCTAGGTTGTTTATGGTGTAACTTAGTTGAGAGGATTATATCATTGCTAAGTGTGTAGTCTAGAAGTAGGCTGTTTGCCCTTTGTGGGATTGTACCATTTGTGGGTTGTGGCCTTGAACTAGAGTTTGGGATTCTAGTAGGCATAGTTTGTTATGAAGAGGTTTATAAAATGAGGCTTGTAATTCAAACTGACCTAATAAAGTTCATCTTTGTGAAGGAGTAGAGTGGACGTAGAAGGCTTACACCACCTTCGAACCACTATAAATCTTGTGTGTTTATCTGCTTTCATTTACTTACTGCATTGCTTTTACTTTACCATATTTATCTTGCAGTACACATCATAAGCATCGCGCATAAAAGACTTTAAATAGACCATGCTTGTAAAAGAAAATTGTTTTCCAAAAAGACCTCTATCAAGTTTATTCTGTTGCGTACTATATAAACAGATCAGGAACCTGATCAAGCATACTACCAGGTTACTAATCTGAGTCAGGTTGCTGTATGCTCTCTTGGATCAGGAACCTGCCTTATAGAAAGTTTTAGAGTTTGCAAAATCGATAGAGGTTCATTCACCCCCTTCTGAACCTCTAACCACTGGGGACCAACAAGACTATATTAGTATCAACTCATCACATTATATTGATTTTGAATGTAATCATGAAATTATTTGATAGTATTATACATGTTACAATTATAATGTGCAAATTATAATATTATTTTGGTACAAAATACATTTTTTCCTTAAAATTTGCTGTAACTCATTATAAAATTCTATTATAATTATTTGGGGTACAAATTTTACTAAAATTTCACCGAAACCGAAATCGAAATGAAATTTACTGAAATTTCAACGAAATTTTGACATTTTCAAATATTTTCTACTATGATTTTATCGAAATTAAAATTGAAATCAAAATTTACTATAATTTCGGTAAAATTTTGATGAAACACTAACAAAATTTTTATAACCCCCGTTTTTATTTCGATAACTCGATTTTACCGAAATTTCAGTGAAATTTCGTGAAATTTGTTTTCTTTATCTCGCCATCAAAGAGATAACCCAATAGTTGAGCATCACTATCGTGTTGATATATTTATCTCTGTTGTGGATTTATTTTTCAATAAATGAATTTTCGCTTTAAGTATGTTATGGTGGAGTTACTTGTCCTTAGCTCCACTTTGGATACATGAGTTGATTATAAATATTTTCAAGTTGAAAACATATGCAAGTTTGTGAATATGTGCTATCCAAATGATTTTACAGCACAAAAAAAGAGCATTTGAAAATTCAATTGGAGCATTTTGAAATTGATGCACACCAAAACTCAAAGTTGCAAAATGTGTCAACAATTGCAAAGTTGTGTCACATGTTGGCAGATACAACAAAGTCTATAGTTTATCCTCTTGTTGATAAAATTATTCGTCTTGAGCTAACTCTTTTTGTATCAACAACAACAACAACAAAACAAGCATTTTCTGTTATGAAGATTGTGAAGACATGATTTCGAAACAAAATGGAAGATGATTTTCTTTCAACTTACTTGATCACTTGTATCAAGAAAGAGATAGTTCAAGAATTTTCAACAGATTCTATTATTGATGATTTTGATCTCTTTAAACCCATAACTATCCTCACGGAGTCAAATTGAGTCAACTTACATGTGGGTAATTTCAACTTTGTACTATGTATGAATAATTGAATTAGTAAGTTATGTATGAAAATCTGTGATTGGAAGCCCCATAGCTATAATATGTATGTAGCTTCCCTACCGGACGACAATCACAAAGATGAAAGTGTCTGATCAATAAAAATAAGGTCGGGTGGATGACCGAATCCCACTCTCTACTTATTTTGGTATTTTAGTATGTGTAATGCAGTTATCCTATAGGGTTCCTCTTCGGAGGTGTCATATAATATTACCTTTAATATTTTCAGGTATGGGAGATGATGATGTGACCATACAGTGGGCTGGACTAACTTCTCACTACGTATCTTTGTTGAGATCCAGTTCTAGATTAGAATTTACTTTTGAGGAACAATATAATGTGTGTATATATATATAGAAAAGAAGTTTCCTAATATTATAATATATATGAGCATATGCCGAGTATATATATATGTGATAACTTTCATTAATATTAACATAGGATATGTGTTAATGATGTGCAAATGAGCTTTCAAAGCATAATGTTATAATAATAATAATAATAATAATAATAATATAACAATAAAAATAAAATAAAATAAAAATAAAGGAAGCTTTCGAGGAAAGCCGTCGAATAGGCGGTGATACATATATATATATATATATAAGATATAGAAAATAATTGAGCTTAACTTCTAGTGTTTAATTGGGGAAGTATTATCAGATTTCGTATCAAAAAAGTTCAAAAGGTGAATTAAAAGGTCATACAATCAAATCTTTGAAGATTCAAGTAAGTAGAAATTTATTACAACTACAAAGCATAAAATAGTATTTTGTGAATTAATTGTGTAGATTGATGATACCTGAATACTATGTGTTTTACAAGAATTGATTTGTTGTTCAGTGGATATCGTGAAATAAATGAACCTGCGAGTTCAATAATTGCTATGAAATGAATTTGAGAGTTGAATGGTTATTGTGAGTTAAGTTGTGAGTCCTATCAAATGAAATTAGTCCTATGTGTACGAGGTTGATGTTGTGGTCGAAATTGGTGTTGTGTGCACGAAATATTTTAGAAATGAACTAGTTGAGTGTTTGAGTGGGAGATTAGAAATGAAATATGTGATACAAGAAGTGGATTCATGGGAATGAGTTGTAAAGAACCATACTATCATGCATAATTTCTGCTTACTGAGATTTATAGACGTAATTTATGCTTTGTAGATAACCATGATGATGTGTAACGTTATGGACGTACCGGGCAAGCTGTGGAGCTCCTATAGGATTTTGAGCACTCGTATACATAGATGACGACCTATTGGGCATGATTGTGGTTTATGCTACTTTTGCTTTTAGATATTAAGTCTCGTTTGGACATGTTCTGTATTATGTAATATGATACGTACTAATGGGTTAACATGAAAATTGTTCGTGAGTTGCTGATTTGTTGAAAGTTCTTTTATATGAATGTGAACAATGTATTGTTGGGTATGATATAATGCATGTTATGTTGTTTAAATATATATATATATATATATATATATAAAACAGGTTTTCAAATTGTGTTATATTTAAAATTCGTTCTATGCTCACTTGAATAAGTGTGGTCCTGACAAAAGGTTTGACCTAGAAATGTGGGTGAGACAAGAGTTAGGCACAAATATGTTAAGACACACATAATTATTTTATGTCATTTTAATAAAAAGTATTGCTCATGTTTTCATTTTAGTGCGTTTTTCGATGTATAATAGAAGTTATTTATGAATTTAAATTATAGAATACTTTAGTTAGTAAGTAAGGGTTGGTCATGACATGTTCTCAAATAATAGGGATCAGAGCACCACACCTGCAATCTCCTACAATAAAGTAGATGACCTCCACTGTAATAGTTGCAAACATTTTGATTGCATTAAATGCTCCAGTACAGACCTGAGCAGAGTGGAATAACTTTTTTTACTTCTCTTCAATTGGTAAATTTGTTGTTATAAATAAAAGAATAGTGCACTATCTACATTTACAAGTTTTCAGTGCTAAGAAATCTTTCAAGTATGCTTCAAAGTTTAAGTTTCAGTCACTCAACCTCAAGAACCAAGCTTACAGAAGAAGTTGATCCTTTAACTCCAATGATTGCTTCAAAGTTGAAGAACCATAATACATCCTTAATTTTTGTATGAGGTTGTTTTAGAAATCATTGGTTGAAGAAATCAGGTTTCTTACTAAGTGTACCAACTCTCTGTGGATTGTAGGCGAGAGCTAGAGTAATCATGTGTGAATTGTGTAGATCCTGTATGGGTCTAGAGGTGTTCATCCGGTTCGAAAAATCGAAACCGAACCGGGGTCAACGATTTGGAAAATCATTGACTCGTTTCGATTCCAAACCGAAACCATGAACCGTGGTTCGATGGTTCGATTTCGGTTCGAGCATATTTTGAACTATAAACCGGCAGTTTAACCGACGGTTCGAATTAATTTATATTCTAAGTTGTAATTTTTTTAGGCTTATGGTTTGTATTTGGTTGTACTTAAATTGTAATTTATAGTTTTTGAAATTGAAACTTATAAGTTGTAATGTAGTATTGTTGTAACTTGTAAATGTAAGTTCTATTTTTTAATTTATATCAAATTATTTACTCAAAAAATATTTTTATTTTGTAATATATGAATAATTGTAATATTTATATGTAAATTTAATTTTTAAAAAAATTTAAAAAATAAAAATAATAAAAAAAAAAGAAAAGAAAACAAACCGTCCAAATCGGCGGTTCGAACTGGAACTGGTAATTTACAAACCGGAACCGAAATCGAAATCCCGATGGTTTGGCCCTCCACGATTTTCCGAACTGGCAGTTCGAACCGTTTGAGCTACCTATGTGGAGACTGTGTAACTATAGGTGTCTTTATGTAGGTTTGAGTTTTTAAAAGAGTTGTGTTACTCGAAGTTGTGCTGTAAGTTCAAGTAATTTGCAACTTGTAGCAAGAAAGTTTATATTTTGAAGAAAAAATTTGAAAACTTGTTTATTCATTCCCTTCCTCCTCTAAACCCTTCATACCACTTGAGACCAACAGTAATATCAAAATAAGTTGTAACGACTAGATCATTATTCTTTTGAAAACTTTGTTTTTACTTTTTTTTTATTATAGCATATCATGGATACCATCTCCAACAAGAAGATACCTGTGTTTTCATAGAAGAATATGATGATTGAAAAATCAGCATGCAAGTTATCTATCTGCTTGCATGATGAGATGTTGATGTTTATAGAAGATGATCCTCCAACAATTATGAAAGTAAAGCAAGAATAGAAGGTGAAGAACATCCACCAATGATAGAAAATGTAATATTCTAAAATTTTATCTCATGTTATAATCAAATATGAGGTTAATTTAACCTCAAGAATTTATTACCTTTATGGTTATTTTAATTTTTTTCCCTAAAACTTGATTAACTTAATGATAACTCATTAGGATTTTGTCTAAGCCCAAAACCAAACACATGTATTATATTCATATTCTGTTCCATAAGTTTAATTTATAAAATCTTAATCCAACAATGAATTAATGACAAAGTTATCCAAAAAACTTAATATAACTCATCAAAATCGGATTTAATCTAATCAAAACTAGAACTCTAGTAATTGAAGGATCTTTTTTCTTTAATCTATAAATATAAGAGTTTACTGTTCACACACAAAATTTCAAGAGAAAATGTAAATTTTCTAAGTCTTGCATCCCATCATCCAATCCTAAATTTTTTTACCCCTGAAAGTTCTGGTGCCTCAGAAACTCCTGCAAGACTTAAAACAAATGAACAAATAGATAATGTTGTTCCAAATGTCACAACATTTACCAAAACATTCAGTCACTAAGAATAATCAGAACTTGCAGCGGAATATAAAAACGAACAAGAACAGGAGATTTATCCACAAGTATATAAAAATACTTGTGGAACGCCAGCAAGGCAAAAAACTTTATTACTACAAGAGTAATTACAAAACAATCACAAAGAGATCTTATGAAAGAATCTCTTTGAAAAAGAAAACAAACACTCAAAGATTATCTTCCGACTCTCTAAGAATGTTAAAACTCTATATAGAGTTTACAAGGCAACTCAACTAGAATCTAATGAAGAAAAGACTCTAGCAAACAGAATATTGTCACTGATGTTCCAACATTCAATTTCCTTGAAAGTAGTTATTGTATCTCACTCAATATGTTCTATGCTATGTTCCTGGATCTCTTTGGAAGTGTCCCAATCTGTAGTCTGGATGGTGCTATTTATAGACTCAGCAGATCGTGCCCCTTGTCTATGATCTATCCATGATCTTCATCCATCTTCCATGACTCCATCTTCTCCATGATGTTCCACTTCTCTTCTTTCTCTATCTTTATGAAATTGATCCACTTTCTCCATTCTTCTGTTCTGCACGTCTTGATCTGTGTTTCACGTTCCTTTCCATATTGTTTTCCACGTGTTTTAATTCTTGCAAAAGAGTAATAAACAAAGCAAGAAACAAACTCCTAGATTGTAGGGGAGACTTAATCAAAAAGACTTCTTCAAGTCTTTAAACTCTTGGATAACAAACCCTACAAAATCTCAACAACCACATCAAGAAAATATATCAAATATATCAATATATTAAAATTAAATATGGTAATAAAATACCAAAGAAAAGACAAAATTAATTATTGTTAAAATATAACACTAACAATCTCCCCCTTTTTGGCTTTTCTGTTCAAAACCATATTTAATTTTTTTCTCCCCCTAAATACCTACAAGAAAACATCAATTGCAACTAAAAAAATATCATTCACAATTCAACATGCAATAGTTTTCGAACAAGTAAAGTCAATCCACAAGGCAAAAAAAAATTCAAAACACCATAAAAACAAATGTTTTTTAATAACATCTTCAAAACATCCAACACAACAGTCTTTCAAAATATCCAGCAACCTTCTTCAAAATTCATCCACTTCCTTCATCTATATCATCATCTTCTTCACCTCCAGCAGCTTCTTCTTCACCTGCCTCCTCAGCATGTCCACTTCTTCTCCCCCTTTTTGAGCAGAAAGAGACAAAAGTAAAGCATCTCTAATCTTGATTAATCCCTCTATCTGCAATATTAGCTATTTTACCTGCAATGTGACAACATCAGCAACAACATTTCGAGGAATGTTGCCAACCGGAGGGGTAACATTCTGTTGATAAGGAAGATCAATCTTCATATTCCCAGTAAGGAGAGCCTTGGCGATAATCAACACTGGAACTCCAGTAGTCAGAAAATCAGAAGTAGAAGCCTTGAATCCTTGCTTGCACAAGATGGAATAGATCAAGGAAGGATACGGAAGCAAACCAGAGGAGGAATACTTGCCAGCAAACTTGGCCATATTGATCAAACATATTTCCCCAAAGTAAAAGGGATTCCCAACCCAATCTTGTACAGCAAAAAGGCTTGGTCCTTAGTCACAGTAGTGGTATTTCGTGAAGGCAACCAATTGTGTACTGTAATCTTATGAAGCACAACATATAAAGAAGTGAGCGAGGAAGTAGTAAACAACTTTGTCCAGGAACACAACATCCCTACAGAAATGATTCTAACAATTGCATCTAAATCCACTTCAGTATCTTCCCAAGCACCACAAGAATACCCCAAAACCTTATTCAAAATTTCCTCAGTAAATTCATACAATCTCCCCATCAAATGAACTTTCCCAAATTTCCTACTATGCATATCAACCACAGATTTATCCAAGTTTGCATAAAACTCAAAAACAACCGATGGTGAATAGGGATAAATCTTAGTCACAGAGACATATAACTTGCGTTCTTTAAGGAATTTATCAACATGCATCTCAGAAAATTGTCGTCTGTGAATTCGGCGTTCATGAACGAATGTGCGACAGCAAAGTTTTTTCCAATTTACAAAGGATAATCCAAAATAAAATTTAGGGGTTTTGGAGGTTACCTTATAGTAAGAATCGACCAGAATTTCCTCAGAAATGGGAGGTGAATCAGGCTTATCATCAGACGGCGGCGGCGCACCAGAGGTAGAGGCGGCGGTGCCCTTTATGCCGGTGGCTTTCTGAGACTTGAGCTTCATCATGAATGCTGATATAGTCTCAGCAGTGTCGGACTCAGAGGTAGGAGTATCAGACTCAGCCTCTTCTTCTTTGGCGGCTTCAGAATCGGAATCAGAGTCCGTTGACTCAACCTCGACTGACAGCGACGGGTCGTGCTGTGGTGGCAACGGGAGAAGCTTGGGCACCATGGAATCGTAGTCCTTATCATTTGGATGAAGTACAACAAGAGGAGTGGGATGTTCCTTAGGTGTTGTGCCAACAGAAGGGCCAATATTTTCTAGATGGTGTGGAGTGTTGGTGGATTTTCGCAATTTTCTCTTACCTGCCATGGTTAGGGTTTCGCGATTTGGGGGAAAATGTGGAGACAGTTTTCAGATGAGAGATGAGAGCAAGAAGAAGATAATTGTGATTTGATTAGGCATGGAAAATCGTGGGTATAAATAAGCACTCAGAAAATTGTAAACCCTTAAGTTTCTCAACAAATTTTCAAATTCAAATTTAAAAAAAAAGATTTCATCCAAATGAATTTGAATTAGTAAAAATTATAAAAAACACAGAGATATAAACATCATAAGATCAGAAACATTAGGAGACGAACTATCCAACTCAAAATTGTATCCACAAAAAAAAATTAAAATTCTAGGGATGCCTAAATACAGAATTGTATGCAAAATTTCCAGATTTTGTGTTTCGCAATGTTGACACATTTGTAACAACAATTCCTTTGAAATTTTAAGCAGGCTATAAAACGTAACATAGTGTACCATAAACAACAATTTTAGCACATGTTAATCTCTACCAACCTTTTGAAAAGATGACATCGTCGTAGCGAGCATCGTGCCTCTAGTTACTCAGTTGAGAGATTAACTTTTTATTGTGGATTGTGGTATCTCCTACACCTTTTTACAAGGAAGCATCATCATAGTGAATGTCGTTCCCTGAGTTACTCCGTGTAAGTCACACAACCCTTTTTAAGAAATCACTAGGCTGCCTGAAAAGCATCGTTGCCGCGAACGTCGTGCTACAAGTGCTTCGTGATTTTTATCAAAATTTTAAGCAAGATACACTTTAAAATGAGCCATTAACACAGCATGGAATTGTTAGGACAAATGTCTACAAAGATTCACACATCATCCAGAAAACACAAGCAAACTGTTGGGATATTTCTAAAGTTATCTTGATAAGACAGAACAGGTTACATAATAAGAAAATATAGTTTGCTAAAGTTCCCACGTATTACATGGTCAGAAGAAAAGATAAGATCATGTAATGGTTCTCCAAATTAAGGAAAACCAACCTTAGAAGAAACAAGAAGTTATCTTCTAAGAGCAGCAAGCTGGAGGAGCCAGCAAGTCAGGAAGCTGACTAAAGGTTTCAGGAATAGGAAGTTGTTCTGAAACAGGAGGAAGCATGGAAGAAGCAGCAAGTTGCTGTAGCAGAAAAGTTGTATGAAGCAAAGAACAGAATGCTGGAATAAGAAGCTGGCGCAGATTAGAAAGCAGACGCAGGATAGGAAGCTAACTGCAGGTTTCAGGAACAAGAAGTTGTTCTGAAACAAAATCCTGGTGCAAAGTAGAAAGCAGCATAGAACTGCATCCTGAGCAAAGCAAGCAAGGAAGAGCTACAACAATCTACAGAGAAAGTAGGAAGTAGCCAACGGATCTCTTGCAGAAAGACAAGTGCCGCTCCTATCCATGTAGTACGAAGAAGACCATGCAACTCAAACGGGAAGAAAGCTATCTGGCAACCAGAGCTAACAGTTGCATAAAAGTCAAAGTTGGTGGGCGCATTAAATGCATATGTCAGAAACTATTCAGAAGTATTTAATGCGACCACAAAGAAGTTCTTGAGAGATTGAAGTTCACATTTAAATGGAGAAGTGTCTTCCTTCAACGGACACTTTCTTCCGACGGATAAATTCTCAAGACCTATAAATAGAAGGTGGAGCTGACTGAAGAAGTTGCTGAGCATAGCCGAGTAGAAAATTAGAAATACTCCAAAGCTTATTCTAAGCTTTCCTTTACCTAGTCACTCAACCTTCGAAGTCAGTCTACTCAAGCATTCGAGCTATCAAGTTCAAGACTGTCTTCACCACAACAGTTGAAGAACCTTTTATTCTTTAACCATTTTTGTTGTGTGCGCTAGGTTGTGTTAGGTGTAGCTTAGTTGATAGGATTATATCCTTACTAAGTTTATAGTCTTGTGTAGGCTATTTGCTCTGTGTGGGATTTGTACCCTGTGTGGGATTTAGCCTAGGAATCTGGGATTCTGTAGGTAACAACTTGTTAGGAAGAAGTTTGTAAAGTCGAGACTTGTAAATCGAACTGACCTAACGAAGTTCCTCCTCAATGAAGGAGTAGAGCGGACGTAGAAGGATTACACCACCTTCGAACCACTATAAGCCATAAGTGTTTATTTGCTTTGACTGCATACTGTGCTTTATTTATCGCATATCTATCTTATTGCACTTGTCATAAGCATACTGGTCAAAAGATTGTGTTAAAACCATCTTTGAAAAGAAAACGTGTTTGCAAAATAGAAACTCTATATTTGTTTATTCCGCTGCATATTGTGATTCCGAGACATGAACCTGTCAACATTGTGCCAGGTTACTGACTCGAGTCAGGTTGTTGTTTCTCTTTAGAATCAGGAACCTGTTCATAGAAAAAGTTTTGAAAAGTTAAAAAAATCGATAGAGGTTCATTCACCCCCTCTGAACCTCTGACCACTTGGGACCAACACAAACATATGCCTATAAACCCTAGACAGAAGGCCTGAACAATGGATGTTTTTCAGATTGTGGCAACATCAGGAACAACATCCGTAAACTGTAAGTATGCAATCAGATCACACACAAACCAAGAGAGCTTTTCAAAGACAAAAATCTCTCAAAATCTAAGGCTTTGGTAAATATATCAACTATTTGTTTATCAGTGGATACATATTCGAGTTGAATAAGACCTTTCTCTACTAAGTCTCTAATAAAATGATATTGAATGTCTATATGTTTTGTTCTTGAATGTTGAACGGGGTTCTTTGAAATATTAATAGCACTCATGTTGTCACAATACATAGTCAAATTATCACATTTAATATCATAGTCATTAAGCATATATTGTAACCAAATCAATTGAGAACAACAACTTCCGGCTGCTATATATTCAGATTCAGCAGTCGAAAGAGACACACAGTTTTGCTTACGACTATACCATGAGACCAAATTATTTCCCAAATAAAACATCCTCCACTAGTGCTTTTCCTATCATTCACATCTCTAACCCAATCGGAATCACTATATCCTACAAGGTTAGGATTCGTATCTTTAGAGAACCATATTCCTAGATCACATGTACCAGCTACATACTTTATGTTTCTCTTAATAGCATGTAAGTGAGATATTTTAGGACTAGGCTGATAACGGGCACAAACACAAACGCTAAACATAATATCAGGTTGACTTGAAGTAAGATACAACAAGCTACCTATCATTGAACGGTACAACGTTGTGTTAACATCTACGGCAACATCATCTTTTGATATTTTCTACGTAGACCCCATCGGTATCCTCATATGCTTAGCACTTTCAAGTCCGAATTTTTTCACCAAGTTCCTTGCGTATTTGCTTTGGGAAATGAAAATGCCTTCATTAAATTGTTTCACCTGTAAGCCCAAAAAATAAGTAAGCTCATTGATCATACTCATATCAAATGTCGATTTCATAGCATCTACAAAATAATCTAAACTTTGTTGCAAATTAGAACTAAATACTATGTCATCAACATAAATTTGTGCAATGATTATATCATTATTATTTCTTTTAATAAAGAGAGTTCGATCAACCTCTCCTTGAATGAATCCGAAATCAAGTAAGAAGTTTGTCAACCTACCGTACCATGCTCGAGGGGCTTGCTTCAAACCATATAAGGCTTTGTCAAGCTTGAACACATGGTTAAGATGGAAAGGATCTTCAAACCCTTTAGGTTGTTCAACGTATACTTCCCCATCCAAGTAACCATAAAGAAAGATACATTTTTCATCCATTTGATATAAGGTGATTTTTAGATAGCATGCTATAGCAAGTAAAAACCTTATAGACTCAATTCTAGCCACAGGTGCGAAGGTTTCGTCATAGTCGATACCTTCGACTTGTGTATAGCCTTGAGCTACAGTCAAGCTTTGTTTCGAACAACATTATCCGATTCATCAGTTTTATTCTTAAAAATCCATTTAGTATCAATCACATTGGTATAGGACGGTCTTGGAATTAGAGTCCATACCTCATTTCGGGTGAATTGTTCAAGCTCCTCTTGCATAGCTTGAATCCAAAAATCATCTTTCAAAGCTTCTAACACATTTTTAGGTTCAAATAAAGACATAAAACAGTAATTCCTTACCTCATCGTATGTGGTAGTCATACACACATACCTTACCATGTCTCTATAATTAACCGGTTCCTTCCTTCATGTTTGAATGCCTTCTTGTACTCCCCCTATCACCTGGCTAGTAGGTGATCTTTTCTGATCCGAGCGGGTGGATCTCTTCTTACTAGATAATGAATTTCATCATTACTTTTATGAGATTCAATGTTGTTACCAGATGTGTCTTCAAATGTTGGAACATCATGCACAACATCAGATCTATCAGTTTTTGTATCAGTAGGAACATACGGTTTCTCCATCAGATCCATCACCATATCTTCATATGTCTTTCCAGAAAATGTTCCTTCTAATGTTGCAACATTATGTGGAACACGTGTCTGGTTACCTTTTTGGCAGTCTCCACAGACTACTTTAGTTTTGTAATTAAGGTCAGACAAACCTTTTATTGCTCCAAACTTCATCAGCTTTTGTAAGGTACGGAAATTCACATGTCCCAATTTTTTATGCCACAAAATTATGTCATCAAATTGGACCTTGTTACAAGTGTCCTTGTTACCAACAAGGCAACAATTATCTTGAGACCTCGTTCCTGTTATAACACAAGTGTTATTTATTAAAAACTTCACATAAACTTTTATTAAACTTACCTCCAAGTCATCATCGCAAAGTTGACTTATGGTAATTAAATTAGCCATAAGACCATCAACCAATAATACACTTTTTAAACTTGGAAAACCTGGTACATCAAGAGTTCCTCTCCATAAGATTTTACCTTTAGCTCCTCCTCCATAAGTAACATAACCTTCGGTAAGTGGTTCAAAATCTTTTAAGTACTTTTTTGTTCCCGTCATATGACGTGAACAACCACTGTCGAAATACCACGAACCTGCAAGGTTAGTTCTCAAAGCAGTATAAACAACATTGCAAACAATAGGAGATTTTGGAACCCAAACTTGTTTCACAATAGTGTTTCTTCATTTGTCAGACATGTTGTTCGAAATGTTGGGCAACATTTTAGACAACATTTGATTACTGGACATCTCTTTTTAGTTTGAAACAAAATGGTTTTATATGCCCTTTAAAAAAATAGTAATGACAAACAAACTTTCTTTTCCTACGACTTGAGTTAGAAGATTCACTAACATTTTTAGACTTTTCTCTCACAAAGGTAGTTTTAACATGATTTTCACCAAAGAGGTTCGGAAATACAAATTCTTTTGATTTAAACCCGATACCTGCTCTATCAATTTTACCTTCATTCAAGACTTCATTGACTTTCGTTGAGCTACTTGTCACGCCCCATTTTCTTTTCATAAAATATCAGAGTTTTCCATTGGGCGTGAGAAAGAAAGGAGAAAAAGATGTGCATGAAATAAAACAGAAATCCTTTGGAAGAGATGAGAGATGATTTTTACATATATAAATCCTCGGCGTCTAGCCGAATAAAAACATTTAAGATAGCAGTGGAAAAACATCAGGATCCTTTACAAAGAAGATGAACAATTTTAATTTTACAAACGATCAACAAATATTTTAAAAGACAAAACCGGAGTAAGACACAACTGATAAAGCACCCCTCTCTCTACGCATCATGATTCTCTTCATCTCCTATAGTGTGAGTACAAAATAGAGGTGAGTGCGTTCAATACACTCGTGGGGATGAAATCCAAATCTTATCATATGTTAAACAGTTTAGATAAAAATCACATATATGAATTCAACAATTAGTCACAATGCATAATTACCAATAGGTGCGGGTGTAACCCGTCTTACCCTACATGCATGAAGAAAGGTGATAAAAGACAGTTGTTAGAGAAGAAAGGAGGTAAGAGACAGTTTATAGAAGAAATGAGGTAAGAGACAGTTTACAGAAAAAAAGAGGTAAAAGACAGTTTATAGATGAAATGAGGTAAGAGATATTTTATCGAATAAATGAGGTAAGAGACAGTTTATATAACACATAATCACAACATTTATCTCAAAGAACATAAGTTCACAATTCATAGCGTTAATTTATCCTCATTGTGCGTTACATACAGAAGCATAAAGTTAATAGGGTTTAGAAGTCACCCCCACACACAACATATATTCACAACATTTAGTATTTCTCAATCATGCTTGGAATAGGGAAAACTGTAAACAGATAAAAGTTTAGAATATACCCCCACCTTGTTCAGTGGTTACCACGTGAGTAACGAGTACCAAAGGTCAAGTATCACAGGCTCCTTCCAACTGATAGCCTACATAAGTCACGGTGTTTCTTAGATCCTTAATAATGTATAATTAAAACTATAAAAGACTCCGGAGGAAAGACGATCGTTAAATACGCGACAGATCGAGAAATCTAAAGATTAGAGTTGAAGAAACAAGAGGAACAGATCAGTCTAAGTGGCTAAGATGATAGGGAATGAAATTTGGGTCACGACGAAAAAAGAATGAGCTCAATCGGAGTTGAAATGAGCTCAAACGGAGCATTCTAAGGTTGAGGGGTATTTTGGTAATTTTGGTCAAGGGTTGACTTTGACTGGGACCCTCGACTCCCGACGACTCGACGAAAACATCCGAAACGGAACGACGTGCGAAAACGCTCGCCGGCGCCTACCGCGCGTGTGCCCAGCACCCAAAGTCGCGTGCCCCGCGCGCGCGCGTACTAGCGCTCGGTGCTTCTTGGCAGCTGTCGTGTTTTCTCGAAAGCGTGGGGGATGGGTCTCGGCGGCTGCCGAGTTTTCTCGGCAGCGTGCGCATGCGGTGAACAGTACACGAAATCTCGCCGCAAAAACCTTCGATACGTAAGTACGCAAACATATACCCTTCCTCTCCCAGCTCCGGTCGGCGACTTCAAGTCGCCGGCGACCACTCCCTCATCCCTAGATCACCGGCCGGCGACTCCCAGTCGCCGGCAACCCCCCAAACTCGGCCACCAACACACCCGACCAAAGCAACACACACACACGCATGCTAACACATACACACCATCGGCTTTACTTGGTCGGCGACTTCCAGTCGCCGGCCACCCACCGCAGCACCTCGCCGGCGCATCACCTGCGCCGGCCACCATTTCCCACATGACGGCGCCACCCAGCGCCGCCCACAACAGCAGCTTCACACACACACACACTAACACACCATCAAACTCACACACACATGTACGATGCATACATACACACACTGTTTCGGCCAGGCGCCGCCATCCACGGCGACGCCACCACCTTGGCAGCTTCCCCTCACACCCAGGTAGCTTCGTCGTTCACTGTTCCGACAAGAGAAGGTAGAGAGAGAAAGAAATCAGAGGAGAGAGAAGGTGGTGCAAAGGTTAGGGTTAGGGTTTAGGAGGCTGTTTTTCGCCGTTTTCCGGCGAACGAGAAATCAAAATTAAATTTCGAGACCTATCCTAGATTTTGTTCATCCTAGGGTAGGGTACTATTCATAGGGTAGGGTTACTGTTCACGATAAGAGCTTGGTTACTGTTCATCGGTTGAAAAGTCTCCATTACTATTCACGTAAATATCTTCCGGTTTTCCAAAACTTCGGGTTTTGCCCTTTTCGTCGCCGTTTGAGCTACGGGTCTCCGATTGTCCTCTAATTAGTGTTTATCTTCTCGTTTTTCTGTTACGCATCTAATGGTGTAAAAATATTATATGTTCCACGTCTATGAAAATTATCGATCTAAATCGTGCATTAAACATGTATCTGAAATGCACGTAATAAATTAAACAGTCAAAATAAACACACATACTTATTTAATCATGTGTTAAATATTTAATTATTCAATTATGCTCAGTTTTTATCCGGGGCGCTACACTACTGGTCCATTTTGCAATAGTGACCTCTACATCATCCAATTTTGATTGAACTTTATCAAGCTCCATCTTCTTCTGAATGAGGGTTGTTTCTATCTTTGCTAAAGATCCCCTCATGATATCGTTTTCTTTGGAAAGGACTTCGATTTTCTTGCACTGTTTCTTCCAATCTTTAAGTAAGGATTTATAAAGTTCTTAGAGCTCTTCAAAAACTTCATCTCTATCTAATTCTTCATCATCTGGAAGAGAATCTGTATCCACAACATTCAAGCAGGTTACATTAGTGTCGATCAATGTGGCCACATCTTTTGCAACATTAATATTCTGGTTACAGACTGCAGCAAACATCAGAGATTGATTTTGACTTTCTTGATAATCATCCTCATCTTCATCATCGCTCATGAAAACCCAGTGGTTCTTTATCCCATACTTCCCAAGAGTATTGGCACATTCATTTGCATAATGTCCCCATCCCGAGCAAGCATGGCATTGAATACTTTCAAGATGCTTCAGATCAAATCTGCCATGTTCAAATCCTCCTCTTCTGGGATTAGTTTGGAGTTGAGCAGGTGTACCAGTTGGCTTCCACGTAGATTGAGCGGCATTCTTGTTCTGGAAATTCTTCCCTTTCAGATGAAATTTCTTCTTGTTGATCTTCCTTACCATCGAATTGAACTTCTTGGTCAGCATAGCCACATTGTGTCCTTCAATGACTTCCTCTAGTGGTTCATCATCTTCATCGCTTTCATCATCAGTTTGAGCTTGGAAAGCAATGTTCTTTCCCTTCGAGCTTCCTTCTTGATTCTTCAGATTAAGCTCATAGGATTGCATGATGCTTTGGAGAGTATCAAAGTCCATCTTTGCAAGGTTGGGTGCTTCTTCGATAGCACACACCTTCATGTTGTATTTTGGTGTCAATGTGCGGATGGCCTTACTAAATTCTTGTGCAATAGAGTCTCCGAGCACCACGAACTGATTAGAGATGTCACGTAGTTTCTCAAAATAGGAACTAATGTCCTCATTCTCTTCCATTCGCATGGTTTCGAATTGAGACATTAGAGTTCGCAATTTTGTCTCTTTTATTGTGCTATCTCCTTCATAATGTCTTTGGAGGATATCCCATGCCTCCTTGGTGGAAGTACAATTCTGGACGAGTTTGAAAACATGGAGATCTACGGAACCAAGGATGATGTTGAGTGCCTTGTCATTGTAGTTTGCAGCGGCAACTTCGGCAACAGTCCATTCGTCTCTTGGTTTGAGAATGATATCTCCATCTCATTCATGGACCTTCATAGGATGAGTAAACCCATCCAAAATAACGTCCCAAGCATTCGTATCAATGGACTTGATTTGAGACCGTACATGAATCTTCCAATAGGCGTAGTTCGATCCATCTAGCACGTGCAACTTTCCTTGAGGATTACACAAATCCATGTCTTGCATGAATAAAATAGGATCCTATCACGTACAAAGTCGAGTGATACAGGCTCTTGATGTCAATTGAAAGTTTTGGTGCCTCAGAAACTCCTGCAAGACTTAAAATAAATGAACAGATAGATAATGTCGTTCCAAACGTCACAACATTTACCAAAACATTCAGTCACTAAGAATAATCAGAATTTGCAGCGGAATATAAAAACGAACAAGAATAGGAGATTTATCCACAAGTATATAAAAATACTTGTGGAACGCCAGCAGGGCAAAAATCTTTATTACTACAAGAGTAATAACAAAACAATCACAAAGAGATCTTATGAAAGAATCTCTTTGAAAAAGAAAACAAACACTCAAAGATTATCTCCCGACTCTCTAAGAATGTTAAAACTCTCTATAGAATTTACAAGGCAACTCAACTAGAATCTAATGAAGAAAAGACTCTATCAAACATAATGTTATCACTGATGTTCCAACAATTAATTGCCTTGAAAGTAGTCCTTGTATCTCACTCAATATGCTCTATGCTATGTTCTTGGATCTCTCTGGAAGTGTCCCAATCTGTAGTCTGGATGGTGCTATTTATAAACTCAGCAGATCGTGCTCCGATCGTGCTCATTGTCCATGATCTATCCATGATCTTCATCCATCTTCCATAACTCCATCTTCTCCATGATGTTCCACTTCTCTTCTTTCTCCATCTTTATGAAATTGATCCACTTTCTCCACTCTTCTGTTCTGCACGTCTTGATCTGTGTTTCACGTTCCTTTCCATATAGTTTTCCACGTGTTTTAATTCCTGCAAAAGAGTAATAAACAAAGCAAGAAACAAACTCCTAGATTGTAGGAGAGACTTAATCAAAAAGACTTCTTCAAGTCTTTAAACTCTTGGATAACAAACCCTACAAAATCTCAACAAGCAAATCAAGCAAATATAAATATATCAATATATTAAAATTAAATATGGTAATAAAATACCAAAGAAAAGACAAAATTAATTAGTGTTAAAATATAACACTAACAACCTCTATTGTTTGTTTATTATATATATATATAATACACAGCGGGGCGCGGCGGGGCATGAGGAAGATCCAGACCCGCCCCGTCCCACACACGGGTCGGGCCCACCCCACCCCATTTCTAGAACGGGGTGGGTCTGACCCGCCTCAAATGTCTCGAGCTAGGTTGGGTACCCACAGAGTGGGTCAAAATTGTCACCCCTAAATTTGTTATTTCGTTCATCCCAAAATAAATGTTGTTAAGCAATAAAAAGTTATCCCAAAATAAATGTCATTATATGATTTCAAGAAACATTTACTTATATAATCTACCAAAAATACCTTCATTTACTCAATTAATTAAATTAAATATGTTAAAGTTATTAAGAGGAAAGAGAAAAAAAACTCATATTATAATTATATATACAGTAAAAACTCTATACAGTCATATCGTTGGGACCGGGAAAAAATATTACTATACGGAGTTATTCTTATATAGAGTTTTACAAAAAAAATAATTTTTTCGTATAAAAAATAATATAAATATAAAAATAACATATACATTGTATATTATCTATCTCACAAGTTCATGTAACTAATTTAATAGTTTTGACTAAGAAGTTTAAATACATACACTTGAGTTAAATCAAAAAATGAATCTAGGGACTATGAGCACTCGCAAATTGAAGGATCAAGTATCGATCTATAAAATTAAGTCGATGTCACAATCGACTATAGATAAATATTTTAAGTCATCTTAAAAATGTTATTGATTTTGATAAACAAAAATATAATTAATAAATATTTTTATAATATATTAATCATTTATTCCTATATAGAGGTATAAATCCTTAAGACGGGACTTGAAAAATGTATGACTTATGACAATGTGGAGTTTATTCTTATTTATAACTAGTCCCAAGTTGGGACTTGAACTTTTTATTACTATAGAGAGTTTATTCCTATATAGAGTATTACTATAGAGAGTTTTTACTGTAAATAGATGTAGATTAATTTTTTATCATCTTCTTTAACTTGTGTAAGAAAATCTAAAATAATATTTATTTTGAAATAGATGAAATAGATTTTAACATTTATTTCAAGCTCCATTTTGAAGTTTTCAAATCTCCCATTTATCCAAATCCTTCGTAAGCCTAAGAGGTATGGGCCGAAAATCGGAGAAAACATGAATGCCATTAAGTGCAGAATATAGGTGGAAAATGGGCCCTCGCTTTTAATTTAATATTCTTTTTTTAATATAGAAAATGTTAACATTTTATAATAGAGAATTGTACACCTGTTTCCACAGTCAAAATGAAATTCACGAGTGAGTGTACTGTTCTTAGAGAAGGGGAAGAAACGACAGCAGTTCTGGGTGGGGTCACTCTTTTCACTGTGTTTTTTGTCCAATTGGATAAAAACAACCCCTCACATTAATATATATATATATATACACATATAATTTATTATTGTAATAAAGAATGATGAGGAAATGAAGAAAAACAAATGAAATAGAAAATGAGTTATTTGCCTATCCGAGTTGGAATCTGGAGACTAAAAAATATTTTCCATTTCAATCTTAAAATCAAATAATATATATTTGGGCGATTCTAAATGCACCTCATAATTGGAGTGTGTAAGGAAAATTATGAGATGCATTTAGAATCACCCTATATATTTACATGATAGTAATTTTAACGGATCAAATTGAATTAAAAAAATTAGGACTCAAACTTTATAATCGGATCAGATATATTTTCCATTTACATGATAACAATTTAGAATAATCAAAATGTCATAATGAATTCAATTGTTATCTTTAAATTAATTAAACACCGAGTTACACTATAAAAAAAAATCACCAAAGGAGGGGAGTAATGTGAATTTGAATTTTATGATTCCCAAATTAGAAGTGTGAGTTGGAATTTAAGGAGAACAAATGCTCTTTTATTTCTGGGATAATACATTGTTATTTATACGCCCAATTTTAGGGAAGCAAATATATATAGACCAACCTTAAAACCAGATTATTGAGACACATTATATGATTAATATTATAGCAGATGTTATCTCAAAATTATTGGGGAATAAACCTGAAATTGGATCATAAAATAAAAAATAGAAAAAAGAAAAAAAGTGTTATTTACTATTTCCAAAGCTGCTGCAAACTTAGGGAGCCACAAAGAAAGGAGTTGTGGGTTCCAACTTTTTGAAATGAACTAATTGCACTTGTGTCCGCCACCCAAAGTCCGGCCACCGCCGCCACCTCCAACCCGAAACGACGACACTTTGACCGTTTCCACCAATCAACTCCCATTTTCATTTCTTAATGAGATTCAGAAATAATGCACCAAAATAAGAAAAGAAAAAGAAACATATTAGTATAAGGTATCTCTCTCTATCTATGCAATGATTAGCTATATATAAGCTCCAACTCATCATTATCTATTCTAATAATTCCCCAAATTAAACACACACAGTCTCTCTCTCTCTCTCTAAGATGGGCACTCACTCTTCTCCAGTCTCTACTTAAAACCCTACTCTTTCCCATTTCTCTCTCTCCTCTCTCATGGAATTTTACTTGTTGATATCAGCCACAGTGAACACAAGTTGAGAGTTGTATCGGAAAAAAGCGCCTCCATGGATGCGTATGAAGCTATGAAGATAGTGATGTCTAGGATCCAAAGCTTGGATCCGGAAAACGCTTCCAAAATCATGGGATATATACTGATACAAGACACAGGAGACAAGGAGATGATAAGGTTAGCGTTTGGCCCTGATGCTCTTCTGCTATCTTATATGAACCAAGCGAAGGCCCATTTCGCGCCCCCTTCGAATTCCCCTAGGGCAAACAGTTTTTTCCCCCAAAGTTCGCCGCGGATTTTGATACCTAATAATGAGTTCCATTTTAGCAACCCTTCTTCGCCTGCTTCTTTTCCAAGGAGTAGTCCGCGGCCAATTTCTTACGCCTCTGTGCTCAATGGCTCGAATGGCGGTGGCATTAATGATTTCAGCGACGAGTTTTTGGGTGGTGGTGGTGGTTCGGTGGTGGATCCGATAATGAGTCCGAGTGGGCGGAGTGACTCTCTGATTTCACCCTACGGTGAGGATGGGAACAGCATTCGGTCGCCTCACCCTCACCCATTTCACCGGAGGAGTTGTTCAGTGAATGATGCTGCTTTTCTATCGAATATTGAAGAAGGAGGTGGATTTGGATTTAGGCCTTGCATGTACTTTGCGAAAGGGTTTTGCAAGAATGGGAGTGCCTGCAAGTTCTCCCACAGTGAGATTGGTGGTGATGAGGTTATTGAGGTGGGGTCCCCAAGCACGAAGGCTTCAGGGTTTGATGATGTTTTGAGAATGAAGGCCCTTCAGCAGCAGAGATTCGCTGTTTTAGCTTCAGGAGGTCACCATCCTTTTTCTTATAATAATAATAAGAGCATCAACTTTGTGAATGACAATCAAAGGTGATTAATTCTTTTGTACCTTTTATGAATATTTTCTGTTTTTAGAAGTTGGACTTTTTTGATAAGTAATTATCTTCTTGGTATCTCGTGGCATTCAGCATGCGTGCTATTATTTGTCTTTTAAATTAAGTGGTTGATAGTGATTTGATGAGAAGTTTCTTTGTTCCCATTTTGCTCTTGATTTTGGTTTGGACCCTCTCCCGTTTTGTGCCACATTGTGTTCCGACACTGTGATACCAGTAGTGAAAATAGTGTAACATTTTAGAATTGAGTAATTTAGCCTTTTAAATTGGTACTAGAAATTGATTCCGGCTGTTGATCAGCATCTTTAGGTGTTGGGTGGAACTTGTTTGTATGCAATATCTTATGGATTTTGATGCTTTACTATACACAACATGAGCACATTGCGTTGTCGTTGGTCCTTACACTGCACTTGCAGTTGCTGTGCACAACAGAGGACCCAAATTGGGTATCATATGAATGAATGAGATGGATTTTTAGATAGGCTGGTTCGGAATTAATAATGGGCAGTGAAATCCATAAATTTAACAGGTGTGGTCCTAGGAATGAGTTTTCACCAATGGGACTTGGTGCTGCTCTTGCTTCAAGCTCGAGGCAAATTTACTTGACGTTTCCGGCTGACAGTACATTCAAGGAAGAGGATGTTTCCAGTTACTTTAGGTAAGTGACTCAAAAATAAAACTTTGATGCTAGAAATTGCTAGGATAATGTGTATGTTGAATTGATGATGCTTTTTTTTTTTTTTTTTTTTCATGATTTGAAGTATGTTTGGGCCAGTGCAAGATGTTAGGATTCCTTATCAACAAAAGCGAATGTTTGGGTTTGTCACATTTGTCTACCCAGACACTGTAAAACTCATTTTGGCAAAAGGGAACCCTCATTATGTATGTGATTCTCGAGTGCTTGTAAAGCCATACAAGGAGAAAGGAAAAATCCCAGACAAGTACTATTCTCTCTCTTGGCACTCTTCTCTCTTTTGCTGATCTTTGTCTGATTTTCTTTTGCTAATAATTTTCCTTTGTTAAATGAATTATTTTAGGAAACAGTTGCAGCAACAGCATCAACACTTGGAGAGGGGGGAATATTCATCCCCGTTAAACCCTTCTGGAGTTGATTCCAATGAACTTTTTGACCCCCCCATTGGTGAGCATACATGACTTGTTGTTTGTTTACTCATGAATGATTAAGTGTATAAGCTGAATCTCTCTTTCTTTTTCGTTCAGGATCTAGAATGTTATTAAATACACAAGAGATCATGCTCAGAAAAAAGTTGGAGCAGGAGGGAGAATTACAGCATGCCATTGAACTTCAAGGACGAAGGATGTCGAATTTACAACTGATGGACCTGAAATATCAGCAGCAAAATCATCGTTTTCTGCCAAGCCTTCCAGCTGGTGTCTCAATTCCCTCCCCAAGACGGTCTCTGTTCCTAATGGGTGAAAATGTCATTGCTTCTTCTGATGCTGGTAATCGAGATGTTTTGCAAGGTCAGCCTAGTAATTTCAAATGCATCATCATGTGTGCTTATATTCCTTAAATACACGAAGAGACATACTATTGTATATGGTATCTGTGGCTCATCTTGGAATTCTTTCTATTTAATATCTCATATTATTGCAGAGTTTGATAATGGCGAAGATGCATCTAAATCTTCAGCTCTTGCAGCTGGCAATGAGAAGTTGGTGCTGGAAGGAACTGAATCGTCCACTAAAAACAATGTTTATAGTTGCAACAATCACCAGCATGTAAATGACAATGATGATGACTCTTACCTCCTTGAAAGGTACCAAAAAGCTTTCCCAGACTTTGTATTGGGCTATGCTTTAGGAGAATCCTTGTTCAAAATTGTTTCTGATCATGTTTTGGTGTTTGACATGAAAGCAGTTTGGAGCATGTCCTACCTGATAACCTTTTCTCGTCTCCTACAAAATCAGCTGCAGAACCTCAATCTATATTCTCCCGTGAAGCTGATAATCCTCTAACCACTACATTCTCTAACAAGTCGCCTGTGCTTAGATAGTACTTCCCCCATTGGCATGGTGTCTCTATGTCAGTCTCAAATGAAAAAGGTATATAGTTATACTCTGCTATTTCTTCACCTTATAAAGAATTTCAATTTGGAGATGTGAGTGATTTCCATCTGTCTTTGTGGGTTAAAAGCCACTGAAATGTAGGTTTTATAACTTACCATGGGTAGTGAAGCAGTGATTAGCATAGCATGGTAAGAGCACAGTTCTTAGAACATTGTTCTGAGTGTAACAATTACTCCATGTGGATCCTCTACATTTCCTTTGTGTGAGTTTTGGAGAGAGAGAAGAGAAGTGGATGAAAATGGAATAGGATGAATTACATCTATCGCTCTCAATGCTTAATCAAATTACAAAACAAACCTTAGGTTTGTGGAAACTACTACCAGACCCCTTGACTTTGAAAAAACAAAAAAACTCATGCTATATATAATGTATCCTATGAGTAATTTAGTTCGAACTCAATCATTTCATACTGATATCATATTATTTCATCACCTGTTTATGTTTGGTAAAAGTTGACCAAACTTCAGGGGTGGTAGATGTAATACACCCAACGGAAAATGTGGAACCCAATTAGTTCTACTTTATGTGTTCTTATCCATATTCACAAGAAATTCTCGTAATGGAAATGTAGAGGATCTGGATTCCATAATTATTTGTTTGTTTGATTTTTGTTTTGTTGTTTGCCTTGATATAATATTCATGATGCAGAAGGTACGAGTAGAAGCATATACAAGTAGGAAGAGATCTGTAGCTGTGTATAGAGAAAACATATGAGCAACAGCAGAAATGACCTGTAAGGCAGATATTTCTCAAGATTATTGTCATGATGAACACATATTGCAAGAATGTATTATAATGCATAGGTAAAGGACAGATGAAGTGAATTGTGGGGTGGGGTATCTCTTTGTTAATTCTGTGTACCCTCTCTCTCTCTGTAGTTGTGTGCTGGACCACTATGGACTGTACTACATAGCATGATCACAAACAAAGCAAGGCTAGTACTAGCATCATTTACTTTGATACAATGGAAATTTACCTTTGATAGTTTTTGCATTGTTTATACCTATAATCAATGTTGTCACACTCTTTGTATAATCAGGTCAATCATTACATAAGGAAAGGAAGAAAAGGTTGCAATTCAGGGGCAACCCCTAACAGCCCCCCCCCCCCCCCCACCAAAAAAAAAAAGAAAAAAAAGAGAGAATAAAGTGGAAAAAGTGAGAAAAAAAAGGTATATATATAGTAGTCACTAAAGGCTACTTTAGAGGACTTCTGTCTCATTTTGTGGGTTTTTAAGGGCCATACAATCACATGGTGCTGACACTGCACCATTTGAATGGTATCATCTCAAGGGATGTACCTAAATAAATTACTAACTCATGAATCTCTGTTTGCCCTTTTCTTTACTTTGTTTTGTTATTTTCCATTTTGAATCATGGCAATGCGCCCATGTCTTTTACAAAATTCAAATACATTATGGGTGCGGATAATGAATTACTAAACACATTTCATTCATAGTGTTACTGATTGCATCACTTGTGAACAGTAACACTATGAATGAGGTGTGTTTAGTAAAAATTGGGGTGCAGATAGCCGGATCCATACTTTATATTATAGAGTCCGTCGCTGAAACTACCACACTTAATATGAAATGGTCCTTATCTACCATTCAATATAAGAAAGTGCTCAAAATACCACAATTTACAGTAAAAGTAAAAAATACCCCTACTTTAATCCATTTGATGAAACATAAATGGGGTCCCACATCCAATCAAAAATAATGGCGCATTCTCTGTTATACACAATTTTTGTGTAAAAAATAAAATTTTTTATTTTTTATTTTTTTTGGGGCTCACGAAAAATTAATTAATTTTTGTATAACCCTATAATTTATAGGGTTACACGAAAATTGATCGATTTTCATGTAACCCTATAATTTATAAGGTTACACAAAAAATAAATTAATTTTCGTGTAAGCCCAACAAATAATTGTTTTTTTTTTACATGAAAAATTGATTAATTTTACACAAAAATTGTGTGTTTAAGTGAGTCAATCGTCAATTTTGAGTCTTGTAAAACTAACAACTATCACTTCACATCTAGTGACATGTATCTTTTTTTGATAGAAATGGACTAAAATTTATATCTAGTGATATAAAGGAATTTACATTATATATTTGGTGATAGTCTTGGCCATTTCCCCTTATATTTTATGAGATATTTCAGATATTTTATTTCAAAAGGAAGTATGTTTAACTTATTTTAGAAGACTTGATAATAATAGTTTTCTATTTATACAATTAAAGTATGTTACATTTGAGTGTCACATATAATTTCACGAGATAGAATCCTATTACACAAACAAATCAATTTAAAAAAACTCATATGATGAGTTGATTTGTTAAATCCATGAAATAATCTTTTTCTAAGGTAAAAGAATTTATCAAAATATAAAAAATGAGAACTCACTATTGTTTTATTATACACAAAAACTCCTGTGCACCAGGTGCATGGATATTAGATCCATGCAATCCGGGTCGATTCGATCCGGATCCGAGAATTTTTATTTTTATTTTTTAAAAAATTTCCAGATTTTTTTCTTGCCCTTTATGTTATAAATGTGTGACCTTTATGTACAAACATCTGTACCTTTATGTCTGTAACTTTGAAAAAAAATGAAGATTTTCAACACAATTTGTATTGTATACCTTTATGTGATATGAATGTGATTTTTATGTTATATTATGTCACCTTTATGTACAAATATTCTGACCTTTATGTAATATATAAAAGTGCATAAAGGTCAGAATATTTGTACATAAAGATGACATGATATAATATAAAGGTCACATTGATATCACATAAAAGTATAAAATTCAAATTATGTTGAAAATCTTCATTGTTTTCTAAGTTATGGTATATAAAGGTCATGATAGTTGTACATAAAAGTCACACATTTATACATAAAGATCACATTAATACAACATAAAGGTAACAAACTGAAGCAAAAAATGGCTAAATTCAAAAACACGCGGATCCGAGTCAAAACTGGATCGATGTCACGCCCCGTTTTCTTTCATAAAAAAACTATCAAAGTTTTACTTGTGGGTGTGAAGAAAGAAGGGGAAAAGACGTGCATGATATAAAATAGAAACCTTTGGAAAAAGATAACATATGATTTTATATATACAAATCCTCGGCGTCTAGCCGAAATAAAACATTTAAAACATATATAGCAGCGGAACACCATCAGAATCCATAAAGAAAAGGAGAAGAGTTTATCTTTTACAAACGTGAATTATTAAAACAATGTTTCAACATTAAGTTTAGGAAAAGAAACAAAAGGAGAAGACTTGATATAGCACCATCCTCTCTACGCATCTTGACTTTCTTCATGTCCTGTAGTGTGAGTACAGGTGGGGGGTGAGTGCGTTGAATACACTCATGATGATACTTTCCATGTTCAAACAATTATTAAGCAGTTACACAAAGCAAACATATATAAGTTCAACAATTAAACACATCACATATATGGCACAACACGTAATCGTTTTCTTAACGGACGACCTGACCCATCCTTAGCTACCGGTGTATTTATGGACCACCAAATCCCGGATTATTTACGGACCACCAAGTCCCGATGTATTTACGGACCACCAAGTCCATCCCTAAGATAAAAATATGCACACAGTATTCACAACAGTTCATATATCAAATAGGGAAAACAGTAAACACATAGAGGTTTAGAAATTACCCCCACTTACAACATATAATCACATTATTTATCTCAAAGCACATAAGTTCACAATTCATAGCGTTAATTTATCATCATTATGCGTTACATACAGAAGCATAAAGTTATTAGGGATTAGAAGTTACCCCCACTTACAACATATAATCACACCATTTATCTCAAAGCACATAAGTTCACAATTCATAGCGTTAATTTATCATCATTGTACGTTACATACAAAAGCATAAAGTTATTAGGTATTAGAAGTTACCCCCACTTACAACATATAATCACAACATTTATCTTAAAGCACATAAGTTCACAATTCATAGTGTTAATTTATAATCATTGTGCGTTACATATAGAAGCATAAAGTTATTAAGAATTAGAAGTTACCCCCACCTTGTTCGGTGGTTACCACGTGAGTTATCGAGTAACGAGTATCAAGTATCACTACGTATCACAACGTATGATCCGACTGATAGCCTACATAAATTATAGAGTTTCTTTGATCCTTAATATGTATAATTAAAGATATAAATGATCTCGGAGAAGAAATGATCGATAGAGACGAGACAGAACGAAAGATCTAAAGATTGAGGATGAAGAAACAAGGGTGGAAGTTCAGTACAATACTCTGATAAGAAAGAGGAAAGAATTTGGGTCGCAATGGAAAAAGAATGAGCTCAATCGGAGTTGAAACGAGCTCAAACGGAGCGTTTTAAGTTTCAGGGGTATTTTGGTAATTTGTAAAAAGGTTGACTTTTACCGGGACCCCCGACTCCCGGTCGACGACATCTCGTCGCTCAGACACAACGCACGCATAGCACACCCGACGCGTATACAGCGCGCCCACAACTCTCTCGGCACGCACAGAGAATCCCTGTCGCGCACGCTGCGTCCCCGACCTGGCGCCTGCGCACGCACGCCCGTGCACACCGCGCACGGCCGTGTGCTATCGTCCAAAACCGCAGCCCGGTGCGCGCACCCCTGCACACGATCGCGCACCCGCTCTCGTCTCCCGGCGCGCGCACCAGTTCCCGTCGCGCGCCCAGCAGCCTGCTCGCCTGGTTTCCAACCAACTTCAAGCAGCCTCCAGTTGCAGCAGTGCCGCCCCCACCTGACCCGCCGGTGACCCCAGCTCCGGCCACCACCAGCTCCGGCCATCTCCAGCTCCGGCGTGAACAGTAACCCCTCCAAACAGCCCCCAAACATCAACACACACACACAACACCTTGCACCACCACTTTTTCCAGCCCATTTCCGGTTCCGACGCCGCCTCCCACGTCGGCACCACCACCCCCAACCGACAGCCCAACAATCCGAGAAAGTCCGCCACCACTCCGGCGAAGGAGGAGAGAGAGAGTAGAGGAGAGATAAAGGGTAGTTGGAAAGGGGTTTAGGGTTTTCCGGCGACATATTTGCCGTTTCCCGATGAAGGAGACATCGAAATAGAAAGAAATCCGGAAATTGTCCTAGAGTTGTCTCAACGAGACCTACATTCTATGTGAAAATTGGCCGAAACTGATAAAGTTGATTTTTCCGGCCACCGACGGCGGCATGCTGGAGGCCAGAAACAGAAAAGAGAGAGAGAGAGAAGAGAGACTTACGTGATTTCGTCGCTTTCGTCTCGTTCAGAAAAACGGTGATTTTTGAATCGAATGAGCCCCTATATATAGATTTTGGAAAGTTACTATTCACCAAAAATATCTCGTTTTACTATTCACCGAAAATATCTTTTGTTTTCTCGAATCTTCATATTTTGCCCTTTTCTTCGCCATTTGAGCTACGGGTCTCCGATTGACCTCTAGTTCATTTCTACCTTCTCGTTTTTCCATTACGGATCTAATGATATAATAAAAATCTATGTTTCGTGACTAGAGAATATTTCTATCTAAAACATGCATCAAACACGTATTTGAAACGTACGTAATTAAATTAAACAGTCAAGATTAACGCATATAATAATTCAATTAAGGGTTTAATATTTAATTATTCAATTATGCTTCATTTTTTGTCCGGGACGCTACATCCCTTACCCCTTAAAAGAATTTTGTCCTCGAAATTAAACGTGTACTAAGAAACGACATGATTGACTACTTTACCGGAATCTCATCCTCTTATTCCCGTGTTGTTTCGTTCTTTCCATTTCTCATCAAGGGACTTACAGGCCTCGACTATTTGGCTAAGCTCAATGTTCAAAACTTTTGTTAGTTCTGAGCTAGTTCAATTTTTTCTCGAACCTTTCTAACCGGATCACACTTCTGTTTCTCATTCTTCTTCTTCAACTCATAGTACTGATTGTTGTAATAATCATCCTATAGACTTCTTGTTTTCACCATTGTACTGGCGGAGTAGAGTGAGGAGTTATTGGCGTTGAAGAGTCGTATATCTCAGCCAAAGAAGTAAATACGTTTTCGATAAAGATAAAGAAAAGAGAGAGAGAGAAAGAGAGTTGAAGAGACGGGGTAAAAGTTGTCGCCCAACAGGAGGAATTAGCTGCATGCGTAACTCATTTCGTAGAATTTCGAACGCGTTCCTGAGATGCTATACGTGGCGCGTTTTATCATACGAAAAGATGAGAATATCATCAGTAACACGATGACGAAAGGATCGAGATACGGATGGAAGACGTGATTCATCAAGTCTATAAAGACAGCTGGAGCATTGCTAAGTCCAAATGACATTACTACAAACTCGTAGTGGCCATATCTCGTCCTGAATGCTGTCTTAGATATATCCGCATCTTTGATTTTCATCTGGTGATATCCAGATCTTAAGTCATTCTTCGAGAACACCCTGACACCTCTTAATTGATCAAAGAGATCTTCAATTCGAGACAGTGGATACTTGTTCTTTATTGTCCGCTTGTTCAGCTCTCGGTAATCAATACACATCCGAAAGCTTCCGTCTTTCTTTTTCATAAAGAGCACTGGAGCTTCCCAAGGTGACATGCTTGGTCTAATGAGACCTTTGTCCAGGAGTTCTTGTAGTTGGACTTTCAGTTCTTGTAATTCCTTCGGTGTCATCCTATATGGAGCTTCCGACACTGGTGCTGATCCTGGGATGAGATCAATCTCGAAGGTTACTTGTCGATTTGGTGGAGGACCATGTAAATCCTCTGGAAAAACATCCATGTATTCATTTATCACTAGCACATCCTCGATAGAGATCTATCCTTGCTCAAGATTCACCATGTTGACCAACCAAGCTTTGTAATTTCTTTTGCTAAGCATCTCGGTTTCCTTCATGGCCGATATAATCCGGGAGTCAACTTTAACTCGTGTTCCATGAAAGGTGAACTCCGGTTCTCCCGACGTTTGAAAGACAATCTCCCTTGCATGGCACTTGATCACTGCGTGATTGGACTCAAGCCAATCCATCCCTAGGATTATATCGAAATCCTTCATCTCCAAAGCATGAAGGTCAGCTAGAAGAATTTTATCTTCAAAAGCGATCTTTAGGTGACGGTACAGGTGTTTTATCTTTACCGTTTTCCCTGACGGGATACTAACCTCTAAGGTTTTAGCGACTACCCTACCGTCCTCATGCTTTGACAGATCCGGTGTCATAACAATACTATAGGTGAAGAAATTAAACACGAAACACGAGGAAAGAAGTAAACGTAGATTCCATCGATTATCAAAAGTCAAACTGGTATCCTATATCGTGTTTAGGTGTATTCTCATTTGTCGGTTGGTCTTTACACGGTTGATCTCGTGGTATATCGTGCTAAAGACGACATACAAAAACTAACCTTTATAATCTACCCCACGTAAACCAACAATATATATAACAATAGATAAACAAATAGCAGGTATCATGGTACCGATAAACGTTACTCCATAAGTCATTTAATAATCTTAATAGATTTCTCTGTCATTCGTTTATCATGTATGATAGTGTATACTCCACTTGCATAAACCAACCAGAAAACACAACATAAACAAAACATCATGAACCACATCACTGACATCCACACATGGTTCCCTATAGACCTCAAGTATCAAGACCAATCTTTCGTATAACAACCACGAACTGGGAAAAACACACCAACTAGCTCACCCTGTTGTAAACAAGGGCCAATGGTAGACACAACTATCAGTCACACAACATCTGCTAATGCAAACGGCCATTTACGGACATGAGCTCACGCTGCTGTAATCAACGGCACAGTGGTTACCCACATGGGCTCACGCTGCTACAGTCAGAGGCCCTTGTGGCGGCGGCCAAGAGCAATGCGTCGATTGTAGCGATGTCAAGAGGGTTTTTAAAAGATCTTTTTATAAGATATATGAGTTTTTATCGTCGAAACTATTTTCTTTACACTCCTTCAAATCTAAACGGTCTATATCAGATGAACGTGAAAGCACAAAGAAAATAAACACTCCTTTTTATTAAGTTTTATGATTATGGAGAGACACGTATAGAGAGAGGATGATGCTTATCCATTTCTTTTTGAAAAGATTTTCACGTTTGAAAAGAAAAACAAGTTTGAGTTGAGCCCTACAAAAGGTAGAACTAAGCTCTGATACCATCTGTCACGCCCCGTTTTCTTTCATAAAAAAATTATCAGAGTTTTACTTGTGGGTGTGAAGAAAGAAGGGGAAAAGACGTGCATGATATAAAATAGAAACCTTTGGAAAAAGATAACATACGATTTTATATATACAAATCATCGGCGTCTAGCCAAAATAAAATATTGAAAACATAACAGCGAAACACCATCAGGATCCATAAAGAAAAGGAGAAGTGTTTATCTTTTACTAACGTGAATTATTAAAACAATGTTTCAACGTTAAGTTTTGTAAAAGAAACAAAAGGAGAAGACTTGATATGCCACCATCCTCTCTACGCATCTTGACTTTCTTCATCTCCTATAGTGTGAGTACAGGTGGGGGGTGAGTGCATTGAATACACTCGTGGGGATACTTTCCATGTTCAAACAATTATTAAGCAGTTACACAAAGCAAACATATATAAGTTCAACAATTAAACACATCACATATATGGCACAACACGTAATCGTTTTCTTAACGGACGACCCAGCCAATCCTTAGCTACCAGTCTATTTATGGACCACCAAGTCCCGGTGTATTTATGGACCACTAAATCCATCCCCAAGATAAAAATATGCACACAATATTCACAACAGTTCATATATCAAATAGGGAAAACAATAAACACATAGAGGTTTAGAAATTACCCCCACTTACAACATATAATCACAACATTTATCTCAAAGTACATAAGTACTTCACAATTCTTAGCGTTAATTTATCATCATTGTGCGTTACATACAGAAGTATAAAGTTATTAGGGATTAGAAGTTACCCCCACTTACAATATATAATCACAACATTTATCTCAAAGCACATATGTTCATAATTCATAGCGTTAATTTATCATCATAGTGCGTTACATACAGAAGCATAAAGTTATTAGGGATTAGAAGTTACCCCCACCTTGTACGGTGGTTACCACATGAGTTGTCGAGTAACAAGTATCAAGTGTCACTACGTATCACAACGTATGATCCGACTGATAGCCTACAAAAATTATAGAGTTTCTTAGATCCTTAATATGTATAATTAAAGATATAAATGATCTAGGATAAGAAACGATCGATAGAGACGAGACGGAACGGAAGATCTAAAGATTGAGGATGAAGAAACAAGGGTGGAAGTTCAGTAAAATACTCTGATAAGTAAGAGGAAAGGATTTGGGTCGAAACAGAAAAAAGAATGAGCTCAATCGGAGTTGAAACGAGCTCAAACGGAGCGTTTTAAGTTTCAGGGGTATTTTGGTAATTTGTAAAAAGGTTGACTTTTTCCGGGACCCCCGACTCCCGGTCGACGACATCTCGTCGTTGAGACACAACGCACGCACAACACACCCGGCGCGTACACAACATACCCATAACTCTCCTGGCGCGCGCACAGAATCCCCGTTGCGGCCCTATCGCGCGCACCGGTGCCCGATCGTGCCCCCGTCGTGCGCGCTGTGCCCCCGACCTAGCGCTCGTGTGCTCACACCCATGCATACCGCGCAAGGCCGTTCGCCATCATCCAGAACTGCTGCCCGGCGCGCGCACGGCTGTATAAGACCGCGCACCCGCTCCCGTCTCCCGGCGCGCGCACTAGTTCTCGTCGCCTCCCATCACGCGCCCAGCAGCCTGCTCGCCTGGTTTCCAACCAACTTCAAGCAACCTCCAGCTGCGGCGGCACCGCCCCCACCTGACCCACCGGCGACCCCAGCTCCGGCGTGAACAGTAACCCCCTCCAAACAGCCCCCAAACATCAACACACACAACACCTTGCACCACCACCTTTTCCAGCCCACTTCCGGCTCTGGCACTGCCACCCACGGTGGTGCCACCACCCTAAACCGACAGCCCAACAACTCGAGAAAGTCGGCTACCACTCCGGCGAAGGAGGAGAGAGAGAGAAAGAGAGAGAACATAGGAGAGAGAAAGGGTAGCTGGAAAAGGGTTTAGGGTTTTCCTGTGACATTTTTGTCGTTTCCCGGTGAAGGAGACATCGGAATAGAAATCTGGAAACTGTCCTAGACTTATCTCGACGAGACCTATGTTCTGTGTGAAAATCGGCCAAAACCGATAAAGTTGATTTTTTCGGCCACCGGCGGCGGCGCCAAAGGCCAGAAACAGAAAAGAGAGAGAGAGAGAGAAGAGAGAGACTTACGTGTTTTCGTCGCTTTCGTCTCGTTCGGAAAAATGGTGATTTTTGAATCGAATGAGCCCCTATATATAGATTTTGGAAAGTTACTATTCACCAAAAATATCTTGTTTTACTATTCACCGAAAATATCTTTCGTTTCCTCGAATCTTCGTATTTTGCCCTTTTCTTCACCATTTGAGCTACAGGTCTCCGATTGACCTCTAGTTCATTTCTACCTTCCCGGTTTTCCATTACGCATCTAATGGTATAATAAAAATCTATGTTCCACAACTGAAAAATATTTCTATCTAAAACATGCAGTAAACACGTATCTGAAACGCACGTAATTAAATTAAACAGTCAAGATTAACGCATATAATAATAATTCGATTAAGGGTTTAATATTTAATTATTCAATTATGCTTCATTTTTGGTTCGGGGTGCTACAATCGACCCGGATTGCATGTACACCAAGTGCACACAAGACCAACTCTTTATTATAATATTTTGAAGAGTTTGTAATATGATATACTATCATTTTGTGATATGCTTATCCTTTTAAAAACTTTTGGAAAATATTTAAGCTATCCATGTAATTTAAGATTTTGATAAAAAAATTATATTCTTTAAGAGTCTACATAAACATCTTTCAAATACAAAAACTTGCGTGAGACGGTTTCACGGATAGATTTTGTGTGACGGATCATTTTTATCCACAACCCTAACCCATTTTCATTAATTTACATATGAATTGTAATGTGGATTGTGGCTTGACCCATCTCACACAACATGATCCATGAAACGGTTTGACATAAGACTTGCTCTCTTCCATAATCATATTGAATTTTGGGAATATTTAAAATTAAACTTTGATGATTGAATAAAGAAATTGGTATGGTACGATGTTGAGGTGTTTTTGCATCATAATTGTTTGGGACGAGGACTCTGATCTAATGAAATTTTTTTGGGTGTTTTCGCATCATAATTGTTTGGTACGAGAACTCTAATCTAATGAATTTTTTTTGGGTAGTTCTAGCACACTGGTGTATCATTATATCAATTTTATTTAGGATTAATTGTAGCAACCACACCAAACTATGAATGATTTTGGATAAAACCATCGATATATATTTATACACACACTATAATATAATATAAACTATACGAGTTTGATATTTGAATCACCGGACTAATTTTCCAACCATTTTTTACTGTATTTTGACACGTGACTTGCGTGTAACATCATCAAGATAGTTGCAGCAATCCCACCAAACTATCGTTGATTTTGCACATAAACCACTAAACTATTTTTTTTGGCACCGATATGTATAAAGTATATGAGTTTGACACTTAAACCACCAAACTCATTTTCTGGTAATTTTTAATCGAATTTTGGCATGTGAATGATGTTTTATTTTTGAAATAACTGAGTTGTCGTATTTTTGCGACATATTTTAGGGATTTCATTTTTGGATTAGGGCTTGAAGAAAAAAAGAGGCAAACTTTCCCTTTCATTGTTGTTGAGTCACAAAGCTTGCAATACTGGTGATTTATTGCTACTATTATCTCATGCAAAACCTTATAAATTATGCAATTTGAAATTGATATTTGGTTGTGCAAAATGATGTGAGATGTGTCGAGGAAAAGATGATTTGTTGCCTAACTATTGTAGGCTTTTTCTTAATTTTTTGTGGGAATTATAAACACCATTTCACCATCATTATGAATTATTCAAGTGAAAATACGATTCAATGTCACACGCAAGTCATGTGCCAAAAACTCAATGAAAAGTGGTTGTAAAAATGAGTTAATTTGATGGTTTAAATGTCAAACCCCTATAATTTATATATATTGGTGCTAAAAGAAAATAACAGTTGGTGGTTTATGTGTAAAATCATTGATAGTTTGGTGGGGCTGCAAACAAGATGTCAAGTACAAGTCATGTGTTAAAATCCAGTGAAGAGTGGCCGGAAAATTAATTTAATGGTTTAAATGTCAAACTCGTGTAATTTATATAGGCAAAAACTTATGTGTACCAGGGACACGGGCTAAGATCCATGCCCCCAACCCGACCTGGTGCGTGGGCCGTCTTCGTGATGCCCACGAGCCCCCACGTGCGGCTACACCGAAGCTGGTGTGCGTCGCGCACCACCTGAATCCATATATAGTTAATCTAGTGAAGGTATTAGTTGTATACTCTTAAAATATCAGTTGTATATTCTTAAAGTATCAATTGCTCATTCAGTGAAGGTATATTAGTTGTATTCTCTTAAGGTATCAATTGTACACTCTTAAGGTATCAGTTGTATACTCTTAAGGTATCAGTTACTCATTTAGTGAAGGTATTATTTGTATGCTCTTAAGGTATCAATTATACACTCTTGAGGTATCAGTTGCACATTTACGGTATTAAATATTTACCTTTAAGGTATTAATACTTGTAGTATAAGGTATTACATATGCACCTTTAATGTATTAATGCTTATTGTATAAGGTATTACATATACACCTTTATGGTATTACATATTTACCTTTAAGGTATTAATGCAAGATATTAATGCTTATAGTATAATGTATTACATAAGCATGCACAAATTTAAGGTATTACATATTTACCTTTAAGGTATTAGTAACTATAGTATAAGGTATTACATATGCACCTATAAGGTATTAGTGTATTGTATAGACTATAAATTTAAAATTTTAAAATTTCAAAAGCAAATTTTCATCATCTTCTTCCTCGAATATTTTGCAACTAAGTTCATGAAATTGAATCAACAATCTCTTCAAGAAAACAGAGCTATTAACATCAATGCAATTAAAGAACAACACATCATCACTCCAACAAGAAGTGAGTGTCATTTATTAGCAAAACAAAGAATGTAAGAACTTCATATACATATACATTAATCTTCTTCCCCTTATCCATCAAAGTTAAAGAACCCCTCCATTCACAACCTAAATTATCCACGAAATTCATCGAATTCAACACATCTTCAAAGGAATAATCCTCAATCGATCCAAATTCATCCAAAACTCCATCAAGTAACATATCATTACTCTCCAACCCACCTCAATTCTAACATCTTTCAAAACATCAATCTCCTTGTCTTCCTCCACCACCACCATTGAGAACTGCCATGCTCCTCCCCATTTTCTCCTCATCTTCATCCATCATAACTAGCATATGGCCCTCAAACAACTTATCCTTTTTCACGAAATCATGATTCACATTTGAAAGAAAAAGGAAAGAGAAAAAAAGAGAAAAAGAAGAAAAAATCACTAACACAAATCATGATTTGAATAAAGAAGAAAAAAATAGAGAAGAAGATGGCGTAAGGAGGAGAAGGAAGAAGAAGAAGAAATGAGATGAAGAAAGAAGAAGAGGGATGCTGGGCTGCGAAGAGAGAATGAGGGGGGTGGGACACTGAGTGTAGAAAAAAAGAAAAAAAATATATATATATATATCTTTCCAGTGGGTCGGGTCAGACAGATGGGGGCACGGATCCTAAGCATGTGCCCCCGAGATACAAGAGTGCCGCTCATTTATATATATTGGTGCCATAAAAAAAGATCAATGATTTATATGCAAAATAGTTCATAGTTTGGTGTGGTTACTGCAATTAATCCTTTTATTTACTATGTTAATTTTTTACTTCTCACGTGAATATTTTATTTGGATCAAACTCTTGTAGTGGATTTTGTTGGGCTTTTCTTTATTTAATTTCTTCCATAAGTATATTGTATTTGTTGGACTTTATATTTTGTTTGCCTTTTTTATTTAAACTCTTGATGTTGTACAAGATTTAATTGATTTTGATTTTGTTTTTTTTTCTATTGTTACATCCAATTGATTAAGAGTATTAATCTAAATCATTATTTTCATCTTAATCCTTGTAAATCCTACTTACAATAATATTAACATACAAAGCTATTTTTTTAATAATTAATAAATACATAGGAATGATTGTTTCCTACTTTTAGTCATTATTATGTAAAACATTGATTGATTGTGTTAAGAGCTTTACATCTGTTTTATGTAAAATATACATACATGATTCTTGAAAATACTACCGTAGATTTGTAGGATACTACCATAGATTTATAGGAGGAATCTCCAAAATTGCTTCTTTATTGATATAGTTGACAAGGAAGAGCGTAACCTTCAAATGGACAGAGGCTTGTGAAAAGAGTTTTCAAGAACTTAAGGAACAATTAACATCAGCACCTATTCTTTCTATTCCATCAAGTACTTGAGGTTTCATAGTCTATAGTGATGCTTCAAAGAATGGGCTAGGTTGTGTACTGATGCAAAGTGGTAAGGTGATTGCATATGCATCAAGACAGTTGAAGGAGTATGAAAAGAACTACCCTACCCATGATTTGGAGTTGGCTGCAGTTGTATTTGCACTAAAAATCTGGAGACATTATCTCTATGGAGAACGATGTGAAATTTACACTAACCATAAAAGTTTGAAGTATTTCTTCACCTAGAAAGAGCTAAATATGAGACAAAGAAGATGACTAGAACTTGTGGACTATGATTATGTCATCAATTATCATCCTGGTAAAACTAATGTTATTGCTGATGCACTGAGTAAAAATCAACACAAACCATGACAACTATGAATTTGATGTAGAATCAAGTATTAATAGATCTGCAGAAAATGAACATTGAAATTGTTCAGCAGGGATTGGTGGAGGTCAAACTAGCATCTTTGACCTTTTGATCCACTTTAATTGACAGGATCCAACAGAGACAAAAGATTGATAAATATTTGGTTGTTATTGTCACGCCCCAAAATCTTTCGTTAAAAATATCAGAGTTTTACCCGGGCGTGAAGATAGAAAAGCAAGGGACGCATAACACATACAGAAAGAATTAAGCAAGGGACAACAGAAGAAAGAGGTAAGGGACGACAAGAAACCATCTCACAACAACCTTCGGCCTCGGCCGATAACATTCGGTCTCACACCGATAATATACATCATATACAGCGGAAGCTAAACATCAGGATCTCCCATCCTCACAAGTACCCAAAAATATATACAGATCATTAACTGTTTGTAAACGTGTTTGGAAAAGTTTAAACTAAGACATTTTAACAGAAATACCGACAGCTAGCACTATCCCCCTCCGTCTAGGGTTCACCAGCTTCCTCATCTCCTGTAGTGTGAGTACAGATTAAGGGGTGAGTGCGTTGAATACACTCAGTGGAGATAACATCCACCTCATAAGACTCCAGACAGAAATATAAATACCGAAAAGCTAACTTACAGTCACGTTGTCACAGCACAGATATATGCAAAGCAGATATTAGAAATGGCAAGGGACGTATAGGTGCGGGATTCCCCCGTCTTACCCTATATAACGGTATCTCACCGTTAGTGCATTTCAAGAGGCTCACGACACCTCCACAGAGTAGTAGAAAATAGCAGGGGACGAACAGAATGCATGATCGGAGGACCTCGGTCCTTTCACAGATATAATATGGCACAGCAAGTATAAACACAGCACTTAGATTCCCAATCATATTTCATAAGTAGGGAAAGCTGTAAACAGTTTAAGAGTTAGAAATTACCCCCACCTCGTATAGTGGTTACCGCGTGAGTAGCTAGGACAGAATGTCTGATAACTCAACACCTCAAGCTTAGTCCACAAAAGCCTACAAATTTACGGTGTTTCTTAGGTCCTAAATACAATATAATTAAAGCTGTAAAAGGTTCCGGCGGAAGAACGCTCGTTAAAGACACGACGGATCGAAAGTACGGCGTTACGTGTTCCGGGGCTCGCGGGTACCCGGCGTCGGGCGAAAGCCAACCCGACAGCTCGCGCATCACCCGGCAGCTGCCGAGTTTCCTCAGCCACCCGGTCCCCGTCGCCCGCGCACGCTGGATCCCCGGCGCTCGCACCCGCGCGCACTCGGCACCCGGCGCACACCCGGCACCCGGCGCACACCTGGCACCCGGCACCCGGCGCACACCCGGCACCCGGCGCACACCCGGCACTCGGCACGCACCCGACGCGCACCCGACGCACATCCCGGCGCGCACCCGACGCCCGACCCGACGCACAACCCGGCGCGCACCCGACGCCCGACCCGACGCACAACCCGGCGCGCACCCGACGCGCACCCGACGCCCGACCCGACGCACAACCCGGCGCGCACCCGACGCCCGACCCGACGCACAACCCGGCGCGCACCCGTCACCCGACACACCACCACCAGCACCACTGCTGGCCGGCGGCGGCGCTCCGGCGGCACTCCGGCGGCGGTGCTCCGGCGGCACTCCGGCGGCGGCGGAAAATAAAAACGTAAAGGAAAAGAAAAGAAAGAGAACTTACGTGTTCGCGTCGCGAGCGTCGCTCGGGTCGTCGGCTTTGAAAACGTATAAGTTTTGAAAGTTATGAGCCCCTATTTATAGATTTTGGAATTTACCTTTTTACCGTTGAAAAGTTACTATTTACCAAAAATATCTCAATTTACCTTTCATTAAAATATTATTTTTATTTTTACCTTTTATCAAAATTTTACCCTTTCCTTCGTTAGTTGAACTACGGGTCTCCGATTAACCGCTAGTTTGTTTCTGTTTTCTCGTATTTCCGATACGAATCTCTTGGTAAAATCATATTCTAGGTTCCATGTCACGAAACATATATCCATCTAAATCTAAAACTGGCGTTAGCCAAGTATCTGAAACGCATGTACTAAATTAAACAGTCAAAACATACGCACATAATTATTAAGTCGGGGTTCAAATACTTAATTATTCAATTATGCTCATTTTGATCCGGGGTGCTACAGTTATAGAGAAAGACATCACTTTAGGAGTATTGCCTAATTTTCAGTTGTTAGGGGATGGTGTTTTTCGATTTAATGGTTGATTATGTGTGCCCAATGTAGATCATATTTGGGAAGAATTCATGATAGAGGCACACACAACACCATACTCAGTACATTTATAAGCTACTAAAATGTATATAGATTTGAAACAGTATTACTGGTGGCCAGGTATGAAAAGAGATATTGCCAAGTATGTGGAGCAATGTTTAACTTGTCAACAAATAAAAACAGAACATAAAAAACTAGCAGGAACTTTGCAACCATTATTTATTCCAGAATGGAAGTGGGAGAGAATTACTATGGATTTTGTAACAAGATTGCCAAAAATAGTTCAAGGTGATGAAGCAATCTGGGTTATTGTGGACCGGTTGACTAAATCTGCTCACTTTCTTTCTATTTGCTCTACTTATTCTATGGATAGATACGCTCAAATATACATACATGATATTGTCAGACTTCATGGTATGCCACTATCTATTGTTTCTGATAGAGACTCGAGATTTTTATCCACGTTTTGGAAGAGCTTACATAAAGTATTGGGAATTCAGCTATCCTTCAGTACGACATATCATCCACAATCTAATGGACAATTAGAAAGAACAATACAAACTTTAGAGGATATGCTTTGAGCTTGTGTGTTAGATTTCTAGACTCAGTGGAGTAAATATTTGCCTTTGATTGAATTCTCATCCAAAACAGTTTTCAGTCCACAATCGGAATGGCTTCTTATGAAGCACTATATGGAAGAAAATATCGATCTCCAATGCATTGGGATGAGGTTGGTGAAAGAAAACTTTTAGGCCCCGACATGATCCGAGAGTTGACAGAAATGGTAGAACAAATTCGAGAAATGATGAAAACTGCTCACAGCCAATAGAAAAGTTCTGCAAATAAAAGAAGAAGAGCATTAGAATTTTCATTAGGTGATAAGTTGTTCTTGAAAGTTGCTCCAATGAAAGGAATAATGCGATTTGGTAAGAAAGGGAAGCTTAGTCTGAGGTACATTGGCCCATTTCCTATCATAGAGAAAATTGATGAAGTTGCCTATAAACTTGACTTGCCAGCATCAATGTCTCAAATCCACAACGTATTTCACGTCTTAATGCTAAGAAAATATGTCGCGAACCCATCTCATGTTCTAAAGAGTGAACCCGTTGAAATAAAGACAGATTTGAGTTATGAAGAAAGGCTCGTGAAAATTTTGCTACCAGAGGAAAAAGAACCTAGAAATAAGAAAATCCCTTTGGTTAAAGTATTATGGAGAAACCATTTAATAGAAGAAGCTACTTGGGAAAGAGAGGACGATGTGAGGTCTAAATATCCAGAACTTTTCAGGTAGATTAAATTTCAAGGACGAAATTTTTATAATGAGGGGAGGATGTGAGACCTGAGCCCCTCATGATGTATTGACTAATATAGTTCATACATTCATGCATTTTATAAATTATTGCTTGTTGTTTATGTGATATTAGAGTTTATATGGATATCATTATAATGTGTTTATTTTATTTATTATTTATATGAACTTGCTAAATCTTGGGTTCGTTTGTTATTATTAATAATTGAAAGTCCTAACTTATGTACTAAAGAATACATTAGGTATTAAAAAAAACTAGATCTAAATATTTTTTTATATCTAACATTCGTTTATTGGAAATAATATTTTTTAAGGGGGAAATTATATATTTATGAAAATGTAAGTTCTAATATGTGCTTGTAAGGGCATAAGATGTATATATTTATGTATGTAACTAAAGTGTGAGAACCTTATATAGTACCGTACTAATAAAGAAAATACGATAAATTAATAATGAGATAAATATAAGATGATGACTCATACTTAGTGTCACGCCCCAAAATCTTTTAGTAAAAAATATCAGAGTTTTACTTGCGGGTGTGAAGAAAGAAGGGGAAAAAAGACGTGCATGAAATAAAATAGAAATCTTTGGGAAAGAGAACATACGATTTTATGTATACAAATCCTCGGCGTCTAGCCGAAATAAAACCATTTTACATAGCAGCGGAAAAACATCAGGATCTTTTACAAAGATGGAGAAATACAATTTTCTTTTACAACCGAGCAACATATCTTTAAAAATGGTAAAACCGGAAGATGGACTCAGCTGATAGGGCATCCCTCTCTCTACGCGTCAAGATTCTCTTCTTCTCCTGTAGTGTGAGTACAGGTGGGGGGTGAGTGCGTTGAATACACTCGTGGGGATACTTTCCATGTTTTAATGTTTATTAAGCCGATCACGTATCAACAGATATAACAAATCAGCAATTAAACACATCACATACTATAAAAAACACATAACTCGATTTATAAACGGACACACAACCCATGACTCACAAAAAGACTCGCAGCCCAATGGACACGAAGCCCAAAGGACACTCTGTCGACTCAAAACTAGACACGTAGCCCAATGGACACGAAGCCCAAAGGACACCCCGACGACTCACTAATGGACACGCAGCCCAATGGACACTGAGCCCACTGGACACTGAGCCCAACCCTACCACACTATCGTAAAATAAACACAGAATACAAACACAGCACAAAACCCAAGGCACATAAGCTTCAACCAATTCATAACGATCAAGAGAATTCTAATAACATTCAGTTTACATGCATATGTTCGTTATCATCATCATGCGTTAAGTACAGAAGACATAGAGTCATTAAGGTTTAGAAGTTACCCCCACACACATCATATAATTTCCACATTTATCTCAAAACATATGACTTCACATTTCATAGAGTTATTAGGGTTTAGAGTTTACCCCCACTTACATCAAATAATCACAACATTTAGTAATCCTCAATCATGCTCATAAATAGGGAAAACTGTAAACAGATAAAGGTTAAGAGGTTACCCCCACCTTGTTCGGTGGTTACCACGTGAGTCGCTAGTATCAAAGACTTGGTATCTTGATTCCCACTCCAACTAATACCAACCCAATGGATAGCCTACACAATTTTACAATATTTCTTACATCATTAATACGCTTAAAACTTATATTTAAAATGTATAAAGATAGCCGTAGAGAAGAATCGTTCGGTAGAGACGAGACAGATCGATAGATCAAGAGATTGAGGTCGATGAGACAAGGGAGAAAAGATCAGTTCAGCAACTGATATGATAGAGGAAAGGATTAGGGTCGCTACGGAGAAAGAATGAGCTCGATCGGAGTTGAAACGAGCTCGAACGGAGCGTTTTAATATCGAAGGGTATTTTGGTAATTTCGGTCAAATGGTTGACTTTGACCGGGCCCCGACTCCCGGTCAACCTGATGTACACAAAGACTCGGTTCAACGTGTGAAAATACTCGACGGTGCGCGCTCGGCGTGCACGACGGCACCCGGCGCGCGCACAGGATCCCCGTCGCTCGCGCCCGCGCGTGCACTGATTCCCCGTCGCCCGCGCCCGCGCGCGCACTGATTACCCGGCGCCCGCGCCCGCGCACCCGTCGCGCGCTTGCTGCTCCCGTCGCCCGTGCGCGCTGGATCCCCGGCGCCCGCGCCCGCGCGCCCGTCGCGCGCTTGCAACCCCCGTCGCCCGTTGCCCGGCGCCTCCCGGCGTGCACACCCGGCGTCCGGCATGCGCACCCGGCGCGCACACCCGGGACCCGGCGCGCCCAGCAGCACCAGCCACCACCACCAGTAACCACCACCGGCGGCGGCGGCTCCGGCGACTTTTCCGGCGACTGCGGCTCCGACGACTTTTCCGGCGGCGGTTTCCGGCGGCGGCGGAAAATAAAAACGTAAAGGAAAAGAAAAGGAAGAGAACTTACGTGTTCGTGTCGCGAGCGTCGCTCAGGTCGTCGGCTTTGAAAACGTATAAGTTTTGAAAATTGTGAGCTCCTATTTATAGATTTTGGAATTTACCTTTTTACCGTTGAAAGGTTACTATTTACCAAAAATATCTCAATTTACCTTTTATTAAAATATTATTTTTATTTTTACCTTTTATCAAAATTTTACCCTTTCCTTCGTTAGTTGAACTACGGGTCTCCGATTAACCTCTAGTTTGTTTCTGTTTTCTCGTATTTCTGATACGAATCTCTTGGTAAAATCATATTTTAGGTTCCATGTCATGAAAAATATATCCATCTAAAACTAAAACCGGCGTTAGCCAAGTATTTGAAACGCACGTATTAAATTAAACAGTCAAAACATACGCATATAATTATTAAGTCGGGGTTCAAATATTTAATTATTCAATTATACTCATTTTGATCCGGGGTGCTACACTTAGAGTTAAAGGTAATTGGATGTGTGTACATTTTCTAAACAATGACTAATACTACATGTAATAAAATGAGACAAAAAAAAGATAACAAGAAAATTAAAAGAAAAGAAAGAAGAAAGAGAAAAGAGGCGAGAGCGATAATAGGTACTACTTCTTAGTTTTTCATAATATTAATTCATTTCAGTAAATCAAAGTCAGCATCTTATTACTTTGTGGATAGTTTTAAATGGTTTTATTGAATTAAGAGGGTGCCACAGTTGTTTATAAATTAAGAGTGACACTTATGTGCCCCTAGGGCACGGATCCGTGCCCCCAACCCGACCCGTCCAACCCAAATCTGTGTATATATATATAATTTTTCTTTTTTTTAATCCTAATTTTCTTCATCTTCTATGTGCTTCTTCTCCTCCATCAGCTGTGTTTTTCTTCTCTCCATCCTTCAGCCCCGTTCTTCCTTCTCGACTCCTCTTTTTTTTTTCTTTGTACAAAAATGTTCTTCCTTCTCGGCTTCTTTTTTTTTTGCTTTCTCCATTCTTTGTTCTTTCTTTCTATCAAATCTAAAAGACTCTGTTTTGATTCTCCGACAGGAAGGTGATGGCTTCTCTATTAGTGAAAAATGGGTGGGTGGCGTCGTAGATATATCACATCGAGTAGAGTGCCGATTCTAGTGCCGACCACGATATCGAAGAAATCGGCGATTTGAGAGTTGAAATCACCGGTTTTCATTTGGATCTGGTCCTCGAGATGAACCAAGACGGCGTCGGCGACAAGTGCGGTGGTTCCTCCGCCGTCAATGCTCAACACACATGTTTTTTTTGGGAATAAAATGGAGTGTTATAAAAGCGGATTTGAAGAGATGTTGCTTCTCAAGACTGAGTACTACTCTGGAAAGGCTTTGGGTTGGATTGTGGAAGATTCTTGTCCTGATTATATGTTGAAGTTAAAGGTGGAGAAGTGCTTGGAGAATGAGAGGATAAGAGTTTCTCAATATCGAGCAGTGAGATGAAATTTTGAAGAGGATGAGAGATACGATGTTGGTGAAACATATGTCCACACTTTTGGTGGAAAAAGAGGATTTATGATCAATGATATGTAATTTATGTGAAATATGTTTGAGGTATTAATAATTTGTTATATAGGTATTAGACATGTGATCTAGAGGTATTACATAATCTTACGCTTCAATGATTTGTAATTTATGGGAAATATTTTTGAGGTATTACAAAATTATTCTATAAGTATTACATATATGAACTACAGATATTACATAATTACATGCTTCAATGATATGTAATTTATGAAAAATATTTTTGAGATATTACAGAATCATTCTATAGGTATTAGACATATGCTCTAAAGGTAACTATATGATACTATAAAGGTGCATGCATACTACCTCTGATTACATTCAATTAATACTTTCATGTATCACCTATAACAAATACACATTTGCATACTTAATTATCTGACTGATTATCTCAATTGTAAAAACACAATTTTCATGTTCAGTACATGCTAAATCAACTGGAGAAAGAAACAAATTATCAGAAAAAGAATGGAACTTTGAGAATCTTTCATATATGGTTTCATATACAAATACCTATAACGTATTTATGTAATACCTACAAGAAATATATATGATACTTATAAGTTATTTGTGTAATACCCGAAAGGTATTTATATAATATGTGAGAGTAACATATACAAAAACCTATAAAGTATTTATGTAATATGTGTGATACTTAAAAGCTACTTTGTGTAATACCTAAAAGGTATTTATGTAATACATGAGAGTAACATATACAAAATACTTATAAGGTATTTATGTAATACCTTAAAGTAATATATGTGATACTTAAAAGATACTTGTGTAATACTTGAAAGTAACATATACAAATACCTATAAGGTGTTTATGTAATATTCGAAGGAAATATGTGTGATATACTTGTACGTTAAATGTATTTATGTAATACCCCTAAGAGTAACATATACAAATACCTATTAGGTAATTATATAATATTTTAAATGATTTCATGGCAATTTGAAGAAGAATAAGAAACAAGAAGATATACAAATTTGGAGCAACAATGACCAAACTGGAAAGTTAAAATATTCAAAAAAGAAAAAAGATCACAAGTTTGGATCACAATTTTTTTTATGTTTTTTTGCAAAAAAAATAAAAAGTATTTATATAATACTTTAAAGAGAAATATGTAATACCTTAAAGTTAAATATGTAATACTTTTGCACATATGCAATACATTATACTATAAACATTAATACTTTAAAAGTGCATATGTAATACCTTATATTATAAGCATTATATTATAAGTATTAATACCTTAAAGGTAATACCTTATATTATATAAATATTAATACCTTAAAGGTAAATATGTAATATCTTAAAGGTGGTAAATATATAAAACCTTAAAAGTGTATATGCAATACCTTACTATAAGCATTAATACCTTAAAGGTAAACATGTAATACCTTAAAAGTGCATATGTAATACTTTTTACTATAACCATTAATACCTTAAAGGTAAATGTGTAATACCTTAAATGTGCGCATATATAATACCTTATACTATAAGCATTAATACCTTAAAGGTAAATTTGTAATACCTTAGAGGTGCATATGTAATACCTTAAAGATAAATATATAATACTTTAAATGTGCATATGTAATACTTTTTACTATAACCATTAATACCTTTGATTGCATTCAACTAATACTCCATGTATTAACTTGTAATGTTCTTTGTATATTTAATCATCTGACTAATCTTCTCATATTTTATACTTTTTGACTATATCATTATATTTCTGAACTATTTTCCAGCCATATGCAAACTTCACAGAGATCAGATGTTCAGATTTTTCTACCCATCCCATATCATGCCTTAATATAATTTCTCCTGCCATTAATCTATTTCTTCCCCATCCCATGCTTGTGCAATTATTTTGTTTTCTGCTTTGCTTTGATTAATGGAGAATCACACTCAGGGATTCGAAGCTTTGCCTCCTGGCTTCAGATTCCACCCCACCGATGAAGAGCTCATCACCTACTACCTTCTTAAGAAAGTCCTTGATTTTCTGCTTTGCTTTGATTAATGGAGAACACACTTAGGGATTCGAAAATTTGCCTTCTGGCTTCAGATTCCACCCCACCGATGAAGAGCTCATCACCTACTACCTTCTTAAGAAAGTCCTCGATTGCAATTTCAGTAGTAGAGCCATCGCCGATGTTGATCTCAACAAGTGCGAGCCCCGACATCTTCCTGGTAAATTTTCTCTCTCATAGGGATTATGGTAGAGAGAGAGAGAGGTTTTCCAATTAATATAATAAATGATGTTGCGTATTAGAAAAATTAAAACTCTAGGTATCGATCATGTGAAGAAATTGAGAAGGAAGAAAAAAGAACAGCGCAAATGAAGAAGAAAGAGAAGAAAAAAGAAAAAAAGAAGAAGAAGAAAAAAAGAAGAAGAAGAATGCAGAAGAAGAATACAGAGCAAGAGAGGAAAAAAAAAGGGAAAAAATGAAAAAAAAGGAATGGAGCGGGTCATTAACGGATGGGGCAGGTTAGGGGCATATAATTTTTTGTCATAAATTAATTGGTGGATTGAGTTTTCATTAGTTTTATATATACATGATTTCCAAAAGAAAGTTTAATAACAGGATGCATATATATATATATATATATATATATATATTTTACACTATATAAGTATGGATGTTTCGTCCATTTTTCATAATACCAATTTTAACCCTCCTACATAATTAAATCAAATTAAATTAAATTAGAGTCTTAATTAATGAAAACTCTTTATTAAGGATAGTAACCTAATTCAATATTTATTTTATTTTTTTATTTGCTTATAAAAGGCAAGAGTCTTTTACATTTCAAACTCTTCTTGAAAAAATTACATGTTTTGATTATTTTGCTTTTATAATCTAGAACACTTTGAATCTTAGACTAAAATTAGTCTTATATTAATATATATTTAAAGAGCTTTTCAATGATATATTATAAGCATATATATATAAAATTATAAATTTTATATTTTAATTAAAGTATGTTATTATAAGAAATTATGTTCTTGTGCTTTTTTTTTTTTGAAAATCTTATTTAATTTAATAGAGTCCATCCAAATCAAAATTTTAAATAACATAATTAGACTAAAATTAGACTTATATTAATATATATTGAAAGAGCTTTCAATAATATATTATAATCATATTTAAACTCTTGTTGAAAAAAAATACGTGTTTTGATTATTTTGCTTTTATAATCTAGAACATTTTGAATATTAGACTAAAATTAGTCTTATATTGAGATATATTTAAAGAGCTTTCAATAATATATTGTAATCATATTCAAGCTCTTCTTGAAAAAATTACGTGTTTTGATTATTTTGCTTTTATAATTTAGAACATTTTGAATCTTAAACTAAAATTAGTCTTATATTAAGATATATTTAAAGAGTTTTTCAATGATATATTATAAACATATATAAAAAAATATTATAAATGTAATATTTTAATTAAAGTATGTTATTATTAGAAATTATATTCTTATGTTCTTATGTTTTTTCAAAATCTTATTTAATTTAATAGAGTCCATCCAAATCGTAATTGTAAATAACATAATTAGACTAAAATTAGTCTTATATTAATATATATATATATATATATATTTAAAGAGCTTTTTAATGATATATTATAAGCATATATCAAAAAAATATTATAAATTTAATATTTTTATCAAAGTACGTTATTATTAGAAATTATATTCTTATGATATTTTTTTTTCAAAATCTTATTCAATTTAATAGAGTCCATCCAAATCACAATTGTAAATAACATAATTCCTAATTTAATATGTAAAAAAAAACGAAGGAAATAAATTATGGCAAGTATGGATGTTTCCTCCATTTTTCATAATGCAAATCTTAACCCTCCTACATAATTAAATCAAATCAAATTAAATTAGAGTCCTAATTAAAGAAAACTCTTTATTAAGGATAGTAACATAATTCAATATATATTTTATTTTATTTTTTTGATTATAAAAGGCAAGAGTCCTTTACATTTCAAACTCTTCTTGAAAAAATTACATGTTTCGATTATTTTTGTTTTATAATCTAGAACATTTTGAATCTTAGACTAAACTTAGTCTTATATTAATATATATTTAAAGAGCTTTTCAATGATATATTATAAGTATATATATAAAAAAAAATTAATTTAATATTTATTTTCTTTTTCTATTTGATTATAAAAACAAGAGTCCTTTACATTTCAAACTCTTTTTGAAAAAATTACATGTTTTGATTATTTTTCTTTTATAATCTTGAACATTTTGAATCTTAAACTAAAATTAGTCTTATATTAATATATATTTAAAGAGCTTTTCAATGATATGATATAAGCATATTTAAAAAAAAGAGTAGGTCTCCTGTGTTCCGGGGACACATGTCCCCTACCCCTGGGCTCCACATAAATTAATTTTTTTTTTTCCATCAGTTTTTTTTTCTTGTATATATTGAAGGTATCCATGAAATACCTTGTCAGTTATCCACATGTTTACCTTGAAGGTATCCACATGGATACCATCAAGTTATACATGTGTATACCTTTAAGGTATCCCATGGATACCTTCAATGTGAACGGACGGCGTGGGCGCACGACATGGGCACGTGGTTTGTGAGGTGCACGCACGGCGTGGGCGCATGGGTGCGCGGTTTGTGAGGTGCGCACAGGTTTCAAGGTATCCATGTGACCTTGGATACCTATCAGGTGCGCACGCATGGGCGCGCGACAGGAGCCCATACGCGCGCGTTTAGGACACGTGGGCGCGTATGGGGCGTGCGTTGGGCTCGGGTCGGGTTGCGGACACAGAAGTTTTTGTGTAAAAAAAATTATACTGTAAATTTACTTTTTTTATTAAAGTATGTTATTATTAGAAATTATGTAGCACCCAGGACAAAAATGACGCATAATTGATTAATTAAATATTTAAAACCTTAATCGGGTAATTTTATTATGTGCGTTAACCCTTGACTGTTTAATTTAATTATATGCGTTTCAAAAAAACGATAAATGTATGTTTAATTAAACGATGAAATGATTTAATCAAGAAGCATAGATTATATTATAATCATGGGATGCATATTTGAAAAATGAGAAGATAGAAACTGATTTGAGGTCAATCGGAGACTCGTAGCTCAAATGACGAAGAAAATGGTGAATATGAAGGATACAATGTATACGAGGAATCGGAAAACGAAAGATATCTTCGATGAAAAGTAATCAAGATATTATCAGTGAATAGTGAAAGTAAGATTTTAATGATGAATAGTGTTTTTCGAAAAAGAGTATATATATACGAAGCGAATAGTAAAAGTAATTGTTCGAACGAAAAGTTGAAAAACAAGTTTTTCTCTCTCATCTCTCTCTTTTAGGTTTTCCGGTCGGCCGCCGCCGCGCCGGTGCCAGAAACATTTTCTCAGTTTCAGCTGATTTTCGCACAGCTTGTAGGTCTTGCTGAGACGATTCTAGATCAGGTCTCGAATTTCCATTCCGACTTCTCTTTCACCGGAAAATGGTAAAACACCGCCAGAAAAACTCAAACCCTTATTTTTGTACCACCCTTTCTCTCTCTCTCTCTCATGTTCTCTCTCTCTCTCTCCCTACTCTTTTGCCAAAGTGATGGTTGACCCTCCCGGGGTGTTGGGCTGTGGGTTGGTGGTGGTGGCGTCGCCGTGGGCGGCGGCACCGGAGCTTTATGTGTATGATCGTGCATGTGTGTGTGTGTGTTGTTGTTGTTGAGTTGTTGGAGAGTGGGTTGTTCATGCCTGAGCTGGTGATGATGTGTGGTGGTGGCCGGCGCTGTGACGCCGGTGAGGTGTGGAGGTGGTGGCCGGTGACGGGAGGTCGCCGGTAGAAAGCTGTGGTTGCTGGTACGTGACCGTGCGTGAGGAGTGCTCTGGTCGTGTACGGGGCGTGCTCATCGTGTGTTGGGCGCACTGGTCGTGCGTGAGTCTGGCTGCGTACTGTATTCTGGCGTACGGTCGTGCATGGGTGGCACGGGCGTGCGTGGATGGCACGAGCGTGCATGGGAGAGTGCGCGCCGGGAGCTGCTGTGCGCGCCGTGTGTACGCTGGCGAGCATTTTTGTGCGTCGGTCTGTGTTGTGTGTATACGTTGTGTCGATGATGATGGGTTGTCATCGGTCGGGTGTCGGGGGTCCCGGTCAAGTCAACCCTTTTCCGATATTTACGAAAATGCCCCTATATCTTAAAACTCTCCGTTTGAGCTCATTTCAACTCCGATTGATCCCATTCTTTTTGCGTTGCAACCCAAATCTTTCCCTCTTCTTCATAAGATGACTTGTTTAACCTTTCACACTCGTTTCTTCATCCTTGATCTTTTGATCTATAGTTTCGTCTCGTCTTTACCTATAGTTTCTTATCCGTGAACGTCTACATTTTTATATATACGTATTTAACGTATCAAGGATCTAAGAAAACTCGTTACTTGTGTAGGCTATCAACCGGAACTAACACCTCGATAATTTAAGATCTTGACAACTCACGTGGTAACACCAAACAAGGTGGAGGTAATTTCTAAATCTTAATGTGTTTACTGTTTTCCCTATTTGATGCATGATTGAGGAATACTAAATGTTGTGATTATATGCTATGAATTATGTGTCATATTATACTGTGAAAGGACTAAGGTCCACATACATCTCTCAGAGAGACTTATGGTCCGTAAAAAATAAATGTCTCTTACCCCCTCTACTACCGGAAAGGTTTGGTGGTCCTGTAAATGCACCAGTGGTATATTAGACCGTTTATAGGGTAAGATGGAAAATACCCACACCTAAAGGATGAGTTACGAGCTATGTTCTATGCATTTTATGTACTGTGACTAAATGTTGATTTTAAGTATTTCTGATTTATTTATCTGTCGAAATGTTTTAAGATGCGGAGTTTATCCCCACGAGTGTATTCCACACACTCACCCCTATTCTGAATTAACGTTACAGGAGAAGACGAGCATATAGAGCTATAGAGAGAGGGGGATGGTGCCATATCTAGATATTTATATTTTGTCTTTTGTCACATAACAATGTTTTAACACTTCTCGTTTTGTAAAAATAATTTCATATTTCCCAAGGACGATGGATTCTGAAAAGTTTAATTTCCGCTGCTAAAGTTTTGAAGTTGGTTTTAACCGAAGGTTTATATATAATAATTTTGATCATCTCTTACCTCATTATTCTTATGATCGTCTCTTACCTCTTTCTTCTTTAAAATAACTGTCTTTTTCCTTTCTTCTTGCACGCCCGCAAGGAAATCACTAATAATTTTAAGTAAGAAAATGGGGCGTGACAAATTATGTTCTTACGTTGTTTTTTTTTTCAAAATCTTAATTTTAACCCTCCTACATAATTAAATTAAATAAAATCAAATTAAATTAGAATCCTAATTAAATAAAACTCTTTATCATGAATAGTAACGTAATTCAATATTTTTTTTATTATAAAAGGCAAGAGTCATTTACATTTCAAACTCTTCTTGAAAAAATTACATGTTTTGATTATTTTGCTTTTATAATCTAGAACATTTTGAATCTTAAACTAAAATTAGTCTTCTATTAATATATATTTAAAGAGCTTTTCAATGGTATATAAGTATATATTTAAAAAATTATATTATAAATTTAATATTTTTATTAAAGTATGTTATTATTAAAAATTATAGTTTTATGTTTTTTTTTTGAAAATATTATTTAATTTAATAGAGTCCATCCAATTCACAATTGTAAATAACATAATTCCTAATTTAGTAAGTAAAAAAAAAGAAGAAAATAAATTATGGCAAGTATGGATGTTTCGTTTATTTTTCATAATACTAATTTTAACCCTCCTACATAATTAAATCAAATCAAATTAAATTAGAATCCTAATTAAAGAAAACTCTTTATTAAGGATAGTAACATAATTCACTATTTATTTTATTTTTTTATTTGATTACAAAAGGTAAGAGTCCTTTACATTTCAAACTCATCTTGAAAAAATTACATGTTTTGATTAATTTTCAATTATAATCTAGAACATTTTGAATCTTAGACTAAAATGAGTCTTATATTAATATATATTTAAAGCGTTTTTCAATGATATATTATAAGCATATATCATGGAATATATTTATGATAAGCATATATTATCAGCATATAATAATATATAATTAAAGAGGTTTTCAATGATTTGGAGTTTTAAATCGTGGGCTCTGGTGACGGAATTTTACCAGCAAGAGCACGAGCAGATTACAAAGAGCATATTACGATTATTCCAATATCATCGACGATAGTGGTTTGTCTTCAAATCTGTTTGATGCTTATAATTACTATTAGCAAATAATGAAATACACACATAGAGCAATCAATACTTACTTCACCATTGAATTATTTATTGGCCTTCATCTTTTATCATTATCGTCTTCTATTTATTCATAGCCGTTGTGTGAACATGTTGCTATTTTGATCGAATTTTATTTCTCTTTTACAGTCTTTTTTTTTCTTTTACAGTCTTTATTTTTATTTTAGTCAGTTGCAACAAGTTGGCATAATACTTCTTTTAGGTCTTTATAATGTAATTCGTGTTCTAGTGTCTATAGTTTCATGCTTACATGGAATATTTTACAAATTTTTATTTTAGGTTGTGCATCTTCTCTACCATGTTGGACAAAAAATGATCGAGATATTATTGTTAGTGCTCATTCTGTAGCACCCAGACCAAAAACAAAGCATAATTGATTACTTAAATATTAAACCCTTAATTGAATTATTATGTGAGTTAATCTTGACTATTTAATTTAATTACGTGCGTTTCAGATATGTGATAAATGCATGTTTTAGATGAAAGTATATTTTAGTCATGGAACTTAGGATATTATTTTACCATGAGAAGCATATTCGAAATACGAGAAGATAGAAACGAACTAGAGGTCAATCAGAGACCCGTAGCTCAAATGGCGAAGAAAAGGGCAAAATATGAAGTTTTGGAAAAAAGAAGGGTAAAATCTTGATAAACAGTAACTTAGATATTTTGATGAATAGTAACTTTCCAAATTCTATAAATAGGGGCTCATTCGATTCGAAAATTCACCGTTTTTCTGAATGAGCCGAAAGCGACGAAAACACGTAAGTCTCTCTCTCCTCTCTCTCTCTCTCTTCCCTCTGTCTTCTGACTCCGGCGCGCCGCTGTCGGGGCCGGAATTTTCAAACTTTTCGGTTTTGGCCGATTTTCGTACAGATCGTAGGTCTCGTCGAGACGAGTCTAGGACAGTTTCCGGAATTCCATTCCGATGTCTCGTTCTCCGGGAAACGGCAAAAATGTCACCGGAAAACCCTAAACCCTAGTTTTATCACCTTTCTCTCTCCTCTGTTTTCTCTCTCTCTCTCTCTCTCTCTCTCTCTCCTCCTTTGCCGGAACTGGGGGCTGACCTTCCCGGGGTGTTGGGCTATCTGTCAGCGGCACCGGGGCTGAAACGGGTAGTGGAAAGGTGGTGGTTGCAAGATGTTTTGTGTGTTTTGTTGATGTTTGGGGACTATTTTGGGGTACTGTTCACGGCCGCCGGAGCTGTTGGTGGCCGGAGGTGGTGGTGCCGGCGGGGTCAGGTGGTGGCGGTTCCGGGCGGCGCCGCCGCAGCTGGAGGCTGCTGGAAATTGGCTGGAAAACTGCAACTGCTGGGCGCGCGGGTGCCGGGAGATGCCGGGAGCTGGGTACGCACTGTGCGCGCGCCGGGAGACGGGTAGTGCGCGCGCTGGGCGGGCGACGGGAGCCGCGCGCGCGGGGAGCGAGCGACGGGTAGACACGCGCGCGCGCGAGCGAGTGAGCGACGGGTGCGCTGTGCGCGCGGCGCCGGGTCTTGTGCACGCTGTTTTTCCGTCGTATGTTTTCGTCGAGTCGCCGGCGACGAGATGTCTCGGGAGTCGTGGGTCCCGGTCAAAGTCAACATTTTGACCAAAATTACCATTTTACCCCTAAATCTTAAAACGCTTCGTTTGAGCTCGTTTCAACTCCGATTGAGCTCATTCTTTTTCCGTTGCGACTCAAATCTTGCCCTCTCTCTTATCAGCCCATTGAACTGAACTTTAACCCTCGTTTCTTCATCCTCGATCTTCGGATCTTTTGTTCCGTCTCGTCTTTATCGATCGATTCTTCTCCGAGAACGTCTATACCTTTATATATACGTATCTAACGTATTAAGAATCTAAGGAAAAGACATTACTTGTGTAGGCTATCAATCGGATTGTACGTTGTGGTATATTGTGGAACATTGTGATACTTGATACTCGCTACTCACTACTCACGTGGTAACCACCGAACAAGGTGGGGGTAACTTCTATTCCCTAATAACTTTATGCTTCTGTATGTAACGCATAATGATGATAATTTAACGCTATGAATTGTGAACTTATGTGTTTTGAGATAAATGTTGTGATTATATGCTGTGGGTGGGGGTAACTTCTAAACTCTATCTATTTACTGTTTTCCCTATTTTGCTATATGAACTGTTGAACTCTACGTTCGGTGATTACATGCTGTGATTACTATGTACATGTATACATTATGATTATGATAAGTGAGGACGGAAGTCCATGAAATACAATAAGGATGGATTGGTGGCCCGTAAAAGAAGCACCAACGGTCTCGATACCGTATACGGGGTAAGATGGGAAACACCCTCCCGTACCTAAGAAAACGGGGTAAGATGGGGAATACCCTCCCGTACCTAAGAAAACGGGGTAAGATGGGAAGCACCCTCCCGTACTTAAGATACGGGGTAAGACGGGAAATACCCTCCCGTACCGGAGGAATTTTTATAGGTGTAATGCATTCTTGTGTGCTATGATGATAATCGAATGAGAGTGAGATCTTTTGAGTTTATTAATTGATTTATGTAATAATGTTTATATGTTATATGGTTATCTGAATCATATCTATCTACTTCTCGTTTATCCTGTTGTTGCTTTTGTATTTTATCGGTTATCGATTTAATGAACTAAAAACATGGAAATTACTCCCACGAGTGTATTCCACGCACTCACCCCTTATTCTGTAATTCACGTTACAGGAGATGACGAGCATGTAGGGCTATAGGGAGAGATGGTGCCGTATCAAGATTTCTCTTTTTACTTTCAAAACTTGATGTCAAAATGTTATTTTACTTTTACGACGTTTGTAAAAGATAAATTGTCCTTCTTTTTCATTATGGATCCTGATGTATTTTTCGCTGCTATGTTAAATGTTTTACCTCGGCTAGACGCCGAGGATTTGTATTTGTAAAATCGTATCATATCTCTTCTAAAGGTTTCTATTTTATTTCATGCACTTCTTTTCCCTTTATTTCTTCACGCCTACAAAGAAAACTCTGATAATTTTTATGAAAGAAAACGGGGCGTAACACATTCAGCTATTATGACCATTTACAGTATCCTCTTCTATTACCAAAAGGTGAAACAGGATGGCACCAACACATTCATAAAGTTTACATACAAGGACATGTGCATGAAAAAGAGTAAGGTACATATTTATGTTATAATATTTCAAGAACATATATATTTTAAGATATAATTAATTTTTCAAATTTAATTTTATTGGATTTTTAAATACATACAATTGCAACAAATATTCCAGACGTGTTGTATGCTTCTAGACCTACATCAAGATTTAATGCAGAGAAAATTATCTCGCAAGAACAAGAAGGTATGTACTTCCTAAAATTATCTAATTAAGCATATATGTCTATCTTTGCGTGTGTATGTGTAACTAATTCATTATTTAGGTTGTGGGTAAAATACCATCTTGCAATTTGAAAACTTCAAAAAGAATTTTAAAACTTATCCGTATTTAAAATTGACAAGAAAAAATATTAGAATATCTTCATTTATATTAAGAGCAGCAATGGTCATACTCTGTATTCAAAGAGATCTTATTCATTAAACAAAGAAACATGAGTTTTACTTAATAAGAATGTTCTCAAGCATTAACTAACACAACTAGCTATTAAAAAACTGCTTTTTTTTAAATTTTTACTAATACTTTTGGATTTTCAAACAATTACTAATTAGTATCTTTTTACTAATTTTTATTAATACTTGCCCATTACTAATATTAGTTTAAGATTGTTTCACATAGCTTAATAAAATATTATAATTATGTGTATGAAATAACATTTCTTGGAATTTAAAGACAATAAATAAATTGATACAAATTATATTTTTATAATGTCAATTATTTTAAAATGGTGCAACTACTACTACCTAAATCGCACAAAGATTTTCTCTTTTTATTATTTTGAATTAGCTTTAGAAATTAATAAATCACAAAATAAAATGAGCAATGACATGCTACTTAACATATATAAATTTATTGATTGTAGATACGTAGTTAAAGTAAGAGTGATACAAGGTATCTTCAAGCAACAATGACAATGTTTGGTAACACGACATCAATATATGTCGGATGCTCAATAGCAAACTACTTAAAATCCATTGAGAAGCTACCAAAAATTCTTTACTTAAAATTATTTCAAAAATAAAAAACAACAAATGTAACAAAAAAAACATATGCAGGGGCAAAACACATTTGAATACCATAGATGGTTGATCTTACAAGGAACAAGTGAGATTCATTTTCTAATCGTGCTAAACTATAATACGAAAGTGGAAGGTGGAAGATTAAGCGCAGTAGCTGAAGCCAAAGAAAAGATGGAATCTGTGGAGATAAGACATGAGAAAATAAATTAACAATACAACCACAACAATAACAATGGCAAACACACCAGATGATGAACCAAAGAAAAAAAGAAGAATTACAAAGAGAAAAAAAACAAGAAATACATCCACATCTCCAGCGATGAGGAGGACAATACAATCAAAGAATTATTAAGCAAACCACGAAGATAGAAGACTAAGACAGAGAAGAAGATCAAGCAAGAAATGATATAGTTATGAGCCCAATTTGAAATTATAATCTTTTGTTTTAGAATTTCGATACATATTATTATTTTGATTTTTTTTTCTAAATTTAAATGTTTTTTAGGATTTTAGAGGAACTAGAATTTTTGTACACCTATAATCATTTTTCCATTTTCTTAACGACTCACAAACCCATATTTTTGTTATATTTGGATTTCACAATGTATTACACTTATACCTAACTATTTATAGTTTTCATAATTTATTGATATTTTTCTTAATATATTATTGTGTTAAGATTCCTCTAATAATTTTTTTTAAAAACTTAAATAATCAAATGTTAAATAATTTAAGTACACTTCAATAAAATATTAAAGATCAATAAATGAAGGAAAAAACAACTACGTAATCAACAAAAAAAATCTAAAAAATTGGTATTTCCACGTGCAACGCACGTGTATTTTACTAGTGCGTGTGTGTGTATATATATATGATTTATTAAAAGGAGTTATGATAATTTATTTGGTCACCAAGATTTTACAAATTCTAAATTCAATATGGCTATGCATACATATATAATTAAATATTAAAATCTTGATTAATAGTAGAAATGAACTATTCGAGAATTGTAAGTTCATTAATTAATATAGTATATAATTTGTTAATGAATATGACTAATCAGAATGATAAACACATGCTAAGTTAATATATATATATATATATATATATATATATATATATATATCTTCAATTGAGTTAGGGTAATTAGTTGTTGTATATAAGATGATGAATGAATTAAGGGTTATTAAGTTTAATAATAATAATGAAAAGTTATTTATTAATCTTTATCACTGTTTACAAGTGTTAATCATGTGGAAAAAGAAAAAAATGGGGTTTATAATTATTATAGTCTTAGTTTTTACATATTACGTACACATTTTCGTTTCATATACTAATGGAATTCAAATTGTACTTAAGATTAGGTTTATTTATAAGGTTCATTACATACCAATATTAAATGAATATTCCTTATTCTAATTGATAAAAGTTAAATTACATGATAATTATTACAAATGTGTATTTATATAATTCAAGGATCTACTCTTTAATCTAATGATTTTATAATTTGAGAAATGCGGCTTAATTAATTTAGGTTCAGTGTTGCATGAAAATGATTAATTAGTTGTACCTTGAATTAATTTATATACTCGATTAATTAACTCGTATGAATTGTCTAATTTTAAAATGAGAAGTTCTTAGATTCTTCTAAAGTTATTCAATAAGAATATTATTGTAACTGTTCTAATAATAACATTTTACTTATAATTTTAGATTAGTTGTGTTGGCACAAAAGATAAAGAGGTTTCGAGTATAATTTTTAAGTGATATTACTTAGACTTTTTTCAGTGTAAATAACATAAAAGGTTATGCGAATATAACATAAATGTTATGTGAACATAACATAAAGATTATGCAAAAATAACTAAAAGGTTAGACAAACATAACAGAAAGGTTAGACGTGCGGGTTAGAGTTTGAACGCGGACCTGGGCGCGTATGGTGCGCGTGGGATGCATGAAATGCACCGCCGGATCGGATCGACCTAGTTGCACGGTTCCCGACCTATGCACCAGGTGCATATTAATATTTGTAAAAAATCAAAGCTACACCTACTTACATACACAGATATACTTGTTGATAAATTTTGAATTTTGATTTTGAAGGAAGATGTGTCTTTTGATGTTCTAATTCTATGCTTTTTCGATATTTTTTATATTAGTTATTTTGAGTTATATGTTTCTTCCTTTCCATGTTTGAATTAATTTATTTTGTATGTTTTTTTTTTTTTTCTGAAATCCACTTATTTAAAACAATTCATGTTTAACATTAGTAAGTGTTCAACTTAACAAAACCATATGTTAGTAAGAGTTCAACTTAAATATATCAGTAGTTTAAATTGTTGATCAAATAAATATTATTTTATTAATTAAAACAATCGCTATTAAAAATACATTTTAATATACAAGACTTATCTGTTAGATCTATTTTAAAAATAGTTGTAGTATGTTTAATGTTTAGTTTACTATATATTTCTATCAAGTATCTTTTGTGATTTTATAATTATCTATCAAGTAGTGTCAAACAATTAATACATTATAATTAAATTTAGGAATAATTTCAATTTTGATCCTATATGTAAGACATTTTTTGATAACCAAATATTCGTTTTCCAATATTTTGGTCTTTTAAGACATTTAATTTTGGTCTTTTATGCTTCAATTTTTTTTCATTTTTAGTCTTTTTTTGTCGGAATTTTTAAAATTGCTGTTGTGGCCGTTGAAAATGCTAACGTGGCCGTTGGAAAATTTGACATGACATCCAAATTCCAACAGCCACATCAGCAATTTTGAAAATTTTGATAAAAAAGGGATGAAATTGGAAAAAATCAAAACATAAAGGATCAAAATTGGAAAACAGATACTTGATTGTTAAAAAATGGAAAATGTCTTATATACAAGACTAAAATTGAAATTAACCCTTAAATTTATAATGAAACGTGAATATATCTAAATCTATATAATCATAATCTAATATATATCCATCTGTCTATATATAATACATGGATAATCCTCAAAATAGTATTTTTTGCCACCAATTTACCTCTTATACATCCTTTTTATTTTCATTACAATAATTTTGATATAATTACAATTTTGAAAAAAGTAACTAATTATTTATATTGATTTTGTGATATTGGAATTCAATTTGGTATCTTAATTTAAAATTTCTTATTTTATATATATATATATATATATATATATATTCTGTTATTATTTCTGAAAATTTGAATATGTGTGTAATTATTAGTAGTGATATTGAATTAACTAGCTCTGATATAACATAAAAACTCATGTGCAACTGTTGCATCGTGCGACATTTGTACTTATAGCAGAAAAATGTTTACTTATAACTATTAAAGACATACTTGAATAACTCATGCTTATACTTATAAAATACATACTTATAGCTAAAAAACACATACTTATATCTGTAAAAAACAGTTGAATCCCGTCGCATATGAGACGGTCTCACAAGAAATCAACTCCTGATATAATTATTTGTATAGAGAGGAGGATTTTTGTATTAAGATAAATTGCTTCTACATTGGGGCTTTACAGTATAAATAGATACATTTAGAGATACACAAAATTTGTAAAAGATATACAAGATATGAATTTCTAAAGATAGTTAGTCCACAATTGACTCCTTAAGAAAAGGTATCAGCTAATCTTGGATGATCCTAATGAGTCATCGTTAGTACGGCCTTGCAAAATCGACATTCCATTAGAAACATAGATTTTAGAGCGTAATTCTTGAAAACGTAGTTGAGCAAGAGATTTGGTAAGAAGATCGGTTAATTGATCTAAAGTGTTGACATATGAAACAGCCAAACAACCTTTAGATGCTAGGTCATAAACAAAATGTAGATTGTAACGTCCCAACTTGAAAACAAAAACTATTTTCAAGTTAGGATGTCACTAACATTCCATATATAAAAAAAAGAAGCAAGTGAAAGACTCGCCATTTTTTTAAAATAAATAATGAAAATAAGCCTTTTCAGATAACAAGGAAATATACTTAAACGACAAAACATTTGTTGTAGTGGAAAAATATTCAATACAAGAGCAGAAGCTGATATTCGACTGCAATATGAATTAAGTGGCACAAAACAAGTCTTTGAGATTTTCCCCAAAACAACAAAACCATCCCAAGGTTAACAAAACTACACAAGTCGTTACAAATTGTTATTCTCACTATTCCGACTTCGACTCATCACCTACCAAAGCAACATCTGAAAAGTAATATTTTAAAGCAGACGTGTGTGTTCAATAAAACACTCAGTGAGATAATAAACAAATTACATTATTATATATATTCATAAATCATAGAAATTCATAAAATTTTATGTAACTTTACATGAGAATTTCATCCAAGAAGTATAGCTTGACACGAGAATTTCACCCAAGAATTCATGACATGGCATGAACTTAAATGATAAATAAACACACATAAGTATGTAATTTGACTTAAGCACGTAAAAATAAATTAACCCACCTTGAATAGGAGGAAAGTTCAGAAGAGTTCTTATGGTTGCAGAAACTCCTCGCTCGAAGGTTCGTCTCCTCCTACAAAAGCAAGTGTTTTATTTTAGTGTACTACTTAACATATTATACATATTATGAATTATAATTTATTTTCTTAAAGGTATTACTAAATTTAGCGTTCTCTAAATTATTTCAAAAAATTTCATAAAATATCCATAATTGAAATTCAATATGTGAATTATTGTAAAATATTTCATAATATAAATAATTAACATCCTTCCTTATGTGAAATATAACTGTATCTAATATTTTGAAATTATATAAAAGAGTTCAAATTAATATATATATATACACACACACACATATGCATGTGTATAATATCAAATTTATCATAAGACAATGTATTATTTTTATGCCTTTACAACAAGGAAATAAATGAATAAAATAGTTGTTTAAATATTTGGGTCAAACTACAAACTTTAAAGAGTGTACGGGAAAACGGGTAAATTATGTATGTTCCAAAAATTTACAAGCAAAACCCCCAAGAAAATCAAATTCTCAAAATTGGAACCCAACTCTTCAAAATCAAACCCTAAGAGAACAAAATCCTCAATTCCAACAAGGTGGTCATTGGTTGGAGCTTGGGAGCTACCAACCTACATTGGAGTCATGGCCGTTCGATTTCAACCATTAATCAATTGACAACACATCTCTCCTTCAAAATCGTAAATTCGAAAAGTAGAATAGAAAATTGAAGGCTTTAACATGCATGAAATTCACAAATGAAAATAGGATATGAAAACTGATATCATTAGGTTTAAAACCCATCAATTAATTCACGAAATTGTGAGCTAGAACAAGAAATCGGGAAAAAGAGTTTTCTTTGTAAAATGCAATCGAATTTCGATCGAATTTGGCATGGAAACGAACAAGTTTCTGTAAATTGACAAGGGAAAATATTTGGGCTTGAGTAGAAAGTCGTTTTGGTACAAATTTTGTGCATTTTGGTTGAGAAATAAGTGAAAATTGATTTTGGGAGCTTTGTGACCAACGATGTTGGATTCCGGCGAAGAGGGCGGCGGGTTTTCTATTTTTTGAACTGTTTGGAGTGCAGTTTATCTGACATTTTTTTAGGTAACGTGATAATGGGTGATAAAAGGTTTATTTTGCAAAGTTTGGTAAAATTTGAAAGAAGTTTGAGATTTTACTGCGGTCACCGCCCGACGGCTGCTAAAAATAATAGGAAGGTGATGAAGATTATTTAGAATTTAAATAATTACACAAATTACTTAAAATCACATAGGAAATGCATTTTTTATTCATTATACATCTTTTTATATTTTTTAGGAAAATAATTAAAAACTGTTTGTTGGAATATGATGCGTCCAACCTTGAAGACATGTGTCCTTCCATGTGACGAGTAATTTTGTTAATTTAGGTGTTGACAATATCCGAAAAGATTCTAACTATATCTGATTTATTATATTTTATGTCTGAAAAATTATTAATTGATTTGTTGAGTCATTACAAAAATATTTAATGATAAACCCCATTGTTAAAATAATATCGAGCTTTCTAGGTAAATCCCGATTGAATAAAATGTAATTGTATTAACCCAAATCACTCGATTATATGAAATATTCAAATCATCGCTTAATTCTAATTCAGGGTATTACATAAAGGAGGGTAATATTCTTCATTCTTGAATGTTGTACCGGATTCAACACCAGACGTGTAGCGCCCATGTTATCACAAAACGAAAAATGAATGTGCAGCTCACTGCATAGATGAGATTGTAAAAGAAGGACATGATGGAGGGAGCCTGAGCAAGCTTGTTGACCGTAAATGCAACGTCTGGTATCGATAGAGCCTGTTGACTGTAGATGGCTCAATATCATTCAAGATGTAACAAATTTTGCGTTGCAGACGTAACAGAAAGCACATCATATTCCGAGTGAATGGAGAGGTTGTGAGAAGCCCTTGTGTCTACAAGCCACTGATTCTGAGAGGAGAGTGAAGCCAGATTGTGCAGCATTAGCAGGACATCAGATCATGGAGTTCCTTGAAGCGGAGAGAGAAGCCCAAGATATTGTGCCCACCAAGTAGGGATACTTCTTGTGCACAACTTAATCGGGAGGTGATGATTGCGGTGGTGTCAAAGGAATCGGTGCTAGTTGACATGGTGATCGAAGAACAAGAATTAATGGAGTTTGTGTGTAGGTATTGGATCCAAACCCCTCTTGATACCATATAGAGATCGAGGAAGATTTATGTATTAAGATACATTGATTTTACATTGGGGCTTTACAGTACTATAAATACATACATTTAAGATGTACAAAACTTGCAAAAGATTTACAAGATATGAATTTCCAAACTGCATAAGAAAAGGTATCAGCTAATCTTGGATGATCCTGATGAGTCATACTAATTTGGTGGTTTAAAATTTTACAGTCCATCACAATCAAATTTTAAATTGAATTTGATATTTCTATTAAATATATATCTATCTATTTCTACGCTATACAAGTATGGATGTTTCGTTCATTTTTCATAATGTCAATTTTAACCTTTTTAGAGTCCATACAAATCATAATTCCTTTATTAGAGTCCATACAAATCACAATTCTTCATATAATTTGATAAAGTCCTAATTAAAGAAAACTCTCTATATCTAATTTAATTAGTCTTCATATAATTTAATTAAAGTTCTAATTAAAGAAAACTCTCTATATCTAATTTAATTAGAATTTAATTAGATTACAACGGGTAATTAAAGATTGTATTATTTATACAACTAGATATAACAACATATGCATGCTAACAAGTAATTAAAAATTGGAGTAAGTACCTTCGGCAAGAGTACGAGCAGATTACAACGACTAATTAAACATTGAAGTTTTAAATCATAAAGATTGGAGTTTTAAATCGTGAGTTGTGGTAACAGGTATGTATGATTCTTTTATTCTCTTTTACAGTTTTTTTCTTTTGTGATCAAATATATATATTGTCCAAAATTAGCTAAAAATCAATAAGTGACATTAAATTGTATGAATGTATAGTGTGATAAAATTCACCAAAAAAAGAAAGGATTGGCGGCATGTTGTGAGTCGGCTATGCAGACCGACTTAGCATTGAAGAGTAATATGACTCTTCCCTAATTAATGCTCCCTTTCAAATTTGGCATTTATAAAATAATTTTAATCTTTTCTGTGTGATTATAATCATATTACTTGCTTCATGAAACTTTTCTCTTTGTAGCAATAATTTTGTGTTAATTTGTCTTTGTTGTCCTTGAGATTTGGAGAAGTTTTTAATTGTCCTGTACTCCAATACCAGACGATTCTCCTGATTTTTTAAGTGCAATGTCGTGTATCTGCTTATTTATCTATTTACATTGTATTACATTTATTAGGTTGTGTTTTCATTTTATATTTAATTCTTTTTTGAATGATTGTATTACTTTTATTTGTCTTAGATTCAGATCAAGAAGTGCAATAAAACTAAAGCCACACAGTAACCTTCAACCAAGAAACTGATAAAAACAAGAAATGAAGACTGAAAACCAAAACAAAGAATGAACACCGGGAAATAAGTGGTTCGGGTTGATAATCCCTACATCCACTGAGAGAGAAGCAATCCACTATGAATCAATCGAAGAATTACAGAGTTCAACACACGAAATATCAAAAACTAAACCCTGATCTGCGCCAGTAACTTTGCAGGTGATAAGCTCTCTATACAACACTCAAAAAACTAACTATGTGAATATGAAATGAACTAGGCTTTATATATAATCCACAGCTTCAAACCACATGTAAATCCATTGAGTATAGCTTGAGATTTTCCGCCCGCAAAACTGCTCGATCAAACCTACAAAAACAAACTCAAGAACACAGCTTAGCCAATAACCGTTTTAACAGATTGAAATCGTGTTTTGAAAACACGCCTTTTTAAGTGACTTGCGATTTCAAATATACTTAGCCAAAAATCAATTGTTGATCCCGTTTTTCTTTCCTTTATTTCCAATATCCAGGATATATATATATATATATGCATGCATTATCATCACAATTTGGTTGTGTTTTCATCTTATATTTAATCCTCTTTTGAATGATTGAATGTTTGAACAACCGACACCAAATATAAATGGTGTCAAAGGAAATTTGCTGGACAAAATAGAAGATATGCAAATTGTAATGATGCTAAGAAAGAAAACTATGTAGAATATGTTTTGCAAAATTGTTAAAAGAGACAAGCTGTAGCGCCCCGGATCAAAACGAGTATAATTGAATAATTAAATATTTGAACCCTGACTTAATAATTATGTGCGTATATTTTGACTGTTTAATTTAATACGTGCGTTTCAGATAAGTGTTTACGACACATTTTAGATCGATAATGTTTCTAGACATGGAACCTAGAAGATTTTTACATCATTAGATGTGTAACGGAAAAACGAGAAGATAGACACTAATTAGAGGTCAATCGGAGATCTATAGCTCAAGTTACGACGAGAAGGGCAAAGTACGAAGTTTCGGAAAAACGAGGGGTAGATATTTGCGTGAACAGTAGCAAGGATCTTATCATGAACAGTGACCTACTATAGTGAACAGTAACCGCCTAGTGAACAGTAACTTTTCCAGATTTCTATAAATAGGAGAGTTTTCGATTCGAAATTTACCGTTTTCTCGAGCGAGTCGAACGAGCCGAGCGCGATGAAAAACGTAAGTTCTCTCTCCCTTCTCTCTCTCTCCTCTCTTTTCTGCCTTCGGCGCGCCGCCGCCGGAGGTCGCCGGAAAATTTCAAAGTCGTCGGAATCGGATGATTTCCGCACACGACGTTCGTCTCGACGAGACGAGTCTAGGACAACTTCCGGAATTCAATTCCGATTTACCGTTCGCCGGAAAACAGCAAAAGACGGTCTCCAAACCCTAAACCCTATTTCTTGAACCCTTTTCTCTCTCCCGTTTCTTCGCTCTCTCTCTCTCTCTCTCTCTTCCTCGCAGCTGCAGGATCCTGGGGGGCAGCTGGTGTTGCAAGCTACGTATTGGAGGGGCGATGCCGCCGTGGGGGGCGGCGCCGGCGCCGGAAAATGGTTGGGAAGGGGACTAATACATAAGGGTTTGGTGTGTGTTGTGTGTGTGCTGTGTGTGTGTTGTGTGCTGTTGAGAGGCGGCACAGGTGGCGCCGCCGTGAGCTGCTGTTGGCCGGCGCTGGTGATGCGCCGGTGAGTGTTGGGCGGTGGTGGCCGGCGGCAGGTGACCGCCGGCCAAGCTGAGAATCATGTGTGTGTGTGCGTGGGTTTATGCATGTGCGTGAGTGTGTGTCTATATGCATGTATGTATATATGGCCGTGTGTGTGGCTTGGGTTGGCCGGGAAAGGTTGCTGAAGATGAGGGGTTGCCGGCGGAGGTGTTGGGAGTGGTCGCCGGCGACTGAAGTCGCCGGCGACTGAAGTCGCCGGCCGGAGTTTTGGTTGTTGGAATTTTTGGAAAATCAATGTATCGAAGGATTTTGCGGTGTATTTTTCAGGCACTATTCATGCCGGAATTCGGTGAGGGATGGCCGGATGTAGTAGCCGGCGGTGCAAGATATCTGGAGAACCTGACGGCGGCGGCAGAGGGCGGCGCCACCGCGCCGGGAAGGTGGAACGATGGTCAGCCGCGACGCCGGCGACCTGGGAGGAGACTGGCCGAGAAAACTCGGCCAGCTTGGTCGAGCCGCGCATGGCTACCGAGAAAACTCGGCAGCCGCCGAGATCTGCCGAGACGCGCACGCACTGGCGTGCGAGGCCGCCGATTGTTGCCGAGAAAACTCGGCAGCTGCCGAGTCCGCCGAGTCCCGGGCGCGCCCGTGCGCACCCGTCGAGAGCCAACGCGCACGCGACGCATTGTTTTCGATCCGAACCCCGTTTTATCCGTCGTTCGTCTTTTTCGATTCGTTGCCGACGAGACATCGTTGACCGGGGTCCCTGGGCCCGGTCAAAGTCAACCCTTTGACCAAAATTACTATTTTACCCCTAAACTTAGAATGCTCCGTTTGAGCTCGTTTTAACTCCGTTTGAGCTCATTCTTTTTGCGTTGTGATCCTTATTTCATTGCCTATCATCTCAGTCTTTTGGGATGAACTTTCAGTCTTGTCTCCAAAATTCCAATCTTTAGATCGTTCGATCCGTCGTGTCGTTAACGAACGTTTTTTCCACCGGAACCCTTTACAGCTTTAATTATATTGTATTTTAGATCTAAGAAACACCGTAAATGTGTAGGCTACTTGTTGGACTAAGCTTTGAGGTGTTGGGTCATTGGACGTACTGTTCTATCTACTCACGCGATAACCACTATACGAGGTGGGGGTATATTCTAACCTCTTATCTGTTTACTGCTTTCCCTATTTTAAGCATGATTGAGAAATACTAAGTGCTGTGTTTATACTTGTTGTGCCATATTATAACTGTGAAGGGACCGAGGTCCTTCGATCATGCATTCTGTTCGTCCCCTGCTATTTTCTACTACTCTGTGGAGGTGTCGTGAGCCTCTTGAAATGTACTAACGGTGAGATACCGTTATATAGGGTAAGACGGGGGAATCCCGCACCTATTCGTCCCTTGCCATTTCTAATATCTGCTTTGCATATATATGTGCTGTGACAACGTGACTGTAAGTTAGCTTTTCGGTATTTAATATCTGTCTTGAGTCTTATGAGGCGGATGTTATCTCCACGAGTGTATTCCACGCACTCACCCCTTAATCTGTACTCACACTACAGGAGATGAGGAAGCTGATGAACCCTAGACGGAGGGAGTTAGTGCTAGCTGTTGGATCTTCTGATAAAATGTTGTAGTTAAAACATTTCCAAACACATTTTCAAACAATTTATGATCTGTATATATTTTGGGTACTTGTAAGGATGGGAGATCCTGATGAATAGTTTCCGCTGCATATGATGTATATTATCGGTGTGAGACCGAATGTTATCGGCTGAGGCCGAATGTTGTTATGAGATGGATTCTCATCGTCCCTTATCTCTTTCTTCTATTGTCCCTTGCTTAATTCTTTCTGTGTGTGTTATGCGTCCCTTGTTTTTCTATCTTCACGCCCGGGTAAAACTCTGATATTTTATGAAAAGATTTTGGGGCGTGACACAAGCAACATGTAATTTTCAAGTGAAAACGAAACTAAGTAACTCTAAAGGTGTCACGACCACACTTACTTAACCGCACATAGAACAAATTTAAATATAACCTAATCTAAAAAAAAATACTATTATAATTTTTTTTTCTAACATAATATTTTTATATAAAAGAAGTTTCAACAAGCCGAAATCCATAAACAAGCTTCATGTTAATCCATTAGTATGCAGTGTGTTATATAATACATGACATATTCAAAAAGGAACTTAATATCCAAAAGCAAAAGCAACATAAATCACAATCATGCCCAATAGGTCGTCATCTATGTACATGAGTGCTCAAAATCCTACAGGAGCTCCACAGCTTGCCCGGTACGTCCATAACGTTACACATCATCATGATTACCTACAAAGCATAAATTACGTGAGATAAATCTAAGTAAGCATAAATTATGCATGATAGTATGGTTCTTTACAATTCCTTCTCTTGAATTCACTTCTCGAATTACCTGTTTCATTTCTATTTTCCCACTCAAAACTCAACTAGTTCATTTCTAAAATATTTTGTGCACACAACACCCACCTCGTGCACATAGCGCCAATTTTATGCACAGTGTGCGCCAATTTATGAACACAACACCAACCTTGCGCACACAACGCCAACTCATGCACACAGCACCAACCTTACGCACACAACATCAATTTTGCCAACCTTGCACACACAGTGCCAATTTCATTCCTTTTTTGTCAAAACACATCATTTGATAGGACACACAATGTCATTTCATAATAATCATTCAACTATCAAATTCATTTCATAACAATCATTGAGCTCGTAGGTTCATCTATTTTATGATAGCCACTGAACGACAAATCAAAACTCGTAGAACACGTAGTATACATGTATTATCAATTAACACAAATGATTCACAAAATACCATTTTATGCTTTGTAGTTATAATAAATTTCTACTTACCTGGGTTTCCAAAGATTTTGAACATAGCTTTTAAATCACCTCTCAACCTTTCTTAAAATCCAAGATGATAGTCCCCCTCCGATTCAACGTTACGAGCCAGATACAAATATGTTCTTTTTTTTTTCTAATTACACGAATATATAATTTGAAAATGGGATCTTCTCCATTCTCTCTGCAACAGAATTGAAATACATATCCATATATGCGCACCCTTGTAGCTTCTCGAGTAAGCTTCTTCCTCTTTTTCTTTGTTTAATTATTATCATTATTAATTGTTTCTAAGTCGGCTGTTGGAACTCAATTCCCATCCACATAAATATTATATATATATATATATATATGCAAGTGGCGTGTAATATATATTGTATACATGTGTGTTTATACATATATAATATAATTTAAATTTTCTTTTTTTTCCATACTTTATATTAGCATTAATCAAATAATTTATATAGTACATTTAAATATCACTAGAGTCCTAACCAATTATAATAGAGCTTTCTCAACACCAATTATGAAAGAGCATATAAATAATTCAATATTTGAAAACAAAATATAATCATGCAAAATCACAAGTAACACATGCATAATAAGAGATGCATATGATGCATGAAGTTCATGAGAAACTCGGGTATCACAAAAGGTATATTTTTTAATATTCTTTAAACTTCGAATTAAAGTACATCTTTCATTTAAAATTGAAAATTGTATTTTAATATATTTATCTTATTATGAATTTTAATGTTAGAAGAACATAAACTTAAAAAAAAAAAAGCCAAGTTGCATTCACTATGGAGCAACAAGATTTGAGTACGAGCCACCCACCTTTTGTTATGATAACGGAAAAGTTAAACTTGCACCTTCAGAAGTTTCAGGGAAATAGTACGAACTATCAGTCGGAAGAGTCTATTGATTTTTGAAAAAACATACGTTCATAAAATTCCATATTCTCATTCACTTCATTTGGAGAGAAATTAGATAGAGAGCTTTGTTAGGAAATTTATGTTTAGATTTTGATAAGACAAAACAATATTGTAATAGGAATTTAGAGTACCTCATTTTTCCATCCTGTTTAAATGGAAACTTCGATTAGTTTTCGAGTCTTAAAAATCTAAGTTGAAGAATGGAGAAACTCGGAAATCAGTAAGAAGAAGGTTCCTTGTAGCAGTCGGATACAGCAGAAAAATCCTATCAGATACTGCATACAGTAAGCAGTAGGTATAGCAAGTTGCAAGCAGGAATACAGTAAGGCAAACAAAAATTTTCACTGCAGTTTCAGTTTGTAGTAACCTGGCACAACATTCCAGAGCTAAAAGCAAGAAGAAACAGTCATGCACAACAATGTTGTACGAGGAAGATCATTGTTATATGAAAATACATCTTATCAAATATTGTAGCGCCCCGTACCAAAAATGAAGTATAATTGAATAATTAAATATTAAACCCTTAAATTTAAATATTTTATGTGCGTTAATTTCTGATTGTTTAATTAATTATGTGCGTTTCAGATACGTGTTTAACACCGGTTTTAGATGGGTATATTTTTCTGTTCATGAAACCTAGAATAATATTTCACCATGAGATTCGTATCGGAAATACGAGAAAATATAAAGAAACTAGAGGTCAATTGGAGACCCGTAGCTCAAATGGCGAAGAAAAGAGTGAAATCTTGACGAACGGTAAAAACAAAAAGAATATTTTAGTAAAAGGTAACTTAGATATTTCGGGTAAATAGTAACTTTCCAACGGTAAAAAAAGTAACTTTCCAAAATCTATAAGTAGGGGCTCATTCAATTCAAAATTCATAGATTTTCCGAACGAAACGAAAGCGACGAAAACAAGTAAGTTTCTCTCTCTTCTCTCTTTCTTTAAGTTTAGTCGCCGGAAAAGTCGCCGGAGCGCCGCCGTCGGAGCCACCGCCGCCGTCGGCTAGAGCTGTGCTGGTGGTGGTGTGCCGGGTGTCGGGTGTGTGCGAGCATCGGGTGCCGGTGTGTGTGTCGGGGACGGAACGTGCGCGTCGGGTGTGCATGCGGGGGCTGGACGCCGGGGGTCGGATGCGCGCACGGGCGTCGGGAGGCTGGGTGGCCAAGAAAACTCGGTAGCCGCGAGGCGGGCGCGCGGGCGCGGACGACGGAAGCCGGGTGGCCGAGAAAACTGGGCAGCTGCCGAGCGCCGGGTTGCCCGCTGTCGAGAAAACTCGGCAGCTGCCGGGTGATGCGCGAGCCGTCGGGTTCTTTTTCACCTGACGCCGGGTGCTCGCGTGCCCCGACGCACGCAACGCCGTATTTTTTATCGGAACCCCGTCTTTTTCACCGTACATCAACATCGAGTCATTTTTGACGAGATGTCGTTGACCGAGCGTCATGGGCCCGGTCAAAGTCAACCTTTGACCAAAATTACCAAAATACCCTCGACCTTAAAACGCTCCGTTTGAACTCATTTCAACTCCGATCGAGCTCATTCTTTTTCTGTTGCAACCCAAATCACACTCTCTTTAATCTTAGCCTTATAAACTGATCTTTCCCTCTTGTTTCTTCAACCTCAACTTCTCGATTTATCGATCCGTCTCGTCTCTATCGAACGACTCTTCTTCGCGGCTGTCTTTATACATTTTAAATATAAGTTTTAATTGTATTAATGATCTATGAAATATTGTAAAATTGTGTAGGCTATCCATTGGGTTGGTATCAGTTGGATTGGGAATCAAGATACCAAGTTTTTGATACTAACGACTCACGTGGTAACCACCGAACAAGGTGGGGGTAACTTCTGAATCTTTATCTGTTTACTGCTTTCCCTATTAAAAATGTGAACTGAAGAAACGTGTTGTGAACTTAACATTTGTGCTATATCATTCTGTCATCGGGCTGCGGTCCACTCTAATCATTCTTGTCCCTTACCCCCCTTCTACTACTCTGAGGTTTGGTGGTCCTTTAAATGCACCAACAGTCTGAAGGACCGTTTATTAGGGTAAGACGGGGGAATCCCGTACCTTGTTGTGTCCTCTGACCATTTCTAATATCTACTGTGCATTTTACGTGTTGTGGCAACGTGTTGGTACATGTTTTTATTTTCTGTCGGTTGTCTGTCGTGTGTCATAAGATGTGGATTTTGTCCCCACGAGTGTATTCAACGCACTGACCCCCTATTCTGTAACTCACGTTACAGGTACTGGCGAGCATGATGAACCCTAGAGGGAGAGAGGAAGTGCTATATTTGGATATGTAATTTTATGATGATGTTCTCAAACACTTTCAAACAATGTTTTAAGTAATTCATGTTTTGTGTTAACGGATGTAAATATTTGGGATATGAGATCTTGATGATAATTTCCGCTGTGAATGTTGAAAATATCGGCTGAGACCAATTTGTGATATGTGAATGTTTCACATCGTCCCTTACCTCGTTCTTCTGTCGTCTCCTACTATTTCTTTCTGTTTATGATGTGTCCCTTATTATTTCTTTCTTCACACCTAATGGAAAACTCTGATATTTAGTGAAAAGTAAACGGGGTGTGACAAATATAACCAGTAAAGACAAGTATTCGAACTATATAAAGAACCAATATCCCACTGACATGTGGACCGATAAATTGCAACAACCCTGAAGCGCGCAACAGTCATATTATATGAGCTGCAGAATAAGATAAGCATTCCCAAATTTTCAGAGATATTGAATGCAAGATTAAGGACAATCAAAGGGAATTCAAATTCAAGTAAAGTGTGTATATCTTCAACTGACACATTTCTTACATCTATAAATAGAAAAAGAGTTGACTGAAGAAATGACTGAAATACTGATACTCAAAATTCACTCTAAAAAAAACAAGTACTCAAGCATCTTACTCTTTAATTTTCAGTCACTCAACCTCCTAGTGAAGCAGTCAAGCCTTCAAGTCTTCAAACTCCAGAGTTATCAAGGTTGCTTCAAGCACCAGTTAAAGAAAAACTTATATACTTTTAACCTTTGTGTTGTGTGCTTAGGTTGTTTTAGTGGTGTCTTTAGTTGATAGGATTTAGATCCTTGCTAAGTGTTTGCCTTAAGTAGTTAAGACAGTAACTCTGTGTGAGTTAGTAGGATCTTGTGTGGGTCAGCCTATGGATTCGAGCAACCTATGTGGAAGTTGAATCCTTATAGGTGAAAACCTTGTTTGGGTGATAGATTGTTAGGACGAGTCTTGTATATCAATCTTACTTAATAAAGTTCATTCTCGAAGTGGGAGTAGAGTGGACGTAGAAGGGTTACACCATTTTTAAATCACTATAAGCCCTCTGTGTTTCCTTTCAATTCTTACCATATCTGTGTTGTATCTTAGATCTTATCATTCTGCATTCAAGTTTGACAAAAAGCATATTTGAGAAATCATTTTTCAAAAGAAACTGTATCAAGTTTACTTCTGTTGCATACAGAACTCTGATATAGTAAGCTGAACAACAATCTCGCCCAGCTTAATGTACTGCATTCAGTGTTGTATTCTGCGATAGAATAGAACACCGAAAAGTTCAAACATGTTTGAAAAGAAAAATAGATAGAGGTTCATTCACCTCCTCTGAACCTCTAATCCACTTGGGACCAACAAGTGATATCAGAGCAAGTTGGGTTAAAAACCAACTTGTCTAGTCACCTACCTAGATCCACCCATTTCTATTGTGAAAATCATTTTCATTTGTTTATTCTCTGAACTCATTCTTTAGTATAAGCATGAACCTCTCACATCACAAGCTACCCATGTTTTCCATAGAAGAATATGATGATTGGAAGATCATAATGGAGACACATCTCTCTGTTATGCATGATGAGATGGGGTACATTATCACTGAAGGACCACCGGTCATCACTAAGCCGAATCCAACTCTTGGAAGAGAACATTGATAAGTCGGGTTTTGGGCGTGTTTCACATGTATTATGCGACAATTATTATAGTTAATTGTTTGTTATTCTATTGCATTTACCCAATCTTTATCATATTCATCTCGTTGGCTTAGATTTCGTATTTTCCATGGATTTCAGGTTGTTTTGCAAACTATATGATATTTGATGAGACAAGCCAAGTGAGAGGATACACAGGCTGCAAGTCGAATGGGCTTAAAGAGAAGAAGAAGCCCAACATTGAAAGCTTCAGTGTTGGGAATGTGAATGCAAGTTGTTTCTGGCGTGCAACAGCCCAAGCCCAACTCCTCTTTAAATTAATCAAGAGAACAAGGAAATGGAGGTGACACTATTTTGCAAGATAATAGATAACTTCCATAATTTTTATCAATCTTGGAGAGATTGATGCCACTCATTTTTAGAAAGGAATTGAAGAGGAATTGGGGGTTATATTTTGGAGCAGAGGAGTGGAGACGTGGGAACATAACTAGAGAGAAAGGAAGAAAGAAGAAAACGTATCATTGTAATTTGATAATAATGTCTAGAGGCTAAACCATTTTTTCTAGTCCAAGGAGACACCAAACCTTGAATGTGACATCCATTTTTAATTGAGTAGTAACGTTTCTCTTACTCTATCTCGATTTCTTTGTTATCTGATCTTATGCTTTGCATGTTTGATTAATGGATTTATTAGGATTGGCCACCTTAATCTATTTGTTAATCAATTCTAGCTAACTCGCATGATATAATCTGTAATTGTTATATTTGTGGGAGTATCGTAGCAATTGGAATTTGATTCCTAGGATAACAAGTCTAGGTTGCATGATTCGGACGTTCCGCTTTCATGGTCTAGTTTGCCCTATTATTTTGGATCGTTAATGCATCTTGTGAATTGAATCTTGAATACATATTTTGAGGTTATTCATTGGATAGATTGATTGGGGGTCGTACCTGCTGATTAATTAAACTTAAGAAATAATTCGAACTAGTTCGGTCGTACCGCTGGTTTAGGGGCAAGATTCGAGATAGGGAGTAGATAAACGAGGCTACCTGTTAAATTAGAAGAATTGTTCGAAGGGAGGTTATCCGAGGGCTAGACTGTTTAATTCATTATTTATTCCATCCTTGTTTGCTTCTGTTTGCAATTTATTTGTGATGCATGATTTTAATATTTGTTCAACAAACCGATCACCCCCTATTTTATCGCTTTCTTTGCATGAATTTATTCAATTAAATTATGCTATTCTCCGTGGATTCAACCTCTTACTTATCCTACTACATATGTGGATTAGCTGAGGTGAATATTTATTTTTGGGTGTCGGCGACAGCACACCAAATTTTGGCGCCGTTGCCGGGGAATATTTGTTAATTCGATTGAATTTTTTTCGTATTTTCTAATTATAAAAAAAAGAAAAGTTTTATGCTGCGTCTGTTCTACTCTTGATTATTCTGCTTTTGATCAGTATACTAACACTGATCCCCCCGGTGTCTGTTCAGTTCTTGTTTCAGTAAATGATCACAAGGTCAAATCGTAGAGCACAACTCGAGTTGAATCCAGAGATAGAGTGAACAACCAGATGACTTAGGAAAGATACTCGTGCATGTCGGCATCTCAATTTTACACCGACAAGAGAAACAAGTAGTGAAGAAAGAAGTGATACTAGTGAAAAGTCGAACTCTGAATCAAAATCTGAAAATATGGAGAGAGAACGTGAAGTTGAAGGAAATGTAGCTGGAGAAAATGAAGAGAGAACGATGCTTGAGTTGGCAAACCCAACCATAAACCACCAACCACTCTGCATTACTATCTCTACTCTTACTCCCAATGTCAATTTTGAACTTAAATCTGGACTCATTCACTTATTACCTTCTTTTCATGGTCTTGCAGGTGAAAATCCACATACTTTCCTCAAGGAGTTTCATGTCATTTGCTCTAGTATGAAACCAACCGGGGTTTCAGAGGAACATGTGAAGTTAAGTGCATTTCCATTTGAACTAAAGAACATTGCAAAAGATTGGTTGTATTTTCTGCCACCCAGGACTGTTACGACATGGAATGAGATGGAAAAGTTATTTCTCCAATATTATTTTCCAGCCACTTGAGTGGCAGTGCTGAGGAAAGAGATTTCAGGTGCTAAACAAGGTTCAGGGGAGACACTATATGAGTATTGGGACCGTTTCAAACGTCTCATAGTCTCATGTCCACAACATCAAATTAGTGATCAGTTGCTCATCCAATATTTTTACGAGGGGCTCACTCTCAAGGATCGGAACATGATTGATGCAGCTAGCGGAGGAGCTTTGATGGGGAAAACACCAATAGCTGCATGAGAGCTGATTTCTAATATGGCAGCGAATACTAAACAGTTTGGTGCACGTGATGTTATGGCTAGACCCGTTGAGCAGTCGAAAAATGATGTCTTAGAAAAGATTGCAAGTATGATGGAGAAGATCATGAAGGGCAAGAATTCGGAAGCTCGCCCATGCCGACTTTGCAACACTACAGAGCATGTTACTGATGATTGTCGGATTCTGAATATTAAGATAGAGCAACATGCTAATGCAATTGGTTTTGGGAATTCTCAAGATCGAAAGTATGACCCATACTCTAGCTCTTATAATCCGGGGTGGAGAGATCATCCTAATCTTCGATATGGGAACCAGCAGAATACTCAGTATGGAGAGAATCAAATGCCTCAATATCAAGATCGGAAGTTCCAATTGTTCAGAGGGAATGATCGAAGTACTGGAAACTCTAAACAAAACGGTGGTGATAAGGAATCTGGACCATCTTTAGAGGATATGGTGAAGACTTTGGCATCTAGTTCAATGAAGTTTCATCAAGACACCCAAACAGCAATGCAAACATTACAAGCAGAGTAGAAGAGCTTGGAAACACAAATGAGCCAAATGGCTATTGCCTTTAGTCAATTTCAAGCACGTGATAGTGGCAAGCTGCCCTCTCAAACTGAAGCGAATCCTAGAAATGTGAGTGCGATTACCTTACGAAGTGGAAAACAATTGCAAGAGAATTCGCAACCCAAAAAGGATGAAGAGCCGATTGTGGTAACAAAAGATGGAAATTTTAAGGTACTTGAAGGTCAGATGGAGGTTGAGAACGAGCAGGTTGAATCTGAGAAGAAAAATCTGGACGTTCAGGCAAACACTGGCCCCATCAGTGTCAATATACCATAACAGGAAAATGAGGTAAAATCTAAAAATTCGATACCTATTGATACTAATATTTTACCTTTTCCTTCTAAAATGAAGAAAACTGAAAAAGGCATCAAGGATCAACAAGCACTCGAGGTGTTTCGCAAGGTGGGGCTTAAAATACCATTGATGGAGGCAGCTAAGCAAATTCCAAGATATGCTAAGTTTTTGAAGGAATTGTGTACTAACAAGCGGAAATTGGCCAATGATGAGAGGGTTGTCATGGGAGAGACTGTCTCTGCTATTTTTCAGAAGAAGTTGCCTTTGAAAAGGAAAGATCCTGGCATGTTTGTAATTCCTTGCATGATAGGTGATCACAAGATTGAGTAGGCCATGCTAGATCTTGGGGCCACTAATAATGTCATGCCATGGTCCGTCTATGAGCAGTTAGGTATTGGGCCATTGAAGATGACTGGAGTAGTTATTCAGTTAGCAGACAGAAGCCTCACACATCCAGCTGGAGTTGTCGAGGATGTTCTTGTACGGGTAAACCATTTGATTTTTCCTACTGATTTTTATGTGTTAAATATGGATGGGAACTCTGGAAATTCCACACCTATTTTTTTGGGGAGGCCATTCTTGAATACCTCTCAAACGAAAATAGATGTACGTGAGGGAACACTTACGATGGAGTTTGATGGAGAAATCATTCAATTTAATATATTCGATGCTATGAAATTTCCTAATGATTCTGACTCTCTTTATGCTGTGAGTGTTATTGAGCCAATTGTGCAAGAAATTTTTGAGCTTGATTGCAGGAATAAATTGGAGGAACAATTCATGCAAAATCTAGAAGGAGAGAATAAGGACAATAAAACCATTGGGATGGAAAATCGGTATCCAGTGTTCGATCCCGGAATTAAAGATAAAAAGGGCACCAAGAACTTGGTGGTTGACCATCTTAGTCAAATGGAGAGGGCCAAAGAGGCAGAGCCACTATTAGAAATTTTTTCAGACATGCAGCCGCTCGCAATTTTGAAAAATTCCCAAAATTCACCAACATTGACCCCCTCAGTGTCAGTGTCAGAGCACGTTGAAAATTTGGATTTCGAGGATCTGACTCTTTGAAATAAGAATTCCTAAGTCGAGCCAATGACAATAAACAAAGACACTTGTTGGGAGGTAACCCAATATTTTAGTTTAATTTTGCTCACCTTTCGTCCTATCGGCCATCCCAGCTCTCGACGTCGCTCCACGACTGGCGGCACCCACTCAGCCATTCCAAGTAGACACTGACCCCCTTAGTGTTAGTGTACTCAATCGTGACTCCCATTGATTAGCACCCGGTAACCCCGCTCCACTTACTGTGTATTTCATTTTGGTGCTTGAATCGTTTATTTATATGTTGCAATGTGTGCTAGGGACTAGCACTTGTTTAAGTGGGGGGATGTGAATACTTGTGGATGTTTGAGGCATGCGTAGTTAACGATTTTGAATATATTGTTGGTTGTTGGAGTCTGTTAAAATTGGCTGAATCTGTGAGTTGTGAGTCCGAATTTGTAACCTGATTGATATTCATATGTTAATCCATGATATTGAATTGATTCTTGGTTGCTAATGCTCTGAAACGATGTACTTGATTGCTTAATTGTTGGTGAACTTATTTTGATCTTCTTGAGAAGAAAAAAATCTTAATTGCTGTCCTAAGTCGAAAAGAAAAATATTTTGAGGATTGGAGGAAAAACAAAAAGGAGTAAAGTTGAAGATGAATTGAAAAGAAAAAATAACGAGGGGCCGATACAGCTGCCTGCTTTCGGGGGCTAAGTCGAAAAATCTAAAACCCAAAACGTAGAGTGGAGCTGCGAGACCTCGTTTGAAAAAAAACGAGGGGCCGATACAACTGCCTACTTTCAGGGGCTAAGTCGAAAAAGCTAAAACCCGAAAAGTAGAGTGGAGCTGCGAGACCTCGTTTGAAAAAAAAAAGCTGAAAATGGAAAAGAAAAAAATTACAGCTTGAAAAAAAATGATGATTGGAGAAGGACACCGATGAGATTTGAACTTTTAAGGAAGATTGAACTAAGTGATCTGAGGTTGAGTCTTTTAGGGGATTGTGGATGTGGCATAAGTACCCAATGATTGATGAGATGTTTTTGTGATTGATTGTGAGTGGAAAGTCGTGGTTATTGAGAGGGACAAGCAACTTATGAGTTCGGCTCAAAGATTCGACTTCAAGGAATATATAAGGGTATGTCAACTATTCATGTTTTGAACTCTCGAGTATGCATATGAGCCTTGTGAAATCATATGAGTCTTTTGTACGTTGAAGTGCTTTATTTTGTTATATGGTTTTTGCTTGAGGACAAGCAAGTGTTCTAGTGTGGGGGGTTTGATAAGTTGGGTTTTGTGCGTATTTCACATGTATTATGCGTCAATTATTATAGTTAATTGTTCGTTATTCTATTGCATTTACCCGATCTTTATCATATTCGTCTCGTTGGCTTTGATTTCGTATTTTCCATGGATTTCAGGTTGTTTTGCAAACTATATGATGATTGATGAGACAAGTCAAGTAAGAGGATACACAGGCTGCAAGTCGAATGAGCTTAAAGAGAAGAAGAAGCCCAACACTGAAAGCTTCAGTGTTGGGAATGTGAATGCAAGTTGTTTCTGGCGTGCAACAGCCCAAGCCCAACTCCTCCTTAAATTAATCAAGAGAGCAAAGAAAGGGAGGTGACACCATTTTGCAAGATAATAGATAACTTCTATAATTTTTATCAATCTTGGAGAGATTGATGCCACTCATTTTTAGAAAGGGATTGAAGAGGAATTGGGGGTTATATTTTGGAGCAGAGGAGAGGAGACGTAGGAACAGAACTAGAGAGAAAGGAAGAAAGAAGAAAACTTATCATTGTAATTTGATAATAATGTCTAGAGGCTAAACCATTTTTTCTAGTCCAAGGAGACACCAAACCTTGAATGATTCATCCGTTTTTAATTGAGTAGTAACGTTTCTCTTACTCTATCTCGATTTCTTCGTTATCTGATCTTATGCTTTGCATGTTTGATTAATGGATTTATTAGGATTGGCCACCTTAATCTATTTGTTAATCAATTCTAGCTAACTCGCATGATATAATCCGTAATTGTTATATTTGTGGGAGTATCGTAGTAATTGAAATTTGATTCCTAGGATAACGAAGTCTATGTTGCATGATTCGGACGTTCCGATTTCATGGTCTAGTTTGCCTTATTATTTTGGATCGTTAATGCATCTTGTGAATTGAATCTTGAATACATATTTTGAGGTTATTCATTGGATAGATTGATTGGAGGTCGTACCTGCTGATTAATTAAACTTAAGAAATAATTCGAACTAGTTCGGTCGTACCGCTGGTTTAGGGGTAAGATTCGAGATAGGGAGTAGATAAACGAGGCTACCTGTTAAATTGGAAGAATTGTTCGAAGAGAAGTTATCCGAGGGCTAGACTGTTTAATTCATTATTTATTCCATCCTTGTTTGCTTCTGTTTGCAATTTATTTGTGATGCATGATTTTAATATTTGTTCAACAAACCGATCACCCCCTATTTTATCACTTTCTTTGCATGGATTTATTCAATTAAATTGCGCTATTCTCCGTGGATTCGACCCCTTACTTATCCTACTACATAAGTGAATTAGTCGAGGTGAATATTTATTTTTGGGTGCTGGCGACAGCACACCAAACATAGAGAAAGAGATAGAGTCGATGCTGAGCGGTTGCAGCACATATAGCAGCTGTAGTCGTTGCTGAAGTAGAAACAACAATGCAAGGATCAATAATCGATGAAGGTGCTGAAAGAGTAGGCCCTAGACCTCATCCTGCACGACCACTACTTACAGCAGCTAGAGCTGATATACCTGATTACAGAAGAGCACTGCCAATTGCTGAATACCTGATCAAGCCAAGACATGAATACACTGCTGAAGATAGAAAGAAGGCCAACCTAGACAATGTTGCCAAGAATGCATTGTAAGAACTTTCAGCAAAGTAAAAACATGTAAAACTGCCAAGAAATTTTGGGACAAGCTAGAACAAATTTGTGAAGGAACAGAGCTGACAAAGGATAACAAGATATCCACTGCAACTCAATTGTTTGAGTTGTTCAAAATTAAGCCTGAAGAATCACTAGAAGAATTGGACTTAAGATTCACATCCACTGTGAATGAGTTAGTCTCTAGGAAAACACTATAGCTAGAATGAGAAAAATCTCAAAGTACTCAGGCCATTACCTATTGAGTATGATAGCAAAACTACAACCATGAGAGTACAATGAATTTGAAGACAATGAGTACATTTGATTTATTCTCAAACCTCAAAGCATTCGATTTCGACATCACTAGAAGAGAAGGTATAAGAGAAGACCTCACTCTAGAAGTGAAGGCAACATAAGGAAAGTTCCTACACAAACTGTTCACAAACAACATTCTGCAAAGATTGCTTACAGGAAAAGAATCACCAAAGCTCATGACAAAGTAATTATCTTTAAGCAAGTATGGATTTAAAAGAAAACTAACCCTAAAGGACCCATACTTGCATGGGTACCTAAATCTGCCTAAATTGTATATAGGAACAGTTGCTAGGAAGCATCAATGATGTATAGTATATTGATAGCAGCTGCTCAAGACACATGACTGGCAATAGAGAATCCTTGAAAGATTTCCAACCATGTAAAGGCCCAAAGGTAGTGTTTGGAGATGACTCAAAAAGGAGCACCAAGGGTACAATAAGCTTGATCAAAGGCAACACATATATCAATGTTGTGTTATATGTAAAAGGACCGAAGTATAACCTTCTGAGCATTAGTCAATTTTGTGACAAAGGATGCTCTGTGGAATTCAACCTCAACAAGTGTCTGATTAGAGATAACAAGTCTAATGAGGTGAAGCTGTAGCACCCCTGATCAAAATGAGTATAATTAACTAATTAACTATAAGGAGTTGATTAAGAAAATTAATTTAAGGTAGCAAGCCGTGGGTTTGGTGAGCCATCTCACCAAACCCACGCCACCGATATAACACCCCGCTATTTAATCAAGATGTAGTATTTTAATTGCATGGTTATTAGTTAGTTATGCATAAGTAATTAGTACATAAGGTTGCAATGTGGAGGCATAGTCATCACCAAATTTTGACACCTCAAGCTTTGACCTACTCAGAACTCAACTTTCCTTCTCCTCATGTTAGCTTGACAACTCACTGTGCTAAACTCACGCCACATATCTATGCCAAGTCATGACTCATCACCTCTCAATGTGTAAGGAGTGCATGGAGTAAGGAAAAATCAAAACCCTCAAGTCACACTTTCTCTCTCCATCTCTTACTCTCTCGGCTTCTCTCTCGATCTCTCTCTCATATCTCTAATCTCTCTCTCTAAAGAACCATGACCATCGTCTGAGTGTTGTCTCCGTCACCAAATCACCGGCGGAAGCAAGCACAATCGCCGGTCGTGAGCTGATGCTAGTCGAGTTGGTAAGGATGGAAGGTTATTATTTTTGGAAATTAGAAATAACATAGGGACCTCCTTTCAATAATTTATATTTTGAAGATTTCACTTGAACCTTCCCCATTTTTTTTAAAGAATCAGTTTAAGGACCCAAAATTAGGTATGAGTTTACAATTTAACTGTCTCCGCCATTGTTTGCCGCTGTTGTTGCGGGTTGCTGGCGCAGGATGCGCTGGCGTGTGGAGTTTTGATTGCCGCCGGGGGCGGCAGCAGGTCTGGGACGCGCAGGCGGGCATCAGGGCGTGCTGGTACGTGTCGGGTTGCGGCAGCAGGCGCTGGTGCACGCGCCGAGTCTGCGCCGGGGGGCTGGCCGACGGACGCCCTTCGCGCTGTTTTTGGCGGAGTTGTAGTGTAGTTATGTGTGGGGTTGTGGGTCGTCTGGATAGGTGGTAGTTTGGTGGTTAGTCGGGTGTGAGTCGCCGGTGACGCGGGTCGCCGGATTCGGTGGTAGCAGCCACGGAAAAGGGCTGGTCGCAACAGATTTTGGGTGATCGGGCCTGCGCCGAAGACTGCGCGCAGGCAGCGTTCGACTTGCCGTTTCAGGTCCTTACGGGAGTGGGATCAAAAACCTGTTTTTACGGCATATACTAGGGTGTATGGGGAAGGTCTCCACCAAGTTTGGTGGCCATCCGAGGTCGGACGACCGAGGAATGATTTTACGAAGTCGGGGCTGCGAATCTGCACCCAAATCGGAAATAGTCGAGGAGCAGAAGGTCTTAACGAAGGATTTTTCCAAAACTGTTCGTATGGGGTGTTCTTTAGGATGTTGAGAGAAATCCTACCAAGTTTCACCTTAAGACGAGTCCGTTTGAGGGGTCTAAGATGCATCGGGGTACAGAGTGGCAGTGCAGTGTGCAATGGTGAAGTTCAGCCTATTGCAAGGGCAGTTTCTAGACGATCGAATATCGGATGGGCTTGAGATTTCGCGGAGTTAATAGTCACACCGAGAGCTTCATTACAGGCTTTATGGATCATAAATCGGAGCTCGGACGAGGAAGATACACAACGACGATTTTCTTTCCAATAGGAAACGCAGACGAAGGATCCCGTTAATTCTTCGAAACCTAGTAGTTTTTCCAAGGAACGAGCTAGGATTTAAATGGGGGTCGAGCTTCACGAGGATTACCACCGAATGAGGTGGGGGTAATTTCTAACTCTTAAACTGTTTACAGCTTTCCCTACTTATGAAATATGATTGAGAATTACTGAGTGCTGTGTTTATACTTGCTGTGCCATATTATATCTGTGAAAGGACCGAGGTCCTCCGATCATGCATTCTGTTCGTCCCCTGCTATTTTCTACTACTCTGTGGAGGTGTCGTGAGCCTCTTGAAATGCACTAACGGTGAGATACCGTTATATAGGGTAAGACGGGGGAATCCCGCACCTATACGTCCCTTGCCATTTCTAATATCTGCTTTGCATATATCTGTGCTGTGACAACGTGACTGTAAGTTAGTTTTTCGGTATTTAAATTCTGTCTGGAGTCTTATGAGGTGGATGTTATCCCCACTGAGTGTATTCAACGCACTCACCCCTTAATCGGTACTCACACTACAGGAGATGAGGAAGCTGGTGAACCCTAGACGGAGGGAGATAGTGCTAGCTGTTGGTTTTTTTGTTAAAATGTCTTAGTTTAAACATTTCCAAACACGTTTACAAACAGTTAATGATCTGTATATATTTTTGGGTACTTGTGAGGATGAGAGATCCTGATGTTTAGCTTCCGTTGTATATGATGTATATTATCGGTGTGAGACCGAATGTTATCGGCCGAGGCCGAAGGTTGTTATGAGATGGTTTCTTGTCGTCCCTTATCTCTTTCTTCTGTTGTCCCTTGCTTAATTCTTTCTGTATGTGTTATGCGTCCCTTGCTTTTCTATCTTCACGCCCGGGTAAAACTCTGATATTTTTAACGAAAGATTTTGGGGCGTGACAGAAGCTTACTGGAACCAGAAGAGGAAACATCTATCTTGCTAATTGGAGTTCAAAAGTCCAGCCAACTTGCTTTATTATAAAGAGTACACCTGAATTAAGCTGGCTATGACACAAAAGTATGAGTTACTTGAACTTCAAAATCATTAACAAGCTAGCAAAAAAGACAAAGGCTTGCCAGATGTAGCCTTAAAGAGAAAAATGTTTATGGAGCATGCCGGAAATGAAAACAAGTTAGAAGCTCATTAAAAGAGAAAGTATAGAGATCATCCCACAAAATTATGGATCTACTTCACATGGATCTTTACAAACCAATTGAGCCTGTAATTGTAAGTGGGAAGAAGTATTCACCAATGGTTGTGGATGACTACTCTAGATTTACTTGGACAATTTTTCTAGCCAAGAAATCAGAAACTCAAAACAAGCTACCTGAATTTATGAAGAGAGTTCAGAATGAGAAGAGTTTAAGCATTGTGAAGATAGATCTGACAGAGGAATATAATTCACGAACAAATTCATTGAGAAGTACTATTCAAAAAATGGAATCAGCTATGAATACTCTGTATCTAGAACACCCCAATATAATGAGGTTGTAGAAAGAAAGAATATAACCCTGAAAAAAGCAACAAGAACAATTATTGCAAAAGTTGTTATACCTATTTGAGAAGATCAAAAGAGTCCTATCAAGCTTGAATGAAGAAATCGTTGATGATGCAACCATGAAAAAAGTTACTGAGGCAGGACTCTCTGTACTGGCTTCACTAGCAGTACAAAATGCTGATATGGACCAGAATTGTCACGCCCCAAAATCTTTCGGTCAAAATATCAGAGTTTTACCCAGGCGTGAAGATAGAAAAGCAAGGGACGCAAAACACATACAGAAAGAATTAAGCAAGGGATAACAGAAGAAAGAGATAAGGGACGACAAGAAACCATCTCATAACAACCTTCGGCCTCGGCCGATAACATTCGGTCTCACACCGATAACATACATCATATACAGCGGAAGCTAAACATTAGGATCTCCATCCTCACAAGTACCCAAAAAAAAATATACAGATCATAAACCGTTTGAAAACGTGTTTGGAAATGTTTAAACTATGACATATTAACAGAATCTCCCTCCGTCTAGGGTTCACCAGCTTCCTCATCTCCTGTAGTGTGAGTACAGATTAAGGGGTGAGTGCGTTGAATACACTTAGTGGGGATAACATCCACCTCATAAGACTCCAGACAGAATTTAAATACCGAAAAGCTAACTTACAGTCACGTTGTCACAGCAAAGATATATGCAAAGCAGATATTAGAAATGGCAAGGGATGAATAGGTGCAGGATTCCCCCGTCTTACTCTATATAACGGTATCTCACCGTTAGTGCATTTCAAGAGGCTCACGACACCTTCACAGAGTAGTAGAAAATAGCAGGGGACGAACAGAATGCATGATCGGAGGACCTCGGTCCTTTCACAGATATAATATTGCACAGCAAGTATAAACACAGCACTCAGTAATTCTCAATCATATTTCATAAGTAGGGAAGGCTGTAAACAGTTTAAGAGTTAGAAATTACCCCCACCTCGTATAGTGGTTACCGCGTGAGTAGATAGAACAGTACGTCCAACAACCCAACATTTCCAAGCTTAGTCCAACAAGTAGCCTACACGTTTACGGTGTTTCTTAGATTTAAATACAATATAATTAAAGCTGTAAAGGGTCCCGGCGGAAAAACGTTTGTTAATGATACGACGGATTGAAAATACGGCATCACGTGCGCCGGGGCACGCGAGCACCCGGCGTCGGGCGAAAAAGAATCCCGACGGCTCGCGCATCACCTGGCAGCTGTCGAGTTTCCTCAGCCACCCGGTCCTCGTCGCCGCGCGCGCTAGAACCCCCGGCGCACGCGCCCGCACAGCGTACGCACCCGGCTCCCGACCCGACGCACACCCCGACGCGCACACCCGGCATCCGACCCGACGCACACCCCGATGCGCACACCTGGCATCCGACCCAACGCACACCCCGACGCGCATCCCGGCATCCCACCCGACGCACACCCCGACACCCGACCCGAGGTGCACTACCACCAGTTCCACTGCTGGCCAGCGGCGGCGGCGGTGACGGCGCTCCGGCGGGGACGGCGGCGACGGTGGCGGTGCTCCGGCGACGGTAGAAAATAAAAACGTTAAGTAAAAGAAAAGAAAGAGAACTTACGTGTTCACGTCGCGAGCGTCGCTCGGGTCGTTGACTTTGAAAACGTATAAGTTTTGAAAATTATGAGCCCCTGTTTATAGATTTTGGAAATTACCTTTTTACCGTTGAAAAGTTACTATTTACCAAAAATATCTTAATTTACCTTTCATTAAAATATTATTTTTATTTTTACCTTTTATCAAAATTTTACCCTTTCCTTCGTCAGTTGAACTACGGGTCTCCGATTGACCCCTAGTTTGTTTATATTTTCTCATATTTTTGATACGAATCTCTTAGTAAAATCATATTCTAGGTTCCATGTCACGAAAAATATACCCATCTAAAACCGGCGTTAACCAAGTATCTGAAACACACGTACTAAATTAAACAGTCTAAACACACGCACATAATTATTAAGTCAAGGTTCAAATATTTAATTATTCCATTATGCTCATTTTGATCCGGGGTGCTACAAGAATGCAACAGATTCTGATACTGCAATCCTCGTTGTTATTGAAGAAGAAGTCATTCATATCGTCAAAACTGAATCTGAAATGTTAGAAGGTGGCCAATTCTTGGTGGAATTCCAGCACATCATTGAATGCATATACACCGATGCTTAGAACTTGAAAATTCTCAATGCTGCCACCAGAGTTGTCGAAATAAGAGAAGTTACAGTGATGTAGCTAGATGATCCGATGCAGCAGGGAGATGCTGCTGAGTTTTTTGTTGAGGCAGCATCTCCAACGAAGACCTCAGGTGCAGCTATTGTTGAGGTAGTGCTCGTGGAGGATTTAGAAAGGTAATGAAGAGATGATGTTGCACCTCGAGGAGGAAAATGAGTCTTAATAGGCGCTCATGCACAAGATCCTGAAGATGATCGAGAAGACTCTTCTGATGATGATGATGAGGATCTTAGAGGTGATAGTCCTCCCTCTGGAGCTGACTTCATTCCGTAAAATACAGTCAGCAGAAAGGATCAGAAAAAATATGGAGCAGTACTTGGCGGAAGCAGTACAGAAGCAAGCTCAAGATATAAGTCAAGCTCTGGTTCTATACGAACATGCTGCAGTAGAAACAACTAAAGATGACCTCTTAACTCTTACTAATGCTCAAGAGCAATCCTTCCAAGAAATTATTGATGTTGTACATGGGCTGGTCCGGGCATTGCAAACCCATGAAGTGAATATGGCCAACAGCATCAACGTGAGAGATAAATATCATTCTTCATCCATGGAGAATTTGAGGAGGGAACTAGCTGAGCTTCCCTCTAGAATACAAACAAGGCTCAATGCTGAATGAAACGCACAACGTCATGAGCGACAGAGAGTTGAAAGAGCAAGACAAGCTACAAGTGAAGCAAAGAACAAGTCAGTTGATGAGATTAAAAACACATTTGCTACACAAAATTTAATACTCAATTCTCTGTAGAAAAGCGCATCTACTCAAGCTCGTGCTTCTCAAAGCACGAATGACAGGATTAACAACCTTGAATTGTTTATTGGAGAAATGAGAACAATCCTGTACCGCATTTTTTCTCAATTCGTCCCTACTGAGCAAGAATCAGCATCTCTCCAGCTTACCCTAGTTGATGATGACAAAAAAGGGGAAAGTAAGAAAGGATCAGCAGACACGAAAGATGTTGCAGTAGAAGATGTTATGAATGAGTTGGAAAATGATGATGATGAAGAAGACGAGGAGCCCTTGGCCAACAAGAAGCAGAAGAGATCAGATTCTAGACAGGACTAAAGCCCTCAATATAAAAAGATGAAGGACAACAAAGATGAAAGAGGTGGAGATGTTGGGTTGCTGCATCCAAAGTAGTAATCAGCACTGCATCCAAGCAAATAGAAAGTAAAAAAACTACACCAGCTTAGAAAATGAGCAGTAGACAGCAGTAGCAAAGTAACAGACAACATCAGCAACATACCCAAAAGAGTAAACCTTTAAGTGTTGCTGTAGTTAGAAGACTTGATGAAGAGAAGTGGAGACAACTGAAAGAAGTTGAAAATAAAAGAAGAAGGGACATGGAAGACTGGATGTCTAGACTTGGTTTAATAAGGGAGAAGAAATCGGAGCTTGCAAAGAAAGTTGATGAAGCCCTATACTAGTACCCTCCTCAAGATGTTCCCTACTTTGATCAGGACCACGTATCTGCTGAAGTTTCTATGATGTTAGATCAAAGGCCCTCAAAGAAAGCTATGCTTGGAATTTGAAGATTTTTGACAAAATAATTCTTCCAAAACACAGAAATCCCACGTTCGAAGAGATAACTCTCTACAAAAGATCAGAATACTTGAGGTATTTCAGACACCTCTGTCAGCTGAATTGTTTTGCAAGATATGTTACGTGCCTAGTCGCATAGTATGAACAACTAGCAAGAGATGGAGAGCTGGAAAATCAAAAGGAGCTTATTAAGAAGATCAAGCAAGAAGCACAAATATCATTTTGTGAAGAATTCTGGCTCAGATGGATTCAAGTTCCTGATATCAAGAAGAAGCTTGAAGAAACATACTAAGAATCAATTATCAACTGGTGGAAGAAAACCATGTATGAGTAGAGAAAGCTACCAGAAGATGATAATGTAAGAATAAAGCTTTTTGGGCGAAGACAATCCTGAAGGAGTATGCACAAGATCAACAGATTACTGTTTTTATCCGTAAAACTTATTTATAAGCTACTCATTGTAACTTGTAAACTCTACTTTCTGATATACTCAAGTTACTGAGGCTGGAACATATTCACACTCTATGAACTTCATGTCGTTTTCTATTTTATATAGGATAACATGCTAGATATATTTGCTTAAATATATGAGCTGTTAGATAGGATGCTAGCTCATTTGAATCAATGCATAAAAATCCTTGTTCTATGTAATCATAATGTATAAAAAGGATATGCTGCATGACACTCTGAATTCTCACAATGAACTGCATAATGTAAAGGTTTTATCATCGTCAAAAAAGGAAAATTATTAGGAAATTTATGATTAGATTTTGATGAGACAAAATAATATTGTAATAGGAATTTAGAGTACCCATTTTTCCATGTTGTTTAAGTGGAAACTTAGATTAGTTTTCGAGTCTTAAAAATCTAAGTTGAAGAATGGAGAAACTCGGAAATTAGTAAGATGAAGATTCCTTGTAGCAATTGGATACAGTAGAAAAATTATATCGGTTACTGCATACAATAAACAACAGGTACAACAAGCAGCAAGTAGGAATACAGTAAGGTGAACAAAAAGTTTCACTACAGTTTCAGTTTGCAGTAAGCTGGCACAACATTCCAAAACTGAAAGCAGGAAAAGACAGTCATGCACAACAATGTTGTACGAGGAAGATCACTACTATACAAAAATTCATCTTCTAAAAAATAACTAGTAAAGACAAGTGATTGAACTGTATGAAGAACCAATATCCCGCCAATACGTGGACCGACAGACTGCAACAACCTTGAAGTGCAGAACAATCGCATTAAATGAGCTGCAGAACAAGATAAGGAATTCATTCCTAGGTTTTCAAAGACAATGAATGCAAGATCAAGGACGATCAAAAGGAATTCAAATTCAAGTGAAGTGTGTCTATCTTCAATGGATATAGTTCTTACATCTATAAATAGAGAAATAGTTGACTGAAGAAATGACTGAAATACTGATACTCAAAGTGCACTCTGAAAAGAGCAAGTACTCAAACATCTTACTCTCTAATTTTCAGTCACTTAACCTCCTAGTGAAGCAGTCAAGCCTTCGAGTCTTCGAGCTCTAGAGTTATCAAGGCTGCTTCAAGCACCGGTTGAATAAAAAATTATATAGTTTTAACTTTTGTGCTGTGTGCTTAGGTTGTTTTAGTGGTGTCGTTAGGTGATAGGATTTAGATCCTTGCTGAGTGTTTGTCTTAAGGAGTTAAAGCAGTAACTCTGTGTGAGTTAGTAGGATCCTATGTGGGTCAGCCTGTGGATTTGAGCAACATGTGTGGAAGCTGAATCCTTGTAGGTGAAAACCTTATTTGGGTGATAGATTGTTAGGATGAGTCTTGTAATTCAATCTTACCTAACGAAGTTCCTTCTTGAAGTAGGAGTAGAGTGGACGTAGAAGGGTTACACCACCTTCGAACCATTATAAGCCCTCTGTGTTTCCTTTCAGTTCTTACCATATCTGTGTTGCATTTTAGATCTTATCATTTTGCATTCAAGTTTGGTAAAAAGCATATTTAAGAAAATGTCTTTCAAAAGAAACTCTATCAAGTTTACTTCCGCTGCATTGAGAACTCTGATACACTAAGTTGAACAACAATCTCGCCCAACTTACTGTTTTGCATTCAGTGTTTTACTCTGCGATAGAATACAATGCCGAAAAGTTCAAACAAGTTTGAAAAGAAAAATAGATATAGGTTCATTTATCCCCCTCTAAACCTCTAAACCACTTAGGACCAACAAGCTTGCTTCAGACGATGAGGAGTTTTCACTTTTCGAGTACAAGGAATGATTTATCACAATTTCCTAATTTTGAGCTTTAATGGAAACAAACTAGCTAATTTTCAGTTGTATATTTTTGATATTGAAAATGAAATTGAGAATAGAATGCGTCTTAATTCACATGTATTAGAAGGAATTTTACGGAAGCTCACTGAAATACTAGAGGAGAATCCATATGCCAAAATCTTTAGAAGACTAACAAAGTATTCTTCTTTAGATGATGTGCAACTTTGTATCACAAAAGATGTGAGATTAGATTAGCGAGAGTATTCTTCTCTAGATGATGTGCAACTTTGTATGACAAAAGATGTGAGATTGGATTAGTGAGTTTATAATGCTCCGACATCAGATTAAGTTGTAGCTGTTTGGATTGAGGGAAATAATAATAATGAAGGGTTTGAAAGATATTATTGTTAGTGCTCATTCTGGGTAAATTTTGAAAAATCCTTAAATATGATTAAGTTGTCGATATTTTCATTATTTTTAAAATATTATCATTTATAATGGGTTTTTGAATTAGATATTTATGAAAATTATGTTGATACTTTTTAAATAATCTTAAGATATAATTAATATTCCTAATTTTCATGTTACAATATTGATGAGATGATAATTATCATAATTATTAAAGAAAATATTAATGTATCCCTTACTATCTCATTTTACCTCACAACTAGCATCTTCCACGAGGGATACTGATGGAGGTGCTCCCAAAATACTATTTATCAAAGTGCTCACAACTAGCATCTTCCACGAGGGATACTGATGGAGGTGCTCCCAAAATACTATTTATCAAAGTGGTTTTACCATGGCCAATGTGGCCCATGATAGTGCATTTGACAACGGCGAGGTGTTGGTGGTGGAGAAGAGTTGTTTTCCGGCCACATTCAAAGAAGAGGTGGAGGTGGCGGTCGAGAAAAACCGTTTCCGGGCGGACAGTAGCAATCTAAACATGACGTGTTGGGGTTTTGATAGAGTATGATAGACGTTTGGAATATACAAAGGTTGTAGGTGATAAAAGGTTTTGTTATTATACAATCTGGAATAGGGTTTTGAATATACATAATAAAATATAAGTTATCAAAAGAATCCAGCTAAAATTTGAAAAATTAAAAAAAAAAACTCAGGATTATAATAATTATAAGACAAATATAGAAAATTAAAAAAAAACCCAAGAAATTACAAAATAATTTAAGTAAATCTGAAAATTTAAAATAAAAATAAAAATATGAACATAGTTAAAAAGTCCACCTCCACTCACATCTCATACCTTTTATCTTGACATTTTAGTCAATTTATTCAAATTATCTGATTTTATAAATTTTTATTTTGGATATGTTAAAAGGCACCAACTTTATGAAAAATAGTTATATTATAGTTGATTTCATAGTAATATCAAGATATACCCATTGTATAGGATTCTACACATAGTATCTTTGGGCAAAAATTAAGTCCAATTTTCAAAAATGATCAATGTAATTTTATCTGATACTATATTATGTCATTTTAGATGGGTACAGGTTAAAATCTGAAATAAAAGAACTGAATCATTATGAAATTTAATAAAGTTATACATGATAGAAATTGTATCAAGAAACCAGAAAAAAAATGCTGACAACTGAAAAACAAAGTACATCAAATACAAAATATTAGAGAGGATCATATATAATTTATGAGCTTTCTTCCCACAGTGTGCTTTCGAGCGACTTGGAATTGATGGGATTGTATTGACCTGCATATAAAGAAGAATGTAAACTAACTAAGATTTCTGATTCTTAGGTCTTGGAATTTTGTTCAGATTTTTTTTAGCATTTAATTTACCTTCCCAAAGTCCAAAATCAAAACTGCAACAACTTATAATCAAAACTGCATCAACTTAAGTATAGTTGATCACTACAAAAGTATAGAGGACCTCAGCCACAAAACATGCAACAGTGGTAAAAATGATAATGGAAGACAGATTTATTCCAAGCAATATACCAATAGTCCTATTTTGGGGAAGGATGAAATATATATATGTATAGAGTAGTTTAACAACTAAGAATGTTTACTTGATGAAACACAACAAGATTTAGCAACAGCGGATTGAACGAATTTGTGATTGCAACAGAGCGGGGCGGGAGAGAAATACAAGAAAATATATTGATACTTTTTAAATCATAGTAATATTCTTAATTTTCATGTTTACAATATTGAATGACAAGATAATGATCACAATTATCAAATATTAACATGTGCGCATGCGCGTATATATATATATATATATATATATATATATATATAATTTGAAGAAAATATTAATGTACATTAAATCCTTAAATATGATTAAGATGTCGATATTTTCATTATTTTTAAATATTATCATTCCTAATGAGTTTTTGAATTAGATATTTATGAAAATTATGTTGCTACTTTTTAAATAATCTTAAGATATAATTAATATTCCTAATTTTCATGTTTACAATATTAATGAGATAATAATTATCATAATTATGAAATAAAATATTAATGTATATAAAATCTATAAATATCATTAAGATGTCGCTATTTTCATTATTATTAAGATGTTATCATTCATAATGAGTTTTTGAATTAGATATTTATCGACATTTGTTTCACAATTAAATTATATCTATACAATGGCTACAAATATGTTATTAATTTTAAAATATTTTTGTTTTTAAATATCAAATGTTTATATATGACAATTCGAAAAAACTTTTGAATAGCATTCACAATATTCTATTAATCAAAATTTTTAATACATTCATCATCGAATTCCGTGGTCGTAACAATAACGTCTACAATATTCTTTTCACTTTTAATACATTGACCATCGAAATGACTTTTTTTCAACTCACCTTTCAATATTCTTTTCCCTTTTAATACATTCATCATCGAAATGAGTTTTTTTCAACTCACCTTTCATCGATAGTGGTGTTCAACTACTTCAATTATAGAATTCTCGAAAATGCTCTCAAATCCCTTACCTCTCATTTCACCAATTCGTTGATGATTTAACATTGCAAAACCATGAATTCCACCAATCTTGTTGAAACAATTTTCCAATATGCAACACCCTTATTTTTTCAAATCAAATGCTTCGAGAACTCAGACATTTTGCAAATGACCAACATCGATATCCATTGAATTAGGCTAGAAAACTGATGCATCATTTGAGTAAGTTGACCAATGCGCTTCAAGTCATTCTCATTGTTATACTTAATAAATTCAGTTGTTAACAGGATATTTGATAATGATTGTTTAACAAGCTAACAAGTTGCATAATGCGCTTCAAGTCATTCCCATCGTTATACTTAATAAATTCAGTTGTTAACAAGATATCTGATAATGATTGTTTAGCAAGCTAACAAGTTGCACAATAAATTCAGTTGTTAACAAATATCTGATAATGATTGTTTAACAAGCTAATATAACACAAATATTTTCATAGTTTTAACTTGTGAAGTCGGATATGGGGACAATTTGCTCAAATTCTCGATATTAGAAAAAATATCGACATCAATATTCGCAACAACATTAGTCAAATATCTTACCAAAAAAATTGTGTAAACCTGCACTAGCTTCTGTGCCAAAATAGATATTCCCAATATTCGCAACAACATTAGACAAATATCTTACCAAAAAAGTTGTGTAAACCTGCTCTAGCTTGTGTGCCAAATAGATATTCCCATCATGGATTTGTTTATCTTGGAAAGTTGATGATGACTATCAAATAACTTAGTTTCTTCATCCAGAGCTTCCTCATGAGACTCTTGTGCATTTCGATTCCTCACGAAAATGCAGCTAAGACCAATGTTGATATCATCAATGGTGATTATCATCTCTCTCTAAAGATTCATCACTATGAGTTACAACAACAAGAGTCCTTTGGCCAGCCTTGTCCATACTTTGCAACATTTTAATAGAATCTGACAACTCATGTAAAATGATATTCTCATTTTTCCTCACAAATTCCATTATCTCTTCTAGGATGACAACGAGTCAAGTAACCTACCGTTTAGGGAATCTCAAATCCTAACCTGTATTAATTTTATACTTCTCAAACATGTCTCATTCTCATTTAGAACCACTCGTACCCTATTAATTTTATGCTTCTCAAACACGGCCTATTAATTTTATGCTTCTCAAACACGTCACATTTTCCCGATTACCACTGTCTGACAAACCCATACTTACCCAATACCCGTTTACCAAAGATTAATATTTTTTTTGAATCTTGATAAGTATTTTGAATGGGTATTTTGTATTTTATTCTTTTTAATGTGTATATTTAATATATTTATATACATTTTTATGAATAGTTTATTATATATAGCTAGCTAATTTAGTGGTAAGTGTATTTTTTTAATGAAATGTGCAGAATTTGATTCCTACCTAACACATACTATACATATTGTGAAGAGAGATTTATTTCACCATAACAAAGGGTGAGAATGATTCCACCGTAAAAATACATTGGTACAACAATTTCACAAGAAAATAGGATAAAAAACTTGGAACGTATACTATACATATTGTGTAGAGAAAGATTTATTTCACCGTAACAAAGGGTGGGAATGATTCCACTATAAAAATACATTGGTACAACAACTTTACAAGGAAATAGGATAAAACACTTGGAACTTAGAATTTCAAATAGTGGACGTGGAAGGCTTTTAATAAAAATATCGGTCAACTGCAAGTTTGAAGGGACGAACCTAGTGTTCAAGCGATGACTAGTGACGAGCTCCCATATGAAATGACAATCGATGCCAATATATCTGGCACGTTTGTGAGCAATAGGATTTTGACTAAGAAATAATACACTCTTATTATCACAAAGTACTACCGAATGAGTAGATGGGAGAGCACGAAACTCTTGTAGTAAGTGAGTCAACCAAACCATTTCTTGGACGGTGTTAGCTAGTGCTCGATATTCTGACTCACAAGTTGAATGCGCAACAGTTGGTTGTTTTTTAACACTCTAATAAACTAGAATTTCCGCCAAGAAAATGGAGTATCCATAGATAGAGCGACGAGTATCAATGCAACAAGCCCAATCAGCATCATAATAGCCAAGAGTAGAGTAATCTGAAGATGGTGAGAAGGTGAGTCCAAATGAATGGTACCCTATACATAACGCAAGATACCATGTGAAGAGAAAGATTTATATCACCGTAACAAATGGTGAGAATGATTCCACTATAAAAATACATTGGTACAACAACTTTATAAGGAAATAGGATAAAAAATAATACAAAGATATTGAAATATATGATCAATCATCTAGAAAGATATCTCTAGAATATTCCTTGTTATATATATATATTTTAATGGACGGGTATCCACGAGTAGAGGTCCTTTTCTCATACCCTATCCGTACCTGAATGAGATTTTTTTTTGGAATGAGCTCTGATAAAATATAAACATAGATCATAATGGACGAACTAAAGAGGTTTCAGTTCGCACAAGGAACTTATTTTTTAGTTCGGCTGTATAAGTAGGGTATTCGCGGAACTCGAGTAGCGAGGTTAGTTCGAGTTCGAAGTTAGACCAGTAAAGAAGTTGCGGTTTAATTATAAAGGCACATTTAGTTTGACTAACAGTTTAACGGTTATTCTGTTGTGAGTCTGTTTTGCAGGAACAGTTCGATGAGCTCGGAAGACAAGACGGTTAGGCGGTCGAACTGGTCTTGGGCGGAAAATTCCAGGCTACAGCTGTCTATATATATTAGATCACGTTCTTCACATTGTTTTTACAGTTTCAGTTTTTTAAGAGCATTGATGTTTAGACAGAGAAAGTCTGTCTTACAGAGAGTTAGCTAGGAATTGTTATTTCTTCTTTCTCGTTTGTAAACTCGGTTCTTAATAAAAGTTTGGTGGTATGATTTCGTGGATGTAGGCATTTGTTAAGTCGAACCACGTTAAATCAAGTGTTGTTTTTTTCTTCTTCGTTTGTGTGTTGATTTCTCTGTGTTTTTCTGTTCTTGATTGAGTGTTCTCGATCGCGGATTCAACAAGTGGCGCCGTTTGTGGGAAGCTTGAGATCGAGAGATGGGTTCAATCAAGTTTGATATGGAGAAGTTCGATGGTTCTGGCGATTTTAGTTTATGGAGAATCAAGATGAGGGCCGTGTTGGTTCAACATGGTGTTGCCGCTGCCTTGCAGGGTATCGATGCCTTTCCAAAAGGTATGAGGGCCGACCAGAAGGCTACTCTTATGGAAAAGGCACACAATATGATTATTCTCAGTCTGGAGAATAAGGTTCTTCGTGAGGTCTCCAAGATCAAAACAGCCCAAGGTGTTTGGGAAAAGCTTGAAAGTTTGTATATGGTTAGATCGCTGGCCAACAGGTTATTTCTGAAGAAAAGATTGTATGCTTTCAAGGTTTTGGAAGATCAATCGCTGTCTAATCAACTAGAGGAGTTCGCTAAGATCTTAGATGATCTTGAGAACGTTGATGTCAAGCTTGAAGAAGAAGATAAAGCTCTAATGCTTCTCAGTTCTCTCCCAAAGAAGTATGAAAACTTCTGCGATTCCATCTTATATGGAAGGCAACAATCCATTACATTGGAAGAAGTGCTAACTGCCTTGAAGACCAAGGAGTTGACAAAGGAATCAGAGCACAAAGCTCAGGGCGGGGGTGAAAGTTTGATGGCTAAGCAAGTCGGAGGAAAGAAGAAGCAGTTCAAGAAGGCGAACAAGAAAGCCCCAATGTCGAATCAAGATTCAAATGAAGATATTGAGGGAAACAGATGATTTCATTGCCATAGGCCTGCGCACTACAAGATGGATTGTTTCAAATTAAAAGGGAACAAGAAAGGGAAGCTCGACCAACCAGGGAAGCAAGCAAATCCAACTACTGATGCAGCAAACTCCAGCACTGGATACGAATCCTCCGAGGTATTGGCTATTACTTCTAATGATACTAACGAGGAATGGATTCTTGATTCAGGGTGTTCCTTCCACATGAGCTCTCATAAAGAGTGGTTCCTTCCACTTGCAGGATCAAAGGTGTTTGTGCTGTTCCGTTGAAGATGAAAGATGGATCAGTGAAAATCTTAGCAAATGTAAGATTTGTTCCCGAACTGAGGAGAAATTTAATTTCTCTAGGTATGCTAGACTCCCAAGAATACAAGTTATCAACTGGAGGTGAAGTAATGCAGGTTATGAAAGACTCCAGAATTGTGTTGGAAGGTTTGAAGAGACATGATCTGTATTACTTGAAGGGAACTACTGTTATTGGTGGTTCATACTCGGTGAAGAAGGTGGATAGAACGCTTATATGGCATAAGAGATTAGCTCATATAAGTCTCCAAGGTTTGCACGAACTCTAGAAGCAAGATGCATTTGGGAAAGACAAAATCAGTGAGCTTGAATTCTGTGACTACTGTGTGATGAGAAAAGCTAAGAGACTGAAGTTCGGTACTGGCAAACACATAACTCAAGGAAGGCTGAACTATGTACATTCAGATTTATGGGGTCCTATAAGAGCAACCACTAAAAATGGTGGCAGGTATTTTCTATCAATTATTGATGATTTCTCAAGAAAGGTTTGGGTGTTCGTACTCAAAAGCAAGGATGAAGCATTCCAGAGATTCAAGGATTGGCTGATTCAGGTAGAGAATCGAACTGATAGAAAGCTCAAGTATCTCCGAACTGACAATGGCCTAGAGTTCGTCTCAAATGAGTTCAACGCATTTTGTAAGAAGAAAGGGATAACTAGACACAAAACCACTCCATACACTCCTCAGCAAAATGGTCTTGCAGAGAGGATGAATCGAACACTTTTAGAAAGGGTGAGGTGTATGCTTCTAAGTTCAGGTTTAGATAAGAGTTTCTGGGGTGAGGCAGTCACCACTGCAGCATATTTAATCAATCGAACTCCATCAAGTGCTATTGGTTTCAAGACTCCAGAAGAGAAATGGAATGGAAGATTAGCGGACTACTCCGAACTGAGAGTATTCGGATGTTTAGCTTATGTTCATGTCAAGCAAGACAAATTAGACTCAAGAGCTCTCAAGTGTATTTTCTTGGGATATCCAGAAGAAGTTAAGGGATACAAGCTATGGTGTTTGGAGAAAGGAAATCAGAAGTGTATTGTGTCCAAGGATGTCTCATTTGATGAATCGTGCATGCCTCTGAATAAAGAAGGCATAAAAGACCAACCAAGTACTCATGATAGTGAGAGAGCTGAACTAGAGGTGGAGCCGAAGCATTCTGATTCAGATGATGGAGCTCAACAAGAAGAAGCGAACACTGAAGATCAAAGGGAACAAGATCCCGAGGATCGAACTCTTGTGAACTATCAACTCGTCAAAGATAGGCCAAGGAGGTTAGCAAAACCACCGATTAGATTTGATTAATCTAACTCTACTTCTTTTGCTTTCCTTGCAGCTAAAAACATAGAGCACGATGAGCCAAGTAATTATACTGAAGCTACTACTTGCAAGGAGAAAGAGAAGTGGAAAACAGCTATATATGACGAACTGAGTTCTCTAGCCAAAAATGAGACTTGGACCATTATTGATAAGCCGAAGAATCAGAAGCTTATTGGTTGCAAGTGGATCTTTAAGAAGAAAATTGAAGCTGCTCAAAATAACAAAGTGAGGTTTAAAGCAAGGCTTGTGACTAGAGGGTTTACTCAGAAAGAGGGTGTTGATTATACAGAGATCTTCTCTCCAGTGGTTAAACATTGTTCCATTAGAATATTGCTCGCAATGGTAGCTCAGTTCGACCTGGAGCTACATCAAATGGATGTTACCACAGCCTTTTTACATGGTGAATTGAAGGAGACGATCTACATGAAGGTGCCAGAAGGCTTGAAGATTCCGAACTGTGAAGAGAAAGCTTGCTTACTCAGAAAATCACTTTACGGGCTAAAACAATCTCCAAGATAGTGGTATCTCAGGTTTGATCAATTTATGAAAAGTATTAAATTCACTAAAAGTCTGTATGATAGCTGTGTGTATTTTAAATTTGACTCAAAAGCTTCATTCATATACTTGTTATTGTATGTTGATGACATGCTTATTGCAAGTAATTCCATGGAAAGTTTGAATAAGATTAAATGTTTACTTAACACTGAGTTTGAGATGAAGGATCTGGGAGAAGCTAAAAGGATCTTAGGGATGGACATTTCAAGGAAAAGATCTGAAAATGAAGTAGTGCTCGAACTCAGCAACTACTTGAAGAAGGTATTGATTCGATATCAAATGAATCAATGCAAGAGTGTTTCTGTACCAATCGGACAACATTTAAAGTTGTCAAAGGAACAGTGTCCAAAGACAAAGGAAGAAGAGAACAGGATGAGAAAGATACCATACTCCAATGTTGTTGGAAGTTTGAAGTATGCTATGGTGTGTTATCGACCAGATTTAACATATTCCATGAGTTTAGTGAGTAGGTATATGTCTGATCCAGGTTCGTCTCATTGGGAAGCAGTGAAGTATGTGCTTAGATACGTTAATGGTTCAGTGAATCTGGGATTGAAGTTTAAGAGAACTCCAAACTCAGGAACTCCTATAGTAGGTTATGTAGATGCGGACTATGCTGGGAACATGGATACTAGAAAAGTCACTTACAGGTTATGTTTTCACTTTGTTCGACACGACAGTGAGCTGGAAGTCAACACAGCAATCTGTAGTGGCGTTATCTACAACTGAAGCTGAATTTATTACATTAACAGAGGCAATCAAGGAGGCGCTATGGTTAAAAGGAATTCTTTCAGAGTTCGGAATTGTTCAAAAGAGTGGATGTTTTCTGTGATAATAACAGTGCAATTCACTTGTCGAAACACCAGGGTTTCCATGAGCGAACTAAACATATTGATGTCAGGTTGTACTACATAAGAGATATTGTAGAAAACGAAGAAGTTAAGGTTGACAAGATAGCAAGTGAAGAAAATCCAGCTGATGGATTAACAAAGGCGTTGCCAGCTACCAAGTTCGAACTGTGTTGGAATCTGATCGGACTTAGAGGAAGTTCGGCTACTAACATTACTTGAGGAAATAATGAGTTGAAAGGAGTTATGATCATGCTTAAGGTGGAGATTGATAAAATATAAGCATAGATCATAATGGACGAACTAAAGAGGTTTCAGTTCGCACAAGGAACTTGTTTTTTAGTTCGGCTGTATAAGTAGGGTATTTGCGGAACTCGAGTAGCGGGGTTAGTTCGAGTTCGAAGTTCGACCAGTAAAGAAGTTGCGGTTTAATTATAAAGGCACATTTAGTTTGACTAACGGTTTAACGATTATTCTGTTGTGAGTCTGTTTTGCAGGAACAGTTCGATGAGCTCGGAAGACAAGACGGTTAGGCGGTCGAACTGGTCTTGGGCGGGAAATTCCAGGCTACGGTTGTCTATATATATTAGATCGCGTTCTTCACATTGTTTTTACACTTTCAGTTTTTTAAGAGCATTGATGTTTAGAGAGAGAAAGTCTGTCTTACAGAGAGTTAGCTAGGAATTGCTATTTGTTCTTTCTCTTTTGTAAACTCGGTTCTTAATAAAAGTTTGGTGGTGTGATTCCGTGGATGTAGGCATTTGTTAAGCCGAACCACGTTAAATCGAGTGTTGTTTTTTTCTTCTTCGTTTGTGTTGATTTCTCTGTGTTTTTCTGTTCTTGATTGAGTGTTCTTGATCGCGGATTCAACAAGCTCATGTCTGATTATGGTGAATTCATGAGAAGTGTTGAATCCAAGTGTTCGTTGGCCAGTGTTTCTAGATTTGGAGATGATATCAAATCGATCATCTACATGGTCGCAAAGACGTGGCACAAGAGGCTCTTGATCTGAAGATGAGGATGACAGCTTATTGGGAAATTGTGCTGAGAAGAATGGTGGATAATACAGTGTTACACATACTTTTCAGCATTCAAAATCTGATGAATAAAGAGATGCAGAGTGAGATCATTAACAAGTTAACCGGGCCTCGAGGCAATGGCTTGGAGAGGATGTTGGAGGAGTCACCATCGGAGTCTAAGAAGCGTAAGAGGCTAGAGAAAATCATTGAATTGCTTAAGGAGTCCAAGGATGTCGTTGCCAACATCATGGATAGGGTTGTTGACAATTTTGATTTAGTTATGTTTGGTTTAGTTTGTTTTGTTTCATGGTTGCTGATCCTTGGTTTTTTGATGTTTCAACTCTGATGAGATCATGAGATAGAACCATCTTTTTGTAATATTGCATCTTGTTTTGATGTCAAGTATTTGAGAATTTGAGTTATTCTTGCATATTAATCCAACACCCTGGATTTGAATTAGCCAGTCCTATAAATTAAACTTTGAAGTGTCTTTATTCAACTTTACTTCAATTTATGACTGTCTAAATTCCTCAATGCTACTAATAAATTAAATGTAACTAGGCCTTTTCTACTAAAAAAAAATGCAATAGGGCTTCGGTAATAATGGGCTCCCTTATGAGCCCATTTATAACTACTTGAAGCTTGAAAATTGCAACCAAGACTCAGATTTCTTTGGTGATAGTAAGCTTTATTTTGTGCCCTTATTTAACTACTTGAATGTTGGAAATTGTAATCAACACTCAAAGTTTACAAACATTTAAGAATGTACTTAATAGCATATTTCAATAGTGTAACAATTCGAAAAAAAGTTTGAGAGGATATCCATTAATTAATTTAATCACGAAATGTATAATTTGTGAAAAATAAATTTGTTAATTGCTTAATTTTGTGAAAAATAATTTCTTAATAGCTTTCTAACTCGTATCAGGATGAAAATTATAATTTTAATTATTAATATTAATTTAGACATGTTAGATGTAAAAAAAAAAAAATTGGTGTTAAGATTAAATATAATTAAGAAAAAAATTTATCTGCTATTACAGGTAAAATGACTAAAAAATGATATTTTGTAAACATGGAGGATCAAAAATTAAAAGGTGAAACATAGAGGACTAAAAAACGTAAACATTATGAACATATAGGACTAAAAATCAAAAGGTGAAAGATAGAGGACTAAAAATCTAACGAGTCAAACATAAAAGACTAATTGTTTTTTTCCTAAAATATATATGTTCGTGAAATATATCATAGCATAATTATGTACTTTTCTCCTTTTCATGCACATGTTCTTGTGTGTGAACCTTATGAATATTTTGGTGTCATCCTGTTTCATCTCTTGAAAATAGAAGAGAGTATTGCAAAGGGTCATAACATCCAAAATAATGCATTATTCTATATTGAAGATTTCAAAAAAGAAGCAGACACATCGACATCTTATAGGATAGTGAAAACCGTGAAGAGCGTTAATTTTTTTTGGAGAGTATGTATAACACCCCCGAATTATATGCATGCCTTATTATCTATATGCTCATACATATATAAAAGAAATTCCGACGTATCATAATTAATTGAGACTCAAATGATACTTAAATATGTAAATTATTTGATTAATAATAGTACAACTTAAATATAATTTATGAAAGAAAAATAAAATTTAAAATTTGTTTTTTACAATTGCACCATGAATACAATATGTATTTATAAATATATGTGTGAGAAGAATTAATCTCCACATGAATTTTTGCTAACAGTAGCTTGTTTATACATATAAATATACATATATATACATGTAATTATAAAGTTGATTAATATTAATATATAAATATATACATTAATATATAAATATACATATATGTTTATGCGTGTAAGTGGAAAACAATCAACATAATCTTAATAGATAATAATATAATAAATAATAATTATAATTATAATAAAATTTGAATCTTACCTTGGAAGATATGTAGTGGCGGTGGTGGATATATACATCCATTTCTCTCTTCTTCTTTTTTTCATTCACCATCTTCTCACACTACCCCTCCATCATCTCTTGCCTCTCCTACCTCTTCTTTCTCCCGCCATTCATTCTCTCTCCCCTTCTTTAAATTTTAGTGTTTGCTGGCCCTCCATAATGGAGCTCTCTCTTTCTCTCTCCCTTTCCCTTCTCTCTGCCTCGTCGGACCTCCCTATCTTCTCTCTCTCGTTCAACGTGATTGTGGATGGGCACCGCTGTAGGCGGTGTCGGTGAAGAAAAGAGGAAAGATGAACTATCTAGGTTGCACCTTGCATGACAACATATGAAACAAATGCTACAGCTTCTCCTAAGATATGGTAATTTTTTGTAATTTTGTGCTTATAAGTTATTTGCATTTTTAAATGTGTGATCATTAATACATGCTATTGAACTTAAATACAATTGTCTACTTATATGCGGTCATGCTCGAGATTAAAGATGAATATTTTAAATGGGAATTTCAAAATGCGAATGTAATCGGTGACGTATGGAGATGATTGTTTACCTTATTAATCGATTGAAACTACGTGACTGCTTGTGAATGTTTATTTATTGGTTTGTATGATCGAAGTCTATGTGAACCAATATTATATCAGGTTAAAGCCCCGAAATTTCTGTGATCAATATTACATTTGGTTAATACCCCACAATTTCCGTGACTAATACTACATCGGGTTATACCCTGCAATTTCCGTGACCACATGTTAAAGCTTCGCAATATCCATGACTCACGAATTTCCAAGATTAACAAGTTTCCATAACTAATGGGTTTCCGAGACTAACAAGTTTACATGACCAACGAGTTTCCAAGACCAACGAGTTTCCATGATTAACTAGTTTTCAAGATTACTGAGTTCCATGACCGATGCTATGTCGGGTAAATTCTCACAATCTATATGTATTGTTTGATTGCTATAGTTATGTGTATTTGTATCTATGATGAGTCGGGTTAAAACCTGCACCTATTCGATTACTATTGCAAAGCAATGGTTTCACGTGTTTGTTTGTTACGATTATTATTCAGTGTTCACTGAGTGCACTTTAAACACTCACCCCTCTATATTAAAATGTTTCAGCACAAAGAGTTTAGAGCATGGTGTGCGAGCGGTGGATGCTAGTAGCCGATATTCTAAAGATTGCAGCATAATTTATTTAAAAAGTTTTAAATTCATCAATTTTGGAAAAATATGTATTTCATAATTATTCTTGATTTTTTTTATTATTCTTGATAGGGGGAATTTTGTACGTAAGTAACACCTTAGTCAAAAATTACCTTTAAAATAAAAATAGGACGTTACAGTATGGGAAAACATATAAACTTATATGATCTTCCAAACAATTCTATGGAAATTGACGATATAGAAGGAGAACGTGGAAGAGAATTACGAGAAGATTTGATTGTTCAAATTCCTCCCGAAGATCAAAAAGGAAATGGGGGAGTTTTCTTCATTGATGGACCAGGAGGAACTAGCAACACATTTTTATACCGTGCGTTGTTAGCACATCTTAGATCAAAAAATCAAATAGCTATTGTGACTGCCACATCTAGAGTAGCCGCTGCATTGATGTCAGGAGGAAGAACAACACATTCACATTTCAAAATACTAGTAAATGTTCCATTTCCAAACAAAGAGAAGCCGCATAATTGTTGTGTAAAGAAAATTTGATTTTATGGGATGAAGCTCCAAAGGAAAAACGATGGGCAATTGAAAATGTGGATACATTACTGAAGGATGTTATTAGAAATGATAAAGATTTCGGCGGAAAAGTGATAGTTTTTTGGAGGAGATTTTAAACAAGTTTTACTTGTTGTCCCAAGGGCAACAATTTTACTACTAGCATGGTCGAATCATATTTGTGGCCAAGAATGCGGAAAATACCATTATATAAAAACATGAGAGCTGTAAAAGATTTCAATTTCAATGAAATCTTTCTACGAGTTAATAACAGAGAAGAACCAACAGATGAGGAAGGAAATATCTCTATTCCAAAAGAAATGATCATTGAGTATGATAATGAAGAAGATTCTATACAACGACTCATCATTACTATTTTCCCGAACTTACAGAAGAATGCATAATCAGCAAAATACATGACAGAGCGAGCCATATTATCTGCAAAAAATGAACAAATTGATAAGTTGAGTGATAGACTGATATCCATATTCCCAGAAGATCCAAAAACTTTTAATAGTTTTGATGAAGCAACTGATGAAACAGATAACCATTATGGAGATGAACTTTTAAATTCTTTGACTTCAAATAGTTTACCTCCTCATAAATTGGTGTTGAATAGAAATTGCCCAATAATTCTTTTAAGGAATTTGGATCCTTCAAATGGTTTTTGTAATGGCACAAGAATGGTTTGCAGAAATTTTAGAAATAATATAATTGATGCTGAAATCATTTTTGGATAATATACTTGAAAACATGTATTGATTCTCAGAATAGCCCTATCACATGCAGAAAGTGAAGGATATCCATTCCAATTTAGGCATAAACAATTTCCCGTTAGGCTATGTTTCACGATGACAATCAACAAAGCTCAAGGACGAACAATCCCTAATGTTGGTGTCTACTTGTTCGAATTTGTATTTTCTCATGGACAGTTGAATGAAACTCTTTCGAGAGGGACTAATATGGCATCCATCAAATGTTGATAAATCCAAACATGGGGGAGAAAAGGAAAAATACAAGAACCAAAAACATTGTTTACAAACAAATCTTTAGAGCAGGTACACAACAAATCTCTTTTTTGTAGTTTAGTATTTTTCTTTTTATTTAAGTAAAAGTCTAAAGTATTTTTGTTGTTATACTAATTTTTCACTTTTGTAATCAGGAAAAGACAAACTTATAGAATATTTGGCAAACTCTTCAGAAAATTTGACACCTCTACCTACATGTAATGAGTTTGAAACTGAGAGTGAAGATGAAGAATATGAATAATTATATGGTATATTCATTACATTTTTATGGACTAAACAAATAAAAAAACAACAAAGATGATTTTTTAGCAATGTATATTAAAATTCTTACATAGACATTGTTTAATATTTTTATAGGGGATCGATTGTTACAACCAACTACTTCGAGGTAGATAAATTTAATTGTGAATTATCCAGCGATGAGGATGATAATACAATCAAAAATTTATTAAAAAAATCACGAAGAAAGAAGACTAAGATAGAAAAGACGATCAAACAAGAAAAGATATAGTTAGTGGCCAAATTAGAATTATAATCTTTCGTTTTAGAATTTCAATACATATTATTCTTTTATTTTTTTAATATTTTAATTTTTAGGAATAGAGAAACAAGAATTTTTTAATCGAATACAATAAAAAAAATTTACAATTTTTTTACGACTTCCAAAACAATATTTTCAGTATATTTGGATTTTACATTGAATTATACGCATACTTAACTACACATAATTTCCATGATCTCATCATATTTTTCTTAATAAATTATTGTTGTTATGATACCTATATTAAATTAAAAAAATATTAACTTATAATAATCAGATGTTAAATAATTTAAATACACTTCAACAAGATATTAAAGAACAACAAGTGAAGGGAAAAAAATCATGAAATCAACCTCAAAAGTTTGTCTCTCCACCTGCAACACACGTGTTCTCAACTAATATATATATATATATATATATATATATATTCGGTAATCATATTCTTATAATCTCTTCTGCCATTTTAAAATCGAGCAAGCGTAACTCACAATATAAATTTTTTATTTTATTTTAATTTGTATAATTGTTAATTATGAACATTACGTTATTTTCTTTTATCATTATAGAAAGAAACATTTCAATCCTTATCAATTGAATGTTTAATATTCTTCGTCGTTACTAAACAATTTGTATATATGCGATTATTTGAGCATATAGTAATATTATTTTTTGTCCATCCTATCATCGTCACATTCTTCTTATCGTGTTTTCTATTGTCATCATTCTCATATAACAAATAATGTCTATATAATTCCCGCAAGATGCGATATTACCTTTTGTACATTTACTATATTATATATATATATATATATATATATATTTTGTAATTTCCAACTTCATAGAAATAAATTTAAAAAAATTGTAAAAATAATAGTAACAACTTAAAATTATAATTTTGTTAAATAAAATAAGTTTTAATTAAATTTCAAAGCCTCTGTTTAAAATAATCAATAGCAAATACATCAAAAGAAAATTGCGTACTTTGGGTTTAAAATTCGTAGTTAATGTGTTTTCAAGATTTAGATAGTAATAATATTCAAGTTGCAAAAGTTATTTTTATCAAAGAGACTTGGAATTGATATTTGGAAGGGAAATAATTAAATTTGTTTGTGGACTTGTGAGGAATAGAAGGGAATGTAATTGCATTTTTTTTGAGGGAATTTTAGAGCTAAAAATGCTAAAATGGTGATTTCTTTGTAAGTAGATTATCATTAATATATTTTTTAATTGTTCTAGCTAGATAGATTCTAGCCAAGTATATTTATTGTTTTATTTTTATGGGTTTTTTTTCCGATTTTATGTTGTTTGCTTACTTCTAGCAATCTTTTGAACTATTTTATTTAAACTAGTAAAGAGCACATGTGTTGCACGTGAATGACAAATTTTATTGTTATTGCTTAAGAAAAGAAAAAAAAAATTGTTACATAATATGGATATACATTTTTTAGAAATAGTAATTGATATTATAATCATTTCTATGCAAACATTAAAAAATTATAATGAAAAATAGAAATATGTTGTTCATGCTGCAATTTTGAAAAAAGAAGTTTAATATTATATAAATGTGAAAAAAAAAAAACTAAAACTAATCTAAAAAAACAAAAAAATTCCAATTTATTTCTTGACTTCCAACATTTTCTTTGTTTGTACCATATGTAATCTTATTCACTTATACTACACATTGCAATACTCAGGTATGGTCCCACGTCAAACATTTTCTGAATATTGATTTGCCTAATAAGTTAATTGCAAGTTGATAACTGGTGAAGATATTTCATATAAATTGAATTAAAAAATTCTCCACATTCCATCTTGAGTAGATAGTCACTGAGCATTTTGGAATTGTTTTATTTCATCAATTGTATCTTTATTATGTTTTTGTGTCATGTTAATTGCCACTCGGTCATGACCTTTTATAGATATATTTGTACAAATACTTCACAGCTGTCACTTTGGAACATATCTCGACATTGATATGAGAATTACATCTAGATAAAAGATATGAATTGCATGATACTATTCATTGATTGTCAAGTTGTGCATTATGTACATTAACATCAATGCCTGTTTTTCTTCTTTTGTAAATGAGATATCCATCTTTATCATGAAGGGTGATTTCACAATATGTTTGTGGGAGTGATATTTACATTTTTCTTTGGACATGCATGAATTTTTAAGATTTTTATCACAACATAGCCATAAATCATGTCTTTTTACTAATTCATATAGTTCTAGAAAATTTTCTGTATCTGTAGGAAGTTTGGTGCAGACTAATTTCTCATATATCACATCAAAATATAGATGGCTCGTATTCAAATTTCAAAACATCACGATAAATGCAATCAGACACTTCTTTTAATTAATGTATTTTAGAAATAGATTCATGAATTGAAAATTTTAAGATAATGAAAAAAATATTATGAAAAATTAGTAAAGAATAATACAATCAAGACATCAATGCTCAACATAAAGCAACACTTATAGATCAACATAAACTTCACATTTTGAGAATTCATTCACCAAACTTTAGAGTATTATTATTAGCAAATACACAAAAAGAGAAGCCTAATCCCTTTCATAAATAAAAGAGAAACCTAATTAACATGGAAAAAAAATTGTTGAATGGAAAACTTAAAAACAAAATCTCCATGTGGTATCACTTAATGAAGGCCTAATTGTGAATTAAAAAGCTAATTAAGAAATGAAATGAAATGCAAATCCATAAAACTCAATGTTCCTTTGGGATGTTGGCTTATTTTTCTTCTTTTTATCAATATATTCTTGTTTTTGAATAGTACTCAAATTTGAATATTTTTTTATGCCACATTTCTCCTTTATCTATACACTTCTAACTCAATAAGCATAATTATGTGAATACTAAAAATATAAAAACTACACCAACGAAGATCAATCAATAATTTATGAATAAACTAATATAATTTAGTGAAGGTGGAAAGTAAAACAATCAAGTATTTATGAATAAAATAATATAATTTGGTAAAGTTGGAAAGTAGAACAATCCAAGTATCTATAAAGAAACTAATATAATTTAATGAAAGATAAGAAACAAATTAATATTCACTGTCCTTTGAGGAATGTTATTATAAGTATGTACACATAAGTTTATAAGCTCATTAAATGATGTGTAGAAAAATATGCATAATTTGATTGGTTTGATCTAGAGATCTAATGCATTTTGTGTGTTTGCACTTGCTATTTTTCTACACATTTTCATTATGTGTTCAGAGAACCCCAATCTTTGATTCTTTTGATTCAGGCTACGATTTTGAAGAAAAATAGAGAGGAGAAATGAAGGCAGATTATTGGAAGCTGCAAGAAGATGGACATTGGGTACACTGTCTACACATTAGATGATCCAATGTGCGAGAATTAAGCCCAACGAAAGCCTAAAAGAATGCCCTGTTGCTGGAAAGAAGGAGCCCTGGCCATAACACATATATTATATTAGAAGGGCCACAGACAAAAAGGGAGGACATCAGATTGGAGAGCGGCAGATGAGATCAGAAAGAATTTCAAAGAGAAAAATCATGATTGTGAATTTTATGATGCGTGGCTAATTTCCTTACGCTAGTTCAAAGGGATGTTGAACCTTTATTCTTGATTTACTCCGGATGATTAGTAACGTTTTCTTAATTTCTATCTCTTGAATGATTTGTGTTGCTTGGTTAATTGTTTATGATATTGCATGATTTGATTTAGCAGGGCCTGTTAGATTAAATTGTTGTGATATCTCTTGCTAGAATATGAACCGTAATCCGTAATTGTTACGAATTTATATTCCTTAGTAGCAAGAAATGTTGGAATCGTTAGGGGCAACACATCTCTAGATTATCCGGATCGAGCTTGTGAATTTGGAGTCTAGTTCGTCCTATCGTCTTAGGGTTTAATGCGTTCATCACACTAAATCTAGAGGTCGTACCTATTAGGTTGTCTGATTGAACAGGATTTGTCACGCCCCAAAATCTTTCGTTAAAAATATCAGAGTTTTACCCGGCGTGAAGATAGAAAAGCAAGGGACGCATAACACATACAGAAAGAGTTAAGCAAGGGACAACAGAAGAAAGAGATAAGGGACGATAATAAACCATCTCACAACAACCTTCGGCCTCGGCCGATATCATTCGGTCTCTCACCGATAATATACATCATATACAGCGGAAGCTAAACATCAGGATCTCCCATCCTCACCAGAACCCAAAGATATATACAGATCATAAACTGTTTGAAAACGTGTTCGGAAATGTTTTAACTAGACCATTTATCAGAAAAACCAACAGCTAGCACTATCTCCCTCCGTCTAGGGTTCACCAGCTTCCTCATCTCCTGTAGTGTGAGTACAGATTAAGGGGTGAGTGCGTTGAATACACTCAGTGGGGATAACACCCACCTCATAAGACTCCTGACAGAATTTAAATACCGAAAAGCTAACTTACAGTCACGTTGTCACAGCACAGATATATGCAAAGCAGATATTAGAAATTGTAAGGGACATATAGGTGCGGGATTCCCCCGTCTTACCCTATATAACGGTATCTCACCGTTAGTGCATTTAAAGAGGCTCACGACACCTCCACTGAGTAGTAGAAAATAGCAGGGGACGAACAGAATGCATGATCGGAGGACCTCGGCCCTTTCATAGATATAATATGGCACAGCAAGTATAAACACAGCACTTAGATTCCCAATCATATTCCACAAATAGGGAAAGCTGTAAACAGATCCAGAGTTAGAAATTACCCCCACCTTGTTCGGTGGTTACCACGTGAGTCGCTAGTATCAAAGACTTGGTATCTTGATTCCCACTCCAACTGATACCAACCCAATGGATAGCCTACACAATTTTACAATATTTCTTACATCATTAATACGCTTAAAACTTATATTTAAAATGTATAAAGATAGCCGTAGAGAAGAATCGTTCGATAGAGACGAGACGGATCGATAGATCAAGAGATTGAGGTCGATGAGACAAGGGAGAAAAGATCAGTTCAGCAACTGATATGATAGAGGAAAGGATTAGGGTCGCTACGGAAAAAGAATGAGCTCGATCGGAGTTGAAACGAGCTCGAACGGAGAGTTTTAATATCGAAGGGTATTTTGGTAATTTTGGTCAAAAGGTTGACTTTGACTGGGCCCCGACTCCCGGTCGACCCGACGTACAAAAAGACTCGGTCGGGCGGGTACAAAAACTCGACGGTGCGCGCTCGGCGTGCACGACGGCACCCGACGCGCGCACAGGATCCCCGTCGCCCGCGCCCGCGCGTGCACTGATTCCCCGTCGCCCGCGCCCGCGCCCGCGCGCCCGTCGCGCGCTTGCTGCTCCCGTCGCCCGTGCGCGCTGGATCCCCGGCGCCCGCGCCCGCGCGCCCGTTGCCCGGCGCCTCCCGGCGTGCACACCCGGCGTCCGGAATGCGCACCCGGCGCGCCCAGCAGCACCAGCCACCACCACCGGCGGCGGCGGCTCCGGCGACTTTTCCGGCGACGGCGGCGGCGGCTCCGGCGACTTTTCCGGCGACGACGGCGGCGGCTCCGGCGACTTTTCCGGCGGCTCCGGCGGTGGCCGCGGCGGCTCCGGCGGTGGCCGCGACGGCTCCGGCGGCGGCGGAAAATAAAGACGTAAAGAAAAAGAAAAGAAAGAGAACTTACGTGTTCGCGTCGCGAGCGTCGCTCGGGTCGTTGGCTTTGAAAACGTATAAGTTTTGAAAATTATGAGCCCCTATTTACAGATTTTGGAATTTACCTTTTTACCGTTGAAAAGTTACTATTTACCAAAAATATCTCAATTTACATTTCATTAAAATATTATTTTTATTTTTACCTTTTATCAAAATTTTACCATTTCCTTCGTTAGTTGAACTACGGGTCTCCGATTAACCGCTAGTTTGTTTCTGTTTTCTCGTATTTCCGATACGAATCTCTTGGTAAAATCATATTCTAGGTTCCATGTCACAAAAAATATACCCATCTAAAACTAAAACCGGCGTTAGCCAAGTATCTGAAACGCATGTACTAAATTAAACAGTCAAAACATACGCACATAATTATTAAGTCGGGGTTCAAATACTTAATTATTCAATTATGCTCATTTTGATCCGGGGTGCTACATCCCTTACCCCTTAAAATAATTTCGTCCTCGAAATTGAGCACCTACTTAGAAAGATAACAAACGTATACCTAGGATCGGTATGTCAGGGTACTTTCTCAAAATCTCGTCCTCCAACTCCCAGGTTACCTCTTCCCTTCCGTGACGGCTTCTCTGGACCTTCACTATAGCCATCTCTCGGTTCCTAAGTTGTCGTTTCTTTCTGTCCAAGATGGCTATCGGGATTTTCTCATATGTCAAATCCTTTTCCAGTTCGGTGCTTTCTCGATCGATTATATGATTTGGATCAAAAAATATATATCCATAGCATTGACACATGGAAGACATTGTGCACCCCAGCAAAGTCCGGTGGTAGAGCTAGTCGGTATGCGACCTCCCCAATTTGATCCAGGATTTCAAACGGTCCCACGTACCCTGGGTTTCAGTTTTCCCTTCTTTCCAAAATGGTGAACTCCTTTAGTGGGAGATACTTTGAGGAAAACTTTGTCCCCAATTTCAAACCTCAGCTCTCTTCGTCTCTTATCTGCATACGATTTATGTCGATCTTGGGCCACTCGTATCCGGTCCCGAATCTTCTTTATTACTTCTACTGTTTGCTTCACCAGAAATTCGTCCTCAAGTCTCGGTACATCTTTGTACCTTCTGGGTGTGCAGCTATAGGTGTGCAATGCGCTTCTTTGAGTATTTCCTCTTTTAATTCCTCGTTCTTAGGCACGCACAGCCTTCCTCTGAAGATTAGAGCTCCATCCATAGCCAAAGAAAAGTCTTCAGCTCTTCCCTTATCCATCAGAGCTTTCATCTTCTTTAGAAACTTATCCTTCTTCTGAGCCTCCACAATTCGGTCCCGCAGCGTGGGTGTTACAAATAATGCTGCCATTCAGGATTTAATATTGATCGGTGGCGAGAGTATCTCCAAATTAAGTTTCGACATCTCCTCGACTAGTTGGTGTTGATTGGTGATCATCGATGTTACTACTCCTTTCCCTTTCCTGCTAAGGGCGTCAGCCACCACGTTCACCTTTCCGAGATGATAGTGGATTGTGATATTGTAATCTTTTACTAACTCTAGCCATTTCCTTTGTCTCATGTTGAGTTCCTTCTGTTCGAAGAAGTACTTCAGGCTTTTGTGGTCGGTGTAGATTGCACACTTCACGCCATAGAGACAATGTCTCCAGATCTTTAGGGCGTGTACCACTGCTGCTAGTTCTAGATCATGAGTCGGATAATTCTGTTCGTGGACCTTCAGCTGGCGTGATGCATATGCCACCACTTTTCCTTCCTGCATCAGTACACACCCCAAACCTTCTTTGGATGCGTCGCTGTAGATTACGAACTCCTTGGACATATCTGGAACTACTAGGACTGGTGCTTCTGCCAGTCTTTTCTTTAGTTCCTGGAAACTACGCTTGCACCGCTCATTCCACTGAAACCTCACATCTTTTCTCGTCAAGCGTGTCATCAGAGTGGTGATCCTCGAGAACCCTTTTATGAATCTTCGGTAATATCCAGCTAGGCCGATGAAACTCCGAACTTCCTTTACATTCGTTGGAGTCTCCCAATTGCTGACAGTTGTCACTTTTTCAGGATCTACCTCGACCCCTTGCGCAGAAACGATGTGGCCCAGAAAGCCAACTTTGTCCATCCAGAATTCGCACTTCTTAAATTTGGCATAAAGCTTTTCCTTCCTTAGTACTTCCAGTGCAATTCTAAGATGTTGTTCATGGTGCACTCTATCGCACGAATAGATGAGAATATCATCAATGAACACTATGACAAAAAGGTCAAAATAAGGATGGAAGATGCGATTCATTAAATCCTTGAAGACAGCCGGAGCATTACTCAACCCGAATGGCATTACTACAAACTCGTAGTGGCCATATCTCGTTCTGTATGCTGTCTTGGATAAATCAGCGTCTTTGACTTTCATCTGGTGATATCCCGATCTTAAGTCAATTTTCGAGAACACACTAGCACCTCTTAATTGATCGAAGAGATCTTCAATCCGAGGCAGTGGATACTTGTTCTTTATTGTTTTCTTGTTCAGCTCTCGGTAGTCAATACACATCCGGAGGCTACCATCCTTCTTCTTCACGAACAGTACCGGTGCTCCCCAGGGCGACACACTCGGTCCGATGAAGCCCTTATCTAACAGCTCCTGAAGCTGAACCTTCAATTCCTGCAATTCTTTCGGCGCCATTCGATAAGGAGCCTTTGGCTCCGGTGCTGATCCGGGGATGCGATCTATCTAGAAGGTTACTTTTCGATCCGATGGAGGACCTGGTAAGTCTTCTGGAAATACATCTGTGAATTCTTTTATCCCCGGTACCTCCTCGATAGCAATTGGCTTCTTCTTGGAGTTTACCATATTAACCAACCATGCTTCGCATTCTCATTTACTCAGCATCTGGATTGTTTTCATGGCCGAGACAATCCTTGAGTCGACTTTAACTCGTGTCCCGTGGAAGGTACACTCTGGCTCTCCCGGTGCTTGGAAGATTCTCCCTTTCACGGCACTTGATTACCGCGTGGTTGGACTCTAACCAGTTCATTTCCAAAATCACATCGAAGTCTTTCATCTCCAGAGCGTGGAGATCTGCTTGAAGCGTCCTATCCTCGAAGGCAATCTTAAGACGACGGTACAAGTGTTTTGTCTTTACCGTCTTCCTCGAGGGGATACTAACTTCTAAATTTTCAGCGACTATTCTACCGTCAACATGCTTCAACAGATCCATCGTCATATCAGCACTTTAGATAAAGAAATTAAACACGAAATGTGAAGAGAGAAGAAAACGTAGATTCCATCGATTAGCAAAAGTCGAACTGGTATCTTGTATGCATGAGCAAAATATGGGCCGCTCGTACATTATACAAAGGGTTTACGGGCACTACTCCAAGGTACGAGCTACTATCTAACTATTACATATATAAACTAAAAGTCCATCATCCTTAGTCTATCTCTTGGTAGTCTCTGAGCTAGGGAGGGCGGGCGAATGTTCGTGCCTGGCCTGCTTCTGACCTTGGCCTTTGTGTTGCAGCTGTTGAGCTTTTGAACCTCTGACAATTAGCCATAATATGTCCCGGTTCTCCACACCGATAGCAATTTCGTGTATCTAGCGGTGAGTTTTGAGACCTCGGACAGTTAGTTGAGATGTGTCCTGGCTCTCTGCATCTGTAGCATCTCCGAATTCCCCCTGACCTTGGTCTCAATGTTGAAGCTGATGGATTTCTAAATTTCAGCCAGTCTTTCACAACATGTCCAGGTTTTTCGCACCTGAAACATGAGTTCCCTAACTTGGGTGTAGAAAGAAGCGGAGCATTACTAGCCCGTGGGACCTTGTGCTGATCGAAGTCTTGACTTAGACCGGTCAATTTCCTCTTTCCTATCACTATTTCCGCTTTCTTGGATGGAGCCATGTCTAAGTGGTGACGAGAAGCAATCTCTTTAGCTCTCTCAACCACTGCGGCATAAGGCATGTCACCCTGACTAGCCAGGACAGAGCTGATCTCCAAGTGAAGACCCTTTTCAAAGCATCTGACCCTTTTCAAAGCATCTGACCCTTTTGGCATTCGTGTCTACCAGATGGGGCGCATACCTACTCAGTCGGTTAAATCTTTTCTCGTACTCTTCCACGGAAGCATTTCCCTGATGAATCTGTATAAACTCTGCTTCCTTTTGGTCACGGTATGACTGAGGTAGAAAATCTTGTCTAATCACTTCTTTAAAGACTCCCCAAGACATTGCACTCCTATGTTCGGGTGCCATAGTCCTTTCGTATAACTTCCACCAGTGGCTGGCTTCTCCAGTGAGTTGTAACACAGCACAGGAGATCTTCTGCTCTTCGGTGAATGCCAAAAGTCCAAAGAGTCGATCCAACGACTTTAGCCACTCGTCCGCTTTGATTGGTTCCCCTGTTCCATCGAAGGTCGGTGGATCGAAACGTCGGAACTGTACAAGGATTGGGCTCGCATCGTTTCCTAACAACGATGGAGATGCAGCTTGTGTGGTTTCGAAATATCGGGTCAAGCTTCTTAGTGCGGTCACCAAGTCTCCTCTCACGGCATCCATATCGTTCTAAAGACGTCATACGAAAATTAACTCTTATAATCTACCCCTCGCAACTCAACAATGTATATAACAACAGACAATAACAAAAGATAACCAAACAACAGGTAACATAGCACCGACAACTTTATTCCATAGATCTTTTATAATCTCAATAAATTCTCCGTCATTCGTTTATAAACACTCCATGATCTCATTATGTAGGATAGCGTATATCCAGCCTGTATACGCCATTCACATGAATACATCATGAAACATGTCATCAACTTCCCCACATGGTCTTCATAGACCTCGAGTATTGACAGCGGTGCTACATATCGTAACCACGAACTGAGAAAACCCACTCATTGGTACACCCTGTTATAAACAAGGTCGATGGTAGATTCAACTATCAGTCACACAATATCAACTTCTGCAAATGGTCATACATCGCACACAAGCTCACGCTGCTGCAGTCAGCGGCTTTGTGACGGTGGCTCAAAGCAGTGTGTTGATTGTAGCGACATCAAGAGGTTTTTAAAAGATCTTTTTATCGTGGAACAATATCCGTAATACCCTGTCAACCAACCAGATTATATCGCACTTATCAAGATATCACATAGTAGGCAACACATATCAGGCAACACATAACAGATAACCACCCTTTCACCAGGTTCCATGGTCAGAGAGAGACACCTATAGAGAGGGGATGATGCTTATCCGTTTTCTTTACGAAAATCCGACCACGTTTTAAAATCACACTTTTGAAATCACGTTTTCTCTTTATCAAACTAGTTCGAGCAAAGTCCTACAAAGGGTAGAACTAGGCTCTGATACCACCTCTCACGCCCCAAAATCTTTCGTTAAAAATATCAGAGTTTTACCCGGCGTGAAGATAGAAAAGCAAGGGACGCATAACACATACAGAAAGAGTTAAGCAAGGGACAACAGAAGAAAGAGATAAGGGACGATAATAAACCATCTCACAACAACCTTCGGCCTCGGCCGATATCATTCGGTCTCTCACCGATAATATACATCATATACAGCGGAAGCTAAACATCAGGATCTCCCATCCTCACCAGAACCCAAAGATATATACAGATCATAAACTGTTTGAAAACGTGTTCGGAAATGTTTTAACTAGACCATTTATCAGAAAAACCAACAGCTAGCACTATCTCCCTCCGTCTAGGGTTCACCAGCTTCCTCATCTCCTGTAGTGTGAGTACAGATTAAGGGGTGAGTGCGTTGAATACACTCAGTGGGGATAACACCCACCTCATAAGACTCCTGACAGAATTTAAATACCGAAAAGCTAACTTACAGTCACGTTATCACAGCACAGATATATGCAAAGCAGATATTAGAAATTGCAAGGGACATATAGGTGCGGGATTCCCCCGTCTTACCCTATATAACGGTATCTCACCGTTAGTGCATTTAAAGAGGCTCACGACACCTCCACTGAGTAGTAGAAAATAGCAGGGGACGAACAGAATGCATGATCGGAGGACCTCGGCCCTTTCACAGATATAATATGGCACAGCAAGTATAAACACAGCACTTAGATTCCCAATCATATTCCACAAATAGGGAAAGCTGTAAACAGATCCAGAGTTAGAAATTACCCCCACCTTGTTCGGTGGTTACCACGTGAGTCGCTAGTATCAAAGACTTGGTATCTTGATTCCCACTCCAACTGATACCAACCCAATGGATAGCCTACACAATTTTACAATATTTCTTACATCATTAATACGCTTAAAACTTATATTTAAAATGTATAAAGATAGCCGTAGAGAAGAATCGTTCGATAGAGACGAGACGGATCGATAGATCAAGAGATTGAGGTCGATGAGACAAGGGAGAAAAGATCAGTTCAGCAACTGATATGATAGAGGAAAGGATTAGGGTCGCTACGGAAAAAGAATGAGCTCGATCGGAGTTGAAACGAGCTCGAACGGAGAGTTTTAATATCGAAGGGTATTTTGGTAATTTTGGTCAAAAGGTTGACTTTGACTGGGCCCCGACTCCCGGTCGACCCGACGTACAAAAAGACTCGGTCGGGCGGGTACAAAAACTCGACGGTGCGCGCTCGGCGTGCACGACGGCACCCGACGCGCGCACAGGATCCCCGTCGCCCGCGCCCGCGCGTGCACTGATTCCCCGTCGCCCGCGCCCGCGCCCGCGCGCCCGTCGCGCGCTTGCTGCTCCCGTCGCCCGTGCGCGCTGGATCCCCGGCGCCCGCGCCCGCGCGCCCGTTGCCCGGCGCCTCCCGGCGTGCACACCCGGCGTCCGGCATGCGCACCCGGCGCGCCCAGCAGCACCAGCCACCACCACCGGCGGCGGCGGCTCCGGCGACTTTTCCGGCGACGACGGCGGCGGCTCCGGCGACTTTTCCGGCGACGACGGCGGCGGCTCCGGCGACTTTTCCGGCGGCTCCGGCGGTGGCGGCGGCGGCTCCGGCGACGGCGGTTTCCGGCGGCGGCGGAAAATAAAGACGTAAAGAAAAAGAAAAGAAAGAGAACTTACGTGTTCGCGTCGCGAGCGTCGCTCGGGTCGTCGGCTTTGAAAACGTATAAGTTTTGAAAATTATGAGCCCCTATTTATAGATTTTGGAATTTACCTTTTTACCGTTGAAAAGTTACTATTTACCAAAAATCTCTCAATTTACCTTTCATTAAAATATTATTTTTATTTTTACCTTTTATCAAAATTTTACCCTTTCCTTCGTTAGTTGAACTACGGGTCTCCGATTAACCGCTAGTTTGTTTCTGTTTTCTCGTATTTCCGCTACGAATCTCTTGGTAAAATCATATTCTAGGTTCCATGTCACAAAAAATATACCCATCTAAAACTAAAACCGGCGTTAGCCAAGTATCTGAAACGCATGTACTAAATTAAACAGTCAAAACATACGCACATAATTATTAAGTCGGGGTTCAAATACTTAATTATTCAATTATGCTCATTTTGATCCGGGGTGCTACAGGGTTTATTAAAGAGCTTGTTTTAATAGACTAAACTTAAGAGACGATTCGGGTTAGCAGAACTTGTTGCTAATCTAGGGAAGGGGGTTTGAGAGATAGATTGAGAGAAATGTTATTAATTAATCCACTCGATCAAGAATAAATGGGGATACTGAACTGAGAACTAGTACTTGTTTATTAATTGATTCTTATTCATTCAATCTGTTAGGCTTTTAGTTTAATTTGATAATTTCCCAACCAATCCCCCCATTTAGCTTGTTTATTTATTGAGTAGTTAGCACCAGTGAATTTGATTGATTCTCCGTTCTCTATGGGATCGACCCTTATTTGCCACTTCTACAAATTAGTTGAGGGTAAGAAGGTTTATTTAATTTTGCGTGCCTCGACAGCACGACCAAATTTTGGCATTGTTGCCGGGGAACGGTGTGCAATTAATCAAGTTTATTGGTGTTTGATACTCTGTTTTGTTTTCTTTTCTCTGCTTCCAGTTCCCACACATTGCCTAGAAAACAACACAATGGGTAACCGAGTGTCTACATCTAATTACTGATTTTTTGTATGTTTTTCTTTGTCTCTGACAGTGGATGATTACTCGTTCTTCTGGGAGGATTGATTTTGAATACTATCCTGAGATCACTAAGCGAGATCGAGAGCTGAGACAACAAGCTAGGAAAGCTAATGAGGCATTGGAACTACCACTTTTTTCTGAATCAAGTGAAACAGAGAGTGAAGAAGAAGTCATAGCAGGGGAGAACAACAGAACACTGAAACAACTTGCTAATCCAGAACTAGCCCAAGAACCACTTTTATAGCATTTCCTGCCCTTGCTAATAATACTACATTTGAACTAAAATCTGGATTAATTCATTTACTACCTTCTTTTCATGGTTTCGCAGGAGATGACCCATTCAAGCATTTGAAAGAATTCCAATTGTGTGCTCGAGTATGAAACCGACGACAGTAACTGAAGAGCAAATAGAGTTGCGAGCTTTCCCCTTCTCGTTGAAAGATGCAGCAAAAGATTGGCTCTACTATCTGCCACCAGGATCTATCACAACTTGGGCCGAAATGGAAAAGGAATTCCTTCAGAAATACTTCCCCGCATCTCGAGCAGCAAACATAAGAAAGGAAATTTGTGGGATGCGGCAGTTGAGTGGAGAGACGCTTTATGAGTATTGGGAGCGGTACAAGAAACTAATTGCAAGCTGCCCCCATCATCAAATCAGCGAGCAATTGCTCATCCAATATTTCTATGAAGGTCTATCGCTCATGGATCATAATATGATCGATGCAGCCAGTGGATGAGCCCTTATAGATAAGACTCCGGCAGCAGCCAGGACTTTAATTGCAAATATGACGGCAAACTCACAACAATTTGGTATTTGAGGAAGATCAGTTGAGTCAGTCAAGGAGGCTTGTGATTCTTCACTGACGAATAAGTTGGATGAACTTACCTCTTTCGTTAGAAAACTTGCGGCAGGAGGAATCCCACAAGTGAAGGCGTGTCGAATTTGCGCAACCACAGATCATACAACTGATGCTTGTAGGGTGTTATTGGATGAAATGGAGGCGCATGCAAATGTCGTGGGTGTTAGAAACTTTCAAGGCTGCAAATATGATCCATACTCTAATACCTATAATCCGGGATGGCGTGACCAGTCTAACTTCAAGTGGGGGAATCAGCAGGGTACACACCAAGTTGAGCAAAACCATCCACCACCACCACAAAGAGGGCAGTTTTATCAAAAACAACACACTGAACAAAGCTCTCAACCATCACTGGAAGATATAGTGAAGACGTTGCCACTAATACTGTCCAATTTCAAAATAATACTGTCCAATTTCAAAAGGATACTCAATCAAGTATTAAGAATCTTGAAACTCAAGTCAGTTAGTTGGCAACGATGCTTAGTCGTATCGAGACGCAGAATAGTAGAAAGCTGTCTTCACAATCTGAGATTAACCCCCGAAATGTGAGTGCTATCACGTTGAGTGGAAAAATAGCTAGCTCAGTTTGAAAAAGCTCAAGAAGCACATGAACAGAGAAGTGAGGATGAGAACAACAAAAAGGTACACATTCAGTCACCTAGTGTGCATATGAACATCGGATCATCGAATGCAGAAGGTCACATTGTAGCACTCGATGTTCAAGATCACATTGTCTCATCCAATGACCAAGGACACATTGAGTCATCTGATGTCCAATTGGGAACTGACAACAAGAAGTTCACAGTGGATCACCACAGAAATCCGACTGCCCTAAAGAGATAAGTCCATCTAAGGTAATTCCCAGTAGAACTAACCATTTACCTTTCCCTTGCAGGATTGCAAAGACACCAGTGGATAACAAAGAAAGACAAGCACTTGACATTTTCAGAAAGATGGAGCTCAACAGACCACTGCTTGATGCAATTCAACAAATCCCTAGCTATGAAAAATTCCTCAAGGATCTTTGCACGAACAAACACAAATTGAAGGGGAATAAAAAGGTGATGATGAGAGAGAATGTCTCGGCGATTTTTCAAAAGAAGTTGCCACCAAAGAGAAATGATCCAGGTATGTTTGTCATTCCTTGTCGGATTGGGAACTATAAGGTTGAACGTGCTATGCTAGATTTAGGAGCGTCAATAAACGTGATGCCACGTTCAATTTATGCCTCCTTAAATCTAGGACCGCTGAAAGAAACTGGTATGATTATTCAGTTAGCGCATCGTAGCAGTGCTTATCCTGACAGAGTGATTGAGGATATACTTGTACAAGTCAATGACCTTGTCTTCCCAGCCGATTTCTATATTCTAGATATGAATAGTGATTCATCAAATCCCACACCTATTTTGTTAGGAAGACCGTTTCTAAACACCTCCCAAGCAAAAATAGATGTTCGTGAGGGTTCTTTCACGATGAAATTCGATGGTCAAGTCATTAAGTTCAATATCTATGAAGCAATGAAATTTCCTAATGATATGAATTCAATTTTTGCAATAAATACCACTGACCCTCTTGTCCAGGAGTATTTTGAGTTAAATTGCAGGGAAGACTTGGAGATTGTGCTTACCCAAGGACTGGTTGATGACGAGATTCTTCAAACTAAAAAAGGGCTACTGGAAATAGTTGATGACCTATCACAGACAAAACCGATCACATCAAGACATGGTGTGAATTTCATCAAGTTGTCTGATTCATCACATTCGAAAATTCACCCTTCCACTGTACAAGCACCTGAACTTGATCTCAAATCACTTCCAAGTCACTTGAAGTATGTTTATTTGGGAAATGATGACACTTTGACTGTGATTGTCTCAGCAAAGTTGACATCAAGTCAAGAAAAATCCCTGATTTTAGTGCTTCAAACCTACAAAGAGGCCATTGGTTGGACGATAGCTGATATAAAGGAATTAGTCCTTCATTGTGTATGCATCGGATTTTGTTAGAAGATGATACCAAACCCACTAGAGAAGCGCAGCGACGCTTGAATCCTCCAATGATGGAAGTAGTGAAAAAGGAGATTTTAAAACTTCTTGATTTGGGAATGATATATCCGATTTCTGATAGCAAATGGGTCAGTCCTACTCAAGTAGTCCCTAAAAAGTCAGGAGTTACTATGGTTGAGAATCATGAAGGAGAACTGGTTCCTACTCGGATGCAAACTGGGTGGCGAGTTTGTATATATTACCGTAAGCTTAATGCGGTAACTCGAAAGGATCACTTCCCTCTTCCCTTCATAGATCAGATGCTTGAGAGACTTGCAGGTCACTCTTACTATTGTTTCTTAGATGGTTTTTCAGGTTACTTTCAAATTGTCGTCGCTCCTGAGGATCAAGAGAAGATGACGTTCACATGTCCATTTGGAACGTTCGCTTAACGAAGGATGCCTTTTGGACTTTGCAATGCCCCATCAACCTTCCAAAGATGTATGGTAAGCATTTTTTCTGAGTATGTGGGTCACATCATAGAAGTTTTCATGGATGACTTTAGTGTTTATGGGGATTCATTTGAACTTTTGTCTAGAAACCCTTGTTGTGATCTTGAGAAGATGTGTTGAAACTAACCTTGTTCTTAATTGGGAAAAATGTCACTTCATGGTAGAACAAGGCATAGTTTTAGGTCATATTGTCTCTGTTAAAAGAATTGAAGTTGATAAATCGAAGATAGATATTATTACTGTTTTGCCTTACCCCGCTACTGTGCGGGAGATTCATTCATTTCTTGGTCATGAAGGATTCTATCGAAGGTTTATCAAGGACTTTTCCAAAATAGCATCCCCTCTATGTAAGCTGCTGCAAAAGGATGTGGAATACAAGTTTACTGATGAGTGCAAAGAAGCATTTGACAGGTTGAAGAAGTTGTTAACAACACCACCTGTTATCCAACCACCAAATTGGGACCATCCATTCGAAATCATGTGTGACGCTAGTGACTATGCGGTGGGTGTTGTGTTGGGACAACGAGTGGGAAGAGCAGCTCACGTGATTTACTATGCTTCAAGAACTCTGAATTCGGCTCAAGTAAATTATTCCACAACTGAGAAAGAGCTGCTGGCTGTTGTGTTTGCTTTAGAAAAATTTCACTCTTATCTCTTAGGAACTAAAGTCATTGTTTTTTCTGATCATGTAGCCTTGAGATTTCTACTTGCGAAGAAGGAGGTAAAACCACGATTGATCAGATGGATCCTCCTACTGCAGGAATTTGATTTGGAAATCAGAGATAAAAAGGGAGCCGAGAATTCAGTGGCTGATCATCTGAGTCGATTATCACGAGAAGAGAATAACACACCATTATTAGAAAGCTTCCCAGATGAACACCTGAATGTTACATCAACACATTGGTTGAGCCAGAAAACATTGGATGAGCCAATGTGCTAGAGAACATTGGATCATCAAGTGTGCCAGATAGCATTAGATTATCAAATGTGTAATTCTGTACCATGGTATGCTGACCTTGTAAATTTCCTTGTTGCTCATGGTTTTCCTGCAAGAATGACTAAAGCAAGGAAGGATAAACTTAAGAGTGATGCAAAGTACTTTGTATGGGATAATCCATATTTGTGGAAGCACTGCTTTGATCAAGTAATTAGAAGGTGTGTACCTAACTCTGAATTTCATTCCATTCTAACATTCTGTCATTCTCTTGCATGTGGAGGACACTTTGGATAAAAAAGAACAGCTCATAAAGTCTTAGAGAGTGGATTTTACTGGCCATCCTTGTTCAGAGATGCTCATCTCTTTTGCAAATCATGCGACAACTGTCAAAGGACCGGTAATATCTCCCAACGTAATGAAATGCCCCAACACCCAATAATGTTTGTGAAATCTTTGATGTGTGGGGCATGGATTTCATGGGACCCTTCCCTTCATCTTATGGCAATATTTATATTCTTCTTGCTGTTGATTATGTGTCCAAATGGGTGGAGGCTAAAGCCACCCGCACTAATGATTCCAAAGTTATGGCAGGATTTGTGAAATCAAACATTTTCTCCAGGTTCGGAATTCCGAGGGCCATCATTAGTGATCGAGGGACGCACTTCTGCAATAGAACTGTGGATGCTTTATTGAAGAAATATTCAGTTCAACATAAAGATTCCACGGCCTATCATCCTCAGACCAGTGGTTAAGCGGAGACATCAAATAGAGAGATCAAATCCATTTTGGAGAAGACGGTCCACCCTAACCGTAAGGATTGGAGTTTGAGACTCGAGGATGCATTGTGGGCATATCGAACCGCCTATAAGACACCAATTGGGATGTCCCCATACAGATTGGTTTTTGGGAAACCTTGCCATCTTACTGTCGAACTTGAACATAGAGCTTTCTGGGCAATAAAGCGATGTAACATGGACTTCGATGAAGCTGGTTTGCATAAGAAGTTGCAGTTACAAGAACTTGAGGAAATTAGGAATGATGCTTTCGAAAACGCATTGATTTACAAGGAGAAAAAAAAAGGCATTTCATGATGCTCAAATTACACGGAAAAATTTTATTGTCGGAGCAAAAGTGCTACTCTACCACTCACGACTCAAATTGTTTCCGGGTAAGTTGCGTTCTTGTTGGATTGGCCCCTTTGTTATTATTAATGTTTTTCCCCATGGTGCAGTCATAATTCAAAGCTTGAAAACTTGCAAAGAATTCAAAGTGAATGGGCACCAACTCAAACCATACTTTGAAGGATTTCAAAAATCAGATGTGGATCGAGAAGATTTCGAAGATCCACCGACTAACTAGCAAAGGAATTACATCGAGCATAATGACGTTAAACAATTGCACTATTGGGAGGCAACCCAAAGAGTTTGGTTTATTTAGATGTTTTGTTAAAAAAAAGTCAAAATCATAAAAAAAAGTCAAAATCAGAAAATCAATAAATCAGTTGGTGCCCTAACTTCTGTTCATTTCCTCTTTTTCGCAGGCTTCTCCACCACCATCTCACATCTTCTCTCTCCTCACCATCCCCAATTTCCGTTGCAATCCACCTCACCATCGCCCAACAGTAGCTCCGCCAAGCTTCCTCTTCACAATCACACTGCTGCTTACCTTCACCACCATCTTTCCAACCTTTCTTCTCCGAGCAGCCCATCCCCATCTCCGGCGCAACAGCTGCTCCGCCGCCTCTCCGCTCACCACCAACGTTCGCGACGAAGCCATCTCCGTCGCCACCTCAACAGTTCGCAACGAAGCCATCGCTGCCGCCGCTCTATTCCGGCAGCCATCCAGCTACAGCGCCGTGATCGACCATTCTCTCCGACCTTTTTCTACTCCCATTATGGTGCGAACCCGTGGAGGCTTCACAGGTAGTTCTTCTGTTCAAACCCGAACCACCAGGTCCAGTTCCTCCAATCATCATGGTTTGCAATTCTGGAATCGTGAGCAAGAAGAGAAGTATATAAGTCTTTCAAAATGAGAGGTCCACGAACAAGAATTTGGTGGAAAGTGTCGAGCTCAAACTGATTTGGGCCATGTTACATGGGAAGCGAGTTTCAACTACCCACTTGATCCTTCGGTGCTTCGAGACAGTGATTGAATCCTAGGGGGACGTTTTTATTGGTGGTTTTGTGACAACTATAGCTCTAAGTGCTGAGGTTTGTCTGGAAAATCGGAGTCAAGATGGAGCCCCTATCACTTTAGATCTTAATCGCATTCGGAAAATGAATATTTTGGTTGGCGATAAAGATAAACTCATGTGGAAGATCTCTGCTGTGCTATTATTGCTCTGCCAAATCCTGAATTCACATCACCAATTGGGGAATTGAACGTCAAGATGTCTTATGATACATTTCCCCAGAACCCTGCACTACGAGCATCCTTACCAAGTACTTCACATAGTATCCCAGCTTCCGATCGTGAAATCAGCATGCAAGCACAGTTGCAGCGGATTGAAGAAAATCAATGAATTCTCACTGGGAAAGTGGATGAAATCCTTCACCTCTTGCGATCGCAGCACCCTCCGCCAGCTTGACCCGGTGACTTCTTTTCTACTCTGTCTTTTCAATTTCATTCATTCATTTTGTGCTATATTTTGCATTTGCTTGGGGACAAGCAACTTCTCAGTTGGGGGGATGGGATAGTTTGGAAAGATGCAAAGTAGCATGTTAAAAAAAAAGTTGGATGGGAAATTTGCAATGATGATTTGGATGTTATGTGATACTTGTGGTGATTATTCTTGTGGGATTAGAGGTGATGCATGAGCTAGACTTGAGAATGTAGAGATATTGTGGTTAAAAATGCTGAATTTGCACTCACTCACAACTTTATGAAAGACTGTACTGCACTTGAATTAATACTATGATTGGAAGTTAATCCTTTGAGTCTGCTTGTGTATTTGGCTTGTACTTCTTAGTTTCCTTCAATGATGGGTTTGAGTTGCTTGCATCTTCCTGTTGAATGTCACCCCTTGGTTGGAAATAAATTAGTGTGTTTGGAGAAAAATAAATGGAGTTGAGTTGAAAATCATTGAGAAGAGAAGAGATGGTGGAAAGCGGAATCAGCTGCCTGCTCTTAGGGGTCCCAAGAAAAATCTGAAAAAAGAAATATATAAAAATACATGGACTAACCTAAGAGTGGTGTGGAGCTGCCAATTCCACCCAAAAAAAACGAGAAAAAGGAAAGAAAAAGGAAGAAAAGAATTAAAAAAAAAACAAAACAAAAGGAGAAGGGGGTGACTTGACTGTTTTAATTAGCTCAACCCATGGGAATTGAAAGAAAGTGGACTGGAAGTACCAAGCTGAAGCATGAGTAGTTCAAGGTGATTGATGATCTCTCGTGGGAAGTTTGGGTGTAGTATCTTTCATGATTGTAAAGTGAATAGCCAAATTTAGTCCATTGTTTGTTGATTGAAAAGAAAAGCTCTTGTGCAAATCTTCTGTCCTATTATGAAAAGTCCCATAGTTGAGCAAACCTGAGCAAAAATATTTTCTTCATTTCAACTTTTGTTGTGCATATTATAGTGTTTGCTTGGGGACAAGCAAAGATTCAAGTGGGGGGGAATTTGATGTGTAGAAAAATATGCATAATTTGATTGGTTTGATCTAGAGTTCTAATGCATTTTGTGTGTTTGCACTTGCTACTTTTCTACACATTTTCATTATGTGTTCAGAGAACCTCAATCTTCGATTCTTTTGATTCAGGCTACGATTTTGAAGAAAAATAGAGAGGAGAAATGAAGGCAGATTATTGGAAGCTGCAAGAAGATGGACATTGGGTACACTGTCTATACATTAGATGATCCAATGTGCGAGAATTAAGCCCAGCGAAAGCCCAAAAGAATGCCCTGTTGCTGGAAAGAAGGAGCCCTGACCCATAACACATATATTATATTAGAAGGGCCGTAGACAAAAAGGGAGGACATCAGATTGGAGAGCGGCAGATGAGATCAGAAAGAATTTCAAAGAGAAAAATCATGATTGTGAATTTTGTGATGCGTGGCTAATTTCCTTACGCTAGTTCAAAGGGATGTTGAACCTTTATTCTTGATTTACTCCGGATGATTAGTAACGTTTTCTTAATTTCTATCTCTTGAATGATTTGTGTTGCTTGGTTAAATTGTTGTGATATCTATTGCTAGAATATGAACCGTAATCCGTAATTGTTACGAATTTATATTCCTTAGTAGCAAGAAACGTTGGAATCGTTAGGGGCAACACATCTCTAGATTATTCGGATCGAGCTTGTGAATTTGGAGTCTAGTTCGTCCTATCTTCTTAGGGTTTAATGTGTTCATCACACTAAATCTAGAGGTCGTACCTATTAGGTTGTCTGATTGAACAGGGTTTATTAAAGAGCTTGTTTTAATAGACTAAACTTAAGAGATGATTCGGGTTAGCAGAACTTGTTGCTAATCTAGGGACGGGGGATTGAGAGATAGATTGAGAGAAACGTTATTAATTAATCCACTCGATCAAGAATAAATGGGGATACTGAACTGAGAACTAGTACTTGTTTATTAATTGATTCTTATTCATTCAATCTGTTAGGCTTTTAGTTTAATTTGATAATTTCCCAACCAATCCCCCCATTTAGCTTGTTTATTTATTGAGTAGTTAGCACCAGTGAATTTGATTGATTCTTCATTCTCTATGGGATCGACCCTTATTTGCCACTTCTACAAATTAGTTGAGGGTAAGAAGGTTTATTTAATTTTGCGTGCCTCGATAGCACGATCATTAAATTTATTAAAATTAGTTGGAACTTAATTACTGATTTTGTATTTTTTATGAAGGATAAGATACAAATTAATATTGTTCCTCATACATATATTTAGTTTATTAAAATTAGTTGAAACTTATTTGATATTATATGTGTTTTTGATAAAGGATAAAAAATGAATTAATATTGTTCCTCATACATACACATATGTTTTTATAAGATCATTAAATTTTTTAAAATTAGTTGAAACTTATTTGCTAATTTTATGTGATATAAAATCAGATAAAATGTAAGAATTTTAAGTGATAAAATATGAAGGATAAAAAATGAATTAATATTTTTCCTCATACATACACATATGTTTATAAACTCATTGAATTTATTAAGATTAGTTGAAATTTATTTTTAAATTTTATGTGATAAAAAATCAGATAAAATATAATTTTGTAAGTGATAAAATATAGTTTTATATGATATATATATATATATAAGAAACAAAATTAATATAACGTATTTATAAAATTAAATCGCATTAGATACACGAATTAATATTCCTTGTCCTTTGAGAAATGGTATTGTAAGTACGTACACATACGTTTGTAAGCTCACTTAATATAATAGGCATAACAACATATATATTTTTTTTCAAAATAATAAGTAAACAATTATTTATGTTTCCTTATAAATGCAACATATATTTTAACAATCAGAAAAATATATTTGTCAGATTATGTTATATATAATACTAAATTAGACGATACGTATTCCATGATATCCCCAATATATATTTTTTCGTATATAAATATAATATTTAATTTTTATCAATTTTACTAATTTTTTTAATCTCATATATTAGATGGTCCTAAACTACTACATACTAATATTTATAGCCACATCTTTACGTCATAGATATGGGTTTTTCTGTTTCGAATAATAATATGATTAGCTTTTCTGGATTAACAAACTTAAGTTTTGATTAATTAATCAACTAAAATGCTATTTTTAATTTGGACATTTTTTTATTTATTTTGAATTGATAATCTGCTAGGGTTTTTAAATTTTTTTATTCATTCATTAATAGAAATGTTAGCATCGAATTCAATTCAAACATAATAATATTTTCAAGGTCAAATTTTTTAATCAAATCGCAAATTGTGGAATGTAGAAAAGAAAGACCTCAAGTCAACTGCTAAGTCTTTCTATACTCTTCACAATGCACATTTATTTATCTAAACAATTCTTCTAACTTCATGTCTGTGAATTAATTATGTTTTGCATGAGTTGATACTATAATTAATCTGCCACATGTTATTGTAGTAAAACCCAAATTTTCTCATTTCATTGAAGTGAATTTAAAATTTAATTATAGTTTCCTAAAAAAAAATGATTCATCGATTATTTTTTAAGTTAATATAATTTTATATGTAATAGTTTTACTATAAAAGACATTAAATATGTATCATATCCTTAAATAAATATAAAAACGACGTACTCCAAACTTAAAATATGAAATAGCAGCATAATATTTTTTGGGTAATCTAATTACCATCAATTTACAAAAAAAGTTATTATAGGACATTAAGTAAAAATACACATTATTATTAACCTATTACATGCACACAAGTTTAATAATAATGATGAATAGAATTCTTATTAGTATTATTAGAAGAATCAATTGGGTTTTCAAATATTAATAATTAAGTTGATTGATTTACTCCTAAATGATTTCTATTGATGAATTAATAGTCTTTGTTGTGCAAGATTATTTGGTGTAGATGGATTTGGAAGAGTCCATACAATACAAAAGTACTAAATGACAATTATTAAAGTTATTAACTACTTAATAATTATTATTATGATCTTAAATAATAATATTTAATAAGGATATTGGCAATTCAAAATTTATAAGAAACATTCAATTATACAATTTTTAATTCATATTACAGAATAGATTATTTACCATATTGATTCAATTGTACAATATTTTAATTCATATTGCAGAATAGATCATTTACCATATTATCATGCTTTAATTTGTCATTTTCACATGTCTTTAATTAATGTATCAATATATTACTTACGTATCAACAATTTTGATAAAATAATTAATGAGATTTAAATGTACATATGGAAAAATGGAGGAAATTTTAAAAATTATCTATATATATTAATTATTGCCTTCATTTCAAAATAACTACAACTTTAAAAAATAAAATTATATGAGTTTTCTATCAAGACAAATCACTCACCATATTGATCGTACTTTAAATTTTGATCTCCAAACATGTTTGTAATTAATAAATGAAGATATTGTTTAAGTCAACTATCTTTATTTAACTATAATGGTACATATATATGGAAAATGGAATTACGTAGATCTGTATGAATTAATAGTCTTTGTGTGCAAGACTCTTAATTAGATTAGGATTATATGGTGTATATGGATTTGGAAGATTCCATACAATGCAAAAGTACTAAATTATAATTTATTAAAATTATTAATTACTAAATTACTATTATGACATTAAATAATTATATTTAATAAGAATATATATTAGGCAATTCAAGATTTGTAAAAAATATCCACACTTTTATATAGGTAATAGATATATATCTAAAAGTGATTAATTTGCCCAATGGCCTTTATTTTCTTTTTCTTTTTCTATTTTTCTTTTTCAGATAATCAATATCAACTATACATAGTTTCCCGAAAAATAAAGGCATAACTGCAAAAAAAATCATCATTTTAAAAAAAATTGTAGATGTATCCCCACTTTTCAATAATTGTAAAAAACTTCACGACTTTTATTCACTATTGCAATTTAGACCACATTTATATTTTCTGGCAATCGGAGTCCACGTGTCCGACAACATGTCACATCACATGCCATGTCAAATGCCACGTCATTCCCAACAAAAACAAACTGAAAGATCAAATTGCAAAATAAAATCAGCACCTTTCCAAAATTGTAATTTAATCCTAACTTTTTATATAATTAGCAAAAAAAAGCCACAATTATTGCAATTCAAATTTATTCTTTGGTGTCTAAATTCATGTGTCCAAATAAATTTCCACGTGAAATGTCACATAAGCCACACAATTTAAAAAAATAATTTATTTACATCAAAACAACGTCGTTTCAAGTATATCTTAATTTAAACATCTTTCTTTAATTTACCGATAAATAAATCGTATATCCTAAAAAAATTGTATCCTTGTTCTTTATTCAAGTATTCAAATATTTAACCTCACATTAAAATTTATTTGGACACATGAACTTAGAACTAAATAATAAATTCGAATTGCAACAATGAATGGACATTGTGGCTTTTTTTGCTAATTATATAAAAAAAGTTAGGATTGAATTGCAATTTTGGAAATATGGTGATTTTATTTTGTAATTTTTTTTGAATATATTTTTTTTTTGGGAATGACATGTCATTTGACATGGCATGTGACGTAGCATGTTTGCCGGACACGTGAACTCCAATTGCTGGAAATTAAATATAAATGTTGCATAAATGGGATAAATTCATTTTTCCCGAGAGACGTCCGATTTTGATCCTATTAATTTCCGATTATCAATTTTAGTCTTGTAATTGAAAATTTTGTCCAACTTAAGTCATTTTTCGTCAAAATTTGCATTTTCCGGTTCAGTTTAAATGGCAGATGAGAGTAGTAGCTGATGAAATGAATTCAATTAATGGAGAGATTAAGATGAAGATGAAGGATGACGTCTCGATTGAAGATCCTCTATCTGCTAATTCACTCGCTGAAAATTGATAGGAAAAATACAAATTCCGGTCAAAATGGATTAAAATCGGATAAATTTTTGAACTGTAAGATTAATATTGATAATCGAAAATTAATTGAACCAAAATAAGAGGTCTCTAGGGTAGGAGCAAAAATAAATATATCCCGATCTAAATTACAACATTGAAAAAATTTCATGATTTTTATTTTGCAATTATTAAAAAGTGAGGATAAATTTACAATTTAAAAAAAAACAATGATTTTTTTTGCAATTACGCCAAAAATAAAAACAAAATTTCCAAACTTTATTGCCAACACGGTCTTAAATACATTAAACATTACAAACACCAAAACAAAACATTTATTTTCATTCCCAACTTCCTCTTTCCCAAACTACATTATCCGGATACTGCCATATGTATGCTTCTCAAGCTTTTCTTGCTTAACTGCCTAGTTAAACCTTATATTAGTGTATTTTGGGTTTTTATCCGGATAAAACAGACCAAAATGTTGCTCAGTCATTTCTCCATGCTTCTGGTTCTCATCAAACATGGCGAACAAGTAAGTCTCAATCGGCTTTCCCATCTTTTTTGGGGTCCCTTTAACCACATTATTAATCAAGTTAGTGTAATAAGTGTTGGCATTTTCCATGGTTGCTCCAACTCCATTGGCAGATGGCCATCCACTCTCGGAAACAATGAGCTCAACGTCTCGCCCCCCGGCTTTCTCCATAGCATAATACATGCCATCAACCATGGCATCGAAAAGGTTTTGATATCCGTAGGGCCCGTCTGGTACTACAACTCCAGGAGCAGTGAACAAAGCATATGAAAGTGGTATGTCTTTATCGGGGCTATCAATGTACGCAAAGTAAGGGTATATGTTTGCTAGAAGTGGAGCTTGAGTTTGTGCTAGGAAACGGATAATGGGCTCCATGAATGACCTGTCCTTGAAGCTCGATTCCGATGGCGGAGAAGTGTCCTTCAAGAGGGCTGAATATGTGGCCGTTGAAATCTTGATTTGGTCTTGTAAGCCAAACACAGTGAGTGCTTTGTAGAGGTTTTGCATGGCTGGGAGGACTGAAGAGACATAACGTGAATGATCGGGTTTTGCGGGGTCCACTTCGTTTCCAACGGCTATGTATCGTATTTTGGTGCCTGGAAAGTGTGGCATTATGTTTGTTTGGACCCATGAGGTTGCGGTGGATTCGGATTGCAGGGATTCTAGGTCTGTGTTGGGGACGTCGAGGATGAGTTCGATGTTGGTTCCTTTAAGGGCGGAAAGTGTTGCTTGATCTGGACTGTAGATTCGCATTTTTCTGATTCCGTTGGATTCATACAACTGGACCACATCTTGTTCCGATGGTAAATTGTTACCTAAACGTCCGTTGCACACTCCGATGGCGCTGCTTTCTGCATATATATGGGTCATGTAATTTGCTATTAATGTTAACTAGCTATAGTTGAATTAACACAAAAACTCATGTGCGACGCAGCCCCATATCCACAAACATGTGAATTGTAGGGTTTTGGTGGTGGGTAAGTGAATTGTGGGTTGACCCGTCTCACGCAATGCACTAGAATTTCGTGAGACGGTCTTACAAGAGACTTACTCTTGAATTAAAGATTTTATTGCATCACTATATATATTAGGACTTGATGACCACCCATAATTATAATCATTGTAATATTTATCAAAAGAAAAAATAGTTTTTTTTACCCAGTTCAAATCCTCCACATGATGGGATCATCCACAGTGCATAATAATATACCATGCAATGACTTTCTTAATTTAATTCTCAGCAACATGCATGCATGGATTTCTTTGTTTGGATGCTAAAGAAAAGCAAAAGAATATTTGAAATTATTGAAATTAAACCAGCAGGATGAAGAAAAGGAAAAATAAAGGAAGATATATTAAAATCTCTTCTAGGTAATTAATTTCAACCACTAATGGTTTGCTTACCTTGACACATCACTTCACATATTGCTCCAAAGATGATCAACAAGTAGAAGAAGTGGTAATCCATTTGAGATGAAAATATATAGCAGATATCCTCGAATAATGAAGGTAGATTGGAAAAATATTGGATTTGGATGATTTCAAAGATTAATTGTTAGAAGTGAGATGAAATGGAGTTTAAATAGAGGATGAATTGAAGAAAAATAATGAAGAAAGACGAAGCTGCAAGTCTGTTAGGTTTAAGGGAAAGACCGAATTGCCCATATTTATGAATTAGTAAATGGTGAACGTATTAGGTGGGCTGTTGGACTTGGTGAATTTCTAGACCAGATCATCTCTTTTATTTTTTTGTGTTTCATTTTTTAATAAATTATATATAAATCATATATTATCATGAAGTCTAGACTGGCTCTAACCCCTTGACTCTAAACCTAAACCATGAGCCATGAATTAACCTAATGAGTGAGTGCAAAAAAACTAAATAAACTTTTAGATTTGTATCCACTTTTCACGATAGGGAAAAATATTTATACTCACTCTTTAAAATAAATAAATTATTTATATTTTCTTCAAAGATTAATATGTTCTTAATAAATTCCGCCTACATTTTTTAATATCAAGAACACCACAAGTTTGTCTCCAAGTTGTGAAGCTTCGGACAAGTCTAGAGCTCGAGCAACTTTGTTCTTATATGACACTTTGTTTGAATGTGAGAATTGAATTATTAAGGATACTTCAGTTTTTTTATTGGACAATGTAGATATAATTCATATTTTTTAAGGAATTGTTATCACTCAATATTTCTTCTTAAAAAATGGATAATAAAACATGTTCAATAAATATTAGGGATAATTTCAATTTTGATCTTATATGTTTTAATTTTTTTCAATTCAGTTCAATTTTGGGGAATTTTCAAAATAGTTGATATGGTGGTCGGAAATTCTGAGGATGAGTGAAGTGTTCTCTTTTATCTTATTCTGTTAAGACACTCGAAAATATAGATAAGAGATGCTACTAGTCAGGATGTTGAATGCATGCTTGCTCAAAATCATGTCTTTCTTCTAGATGCCTATAGCTATAGTAGAGTCTTGAGTGATCGAACAATGACAACCAGGAGGTGGGCTTGGAAGCAACTAGAATTATTTCGTTCCCAAAAAGATGCCGGATTTTGTTCTTCGCCCTCTTCGATTTCTGGCGGTCAATTCAGCAATTTGTAAAATTCCGACCAAAATTGAATTCAAATAGAAAAATTTTAAATATAGATGACCAAAATTGTAAAACAGATATTTGATAGTAAAAAATGGAAAGTGCCCCACATATAAAAATTGAAATTAACCCTAAATATTATCTAAACTTTTTTAACTATTTTCTTTACTGTCATTTTAGGAGCTGATTCAAGAGTGAAAAAAAAAAAAAAAAAATTTGGACAAAGTACAATTTGATTTAATTCCCACCGTCTAGTCTTTGAAATGTTGTCCCGTAATTGAAGCAATAATATGTATGGTTGGAATTTTTGGCCGTGTCCACCATTTTATCTAATGGGCTGAACAGGTCTATAAGCTTTAGACGTACTGATGGGTTAGGGAATTGAATAGGAAAACAGACAAAGACAAGTCAACTCTATTGAAATTCCATTTCTTCATACTTATTCTATATGAAATAATATAATATCCAAATGTTTGTAAATTATAACAACTAGATCATATATAATTGGTTAAAAGAGAAAAACCCTTACAACCAATTACTAAAAACAAAAGAAAGGGAGAAAGAGAAAACTACATTCTCTTCCTAGATTGATAATGGAAATTAATGGAACACAGAGCGATTTCTTGACCTAAAACAAAAGTCGTCTTGAGTCTTGCACAAAAAACAACAGATTTCCAATTCATTATTGTGGATAAATAAGGCGTAATCATAGACTAGAATTGATCATTTTTTCCTTCTCTTGGGCTCTACATGTAAACGTGTTTCTCCCGTTTGGAAAGTCTCTTTCTTCATCGTATACGTAAATTAAGCACAAATAAGACCCTCTATTTTACTTTAATGTTTCATTTGATGTTTTAAAATATCCATCACAAACTTAATGTAAAGATAACATCATTAATTTTTACATGACATGAATTAAAAATAATAATGACAAGAAATCAGACTTCAAGAACACATGCAATACTTCAAAGCAAGCAAGAACGATAATCGACCAAAACCCAAAACGAAATCGATCAAAGTTCAAATCAAAACTCAACACAGAGATTACGTGGTTCGGCTTGAAATGCCTACGTCCACGGGATAAAACGGGGAAGGATTTTATTGATCACACTCAGATTACAACTTTACAAGAAAACAGTAAACCCTAAAGAAATGAGATATCTTGCAGACGAAATAACTCTCTCTCTAGAACAGATCTCACTCTAACTCTAACTAAAGAAAGAAACCACACTATATAAAGAGTAGAACGCAAAAAACCGCTTGAGAAATGGTTGAGAATCGACGGAGAAAATGCGCCCGCAAGATCTGCCGTTGAGATCATGCACTGAAGCTCGATCTTGAAATTAACAGAAATAACTGTCTGAAATCGCACTTCCAAAATGCGATCTTTTAAGTAGAAATGCGATTTTCTCTTACTTAGCCAAAAACGTGATTTTTCTTCCAAGGCTCCAAACAGCCTTTGCCTTTGCTTATGCATGCTTACACTCTTCAATCTCCACCTTAAGCATGCCTAAGCTTCCCTTCAGCTGAGATTCAAGTAATATTAGTTGAAGACTTACCTCTTAACCCAATCAGAGACATACACATTTTGAATTTTGCAATTAGAAGTGCCTTTGTAAATGCATCAGCAGGGTTTCCTTCAGTAGGAATCTTCTTGACTTCAATTTCACCTTGCTCAATGATATCTCGAATGAAATACAACCTAACATCAATATGTTTGGTTGTCTCATGATAGCCCTGATGCTTAGCTAGTTGTATAGCACTGTTGTAGGGCCCCGGATCAAAAACGAGCATAATTGAATAATTAAATATTTAACACATGACTTAATAAGTATGTGCGTTTATTTTGACTGTTCAATTTAATTACGTGCGTTTCAGATATGTGATTAACATCGGTTTTAGACGGATATAATTTCTACACAAGGAACCTAGATGATGTTTATACCACGCAGTGCGTAATTAAAATACGAGAACATAGAAATGAATTAGAGGTCAATCGGAGTTACGTAGCTCAAGTAATGAAGAAAACAGTGAAAACGAAGAATACGACGTATACGAGACGTATACGAAGAGTATAAATACGGGATATTTCTTGATGAACAGTAACAAAAAGAATATTCCAAAGAATATTCTGATAAATAGTAGATTTTGGAAATCTATAAATAGGGGCTCCTCCAGTTCATTTTTCACCGTTTCTTCGAACGAGCCGAGCGCGACGAAAACGAGTAAGTCTCTCCCTGATAGAGAATAATAATCGATGCCTTAATTCTTGAATTAACAACCCAAGAATTCCCACAACACAGCGTTGCAATAATCTTAATTTTTCATATCCCAAAACAATATCCAAAAGAAATATAAATACCTTACGACGAACCCTATCTAAGAAGGCCCATCAACAACTTAATGAAATAATAACCCAAACACAAAAGGAATAGACAATTAAATGAAATAAACTAATTTGTGCCAACTAACTCTTTTTGCAAACTAATTCCTGCAAACCAGCCTGCGCCCTCCTCCGAGCATAGACCCGATCAAACCTGCCCGTCGTCGGATGCGCTCCATCAATTTCCCCACCCGACGAAACAGCCTTGTCCTCAAGGCGGAAGTCGGGAAACTGGCCCCGCAGATCCGCGGTGTCCACCCAAGTACTCTCATCATCCGCCAAACCATGCCATTGCACCAGCACTTGTTCCACCTGTTCACCATCTTGCTCAACAACCCGTCGATCCAAGATCGCCGCTGGTAAGAAAGGCGGATCAACGTCCAGAAGGACATCCGGCAACGCCGAAGTAGGGACATCCACACCCACTGCTGGTTTAAGTAGCGACACATGAAAAACCGGGTGGACTTTGGACCCTGTTGGCAATTGAAGTTTATAAGCCACTTTGCCAATTCTTGCAATCATCGAGAAGGGACCAAAATACTTGGGCGCAAGCTTCGCATTTTTCTTAGCAAAAAGAGTGCGTTGTCGATATGGACGAAATTTTAAATAGACCTTATCACCCACCGTATACCCGACATCCCGGCGATGTTTGTTCGCCTCTCGAATCATCCGTTGTTGGGCTCGTTCCAGATGCATGTGCAAGTCTCGCATAATCTCATCACGCTCCCGTAACGAATCTGCCACAGCTTGGAGACGCACCTCGCCCGGCACGAATGGGACCAGTGGCGATGGGGGTCGACCATACACAGTTTCAAAAGGAGTTGTGCCCGCTGCAGAGTGAAAAGCAGTGTTATAACAAAATTCGGCCCAAGCAAGCCAAGAACTCCACGCCTTTGGACGATCCGACGAGAAGCACCGCAAGTAGGTCTCAAGACAACGGTTAAGCACTTCCGTTTGTCCGTCCGTCTCGGGATGGTATGATGAACTCATCTTAAGGGTCGTGCCGGCTTGCTTAAATAATTCCTTCCAAAAGGAACTCAGAAATATTGGATCTCGGTCGGATACGATCGAACTCGGTATACCGTGCAGGCGCACTATTTCCTTGGTGAACGCCTCGGCCACGGATCGGGCCGTGAATGGGTGTCGCAGCCCGATGAAATGGGCGTACTTCGATAGGCGGTCTACCACCACAAAAATACAGTCGATCCCTCCTGAATGAGGCAAACCCGTGATGAAGTCCATACTAACATCGGCCCAAATTTGTGACAGAATCGGTAGCGGCGACAGCAGCCCGGCCGGCGTCTTGGTTTCATACTTATGACGCTGGCAAACATCACAAGAAGCTACGAATTCCGTCACTCGACGCATCATGCCGGGCCAATAGATGCTCGCGGCTAGACGGCGATAAGTGCGAAGGGCGCCGCTGTGCCCCCCGGCGGGTGAAGCATGAAACTCGGCAAGCAATTTTTCTACCCATGGTGATCCCTTCGGAATGACTAGTCTGCCGCGGTAATATAGCACGCCATGGATGAGGGCGTAGTGCGCGGGGGCAGCCGCATTTTGGCTCAAGGCTGTCACTATCTTGCCGAGGAACGGGTCGGCAGCCACGGCGGAATGCAGGGTACTCCAATCCATCCAGTGCGGCACAGACACGGCGTTTAGTTCGGCGTCTTCATCTCGTCGGGAGAGGGCGTCGGCTGCCCTGTTTGTCGGCCCTTCTTTGTAGGTAATGTCGAAATCGTAACCTAGTAATTTGGCTGCCCAGTTCTGCTGTGCCGGTGTGGTCAAGGGCTGTGTAAGAAGGTGCTTCAAACTCCTTTGGTCGGTGTGAACTTGGAAACGACGGCCGAGCAAATAGGGTCTCCAATGTTGGATCGCAAGTACTAGTGCCATTAATTCCTTCTCGTATGCGGATTTGGCGAGCAAACGATCGGAGAGACCCTTGCTAAAGTAAGCTATCGGTTGCTTTTCTTGCATAAGGACAACACCCAACCCTCGGCCTGATGCGTCACACTCTATAGTGAATGTCTTGTTGAAATCTGGCATGCGAAGTACGGGGGCTGTCGTGAGGGCTGATTTGAGCTGGTCGAACGCGGCAGCCGCGGCCGGTGACCACTGCCACGGTGAACTATCCTTCTTGAGGAGGGCCGTTAGGTGTCCGGCTATTTTTCCGTAGTCCCTAATGAATCGCCTATAGTAGCCCGTCAACCCGAGGAATCCCCGAAGAGCCTTGACCGATGCTGGGGTCGGCCATTTCATCACGGCTGAAACTTTGGTGGGGTCCATTTGAATGCCGTCGCTCGAGACTAGGTGGCCCAAGTACTCCACCGTTTTTGTGCCAAATACGCACTTCTTCGGATTAATGAAGAGGGAGTGCATGTGGAGTGTTTGGAACACGTGCCGGAGATGGCGAAAGTGAGCATGCCAGGACGGGCTATACACCAATATATTGTCAAAGAAGACGAGTACAAATTGACGTAGAACCGGTCGAAACACGTCGTTCATCAGGCTTTGGAACGTGGCCGGTGCGTTTGTCAAGCTGAAGGGCATCACTAGGAATTCATAGTGACCCGAATGTGTCCTAAAGGCTGTTTTGGCGATGTCGTCCTGGTGCACTCGGATCTGATGATATCCAGCCCGGAGGTCGAGTTTGCTGAACCATTTAGCACCGTGGAGCTCGTCGAACAATTCCTAGATCACTGGTATTGGATATTTATCTGGCACGGTGGCTTTGTTCAGGGCACAGTAGTCGACACAAAATCGCCAGGAGCCGTCTTTCTTTCGCACCAACAGTACGGGGCTCGAGTATGGGCTGGTGCTTGGCTGTATAATTCCGGCGGCGAGCATCTCGGCAACGAGTTTTTCCATCTCATCTTTTTGTAGGTGATTGTAACGGTATGGCCGTACCGAAATGGGGCTAGTTCCAGGGTGGAGAGTGATGCGATGATCGCACGCGCGGGTCGGCGGAAGGGATGTGGGCGGCTGGACGATGGATGGGAAGGCTGCCAAAATCTGCCCAATATCCTCCTCATGGACGGCCGAGAACGGGTGGTCCGATTGGGCAGTGTGTACGTGAAGTGACCCATCGGCCACCCAAACAAGGTAAAAATCCGCCTCCGTGTCCAGCGGATACAACTCCTCAGGTGCGCACTCCGATCGGGTTAGGGACGGGTCCCCACAGATGTGCACGGTTCACCCATTGGCCTCGAACTCCATTGTCAAGGTGCCCCAATTCGCCGTTATGTTGCCGAGGGTGGCCAGCCACGACACGCCTAGGATGACGTCAACCCCGCGTAGGGGAAAAGCGAAGCAATCGGCGTGGAGTGTGTGGTGCCCGATGGTGATAGGGACGCCTGTGCATAACCCTGTTGTCGGCAGCTTGTACCCGTCGCCGAGCTTCACCATCATGCAGCTGGAGGTGTCCGTCACGATGCCCAGCGAAGCTGCCACGGTTGCCGAGATAAAGCAGTGGCTCGCTCCGCTGTCCACCATGATGAGAACACGAGTTGTACCAATGGTACCGAATACTTTTAAGGTCCGCGACCCGTCAATCCCGTTGGACGAGAGCTTGGAGAGTTCCAGCTGTGATAAATTGGTTGTCACGAAATCATCGGGAGGAATGTCGATTGCGGAAGTCTCCTCATCAACGGCGTCATCCGGATCTATGACAATAGTGAACATCTTGCCGGTGCACTTGTGCAACGGGCTATAGGGTTGGGCTCACCTATAGCACTTGCCCTTTTCACGATACTCTCGGGCTTCCTCGGCCGACAAACGCCGTGCTGGGCGGTTCACTGATGCAGCGGACGAGGCCGTTCCCGACTGTGATAGTATGGTTTTGTGGCCCGGCAATGGAGATGAACCCGAGATTATGCTGGGTGCTTGGGTGGCGCCTCCCCGGAGGGTGGGGTTCGATCGGGTGAAGGAACCCGACGAATGCGGCGGTCGGCTCGGCCCCATGAATGGGCGAGGCACGCGAGCCAATCGACGTGCTGCCCGGATTGCAGCGAACACATCCGTCATATCCGAATCCGGTATCCGGTCCCGTAGATTCGGTTGTAGGCCACCCAAGAACATACCCAAATATTGGTCAGCAGGTAGGTGAGGAAGTTGAGCCACCCGTTCCTCAAAAAGTGCTATGTAGTCCTCCAAAGATCCCGTCTGTCGAGTCACATGCATGGCTTCATAGGCATTAATTGCTGAACTATCGCCAAAGCGATCAATCAACTCGCGGGAGAATTAGGCCCACGAAATCGAAGATTACCGGCGGAGGACCCATTGAGCCCAAAACATGGCCCTCCCCGACATCGCAATAAGGGCTAATTGAACCCTCTCCCCCAGCGGCGTCTGATACACGAGGAAGAATTGCTCGACTTGTGCCAGCCACGCAATCGGATCGCCACCATCGAACATAGGAAGATCCACCTTTGGCAGTGAAGGGGTTGGAAGTAACGTGGGTTGGTTACCCTGCTGGACACCCACAGTTGGGGTGGGGCATGGCAGCACTGACGCTGCCTCGACCGATGCCGACGCCGATGATCCGCTGATCGGGGTGGGAGGGGTCGGTTGTGCCGCCGGTGCGCCGGAATCAAACTTCAGTAGTAACGATTCCATCATCTGTTGGAGGGAGGAAAATTTCGCCGAATTGGATTCCTCCACGGCCGCGAGACGATGGCCAAATTCATCGATCGCTTTCTCCATCTGATCGCAGCGGTGCTGCGCGGACTCCTTCGTCATGATGTCGAAGGCGGCAGGTCGGACCAATTTGATAGAGAATAATAATCGATGCCTTAATTCTTGAATTAACAACCCAAGAATTCCCACAACACAGCGTTGCAATAATCTTAATTTTTCATATCCCAAAACAATATCCAGAAGAAATATAAATACCTTACGACGAACCCTATCTAAGAAGGCCCATCAACAACTTAATGAAATAATAACCCAAACACAAAAGGAATAGACAATTAAATGAAATAAACTAATTTGTGCCAACTAACTCTTTTTGCAAACTAATTCCTGCAAACCAGCCTGCGCCCTCCTCCGAGCATAGACCCGATCAAACCTGCCCGTCGTCGGATGCGCTCCATCACTCCCCCTCTCCTCTCTTTTCTGCCTCCGGCGTGCCGGCGCCGCCGCCGGTGGTGGCCGGAAAATTTCAACGTTGTCGGAATCGGACGATTTTCGGACACGACGTTCGTCTCGACGAGATGAGTCTAGGAAAACTTCCGGAATTCAATTCCGACTTACGGTTCGCCGGAAAATGGCGAAAAACAGCCTCAAACCCTAACCCTCACCACCCTTTCTCTCTCCTCTGTTTCTCTCTCTCTCCTCTTCCTCTCGCCGGAGCAGCCGCCAGAGAAGCTGTTGGTGGTGATGCCGGGGAAGTGGCGCCGCCGTGGGTGGCGGCGCCTGACCGGAACAGTAGCTATATATGTATGTTATGCATGTGTGTGTGAGTGACGGGGTGGGTGTGTGTGTGTTGCTTGTGCTTGCTGTTGGGGGCGGTGCCGGGTGGCGCCGCCGTGTGTGATCGGTGGGCCGGCGACGGGAGGTCGCCGGCGAGGGCTCAGGTGGTGGTGGCCGGCGGCAGGTGGCCGCCGGCGAGGCAGTGGGTGTGTGCGTGTGTATAATCGTGTGTTTGTGTGTGTATAGGATTGGGAGTATATGTATGGTTAAGGGTGTTGGGCTGGCCGGGAAAGGTTGCCGGCGACGAGGGGTCGCCGGTGGAGGTGCTGGGAGTGGTCGCCGGCGACGGGAAGTCGCCGGCCGGAGTTTTGGATTGGTGTTGGATTATTCGAAAAACAGGGCTTCGAAGGATTTTGCGGCGAGATTTCATGCACTATTCATGCGGGAATCCGGCGATGGACGGCCGGAGGTGGTAGCCAGCGGTGCAAGGTATCCGGCGATGTAAGTGGCGGCGGAAGGAGGCGGCGCTACCGCTCTGGGTGGCGCCGGGAAGTGGCCTGGTCAAGCAGGCCACCGTCGGAAAGCTGGGCGACGGGCTGTATTTGCAGGTGTTTTGGCAGAGTTAGACGGCGCCGACGTGACCGCCGTTGGCCGTAGTTAGTAGCCTGAAGTGTGGGAAATCCGATGGTGTGGCCGGAGATCGGTGGTTCGCCGGCAGGCGGCGGCTGGAAGTCCGTTTAGGTGGCGAGTCCGCGCAGGCGAGCTGGGCGCGCCGGGAGGCTGCTGGGCGCGCTGGGCACACGGCGACGGGAGCCGCGCGCGCGCGGCGAGCGAGCGACGGGTGCACTGCGCACGTGACACCGTGTTTTCGATCAGAACCTCGTTTTCTTTCCGTCGTTCATCCGTATTGAGTCATCGATGACGAGTCTTCGTTGATCGGGGTCCGTGGGCCCGGTCAAAGTCAACTCTTTGACCAAAATTACCATTTTACCCCTAAACTTAAAATGCTCCGTTTGAGCTCGTTTCAACTCCGATCGAGTTCATTCTTTTTCCTATGTGATCCAAATTCCTTTCTCTTTCATATCAGAGGCTGAAATGAACCTTCCATTCTCGTTTCTTCGATCTCGATCTTTAGATCTCTCGATCCGTCGCGTCTTTAACGATCGCACTTCCTCTGAAGTCATTTATATCTTTAATTATGTTTATTAGGGATCTAAGAAACGTCATAACGTATGTAGGCAATCAGTTGGATTGAACTTTGAGACATGGGATTTGGAACACGAGATCTGAGACACAAGATCGTTGGTACTCGCTACTCACGTGGTAACCACCGAACAAGGTGGGGGTAAACTCTAACCCTTATGTTTCCATTAATGAATGCTTGTGTATTTGTTACATGAATGATGAACTTATGTGTTGAGATAAATGTTGTGATTATATGTTGAAAGTGGGGGATAATTGTTAAACCATATGTGCTGTGTTTATATGCTTTTGGTTAGTGTGTCCTTTGGGTTGTGTGTCTGTGGGAGAGTGCTGGTCTTTGTGTCCATCGGATACCTGAGATGAGTAGGGTTGGGTGATTCCCGTACCTGAGATTCTGTAGGGTCGGGTGATGCCCATATCTGAGATTTCTATACCTAAGATTATGTAGGGTCGGGTGATACCCGTACCTGAGATTCTGTAGGGTATCCTTTGGATTTCGTGTCCATTAGTGAGTCATGGACTTTGTATCCATTAGACGGTGTATCCTTTGGTGAGTCATGAGTTGGGAGGCTTTAAAGAACCGAATTATGTGTTGTGCGTTATATATGTTTGATTTGTGACTGCTTAAACTAAGAAAGTATTCACCACGAGTGTATTCAACGCACTCACCCCCCACCTGTACTCACACTACAGGAGAAGAAGAGAACCTTGACGCGTAGAGAGAGGGGTGTCCTATCAGCTGTGTCCATCTTCTGGTTTTGGATTTTAAAGTTATGTTGCTCGTTTGTAAAAGAAAACTGTATTTCTCATTCTTTGTAAAAGATCCTGATGTTTTTCCGCTGCATATGGTTTCAAACATTCTTTTATCGGTGGTATCCGATGTTTTAAGTGTACCGCTTCTTATCCTCTCCTGTTTCTTTCTATATTATATCATGTACGCCTCTTTCCCCTTTCTCTCTTAACGCCCAAAAAACGAAAAACTCTGATATTTTGACCGAAAGATTTTGGGGCGTTACAACTGTTGCTATCACAAAACACTTGAACTTCCACTACCAGAATTTCGCTGAAAGACAACGGACTTGTCTGTTGTCTTTCCAAAAAAAAAAGCGTTGTTGTATCCAGCGTTGTCGTAGGTGGGCGCTGATAGACAACGCACTAAAAGCGTTGTCGTTTCTAGATACGACAACGCTTTTTACCATTGCAGAAAAGCGTTGTATTTTCCAATTTTTATGCTATATTTGCAACGCTTAAAAAGCGTTGTCTTTTCTGGATACGACAATGCCTTTTACCGTTGCAGAAATGCGTTGTATTTTCCAATTTGGCAACAATATTTGCAACGCTTATAAAAATGTTGTCTTTTCTAGATACGACAATGCATATAACCGTTGCGATTAAGTGTTGTATTTTTCAATTAGCAACTGTGTTTGCAACGCTTAAAAATCGTTGTCTTTTTGTATACAATTACATTTATGCATAGTCATTTCTTTTTAACAATGCTTTTTTGTGTTGTCTTTTTTTTTCACATATTTTTTCCCAAATTAGATATATTTGGAACCCTACAATCATATAATAATCATAATAATAATTTGAATATAAAATTGCATTTTTCTGAACATATAAACATCCAAAAATGCGAAACATATGATTCATAAATGCTTCAAACTCATAACACTTCAAACATATGCATGGGATATCAGATCAAACTCATAACATGGACCAAACAAACATCAAATATATATCTAATTATCATAACACTTCAAATGTATCTAGTTTATCTATATATATAAATTCAAATCGTAAATTCAACAAAATGGATTAGTTTGTTTGAGGGACTTCACAACCTTTACAAAAACCAAATCGCCAACCAACTTTGCGCTGCACACCTTAGCTACGCTATCCACAACCTGCCAAATGCAACCTAAAATGGGATATAGGACATTTATAACTCTTATAACTTTGCTGATAATATTAAATATGTATATACAAATTCTAAAGAAAGCATTACAAATTAAAATACATTAGTCACCTTGTTCTACCCATTGATATGTTCTTGAATGCATTCAGCCCATTCAACACGAACTTCATCAATCTCATCCCTCTCACACTTAAGATGTGTAAACTTTGAAACAAGAATATATAGAATTAGTAAGGTTCCTTATGAAAAAACCTAATTATACAAAATTATGCAAGCACAAAAAGACATTCAAGATGTTAATTTGTAATCATTTCTTCGATGACTAAAACCGCCTGTAATCATTTACATCCACCAACACAACAATCCTATAGTATATAATTTAAATCTAAAATCACCAGCAGACAACTTCAATGAGCGTTGAACAAAATGCAAACTTCAATTCACAAAAATAAGGCCTACAACAATCTGAAAAACAGGAAGTAATCACCAAATTCCAGATAGATAAGCATAACAGTAAAGTATGAGAAACGAAAGTAAGACCATTAACCGGAAAATTGAGGCATGCAAACAGAAAATGTTAACAGCATTACATAGAAACTAGTTACTCACAATTGAAAGCAATGAAGCCATGTCCCCTGTTGCCCCCTTATTTACAAGTTGTTTCATGTACCACAACACAAAAAAACCGCATTGTTTGGTATCCGGTTGCATGGGGGCCTACATTACAATATATAAGTATCAACTGATCTTGGTGATGATAAAATTAATATATAAGTATTATCAACGTATTAGGCACATCTTCACCGTACATACCTTGACTACCTCCCATGTAGGTTGCTTTTTTCCATTCTTTCCAATTTCAATATTGAACATCCTCAAAGCCCTTTATACCACATGGCCAATTATTAGTAGTGAAACAACTAGCATAACAATAAATGAACAGAAGGTACATATACAAATTAAATTAAAACTTACAAATCAACAATTTTTTCCAAGTTTCCAACAAATGAACAATTTCCTTGTGGGGGTTGATGACAGTTAGAATCCAATGGAATCTACGGAATTAACAGATAAGAAAAAATTGTGTGAGCAAAACGTCAAGTTATCATAATATAGAATTAGTGAGAGAGGTCAGGAAAACTTACCTTACATTACAAGGTGCCAAAACTAATTGTCCAGGTAATGTACCACTCAACCGTTTTGCTAGAGCACGCCCCATTCGTTCCATCTCATTCTCTTTATAATCTTGATCAGCTTTGGTTGATGGCAGATGTCCTATTTCATAAGAATCCACAAATCTGAAATTTTGAAGCTTGTTTTCTTTATGCAATCTTTTGTAGAGATGCCTAACCATCATGGTTAAAATGGAAAAAACCACAATGTTAAAGATCGAAATAATAATAATAATAATAGTCATGATAACAGTTATAAACGGACCGAAATACTTACCACATATAAACAACCACACATACGTATGAGATAGGCTCCAACTGACATAATGGAACCATATCTTCAATGTTAACAAAGATTTTGAATTCACGGCCAAATACTTCATGATCAAACACTATCTCTACATTGCCCCTATTCTGAATAACAAGCTTTGTATAACAATATAGCATATGTAATGGCTTTGGCACAGTAGATAGATCAACAGTAGGCAAGTCTTTGTGCACGCGTTTCTTCTTTCCAGGTTTCTAAACATTGTATTAGCATGACGTGTAAGTAGACATCTAACTATGATCCTAACTAATTAAAAACTTAATTTCATATAAGATGACGTATGATAGTATTACCTTCACTTTGGGTTTTATCAAATGCGATGGCCACGCAACATGAGATCCTACCGTCTCGCCAATATTATTACATTCTCCATGAATAGGCAAATGGGCATCATGATCTAGTGCTTGATCAATGGACACACTCATGCAATTTTCAGGTAAAGGATTACCATGAAGAAATTGATTAGCACCAGCCACTTTGATAATAGTGCCATAAGCAGCAATATTTGCTTGTGATTCCAAGGTTAATGCGACTAGTTCACCCTACAATATAAGGTAAGGTTATATAGATAATTCATATATATCCAATGCCGGTAATGTCGAGACTGCTATACAATCAAAGAAAGAAGACTGATATAATATGTTATTAGCAGAGAAAACCCACCTTTTTCAATTTCAAGTAAAGGTTCACATGATTGATTTAATTGCTCTTTCAGATGTTATATACATAGAGGAAAACAAGCAGTGTGCAATCATTATAAACGAAAAAGTGTTTCCAATATGCAAAGACAACACCTATAATTTCACAAAAACGTAACATCCAATCTTGATTACTGTGCAAAGTTTGGATGAAATCAGATTACAAACTTTTATAACATACAAGAATATTCTCATTATCCTAACTAATGGGCTTATGATACAGATCGTTCCTTCTCTTTTATTTGGTAACTACAGATTTTAAAGTCATAAGGTTTCTCCAAAAATCATTCTCACTTGGTCACCAGCAAACTTCAAATGCAAAATAAAGGAATAATTTAAAATTTTGTTTGTTACAATTTTGAGCATATAAAGGAATGAAATTGAACAACGTATGCCACATTGACAATCAGGCATAGAAGTACCCATTAGATTGTTAACTCCCTCCAGAACATCATATACCTATCGATGCCAAGATCTCAGTTTCCAGTTTCCAAGAATAAAAACCGTGCAATAATTGTTTTTAAGTTGTGAGAACAAAAAATAGGTTAATTTGTGAAAAAGAAAAGTATCACCATCAACTATAGCAGTAGTTGCATAATATATTGGTATTTATTTGCATACCAAAATAAAAAGAAAAGGAAAGTAAAAACCTTAATCTCTGGAGTCTCATCCAATTCTTGGTCAACAAAGTTGTCAGATTCAGCATTGTCTTCGCTGGGAGCTAGGTTGGCATTATCAATAGCTTCATCAATGGGGGCACTATCTTCTTCAGCAGTAGGAGTAACTTCACTTGGGGCTTCCTCGATTTTCTCAACAGTTTTCTCAGAAACACGCTACTGCATCATCTGTTGAGGATTTGACCTCAGTATCTTCCACAGGTTTTTCAGCAACTACTGGCGTTTGCTATTTCTTCTCCAGTAAATAGTCTTGTACCAAAACACATTAAAGCTCCAACTAGGAAAAAAAAGAAAAAATGTAAATTTTACCTTTCCTTTAAGTAATTCCCATTTGCATTTAATATCAAGTACTTTTACCACAATCATCCACATATAGATAAAATAATTACCCAAATATGATGTGAGCATTATTTTGTCTGTTGAATTTTACCAATCAAAACAAGGGCACTTATAAGGGCATTAATACTACGAAACCGAAAGCAAAGGTGGACAGTACTGTCAAGGAAGGACTTAAACAGTAAAGCAATGTTAGCTTTTAATTTCAATTAAACTCCAGAAGTTATCAGACAAGAAAAAATTCATCATAAGCCACACAAGTATAGGTCAAATTGCAACGAAGGTCGAATGCCCATAATATCATCAGCTTGATTGCTTATCAATTCTTATATCATTCCCTACCATCATATGCTTGGGAGATTGTTTCTTGACTTTCCAAGTTACAACATTTATGTTAACTTATTATGGGCAATTATTGTAGAAAATTGACTGAAACTTGAACTACTACCATAATTTGGTACTCACAAGCAACCACAACATTTAAGAGTGAAACGTCTTCAAAGAAGGCAGGGGCAAAAAAATTCATGCTCTACAAACCCAAACTTGCACATGATATAAATTCATTTTTTACATAGAAAATGTTAGTTGATAGCTAGACCATTCGCACATTATCATCATTTAACAATCACATAATTCAGTACTTTAAACAAAAGAAACTCAGATAAACTTCGCAGAAAATTTTAATGAAACAAATTCAGTTTGACTGAATCACTATAAGCAATAGACTACTTTTTGCTTTAATTGATAAATCTATCTGCTATGCTTATAGTCATAAGTGGTTCTTTATATGGTCTAAATTAATCACTGTAGTATAATAATGAGTTAATTTAAACAAATGGCAAGTATCTAATCATTATCATCAACTTCATGTTAGAAAACAAAGGCAGCACATTGAAATGGAATGACAGATTTAAAATGGCAGGTAAATGCAATCACCACTAATAAGGAAACAAAATTGAGGAGACCCTACCATAGTCTATAGAAAAGTATATAAATTTATCCACTAAATGATAGCCCATCAATGTACAGTTATAAAATCGTTAAATAATGTTGTAATTGCCATTTGCTGTAGTCAAACAAATATTCCATCAAATAAATCCAATAAATTTTGATAACGTCCAAAATTATGTATTTTCCCGATCAACCTTCCGTTCCAATGTGCAAACTCTTACATCCCCAAAAATTAAGAATTCTCAGAAAAAGGGGTAAATAAACCCTAATTTTGCGGACCCAGATTAAATTACAGTAAGGACACAACCCCAACAATTACCTAACAAAATAAAGAAACACTACCGAAAAAAAGAAACAGATCAAATCTGAGACAAGGAGAATCAATGGTCATTAAAGGAACTCTCACATCAAGCATAAAAAGATTTCAGAAAAGAAAATGATAGAATTAAAAAATAGATTAAGGAATTAAGGAATCCACCAGCAGAGAGAAGGAATTAAGGAAACACACCTATCTTGCAGAAAAAACCCTAATTCGCTTTCAGGTCCAGTTATTTCATATGAAGGAGAAATGAAGAAAGAGGTGACGAATAATGTGTTTGGGCGTCTTTTTCGATCGGGCTTCCAATACGTTGAATTCTGCTCGTTCGCCGACCGCCGACCGCCGTTCAGAGAAATTGGGGGGAAAGTAAAAGATATGCTTTTACCAAGGGTGAGAGTAATATTTTAGAAGGAGTTTATTAATTCAAAATTGATTACAAAATAACTAATTGGTAAAAATAAACAAATGAAAGTCAAATGGTAAAGTGGTTATGCACAATTTGGAAGGTCTAGGGTTCGAATCTTGATTTCACCTAACTATTTGATTTATTTTTTTCACTATGTATTTGACAACGCCCGAAAAGCGTTGCAAAAAGAGTTGTCTATTACCGAAATTAGATGCTAAAAAACAACACTCAAAAAACCGTTGCAAAAGAGCGTTGTCTTTCAGTGAAAAAATGCGCAGAAAGACAACGCACGAAAAAACGTTGCAGAAAAGCGTTGTCTTTCAGCGAAAAAATGCGCTGAAAGACAACGCCACTAAAAAAGCGTTGTCTTTTCACAAAAAAGCGTTGTCTTTCAGCGCTTTTTTGTGAAAAGACAACGCTTTTCTTAAAAAGCGTTGTTAAATATGAAAAGACAATAGAAACCGTTGTCTTTCCTGTGTTGTCTATAGCAAAAATTCTGGTAGTGTTCTTCTTGATTAAAGCTAAATTCCTTCAACATCCTTTTTATCCAAATTGCTTCATTTATTGCCTCTGTAAGTGCTATGAACTCTGACTCTGTTGTGGATAGAGCAACTTCTGATTGTTGAGTTGACTTCCAGCTAATAGCAGTGCCAAATAGAGTGACCACAAATCCAGTAAGTGACTTCCTTGTATCAACATTTGAAGCATAATCAGCATCAACATAACGTGCAATAGGTTTGTCTGAATCTGTTGTCTTTTTGAACAACAAACCCCACTCTACTATTTCATTCAAGTACTTCAAGACTCCTTTGGTAGCTTCCCAATGAGCTGGCCCTGGATCAGCCATGTACCTGCTAATTAAACTCATGCAGTGTGCCAGATCAGGTCTGTAACATACCATTCCATACATAATGCTTCCCACAACATTTGAATATGGAATTACTCTCATTCTATCACCTTCTTCTTGATACTTGGGACATTGATCCTTAGACAATTTCACATGTTGTGCAATAGGCATAGATGAACTCTTACATTGATTCATCTGATATTTAATGAGAACTTTCATGAAATAAGAGCTCAAGTCCAGAAACACTTCATCATGTTTTCTACTTCTGCTTATATTCATGCCCAACATCCTCTTAGCTTCACCAAGATCCTTCATCTCAAACTCATGGTTAAGCAAGCATTTAATAGCATTCAAATTTTTAATAGAAGTACTAGCAATCAACATATCATCAACATATAGCAAAAGATATGTATGTGTAGTGTTATTCTCATGCTTAATATAAACACAATGATCATGCTTACTTCTAATAAAATCATTTTTTCTCATATAATCATCAAACCTTAAGTACCACTGCCTTGGGCTTTGTTTGAGACCATAGAGTGATTTCTTTAGCAAGCAAGCTTTCCTTTCTTTATTCTTCACCTCCAAGCCTTCTGGAATTGTCATATATATCTGCTCCTTTAACTCTCCATGCAAGAAGTTGTTGTCACATCCATTTGGTGCAGCTCCATGTTATATTGAGCTACCATTGCTAGTAACATTCTAATAGAACAATGCTTAACCACATGAGAGAAAATCTCTGTATAGTCTATTCCCCCCTTTTGAGTAAAACCTTTTGCCACCAATCTAGCTTTAAACCTGATTTTGTCTTTATTGAATGCTTCAATCTTCCTTTTGAATATCCATTTACATCCCACAAGTTTCTAATTTGATGGCTTGTCTACAACTATCCAGGTGGAGTTTTTCTTCAGTGAATTCAACTCCTCCTCAATTGCTTTCTTCCACTTCTCTTTCTGTTTACACCTCATAGCTTCATTATAGTCTTTAGGCTCATGATACTCTATAGTTTCTGCAGTGAGCAAAGCAAAAGAAGTGTTAGCAGTATACCCAAATCTTAGAGGTGGTTTCACTGCCCTTCTAGGTCTATCCCTTGTTAATTGATAATTTGATAGTTGTGGATCATCATTATCATCAGATTGATCATTGTCTATGGGAGCATTATTGTCAGCATCACTCTGATCTGATACTTCTTGGTTTTCCATTTCAAAATGGTCTTCATTGCTGACTTTGGTTGGCTCCACCTCAAGCTGCAACCTGTCATCCAAAGAAACAAGTTTATCATTAGTTTCTTCTTTGTTTAATGGCATTTTGAACTCATCGAATGTAACATCTCTACTTATGATACACTTCATTTGATCCTTCTCATAACACCATAGTTTGAAACCTTTCACTCCCTTAGGATACCCCAAAAACACACACTTAAGTGCTCTAGGTTCCAACTTATCTTGTTTGACATGAGCATAGACTTGGCAGCCAAATACTCTTAGCCTTGAATAGTCAGCAGGCTTGCCACTCCATAACTCTTGAGGTGTCTTTAATCCAATAGCAGATGATGGACTTTTATTGATCAAATAGGCTGCAGTAGCTGCAACCTCTCCCTAGAAACTTTTTGATAAACCTGCACTAAAAAGCATACATCTAACTTTGTTCAATGTGGTTTGATTCATCCTCTCAGCCAAACCATTTTGTTGGGGAGTGCTTGGAACAGTCTTATGCCTTGTGATTCCTTTTTCTCTGCAGAATGCATTAAACTTTTCTGATACAAATTCAAGACCATTATCAGTTCTCAGAACTTTCAGCTGCTTTTCAGTAACATTTTCAACTTTCTTGAGCCAATCCTTGAATTTACTGAAGGCTTCATCCTTTGTCTTGAGTATTAGAATCCAAACTTTCCTTGAATAGTCATCTATCAAGGACATGAAGTATTTTCCTCCACTTCTAGTCTGGACTTTTGCAGGTCCCCAAAGATCTGAATGAATATATTCAAGTGGGCTTGAGGTTGAGTGTTTTCCAGTTTGGAAACTGAGTCTTTTTGTCTTCCCAAGTATGCAATGTTCACATATCTCTAGGGTAGAGATCTTATCCTTTCCAAACACTGGTTGTTTATGGAGCTCCTGCGATCCCTTCAAGCTGATATGGCCAAGCCTTCTGTGCCATAGAGCTATTTTATCCATTTCTTTGGTTGAGTTAGATTCTGCAACCACAGTGTGTCCATCTAGGTAGTAAAGTTGATGTTTCTTGTTGCCTCTAAGTACAACCTTGGAGTTCTTTTCTGCCTCCATGACTCCACCTTGAACTTGCAGCTTATATCCTTGAGAATCTAGCATACCTAGTGAAATCAAGTTCCTTTTTAACTCTGGAACATATCTCACATTTGAGAGTACTCTTATCATTCCATCATACATTCTCAATCTAATAGATCCAATTCCATGGATCTTGCAGGTTCTGTTATTTCCCAATAACACTGCTCTTTCATCCTTTAGAGCCAGATCATGGAACCACTATTTGATAGGGCTCATATGGAGAGAGCATCCTAAATCCAATATCCAGTCTTCTAAGGTTTGGTTAGTAGTAATGGCAAGAACTTCTGCTGATTCATAGCCACTGTTAGAACCAGTTGTCTCAGCCGTTTGGTTTGCTTGTTTTCCAGTACCAGATCCCTTCTCTTGTTGTAATTTCTTGTACTTGAAGCAATCCTTTTTAAAATGGCAAGGCTTATGGCAATGAAAGCATCTCTGACCTTCAATATCATATTTAGTTTCTTGACTTTGCTGTGGAGCTTTCTTGTTTCCAGACTTTGAACCTTTCTTGAACTGTTGTTTCTTCAGTTTCTTATGTTTTGCTATTAACCCCTCAGCTCCACCTCCATTCTTGAGATCAGAATCTTTGGATAGCTCCTTTGTTTTTAATGCAGTAACCATTTCATCCAAAGTGATAGAGTGTTGCCTTCCATATAGAATTGAATCACAGAAATTCTCAAACTTCTTTGGCAAAACACTCAGCAACATAAGGGCTTTATCTACTTCCTCCAGTGCAACTTCAACATTTTCAAGATCATCTATCATTTTGTTGAACTCCTCCAACTGATCTATCAATGATCTTTCTTCTGAGAACTTGAATGCATAGAGCCTTTTCTTGAGATACAGTCGATTTTCAAGAGTCTTCACCATATACAAGCTTTCCAATTTTTCCCAAATCTCTTTTGCAGATTCAAGCTTGGCAACTTCTCTCAAAACCTTATTCTCTAAACTGAGAATTATGGTACTATGAGCCTTCTCCATCACTCTCAGGAAGGGCATCAATGCCCTGCAAAGCCAAAGCCAAACCTTGTTGAACCAAAAGTGCCTTCATCTTTATCCTCCACAAGCCAAAGTCCCCCGAGCCATTGAACTTTTCAATGTCGAACTTGGATCCCATTCTCGAAGTCTTCTAGCTTCCCACAGACGGCGCCACTTGTCAAGAAAACAGACTTCAAGAACACATGCAATACTTCAAAGCAAGCAAGAACGATAATCCACCAAAACCCAAAACGAAATCGATCAAAGTTCAAATCAAAACTCAACACAGAGATTACGTGGTTCGGCTTGAAATGCCTACGTCCACGGGATAAAACGGGGAAGGATTTTATTGATCACACTCAGATTACAACTTTACAAGAAAACAGTAAACCCTAAAGAAACGAGTTATCTTGCAGACGAAATAAATCTCTCTCTAGAATAGATCTCACTCTAACTCTAACTAAAGAAAGAAACTACACTATATAAAGAGTAGAACACAAAAAACCGCTTGAGAAATGGTTGAGAATCGGCGGAGAAAACGCGCCCGCAAGTCTGCCGTTGAGATCATGCACTGAAGCTCGATCTTGAAATTAACAGAAATAACTGTCTAAAATCGCGCTTCCAAAATGCGATCTTTTAAGTAGAAATGCGATTTTCTCTTGTGCATGTTCGTGTTCTCTCAAACAAATACTATTTTTTTATATAAGTAATTTTTTTTAGTTATGCGACTAATACGGTTTTATTAATGCAAGTAATACTTTTATGTTATAATTCAATAAGATAAGATAATACATTCATGTGACACAACTATATACTTTTGTAATACGATAAATATTTTTATGTAATACAATCAACAACTTTTAGTAAATAATAAATCAATTTTTAAGTAAAATAATGTAATGCCTTTAAATAAATATCATAATGTATGTATGTTATTTGATAATAGTTTTTATGTGATACCAGTAATATTCTTATCTTGTATTTCAAGAAAATGAGGTTATATATTTAAGTAAATGCGTTAATACATTTATGTAATATGTGATACAACTAATATATTTCAGTAAAATAATAAAATAATTTTTCATTAAAATTTGATAATATCTTTAAGTAATTGCAGTAATACATTTATGTTATATGGTTTAATGTGATATAAGTAATACCATTGTGTTATATTTCAATAAAATGAGGTAATATAATTATAAAAATGATTAATAAAAATTTCAATATGATATAACTCATATCTTTATGCAATATAGTTAATATAATTATGTGATGAAACTAATATATTTTAGTAAAATAATAAAACTAGTTTTTATCCTTTATTATTATTTTTTGTAATTAATAATCTTCTTCATTTTATGTAGAGAGGTGGTTATGGTTACAAGAAGAATGATAATTATAAGAAAAGAACGATAAACATAAATTGTGATACAAAGAAGAAGATGGAGAAAGGGGAGGAGAAGAGGAGATGAAGAAATACAATGAAGAAGACAAGAAAAGTGGGCAATTGTGGGGTAGACTATTAAACTGGACAACCCAATCTATTGAACTGGATTCCTGATTTTTTTTTTCTTTCCCAAACCAGATCAGTGGTTGGTTCTCGATCGATCTGATTCCACAAACATTAGTCTGGATTCCACAAACATTAGTCTTGCCAAAGGAAATAAATTGACTTGAAAATTTGATCGAAAGAAAAAGAGGAAAAATAAGTCATCCAACGTTTTGTCATAATTTATATATCTTATTTTGGTAGGAGGAGACGACCTGTATAACCGATCTTGCCCATTTTAACATATTTATTCTAACAATTGTTAATTTTATGAAATAGAAAGATGTTATGCACACCTTAATACTTATCCAGTCATTCTACTCTATTTTTCAGTAGACAATTCCTCTAAATTGAAATAATATTTGAAGAATACCAAAAGTAATAGCCACCCCACTATTAACCTTAGTCGGCCAATATTTTCATTATTAAACTTAGTTTGGCTGAGTATAATCTAGACAAGTTGTGATTATAATATATCAATTAGTTAGCAACCAAACACCAAAATAAGTAGAAGAATTTAAACAATAGAATCAGGAGACCTTCATTTAATAAAAACATAGTTGATGCACCAGGGTAGTCACCTTTGGATTCCACATCTACAACAACAAAAATATAGCAAAGCAATCCCAAAAGAAGCAACTGTCAATTTTAACCAGTAACAAAATGGGAGCTTCACATGATCAAAATACATGCATATATATAAAGTATAAACAGGTAATATAGCCACAAGCAAAAATAATTCTACCTAGTCCATATCTTATCTTCTTCCAATGAAAACATTGAAAAGATAAAGATGCAAAACTGACCTAACTAGAACACGATGTTTGAATCCAGCTGTCATTTTGTATTAATTCAAGCAGATACAGTGGATGAGTATCGCAGTGGACCTTGAAGAAAATCAGGAACATAAACATCTTTAAGCATTGGAGTCATCTTCAAGCCTACAAGTTTCACTTGTGGATTTGAATGGCCATCAACAAGAACATCTGTAACCTGTAAAATAATCCGCCATTTTCATAAATTAGATGATCAAGAAAGATCGACAATTGAAAGAATTATCCCACAGAAATTTGAAATGTCTTGGGAGTTTCTAACAAAAATCAAAATTGCACGATTGCTAAACTAGACTATTCGAACTAAGCTATTAAGTTAAATATTCAACTCGTCTATAACTGGAAGAAAGTAAACATTATAAGCAAAACTAAAGGGTGAGTGAAACAGGATCATAATGATTTAACAAAAAATATATATATATATATATATATATATATAGCAGAATGATGCTACAGCTTGATTCTGTCAGAGCCTAGCATTAAGAGTTTTTACCTTGTTTTTGTTTTTTTTTCATTTGCTCAACCATATAACCGTATGGGTCTTTTTACCTTGTTTTTGTTTTTAATTATTTTTTTCATTTGCTCAACCATATAACCATATGGGTCTATGGTCTAAGTGTAGGGTTTTTTTGCCCAGCAGAGGATCTGGATCCAGCATTAAGACCTCATTTGGTCCCATTTCCAGATCTACTATTTGCACTTGTACTATTCCAAAAATCAAACTAGATATTATGTTTGTTAGATGTATTTTAAATGAAACATCAATTTTATGATTTGTATCTTCCCCTTGTCCTACAAAAGAACACAACTCAAACCTATAATTTCCATTTTTGACCTACACATAACCTAATTTATCAATTCTCAGTCATTATTTCTATCATTCATATATACAAAATAAATATCACTGGGGTTGGAACCTAATTTATCAATTCTCAGTCGCTATTTCACTACAAGAAAAATGCGCATAGACAAGTGTTATTAACCCTTGTCGTAGCTATATTTCAACCCTTGTCGTAGATGGTGTTGTCGTAGGGGTCATGAAAATTTCGCTCGTAGACAACGGTTATTAACCGTTGTCGTAGACCCATACGACAACGGCGGAGACAACGGTTCTAAACCGTTGTCTTTTCTATCTATGACAACGGCAGGACAACGGTTAATAACCGTTGTCGTAGAGTTTACGACAATAGCTGGATAACGTTGATCCTACGACAACGGGCATATATTTGTTTGAAACCGTTGTCTTAGCTAGCAAGGACAACAGTTGTAGAGTATTTTAAAAACCGTTGTAGGTTTTTTTTTTAATTCCTGAATAACAACTTTTAAATTATCAAAATTAAATAATACTAAAAATAAAACAATATGAACATTGAATCCCCAAAATATAAATTACAATAAATTAAAATATTATCTTAAATCACAAATATTCATGTCACAAGTATTTATACAAAGTATTCATTACATCACTTGAAAATACAATCACGAGACTTCTACATAGATCGATCAATTACTCCCACCACCAACCAAACATGATGATCCTGAAACACAATTAAATTCCACGTTTAATTTTATATCTCGAATAACCATACAAAAATCAAAATCCATTTTATTGAGTCGAATATACCTCAATTAATTGAAACACAATACATACCTCAAGTCAAACAAATACAACTCAAAATTCAACCCATCAACAAAATAAGTATAATATCACTCATTATCAAACTAAGACATAAATATCATACTCAAAGCAACATATACCCCAATGTATTGAAACTCAACTCACCAAAAGCCATACAAAAGCAATAAGTTGACCTCATTCATTAACAATCCACAAACATCATCATCTACTCAAAGCAAGCCATATTTCAAGCCATTGAAACACAATTCACCAAAAGCCGGCCTAAAACATACATTTAAAGTTCAACTCATCAACAAGTATAATTACATTCATCACCATACATGAACATCTATTGAAAGCAACCTACCTCTAGTGTTTGACACATAATTCACCCAAAGTCAAAAAATACCAAAAAAAAAAACCAACTCAAAAACAAATATATTATCATTCATTACCTCAAATTCATATATATGCTCTTGTACACGTTCCGCCCACTCCTTACACACTTCATTAATCTCCAGTTCAGTGTAGTGGTCTCCAGTAAACTGTCAAAACACTTTCAATAAGCTTTCAATAAGATTCAAATATAACATTTAAAGAAATGATATTTTTTTACCAATGCTTGTAGAGAACCAATCTTCTCAATCGTATCACACTCAACTATTTGCTTCATGTACATCATCACATAATAACCACATTGGAATGCGTCCAGTTGTTTAGGAGCCTACATATATTTGAATCCAATTGTTAATGACTTAAACTTATTAAAAATCTTTACTTATGATGTTATTACACACCTTAATTACTGTCCATGTAAGTTTTTTTCTTCCTTTGCTCATTGTCTCTACACTAAACATCTTTAAGGCCCTTCATAGGTGATATGAGTGGTATAATTTAGTAACAATCACATGTTAAAGAAATATAGAAAAAAATATAGTAATTAAACAAACCAAAACTTACAACTCAACAATTTGTTTCCAAACTCCATCACGAATGCCTTTGTAAAGTGGATCCAACATTCCAACCTCCTCCTTGTGAGGATCGATAACGGTAAGGATCCAATGTGCACTACATATATACACAAACACAAGATTGGGTGCATGTAATGTTCAAGTAAATTTAATGATCAAGCCAAATTAAATGACTTCAAATTCTTACTTACCCCACATTACATGGAACCAAAACAAGTTGATTGACCAAGGTACCGTCAAACCCATTTGCCAAAGCACGTGCTCTTTGCTCCATTCCATCATTGAGAGTTTTTTTTTTCGTGTATGGAATATGGCCAATGTTCCATGAATCAATAAATTTAAATCTCTTCAACATGCTTTGAGCTCCTAATCATGTTGTATAAATGCCTATAGATTAAAAAAAAGTTAGTAATATACATTTCGTATTCAAATAAAATAAGTTAATTAAATTACAAAATATTTCAATATAAATATACCATATGTAGACAGCAATACACGTATACGAAATTGGCTGCAACTTGCAACTTGAAATATATAAATATTTCATCTATCTTGATACCACTTTTATTATCACACCATTTACATTTGAACATTGGGATTCGATGCTTGTGGTAATCAATTTCTCATATCTCTTCAATAACTCCATAGAAGACCATGTCGGACACAACTGGTTTTTTATCTTTCGCACTAGCAAGTTGCATGGTCTTTGCAACTAAGCTTACTCCAGAGTTCTGAACAGTTCGTACTGCATCATGCTCTTTTATGTAGAAAGTAACCCCATCAACTAAGTAACTTGGATACTTCAACACATGAGTGTTAGGTCCCTCTGTTATCCATTTCACCCTTTCAGATATGTCTTGAGTGTTGCAATCCTTTTGATTTGCAACCTATTACAATGATATGTTAAAATTACAATATACTTGTCTACTTTGCCATAATACTAGAATATATACGGTCTTACACTTACTCGACACGCAACCAACCAGTAAACAATTTATTATGTTAATCTTGTAGCCATTTTACGGACTTAGCCTTTGTATGTGATGTCTTCAAATAGGTCATGTGCTCACTAAACACATAACAGTAAAATTATTTATTAAACCACGAATAATCTACTTAACATTGTGTGAGTTTTGATGACTTACTCGATATAAGGATCAATCTCAACATCATTAGCGAGAACATGACGATGAGCCTGTAGCAACTCCTCATCACAAACATATATCACTTGTGCACTTGATAGAGGTTTTATAGGTTGGACATGGTGATGCGTTACTGGGATGCCACATGTTTGCATATTTGACAAGTATTCTGAGCAAAATTCCACGGCCTCTTCAGCGATATAACATTCAACAATACACCCTTATCGCATTTAGCAATACACCCTTCAGGTCGACTTCGATTTCTCACAAAACCCTTCAAGACTCGTATGTATCTTTCAAATGGATACATCCATCTATACCATACTGGTCTACAGAGTTTGACCTCTCGTACTAGGTGAACAGTTAAATGTACCATGATATCAAAGAACGATGGAGGAAAGTATTTCTCTAACAAACACAATGTCGTTATAATCTCCCGTTGAATCTCATCTAGCTTTGACACATCTATCACTTTACTACACACCATATTGAAAAAGAAACACAATCTGGTGATAACATATCTAATATTATCTGGTAAGGCACCACGAATTGCCACGGAGAGTAATTGTTGCATTAAGGTGTGATAGTCATGTGACTTAAGTCCAACAAGTTTCAAATCCTTGAGTGAGACCAACTTGTTGATGTTCGATGAATAATTAGTTGGGACTTTCATTCGTGATAAAGATTCACAAACTTTTCTTCTCTCATTTCTCCTTAATGTATAACATGCAGGAGGCAAAAACATCTTCTTTTCCCCAACAATCGAGGCCAACTCAGTCCTCGCCTTCATCTCCAAAAGGTCTCGTCTTGATGCTACACCATCCTTTGTTTTTCCTAGGATGTCGAGTAACGTGCCGATGAGACTTTCGCATATATTTTTCTCAATGTGCATTACATCTAGAATATGCCGAACATGTAGATGTTCCCAATACTCCAGTTGAAAGAAAATTGACTTCTTCTTCCAAATCAATTTGTCTCCAACCTCATTTGCTTGAGAATTTTTATTCATCTTCCCCCAGTTGCATTTTATTGAGGAAACTCTTTTTAAAACATCACAGTCAGTCCATGGTTTTGGTGCAATTTTGAACTCTTGTGTTCCATCAAATGCTTTCTTATGTCTTCTATAAGGATGATTTTTAGGGAGAAACCTTCTATGACCTGTGAATGACATCTTCCGACTATACTTCAACCTTTTTGCATAGGTGTTTTCACCACATAAAGGACATGCATGATATCCTTTCACCTTGCATCCTGATAAGTTTCCGTAAGCAGGGAAATCATTTATTGTCCAAAGCAAGACAACTCTAAGTAGGAAACTTTCATCTGGAAAAACATCATATGATCGAACGCCTACGGACCACAATTGCTCTAAGTCATCAATTAAAGGTGCTAAGTAGACATCAATATCATTCCCAGGTTGTTTAGGACCAGCAATCAACAAAGTGAGCATGATAAACTTCTGTTTCAAACACAACCAAGGAGGAAGGTTGTAGGTGATTAGTAGAACTGGCCAACAACTATGTGTAGAGGTCATCAAACTATAAGGATTGATCCCATCTGCTGACAATGCTAATCTAAGATTTCTTGAATCAGAAGTAAAATCCGGTCATCTATGGTCCACAACCTTCCAAGAAGGTGAATCGGCTGGATGGTGTAGATAACCATCACTGACCCTCTTTTCAGCATGCCAAGTTAAGTCCTTTGAAACTTCCTTATTCCAAAACATTCTTTGAAATTGCGGAATAGGTGGAAAATACCGTAAGACCTTTGCAGGAATTAAGTTCTTCATAGTGGAATTCCTGCCAATTTTCCATCTTGAGGCTCCACAAGTCGGGCAACTAGTAGATGCCTCGTACTCCTTCCGATACAAGACACAATCATTAGGACATGCATGGATTTTCTCATAGTCCATTCCCAAAGCTACTAAACTCTTCTTTGCATCGTATAAAGATGAAGGCAATTGATTACAGTTCGGTAGCATATCTTTCATCAATGTAAGAAGGTTATTGATACTGTTATCACTCCAACCATATTTGGCCTTCAAGTTATATAGTTTCACAATGACAGATAACTTTGTGAACTTAACACAACCAGGATATAATGGTTTCTCTGCATCCTCAAGTAATTTTATGAATTCTTTTGGATTGTCTGTTTCTTCATATGCATCGTGTACCATATCAATTGGGTCTTCAGACATAAAAATTATTCTCACCATCACCAGATTGATCCAAATTATTTTTTGAGTAAGCAGATCTTTCTCCATGCCATATCCATGTATGGTATGTTAAATCCATACCATTACTCAACAAATGCAACCTTACAAGATCAACTTTTTTCCTCATAAGATTTCCACATGTTGAGCATGGACATGACATTAGATCACTATTTGCTACATTCTGCAAAGCAAAATGAATGAAAGAATCTACTCCATCTTTATACTCACATGACAATCTATCCTTGGACATCCATGATTTGTCCATTATCAACCTAAGAACAACAGATTCTTATTGAATGCCCTTTCCACTCTGATAATACGAAATTCAGAAAATTGTTGCTCGACTTTCACATAGTAGTATACCTGTCATTAAGGTCCATCTCAAACTACAAAACAAATACAAATAATACAACTAATGTAGGTCTCTACTGCACATTTTTATTACAATCAAATATGAAGCCAAAAAAATAAAAACATAACATTATATATCACATATGCAGTTTACAATTGAATCACAGATTATATAACTCCTCATTGATTAGCACTACATGTCCTCATCTGAAACATCAGATATTCCTAACAAATAGACTGAAACAGATTAAATCAAGATCTACTACCTGCAGTCATGCCTGGTAAACTCTGTTATACAAGATTATGGAAGGACTAACATTACATAACAATTATAAACTCTTATGAAGATTTAACTAAAATATTAACTAGCAGACTTCAGAGCTAATGCAAGTGTTAATGAAATGAGTCTCTAAGAGACAAAGAAGTCAATTATTCAGGCATACATTTACAATCACCGAATTAATGGCATGTCATGAACACAAACTAGAGAAATAAAAAATTTTGAAGTCTAATAGAGCCAATTGAAGTTCATTCGAATTCAAACTTTGATTGCTAGAATGACCTTCGAAAGCCACAGTTAAGAAACAAAAAATTTTGGAGCCATGAAAAGGAAATTAAAATTGCCAGAATTACCTTCTAAACCTTGAGCCAACACCTTTGCCTCAGTTCACAGCTTCTTCAACCCTCTTAAGATATCTACCTTCCATAAAATACATAAAACCATGAATGATTTGACTTAAGTAAAAGAGATACAAACTAAAAGAGTAGTGTAAGATTTTGACCAATCGAGAATCGGGCGATAGTGGAAAGTACCTCACCAGTAATTAGAGTCCAACAATCTTGCAGTATTTCTCAGCCAATCGATTCTGGAAACCTTGGCAATCACTGTGGGAATCTTTGAAGATGGCGATTTAGGGCTTGGAAGATGGAGGAAGGGGTAACGCAATTTAGGGCTTGGAAGATGGAGGAAGGGGTAGCGCTATACTTAGGAATGCGCGAGAGGGGCGGAACCGGTGCCGGAATTCAGTCTGAGACTAAGTGGCGGAGCGGCGGCGGAGCGAGCGGCTGTGGAGTGTTTGGAGACAGAGGGCGAGGGCAGGACAGTTCTAAGGGTGGGAAGTGGTGGTATAATATTACACTTAATTTGTCAAATTTTAATTAAGTTTTTTTAGCTATACTAATATTGTATATACAATTAATTAATTGCTTATAAAATTAATTTTTCATAACTTTTTTATATAAAAACTAATAATTTGTATTCATTTTATTTTTATTTTTAATTTATTTCTAAATAGTTTTATGTAATCTTTTATTTATGTTTAATTATTTCTTAATTAATTAACATTTTGGTTTAATTTTCTAAATAATTAATTTTTCATTTATAATAACAAAAAAATTATTCTAAAATTTAATTCTCAAAATTAATTTATTTCATTAATTTAATTCAACAATATATATCATTTCTTCTTTCATTTAAAAAAATATTGTAATTTTTTACTTTTTTTTAAATTAATTAAATTAGCCTACGACAACGCTTCTATGAGGCTACGACAATGCTAGAAAGCAACCCTTGTCTTAGGGCTCAATTTTAATCTAGGACAACACCTCTACGACAACCTCACGTCAAAACCCTCGTCTTAGGGTCCTACGACAACACGTCTACGACAACGGCAAGTTCAAACCCTTGTCTATGAGAGAATTTTTTGATCTAAGACAACGGTTCTGTCTACGACAACGGCAATTTAGGGTACGACAAGGGTTTTTTCAAAAAACCCTTGTCTTAGGGGTGTAGTCTATGTGCATTTTTCTTGTAGTGTTTCTATCATTCATATATACAAATTATATATCACTGGGGCCAACCACTAGCAGCTAAGCCCACTTGATATATTTATTTCTACATATGTAAACATATATATATATATATATATATATATATATGTGATTTCTACATATCTGATGGAACCCACCCCATCTATAAATTATCACAATAAATTACTATTCTCAAATTAAATATTCAAAATGGGCCTCAACACCACAAAGTTTTCAAATAATACACTGTTATACAGAAATTACTCTAAACAAAAAACCTATCAGGCCCCCAACACTTTGCTATACTCCTGTTTTATAGGAAAAAGGATATTTATAGGAAAACATATATTTATGCATGCATGCGCCAGAAAGGGAAATTAGGAGTTTCCTTAAGCCTGAAGTTCAATAGGTTGAACAGTCATAAGTTAGCATGCAGCCTTTGGTAGAGACCAGTTGGTTGTTAATCAATTAGATGCAGGTTGATTCCCACATAGGGAGATCCAAAGCTGGACATCGAACACAGGGAAAACAAATAGCATAAACAATAAAAATAAAATCCACATCATCTTAATGGTTCTCAATTCAAAATGAGATACATGACTAAAACCAAAACTATGAACACGTTTGAAATAGATGAATGTGTGTATATCAAATAATCGGAATGGAATTATTCGCTTTCTTATCTATCTTAAATAGATTTTGTTTCAAGATGCCCCAAAACCCCTTAATAGTAAATATAACCTGCCCAACCAATAAAGCAGGCATGCCCTTACGAATTGCTACCTCTTGTTTTCATTTGATGTTTATCGGCCAGTCAGTATATAGAATTCTACCATTATCACAATGTCAATAAAAATCATACAATCAGCTAAAGGATATCTATGGCAGCCCACAAACCATCAAACTGGTTGAGGAAGAACAAAGCACCATCACTTTTTAACTACTGTCCTTTCTAACAATTAATATTATTGGTTTGCAGACAAGCTTCAAATAAGATAAAGATTGTTCAATATGGGGTTAATCATCCTATGGGCTTTCTAGTATTTTAGAGGTCCATATTAATTAATAACCTTAACTGTGATGCAAAAATTAAAGTAGGTGGCCCTCAAGGGAACACGTAGCCTGGTACTCTCCGCCTCAAATTACTCCTATCCAGACATGTTAGGCACCACCCCGCCAAGAGGCGTAGCCTAGGGAAGATGAGGTGCCGACTAGGAGCCTAGGCTATTAAATGAAATCCGGACAAAAAATAACACTAAAGGGCGGAACATCATCTCATCCTCTAGATATTGAATCTCACTCGATCTTCATCTTGATGCTATCGATGCTGCTATCATTTCACCAAAGTTTAGTCATTGCTGTCAACAAACCAACGACCTTATTCATGAACTAAACCATCTCCTCGTAGTGCTCAGTTGCTTCACCAATATATTAAACTTTTAAAGAGAGTAAGAGCTTACGTAATTGCATGAGACAGCTGGAGTGGCGAATATAGGGCTTAGTATAAAACTTTGACGTAAATCTTAGACCATAGTGGTTCGGCTTAGCAGCTGTGGAAACTAAAAGACCTCTACTATAAACCAATTTAGTAGAGGGGCTGGACAGCCTGGACTACAATCAAACAAACTTAACCAAAAAACAATTGTGCAGCCAAAGGATTCCTACTCTATGCAAACACTGTGCATCAATCCCTTCAATCTGAAATAGTAAATTTTAATTAAGCCCACAAGATGTATTTATCATGTAGCACCCCGGATCAAAATGAGCATAATTGAATAATTAAGTATTTGAACCCCGACTTAATAATTATGTGCGTATGTTTTGACTGTTTAATTTAGTACATGCGTTTCAGATACTTGGCTAACGCCAGTTTTAGATTTAGATGGATATATTTTTCGTGACATGGAACCTAGAATATGATTTTACCAAGAGATTCGTATCGGAAATACGAGAAAACAGAAACAAACTAGCGGTTAATCGGAGACCCGTAGTTCAACTAACGAAGGAAAGGGTAAGATTTTGATAAAAGGTAAAAATAAAAATAATATTTTAATGAAAGGTAAATTAAGATATTTTTGGTAAATAGTAACTTTTCAACGGTAAAAAGGTAAATTCCAAAATCTATAAATAGGGGCTCATAACTTTCAAAACTTATACGTTTTCAAAGCCGACGACCCGAGCGACGCTCGCGACGCGAACACGTAAGTTCTCTTTCTTTTCTTTTCCTTTACGTTTTTATTTTCCGCCGCCGCCGGAGTGCCGCCGGAGCACCGCCGCCGGAGCGCCGCCGGAGCGCCGCCGCCGCCGCCGCCGCCGCCGCCGCCGCCGTCGCCGTCGCCGGCCAGCAGTGGTGCTGGTGGTGGTGTGTCGGGTGACGGGTGCGCGCCGGGTTGTGCGTCGGGTCGGGCGTCGGGTGCGCGCCGGGTTGTGCGTCGGGTCGGGCGTCGGGTGCGCGCCGGGATGTGCGTCGGGTGCGCGTCGGGATGTGCGTCGGGTCGGGCGTCGGGTGCGCGCCGGGTTGTGCGTCGGGTCGGGCGTCGGGTGTGCGTCGGGATGTGCGTCGGGTCGGGCGTCGGGTGCGCGTCGGGTGCGTGCCGAGTGCCGGGTGTGCGCCGGGTGCCGGGTGTGCGCCGGGTGCCGAGTGCGCGCGGGTGCGAGCGCCGGGGGTCCAGCGTGCGCGGGCGACGGGGACCGGGTGGCTGAGGAAACCCGGCAGCTGCCGGGTGATGCGCGAGCTGACGGGTTGGCTTTCGCCCGACGCCGGGTACCCGCGAGCCCCGGAACACGTAACGCCGTACTTTCGATCCGTCGTGTCTTTAACGAGCGTTCTCCCGCCGGAACCTTTTACAGCTTTAATTATATTGTATTTAAGACCTAAGAAACACCGTAATTTGTAGGCTTTTGTGGACTAAGCTTGAGGTATTGAGTTATCAGACATTCTGTCCTAGCTACTCACGCGGTAACCACTATACGAGGTGGGGGTAATTTCTAACTCTTAAACTGTTTACAGCTTTCCCTACTTATGAAATATGATTGGGAATCTAAGTGTTGTGTTTATACTTGCTGTGCCATATTATATCTGTGAAAGGACCGAGGTCCTCCGATCATGCATTCTGTTCGTCCCCTGCTATTTTCTACTACTCTGTGGAGGTGTCGTGAGCCTCTTGAAATGCACTAACGGTGAGATACCGTTATATAGGGTAAGACGGGGGAATCCCGCACCTATACGTCCCTTGCCATTTCTAATATCTGCTTTGCATATATCTGTGCTGTGACAACGTGACTGTAAGTTAGCTTTTCGGTATTTATATTTCTGTCTGGAGTCTTATGAGGTGGATGTTATCTCCACTGAGTGTATTCAACGCACTCACCCCTTAATCTGTACTCACACTACAGGAGATGAGGAAGCTGGTGAACCCTAGACGGAGGGGGATAGTGCTAGCTGTCGGTATTTCTGTTAAAATGTCTTAGTTTAAACTTTTCCAAACACGTTTACAAACAGTTAATGATCTGTATATATTTTTGGGTACTTGTGAGGATGGGAGATCCTGATGTTTAGCTTCCGCTGTATATGATGTATATTATCGGTGTGAGACCGAATGATATCGGCCGAGGCCGAAGGTTGTTGTGAGATGGTTTCTTGTCGTCCCTTATCTCTTTCTTCTGTTGTCCCTTGCTTAATTCTTTCTGTATGTGTTATGCGTCCCTTGCTTTTCTATCTTCACGCCCGGGTAAAACTCTGATATTTTTAACGAAAGATTTTGGGGCGTGACAGGTGGTATCAGAGCGGTTCTAATGATGAGAACTTGCTCGAACTGGTTTTAAAATGAGAGAAACGTGATTTGGAAAGTGTGATTTGGAAATGAGGGAAAGGTTTTTAAAGCGAGTTTTAAAGTGGGAAAAATGTGATTTTGAAAGTGTGTTTGCAAAAATGTAATCGGATTTTCCGAAAAGGGTAAGATAGGCACTAATCTCCCTCTATAGGTGACCCTCCTTGGTATGTGATTTATGGAATTAGCATGACTGCTTGTTCTGTGTTATTTTGTCCTACACTGTTTGATTTTGGGGGAAACGTGTCAGGCATGGATATATGATGTTAGAAACTTGTGTAAAATAATTGACAGATGAATAGGATTTACCGAGCGGGTAGAGGAAGGGGGAGAGCGCCTGTGATAGAGACGAGGCAGGAGCGACTGCGACGGTTGTTCTTTCAGAGTAGGGTTACCGATGATAGATCGGTAGGGGAGCATGTAGCCGGGCTCCTTCACTTTTGGAGAGAGAACGGGGGAGAGAGGGGCCCGATTCCCGGGGTGGGAGCGTGTTTACACTTGATTCATACTCTGCCTCCGGAGTGGCAGCAGACGGCGCGTATCATCTATCGCGACGAGTTAGTATTCTCGTCGGCTGACTTGGTGCCCATTGCCAATTTTGGCAATGTGGCTAGAGCAGTGTTGGATTTGTGGGGCCGACATGGCCAACCAACTACTCCGGAACCGTCGCCCTATGACCCTGGCAGTAGTAGCTCTGATTCGGAGCAGGAGCCGGAAGAGGATCCGGAGGAAGAGCCGGAGGAGGATCCGGAGGAGGAGTTGGAGGAGGATCCCCAGGAGATCGATGTAGAGGAGGATGACCCTCAGGATGGGCCAGCACCACCGTTACCTCCTGCTGATGTAGATTAGGTGTATTAGAGGACATGTTTATGTATATATTATGATACTCGAGATACAGTATACTATGTGTAAACGATAGGGTAGTTCTTGCTCCATAGATAGTGTACATACACCCTTTCGTGATGGTGTAGTACTATCCTTATTTTGTATTATGTATATATGTACATACATCATTTTGCTCATCCTACGGTGTTATGATATGCTTCATGTCGAGAAAAGTGTTATCTGATCTATGTATAATATTATGGTATTAGTCATAATGGCTTATACGTATTTACTTATCATACCAGAAGCATGTTGAGAGGCAGACCAAGGAAGGAACAGCCGCAACCACCAGTTAACCCACTTGAGCGGGAAGAGAACGCCAACGACAACGATCTGTTAACTGTGCTACGAGGATTGGCACAACATTTTGGGACTAATCGGGCCGTCCCTCAGACAGCTAGGGTTGACCCGAATCTGATATATGAACAGTTCAGACGGTTTAATCCACCGACGTTCGACGGACGAGGAGAACCGATTGTGGTAGAGGAGTGGCTACGATCACTGGACCGACTGTTCGAACATCTCACCTGCTCTACGGGGCAGATGGTTAGCTGTGCTATCTTCCAGCTAACGGATGAGGCGAGTCATTGGTGGGACTCGTACGCACGGACTCTTCTGCCAGTACAGAAGGAACAAATGACTTGGGAGGAATTCAAAGAGATTGTCACTCATCACTTTATTCCTCAGTCATATGGGGACCAGAAGGAGACGGAGTTTCTTCGTCTCAAGCAAGGGAGCATGACTGTAGGGGACTATGAACGACAGTTCAATCATTTGAGCCGTTATGCCCCTCATCTAGTTGATACTGATCAGAAGAAGGCTCGAAGGTTCGAGAAGGGCCTTCGCTCAGAGATTAGCTCGATACTCGCCGGGCAAGGAACGCTAACTTATGCCAGTGTCCTCGAAAGGGCCCAGGAGATCGCTTCGCGGATGGGATTGGATGCAGTGCCCCTCAGAAGAACGTTTCATGTTCCTGCCAAGAGAAAGTGGACTGGCCCAAGCCAGAGCGTTGTCCCTAATAAGTTTCCCAGAGCAAGTAACGCTCCGCTTCTCCCTAATCCCCGACCCGGAAATCCGTGCCCGAAGTGTAGAAGGGTGCACACGGGACCGTGTCAGTCTGAGACAAGGAGTTGCTACAATTGCGGGGCGCCAGGGCACATTGCGGCGAATTGCTGGAAGGCAAAGAACGCGCCGGCTACAGGACCGAATTCAAGGCCAGTAGCGGGTAGGGCGAGAGCTTACGCTTTGACTCGCCCGGAGGCCGCCGAGGGATCAGAGACGATGGCAGGTATGTTAACAGTATCTGATATACCCGCTTTCATCTTATTTGATACTGGAGCGACACACTCTTTCATATCTGTCGACTTCTGTAAATTGCTGAAGCATGATGACGGTAGGATAGTCGCTCAAACTTTAGTAGTTAGTATCCCCTCAGGGAAGACGGTAAAGACAAAACACTTGTACTGTCGTCTTAAGATTGCCTTCGAGGATAAGACACTTCAAGCAGATCTCCACGCTCTGGAGATGAAAGATTTCGATGTGATTTTGGGAATGGACTGGCTAGAGTCCAACCACGCGGTAATCAAGTGCCGTGAAAGGGAGATAACCTTCCAAGCACCGGGAGAGCCGGGGTTTACCTTCCACGGGGCACGAGTCAAGGTCGACTCAAGGATTGTCTCGGCCATGAAAGCAACCCGGATGCTCAGTAAAGGAGAGTGCGAAGCATGGTTGGTTAATATGATAAACTCCGAGAAGAAACCAATTGCTATCGAGGAGGTACCGGTGATAAAAGAATTCACAGATGTGTTCCCAGAGGACTTACCGGGTCCTCCACCAGATCGACAAGTAACCTTCGAGATAGATCTCATCCCTGGATCAGCGCCAGTGTCAAAGGCTCCTTATCGGATGGCGCGGAAAGAATTGCAAGAATTGAAGGTTCAGCTTCAGGAGCTGTTAGATAAGGGCTTCATCAGACCGAGTGTGTCACCTTGGGGAGCACCAGTACTGTTCGTAAAGAAGAAGGATGGTAGCTTCCGGATGTGTATTGACTACCGAGAGCTGAATAAGAAAACAATAAAGAACAAGTATCCACTGCCTCGGATTGAAGATCTCTTCGATCAATTAAGAGGTGCTAGTGTGTTCTCGAAAATTGACTTAAGATCGGGATATCACCAGATGAAAGTCAAAGATGCTGATATATCCAAGACAGCATTCAGAACGAGATATGGCCACTACGAGTTTGTAGTAATGCCATTCGGGTTGAGTAATGCTCCGGCTGTCTTCATGGATTTAATGAATCGCATCTTCCATCCTTATCTTGACCTTTTTGTCATAGTGTTCATTGATGATATTCTCATCTATTCGTGTGACAGAGCGCACCATGAACAACATCTTAGAATCGCACTGGAAGTACTAAGGAAAGAAAAACTTTATGCTAAATTTAAGAAGTGCGAATTCTGGATGGACAAAATTGGCTTTCTGGGCCACATCGTTTCTGCAGAAGGGGTTGAGGTGGATCCTGAAAAAGTGGCAACTGTTAGCAATTGGGAGACTCCAACGAATTTAAAGGAAGTTCGGAGTTTCATCGGCCTAGCTGGATATTATCGAAGATTTATAGAAGGGTTCTCGAGGATCGCCACTCCGATGACACGCTTGACCAGAAAAGATGTGAGGTTTCAGTGGAATGAGCGGTGCGAGCGAAGTTTCCAGGAACTAAAGAAAAGACTGACAGAAGCACCAGTCTTAGTAGTTCCAGATATGTCCAAGGAATTCGTAATCTACAGCGACGCGTCCAAAGAAGGTTTGGGGTGTGTATTGATGCAGGAAGGAAAAGTGGTGGCATATGCATCACGCCAGCTGAAGGTCCACGAACAGATTTATCCGACTCATGATCTAGAACTAGCAGCAGTGGTACACGCCCTAAAGATCTGGAGACATTATCTCTATGGCGTGAAGTGTGCAATCTACACTGACCACAAAAGCCTGAAGTACTTCTTCGAACAGAAGGAGCTCAACATGAGACAAAGGAGATGGCTAGAGTTGGTGAAAGATTATGATATCACAATCCACTATCATCCCGGAAAGGCGAATGTGGTGGCTGACGCCCTTAGCAGGAAAGGGAAAGGAGTACTGACATCGATGATCACCAATCAACTCCAACTAGTCGAGGAGATGTCGAAACTTAATTTGGAGATACTCTCGCCACCGATCAATATTGAATCCCGAATGGCAGCGTTATTTGTAACACCCACGCTGCGGGACCGAATTGTGGAGGCTCAGAAGAAGGATAAGTTTCTAAAGAAGATGAAAGCTCTGATGGATAAGGGAGGAGCTGAAGACTTTTCTTTAACTACGGATGGAGCTCTAATCTTCAGAGGAAGGCTGTGCGTGCCTAAGAACGAGGAATTAAAAGAGGAAATACTCAAAGAAGCGCATTGCACACCTATGGCTGCACACCCAGGAGGTACAAAGATGTACCGAGACTTGAGGGCGAATTTCTGGTGGAGGAACATGAAGCGAGGTATAGGATTGTTCGTCAAGAAGTGTCTCATCTGCCAACAAGTGAAAGCAGAACATCAACGACCAGCTGGGATGCTAACTCCATTAGAGATACCGGAGTGGAAATGGGAACATATAACCATGGACTTTGTGGTTGGTCTACCGACAACCAGACGGGGAAACCACGCCGTGTGGGTGATCGTGGACAGATTGACGAAATCCACCCATTTCTTGCCGATCAAGATGACTTTTGGACTAGACAGATTGGCACGGATATACCTGGAAGAGATAGTCCGACTACACGGTGTACCGGTTTCTATCACATCTGACAGGGATCCACGGTTCACTTCCCGATTCTGGCAGAGTCTGCAGAAGGAGTTAGGAACCAAGCTGTCTTTCAGTACAACTTTTCACCCACAAACCGACGGACAATCAGAAAGAACCATACAGATCTTAGAGGATATGTTGCGGGCCTGTGTTCTAGATTTTCCCGGAAACTGGGAAGATCATCTGTGTTTAGTAGAGTTCGCCTACAACAATAGCTATCAATCAACCATTGGTATGGCACCTTATGAGGCCCTCTACGGAAGGAAGTGTCGATCACCAATATGCTGGGACGAAGTTGGCGAAAAGAAAATTCTGGGACCCGAATTGGTGGAACAAACAGTAGAAGTAATAAAGAAGATTCGAGACCGAATACAAGTGGCCCAAGATCGACAAAAATCGTATGCAGATAAGAGACGAAGAGAACTGAAGTTTGAAGTTGGGGACAAAGTTTTCCTCAAAGTGTCTCCCACTAAAGGAGTTCACCATTTTGGAAAGAAGGGAAAACTGAAACCAAGGTACGTGGGACCGTTCGAAATCTTGGATCAAGTTGGGGAGGTCGCGTACCGACTAGCTCTACCACCGGACTTTGCTGGGGTGCACAATGTCTTCCATGTGTCTATGCTACGGAAATATATTTTTGATCCAAATCATATAATCAATCGAGAAGGCATCGAACTGGAGAAAGATCTGACATATGAGGAAGTCCCGATAGCCATCTTGGACAGAAAGAAACGACAACTTAGGAATCGAGAAATGGCTATAGTGAAGGTCCAGTGGAGCCGCCACGGAAGGGAAGAGGCAACCTGGGAGTTGGAGGACGAGATTTTGAGGAAGTACCCCGACATACCGATCCTAGGTATACGTTTGTTTGTCTTTCTAAGTGTGTGCTCAATTTCGAGGACGAAATTATTTTAAGGGGTAAGGGATGTAGCACCCCGGATCAAAATGAGCATAATTGAATAATTAAGTATTTGAACCCCGACTTAATAATTATGTGCGTATGTTTTGACTGTTTAATTTAGTACATGCGTTTCAGATACTTGGCTAACGCCAGTTTTAGATTTAGATGGATATATTTTTCGTGACATGGAACCTAGAATATGATTTTACCAAGAGATTCGTATCGGAAATACGAGAAAACAGAAACAAACTAGCGGTTAATCGGAGACCCGTAGTTCAACTAACGAAGGAAAGGGTAAGATTTTGATAAAAGGTAAAAATAAAAATAATATTTTAATGAAAGGTAAATTAAGATATTTTTGGTAAATAGTAACTTTTCAACGGTAAAAAGGTAAATTCCAAAATCTATAAATAGGGGCTCATAACTTTCAAAACTTATACGTTTTCAAAGCCGACGACCCGAGCGACGCTCGCGACGCGAACACGTAAGTTCTCTTTCTTTTCTTTTCCTTTACGTTTTTATTTTCCGCCGCCGCCGGAGTGCCGCCGGAGCACCGCCGCCGGAGCGCCGCCGCCGCCGTCGCCGTCGCCGCCGCCGCCGCCGCCGGCCAGCAGTGGTGCTGGTGGTGGTGTGTCGGGTGACGGGTGCGCGCCGGGTTGTGCGTCGGGTCGGGCGTCGGGTGCGCGCCGGGTTGTGCGTCGGGTCGGGCGTCGGGTGCGCGCCGGGATGTGCGTCGGGTGCGCGTCGGGATGTGCGTCGGGTCGGGCGTCGGGTGCGCGCCGGGTTGTGCGTCGGGTGTGCGTCGGGTCGGGCGTCGGGTGCGCGTCGGGTGTGCGTCGGGTGCGCGTCGGGTGCGTGCCGAGTGCCGGGTGTGCGCCGGGTGCCGGGTGTGCGCCGGGTGCCGGGTGTGCGCCGGGTGCCGAGTGCGCGCGGGTGCGAGCGCCGGGGGTCCAGCGTGCGCGGGCGACGGGGACCGGGTGGCTGAGGAAACCCGGCAGCTGCCGGGTGATGCGCGAGCTGACGGGTTGGCTTTCGCCCGACGCCGGGTACCCGCGAGCCCCGGAACACGTAACGCCGTACTTTCGATCCGTCGTGTCTTTAACGAGCGTTCTCCCGCCGGAACCTTTTACAGCTTTAATTATATTGTATTTAAGACCTAAGAAACACCGTAATTTGTAGGCTTTTGTGGACTAAGCTTGAGGTATTGAGTTATCAGACATTCTGTCCTAGCTACTCACGCGGTAACCACTATACGAGGTGGGGGTAATTTCTAACTTTTAAACTGTTTACAGCTTTCCCTACTTATGAAATATGATTGGGAATCTAAGTGCTGTGTTTATACTTGCTGTGCCATATTATATCTGTGAAAGGACCGAGGTCCTCCGATCATGCATTCTGTTCGTCCCCTGCTATTTTCTACTACTCTGTGGAGGTGTCGTGAGCCTCTTGAAATGCACTAACGGTGAGATACCGTTATATAGGGTAAGACGGGGGAATCCCGCACCTATACGTCCCTTGCCATTTCTAATATCTGCTTTGCATATATCTGTGCTGTGACAACGTGACTGTAAGTTAGCTTTTCGGTATTTATATTTCTGTCTGGAGTCTTATGAGGTGGATGTTATCTCCACTGAGTGTATTCAACGCACTCACCCCTTAATCTGTACTCACACTACAGGAGATGAGGAAGCTGGTGAACCCTAGACGGAGGGGGATAGTGCTAGCTGTCGGTATTTCTGTTAAAATGTCTTAGTTTAAACTTTTCCAAACACGTTTACAAACAGTTAATGATCTGTATATATTTTTGGGTACTTGTGAGGATGGGAGATCCTGATGTTTAGCTTCCGCTGTATATGATGTATATTATCGGTGTGAGACCGAATGATATCGGCCGAGGCCGAAGGTTGTTATGAGATGGTTTCTTGTCGTCCCTTATCTCTTTCTTCTGTTGTCCCTTGCTTAATTCTTTCTGTATGTGTTATGCGTCCCTTGCTTTTCTATCTTCACGCCCGGGTAAAACTCTGATATTTTTAACGAAAGATTTTGGGGCGTGACATATCAACTTGTATACATCATGAGGTTCATAATTGCAAAGATCGAGTGTCAATGTTTTAATGTTTTTGACACAGGCAAAACATGTCATTTACTAAACTCCCCAATGTGAAAGCACATTCCATTACCAGTATGAGAAAGACTTTTATATAGAATTAACTAACAAATGTTACCTGGATAACATTATTAAGTGTCAGATCTTTCAGAGATGCTCCACGAATATCAAGATATGCGGCAATAGCTTCATCACTGTCAGAACATCAAAAAAGGAAATATCAGATGTCAAATTTCAATTCTCAGGAATAAGAATCATGCCCCCGATACTTCAACCGGATATAAGCAGTAAACAACACAACAATTTAAGGGGAAAAAAAAAAGCAGAGGAACAGACTTCACAATCCTCCTGTGCTGTTTTCCTTAGTGTGTCTCATTCACTTTCACAACATTCTAAACATATATTTTTTCAATCACATGATTCTTTGGTCGGTAATGTTTCATTGCTAAAGCTTAATTATGAAAAGATTGACTATGATTCTTAGTTGTATGAAATGCAAAAATACAGCAGATAAGACAAGGCTTAATTAACTAAAAGCCAAAGTCTAATTTTTTCCAAAGAAAAATATAACCGAAAGAAATTAATGTATGCCCTCCCAAATTAGGAAAATCAAGAGCACAGAACTGACCCAGAGTATCAGAATGGTCAAACAAGCAAGGAGTCGGGCATCGAGTCTCTATACTCATCACATTAAGATATATAATCGTAGTTGTCAAGAAATCAATCAAGAAATGCACAAAACAATCCAAGCAAACACACTTGAAAACCCTGAAATTTGAGTATGAAGAAGAGCACACAAACGAACCAAAAAACCAACGATCAAAATGCCAAGAATTAACGTGGTTTGGCTTAACAAATGCCTACATCCACGGAGTATACTTTCATTAATCAAACAAAACACTAATCGATTGTTTACAAGAAGCAAGAAAAAACTGAAACAGAAAACCCTAGTCTAGCACTCTCTGTTCTCTGCAATTTTCCTCTCTCTTCAAGCTCAATATCTAGAATCATTAACTAAAGAACTATACTACGATATATATACTATCCAAAGCAAAAAACCGCGTCCAAATCTGTTGAGAAATCAGCAAGTTACGCGCTTCAGAAAACCGCTACTTGCATCCACATAACAAACTTGCAAAATAAGAGTGAGCAAAATAACTGAAAAACCTAACTTGAAATCGCGCTTTCAAAATACGATTTTATAAGTGAGAATGCGACTTCTCTTTACTTAGCCAAAATTTCATCCGGTTCTTTCCTTCTTTATTTCTAATACAAATGGCTTGAATGCTTCATGCTATTCTTTACAAATCTCCACCTTAGCATGAAGCTTAATCTATTTCATCATATTATCTTCAAGTCACATCCATAGCTGGCTTTCCCCTTAAACCGATAAGCTCCATACACAGCTGAAATTTTGCAGTAAGTAAAGCCTTGGTTAAAGCATCAGAAGGATTCTCCTCAGTTGCTATCTTACAGACTTTGATCTCTTGTTTCTCCACTATATCTATGACATAATAGAGCTTTACATCAATGTGTTTTGTCCTCTCATGGTATCCCTGATGTTTTGACAAATGTATTGCACTATAGAGCTTTACATCAATGTGTTTTGTCCTCTCATGGTATCCCTGATGTTTTGACAAATGTATTACACTATAGAGCTTTACATCAATGTGTTTTGTCCTCTCATGGTATCCCTGATGTTTTGACAAATGTATTGCACTATTGTTGTCACAAAACACTGATACACAGTCTTGAACTATCCCAAACTCAGACAAGATTCCCTTTAACCATAAGGCTTCTTTGACTGCCTCAATTAGAGCTATAAACTCTGATTCTGTAGTTGATAAGGCCACAACTGATTGCTGAGTTGACTTCCAACTTATGGTTGTACCAAATAGAGTAAACACATAACCTGTTAAGGACTTCCTATTGGACCGACTTCCTATTGTCCAAATTTCCAGCATAATCAGCATCCACAAATCCAACTATAGGTGATCTTATGTCTGTCATTCTTCTGAACCTCAATCCCATATTAACTGAGCCATTAACATATCTAAAAACAGATTTTACTGCTTCCCAATGAGTTGTACCTGGATTGGCCATGAATCTACTAATTAAACTCATGGCATGAGCAAGATCTGGTCTACAACAAACCATGGCATACATTAAGCTGCCAACAACATTTGCATAAGGTATCACTCTCATTTTCTGTTCATCTATTCTTGAATTGGGACACTGATCCTTTGATAGCTTCAAATGTTGACCAAAAGGAACTGCAGTACACTTGCTTTGATTCATTTGATACTTCAACAAAACCTTCTTCGGATATGTACTAAGATCAAGAAACACCTCATTCTTTTTCCTGTTTCTAGAAATATTCATCCCTAAAATCCTTTTTGCTTGCCCAAGGTCCTTCATTTCAAACTCTGAGTTCAGTAATCTTTTGATTTTATGCAAGTTAGTTAATGAATTAGTAGCAATAAACATATCATCAACATATAGTAACAAGTAAGTGAAAGAAGTGTTAGAGTCAAAATTGAAATAAACACAACTATTATACATGCTTTTCATGAATTTAATTTTCTTCATAAAATCATCAAACCTGAGATACCATTGTCTTGGTGATTGCTTCAAACCATAGAGAGATTTCTTCAGTAAGCAAGCCTTTTTTTCACCATTTTTGACTGATAAACCTTCTGGTATCTCCATGTAAATCTGCTCCTTTAGTTCACCATGTAAGAAGGCTGTAGTTACATCCATTTGATGTAATTCCAGATCATATTGAGCAACCATGGCAAGAAGTATTTTGATAGAGCAATGCTTCACCACTGGAGAGAATATCTCAGTGTAATCTACACCTTCTCTTTGAGTGAATCCCCTAACTACCAATCTAACCTTGAACCTCACTTTATCATTTTGGAAATCTTCAATCTTCTTCTTGAAGATCCATTTGCATCCCACTAGCTTTTGATGATCTGGCTTATTAACCACAATCCAAGTTTTATTCCTTTCAAGTGAATTGAGTTCCTCTTGAATTGCAGATTGCCATTTCTCCTTTTCTTTGCAGGTTACAGCTTTTTTGTAGTTCCTTGGTTCTTGGTATTCTACATCATTGGCTGCAAGAAGAGCAAAAGAAATTAAGTTAGCTTGATCAAATCTTATAGGTGGTTTTACTAACCTCTTGGTTCTATCTCTGACTAGTTGATAGTTAGTAAGAATTTGATCTTCTGAATTTGTATCTTCACTTTCTCCTCTATCAGTGTCTTCTTGTTGTATCTCATGATCTGAACTTGAACTTGACTTCCTTGGCTCCACCTCAAGCTGTGACTTCTCCTTTTCAGTATGGTTGATTTCGGATTGCTACTTTGTTCAAAGGCATACAAGTTTCATCAAAAGTCACATCTCTAGATATAATACACTTCTGATTTCCTTCTTCTAAGCACCATAGCTTGTAGCCTTTGACCCCAACTGGATATCCAAGGAAAACACATCTTAATGCTCTTGACTCCAGTTTATCTTGCTTGACATGAGCAAATGCCAAGCATCCAAAAACCTTTAGCTTTGATCAAGTAATCAGCCAATCTTTCATTCCACATTTCTTCAGGAGTTTTGAAATTGATTGCAGAAGATGGTGATCTATTTATCAGATAGGAAGCTGTAGTGACAGTTTCTCCCCAAAAACTTCTACTTAAGCCTGAGCTCAACAACATACATCTAACTCTTTCAAGAAGAGTTTGATTCATCCTCTCTGCCAATCCATTTTGTTGAGGAGTGTAAGGGGTAGTCTTGTGTCTGGTTATCCCTCTTTCTTTACAAAATGAATTAAACTCTTTTGACACAAATTCTAAACCATTATCAGTTCTCAGATACTTGAGCTTCTTTTCAATTTGATTTTCCACCCCAACAAGCCATTCTTTGAATCTTTGAAAGGCTTCATCTTTGCTTTTGAGAATCATCACCCAAACCTTCCTTGAGTAGTCATCAATAATGGATAGAAAATACCTTCCTCCATTCTTAGTTTGAGTTTTGACTAGCCCCCACAAATCTGAGTGAACGTAATCAAGAATCCCTTGAGTTGTATGTGCTCCAGATGAGAATTTTAATCTCTTTGCTTTGCCTAATATACAATCATTCATTTTCAGAGGTATAGAGCCTATTTTTTTCACTCTACAGGTCTTGTTGTTGCCAAGCATTACCGCTCCTTCTCCCTTTAGTATCAAATCTCTGAACCATTCCTTTTGTGGGCTCATATGGAATGAACAACCTGAGTCTAGAATCCATTCTCTTTTGGTATCAGTTGAGGTGATAGCTAAGACCTCTGCAGAATCATAACCTGAGTGAGAGCTTGAAGCATCTGTAGTGTGATTGACTTACTTTCCAGTGCCATTACCCTTCTCTTGTTGAGCCTTTTTGAACTTGAAACAATCTTTCTTAAAATGACCTGGTTTGTGGCAGTGGAAACACCTTTGAACTTCTACATCATCCTTGGCTTCTTGATTCAGAGGAGCATCTTTCTTGAATGGAGGTTTAGATCCCTTCTTATTTGGTTTCTTCTTTTGTATTATTTGCTTTGCAATGAGACTCTCTCCTCCACCTTGTGCTTTTGAATCTGAATCCTTTGTCAATTCTTTGGTCTTTAAGGCTGTTATCACTTCTTCTAGAGTAATGGATAGTTGTCTTCCATACAGAACCGAATCACATAAGTTTTCGAAGCTTTTTGGAAGAGAACTTAGCAGCATCAATGTCTTATCCTCCTCTTCCAATTTGACATCAACATTCTCAAGATCATCCAAGATCATATTGAATTCCTCTAGTTGATTGAGCAAGGGCAGATCATCCATGATCTTGAAGGCATACAACCTCTTCTTCAAGAACAAATGGTTAGCTAAAGATCTCACCATGTAGAGACTTTCAAGCTTCTCCCAAACACCTTTTGCAGATTCGATTTTGGCCACCTCGCGCAATACCTTGTTTTCAAGACTGAGGATAATCATACTATGAGCCTTTTCCATGAGTGTAGCCTTCTGACCGGCTTTCATAGCTTCTGGAAATGCCTCTATACCCTGCAATGCAGCTGCAGCTCCATGTTGAACCAACATGGCTTTCATCTTGATCCTCCACAATCCGAAATCGCCTGAGCCATCGAACTTCTCCACATCAAACCTCATTGATCCCATCTCTTGATCGCGTTTCCCACAGACGGTGCCAATTGTCAAGAAATCAATCGAGAAATGCTCAAAACAATCCAAGCAAACACACTTGAAAACCCTGAAATTTGAGTATGAAGAAGAGCACACAAACGAACCAAAAAACCAACAATCAAAACGCCAAGAATTAACGTGGTTCGGCTTAACAAATGCCTACATCCACGGAGTATACTTACATTCATTAAAAAAACACGAATCGATTGTTTACAAGAAGCAAGAAAAAACTGAAACAGAAAACCCTAGTCTAGCACTCTCTGATCTCTGCAATTTTCCTCTCTCTTCGAGCTCAATATCTAGAATCATTAACTAAAGAACTATACTACGATATATATACTATCCAAAGCAAAAACCCGCGTCCAAATCTGTTGAGAAATCAGCAAGTTACGAGCTTCAGAAAACCGCTGCTTGCATCCGCATAATAAACCTGCAAAATAAGAGTTAGCAAAATAACTGAAAAACCTAACTTGAAATCGCACTTTCAAAATGTGATTTTATAAGTGAGAATGCGACTTCTCTTTACTTAGCCAAAATTTCATCCGCTTATTTCCTTCTTTATTTCTAATACAAATGGCTTGAATGCTTCATGCTATTCTTTACAGTAGCTAACTTTACATCAGAGCAAAATGTACTTGAATTTAACAAGTGGGGATACCTTAAAGTATTACGACAAAATTTAAGCGTATCAATTGCTTTGCAACCATTTGCAAGATGACCCACGGATATATCTGTCAATTTGCACACATTCGTAAGGTCTATCGATCGTGTATCTGAACAAGTATTACCAATGACTTCTAAAGAAGAATCTGTCAACTCCCTGCAAATAGATCAAAACATTAACTAATTATTTGGAAATTTAAAAAATTTCTGAACAATATCAATCTCATTATCAGGCACTGACTTGCAATCTGCTAAAACAAGCTCCTTCATTCTGCATCCATGTGCAGAGATGAATTCACAAACAAACTCATTGCAAACTGTCTGAATTCCAGCCACTGATAAAACTTCCAAGTTCTCTAGCTTTTTCAGTGCTGGGAGAAGGGGAAATAGCAAATTTAGGACAGTAACTTTACCCTATTCACCATATAGGGACAATATCTTTTCGGGCTTTGAAATTGAAACTGTATGTTTCAATTTTGGGCGAATTTAGGACAATCAGCCCAAATCGATGAATTTCGGGCTGAATTGCACGTGAAAGTCACGTGAATTTCGGGCTTTTAAGCCCGCTTCCTCCGGTTCACGTGACTTTCACGTGCAATTCAGCCCGAAATTCATCGATTCGGGCTGATTTGTCCTAAATTCGCCCAAAATTGAAACATACAGTCTCAATTTCAAAGCCCGAAAAGATATTGTCCCTATATAGTGAATAGGGTAAAGTTACTGTCCTAAATTTGCTATTTCCCCCTGGGAGTATAAGCATAGCATCTATTCCATGACAATTATCTAAGTATAATTCCCTTATATCTAATCTCTGCGAGCTGGCCAGAGAGCAGATTCCCTCAGATGTAAGCAAGGGACACTGACTGACATCAATAGATTTGAGAGAAGGCGCAGCTGAAACAAGCATACGTAGTCCATTATCTGAAAGACTATGTGCACCCTTCAATGATATCATAGTCAAAGCAGGAAGACTATTTGGTGAACGGGCCAGGCAAGAATATATATTATAGTCTGGCATACAACCTCCACACTGATCAAATTGAAACACCTGTTTAAAAGAAAAAAATACAGCATCAGGTCAACATGAAGCTGTCGCTAAATAGTAAATCCAGACATGTAAGGTCAATGTTAGATGAACTGAAAGGTTATGTCTTTAACATCAAATCAAAATGACCGGGTATTAAATATAATCGAACAGCAACATCTTGCCACCCGTTCAGATTGAACCTTTATCTTTATCTGAATCAAATCTCATTATTTGAATATGAAAATATGCAAATTTTTCATAGATAAATAATCGCACCGTCAACTTGCTGGCATTGAAACCTTCAAACGTCTTGGTGAATATTTCCTCAGATAACCAAGAACAATCCTGTAAGCGTATCTCTGTCGGAGTACCGTGTAATATCAATTTAAGGAAATCAACATTCAGAACTTGCTTCTGGCGTCTGCGTGACTCTTCGTTTTTAAGAATCCACTTTAGTTCAACAGCCTTACTTTTATCAGTAGAAGCACTATGCCGCTCTCCAAGCCTACTACCTTCACGATCCTTAATAATTCTCATGGCAGTAGAAAAGGGACCTGGCCAATCTTCTATTCCACTATCTGATATCGGCGCTGGAATTTCTGTGCCAGCAACATCTTGAGAATGGTTTCCCAGTTCATCTTGCGCCGAAAAATGAGCAAATTGAGATGCATTTCGCTTGGCAAATCTCCAAACATGTTTGTAATTAATAAGTGAAGATATTGTTTATGTCAACTATCTTTATTTAACTATAATGGTACACACATATGAAAAAATGGAATTACGTAGATCTGTATGAATTAATAGTCTTTGTGTGCAAGACTCTTAATTAGATTAGGATTATATGGTGTAGATGGATTTGGAAGAGTCCATACAATGCAAAAGTACAAAATTACAATTTATTAAAATTATTAATTACTAAACTACTATTATAACCTTAAATAATTATATTTAATAAGAATATATATTAGGCAATTCAAAATTTGTAAGAAACATCCACACTTTTATATAGGTAATAAATATATAGTAGTTGTAGTTTTCCTTCGCAAATTTCTCCTATTTCTAAAAGTGATTAATTTGCCCAATGGCCTTTATTTTTTTTTTCTTTTTCTATTTTTCTTTTTCAGATAATTAATATCAACTATACATAGTTTCCCGAAAAATAAAGGTGTAACTGTAAAAAAAAATCATCATTATCGGAGTCCACGTGTCTGACAAACATGTCACGTCACATGCCATGTCAAATGCCACGTCATTCCCAACAAAAACAAACTGAAAGATCAAATTGCAAAATAAAATCAGCACCTTTCCAAAATTACAATTTAATCCTAACTTTTTATATAATTAGCAAAAAAAGCCAAAATTATTGCAATTCAAATTTATTCTTTGGTGTCTAAGTTCATGTGTTCAAATAAATTTCCACGTGAAATGTCACATAAGCCACACAATTTTAAAAAATAATTTATTTACATCAAAACAACGTCGTTTCAAGTATATAAACATCTTTCTTTAATTTACCGATAAATAAATCGTATATCTTAAAAAAATTGTATCCTTGTCAAATATTTAACCTCACATTATAATTTATTTGGACACATGAACTTAGAACTAAATAATAAATTCGAATTGCAACAATGAATGAACGTTGTGGCTTTTTTTGCTAATTATATAAAAAAAAAGTTAGGATTGAATTGTAATTTTGGAAATGTCATGATTTTATTTTGAAATTTGATTTTTAATTTTTTTTGTTTTTTTCTGGGAATGACATGTCATTTGACATGGCATGTGACGTAGCATGTTTGCCGGACACGTGAACTCCAATTGCTGGAAATCTATACTTATATAAAAGCAAGCAAGTTGGTAATATTTATAATTTTGCCATTTTCCCTCCTAAAAATGTCACATCAATTTATTTTATATTGTATTTTGCATTTTAATTATTTTCCCATGTAATAAATTTATTAAGATTCTTGCTTCATAATCCACAATGGATAATTCTTGGAAAATCATTACGTAAGATGATTTTGGGTTTTATAAAAAATTAAGATTATTATAAACTCATGTTATGAAAATTCTTGCTTCATCTTACAAATCATTTTGGGGTTTGAGTTTTATAAATATTAATAACATGTTTTTTTGTAAGATGATTCATATAAAATGACCATCAAGTGTAATAGGCTTTTTCATAAATGAATTAATTGTATTAGGAATTGTAATATTGTATAGATTTTTCAATTTATTGGTCCATTTGATTTAATATTATAATATTTTATTAGTTCATTTATATTTTCTTGGTCTTAATTAAATTAATTTTTATTGAATATAATTTCATAAATCCCACTAATAGATATTGTTCAAAAATAAACTTAATAACAAATATTAATTTATTTAGGGATATCTAATATCATATTTAATATAAATAAATGTAACATTGTTAAAGAAATCAATATATATATATATATATATATATGTGTGTGTGTGTGTGTGTGTGGTATGGAATTATATGTCACTCTAAATATTTTATAAATTAATATTTGTATATTCAAATATGTAATACCATCAACATTGTATGGAAAATATTAATATCCTTTACCGATATATTTTAATGATAAAAATATTATTAAGTATTCAAGTATAAAATACATGATTTGGCTATCTGTCATTTTCAATGTTAAGCAATATTAAAAATGTCATTTTTTTAATTCAATTGATTTTAAAATGAAGGTTGAAAATACATGATTGACATTGTTTGCATCAAGTTCTCAAGTAAAATTTCTTTTTTTTTTTTGTGTATTATTTCTAATATATATAAGATATATATATATATATATCTTTAATTTAAGTAATTGAGTTTAATTTGAAATTCATAATTGATACTTTTAGTGTTATTAATTATAGATTGTCAAATTGGATATATAATAAACAAGACTATTATGAATTAGATAAATATTTAATATATATATATATATTACCTATATAAAAGTGTGGATGTTTCTTACAAATTTTGATGCCTAATATATCCTTATTAAATATTATTATTTAAGGTCATAATAGTAATATAATAATTAATAATTTTAATAATTGTAATTTAGTACTTTTGCATTGTATGGACTCTTCCAAATCTATCTACACCGTATAATCCTGATCTAATTAAGAATCTTGCACACAAAGACTATTAATTCATACAGATCTACGTAATTCCATTTTTCCATTTATGTGTACCATTATAGTTAAATAAAGATAGTTGGCGTAAACAGTAACTTCACTTATTAATTACAAACATGTTTGGAGATCAAAATTTAAAGTACAATCGATATGGTGAGTGATTTGTCTTGATAGAAAACTCATATAATTTTATTTTTTAAGGATGTAGTTCTTTTGAAATTAAAGCAATAATTAATATAGTTAATTTTTAAAATTTCCTCCATTTTTTCATATGTACATTTAAATCTCATTAATTATTTTATCAAAATTGGTGATATGTAAGTAATATAATGATACATTAATTAAAGACATGTGAAGATAACAAATTAAAGCATGATAATATGGTAAATGATCTATTCTACAATATGAATTAAAATATTGTACAATTGAATGTTTCTTATAAATTTTGAATTGCCTAATATATCCTTATTAAATATTATTATTTAAGATCATAATAGTAATTTAGTAATTAATAATTTTAATAATTGTCCTTTAGTGCTTTTGTATTGTATGGACTCTTCCAAATCCATATACATCAAATAATCTTGCACAACAAATACTATTAATTCATCAACAGAAACCATTTAGAAGCAGATCAATCAACTTAATTATTGATATTTGAAAACCCAATTGATTATTTCAATCATACGAATAAGAATTCTATTCATCATTATTATTAAAGTTGTGTGCATGTAATAGGTTAATAATAAAGTGTATTTGTAATTAATGTCCTATAATAACTTTTTTTGTAAAGTGATGGTAATTAGATTACCAAAAAAAAATTATGCTGTTACTTCATATTTTTAAACTTGGAGTAACTTGATAAATAACTTGATAAAGTAAAGTTAAAAAACATATAAAAATATTTCAATCAAATTTTTGCAAAGTTTATATTCGAGATTGATCAAATATTTAGATGATTTTTTATATCATTTCTAATTTATAATTCTTATTAAAAATAATAAATTATTGCATTTCTAATTTTAGACAGTTGAAATGAGCAAGAAAATAGTTTCATTTCCACTTTTAAGAAGATAATTGTTATCATATGGTAAGTATTATCATAATTCCTACATAATTAATTATACCAAAGTCGTATATTATTTGATTACGAAACATATTTGTTTACCTTTATCGATTATCAACAAAGTGTTAATACATTTTAAAGATATAAAAAATACAATTATGTATAATTCTATAAGATACTTTAAATTTCTTAATGAATTTTAAAATTGGAAATCATTTTTTCATATTTTGAAGATTTTGAATTCAAAAATTCTTTGTAGTACATAAAGTGTTACATAAAAACATCTAATTTTAATACTCATATATTAATTTTTACAAATATTGAAAATATAGATTAATTATGCAAAGATTTATCATTTTTAAGGATTATATCACTTGATGCATTATATTCATAAATATTTTTAAGATTTTAAATTTTTTGTATTTTATGTTAATTATAAAAATAATACACTTAAATCAAGATTAGTCATATATATTTAAATTATATACATATTTGGAATAGATATTTAAACAATGTAATGTTAAAATATAAATCAAGTTATATACAAATATCTATCTAATCATGATGACCATTAGATTGTAAAAAGGAAATTAATGTACAAAAAATATTCATATCTAATAAATTAATAGAGAAATAATAAATTACATAATTTAAATTTGATTATTTGTGTTATGGTGATAACAGATTCAATATTTTTTTAGCATAACATAAAATATACTACATACTTTTATGAAATTTTAAGTACTGAGACTTGTAAAATTCAATTTGGTCTTGTAGTTGAGAAAGCGTCTGTATACATATAATTCGGCAGATACATGGATTTGTTTAGTTGACTTTATATATTATAATTTAGATTAAATCTATTAAGATTAAATAATTATTATTTCATTTTTAATTCATATTTCATTAGCTACGCACAATATTTTAATTATTATTATTCTTCAAATTAGTATTGTGGAATGTATTATTTCATTGGCCTAATTAAATTATTCTTTGAATTTCAAGTATATTACACTATTGAAGTTGTCATTTAATTATCTATGTATATTAAAAAATTGAATTTTTTATTTTACTTCATATATTATGATTTACAAACCATATATATTTTTTACTTCATATATTATGATTTACACATACCATGTATATATTTTACTTCATCTATTATAATAAGGTTTATATACCATATATATTCATATACAAAATCAATATTTTTTGAAATTTACAATAAATTCAACTAATATCATATAAAATAAACTAATTAATAATTAATGATATTTCTAATATTAGAAAGTGAAAATGAGTAGGAAAATTTTTGGCATTTATATTTTTAGACGTAATTGTTATTATTATTATTATATATATATATATATATAATATAGATATAGATGTCTGCATAGAAATGCTTATAATATCAATTAGTATTTCTAAAAAAGGTATATTCATATTATATAACAATATTTATTTTCTTTTACTTAAACAATAACAACAACAAAATTCGTCTTTCATGTGCAACACACTAGTATATATATATATATATATATATATATATATATATAGGTAAGTAAATTCATATTTTTTAATTGTTAAATACTTTATATTTTCAAAATGCTTATAGTTAGTTAAACTGTATTATCAAATAGTTGATTTTACTACATATTATATAACAAACCGTGCAACGTACGAGGACAACTACTAGTTAAATATAAATGTTGCATAATGGGATAAATTCATTTTTCATTTTGGCCGAGAGACGTCCGATTTTGGTCCTATTAATTTCCGATTATCAATTTTAGTCTTGTAATTGAAAAATTTGTCCGACTTAAGTCATTTTTCTTCGAAATTTGCATTTTCCGGTTCAGTTTAAATGGCAGTTGAGAGTAGTAGCTGATGAAATGAATTCAATTAATGGAGAGATTAAGATGAAGATAAAGGATGACGTCTCTAGGGTAGGAGTAAAAATAAATATATCCCGGTCTAAATTACAACATTGAAAAAAACAATGATTTTTTTTGCAATTAAGTCAAAAATAAAAACATATTTTCCAGACTTTATTGCCAACACGGTCTTAAATACATTAAACATTGCAAACACCAAAACAAACATTTATTTTCATTCCCAACTTCCTTTTTCCCAAACTACATTATTGCCCGGGACAATTAAAACAAAATTCAAAGATTGCCATATGTATGCTTCTCTAGCTTTTCTTGCTTCACTGCCTAGTTAAACCTTATATTATTGTATTTTGGCTTTTTATCCGGATAAAACAGACCAAAATGTTGCTCAGTCTTTTCTCCAGGCTTCTCGTTCTCATCAAACATGGCGAACAAGTAAGTCTCAATCGGCTTTCCCATCTTTTTGGGGGTCCCTTTAACCACATTATTAATCAAGTTTGTGTAATAAGTGTTGGCATTTGCCATGGTTGCTCCAACTCCATTGGCAGATGGCCATCCACTCTCCGAAACAATGAGCTCAACGTCTCGCCCCCCGGCTTTCTCCATAGCATAATACATGCCATCAACCATGGCATCGAAAAGGTTTTGATATCCGTAGGGCCCGTCTGGCACTACAACTTCAGGAGCAGTGAACAAAGCATATGAAAGTGGTATGTCTTTATCGGGGCTATCAATGTACGCAAAGTAAGGGTATATGTTTGCTAGAAGTGGAGCTTGAGTTTCTGCTAGGAAACGGATAATGGGCTCCATGAAAGACCTGTCCTTGAAGCTCGAATGCGATGGCGGATAAGTGTCCTTCAAGAGGGCTGAATATGTGGCCGTTGAAATCTTGATTTGGTTTTGTAAGCCAAACACAGTGAGTGCTTTGTAGAGGCTTTGCATGGCTGGGAGGACTGAAGAGACATAACGTGAATGCTCCGGTTTTGCGGGGTCCACTTCGTTTCCAACGGCTATGTATCGTATTTTGGTGTCTGGAAAGTGTGGTCTTATGTTTGTCTGGACCCATGAGGTTGCGGTGGATTCGGATTGCAGGGATTCTAGGTCTGTGTTGGGGACGTCGAGGATGAGTTCGATGTTGGTTCCTTTAAGGGCGGAAAGTGTTGCTTGATTTGGATCGTAGATACGCATTTTTCTGATTCCGTTGGATTCATACAACTTGACCACATCTTGTTCCGACGGTAAATTGTTACCTAAACGTCCGTTGCACACTCCGATGGCGCTGCTTTCTGCATATATATGGGTCATGTAATTTGTTATTAATGTTAACTAGCTATAGTTGAATTAACAAAAAAACTCTTGTGAGATAGTCTTACGGATAGTTTCCGTCTCCATCATCCACAAACAACATGTGAATGGTAGGGTTTTGATGGTGGGTAAATGGATTATGGGTTGACCCGTCTCATGCAATTCATTAGAATTTCGTGAGACGGTCTTACAAGAGACTTACTCTTGAATTAAAGATTTTATTGCATCACTATATATATATATTAGGACTTGATGACTATGCACCCATAATTACAATCATTGTAATATTTATCAAAAGAAAAAAAGTAGATTTTTTTTACCCAGTTCAAATCCTCCACATGATGGGATCATCCATCCACAGTGCATAATAATATACCATACAATGACTTTCTTAATTTAATTCTCAGCAACATGCATGCATGGATTTCTTTGTTTGGATGCTAAAGAAAAGCAAAAGAATATTTGAAATTAAACCAGCAGGATGAAGAAAAGGAAAAATAAAGGAAGATGTATTAAAATCTCATCTAGGTAATTAATTCAACCACTAATGGTTTGCTTACCTTGACACATCACTGCACATATTGCTCCAAAGATGATCAACAAGTAGAAGAAGTGGTAATCCATTTGAGATGAAAATATAGCAGATATCCTCGAATAATCAAGGTAGATTGGAAAAATATTGGTTTTGGATGATTTCAAAGATTAATTGTTAGAAGTGAGATGAAATGGAGTTTAAATAGAGAATGAATTGAAGAAAAATAATGAAGAAAGACGAAGCTGCAAGTCTGTTAGGTTTAAGGGAAATGAATTAGTAATTGGTGAACGTATTAGGTGGGCTGTTGGACTTGGTGAATTTCTAGACCAGATCATCTCTTTTATTTTTTTGTGTTTCATTTTTTAATAAATTAAATATAAATCATATATTATCATGAAGTCTAGACTGGCTCTAACCCCTTGACTCTAAACCTAAACCATGAGCCATGAATTAACCTAATGAGTGAGTGCAAAAAAACTAAAGAAACTTTTAGATTTTTATCCACTTTTCACGATAGGGAAAAATATTTATACTCACACTTTAAAATAAATAAATTTTTTATATTTTCTTCAAAGATTAATAAGCTCTTAATAAATTCCGCATACATTTTTTAATATCAAGAACACCACAAGTTTGTCTCCAAGTTGTGAGGCTTCGGACAAGTCTAGAGCTCGAGCAACTTTGTTCTTATATGACACTTTGAATGTGAGAATTGAATTAGTAAGGATACTTCAGTTTTTTTATTGGACAATGTAGACATAATTCATATTTTTTTAAGTAATTGTTATCACTCAATATTTCTTCTTAAAAAATGGATAATAAAACATGTTCAATAAATATTAGGGATAATTTCAATTTTGATCTTATATGTTTTAATTTTTTTTCAATTCAGTTCAATTTTGGGGAATTTTCAAAATAGTTGATATGGTCGTCAGAAATTCTGAGGATGAGTGAAGTGTTCTCTTTTATCTTATTCTATTAAGACACTCGAAAATATAGATAAGAGATGCTTACTAGTCAGGATGTTGAATGCATGCTTGCTCGAAATCCTGTCTTTCTTCTAGATGCCTATAGCTATAGTAGAGTCTTGAGTGATCGAACAATGACAACTAGGAGGTGGGCTTGGAAGCAACTAGAATTCTTTCGTTCCCAAAAAGATGCCGGATTTTGTTCTTCGCCCTCTTTGATTTCCGGCAGTTATGTCGGCGATTTGGAAAATTCCGACCAAAATTGAATTCAAATTAGAAAAAATTAAAATAAAGATGACAAAAATTGGAAAACAGATATTTGATAGTAAAAAATGGAAAGTGCCCCACATATAAGATCAAAATTGAAATTAATCCTAAATATTATCTAAGCTTTTTTAACGATTTTCTTTATTGTCATTTTAGGAGCTGACTCAAGAGTCAAAAAATAAAAAATTGGGACAAAGCACAATTTGATTTAATTTCCACCGTCTAGTCTTTGAAATGTTGTCCCGTAATTGAAGCAATAATATGTATGGTTGGAATATTTGGCCGTGTCCACCATTTTATCTAATGGGCTGAACAGGTCTATAAGCTTTTAGACGTAGTGATGGGTTAGGGAATTGAATAGGAAAACAGACAAAGACAAGTCAACTCTATTGAAATTCCATGTCTTCATATTTATTCTATATGAAATAATATAATATCCAAATGTTTGTAAATTATAACAACTAGATCACAATTGGTTAAAAAAGAAAAACCCTTACAAAAACAAAAGAAAGGGAGAAAGAGAAAACTACATTCTCTTCCTAATGAAACACAGAGAGCGATTTCTTGTCCTAAAACAAAAGTCGTCTTGAGTCTTGCACAAAACCCAACAGATTTCCAATTCATTATTGTGGATAAATTAGGCGTAATCATAGACTAGAATTGATCATTTTTTCCTTCTCTTTGGCTCTACATATAAACGTGTTTCTCCCATTTGGAAAGTCTCTTTCTTCATCGTATACGTAAATTAAGTACAAACAAAATTCTCTATTTCACTTTAATGTTTCATTTGATGTTTTAAAATATCCATCACAAGTTTAATGTAAACATGACATCATTAATTTTTACATGACGTGAATTAAATATAATAAAATATAAGATAAAAAAACCAAATTGACATGGAGAATTCAGTTCAGTTCATTAAGCACTTTGGCGACATGGTGGGTTGGTTTTAATTAGTGACACCACTTCTTCCTTGTCATAAATACAATATTTTCCTGCTTTCAGACTAATTTCTTTTCCCACCAAAAGAAAAGAAAAGAGTTGGGCAATAATCCAAATATTCACTTTTCATGAAACTTTTCAAATAACTAATTATTGGATCTTGAAAAAAAGAATTTGCAAGAGGATGCATAGGAACCTTCTCAAAATAGTGCTAGTTCAAATTGGTGGACTGTAAAACTGGTTTATGGATCTAGATTCATGCAATTCGTTCAAGATCCATTTTCACGTGATCTCATGTGCACTCACTCGCTACCAGACGTCTATCTATCTGCATCTATATTCTCTTGTGCATGTTCGTGTTCTCTCAAACAAGTAATATTTTTTTGTTATATAAGTAAAAAATTTTAGTTATGCAAGTAATACAGTTTTATTAATGCAAGTAATACTTTTATGTTATAATTCAATAAAATAAGATAATACATTCATGTGACACAACTATATACTTTTGTAATATGATAAATATGTTTATGTAATACAATTAACAGCTTTTAGTAAATAATAAATCAAGTTTTAAGTAAAATAATGTAATGCCTTTAAATAAATATCATAATGTATGTATGTTATTTGATAATAGTTTTTATGTGATACCAGTAATATTCTTATGTTTTATTTCAAGAAAATGAGGTTATATATTTAAGTAAATGCATTAATACATTTATGTAACATGTGATACAAGTAATATATTTAAGTAAAATAATAAAATAATATTTCATTAAAGTTTGATAATATCTTTAAGTAATTGCAGTGATACATTTATGTTATATGGTTTTATGTGATATAAGTAATACCACTGTGTTAAATTCAAAATGAGGTAATACATTTATAAAAATGATCAATTAATATTTCGATATGATATAACTCATCTTTATGCAATACAATTAATATAATTATGTGACGAAACTAATATATTTCAGTATATAATAAAACTAATTTTTATCCTTTATTTATTATTTTTTATAATTTATAATCTTCTTCATTTTATGTAGAGAGGTGGTTATGGTTACAAGAAGAATGATAATTATAAGAAAAGAAATCGATATACATAAATTGTGATACAAAGAAGAAGATGGAGAAAGGGGAGGAGAAGAAGAGATGAAGAAATACAGGAAAGAATACAAAAGAGGAAGAAGAGAAGCCGCCGCTCAAGAAGAAAAAAAGTGGGCAATTGTGGGGCAGACATGTAGGAAAAAAATAAAAAAAATATTAACCACTTGATATTCGTTTATGATGCTAAAAGCCATTGATAATCAAGTACTAATCCAAATTTGGAGAAAACACATTCGATAATTAATTTTGTTAAAAGAGGAAAATCATTTATAGCTGCAGTTGATATTAATAGCAGCCCTAGGAAATAGTTCAAGCTAGCAGTCATAGTCATAAGATGATTACAAAACGTAAAAACCCTGTAACCTGAAAAATTAACTAAAGAAAATGTGTAATAAATTAATCTTACAAATGATTTGATAATTAGGTATTTATTCTTGGAATTTTAGTGAGATGTCTCTCCATCAATGTTTCTGGAATCAGATAGATGGTCGAACAACTTTTTTTTAAATGTGTTTGGAGGAGTGGAGGAGAAGAAAACAACAAAAACGAGAAAACTTACATATAATTTATATTTCTATAAAGGTCAGATACTAAGGTTCGTGGTAACATTATTCTAATATATATATATATATATATATATATATATATTATATTTTGTACTAACTATTAAAATTAATAAGAAGATAATAAATGCAGTATAAATTTTTTTTTCCATATCCAAAGCATGCTGCAAATTAACCATTTCAGAATCTGTTTCCTTTTTGTTTTTAAATTAATATTATTGGGTTTTTCAATTTTATCGATTTCAACCCGAACCAAATTTTTGCCGGTTCAACCTGATCTATTGAACTGGATTCCTGATTTTTTTTTTCTTTCACAAACTAGATCAGTGGTTGGTTCTCGATCGAATCAGTCAATCCAATCTGATTCCACAAACATTAGTGTTGACCAAAGGAAATAAATTGACTTGAAATTTTGATCGAGAGAAAAAGAGGAAAAATAAAAAAGGTAAAAAAAGTTATCTTTGTCATAATTTATATATGTTATTTTGGTGGGATGAGACGGCCTGTATAACCGATCTTGCCCATTTTAACATATTTATTCTAACAATTGTTAATTTTATGTAATAGAAAGATGTTATGCACACCTTAATACGTATCCAGTCATTCTCCTCTATTTTTTAGTAGACAATGGAAAGAGTCCTCTAAATTGAAATAATATTTGAAGAATACCAAAAGTAATAGCCACCCCACTTGCATTATTAACCTTAGTCGGCCAATATTTTCATTATTAAACTTAGTTTGGCTGAGTATAATCTAGACAAGTTGTGATTATAATATATCAATTAGTTAGCAAGCAAACACCAAAATATGTAGAAGAATTTAAACAATAGAATCAGGAGACCTTCATTTGTATATGTCACGCCCCATTTTCTTTCGTAAAATTTATCAGAGTTTTCTTTGCGGGTGTGAAGAAAGAAGGGGAAAAAGACGTGCATGATATAAAATAGAAATCTTTGGAAACAGATAGAAGACGATTTTACAAATACAAAACCCTCGGCGTCTAGCCGAATAAAAACATTTAAAATAGCAGCGGAATATACATCAGGATCCTTAAAGAAAAAGAGAAGAGTTTATCGTTTGCAAACGTGTAAAATTAAAACGTTTCAACAAGCTTTGAAAGAGAGACCAAAGGACAAGACTTGATATGACACCATCCTGTCTACGCATCTTGACTCTCTTCATCTCCTGTAGTATGAGTACAGGTGGGGGGTGAGTGCGTTGAATACACTCGTGGGAGTAATTTCATATCTCAAGATCATTAAGCAATTAAACACATCACATATACAAGCTCAACAATTAAAGTTTACACACATGCGATCATTATCATTGTCATGCTCTGAATACAGAAAACATAAAGTTGTAAGGGTTTAGAAGTTACCCCCACACACAACATATAATCACAACATTTAGTATTTCTCAATCATGCTTGGAATAGGGAAAACTGTAAATAGATAAAGGTTTAGAATGTACCCCCACCTTGTTCGGTGGTTACCACGTGAGTAGTGAGTATCAAATATCACAACGTTCCACAATATACCACAACATACGATCCGATGGATAGCCTACACAAGTTATGATGTTTCTTAGATCCTTAATAAACATAAATAAAGTTATAAAATATCCTGGCGGAAAAACGATCGTTAAAGGCGCGTCGGATCGAGAGCTCTAAAGATTGGAGTTGAAGAAATGAGAGTGGATATCTAATCCATATGGCTGAGATGATAGAGGATTAAATTTGGGTCACAACAGAAAAAGAATGAGTTCGATCGGAGTTGAAACGAGCTCGAACGGAGTGTTTTAAGGTTGAGGGGTATTTTGGTAACTTTGGTCAAGGGTTGAATTTGACCGGGACCCCCAACTCCCGATGACTCGACGAAAATATCGGAAATGGATCGATGTGCGAAAACGCTCGCCGGCGCACACGGCGGCTCACGGCGCGCGCAGCTCTTGGTGCGCGCATCGCGTGCCCAGTGCATAGCACTCCTCGGCAGCACGCGCCCAGCGCGCGTGCGCCTACGCCTGCGTCCCCGCGCGCGGCGTCCTCGGCAGCCTCAGCATCCGCGCGCACCCTGTGAGCCCAGCACGAGCCACCTGCACCTTGCTTGCCTGCGTGGACTCGCCACCTAAACGGCCTTCCAACCGTCGTCGGCCACACCCCCGAATTCCCCCCACTTCCGGCTACCAACTCTGGTCACCGGCGACCACGGCGCCGCCGCCTAGCTCCGGCAAAACACCTGCAAAAACAGCCCGTCGCCCATGAAAATACACACACACATGCACACATTAACCTTTCCAGCTCCGGCCGGTAACCCTTCCCAAACCCGTCGCCGGCAACCTTTTCCGACCACCCCTCGCCGGAATCCGGCGGTGAACAGTAGCAGTAGCCTCCAAACACACACTCACACACACAAAAAAAGACACGCTCCAATACCTCTAAAAACTACTCCGGCCGGTGACTTTTCGGCGTCGGTCCCCACGCCAAAACCAACCCAACCTCTTCTTCAACACCCCGACTTGCCCCAGCAAAAGAAAAGAACCAAAACCACCAAGAAACGAGAGAGAAACAGGAGAGAGAAAAGGGTTGATAAACAAGGGTTTAGGGTTTTGGAGGCATTTTTTATCGTTTCCTGGCGAACGAGACATCGGATTGGAATTCTGGAAGCTGTCCTAGACTCGTCTCATCGAGGGCTACGATCTGTGCGAAAATCGGCCAAAACCGATAACTTTAAAATTTTCCGACGAACCCCGCCGGGGGCGGTCCGGTGGTGGTCCGGCGGAAAACGGTAAAGAGAGAGAAGAAGGAGGAGAGAGAAACTTACGTGTTTTCGTCGTTTTCGGCTCGTTCGAAGAAATGATAACTTTTGAACTAAATGAGCCCCTATTTATAGATTTTGGAAAGTTACTATTTACTAAAAATATCTAAGTTACCGTTCATTAAAATATTCTTTTTATTTTTTACCGTTAATCAAGATTTTACTCTTTTCTTCGCCATTTGAGCTACGGGTCTCCGATTGATCTCTAGTTCACTTCTATATTCTCGTATATCCGATAAGCATCTCATGGTAAAATAATATTCTATGTTCCATGTCTAGAAAATATATCCCTCTAAAACCGGCGTTAAGCGCGTATCTGAAACGCACATAATTAATTAAACAATCAAGAATTAATGCAAATATAATATTCAATTAAAGGTTTAATATTTAAGTAATCAATTATGCTTCATTTTGGTTCGGGGCGCTACAATATATCCCTATCGTAAAAACATAATTGATGCACCAGAGTAGTCACCCTTGTATTCCACATCTACAACAGCAAAAATATAGCAAAGCAATCCCAAAAGAAGCAACTGTCAATTTTAACCAGTAACAAAATGGGAGCTTCACATGATCAAAATACGTACATGTATATAAAGTATAAATAGGTAATATAGCCACAAGCAAAAACCATTATACCTAGTCCATATCTTATCTGCTTCCAGTGAAAACATTGAAAAGATAAAGATGCAAAACTGACCTAAGTAGAACACGATGTTTGAATCCAGCTGTCATTTTGTATTAATTCAAGCAGATACGATGGATGAGTATCGCAGTGGACCTTGAAGAAAATCAGGAACATCAACATCTTTAAGCATTGGAGTCATCTTCAAGCCTACAAGTTTCACTTGTGGATTTGAATGGCCATCAACAAGAACATCTGTAACCTGTAAAACAATCGTCATTTTCATAAGTTAGATGATCAAGAAAGATCGACAATTGAAAGAATTATCCCACAGAAATTTGAAATGTCTTGGGAGTTTCTAACAAAAATCAAAATTGCACGATTGCTAAACTAGACTATTCGAACTAAGCTATTAAGTTAAATATTCAACTCGTCTATAACTGGAAGAAAGTAAACGTTATAAGCAAAACTAAAGGGTGAGTGAAACAGGAACATAATGATTTAACAAAAAAAACATATATAGCAGAATGATGCTACAACTTGATTCTGTCAGAGCCTAGCATTAAGAGTTTTTACCTTGTTTTTTTTTTTTCATTTGCTCAACCATATAACCGTATGGGTCTTTTTTAAGTTGTGGGCCAAAATCTTATGTTGTTTGGGCCCTGTTTTAAATCTCCATGAGGCAGCCCACCTGGGAGCGAGCCCACGGATCCTCGGCCCAAGCCCGTGTCCCTTTAGCTGCGATCTGATCTTGGCCGTCCATTCCTAGGTCTTTGATCTAGGCCACTCGTTCCACCCTTTATATACCTTTCTTCCCGTTGCTGGCCATAACCTCTCGCTTCTCTTCTCTCTCATCCGCGGTGCCCCTCTCTACCTCTCTCTCTCCTCTAATCTTCGTACACCATGCTCCTAGGTCTGTCCTGGTGCCCTACGGTTCTTCCCATACTCGGGATGGTCTTCTCTGTCCTTATGGTCGGTTTTTCCCCGGTTTTATATTGCCTTGGGGTTGGTTAGAGAGGGTAAGAGAGAGAGGGAAATCTGTCCACTTTCTTCTGCCTCTTCATGTTCTAAGTGATTGAGAGAGAAAGGGGGCCCAACGGGTATTTCTTCTATGATTTGAGCCTGAGAATCAGATGGACATGTGTTGATGATCTGATTATCCTTCTTTGTGCTAAGGGTGGGGTTTCTGTTGGGCTTAGAGTGTTTTTGGATCTGTGGATGATATAAGCTCCTAGGTGGAGCTACCGGACTGCTTGGTGTATGTGCATCTGTGACAAAGAAACAACAAGGGAGACTGAACCGAGTTCAAACACAGACCTTTGTGTTTCGGAGTGCGTTTCTGGTGATATCAGTTTCTTACCTTACTTTCTTTGTATCAGTTTCTTTTCTTATCAGAATAGTATATCTGTAGTAGGTAATCTTCTTGTAATATATAGTTGATTAGCTATGAAGTTTGGTGCCGTTATTTCATGTATCTCCGGACCCTGGCCTTACAGTGGTATCAGAGTACTGTTGGAGGTGGTCCGGAGGGCTAACGGTGGTCAGGTATCACGGCTATACTCCCTCTCTTCTTTATTTATCTGTTGGTAAGATCCTGTGCGATCTGAGAGTCTGTTGGGCCGTATCTGCTGGTATTGAGTCTTGTTACTCCTAATCTGCTTACTTTGTGAAGATCTGACTTCTGTGTGTTTTTTGATCTGTTATTTTTTTTCCGCTGCTTATTCTCTGTTACCTGGTTCCCCGACACACCCACCTTGTCCGGACCGCAAGTGTCCCTGGAATCTGGGATTGGGGGAATTAACCAGGATCTGTGATATCCTATGTGTTTTGCTCTTATCTTATCATCTACAGCTTGTGTGATTTGTTTTTTTTTTGTGCACATATCTCTATGATTTACCTGTTGTGAGCTATGAATTCCTACCCTGTTGCTTCCTTTGATGGTAAGGATGATTTTTCTAAATGGCAACAAAAGATGAAAGGTGTTTTAGTGCAACAAAAATGTTTTAAAGCTATATCTCTGAGCTATGATGATAAAATATCTAAGGAAGAAAAAGCTGAACTTGATGAACTTGCTTACTCCCTTATTATCTTGAACCTATCTGACTCTGTGATTAGAAAACTAGGTAAACTTGATTCTGCAAAACTGTTATGGGATAAACTTGAAGAGTTTTACACTGAAACTTCTCTGCCTTCTAAGATGTTCTTACTTGAAAAATTCTTCAGATTTAAACTTGACATGCATAAAGATATTGATGAGAATCTGGATGTTTTCACAAAACTTGTGCAAGACATAAAGTTAACTGGAGATAAAAACATTGATGAGTATACCCCCATTGTTCTGTTGAATGCTATTCCTGATACTTATGGTGATGTGAAATCTGCTATTAAGTATGGTAGAGATAAAGTGACTCTTGACACTGTGATTAATGGTTTGAAGAGTAAGGAACTTGATTTAAAAACCAGTAAATGAAATAGATCTTTAGGTGATGTTAATATGTGAAACACAAGCCTAAAAACAAGCCTTCTAATCATGCTTCCACCTCTGGTAATAATAATCAGAACCAAACTCCTCAAAAGTCAGGAAAAGATAAGGGTAAGTAGAGATTAAAAAATAAGAGGTGTTATAATTGTGGTAAACCTGGACATTATGCTGATAAGTGTACTGAACCTAAAAGGGAAAGACCTAACAATCAACCTAATCAAGCTAATAATGTCACAGCTAATATGGGTGATGTGTATATGATTTCTGATTGTGGTACTGACTCTATGAACTCTGTGCTTGATTCTCTAAGTGATAAAATCTGGCTTTTAGATTCTGCATGTACCAATCATATGACACCTCACATTAACATGTTTTCTATCTATATGGAATTGAAAAATGGATCTGTTTCCATGGCTGATAGTAGTCAAAGGCATGTACTAGGGATTGGGACTGTTAATTTGAAATTTGATGATGGTTATGTGTTATCCTTGAGAAATGTGAGACATGTTCCCAATTTGTGTAGTAATTTGATGTCTTGTGCTGTTTTGGAAGATTATGGCTTTAAGGGTGAATGGGGGAATGGGAAAATGAACTTGATCAAAAATGGATCTGTTGCTTTTAAGGCTAATAGAAATCAGAATATGTATGTTGCCTATGCTGAACCTGTTTTGCATGTGAATTCTGTCCAACATGATGTAACTGATTTGTGGCATAAAAGGCTTGGTCATATCAGTAGTAAAGGACTAGGAATTCTGCATAAAAACAATTACCTATGTGGTGATAATGTGTCTAATATGCCTATTTGTGATTCATGTATTATGGGTAAGCAAACTAAAGTTAAATTCTTTGATTCCCCCCTTCCCTAATCCATCTAAATGTTCTGTGATTCTTGAGTATATTCATGCCGATGTTTGGGGTCCTGCATCTGTCTCTACACCCAGCGGTAATAGGTTTTTCCTGTCTGTTATTGATGATTTTTCTAGGAAAGTATTTGTTTTCTTGCTTAAACACAAGTCTGATGTGATTGGTAAGTTCAAAGCATGGAAAATACTAATTAAAAATCAAACAGGAAAGAAAATTAAAACCTTGAGGACAGATAATGGAACTGAATTTTGTAATCATGAATTTGATGTTCTATGTGCTGAATCTGGAATTAAAAGGCATAGGACTGTAGTGTATACACCTCAACAGAATGGTATAGCAGAAAGAATGAATAGAACTCTTCTTGATAAAGTAAGATCCATGTTATGTACATTTGGTTTGCCTAAGGTGTTTTGGGGCGAAGCTGTTCTTACTGCAGCCTATTTGGTTAATAGGTGTCCTTCTGTGCCTTTAAATGGTGAATTGCCTGAATCTTTGTGGTTTGGAAAACCTGTGAACCTGTCAAATTTCAAAGTGTTTGGTTGTACTGTGTTTGTGCATCATAAGACTGATAAATTGGAACCTAGGTCTGTAAAAGGTGTGTTTCTTGGATATCCTGATGGGGTTAAAGGCTATAGGTGTTAGTTAAAGAATGAATCTGGTTTTAAAACTGTCATCAGTAGAGATGTTGTGTTTAATGAGAATGAGTTTCCATGTCTACCTGTACTTGCATTTATTGCTTCCCCTGCTGCTCCTAATGAGGTGGAGCACTACCCTTCTGAATCTGATGAAACTATGCATGAGCATGAACCTGCTGAAAATGTGTATGATCAAGATGTTGAGTCTTCTATACCTGTGTTGGATGATTTGAGTGACTACCAACTTGCTAGGGATAGGCCTAGAAGAGAAATTAGGAGACCCCACCACTTTGATAATTTTCAGCTTGCTTCATATGTGTTTAATGCTTTTGAAAGTCTCGATGGTAATGAACCCAAGTCATACAAACATGTTTTACAATCTGCTGATTCTGCTGAATGGATTAATGCTATGAAAGATGAAATTAAATCCTTGCATGTGAATGATACTTGGTCTCTTGTGCCTAAACCTACTAAGTGCTCCCTTGTTGACTGCAAATGGTTGTTTAAAATCAAACATGAATCAGATTCTGTTAGATACAAAGCTAGGTTGGTGGCTAAGGGTTTTACCCAAAAGGAAGGGATTGATTATAATGAAATATTTGCTCCTGTTGTGAAATTCACCACTGTGAGAATCATACTTGCTCTAACTGCTCATTTTAATTGGGAACTTAAGCAAATGGATGTCAAAACTGCCTTCTTGCATGGTGAAATTGATAAGCAAATATTCATGAAACAACCTGAGGGTTTTGTTGATAGAATGCATCCTGATCATGTATGTCTCCTGAAAAAATCCTTGTATGGTCTTAAGCAATCACCTAGACAGTGGAATAAGAAGTTTGACTCTTGCATGCTCTCACTTAAGTTTAAAAGAAGTTCTTATGATCCATGCTTGTATTTTAATGAAGATGCTCAAACTCCTGTTTTCTTAGTGATTTATGTTGATCATGATATGCTTCTAGCTAGTCCCTGTGTGAATGCTATAAATCATGTCACTAAGTGTCTAAGTGATAATTTTGATATGAAACTGCTTGGTGATGCTAAAAGAATTCTAAGGATGGACATTGTTAGAAATAGGGATGCATGTTCTATGTTTCTTAATCAATCTGCTTATGTGCAAAAGATCCTTGATAAATTCTCCATGAGTGAAGCTAAAAGTGTGTATGTTCCTCTTGCTGCTCATTTCTTGCTAAGTAAAGATCAGTCCCTAAAGACTGATCTTGAAAAAACTGAGATGTCTTTTGTGCCTTATGCTAGTGCTATTGGTTCTGTGATGTATCTCATGGTTAGTCCTGACATTGCTTATGATGTGAGTTGCTTGAGTAGATACATGTCTAACCCTGGGATGCCTCATTGGGAGGCTGTTAAATGGCTTCTGAGATATTTAAAAGGATCTTTAAAACCTGGCATTGTTTTTGGTAAGTCTGATAATGGTATTAATCGGTGTGGCTATGTGGATTCTAACTTTGCAAATGATAAAGATAATAGAAAATCTACAACCTCCTATGTGTTTACCTTATGTGGTGCCTGTATAAGTTGGAAATCTCAATTGCAGAATATTGCTGCTCTATCCACTACAGAATCTGAGTATATTGCTGTCACTAAGGCAATTAAAGAAGCTATTTGGCTCAAGGGCCTGTCGTCTGAAATTGGTTTCCTTAAAGAAACTGTGATTGTGTTTTCTGACTCTCAGTCTGGTATCCAGCTTTGCAAGAATCCTGTCTTTCATGACAGAACCAAGCACATTGATGTGAAATACCATTTTATTAGGGATATTGTGGAAAAAGGTGTTGTTAATCTTGAAAAGATGTCATCTGAATTCAATCCTGCTGATATGGGAACTAAGTGTCTCCCTATTGAAAAGTTCAGATCTTGTTTAAGGATCTTGAACTTATCCCCTGCTCCTTGAACCTGTTTTCTCGGTTTCTGTGCAATCTGTGTGATTGCTTTTTTATTTTGCTTTGTGCTCTCTGTGTGCTGTGTGCATATCTACCTGCTCTAACTTGATGCATTTGTGTTATCTGTGTTTGCAGGTGAGAAAATCGGTAATGATGACCCCCTATCCCTTAGATAGTTAGCAATGCACCAAGTTTGGCCCAAGGTGGAGATATGTTAAGTTGTGGGCCAAAATATTATGTTGTTTGGGCCCTGTTTTAAATCTCCATGAGGCAGCCCACCTGGGAGCAAGCCCACGGATCCTCGGCCCAAGCCCGTGTCCCTTTAGCTGCGATCTGATCTTGGCCGTCCATTCCTAGGTCTTTGATCTAGGCCGCTCGTTCCATCCTTTATATACCTTTCTTCCCGTTGCTGGCCATAACCCCTCTCTTCTCTTCTCTCTCATCCGCGGCGCCCCTCTCTACCTCTCTCTCTTCTCTGATCTTCGTACACCATGCTCCTAGGTCTGTCCTGGTGCCCTACGGTTCTTCCCATACTCGGGATGGTCTTCTCTATCCTTATGGTCGGTTTTTCCCCCGGTTTTATATTGCCTTGGGGTTGGTTAGAGAGGGAAATCTGTTCACTTTCTTCTGCCTCTTCATGTTCTAAGTGATTGAGAGAGAAAGGGGGCCCAACGGGTATTTCTTCTATGATTTGAGCCTGAGAATCAGATGGACATGTGTTGATGATCTGATTATCCTTCTTTGTGCTAAGGGTGGGGTTTCTGTTGGGCTTAGAGTGTTTTTGGATCCATGGATGATATAGGCTCCTAGGTGGAGCTACCGGACTGCTTGGTGTATGTGCATCTGTGATAAAGAAACAACAAGGGGGACTGAACCGAGTTCAAACACAGACCTTTGTGTTTCGGAGTGCGTTTCTGGTGGTATCAATTTCTTACCTTCCTTTCTTTGTATCAGTTTCTTTTCTTATCAGAATAGTATATCTGTAGTAGGTAATCTTCTTGTAATAGTTGATTATCTATGAAGTTTGGTGCTGTTATTTCATATATAACTGTATGGGTCTATGGTTTAAGTGTAGGGTTTTTTGCCCAGCAAAGGATCTGGATCCAGCATTAAGACCTCATTTGGTCCCATTTCCAGATCTACTATTTGCACTTGTACTATTCCAAAAATCAAACTAGATATTATGTTTGTTAGATGTATTTTAAATGAAACATCAATTTTATGATTTGTATCTTCCCCTTGTCCTACAAAAAAACACAACTCAAACCTATAATTTCCAGTTTTGACCTACACACATCCTAATTTATCAATTCTCAGTCATTATTTCTATCATTCATATATACAAAATAAATATCACTGGGGTTGGAACCTAATTTATCAATTCTCAGTCACTATTTCTATCATTCATATATACAAATTATACATCACTGGGGCCAACTACTAGCAGCTAAGCCTACTTGATATATTTATTTCTATATATATATATATATATACTAGTAAAGAGCACGTGCATTGCACGTGAATGACGAATTTTTTTGTTGTTATTGGCAATAAAAAAGAAATAGAATAAATTAAATAATATGTTATAATCTTTTTTCTATACAGACATAAAAAAAAATGCAATAAAACATAGAATTATGATATTGATGCTGCAATTTTTAAAAAAGAAGTTTCATATTATATAAATTTGGAAAAAAAAAACTATTCTAAAAAAACTAATTGGTGTAGTCTCTGTTGGTGTTGTTGTGATATTATTTATTTTCTCTTGTTTTATCTTCACGGGTTCTATGGCCTCAGCTATTGCATTCAATCTTCCATCTTCTATTTTTGTATTGTAGTTCAATGCAATTAGAAAACGGATCTCACTTGTTCCTTGTAAGCTGAATGAACTAATGGGTTGACCCTACATTTGTTTTTTTGTTACATATTTTTTTAAAAAACCATTTGCAATAAAGAAATTTTGATACCTTCTCAATAGAGTGTATGTAGTCTTCTACTGAACATCCGACATAAACTGACGCCGTGTCACCAAACATCGTTATTGTTACTTCAAGATGTTCTTGTTTCACCCCTAGTTTAATTATATATCTGTAATCAATAAACTTATGTAAGTTTTGTTGCATGTAATTGATCATTTTTTGTGATTTATTATTTGGAAGTTTTACCTCGGCATTGTTTGCACCGGATCATCTTGACACTTTTTACATGCTGTATTTCCATCATGTTTAGGTGCTGATGTTGTGCATTTTTTGCACACATTGTACCATATCTTTGTTTCGTTCTCCACCTTATCCACAATTCCAGTGAAATAATAATATGCATCCTGCATTTGTAAGAGATATTGACGAAACTTATTAAATTGATCAACTAATTAAATTAATATATTTTGTGACATAGACCAGGGCTCGATCGGAAGAAGACCTAATGAGGTAATTAATTGAAATAATAGAGACTTAATAATTGCAGATAAGAAATCACGAACCCATCAATACAGAGATCACAAAATCTATAATGAGAAAACTTTTTTTGTAAATATTAATATTAAAATAAAAAAGAAAAAAACAGATGCGATGAAAATCAAAGGGACAATATTGATAAGCAAGTTCCACAAAGCAGTAGTGGATTGAAATTGAAAGACCACTATCTAAAGCCTCCCTAAATTGAGACACCCGACTCTCTGTCTAAATCCCATATTTTTCTATCATTTTTACTTACTATTATTTAATTATCAATTAATATTATGAGAATATATATGTTTCAAATTTAGCGTACCTTCGACAAAGTATTTTTTCTCATGATGAGATCTTCAAGAGTTACTTCTCTTCCTACTCTCATTCTTTGTGTCATTCTTTGTTTGCATATTTCCATTGGATCATGAATGGCATGTGACCTATGTAATTAAATATTTATTTTGTTATTGTTCTTTTATTAAGATTTTCTAGTTGAACTCATAAATTAATTTTTTTGTCATACCATTTATTGAGTTTTGCAAGTTCTTCGGACGTCGACCTCGGGCTTATTCGTATAGTTGAAATTGATGTGGTTTGCAGCTGGATCTCACCTAAGCCAAATTTGTAATAATAAAATCAAAATTTATTTCAGAACACTATATATGTGAATTGCATGTATGTTCTTTTCAAATTTTATAGTTGTGTTTTTATTTTACCTTTGAATTATTTTGTTGTGACCTTTGTGATGATAATCACTGGTTTTTTTTATCAACAATTTGCTGCAATTCTCTTCCTTCATTTAGTGTCATGTCTTCCCAAAGAGAAACTTCTATAGAATGGTGTCTGCAAATTAAAATATAAATCAGATAGGAGCAGCACTTTTGATTTTTTATATTTTTTCAACTTGTCAGGTAGTCTTTTCTTATAGTTTCCTTAGGATTAAATTTATATTTTTTTCATTGTATTTTATAGAACACAAATGACTTACTCTTCATTTGTGATCGTAATTTCCCTTACAGATTTTGATTCTCCTTTTGAATTGGTAACGTTTATGCTTTCTTTAACCCTTATCAGTATTCCACATATATCTGCAAAATATAATTTTAATTTAATGGAATTTTTTCATAAATCATTGTACACAAATATCTGCAAAACCTTCCACGTCCAACTAAGTTACAGGATAAGAAACAAATTTTCTGTACATAAACAGAATCTAATACTACCAGCTATGTGTAAATGTCCGTATGTAATTCATATATTTAACAAATCAAAATTAGGGCAAAATTTAGAAAACTGACATTAATAAGCAAAAAATCAAAGTTGACAGCATAGATATCCTTGAAGAGAAGTTTCTAGAATACTTTTGGTGGTGTTGGGATCAACTGAAGGTAAGTACATTACTTATTCTACAATATTTCGAATTTATAACCTGACCAATCTTTTAGATCATAGATAGAACTGCTGATGCTACAATGTATGATAGAATGCTTTTCTTACCGAATCTTAAGCCAATATATGGATATATTCATGTTGTACTTTTACATGGATACATGAAACACATTAATGTTTTTTATAATACATGTAGCAGTTAGTACATTTGTTTATGCTTAGAAGGTGGATATTGGCGATGTGTACATTAGCTACATGATCGTACTTATGCAGCCAAAGCAGCCACTTTAATCATTTAGACGAATACTAATCATAGTGCACAAATAATAGTAATAATTGTACGTACCAAATGATTTGTGTTCCTCATGTTTACTACGTAAGTCTTTGTAATCCACATAGTCATTGATATTGTCATTATCGTCAATGGTGTTCACCGCTTCCTCTACATTGGTGAAATTTTTTAAGACCAATTCCTTTTCAAGATGTGCGGATGGATAGTTTGTATTAATGTTTTTTACCATTGCATTCTTTATCAAATAGGTCTTGTTTCTTGTGAACTTATTTCCGATATTTTGGATGTCTTCGTTGAAAATGATCACTCCAATTTGAACCCCCTACAAATAAATATCTCAACTTTAACTCATATTTTTTAAGATTAACTTCATTTTAAAAAGACCTATCATATTATATTGTTAATTAACCAATTAAATCTAACTTCATCGAATTTCCGGCTAAACATGCTATGAAAAAAAAATTATTTAAAAAACCTATAATATATATATTCTCTTACCTCCTCATCCATCATTATCAATTTTTGGATCTTTACGCGGTTGTTTGTTCCACGACATATTTCATGTCCAACTCTTAAAACTTTTAATAATAAGGAATGTGCCTTCTATCCAATCTGCAAAAGTCTTATGGGCATAGATGCTTCCTTCGCCATCTCTATCTTTTATCTTGTGATAAGATGATTAAACAATACATGAAACTCATACTAACACAAGATATTATTGAAATTAATGGAATTTAGGTACAACACCAATGAAATAGATTTCATTTTTTTAATATTGCCACATGACCAATAGATCACACTAAAAAAATTGTATTTGAAAATTAAAATACATAAAATAATCTCAAAAAAAAAAAAAGAATCATTGGGTGTTGAATTAATTAATTCTTTTCTAAGAAGCACACAATTGAAATCTAGTAGTATGTGTTCACATCAATTAACCATTGAATATAACCATCATTAAACATTAAACAGGTAGTTAGGGGGCAATTCGAATAAAAAAGAAAAATTATATGAAGACAAACCAGTTTGCCGATGAGTAGAAGTTTGATGATATAATCGTAATCTGCTTTTGTTCTTGCCGTGATACTTGTTATGTAGTAAATAACAGAAGTATGTCATATATATAATATGTTCATATTAATTAGAATCCTAATAAACTTCTAATTAAATAAGATATAAAGAGTTTTCTCTAGTTAGGACTTTAAATTAGAGTCCTAATAATCTTCTAACTAAACTATATATAAAGTTCTTTTTAATTAGGACTTTCATTTAGTAAACATTAATTAGGATTCTACCAATTTTGACTGATTTGGATGATAACATTGATTTGGATGGAATCTATGTTATTTTATTTTCATGTTTTAATTAAATTAACTTGAAATTAATAAAGTAATTTTTTCTTATTTAATATTGATGTACAATTGTAGTACGGGGATTTCTTAATTATTTCTTAATTAAGGTGCATAGCGTACCACGTCTCGACTATATTCCTTCAGACGGAAACTGAATATTTGAAATTCAGAACCGAACTGAAACGAATGTATAAAATAATGGAATTGAATCAACCGAATAGCATCAATTCAATTTTCCGGTTTATTCAATTTTCTGCTCACCCCTAGAGATTAGTGCACTTTGGAGAGGGAACATTGAAGGATTCATTTTTGGAATGTTTTGTGATCTAGCTGTTTCTATTTATCTAATGTTCCTTGAAGACAATTTCACAAAATCCCAAATACGTGTCATAATTTGTCATTTTGGTATGAGCACGTGGTAGATATATTCACTTAATCACAAGGAGAATGAAAGATTTAGAGCTATACTTGGGGGTGGAGTATCAGCGCAGCTAAGGTAGTGTAATACATTTCTTCAGTTTTTAAACATTGTGACTCTCTCTCTTTTTTTTTTTGTTTATCGATTGTTGGGCATTTGAGAAGATAATGGTCATGTTATTATGAATTAAATAGATCATGTTACTAAGAATTAAATGGTATTTCATGCTTCAAACAAAATAGGTCACCAGTTGTTCGATGAAATGCTTCTTAGAGTTTTTAATAAACTTTTGTGATTATACTTTCTCATAATTTTGTTTATATCCCGTGAATTTGTTTTCTTTATTGGTTCCTCGGCCCTTGAAAATCTAATGATCATGTTGTTACGAATTAAACTGATCATATTATTACTAATTATATGATATTTGATGTTTCTAATGAAATGGGTCACCAGTTGTTCGATGAAATGTTTCTTAGAGCTGTTAATATACTTCTGTCATTATACATTCACATTTCACTTGATAACTAAATATTAAATGTCAGATAAAGGTAAATGTCGAGAAAAACAATAAATAGAAAAATGTAGAAATAGCAAATTGAAAAATTGAAACTGGTAGGAAAAAAATTGACATCATTCGATCCTATAATAATGGGATAAGAGAAAGTACTACACAAATTGTTACAAAGAAAATTGGTAAAACATGTTTCTCTGAAAGCCTGAAACTTGACAAAACATTATGATAATCTAAACCTTCTGTTGATTATCTAGAAAAAGCTTTCATGATTCAATTGCATCTATTCCATCTTCTCATTAACAGACCTTTTTTTTTAGCAGCTTCTTTGAAAGTAATACATTGTTTACCATTCACATTCAACAAAAATTCAAACGATGTTGGTCCTTTTACATTATTCATGAGTAATTTAAGATAGTATCTTTCTCCTTCTACTGGATTTGCAGCACTTATACGTCCAATCACACCCTCTTTCTTTCTTTCCTTCCAACATTTTCTTTGTTTATCCCATACGTAATGCTCAGGAAATTTTGTGTAAAAATATTTCCGTGCTTCTTCACTTATACGACACATTGCAAAATACTCAGTGAACATTGTTTTGGAGGCATGATCCCAGGTCAAAATATTTTCTAAATTTTGATTTGCCCAATAAGTTACACTCTGTTGGTTGGGTAGATGTAATTGCAAATTGATAACTAGTGGAGATATTTCAAATAAATTGAATTCAAAAATTCTCCACATTACTTCTTGAGCAAAGACCCACCGAGCATCTTGGAATTGTTTGATTTCATCAATTGTATCATTATCATCTTTTTGGGTCATGTTAATTGTTACTCGATCATGACCTTTGTAGATATACTTGTATAAATATTTCACAACTAGCACTCCAGAACATATCTCAACGTTGATATGACAATTATATCTACTTAAGAGGTATGGATTGTATGGTACTACCCATTGATTGTCGAGTTGTGCATTACGTACATTAACAAAAATGCCTGTTTTTCTTCTTTTGTAAATGGGATATCCACCTTTGTCTTGAATGGTGAATTCACAATATGCTCGTGGGTAGTGATATTTACATTTTCCTTTGGACATACATGAATTTTTAGGGCTTTTATCACCACACGGCCCATGAATCATATGTTTTCTTACTAATTCATATAGTTCTGGAAAATTTACTTTATTTGTAGGAAGTTCGGCGCAGACAAATTTCTCATATTGCTCCAATGTATTGATTTTATAATCAGACTTCAAAATTATGAGCATGTGAGCATGTGGCAACCCTCTTTTCTGAAATTTTATGACATAAACATGTGCAGCTACATCTCCAAATATTTTCTTCTTAAATAATTGATCTTTCAAATCTTGAAGTTTTGCTCGAAATACTCTTGAGATCAAATCTGGTCGATCTTGAGGTGTTTGACCATTATACAAATTTTCTTTTATTTCCTTCCACTCTGGGTTGCAAGTCATTGAGATAAATAGATCTGATTTCCCAAATCTATGTACTAATGCTAATGCATCAAGATATCTTCGTCGCATATCTCTTGGTCCACCAATAAATGTTGCTGGAAGTACAATTCGTTTTCCAATTTGACCACCTTTAGTTTCTCCTTTGAAGACACTATCGACAATTCCTTGATATAACCAGCTCGCATGTTGATCTGGTGTCGTCGAACATAGTCCAATCTTGTTGTCTCTAATTTTATATAACTGTCTACTACATATTGTTGTAACAGTCTTCCGGTACGTAAAAGTGTTGATTGTTTTGAATTTCTAATTTGAAGTTTGTAGCAACAATATTCTCTACATGACACATTTTTTTCATTTTCTTTTTGAATAACTGTGAAATTTACACAACATAATTAGTTCTTAAAATTATTAATAAAAATACTAAGATATAAAGAAATGCTAAAAAACATGATAAAAAGTTAACATTTAAAATCATCTTTTTCATCCAAATAGATTGTTATGAGTTTTACCTTGTTGTTCTTGAGAAATGATGTCTTTTGCCGAAGAAAAACTTGATATTGTTGAGATATGGATGACATTTGAAATGTTCCTTGAAATAAAATATTTAATAGCAACTTTAAAATTGAAAAAATCTGTTACATGCATGAAATTAATATGTTAATTAGTTCTACATAAATAATCAAAGTTTAAAAAACTCGTAATATTAAAGATGGTGTACCTTGTTCTTGGTCAATGTTTTTCGTTGAACTACTGGATTTATGTGGTTTAATTTTTCTGATATTTTGATGCCAACCTGTTTCGCCCTTTGGAAATATAAGTGGATATTGTAAAGGGTCATAACATCCGTAGTAGTACATTATTCTATGTCTCTCACCAGAAAGAGTATGGACAATAATGTCTCGTTCGTAAGGTATGTTATTATTGTTTCCTTCAACCCATATTGCTGCCACTTGATCTGCTGTTGGACAATTGTACACCCTTTGATCTAATTTAACATCTTTTGAAATATGAAGTTGTACATTGTCCATAGTGGGATACTCCTTCAATCTTCGGAAAATTTTTGCATATGGATTTCCTTCCAAAATGTGCAAAAGCTTCTGCACTATAACTTCAGACATAGTTGTTGTTACCGTATTCATTCTACTTTGAACTTCATTCTCAGTTTTAAAAAATTACAACTGGAAAGGTCCGGGACCATTCTCAGCAGAAGTCAAACTTGGGAGATCATGATACACCATTCCTTGTGCTCGAAAAGTGAAAATTCCATGTCTTGCTGAAACAAGTTCTTTATCCAGTTTTACACCAAAAGTAGTAAAAGAAAATATTGAATTACAGGAACGAATGTTTTTCCGAAATTCAATCGCATCTTCTGAGTCGGAAGTAAACATATCCCATAGTTCATTTGGAACTTCAGTAGTTGCAAGTTTAATTTTTCCATTATCACAGCAAAATGTAGGTGGCTTGTATTCAAATCTCAAAGCTCCACAATAAATGTAATCAGACACTTCTTTTAATTTGTGTATTTTAGAAACAGATTCTTGAATTGAAAAACCTAAAATAAGGAAAAATATTATAAAAATTAATGAAGAAAAATAAAATCAAGTCACCAATGTCCAACATAAAACAACACATATAGATTAATATAGACTTTACATTTTAACAATTTGTTCACCTAACTTTAGAACATAATTATTAGTAAACACACGAAAAGAGAAGTCTAATATCCTTTTATAAATAAATAAAAAAAACAAATTACAATGCGAAAAAAAAAAAAAAACTGTTGAATGAAAACTAAAAACAAAATGACCATGCAACATCACTAATTTGATGTTTTATTTTAGCGTATTTGTTTAAAAATTGAACAAAAGTAAACTGCTCATGCAAGAATTCTAAGTTTCTTTGGAGGCACATCCCACATATTTTGTCCCCCTAAATTGAAGTTAAAGCTTTCACTGTTTCACGTATTGCATATCCATATAAGTTCTGAGTCATTTTCTTGCATTTGGCCGCATTAAATAATTAAAATCAACCATATAAATTTATAACTCATTGATATTAAATAGTAGAAATTAAACATGCAAAAACTCACCCTGACTTTGGGACGTTAGCTTGTTTTTCTTCTTTTTATCAATATATTCCTGTTTTTGAATAATATTCAAATTGGAATATTTTCTTTTCATTGCCGCATTTCTCCTTTGTCGATATACTTCTGATGCAATAAGCATATTTATGAATTTATGAATAAAATAATATAATTTGGTGAAGGTAGAAAGTAATACAATCCAAGTATTTATAAACAAATTAATATAATTTGATTACGTATAGGAAATGAATTAATATTATTTATCCTTTAAGGAATATTATACTTTTCCTTATCCTGGTGAAGGTAAAAGTAATACAATCCAAGTATTTATAAACAATTTAATATAATTTGATTACAGATAGGAAATGAATTCAGATTCCTTATCCTTTGAGAAATATTATACTTTTCCTTATCCCTGAGGAATGTTATGCGCACATATTCCTGTACCCATGTTTATAAGCTGCTTTAATTTAACTAAACTATCAATCGAAAACATTAATTAGAATGTAGTAATATTTTCTTTAACAAAAAAGCAATAAAAGTCTACAAATATCTTATATATAACACTTTTATATTATAGTTCTAATTATAATAGAATTCTCCACCTCAAATTACTCCTATCCAGACATGTTAGACACTACCCCGCCAAGAGGCCCAGCCTAGGGAAGATGAGGTGCCGACTAAAGGGCGAAACTTCATCTCATCCTCTAGATATTGAATCTCACTCGATCTTCATCTTGATGTTGTCGATGCTGCTATCATTTCACCAAAGTTTAGTCATTGCTGTCAACAAACCAACGACCTTTTTCATGAACTAAACCATCTCCTCGTAGTGCTCAGTTGCTTCACCAATTACGTGGAGGAGATATATTAAACTTTTAAAGAGAGTAAGAGCCTACGTAATTGCATGAGACAGCTGGAGTGGCGAATATAGGGTTTAGTATAAAACTTTGACGTAAATCTTAGACCATAGTGGTTCGGCTTAGCAGCTGTGGAAACTAAAAGACCTCTACTACAAACCAATTTAGTAGAGGGGCTGGACAGCCTGGACTACAAGCAAACAAACTTAACCAAAAAACAATTGTGCAGCCAAAGGCACCACCGAGGCACTAATCAACCATCAAGCCCTCGCACCAAGTGATTTTTGAAACATTGAAGTCAACTGTTCTAATCCATTTCTTATTCAAGTAATTAAGCAGCAGTCCAACATCAAGAGTAGATATTGTTTGTGCAAACACTGTGATAATATATAGGATTCCTACTCTATGCAAACACTGTGCATCAATCCCTTCAATCTGAAATAGTAAATTTTAATTAAGCCCTCAAGATGTATTTATCAACTTGTATACATCATGAGGTTCGTAATTGCAAAGATCGAGTGTCAATGTTTTAATGTTTTTGACACAGGCAAAACATGTCATTTACTAAACTCCCCAATGTGAAAGCACATTCCATTACCAGTATGAGTAAGACTTTTATATAGAATTTGTGAAGTGTATATAGCATGCAATCAGTTTTGAGAAGAAGGGAAATAAGAAAAAAAAAGGAAGAAGAAATCGACTCAGCAAAATTTTGCCAAGTATAGAGGAAGTCGCGTTTTCACTAATAAATGCGATTTCAGACAGTTAAAACAGTTACTCTTCAATTCTTGATCAGCTAATTTTCGTTTATATTGTTTGGCAGGTAATCTTGCGGGGCCCATATCTCTCTCGTTTCTCAACGAAATTGCGAACGGTTTTCGCTCTCGTACTCTATATAAAGAGGAGTTCATTTCGTTAGAAGACATCGAAGTCATCAGAGTACTGGAGAGAGAGTTAGAATACTGCAAAGTTGTATAGAGAGCTTAGGGTTCTTGTTTTCTTGCTTTGCTTTGTAATTCTGTATTCTTGAGTTCATTAGTGGATTGATTCATACAGTTGATGTAAGGATTTTTAACCCGAACCACTTTACATCGTGTGTTGATCTTTCATCTTTGATTCGTTCATCAATTTCTCAGTTTTCATTCTTGGTTGTTTGTGATTATATGTGAGTGTATTTCTTGCATTGTTGAGTTTCTTGATCTATATTCCAACAGAATTAACTAACAAATGTTACCTGGATAACATTATTAAGTGTCAGATCTTTCAGAGATGCTCCACGAATATCAAGATATGCGGCAATAGCTTCATCACTGTCAGAACATCAAAAAAGGAAACATCAGATGTCAAATTTCAATTCTCAGGAATAAGAATCATGTCCCCGATACTTCAACCGGATATAAGCAGTAAACAACACAACAATTTAAGGGGGAAAAAAAGCAGAGGAACAGACTTCACAATCCTCCTGTGCTGTTTTCCTTAGTGTGTCTCATTCACTTTCACAACATTCTAAACATATATTTTTTCAATCACATAAGTCTTTGGTTGGTACACTACAAGAAAACACCCAAATTCCAACGGACTGAAAAACCGTTGGAATTTTGTCAAATTCCAACGGCATTTCCATTGGCATTTGTGGCTGTTGGAAATATCCAACGGAAATTCCAACGACAAGTAAAAACTGTTACGATATCCCACATCGGTTCCACATGAAAGTGTGGAAGGGTATATAAGTGGGAGTCAAACATTTACCTTTGACCATGGTTTTGGGTTAAGTTAGGACTCCCTTGCTTATATTCCTAACAATTTGGTCCGACCTGCCGGATTCGGGCGGGCTGCGGAAAGGGGCTACCTGATGGTGGGCCCAGGGGTTGCCACCCCGGATGTGGGCCCAAGGGGGGTTGCCACCCGGGAAGTGGGCCTTGTTATGTGGGTTGCCACCCGGAGTGTGCCGTCCGTGGACGTCCGGTTTGAAGGGGGATGGATTGTTACGATATCCCACATCGGTTCCACATGAAAGTGTGGAAGGGTATATAAGTAGGAGTCAAACTTTTACCTTTGACCATGGTTTTGGGTTAAGTTAGGGCTCCCTTGCTTATATTCCTAACAATTTGGTAGGAATATAAGCAAGGGAGCCCTAACTTAACCCAAAACCATGGTCAAAGGTAAAGGTTTGACTCCCACTTATATATCCTTCCACACTTTCATGTGGAACCGATGTGGGATATCGTAACAAAAACCGTTGGAATGAACTGTTGGAAAAGTCATTGGAATTACTATTTCCAACGGAAAAATTACAACGGACTGAAAAACCGTTGGAATTTTGTCAAATTCCAACGGCATTTCCAATGGCATTTGTGGCCGTTGGAAATATCAAACGGAAATTTCAACGACAAGTAAAAACCATTGGAATGAACCGTTGGAAAATTCATTGGAATTACTATTTCCAATGGAAAAATTCCAACGGATTGAAAAACCGTTGGAATTTGACTCCAACGGCATTTCCAATGGCATTTGTGGCAGTTGGAAATATAAAACGGAAATTCCAACGACAAGTAAAAACTGTTGGAATGAACCGTTGGAAAAGTCATTGGAATTACTATTTCCAATGGAAAAATTCCAACGGATTGAAAAACCGTTGGAATTTTGTCAAATTGAAATAAAAGAAATGCATGTAGAATATTATTACATAAAACACTAGTGGTCTAGTGGTTGGAGTACCACCTTGTCACTCGGGTTCGAATCCCAGACAACGCGCAATATTTGACATGATGATGTGGTATGATGACGTTAGCACTTTGCCGACGTGGCATGGTGACGCCAGCACTTCAATGACGTGCACGGTGATGACGTCAGCGTCCTATTTAATATTTAATTAAAAATATTAAAAAAAGCGTTGGAATAATCCAACGGTATTTTACCGCCGACGTGGCATGGTGACACCAGCACTTCAATGACGTGCACGGTGATGATGTGGCATGATGATGTGTCAGCATTCTGATGACGTCAGCGTCCTATTTAATATTTAATTAAAAATATTAAAAAAAGCGTTGGAATAATTCCAACGGTAGCACTTCAATGACGTGCACGGTGATGATGTGGCATGATGACGTGGCATGATGATGTGTCAGCATTCTGATGACGTCAGCGTCCTATTTAATATTTAATTAAAAATATTAAAAAAAGCGTTGGTGATGTGGCATGATGACGTGGCATGATGATGTGTCAGCATTCTGATGACGTCAGCGTCCTATTTAATATTTAATTAAAAATATTAAAAAAAAGCGTTGGAATAATTCCAACGGTATTTTACCGTCGGAAATGGCGTTGGAACTTTTTCCAACAACAAAGGATTCCAACGACGTGACGTTGGAAATTCCTCTGGAATTTTGAAATACGACATGATGACATTGGAATTACGATTGGAAATTCCTCTGAAATTTTGAAATTCCAACGCCCACTTTTCTAACGGCGCAAATTCCATTGGAATTACCATTGGAATCATCAATTCCAACGGAAAAACACCATATTCCAACGGATTTTCTGCCGTTGAAATTTGACAGTTTTCTTGTAGTGGTAATGTTTCATTGCTAAAGCTTAATTATGAAAAGATTGACTGTGATCCTTAGTTGTATGAAATGCAAAAATACAGCAGATAAGCCAAGGCTTAATTAACTAAAAGCCAAAGTCTAATTTTTTCCAAAGAAAAATATAACCGAAAGAAATTAATGTATGCCCTCCCAAATTAGGAAAATCAAGAGCACAAAACTGACCCAGAGTATCAGAATGGTCAAACAAGCAAGGAGTCGGGCATCGAGTCTCTATACTCATCACATTAAAATATATAATCGTAGCTGTCAAGAAATCAATCAAGAAATGCACAAAACAATCCAAGCAAACACACTTGAAAACCCTGAAATTTGAGTATGAAGAAGAGCACACAAATGAACCAATAAACCAACGATCAAAACGCCAAGAATTAACAAATGCCCTAGTCTAGCACGAAGTATACTTTCATTAATCAAACAAAACACCAATCGATCGTTTACAAGAAGCAAGAAAAAAACTGAAACAGAAAACCCTAGTCTAGCACTCTCTGTTCTCTGCAATTTTCCTCTCTCTTCAAGCTCAATATCTAGAATGATTAACTAAAGAACTATACTACGATATATATACTATCCAAAGCAAAAAACCGCTTCCAAATCCGTTGAGCAAGTTACGAGCTTCAGAAAACCACTACTTGCATCCGCCTAACAAACCTGCAAAATAAGAATTAGCAAAATAACTGAAAAACCTAACTTGAAATCGCGCTTTCAAAATGCGATTTTATAAGTGAGAATGCGACTTCTCTTTACTTAGCCAAAATTTCTTCCGCTTCTTTCCTTCTTTATTTCTAATACAAATGGCTTGAATGCTTCATGCTATTCTTTACAAATCTCCACCTTAGCATGAAGCTTAATCTATTTATGTTTCCTTACAAATGCAACATATATTTTAACAATCAGAAAAATATATTAGTCAGATTATGTTATATTTAATACTAAATTAGACGATATGTATTCCATGATATCCCCAATATATATTTTTTCGTATATAAATATAATATTTAATTTTTATCAATTTTACTAATTTTTTTAATCTTATATATTAGATGGTCCTAAACTACTACATACTAATATTTATAGTCACATCTTTACGTCATAGCTATGGGTTTTTCTGTTTCGAATAATAATATGATTAGCTTTTCCGGATTAACAAACTTAAGTTTTGATTAATTAATCAACTAAAATGCTATTTTTAATTTGGACAATTTTTTATTTATTTTGAATTGATAATCTGCTAGGGCTTTTAAATTTTTGTATTCATTCAATAATAGAAATGTTATCATCGATTTCAATTCAAACATAATAATATTTTCAAGGTCAAATTTTTTAATCAAATCGCAAATTGTGGAATGTAGAAAAGAAAGACCTCAAGTCAACTACTAAGTCTTTCTATACTCTTCACAATGCACATTTATTTACCTAAACAATTCTTCTAACTTCATGTCTATGAATTGATTATGTTTTGCATGAGTTGATACTATGATTAATCTGCCACATGTTATTGTAGTAAAACCCAAAATTTCTCATTTCATTGAAGTGAATTTAAAATTTAATTATAGTTTCCTCAAAAAAAAAAAAAATTCATCGATTATTTTTTAACTTAATATAATTTTATATGTAATAGTTTTACTATAAAAGATATTAAATATGTATCATATCCTTAAATAAATATAAAAACGACGTACTCCAAACTTAAAATATGAAATAGCAGCATAATACTTTTTGGGTAGTCAAATTACCATCACTTTACAAAAAAATTATTATAGGACATTAATTAAAAATACACATTATTATTAACCTATTACATGCACACAAGTTTAATAATAATGATTAATAGAATTCTTATTAGTATTATTGGAAGAATCAATTGGGTTTTCAAATATCAATAATTAAGTTGATTGATTTACTCCTAAATGGTTTCTATTGATAAATTAATAGTCTTTGTTGTGCAAGATTATTTGGTGTAGATGGATTTGGAAGAGTCCATACAATACAAAAGTACTAAATGACAATTATTAAAATTATTAACTACTTAATTATTATTATTATTATGACCTTAAATAATAATATTTAATAAGGATATAGGCAATTCAAAATTTATAAGAAACATTCAATTATACAATTTTTAATTCATATTACAGAATAGATTATTTACCATATTGATTCAATTGTACAATATTTTAATTCATATTGCAGAATAGATCATTTACCATATTATCATGCTTTAATTTGTCATTTCACATGTCTTTAATTAATGAATCAATATATTACTTACGTATCAACAATTTTGATAAAATAATTAATGAGATTTAAATGTACATATGGAAAAATGGAGGAAATTTTTAAAATTATCTATATATATTAATTATTGTCTTCATTTCAAAATAACTACAACTTTAAAAAATAAAATTATATGAGTTTTCAATCAAGACAAATCACTCACCATATTGATCGTACTTTAAATTTTGATCTCCAAACATGTTTGTAATTAATAAGTGAAGATATTTGTTGGGAAAATTCCATGAAAGTCTTGATGAGACAAATGTAATATTTGATAGAAAATTAGAGCACCCATTCTCCACGTTTTATAAGTGGAAACATCGACCTATAGGCATATGATCATGGATTCTTTAAATAGGTCTTAAGAAAAATAAAGATGCATGCTTGAAATAGAGTTTCAAAGAACACTCATGTTCAAAGGAGAATCGAGCAAACAGAAGATCAGGAAGAAACAAACAAGGCCAAACAAACGACTAAACCAAGGAAATTACATGAAGAACAGGATGTTGGCAAAGAGAAGTCAAGATAGGAAGCTGATCTATATCAAAGAGCTAATCTACATCAGGAAGCTGACCTACATCAGGAAGCTGACATCCAAGATACAAGTACTGAAGAACAAAACAGCAAGCTGACAATCTTCACTCAGCTCATTTATCACAGTACATGGAATGTACAATGAATACAGTACGAGGAAGGTTACTAACAAAGAGTCGTTGGACAGAAGTTTAAGCCAAGCCAATGGGAAGATGCCACCTGGAACTACGGCTCTGCAAAAGGTCTGCAACCAGGGTGCGGCGCCATTAATGCGGATAAGAGTAGGACATGCCCTATGCTCTCAAGTTGTCAATTGCATTAATTGCAAAGATATGAAGGATCATATTTGAACTGCAACAGGAACAATGTCTCTCTTCAACGGGCATATTCCAAAAATCTATAAATAGAAGGATGGAGTGACCATGAAGATCACTAAAGCACTGAACAAAAACAACTAAAGCTTTGAAGAACATTACAAATTCTCACAAGTCTTTCACTCAAAGCTACCATCAAGCTCAGTCACTCAACCTTCTAGGAGCAGTCTACAATAGCATTGAAGCCATCAAAGATCAAGACTGCTTCGCACCAGTTGAAGAACCTTTTATTTTCTTTAACCATTGTGTTGTGTGCGCTAGGTTGTTTTATGGTGTATCTTAGTTGAGATGATTAGATCCTTGCTAAGTGTGTAGTCTAGAAATAGATTACTTGCCCTTTGTGGGATTGTGAACCCTTTGTGGGTTGTGGCCTTCGATTAGAGTTTGGGATTCTAGTAGGCGTAGTTTGTTAGGAAGATATTTGTAAAGCGAGACTTGTAATTCAAACTGACCTAACAAAGATCCTCCTTGTGTTAAGGAGTAGAGTGGGTGTAGAAGGCTTACACCACATTCGAACCACTATAAACCTTGTGTGTTTATATGCTTTGATTTACTTACTGCCTTGCATTTTATCATATCATATATCTTGCAGTATACATCATAAGCATCATGCATCAATGTATTGGCAAAGAGCATACTTGTAAAAGAAAACTGGTTTCCAAAAGAACTCTATCAAGTTTATTCCGATGCACTACATTCTGATACCGGGTCAGTAACCTGATTGTGCTTAAAGCCAGGTTGCTGATTCGAAACAGGTTACTGCCCTTAGGTCATGAACCTGTTATAACAGAAGAGTTTTAAAAGAGTTTGCAAAAACGATAAAAGTTCATTCACCCCCCTGAACCTCTGACCACTTGGGACTCACGGGACCAACAATATTGTTTAAGTCAACTATCTTTATTTAACTAAAATGGTACACATATATGGAAAAATGGAATTACCTAGATCTGTATGAATTAATAGTTTTTGTGTACAAGACTCTTAATTAGATGAGGATTATATGGTGTATATGGATTTGGAAGAGTCCATACAATGCAAAAGTACTAAATTATAATTTATTAAAATTATTAATTACTAAATTACTATTATGACCTTAAATAATTATATTTAATAAGAATATATATTAGGCAATTCAAAATTTGTAAAAAATATCCACACTTTTATATAGGTAATAGATATATAGTAGTTTTAGTTTTCCTTCGCAAATTTCTCTTATTTCTAAAAGTGATTAATTTGCCCAATGGCCTTTATTTTATTTTTCTTTTTCTAATTTTCTTTTTCAGATAATCAATATCAACTATACATAGTTTCCTGAAAAATAAAGGCGTAACTGCAAAAAAAAATCATCATTTTTTTTTTAAAATTGTAGATTTATCCCCACTTTTCAATAATTGTAAAAAATTTCATGACTTTTATTCATTATTGCAATTTAGACCACATTTATATTTTCCGGCGATCGGAGTCCACGTGTCCGACAAACATGTCACGTCACATGCCATGTCAAATGCCACGTCATTCCCAACAAAAACAAACTGAAAGATCAAATTGCAAAATAAAATCAGCACCTTTCCAAAATTGTAATTTAATCCTAACTTTTTATATAATTAGCAAAAAAAGCCACAATTATTGCAATTCAAATTTATTCTTTGGTGTCTAAATTCATGTGTCCAAATAAATTTTCACGTGAAATGTCACATAAGCCACACAATTTTAAAAAATAATTTATTTACATCAAAACAACGTCGTTTCAAGTATATCTTAATTTAAACATCTTTCTTTAATTTACCGATAAATAAATCGTATATCTTTAAAAAAATTGTATCCTTCTTCTTTATTCAAGTATTCAAATATTTAACCTCACATTAAAATTTATTTGGACACATGAACTTAGAACTAAATAATAAATTCAAATTGCAACAATGAATGAACGTTGTGGCTTTTTTTGCTAATTATATAAAAAAAGTTAGGATTGAATTGCAATTTTGGAAATGTGGTGATTTTATTTTGCAATTTTTTTTTAATATATATATATATATTTTGGGAATGACATGTCATTTGACATGGCATGTGACGTAGCATGTTTGCCGGACACGTGAACTCCAATTGCTGGAAATTAAATATAAATGTTGCATAAATGGGATAAATTCATTTTTCATTTTGCCCGGGAGACGTCCGATTTTGGTCCTATTAATTTCCGATTATCAATTCTAGTCTTGTAATTGAAAAATTTGTCCGACTTAAGTTATTTTTCATCGAAATTTGCATTTTCCGGTTCAGTTTAAATGGCAGTTGAGAGTAGTAGCTGATGAAATGAATTCAATTAATGGAGAGATTAAGATGAAGATAAAGGATGACGTCTCTAGGGTAGGAGTAAAAATAAATATATCCCGGTCTAAATTACAACATTGAAAAAAACAATGATTTGTTTTGCAATTAAGTCAAAAATAAAAACATATTTTCCAGACTTTATTGCCAACACGGTCTTAAATACATTAAACATTGCAAACACCAAAACAAAACATTTATTTTCATTCCCAACTTCCTCTTTCCCAAACTACATTATTGCTCGGGACAATTAAAACAAAATTCAAATATTGCCATATGTATGCTTCTCAAGCTTTTCTTGCTTCACTGCCTAGTTAAACCGTATATTATTGTATTTTGGCCTTTTATCCGGATAAAACAGACCAAAATGTTGCTCAGTCTTATCTCCAGGCTTCTGGTTCTCATCAAACATGGCGAACAAGTAAGTCTCAATCGGCTTTCCCATCTTTTTTGGGGTCCCTTTAGCCACATTATTAATCAAGTTAGTGTAATAAGTGTTGGCATTTGCCATGGTTGCTCCAACTCCATTGGCAGATGGCCATCCACTCTCTGAAACAATGAGCTCAACTTCTCGTCCCCCGGCTTTCTCCATAGCATAATACATGCCATCAACCATGGCATCGAAAAGGTTTTGATATCCGTATGGCCCGTCTTGCACTACAACTCCAGGAGCAGTGAACAAAGCATATGAAAGTGGTATGTCTTTATCGGGGCTTGCAATGTACGCAAAGTAAGGGTATATGTTTGCTAGAAGTGGAGCTCGAGTTTGTGCTAGGAAACGGATAATGGGCTCCATGAAAGACCTGTCGTTGAAGTTCGAATTCGATGGCGGATAAGTGTCCTTCAAGAGGGCTGAATATGTGGCCGTTGAAATCTTGATTTGGTTTTGTAAGCCAAACACAGTGAGTGCTTTGTAGAGGCTTTGCATGGCTGGGAGGACTGAAGAGACATAACGTGAATGCTCGGGTTTTGCGGGGTCCACTTCGTTTCCAACGGCTATGTATCGTATTTTGGTGCCTGGAAAGTGTGGCCTTATGTTTGTTTGGACCCATGAGGTTGCGGTGGATTCGGATTGCAGGGATTCTAGGTCTTTGTTGGGGACGTCGAGGATGAGTTCGATGTTGGTTCCTTTAAGGGCCGAAAGTGTTGCTTGATCTGGACCGTAGATTCGCATTTTTCTGATTCCGTTGGATTCATACAACTTGACCACATCTTGTTCCGATGGCAAATTGTTACCTAAACGTCCGTTGCACACTCCGATGGCGCTGCTTTCTGCATATATATGGGTCATGTAATTTGTTATTAATGTTAACTAGCTATAGTTGAATTAACACAAAAACTCATGTGAGACTGAACTTCATTATCCACAAACAACATGTAAATTGTAGGGTTTGGGCGGTGGGTAAATGGATTGTAGGTTGACCCGTCTCACGCAATGCATTAGAATTTCATGAGACGGTCTTACAAGAGACTTACTCTTGAATTAAAGATTTTATTGCATCACTATATATATTAGGACTTGATGACCACCCATAATTACAATCATTGTAATATTTATCAAAAGAAGAAATTAGTTTTCTTTACCCAGTTCAAATCCTCCATATGATGGGATCATCCACAGTGCATAATAATATACCATACAATGACTTTCTTAATTTAATTCTCAGCAACATGCATGCGTGGATTTTCTTTGTTTGGATGCTAAAGAAAAGCAAAAGAATATTTTAAATTATTGAAATTAAACCAGCAGGATGAAGAAAAGGAAAAATAAAGGAAGATATATTAAAATCTCTTCTAGGTAACTAATTTCAACCACTAATGGTTTGCTTACCTTGACACATCACTGCACATATTGCTCCAAAGATGATCAACAAGTAGAAGAAGTGGTAATCCATTTGAGATGAAAATATAGCAGATATCCTCGAATAATCAAGGTAGATTGGAAAAATATTGGTTTTGGATGATTTCAAAGATTAATTGTGTTAGAAGTGAGATGAATTGGAGTTTAAATAGAGGATGAATTGAAGAAAAATAATGAAGAAAGACGAAGCTGCAAGTCTGTTAGGTTTAAGGGAAAGACCGAATTGCCCATATTTATGAATTAGTAAATGGTGAACGTATTAGGTGGGCTGTTGGACTTGGTGAATTTCTTTTATTTTTTTGTGTTTCATTTTTTAATAAATTAAATATAAATCATATATTATCATGAAGTCTGGACTGGCTCTAACCCCTTGACTCTAAATCTAAACCATGAGCCATGAATTAACCTACTGAGTGAGTGCAAAAAAACTAAAGAAACTTTTAGATTTGTATCCACTTTTCACGATAGGGAAAAATATTTATACTCACTCTTTAAAATAAATAAATTATTTATATTTTCTTCAAAGATTAATAAGCTCTTAATAAATTCCGCCTACATTTTTTAATATCAAGAACACCACAAGTTTGTCTCCAAGTTGTGAAGCTTCGGACAAGTCTAGCAACTTTGTTCTTATACGACACTTTGTTTGAATGTGAGAATTGAATTATTAAGGATACTTCAGTTTTTTTATTGGACAATGTAAATATAATTCATATTTTTTAAGGAATTGTTATCACTCAATATTTCTTCTTAAAAAATGGATAATAAAACATGTTCAATAAATATTAGGGATAATTTCAATTTTGATCAAATATGTTTTAATTTTTTTTTCAATTCAGTTCAATTTTGGGGAATTTTCAAAATAGTTGATATGGTCGTCGGAAATTCTGAGTATGAGTGAAGTATTCTCTTTTATCTTATTAACAGACACTTGCATGAAAATATAGATAAGAGATGCTTACTAGTCGGGATGTTGAATGCATGCTTGCTCGAAATCCTGTCTTTCTTCTAGATGGCTATAGCTATAGTAGAGTCTTGAGTGATCGAACAATGACATCCTGGAGGTGGGCTTGGAAGCAACTAGAATTCTTTAGTTCCCAAAAAGATGCCGGATTTTGTTCTTCGCCCTCTTCGATTTCCGGTGATCACATCGGCGATTTGAAAAGTTCCGACTAAAATTTAATTCAAATTAGAAAAATTTAAAATATAAATGACCAAAATTGGAAAACAGATATTTGATAGTAAAAAATGGAAAGTACCCCATATATAAGATCAAAATTGAAATTAACTATAAATATTATCTAAGCTTTTTTAACGATTTTCCTTATTGTCATTTTAGGAGCTGATTCAAGAGTGAAAAAAAAAAAAAAAAAATTTGGGTTAGGGATTTAATTTCCACCGTCTAGTCTTTGAAATGTTGTCCCGTAATTGAAGCAATAATATGTATGGTCGGAACAGGTCTATAAGCTTTGGACGTACTGATGGGTTAGGGAATTGAATTGGAAAACAGACAAAGACAAGTCAACTCTATTGAAATTCCCTGTCTTCATATTTATTCTATATGAAATAATATAATATCCAAATGTTTGTAAATTATAACAACTAGATCATAATTGGTTAAAAAAGAAAAACCCTTACAACCAATTACTAAAAACAAAAGAAAGGGAGAAAGAGAAAACTACATTCTCTTCCTAGATTGATAATGGAAATTAATGGAAACACAGAGCGATTTCTTGTCCTAAAACAAAAGTCGTCTTGAGTCTTGCACAAAAAACAGCAGATTTCCAATTCATTATTGTGGATAAATTAGGCGTAATCATAGACTAGAATTGATCATTTTTCCCTTCTCTTGGACTCTACATGTAAACGTGTTTCGCCCATTTGGAAAGTCTCTTTCTCCATCGTATACGTAAATTAAGCACAAACAAGATCCTCTATTTCTCTTTAATGTTTCATTTGATGTTTTAAAATATCCATCACAAGTTTAATGTAAAAACGACATCATTAATTTTTACATGACCTGAATTAAAAATAAAAATAATAAAATATAAGATAAAAAAACCAAATTGACATGGAGAATTCAGTTAAGTTCATTAAGCGCCATGGTGGGTTGGTTTTAATTTGTGACACCACTTCTTCCTTGTCATAAATACAATATTTTCCTGCTTTCAGACTAATTTATTTTCCCACCAAAGGAAAAGAAAAGAGTTGGGCAATAATCCAAATATTTACTTTTTATGAAACTTTTCAAATAACTAATTATTGGATCTTGAAAAAAAGAATTTGCAAGAGGATGCATAGGAACCTCCTCAAAATAGTGCTAGTTCAAATTGGTGGACTGTAAAACTGGTTTACGGACCTAGATTCGTGCAATTCGATTTGAGATCCATTTTCACATGATGTCATGTGCACCCACGCGCTACCAGACGTCTGTCTATCCGCATCTATACTCTCTTGTGCATGTTCGTGTTCTCTCAAACAAATAATATTTTTTTGTTATATAAGTAAATTTTTATAGTTATGCGAGTAATACGGTTTTATTAATGCAAGTAATACTTTTATGTTATAATTCAATAAAATAAGATAATACATTCATGTGACACAACTATATACTTTTGTAATATGATAAATATTTTTATGTAATACAATTAACAGCTTTTAGTAAATAATAAATCAATTTTTAAGTAAAATAATGTAATGCCTTTAAATAAATATCATAATGTATGTATGTTATTTGATAATAGTTTTTATGTGATACCAGTAATATTCTTATGTTTTATTTCAAGAAAATGAGGTTATATATTTAAGTAAATGCATTAATACATTTATGTAACATGTGATACAAGTAATATATTTAAGTAAAATAATAAAATAATATTTCATTAAAGTTTGATAATATCTTTAAGTAATTGCAGTGATACATTTATGTTATATGGTTTTATGTGATATAAGTAATACCACTGTGTTAAATTCAAAATGAGGTAATACATTTATAAAAATGATCAATTAATATTTCGATATGATATAACTCATCTTTATGCAATACAATTAATATAATTATGTGACGAAACTAATATATTTCAGTATATAATAAAACTAATTTTTATCCTTTATTTATTATTTTTTATAATTTATAATCTTCTTCATTTTATGTAGAGAGGTGGTTATGGTTACAAGAAGAATGATAATTATAAGAAAAGAAATCGATATACATAAATTGTGATACAAAGAAGAAGATGGAGAAAGGGGAGGAGAAGAAGAGATGAAGAAATACAGGAAAGAATACAAAAGAGGAAGAAGAGAAGCCGCCGCTCAAGAAGAAAAAAAGTGGGCAATTGTGGGGCAGACATGTAGGAAAAAAATAAAAAAAATATTAACCACTTGATATTCGTTTATGATGCTAAAAGCCATTGATAATCAAGTACTAATCCAAATTTGGAGAAAACACATTCGATAATTAATTTTGTTAAAAGAGGAAAATCATTTATAGCTGCAGTTGATATTAATAGCAGCCCTAGGAAATAGTTCAAGCTAGCAGTCATAGTCATAAGATGATTACAAAACGTAAAAACCCTGTAACCTGAAAAATTAACTAAAGAAAATGTGTAGTAAATTAATCTTACAAATGATTTGATAATTAGGTATTTATTCTTGGAATTTTAGTGAGATGTCTCTCCATCAATGTTTCTGGAATCAGATAGATGGTCGAACAACTTTTTTTAATGAGTTTGGAGGAGTGGAAGAGAGAAAAACAATAAAGACAAGAAAACTTGCATATAATTTATATCTTTATAAAGATCAGGGCAAAAACTTTTGTGCACAAGGTGCACGAATCCTAGATCCGTGCATCACAATTTGGTAAGTGAGCAACCCAACCCACAATATATATTCTCCAGCCCATTAACCCGCCCAACCCTACAATATATATTCTCCTCTACTGACGTGGTTACAGCTACTGTTATTTTTCTTCATGACCGTTGTTCTTCTTCTTCACTCTTAGCCTTCTCTTCTTCTTCATGACCGTTGTTCTTCTTCTTCACTTGTAGCCTTCTTCTGTTTCATCCAGTCCTCTAGATGCTTAATCCAAGCCACCTATCTCGTCACCACTCCCGGAGGCAGCATCGCGACGGAGTACGTCGAATTGGCGGTGATTCGTGGCGGCGATGTCTAGTCGGGGTGGGTATCCATGCCCGTTTGTGAATGAATCTCGAGATTGAGTTGAATTAATTATTTTTTGATGTGATTTTTTCAGTACTTAAATTGATTAAATTAGTTTGTTTACGATGAGGATTACAAGCTCTCTCTTCTGAAATTAGTTGTGGAAAATTGCTGGCAGAAACGAACCTTTATCTTAAGCCACCACTGAGCAAACTCTTCTGCATATTTTTATAACAGTATTACTATATATAATATAATAGTATTACCTAATTATGTATAACAGTATTAGTATAACACCTATCAATAAAGCCTATATAAAAGTATAATAGTATTAGTACAACATTTTACCTAATGAAGTATAATAGTATTAGTACAACATTTTATCAAGAAAACCTGTATAACTAAACTGTATTAGTTATTAAATATTACTTCAATATGAAAATAATATAACAGTATTACTTTATATAATATAACAGTATTACCTAATAATGTATAACAGTATTAGTATAATGAAGTATAACAATATTAGTTATTAAATATTACATCAACATCTAAATAACATAAAAGTATCAGTTCACATAATAAAACAGTATTATCTAATGATAACATAAAAGTATTAGTTCACATAATATAACAATATTATCTAATGAAGTATAACAGTACTAGTATATTTAACAAGAAAACCTGTATACATGAAAGTAACATAACAGTATTACTTTATATAATATAACAATATTACTTAAGTAACATCACAGTATTACTTAAGTAACATAACAATATTACTTTCTCCCCAATCACAGTATTACTTAAGTAACATAACAGTATTACTTAAGTAACATAACAATATTACTTTCTCCCCAAGCTGCTACAGTGACGCGTAATTTTTATTTTTTTTTATTCTTCTACAGTGACGTGTAGATTTTTTTTTTTTTATTGAGGGCGCGTGTTAACACGCGCCCGTCATTTAGTAGCGCGTGATGGGTGCGAGTGGGACAAAAAATGATCCATTTTGTTGTGCACGGATCCATTGATCCGTACACAAGTTGCACAGGAATCTCTCTCAAAGATCAGATATTAGGTGAGATACCACTTGATCTACAAGGTTCGTGGTAACATTATTCTATAATATATATTATATTTTGTACTAACTATTAAAATTAATAAGAAGATAATAAATGCAGTATAAATTTACTTTTCCATATCCAAAGCATGCTGCAAATTAACCATTTCAGAATCTTTTTCCTTTTTGTTTTTAAATTAATATTATTGGGTTTTTCAATTTTATCGATTTCAACCCGAACCAGATTTTTGCCGGTTCAACCCAATCTATTGAACTGGATTCCTATTTTTTTTTTCTTTCACAAACTAGATCAGTGGTTGGTTCTCGATCGAATCAGTCAATCCAATCTGATTCCACAAACATTAGTCTTGACCAAAGGAAATAAATTGACTTGAAAATTTCATCGACAGAAAAAGAGGAAAAATAAAAAAGGTCAAAAAGTTAACTTTGTCATCCAACGTTGTCATAATTTTTATATCTTATTTTGGTGGGATGAGACGGCCTGTATAACCGATCTTGCCCATTTTAACATATTTATTCTAACAATTGTTAATTTTATGTTATAGAAAGATGTTATGCACACCTTAATACTTATCCAGTCATTCTACTCTATTTTTTAGTAGACAATGGAAAGCGTCCTCTAAATTGAAATAATATTTGAAGAATACCAAAAGTAATAGCCACCCCACTTGCATTAACCTTAGTCGGCCAATATTTTCATTATTAAACTTAGTTTGGCTTAGTATAATCTAGACAAGTTGTGATTATAATATTTCAATTAGTTAGCAACCAAACACCAAAATAAGTAGAAGAATTTAAACAATAGAATCAGGAGACCTTCATTTATATATCCCTATCATAAAAACATAGTTGATGCACCAGGGTAGTCACCCTTGGATTCAACATCTACAACAACCAAAATATAGCAAAACAATCCCAAAAGAAGCAACTGTCAATTTTAACCAGTGACAAAATGGGAGCTTCACATGATCAAAATATATACATATATATAAAGTATAAACAGGTAATATACCACAAGCAAAAACCATTCTACCTAGTCCATATCTTATCAGCTTCCAGTGAAAACATTGAACAGATAAAGATGCAAAACTGACCTAAGTAGAACACGATGTTTGAATCCAGCTGTCATTTTGTATTAATTCAAGCAGATAAAGTGGATGAGTATCGCAGTGGACCTTGAAGAAAATCAGGAACATCAACATCTTTAAGCATTGGAGTCATCTTCAAGCCTACAAGTTTCACTTGTGGATTTGAATGGCCATCAACAAGAACATCTGTAACCTGTAAAACAATCGCCATTTTCATAAATTAGATGATCAAGAAAGATCGACAATTGAAAGAATTATCCCACAGAAATTTGAAATGTCTTGGGAGTTTCTAACAAACATCAAAATTGCACGATTGCTAAACTAGACCATTCGAACTAAGCTATTAAGTAAAATATTCAACTCGTCTATAACTGGAAGAAAGTAAACGTTATAAGCAAAACTAAAGGGTGAGTGAAACAGGAACATAATGATTTAAGAAAAAAAAAAACATATACAGCAGAATGATGCTACAGCTTGATTCTGTCAGAGCCCAGCATTAAGAGTTTTTACCTTGTTTTTTTTTTTGTTTTTAAGTGTAGGGTTTTTTGCCCAGAAGAGGATCTGGATCCAGCATTAAGACCTCATTTGGTCCCATTTCCAGATCTACTATTTGCACTTGTACTATTCCAAAAATCAAACTAGATATTTTGTTTGTTAGATGTATTTTAAATGAAACATCAATTTTATGATTTGTATCTTTCCCTTGTCCTACAAAAAAACACAACTCACTCAAACCTATAATTTCCATTTTTGACCTACACATAACCTAATTAATCAATTCTCAGTCATTATTTCTATCATTCATATATACAAAATAAATATCACTGGGTTGGAACCTAAGTTATCAAATCTCAGTCACTATTTCTATCATTCATATATACAAATTATATATCACTGGGGCCAACCACTAGCAGCTAAGCCTACTTGATATATTTATTTCTACATATGTAAACATATATATATATATATATATATATATATATATATATATATATATATATAATTCTGATGGAACCCACCCCACCTATAAATTATCACAATAAATTACTATTCTCAAATTAAAAATTCAAAATGAGCCTCAACACCACAAAGTTTTCAAATATTACACTGTTATCAGAAATTACTCTAAACAAAAAACCTATCAGGCCCCCAACACTTTTGCTATTCTCCTGTTTTATAGGAAAACGGATATTTATAGGAAAACATATATTTATGCATGCATGCGCCAGAAAGGGAAATTAGGAGTTTCCTTAAGCCTGAAGTTCAATAGGTTGAACAGTCATAAGTTAGCATGCAGCCTTTGGTAGAGACCAGTTGGTTGTTAATCAATTAGATGCAGGTTGATTCCCACATAGGGAGATCCAAAGCTGGACATCGAACACAGGGAAAACAAATAGCATAAACAATAAAAATAAAATCCACATCATCTTAATGGTTCTCAATTCAAAATGAGAAACATGACTAAAACCAAAACTATGAACATATTTGAAATAGATGAATGTGTGTATATCAAATAATCGGAATGGAATTAATCACTTTCTTATCTATCTTAAATAGATTTTGTTTCAAGATGCCCCAAACCCCTTAGAAAAAGGATGAAATATCAGAACCCAAACAAATAAAAAAGGCAAGAACATCCAGCTGGATGTTGCTGTAGAGGCTCAAAAGGACAGAAAATATATATAGTAATGCAGCTGCCAAAACATATATGTACATACGTACAGAAAAATATGTAGGCATAACTGAAATTGCAAACAATACAGTCAGTTGATTATCAAATACCTGTGTACACCCAAACAATTTGAGCACTTTCAGAAGCATACAAGAGTCAACAATTAATCCCAGTGCTTCATTGGTTAATTTGCGACACCAAGATAAATCCAAGCTCCTTAAATTTCTGCAGTTTCTTGCTAGAGAAAGAGCAGTATAATTTGAAACCTGAAACACATCACACAGCTGTTAACAAGAAAAACAAAAAAAAAAAAATGATTATGACGGATAACTGAGAAATACAAGTACGCAGCCACCAAAATTGTAAATCATTAATTGTAAATATAACCTGCCCAACCAATAAAGCAGGCATGCCCTTACGAATTGCTACCCCTTCTTTTCATTTGATGTTTATCGGCCAGTCTAATATAGAATTCTACCATTATCACAATGTCAAGAAAAATCATACAGACAATCAGCTAAAGGATATCTATGGCAGCCCACAAACCATCAAACTGGTTGAGGAAGAACAAAGCACCATCACTTTTTAACTACTGTCCTTTCTAACAATTAATATTATTGGTTTGCAGACAAGCTTCAAATAAGATAAAGATTGTTCAATAGCATTGAGTGCTAGGAGCACCAAAAGAACAAAGGCTACTAAGTTGTGCTCCTAAATGTAAAATTCTGAATATACCTATAATACGCACAAAAATGTGTAGAATGTACCTCATCTGTCCTTAAAAGGAGAGTAATGGATATAAGGACATAAACAAACAAAAGAGAATCTGAAAAAACATTGTTAACAAGTATTAAATAGCAAAACATTGATTCCCATTATATTTCATAAACAGTAGCAGCTATTCTTAGAAAAAACCCGCAAGAGATGGAGCTAGAAGAAGGTGATCAAAGCAAAAGCAGCAGCAAACCACTGATGAACTAGAGAGAGAGTGCAGCAGCCACACATGTCAATTTAAGTAGTGAATTGGGGTTAATCATCCTATGGGCTTTCTAGTATTTTAGAGGTCCATATTAATTAATAACCTTAACAGTGATGCAAAAATTAAAGTAGGCTGGTACTCTCCACCTCAAATTACTCCTATCCAGAAATGTTAGGCACTACCCCGCCAAGAGGCGCAGCCTAGGGAAGATGAGGTGCCGACTAGGAGCCTAGGCTATTAAATGAAATCCAGACAAAATATAACACTAAAGGGCGAAACTTCATCTCATCCTCTAGATATTGAATCTCACTCGATCTTCATCTTGATGCTGTCGATGCTGCTATCATTTCACCAAAGTTTAGTCATTGCTGTCAACAAACCAACGACCTTTTTCATGAACTAAACCATCTCCTTGTAGTGCTCAGTTGCTTCACCAATTACGCGGAGGAGATATATTAAACTTTTAAAGAGAGTAAGAGCCTATGCGTGCATATGTTTGAGAGAGAGGAAGGGGGGGGGGAGAGAGAGAGAGAGAGAGAGAGAGAGACGCGTAATTGCATGAGACAGCTGGAGTGGCAAATATAGGGTTTAGTATAAAACTTTGACATAAGTCTTAGACCATAGTGGTTCGGCTTAGCAGCTTTGGAAACTAAAAGACCTCTCCTATAAACCAATTTAGTAGAGGGGCTGGACAGCCTGGACTACAAGCAAACAAACTTAACCAAAAAACAATTGTGCAGCCAAAGGCACCACAGAGCCACTAATCAACCATCAAGCCCTCGCGCCAAGCGATTTTTGAAACATTGAAGTCAACTGTTCTGTGCCTAATCCATTTCTTATTCAAGTAATTAAGCAGCAGTCCAACATCAAGAGTAGATATTGTTTGTGCAAACATTGTGATAATAAATAGGATTCCTACTCTATGCAAACACTGCATCAATCCCTTCAATCTGAAATAGTAAATTTTAATTAAGCCCTCAAGATGTATTTATCAACTTGTATACATCATGTGTCAATGTTTTTAATGTTTTTGACACAGGTAAAACATGTCATTTACTAAACTCCCCAATGTGAAAGCACATTCCATTACCAGTATGAGTAAGACTTTTATATAGAATTAACTAACAAATGTTACCTGGATAACATTATTAAGTGTCAGATCTTTCAGAGATGCTCCACGAATATCAAGATATGCTGCAATAGCTTCATCACTGTCAAAACATCAAAAAAGGAAACATCAATGTCAAAATCCGATACTTCAACCGGATATAAGCAGTAAACAACACAACAATTTAAGGGGAAAAAAAAGCAGAGGAACAGACTTCACAATCCTCCTGTGCTGTTTTCCTTAGTTTGTCTCATTCACTTTCACAACATTCTTATCATATATTTTTTCAATCACATGATTCTTTGGGTCGGTAATGTTTCGTTGCTAAAGCTTAATTATGAAAAGATTGACTATGATTCTTAGTTGTATGAAATTCAAAAATACTGCAGATAAGCCAAGGCTTAATTAACTAAAAGCCAAAGTCTAATTTTTTCCAAAGAAAAATACAACCGAAAGAAATTATTGTATGCCCTCCCAAATTAGGAAAATCAAGAGCACAGAACTGACCCAGAGTATCAGAATAGTCAAACAAGCAAGGAGTCGGGCATCGAGTCTCTATACTCATCACATTAAACTATATAATCGTAGCTAACTTTACATCAGAGCAAAATATACTTGAATTTAACAAGTGGGGATACCTGAAATTATTACGACAAAATTTTAGCGTATCAATTGCTTTGCAACCATTTGCAAGATGACCCACGGAGATATCTGTCAATTTGCACACATTCGTAAGGTCTATCGATCGTATATCTGAACAAGTATTACCAATGACTTCTAAAGAAGAATCTGTCAACTCCCTGCAAATAGATCAAAACATTAACTAATTATTTGGAAATTTTAAAAATTTCTGAACAATATCAGTCTCATTATCAGGCACTGACTTGCAATCTGCTAAAACAAGCTCCTTCATTCTGCATCCATGTGCAGAGATGAATGCACAAACAAACTCATCGCAAACTGTCTGAATTCCAGCCACTGATAAAACTTCCAAGTTCTCTAGCTTTTTCAGTGCTGGGAGAATAAGCATAGCATCTATTCCATAACAATTATCTAAGTATAATTCCCTTATATCTAATCTCTGCGAGCTGGCCAGAGAGCAGATTCCCTCAGATGTAAGCAAGGGACACTGACTGACATCAATAGATTTGAGAGAAGGCGCAGCTGAAACAAGCATACGTAGTCCATTATCTGAAAGACTATATGCACCCTTCAATGATATCATAGTCAAAGCAGGAAGACTATTTGGTGAACGGGCCAGGCAAGAATATATATTATAGTCTGGCATACAACCTCCACACTGATCAAATTGAAACACCTGTTTAAAAGAAAAAAATACAGCATCAGGTCAACATGAAGCTGTTGCTAAATAGTAAATCCAGACATGTAAGGTCAATGTTAGATGAACTGAAAGGTTATGTCTTTAACATCAAATCAAAATGACTGGGTATTAAATATAATCGAACAGCAACAACTTGCCACCCATTCAGATTGAAGATTTATCTTTATCTGAATCAAATCTCATTATTCGAATATGAAAATATGCAAATTTTTCATAGATAAATAATCACACCGTCAACTTGCTGGCATTGAAACCTTCAAACGTCTTGGTGAATATTTCCTCAGATAACCAAGAACAATCCTGTAAGCGTATCTCTGTCGGAGTACCGTGTAATATCAATTTAAGGAAATCAACATTCATTCTCCGACTATTACACAGATACCAGCATATGTTGTGTCTCAGTACATCTGGTACAAAGTCAAGAGAAGTGACTGCATCCGCATTCTTGGAAAGAACTGACAAACACAGCTCTATCAATGAGGGAACTTGCTTCTGGCGTCTGCGTGACTCTTCGTTTTTAAGAATCCACTTTAGTTCAACAGCCTTACTTTTATCAGTAGAAGCACTATGCCGCTCTCCAAGCCTACTACCTTCACGATCCTTAATAATTCTCATGGCAGTAGAAAAGGGACCTGGCCAATCTTCAATTCCACTATCTGATATGGGCGCTGGAAAATCTGTGCCAGCAACATCTTGAGAGTGGTTTCCCAGTTCATCTTGTGCCGAAAAATGAGCAAATCGAGATGCATTTCGCTTGGCAAACGTTCGAAAACGTTCCATGTAAGCACTTCTTGTAACATCCACATTCACATTGATATCTCTCACTTGAACTCTATCCTGTAATGCTTCATTAGTTTCTGAGTGGTCAGCGCCTGAAATAGTACTTCCAACATTTTCTTCTTCAAGCTCCACTGCATTAATGCCACTAGAGGACAAAGCCCCAACTCCCAGTTTCATTTTCTCCTTTTCCTCTATGCTCAGTCTCCTTCTAGTCTTCACACCAGTCTCAATCACAATACCACCTTCATCTTTGACAACCTCTTTTGAATTTCCACATTTTGTAGAATTGATAACACCTTGTTTTAGATCACCAACATTTACATTCTCTACTTCAAGCTCTGTTGTGTTCATAACAGTAGAGGGTGAACCCCTGACTCCCAGTTTCATTTTCTCATTTTCTTCTATGCGCAGTCTCCTTCTAGTCTTCACACCAGTCTCAATTACAATACCACCTTCATCTTTGACTACCTCTTCTGAATTTCCACATTTTGTAAAATCCATTACACCTTGATTTAGAACACCAACATTTACATTCTCCACTTCAAGCTCCGTCGTGTTCATGACAATAGAGGGTGAACCCATGACTCCCAGTTTCGCTTTTCCTTTCTCTTCTATGCTCACTCTCTTTCTGGTCTTCACTCCCACATCCTGCAAAATCGGTTGAATCACAATCGGATCAGGAATCTCACCAGATTTCGGAATCCCCAATTTGAGATCAGAAACCTGTCTCCCCAAATTCCTCGCACCAGATTCACCATTTGAAAAAGTTCCTTCAACTTTCTTCCTTTTTGTTCGCACAACGTCAACATTTTCCATGTAATCGCTTCTACCCCCTTTTTTGGCCAACCGAGCACTGAGTCTTCGCACAATCCCACCTTCAGAAACCATGACAGAGCCGTCCCCAGAAGCAAACCCTACTTCAAGACGCCGACAATTTTGAGTCGGGGAATTCGAACTAGGGCTAGTACCGTCCAATGATGCATTTAAGCATTCAGAGGTTTTGGATGGTGTCTCTGGTTCAGCAACCACATTTTCAGGCGCCAACGGCTGTGACGGTTTAGGCGCGACGTTAGACAAAATTTTCCTGGACCTTAATACCGTCATTGCAACACAAACCTATAAAGTAACAGCAAAAAATAAGATGCGTCAATCGGAATAACAAAATGCAAAAGGCAACACATGAGAAAGAAAAGCTTTACAATTTTCAACTATCCACATCTAGACAATGTTACAGACACATAATACAAACAAAGGGAAAGAATCAACGCTTCCATACTCATACTATATACACATATATAAACACGAGAGAGAGAGAGAGGAACTTACAAGCAATGGAAATGGCGTAGGATCTAGAAGGGCGGGGAAAAGGGGAGTGAGTATTTATTTTATTTTTTGACAGGGAAATGAAGAGGTGTGATGTGAGAGAAGAAACTTAGTGGGTACGGAAGAGAGAGAGAATGGATTGCATTGTATTTCCCGCCAAAAATATAACCTTGGGCCTCTCTGCCCAAAAGCCCACTCTCTTGAAATCCATTTCTCAGGCCCACCAACCTCTATGTTTTATCCATTGTTATTTTTTCTTTCTTGTTTTGTCAGGCCAACAAAATGTTTTGTTAGATCTGATTCGAGTATTACAAAAAGAGAAATCAATACATTTCTTCACATACATAATCTAAATTTGGCACTTATTTTTATTTATTTATCAAAACTATTCATGTTTTATTAGATGTTACGAGGATTGAGAGAGATTTTTATTTGCATACGTAATAGAAATCTTTGGAGACAATGTTGTGCTTTATTTTTCTTACTAGCTATACTTTCATGCGTTGCACGACTTATCAAATAATAGTAATACTTTCATGCGTTGTAGGAATTATCAAATAATATTTGATAGTTATATAATTTTGGTAACATAATGTAATAGTTTATTATCTTAATTTGAAATTTGAAATATATATAATTTTTTCAGTATTTATATTAATAGAAATTCATATATTTTAAAATTCAATATTGTGTGATTTTAAATTATTGCATTTAATAATATTACAAATCAAAACACAAACAACATACAAATTCAACAATATTATAGTTTATAATAGAAGGATAATAATAATAATAATAATAATAATAATAATAATAATAATAATAATAATAATAATAATAATAGTAATAAAATTATTATTACAGTGGAAATTATGTAAAAAATTTGAATATATTTTAAAAAATATATTATTCAAGTAAATATAAAAATAGAATAAATAAAAATGTTTATTTAAGAATCAAAAAGTTATTTTTAAAATACCTACCCCATCAACAAATAAAATATATACAAAATTACAAATAAAAATAACAATTATAATGTTAATTATTTTTGTTAGTGTTATTTGCACTTAATATTTGGATCATCAAATGGCTTAGTAAAGAAGAATTTTTAATAGCATGCAAATAGCTTGCTAAAAAAGTTATATTTTCCAGTTTTTAATATTTTTTGAGGACATGACATATTTTAGAGGGAATTGAAGTGTCGGTTCTTTAAATTTTGTCTACATTCCTACTATTATATTAGTAAAGATATATATTTGCATTTTCCTTTGAATGTGCAAGAATTATTAGGTTTTTCTGGATTTTAAATATAGGATGCAAATATCAGCCCTCAAAAAGAGATTGGTATGCAATCATAGAATGTATCATTTCCAACATTGTTCTATTTCTTTGTTCAACGTCATTTTGTTGAGGTGTATAATGATTAGTTAATTGTCGAATGATAACATTTTTATTATAACATAATTCCTTGAAATGATCAACATAATACCCATGACCACAATCAGTTCTTAAAACTTTCACAATCCTATCTTTTTTAGAAAGATAGTGAGACAACTAATTTTGAAAGTCTCATCCTCGCCTCACCCCGTGTGGTTTCGGTAGCGGCGGGGTGGAGTGAATCAAGGGTAGGGTGGGAGGAATAACCCCATTTTATATATTTTTACTTTATTAAATCTACCGTTTATACATTTATCAAAATATTATATATAAATATTAATTAAACTCTTTACATTGAGTGCTAAATTAATATTTTTTAAAAATTAATTAACTCTTTTTTTCTATATATACATGGTAATTAATGTATATATGTATATAGACGGATTGAAGTGATAATGGTTAGGGTAAGGATTCAAACCTATCGTCGTCCTATTGACATAATGGAGATGATGATTCTCCATTCACATTCAAATTGTTTTGCCATCTCTATGTTTTTTCATTCATCTACATAGAATTATCGGTGTGTGTATATATATATATGTGAAAAATAAATGGAGAGTATCACACCTTATTGATTACAAATAAAATAGAATTTATTTATACAACAATCCTTAAGAAGAAAAAAAAAAAGAAGAAAAATGAAAATTTCTACATCATTGACTCAATATCAATCATGTTACCCCACCCACCATGGACACATTAATATTTGTCCACCGCTCATGTGTTAGAAATCTAATATATGTATTAATTTGACTTTTCATAATTTTAAGGGATGAGATCATTATAAATCATCGATATATATATTAAAAGGTGTCCTAGACATTTATAACAATACAAACTAACTAGATGCTATTACTAATGCTTGTGTAATATTTATTCTTTCTAGATCTATATCCAATTGAGATGGTCGTTCTTGGTACCAAAAGATGAATTAAAGGTATTATCATGTTTTTTTGTATTGTGACTAGCAACTCCAATACGAGCCACAAAACATTTTTATCGGTACAAATTATCGTTTCGATATCGTCTCATCTAGAATCTATATATGTATAAAAGGAGAGTTTACACTCTCCAAGTGCTAACATGGGGCACTCTTTAAAGATGTCACATCAGCTTTTCCAAGCTTTCTAAGATTATGTTTATCAATGACACAAACTCAACTCAACCTCTTAATAAAATATTCATTTTTCTTTCATCCGCATACACAACCTACAACCCAACCCGATTCCAAAATTTTATACTTTATTAGTAACACCAACTCAACCCAACCCAACCAAATACTTTTTCTCGTTATTTAATAATTGTATATTACTACCTCCGTCCCGGCTCAACTTGCCTACGTTGACCGAGCACGGAGATTAAGAAAATGCAGTTGACTCAAGTGAATATGCACTTTTTGATGGCATTTTTGTAATAATATGCACATCAAATCAAGTGGATATGCACTTTTTGATGGCATTGTTGTAATAATGTTGAAATATAGGGATATTAAGGTAAAAAATTTTTTGCCATTTATGGGTTGACAAGTTGAGTTGGGACAAACCAAAATGGCAAGTAGGCAAGTTGAGCTGGGACGGAGGGAGTATTTTGGAAGCTTTTTTTTATTATATTTAAAAGACATGTAAGAAATAGATAAAAAAATATTTGATATTTTAATTTTGCAATTATAATAAGGAAAATATTTTACCATACACTTAATAACACAAAACACTATAACTAATTAAAATTACAATGATTGGAATACGAAATTGGAAAAAAAAAACAATTTCGAGCAAACTTCACTAATCCAAAACCTTCGTTTGGACAATCTCGTGGCTGATTAGACCCCTCAACATGAAAGATGCAATAAAACGAATAATTATATCCATATAATACATTTTCATTGTTATCTATCTAATAGACTATTCAAGGGAGATGTGAGAAAATAGAAAACTTTAGATTGTGTTTTAAAATATATCAATATTGGACTCTATTTGTAGAGAAATATTTTTGAATTTTGATAATTTTTTAATAAATATTATTTTCAATATCAACAAAATCTAATATCAATTAAATAGGAAGTGGACGACCAAATCTATTACATGTGTCAGAAGTGGACAAAAAGGAACGGGATTTGAAAGGTTGTGACATCGGTCACTTAGCAACCAATGTCATGACACTCATAAATTTTTTATTTTTTTATTACTAAATTTCTTTGTCTCTTGCTATGACATTTGGAGAATGTCCATGATTAGGGGTGGAAATTGGAACGGAATATCCGATATCCGTCGAATCCGATCAGAAATTTTCCGATTTTGAAACGAATTTTTTTAATCCGAAATCCGAAATTCTGACATCCGATTTTTCCGAAAATTTTCGGATGGAAATCGAAAATAGTTTTAAAAGTTTCGGAAATTCCGAAATCCATTCCGATTTCCGATCCAATCCGAATTTCCGATTTCCGAAATTATAAAATGTAGAGTGAGTAGAGACATTTGAGAATCGAACACGAGAACCTCTCACACTCAAAGCACGAAACTTACCATCAAACCAATAGTAATTGTTGTAAATAATTCAAACATTTTATACTATATACTATTTGCTATAGAAGAATATTATATAATATATTTTATATACATTTACTATATGTAAATATTAATATACATATTATAGTATACTTTATAATACTATATACTATATAATATATTTTATATACATTTACTATATGTAAATATAAATATATATAGTATAGTATACTTTATAATACTATATACTATATAATATATTTTATATACTTTATACTATATGTATATTGTATAGTTTATACTATAGTTTTATTTTATACTATATACTATAGTTATATTGTAGTTTTTTTGTATTATTTTATAATATATACTATATACTATAGTTTATACTGTAATTTTTTAGTATTATTTTATAATATATACTATAGTTTATACTGTAGTTTTTAGTATTATTTTATAATATATACTATATATTATAGTTTATAGTATAGTTTTTTAATTATACTATATACTATATGCTATAGAATAATATTATATACTTTATGCTATATACTATATACTATATGTATATAGTACAGTTTATACTATAGTTTTATTTTATACTATATACTATAGTTTATACTGTAGTTTTTTAATTATACTATATTATATACTGCATAATATATACTACATACTATATACTACATACTATATACTACCTACTATATACTTTATACTATATGCTATAGAAGAATACTATATACTATATACCATATATTATATACTATATGCTATAGAAGAATACTATATACTATATACCATATATTATATACTATATACTATATATTATATGCTATATAAGAATACTATATATTATATAAAATAAAAAGTGAATATCTAATTTTAAAGGTAAATATATCATAAATTTCATTAAAAATGATAACATTATATATAATAGGAATAATGACAAAGAAAATTATACAAATTATAAAACAAGTATTTTAAATATTGAAGGATTTCAAACAAAGCATTATCATAAATAATAATATAGAGTTAAATATTCATTTGTTTTGAGCTTCCTAAAAGAAAAATAACTTAATAAATATGAATTAATAAATATAATTACTTACAAAATGATAAAATGTAGAGTTAGTAGAGGCATTTGAGAATCGAATACTATAATACTATATACTATATAATATATTTTATATACTTTATACTGTGTGTAAATATAAATATACATATTATAATATACTTTATAATACTATATACTATATAATATATTTTATATACTTTATACTATATGATAGTATATAAATATATTATATACTATATGTATATAGTATAGTTTATACTATAGTTTTATTTTATACTATAGTTTTATTTTATACTATATATTATAGTCTATAGTTTATATTGTAGTTTTTTAGTATTATTTTATAATATATACTATATACTATAGTTTATATTGTAGTATCTGTAGTTGTTTAATATTATTTTATAATATATACTATATATTATAGTTTATACTGTAGTTTTTTAATTATATTATATTATATACTACATACTATATACTATATGCTATAGAAGAATACTATATACTATATATTATATACTTTATGCTATATATACTATATACTATATGTATATAGTACATTTTATACTATAGTTTTATTTTATACTATATACTGTAGTTTATACTGTTGTTTTAGAATTATACTATATTATATACTGCATACTATATACTACATACTATATACTATATGCTATAAAAGAATACTTTATACTATATACCATATATTATATACTATATACTATATATTATATACTATATATTATATGCTATATAAGAACACTATATACTATATATTATATAAAATAAAGTGAATATCTAATTTCAAAGGTAAATATATCATAAATTTCATTAAAAATGATAACATTTTATATAATAGGAATAATGACAAAGAAAATTATACAAATTATAAAACAAGTATTTTAAATATCGAAGGATTTCGAACAAAACATTATCATAAATCATAATATAGATTCAAATATTCATTTGATTTGAGCTTCCTAAAAGAAAAATAACTTAATAAATATGAATTAATAAGTATAATTACTTACAAAATGATAATAGTTTATAATATAGTTTTATAGTTTTATTTTATACTATATATTATATACTATTCATATAAATTTTATAATTTTATTTTATACTATATACTATTCATATAAATTTTATAGTTTTATTTTATACTATATACTATAGTATATATTAAATATAAAATATGACTCAAAAACTAAAAGTGAAAAAAGTAAAAAAATTTAATATAGTATTTATATACTATTTATAATTTTATTTTATAACTATAACTATAATTTTATTTTATAACTATTTATTTTATAACTATTTATATAGCACATCAGCAGAATAATTAATCTCCCATGTCTTTGGTAGATATTATATTGATGTTAAATGCTTGGAATATCAGATTCGAGGTCGTATTATTTCTTAGGATATTAGAAAAGGCTATATATAGCTAATAGACCAACTAATTAATTCTGAAAATTTCTGAATTTCTGAATTTTTTAATTTCCGAAATTTCTGAAAAAAATTCCGAAAATTCCGAAAAAAATTCCGAAAATTTCCAAAAATTTCCGAAAAAATTCCGAAATTTCGGAATTCCGAAATTTCCGAAATTTCCGAAATCGGATGGGATTTCACATTTCCGAAAATTTTTGGATGGAAATTGGAATTGGTTTTTCATTTCCGAAATTTTTTGGAATTTTTCCGAAACACCCTATTTTCGATTCGATCCGTCCGATTTCCACCCCTATCCATGATAAAAAAAAAAGCCTAAGGAATAAAACACTTTTACTCTTCTAGTACGTAACTGCAAGAAAAAAAAAACGGCTTAAATAAATGAAGATCCCTCCTTAATAGAGAGAGAGAGAGAGAAAAGAGAAATGAAGAGTAGTAGCAAGGAAATAGCTTAAAGGAAAATGAGGATCAGAGGCGTGGTGGCAGGACCACTTGGGGAATGAGTCTAATCATGAAGTGATGACTGGTATGTTCATAATATTACTTTTTATATGTTTTTCAAACTATAGATTGTGTCATTCAATTATCCAATTTCAATGATGATTCAAGCCTTATTTGTGATAAGTGTCGTTATTCATATATTTTTACCTACGTTTATGTATTCATTTGAGTATGTCTAGGTAAGTTTTAATGGTGATTTATGTGGTTTTATTGTATTTGTAACACCCTATACCCCTATGACGTATATATAACAATAAAATATTCATCTTGTAGATAAACAATTTTGACATTTCATTGATCCATATAAGTATAAAAATATTATTATATGACTGATATCATATAAGATTAAAACACACAACCAATATCTCAGCATAAGTCATATTAAATACAAATTATGATACATGCGTTCCAAAATGCAAAATGAGGATGAGGAGAAGATTGCACGAGGCATCAGCCGGCCGACTTGTATATCGTGGCGTCTATATATACAAACCCACGTCAAAAAACTATTGAACCTAAAAAAAATATATATGCGATTTTTATGACTCGCAACTCAGTGAATATAAACCATTACTTTAATTAAATAACAAGCAAATAACAATCATTAACATTAATCAACAATATAATCACACATGTGCAAATGCTACTATATCCAATTTATTATTCTGTGAACTGCTCAATCTTGGATCTGTCTCAAGATTTCCAATATGCCACTGTGTATATAGACCCGTAGGTCTCCAATATGAATTTGACCCGAAGGTCTCCACTTTGTATACAGATCCATAGCAAGACAGTCACATACCTTTTTAATTTCATGCAAATTGTAATGCAACATATCAATTATCTGAACATATGATCATATATACATTTATCAATATATCATTTGATCCAATGACAATTCATATAAATACATATTTCTTATAGAACACATATAACAAACGTTGCATATAAATCACATCACATTGCATATAAATCACATATACGGTTTATACTCACCTAACTATGATAAGTAATTCGTTCGTTGCTCTGGTTCCTCCTCCGGTTCTACAGCCCGTGCTCCTATATGATTCAATGTCATTTAGCCTAATCATCCCCTTAATATTTATTTCCATTATGCAATATGAAATGCAATGCATGTATGCTTAATTAACCATGTTCATTATTTTCCCTATAACTTGAGTTATAAAATTTCGAGTCGAGCAGGGTAAAATTCTGTAGAAACTTAACATACAACTCTACCACTTTCATGTTTATCATTTTTCATAATTCAGTCTCCAACCTGCATAGAATTGGGCTACAAACACAACATAATTAACAATTTTCAAACCGGGTCATTATATACCAAACCCTGTAATTTTGACATTATCTCACTCAACATTTAACCGAGTCATCCACGGTTTGTTTCTGAGTTTAGCTAAGAGATAGAACTATAACTTTCATGTTTTAAGTTTTTCCTAATTCGACCTATAAAGCTACCAAAACATCCGATGAATTACGATAACTGGAGATATATATAATTCACTAATTTCTTTGTACCTTTTGGAAAAATCTTGAGAATTCACTTCGATCAAATCGAAGAGCATGTCCCCACGAGCTCCCCTCAAAATCTAAAGCAAAACGGTGAAGAAACGAATTTAAATTCGTAAACCCTTCTCTCTTCTTTCTTTTCTTTCCTTTCTTTTTTTCCTCTGTTCTCTTTTTTTTCTCTGTTGCCGCCCGACTATGAGAAGCTTTTTTTATAAGCTTTTATTATTATATTATTATTATTCATATCAATTGTTGACAATATACGTGGCATGCAATTGTATTAAGTTCCTTATATATTATTATATTAATCAATTTCTTTTATAAAATAAATACACGTGCATGTTCATATATATATATATATATATATATATATATATATATATTGCGCCCTTATATATACATGTAACCATTTCAATTATTTATTTATGTTTTTTTTATTAATTTAATTTCCTTTCTATAATTTACACCATCAATAATTAATTAATTTATATTGTATACTTGAATATCACTAGACTCAACCAATAATGATAGGGTTTTCTCAACACCAATTACATAAGAGCATATAAATAACACGAAATGCATATGATGCATGAAATGAATGCCCAATGACGTGTAGGTTTTTGGTCGAGGATGTTACATTATTAGTTGCATTTGATGGGTTTGTGCTTAAGTTCGTGTTTTTAGTGAGAAAAAGTACAAGTTTCAAGTGTAATTGATTATCAAGGAAGAAATCATAGGAAAACGAGGAATAAATGAAGAAAATACAATCAAAATAGTGTTGTGTGATGACGCACGACTGTGCACAGTACACAATCGGGTTATGCGGCTATGCACAACCATGTGCTATCAACTTCAAAGCATGTCCAGCTGGGCACAATCGACCGTGCAGTGGGGTACGACCATGCCCGAAGACTGTCATCTCTATTGATAAGGTCCTTTTACGTGTCAAGTCTGTCATTTCCTGCTAATTCTTCATATTTCTCTAGGATAGACCAACGGGTATCAAATTTCTTGAACATGCCATTTTGACAGAGATATCTGAAATATCAAATATCTCAAGTACTCTAATCTTTTGAAGAATGTGATTTGTTGGAAGGATGGATTCCTATCTCTTGGCACAGTCACTTTATTGAAAATATCCATATCCCAGACATGATTTTCTTTTAGAGGTTTTTGATCCAGTAGCACGGATACTTCAGCTGAAATATTGTCTGGATCAATGCCGGGGATATCTTGTAGTGGAAACTGATACAGGGCATCATCAAACTTCCTCATCATCTCAATTTTCTTCTCTCCAATCATTCCAAGCCTCTGAATTTAGACTTCTTCTCTTTTCTTTCTCTGTATTTAAGCTCTTTCAACAACTTTCTTCTTATTGTATAACCTTTCAGAAGCAGCTCTACTGAAAGGTTTATTTTTTTATTGTTCTCGTTTTTCAGTGATCCTTCTTGCTTGCTGAACAGGTGGAGTTGTTGTATCATTTCTTGCAACTATCTTGGATACAATGCTACTTGTTGACATAGATATAACACTACCAGTACCACATTCATCCTTATTGTCTTTCTTCCTTTTTACAGGGGGACTGTGACCAGTTATAGATGCAGAACTCTTGCGTTTTCAGGTCGTCAGTAGCTCATCATCATCATTTTTTTTCTTTTTCACTCAAAGATGCTAATATGTCCGCGACTACAGTATCTAACTTTTCATCTTTCCTCTGTTTATCTTTCATTTTTTTGTCATCATCAACTGGGGCCTTAACAGATAGAACATGTGCTATTTTTGCCAAAGCTGTCCTTTTGCCCTTGACAGGTTGTTTGAGGGATTCCACAAAGAGATATCGCAATTCACTAATAATGAGCTCCAAATTGCTCAACCTGTTATCTATGCTCTGTGTTCGTTGTTCTTGTTTGGAAGATCCTTTCTGTAGGAAATCTAGAACAACATATTGGATGGCCAGAGTGTTAGTAACAACCTTCAAGTTTTAGCAGTTTCATCAGCAGATTGGATGGCCAGAGTGTTAGTAACAACCTTTTCTTTCAGTTCTTTTTTCTATTCAAAACTTGAGCATTCCATTCGTCTTCCAACTAGTGTTGTACCTTTTTAGGAATAGCTTCCATATATTCTCTAAGCTTTTTCATGGCCTTCATGTACGATGAATCACTATGGTTCATATTATTATCCAAGTTGACTTCATGATCCCGTAGAGCCCGTATTAAGGCATGTATTGTGGTGATAATGTTTTGGATTGAAGCTTCATATGATGCTAATGAAATAGTTTCAAAACTTATTTGATGAGGAATGACTTCAGGCAGTTGTACATATGGTACCAAAGCCTGCTATGATTATTGTAGAACAATATTCATCATTTCATCCTCCTAGACCTATAGGATATAAGAAGTTATAAGTTTCTTGTAGCGCCCAGGACAAAAACGAAGCATAATTGGTTAATTAAATAATTAAACCCTTAATTAAAATATCTTCTGTGTGTTAATTCTTGAGTGTTTAATTAATTACGTGTGTTTCAGATACGTGTTTAATGCATGTTTTAGATGGAAGAATAATTTAGTAACGGGACATAGAATATTATTTTACCATAAAATGCGTAATGGAAAAACGAGAAGATAGAAATGAATTAGAGGTCAATCGGAGACCCATAGCTCAAGTTGCAACAAAAAGGGTAAAATACGAAGTTTCAGAAAAACGAGAGGTGGAATCTTGATGAACAGTAAAAGGAATATTCCATGAGCAGTAACCTAATGTACATGAACAGTAACTTCCTAAAATCTATAAATAGGGGCTCATTTGATTCATTTATCACCGTTTCTCCGAACGAGCCGAAAAGCGACGAAAATATGTAAGTCTCTCTTTTCTCTCTCTCTCTCTTTCTTCCCTCTGTTTTCTGACTCCGGCGTGCCACTGTCGGAGGTCGTAGAAAATTTTCAATCTCGTCGGTTTCGGTCGATTTTCGCACACAACATAGGCCTCATTGAGACGAGTCTAGAACAACTTCTAGAATTCAATTCCGATATTCCGTTCGCCAGAAAACGGTGAAAAACGGGCTCCAAACCCTAAACCCTAATTCTAGCCACTTCTCTCTCTCTCCCGTTTTCTCTCTCTTCTTCTCCTCGCAGGTGTAGGCGTCGGAGGGACTGCCGGGGTTGTGGGCTAGCCGTTGGAGGGGCGGCGCCGGTGCCGGAAGCAGGCTGTGAAGTGTGTGTGCATGCGTGTAGTGTGTGTGATGTGTGAGTGTGTTTGCATGCTGATTAGGGGTGGCGCTGGTGGCTCCGTCGTGAGCTGCTGGTGGCCGGCGCTGGTGATGCACCGGTGAGGGTAGGGTGGTGGTGGTCGGCGGAAGGTGGCCGCCAGTCAGGTCTGAAAACAGGATGTGTGTGTATATATATGTATGTGCGTGTGTGAGTATGGGATTGCTGGGTGTGTGTTTGTGGCTGTGATGGTGGTGAGGGGGAGTCGCTGGTGACTGGAAGTCATCGGTCGGAGTAAGAAAAAAGGAAGGGGGAAGAAGGGAGAAAGAAGGGGTTTTTGGGGAGGTTCTGCGACTGTTCATTGCCGGATTTCGGCGAGGAGTAGCCGGGGAAGGTGTCGGCTGGAGCTGGGGTTGTCGGTGGACTAGGTGGCGGCGGCGTTGGTCCGTTTCAAATGTTTTCATCAGGTCGTTCCATTTATATCACACGTCGTTACATATTATCACACGTCGTTCCGTTTCGGATGTTTTCATCGGGTCGTCGAGAGTCGGGGGTCCCGATCAAAGTCAACCCTTGACCAAAATTACCAAAATACCCCTCAATCTTAAAACGCTCCGTTCAAGCTCGTTTCAACTCCGATCGAGCTCATTCTTTTTCCATAACAACCCAAATTTCATCATCTATCATCTCAAACTTATAAACTGATATTTCCCTATTGTTTCTTCAACCTCAATCTTTAGGTCTTCCATTCCGACTCATCCTTAACGATCGTATCTCCTATTCTATCGCTTAAATCTTTAATTATATTTATTAAGGATCTTAGAAACACCGTAACATGTGTAGGCTACCTGTTGGATTGAGCTTGAGGTTTTTGTTGTTTGATACTCGCTACACACGCGGATACCACCGAACAAGGTGGGGGTATTTTCTAACTCTTTATCTGTTTACAGTTTTCCCTATTTCAAGCATGATGGAGGAGTACTAAATGCTGTGATTATAATTGTTGTGCCATACTCTATACTATGAAAGGGCTACGGTCCACATCTTACATGCATTCGCCTCTTACTCAAATCTACTACTCTGAGAGGTTTAGTAGTCCTTGAAATGAACCAACGGTAAATGATACCGTTTTTATAGGATAAGACGGGGAATACCCGCACCTATTCATCCCTTACCATTTTTAATATCTGTTGTGCATATTACGTGCTGTGTTCCATGCTGATTATACGTATTTCTGATTTAAATATATGTCGAATGTTAAGATGCAAATGTTATCCCCATAAGTGTATTCCATGCACTCACCCCCTATTCTGTACTTACACTAAGGAGATGACGAGCATGTTGAACCTTAGAGGGAGAGATGATGGTGCCCTATCTGAACACTTTATTTTCAGTCTTTGTTCAAACAACAGTTAAACAATGTTTTGATAAATCACGTTTTGTAAAGTTTAATCTCGTTTATGTTTTGAATGATGGATCCTAAAGGTTTATTTTCTGCTGCGTATGTTTTAATGATTCGGTTGTATCCGATGGTTAATATGTAATGATTATGTTTGTCTCTTACCTCCTTCTCTTTTATATCATGCACGTCTCTTTCCTCTTCTTTCTTCACGCCCACAAAGAAAACTCTGATAATTTTTATGAAAGAAAATAGGGCGTGACAGATGGTATCAGAGCAAAGTTCTATCATTTTTGAACTTGCTCAAACTTGTTTTAAAAAGAGAATATGAGAAAAACGTGTCTTCAAAACGTGAAAATGTTTTCGAAAAAAAATAAGATAAGCACTATCCTCTCTCTATAGGTGTCTTTCCCTGATTATAGTACTTGCGAAAATGAATGCCTATCTGTTATGTGATACCATGTTGGTATGATATAAACTGTTAAGGTTTAGAGGGGGCGTTTACGGATATATGCTGATGATAAAATTTGCATAATTTCTACATGACAGATGAATATGATTTATGTTACCCCTAGGATGCGAGTATCGGTGGTAGAGACGCGTGAAGAGAGACTCCGACGCCGTTTTTACGAGAGTAGAGTGACAGACGAGGTGTTGGTTGGTGAGCAAGTCGCCAAACTCCTACACTGTTGGAGGGAGCTAGAGGGTACTGGAGGTAGGATCAGTAGGGTTCAGGCTTGTTTGCACCTGATCCATACCCTATCATGCGAGTGGGAGACTAGGGCGCAGTTAGTCTACCGTGATGAGCTGGTACACTCGTCGGTGGATCTTGTACCCATTGCCGACTTCGGGAACGTGACGAGGAAGATGTTGGAGCTGTGGGGCCGACACGGCCTTCCGACTGCTCCTAAGCCGGGACCCTATGATCCATCTAGTAGTAGTTCTAAGTCGGAGGATGACGATCCCGATGAGGACCCTGAGGAAGATGACCTCGAGGTCGATGATCTGAGGGACTTGGCACCGGGACTACAGGGGCCTTCGCCGCCTCCAGCCGCAGTCGCGTAGACTAAGGATATGACTTTTGTGATATGTATATATGCTACAATGCTATACTTTTCTATATGTATATGGTAGCTTTTATTTCATGTAGATAGTGTACATGATCCTTTTGGCATGATGTAAGGGCTATCCTATTTTGCTTATATATTTCAAACACGTGTAATTCATTTCTATCTATGGAATCCACGTTTATATCTCTTCATGCGTATCACGTTTATTTTCTTTATCTTTATTTTCTTTTGAAACCTGAATGATATATATATACATCATAACAGAGCTATGTCAAGAGGAAGACCGTGAAGAGAACCAACCCCAAAGACTGATCAACCCGAACGGGAGGAAAGTGCGAACGTAGGAGATCTCGTATCTATTTTGAGAGGACTGGCACAACATTTTGAGGCAACTCGAGCCACACCCCCGACAGTAAAGTCCGATCTAAACCTCATTTACGAGCAGTTTCGGTGATTTAATCCGCCGACGTTCGATGGGAAGAGTGAACATGCAGACACGGAAGAGTGACTGAGGTCACTCAACCATTTATTTGGGCACTTGACGTGTACACAGGAACAGAAGGTCTCCTGTGCGATCTTCCAGCTTACGGACGAAGCAAGTCACTGGTGGGACTCGTATGAGAGGACTCTACCGCCCGCTCAAAGAGAGGGAATGGTGTGGGCAGAATTTAAGGAAGTGGTTTCTCGTCACTTCATTCCTCAGTCCTACCGTGACAGAAAGGAAACAGAGTTCCTGTATCTCCGTCAGGGAAGCTCAACGATGGGAGAATATGAGCGACGGTTTAATCACCTGAGCCGGTATGCCACGCACCTGGTAGACACCGACCTCAAGAAGGCCCGGAGGTTTGAGAAAGGCCTTCGCCCAGAGATTGGATCCATTCTAGCGGGGCAGGGGATGATGACATACGCAAATATCATCGAGAGAGCACAAGAGATTGTCTCTCATTTGCGTCTGGATGCTATGCCTCCTAAGAAAGTCTTCCCGGCTCCTGCAAAGAGGAAGTAGTCTGGCCCGAGCTAGAGTTCTGCCCAGAATAAGTTTCCAAGGGCAACCAATGCTCCCCTCCTTCCCACTCCCAGACCTGGAAACTCATGCCCTAGATGTAGAAAAGTACATGTGGGGCCGTGTCAACCAGAAACATGGAATTGCTTCACATGTAGGGCACCGGGGCATATAGCGGCCAACTGCAGGAGGGTGAGAAACTTGCCAGCTACAGCTCCGAACTCGAAGCCAGTGGCAGGTCGAGCACGAGCCCTCGCTCTTACCCACCTAGAAGCTGCTGAGGGAGCTGAGACGATGATAGGTATGTTATCAGTATGTGATATACCTGCTCTCATCCTATTTGATACTGGAGCGACACACTCCTTTATATCTATCAACTTTTGTAAATTGCTGAAACATGAAGACGGTAGGATAGTCACTCAAACCCTAGAAGTTAGTATTCCTTCAGGGAAGACGGTAAGGACAAAACACCTATATCGTCACCTTAAGATCGCTTTTGAAGATAAGATTCTTCTAGTCGATCTTCATGCTTTGGATATGAAAGATTTTGATATAATCCTGGGGATGGACTAGCTAGAGTCCAATCACGCGGTAATCAAGTGTCGTGTGAAAGAAGTTATCTTTCAAACACCCGGGGAACCGGAGTTCACCTTTCATGGGGCGCGAGTTAAAGTTGGCTCCCGGATTATATCGGTCATGAAGACAACCAAGATGCTTAGCATAAGAAATTGTGAAGCTTGGTAGGTCAACATGGTGAATTCCGAGCAATGAGTGATATCCATCGAGAATGTGTCAGTGATAAAGGAATACTTAGATGTTTTTCTAGAGGACTTACCTGGTCCTCCGCTAGATCGACAAGTGACCTGCGAGATTGATCTCGTACCCAGATCAGCACCGGTGTCGGAAGCTCCATATAGGATGACATCGAAGGAATTACAGGAACTGAAGGTCCAATTACAAGAACTTTTGGACAAAGGTTTCATCAGACCAAGCGTGTTGCCTTAGGGAGCTCCAGTACTTTTTGTGAAGAAGAAGGATGACAGCTTTCGGATGTGTATTGATTATCGAGAACTGAATAAGCGGACTATAAAGAACAAGTATCCACTGGCTCGGATTGAAGATCTTTTTAATCAATTAAGAGGTTTCGGTGTGTTCTTGAAGATTGACTTAGTGTCTGGATATCACCAGATGAAAGTCAAAGATGTATATATATTTAAGACAACATTCAGGATGAGATATGACTAATACGAGTTGTAGTAATGCCATTTAGACTTAGCAATGCTCCAGCTGTCTTTAGGAATTTGATGAATCGCGTTATCCATCCCTATCTCGATCTTTTTGTCATCGTGATAATTGATGATATTCTCATCTATTCATGTGATAACACACGCCACGTATAGCATCTCAAGAACACGTTAGAAATTCTACGAAATGAGTTATGCATACAACTAATTCCTTCTGTTTTATGCGACAACTTTCTCCCCGTATCTTCGACTCCCTTTCTCTCTCTCTTTCTTTTCTTTACCCTTAACGAAAACGTAATTACTTCTTAGACTGAGATGTATGACTCTTCAGCGCCAACTACTCTTCACTCTACTCTGCCAATAAAATGGTGAAAACAAGAAGTATATAGGATGATTAATGCAACAATCAGTACTAAGAACTGAAGAATGAGAAACAAAAGTGTGATCCAGTTAGGAAGGTTAGAGAAGGAATTATAGAAGCTCAGGACTAACCAAAGTTCTGAACATCAAGCTTAGCCAAATAATCGAGGCCTGCAAGTTTCTTGACGTGAAATATCTTATGTGTGTTAATTCTTGAGTGTTTAATTAATTACGTGCGTTTCAGATACGTGTTTAATACATAGTTTAGATGGAAGAATAATTTAGTCACAGAACATAGACTATTATTTTACCATAAGATGCGTAATGGAAAAACGAGAAGATAGAAACAAATGAGAGGTCAATCGGAGACCCGTAGCTTAATTTGCGACAAAAAAGGGTAAAATACGAAGTTTTAGAAAAATAAGGGGTGGAATCTTGATGAACAGTAAAAGGAATATTCCATGAACAGTAACCTAACCTACATGAACAGTGACTTCCTAAAATCTATAAATAGGGGCTCATTTGATTCATTTTTTACCGTTTCTCCGAACGAGCCGAAAAATGACAAAAACACGTAAATCTCTCTCTTCTCTCTCTCTCTGTCACGTCCCATTTTCTTTCATAAAATTTATCAGAGTTTTCTTTGTGGGCGTGAAGAAAGAAGAGGAAAAGATGTACATGAAATAAAATAGAAACATTTGGAAACAGATAGGAGACGATTTTACAAATACAAATCCTCGGCGTCAAGCCGAAATAAAACATTTAAAATATAGCAGCGGAAAATATCATCAGGATCTCACATCCGAAAACATATACAATAGTACTTTACAAAACGTGAATTTAAAAGGACATTGTTTGAAAATGTTTATGTGACATCAACGTAAAATTCAAGTCCCAAGTTAGCACCACCTCTCTCCATCTAGGGTTCATCATGCTCATCATCTCTTGTAGTGTGTGTAGCGCCCCGGAACAAAACGTGCATAATTGATTAATTAAATATTTGAACCCTGACTTAATAATTATGTGCGTATATTTTAACTGTTTAATTTAGTACGTGCGTTTCAGATACTTGGTTAACGCCGGTTTTAGTTTTAGATGGGTATATTTTTGGTGATATGGAACCTAGAATATGATTTTACCAAGAGATTCGTATCGGAAATACGAGAAAACAAAAACAAACTAGAGGTCAATCGGAGACCCGTAGTTCAACTGACGAAGGAAAGGGTAAAATTTTGATAAAAGGTAAAAATAAAAATAATATTTTAATGAAAGGTAAATTGAGATATTTTTGGTAAATAGTAACTTTTCAACGGTAAAAAGGTAATTCCAAAATCTATAAATAGGGGCTCATAATTTTCAAAACTTACACGTTTTCAAAGCTGACGACCCGAGCGACGCTCGCAACGCGAACACGTAAGTTCTCATTCTTTTCTTTTCCTTTACGTTTTTAATTTCCACCGTCGCCGGAGCGCCGCCGCTGGAGCCGCTGCCGCCGTCGCCGCCGGCCAGCAGTGGTGCTGGTGGTGGTGTGCCGGGCGTCGGGTGCGCGCCGGGTTGTGCGTCGTGCCGGGTGCTGGGTTGTGCGTCGGGTCGGGCGTTGGGTGCGTGCCGGGTACGCGCCGGGTGTGCGTCGGGTGCGTTATGCCGGGTGCCGGGTTGTGCGTCGGGTCGGGCGTCGGGTGCGTGCTGGGTGCGCGCGGGTGCGAGTGCCGGGGGTCCAGCGTGTGTGGGCGACGGGGACCGGGTGGCTGAGGAAACTCGGCAGCTGCCGGGTGATGCGCGAGCCATCGGGTTCGCTTTCGCCCGACGCCGGGTGCTCGTGAATCCCGGAGCACGTAATGCCGTATTTTCGATCCGTCGTATCGTTAACGAACGTTTTTCCGTCGGAACCCTTTACAGCTTTAATTATACTGTATTTAAGATCTAAGAAACACCGTAAACGTGTAGGCTACTTGTTGGACTAATCTTGGAAGTTTTGGGTTGTTGGACGTACTGTTCTGTCTACTCATGCGGTAACCACTATACGAGATGGGGGTAAACTCTAAACCCTAATCTTTGTGTTTCCATTAACGAATGCATGAGTGACGATATATGAACGATATGAATGGTGAACTTAAGTGTGTTGAGATAAATGTTGTGATTATATGATGTGTTCGGTGAGGGTAACTTCTAAACTCAAGGTGATTACTGTTTTCCCTATTTGATATATGAAAGGTTGAATCTTATTGTCGAACCCTATTTACTGTGAATGTTGTGTGTGTATTGTTTTATTGTGGGGAAGGGACAGGGTGGTCCGTAAGTACACTGTTAGAGAGGGACATGGTGGTCCGTGAATACACCGCTAGGAAGGGACTGGGTGGTCCGTGAATACACCGCTAGGTATAGGGACTGGGTGGTCCGTGAATACACCGCTAGGAAGGGACTGGGTGGTCCGTGAATACACCGCTAGGTATAGGGACATGGTGGTCCGTGAATACACCGCCCGTGAATACACCGCTAGGTATAGGGACATGGTGGTCCGTGAATACACCGCTAGGAAGGGACAGGGTGGTCCGTGAATACGCCGCTACCTGGAAATGGGCTGGGAAATGGCTAGGTCGCCCGTTAAGAAAACGATTACATGTCATGCCTTATATGTGATGTGTTTATTTGCCGAACATATATATATGATTGATCTGTGTGTCTGCTTAATAATATTAAAACTTGGAGATTTATCCACGAGTGTATTCAACGCACTCACCCCCCACCTGTACTCACACTACAGGAGAAGAAGAGAATCTTGACGCGTAGAGAGAGGGGTGCCCTATCAGCCGAGTCCATCTTCCAGTTTTACCTTTTTAAAGATATGTTGCCCGATTGTAAAAGAAACTGTTCTTCTTCTTTGTAAAGGATCTTGATGTTTTTCCGCTGCTATGTAAAATGGTTTTATTTCGGCTAGACGCCGAGGGTTTTGTATTTGTAAAATCGTCTCCCATCTCTTTCAAAGGATTTCTATTTTATTTCATGCACGTCTTTTTCCCCTTCTTTCTTCATGCCCGTAAGAAAAACTCTGATATTTTGACCGAAAGATTTTGGGGCGTGACAGTGTGAGTACAGATTAAGGGGTGAGTGCGTGGAATACACTCGTGGGAGTAATATCCGCATCTTATAACAAACAACAGATATATAAAACAGAAAGAAAATACAGGCATCAATCGGCACGTTGTCACAACACGTAAAATGCATAGTAGATATTAGAAATGGCAAAGGATGAATAGGTGCGGGAGCAGCCCGTCTTACGCTACAAATCTCAGGTGCAGGTATTACCTGACTTACCCCTACGAATCTCAGGTACGGGTATTACCCGACCCTATAGAATCTTAGGTACGGGTATCACCTGACCCTACAGAATCTCATGTGCGGGTAACTCCCGTCTTACCCCTACAAATCTCAGGTACGGGCATCTCCCAACCCTATAAAATCTCAAATACGGGTATCACCCGACCCTACAAAAGAATGTATGTGGACCCACGTCCTTTCACAGTATAACATGACACATAAACATAGCATATAATCATAGCATTTAGTATTCCGTCAATCATGCATTAATTAGGAAAATGTGTAAACAGATAAAGAGATAGAAATTACCCCCACCTTGTTCGGTGGTTACCACGTGAGTAGCAAGTACCAAAGATCTTGTATCCCAAAGCTCAATCTAATAGGTAGCCTACATAAGTTATAATATGTCTTAGATCCTTAATAAGTATAATTAAAGTTATAAACGATGTCGGATAAAAGACAATCGATCGAGACGAGACGGATCGGTAGATCTAAAGATTGGGGCCAAAGAAATGAGAGGGACATATTGGTCTAAGTGGCTGAGATTATAGGGAATGAAATTTGGGTCACGATGGAAAAAGAATGAGCTCGATCGGAGTTGAAACGAGCCCGAACGGAGCATTTTAAGGGTGAGGGGTATTTTGGTAATTTTGGTCAAAGGGTTGACTTTGACTGGGCCCACGACCCTCGGTCAACGACATCTTGTTGCTGACGACTCGAAGTTGACGTACGGTGGAAAAAACGGGGTTCGGATCGAAAACACGACATCGCGTGCGCACCCATCACCCGACAGCACACGCGCGTGCGCGCGGCGCCCTCGGCAGCTGCTGAGTTTTCTCGGCTGTGGGTCAGCTTCTCTCGACAGCCTCGCACGCGCGCGTCTCGGCAGCTGCTTAGTTTTCTCTACTGCGTGCGCATGCGTCTCTGCAGTTGGCCGAGTTTTCTCGGCACCTAGGCCAGGCTCGCGCCCAGGCCTCCCGGCTTCGGGCCTGCTCGACTAGCCACCTTCTCGGCGCCACCAGCCGCGGTGGCGCCGCCCATCGCCGTCGCCACCATGTCCGCCGGAAATCTTGCACCGCCGGCTACCACCTCCAGTTATCTCTCGCCGGATTCAGGCGATGAATAGTACCTGAAACTTCACCGCAAAACCGTTCGACGTCACATTCGCAAAACCAAACCCCACCCCTTTTTAGCTCCGGCTGGCGACTCCAGTCGCCGGCGACCCTTCCCAGACCCCCAGTCGGCGACCTCCCGTTACCAGCGGCCTTCCCAGCCAACCCAACACACACATAGCAATATATACACATGCCTATGATACACACACGCTTGAACACACACACATACACATCCAGCCTTAGTCGGCGGCCACCTGCCGCTGGCCACCACCCCCAGCCACCGGAAACACTGGCCGGCGACTGGAGGTCGCCGGCCACCACCTGCTGGCCACACATATATAGATAACTCAGCCACACACACATATATATATAAACACACGCTCTTAAAAACAGTTTGGCAGGTGGCCACCTGCCGCTTGCCGCCACTACCTCACCGGCACATCACCAGCGCCGGCCCACCAGTAGCTTACGGCGGCGCCGCCCCAAACAGCAACAAACACACACACACACACTACACACACTCACATGCACAATCATACACATACACCTTCCGATCAGCCCCGGCGGCGCTACCCCCTGACATCTCCACCACACCACTAGCAGCTTCTCCGGTGACTGCTCCGGCGAGAAGAGGAAGAGAGAGAGAGAGAGAGAGAGAGAGAGAGAGATAGAGAAGGGTGTGGAAATCTAGGATTTAGGGTTTGGAGTTTGTTTTTCATAATTTTCCGGTGAACGAGAAATCGGAATGAAATTCCGAGATCTATCCTAGATTAGTCTCGTCGAGGGCTACGTCGTGTGTGAAAATTGGCCGAAACCTAGAAGTTTGAAATTTTCCAGCGACCGATGGTGGTGGCGCCGGCGCGCTGGAGGCAGGAAAGAGAGGTGAGAGAGAGTGGAGGGAGGAGAGAGAACTTACTGTTTTCGTCGCGTTCGGCTCGCTCGGGAAAATGGTAAATTTTCGAATCGAATAAGCCCCTATTTATAGAAATGGAAAAGTATTGTTCATCATAGGATAGGGTACTGTTCATGATAAAATCTTGGTTACTGTTCACGAAAATATCTACCCCTCGTTTTTCCGAAATTTCGTACTTTGCCCTTCTCGTCGTAACTTGAGCTACGGAACTCTGATTGACCTCTTGTTCGTTTCTATGTTCTCGTATTTCCGATACACATCTTATGGTGAAATAAAATTCTACATTCCGTGAATAATTTATTTTTCCATCTAAAACATACTTTTATCACATTTCTGAAACGCATGAAATTAATTTAAACAGTCAAGAACGTACATAATAAATTAATTAAATTTATGGTTTAATTATTTAATTAACCGCTTATGCTTCATTTTTGTTCTGGGCGCTATTCTCTCTCTCTCTTTCTTCCCTCTATTTTCTGACTCCGGCACACCGGAGGTCGTCAGAAATTTTCAAACTCCTTCGTTTCGACCGATTTTCGCACACAACATAGGCCTCGTCGAGACTAGTCTAGGATAACTTCGGAAATTCAATTCCGACTTTCCATTCGCTGGAAAACGATAAAAAATGGGCTGCAAACCATAAACCCTAATTCTAGCCACATTCTCTCTCTCTCCCGTTCTATCTCTATCTCTCTTCTTCTCGTGGGTGCAGGTGTCGGAGGGACTGTCGGGGTTGTGGGCTAGCCGTTGGAGGGGCAGTGCCGCCGTGGGTGGCGGCGTTGGTGCCGAAAGTAGGCTGTGAAGTGTGTGTGCATGCGTGTAATGTATGTGTGTTTGCATGCTGATTAGGGGCAGCGTTGGTGGCGCCGCCGTGAGCTGCTGGTGGCCGGTGCTGGTGATGCGCCGGTGAGGGTAGGGTGGTGGTGGCCGCCGACCAGGTCTGAAAACAGGGTGTGTGTGTGTATATATATATGTATGTGCGTGTGTGAGTATGGGATTGCTGGGTGTGTGTTTGTGGTTGTGATGGTGGTGGTCGGCGACTGGAAGTCACCGGCCAGTGTTCCTGGTGGTGAGGGGGAGTCGCCGGCTGGAGCAAGGAAAAAAGGAGGGGGAAGAAGGGAGAAAGAGGGGGTTTTTGGGGAGGTTCTGCTACTGTTCATTGCTGGATTCCGGCGAGGAGTGGGCGGGGAAGGTGGCGGCCGGAGCTGGGGTTGCCGGTGGACCAGGTGGCAGCGGCGTTAGGTAGTGCCACCGCAGCAGGCAGCGATTGCAGTTTTCCAAGCAAGCTGGGCGCGGGTGGCGCGCCAGCTACCGAGTCCTACCGAGGACGGGCGCGCTGGGACGCGTGGTGATGCGTGCTGTGTGCGGCTATGCGAGCGCGGGATGCGCGTGCCGGGTGCGTGCGTAGTGCGTATGTTAGGAGCCGCCGTGGACGCCGTATGCATGCCGGCGGGCATTTTCACACATCGTTCCGTTTTGGTTGTTTTCATCGGGTCGTCGGGAGTCGGGGGTCCCGATCAAATTTAACCCTTGACCAAAATTACCAAAATACCCCTCAATTTTAAAACGCTCCGTTCAAGCTCGTTTCAATTCTGATCGAGCTCATTCTGTTTTCGTAACGACCCAAATTTCATCCTCTTTCATCTCAGACTTATAAATTGATCTTTCTCTATTGTTTCTTCAACCTCAATCATTCATCCTCTTTCAACCTCACATTTTCCCTTTTCATGATATCATTCATGCTTTTGAATATCTGCTATGTGCAGTTGTTATAACTACCAGACTTCCCTTCAATGGTGTAAGCACAAATGTCATGAAGAAGATCGTATTCTAACTTGAAGTCCTTCTTGAGAAAACTTTTATTCTCTCTTTCAACACCTTCTTTTCGAGCAAAAATTCTTCACTTCTCTTCAGTAAACCCATCTCCATAAGAAAGAAGTTGAGAAAGAGTCATATCTTCAATAGAGATACTGAAGGTTTTTGCAATGACCTTTGTCGTTAGGTTGTATTCTTTATCGTCATCTTCTTCAATTCAAAAGATGATACTTGTGTTGTCATTGGAGGATTTTGTACAAACGACACTGAGAAACTAGAGTAATAGGTCATGAGAAGAAATCTTTGAAGAAACTGGAGTAATAGGTCGTGAGAATAAACTGGAGTAAACTAGAGTAATCTTTGAATCCTGGTGGCAATCCAGAATCTCTTCGGCTTTATCTTGATTGTAGATTCTTGAAGGAAAGAGAATAGATGAGATGTTGATCAGACGTCCTTCAACAATAGTGGTTTATCTAGCAGCCATTCGAGAGGTTTGAAGGCTTTCGAAAGGTATAAAGTAAGTGGTTTTGAGAGAAATTTTTGCCTCAGGGATTTCTAATATATGTTCAAAGTGGTCATCGATTGAAGGAGGTGAAGGAGTTTTATTATTATTATGGCAAAATAAATATAAAAAGTTGAGATTAAAAGATTGTATTTAAACTGTCAGATCTTTTTATCTTGATGTTTCTTATCATAACTTGATAATTCCTAATTCCTTATGGAAAACCTTGATTCACACAAGGGTTTTGTGAATATATCTGCAAGCTACAAATCAGTATGCACTTTCTCCAGTGTTATGCCATTATTCTCTACATGATCCTTTATAATATGATGTCTGATATCAATATGCTTTGTCCTTAAATGAAATACAGGATTATGTATGATAGTTATTGCATTGGTGTTGTCACAAAAGATAGATGTCTTATTTTCTTCAATATCATAATCCCTTAACTATTGTTGTATCCAATGGATCTATGCTCAACAACTTCCTACAACAACATGCTCTACTTCTACTGTACATGTAGTGATCGAGGTTTATTTCTTACAGAATCATGATACTAAACTATTTCCAAAGAATTGACATGTTCCACTTATACATTCTTGTCAATTTTACATCCAGTAAAATCTAAGTTTGAATAACCTTTCAGATTGAAATCTCCTTTTGGATACCAAAGTCCAACATCTTGAGTTCCTTTAAGATACTTTATAATTCTTTTGACTACTGTAAGATGTGACTCATTTGCTGCAGCTTGAAATCTTGCTCATACTCCAACTACAAGCATAATATCTGGTTTACTTGCTTAAGATATAGCAGAGACCCAATTAGTCATCTATATTTGGTAATGTCCACATCTTAACCATTTTCATCCTTGTCAAGACTGATAGATGTAGCCATATGGATGCTTATTGCTGCTCCATTATCCATTCCAAACTTCTTGATTAGCTCTTTGGTATACTTCACTTGATTTATGAAAACTTATTATCAAGTTGTTTAACTTGCAATCCTAAGAAGAAACTTAATTCTCTAATCATGCTCATCTCAAACATTTTCTGCATGAGGTCTGAGATTTTTTCATAGAGCTGATTGTTGGTTGATTTAAAGATGATGTCATCAACATAAATTTGTACCAAAAGAATATTGTCTTCATCTTGAATTTTAAAAAGAGTCTTGTCTACTGTCCCTTTCTGAAATCCATTCTCTAAAAGGTATAAGGTTAAAGTATTATACCATGCTCTTGGTGCTTGCTTTAATCCATATAAAGCTTTCTGTAATATACACTTTCTTTTTAGGTTGATAGCCAGAGGTTGTTCTATATATACTTCTTATGATAACAACCCATTTAGAAATACACTATTTACATCCATTTGATAAACAATGAAATTCTTATATGCAACATAGGTTGCAAATATTCTGATTGCTTCAAGTCTTGCTACTGGTGCAAAAGTCTCATTAAAATCAATTTTTTCTTCTTAACAATATCCATTAGCAACTAACCTTATTTTATTTCTTACAACAAGTTCAAATTCATCTAGCTTGTTCTTGAATACCCACTTTATTCTTATGACTTTTTGATGGTCAGATCTAGGAACCAACTTTCATACTTGATTCATTTCAAAGCCGTTTAACTCTTCTTGCATGACTTGAATCCAATTTCTATCTTCCAATACTTCTTCAATACATTTTGGTTCCAATACTTCTTCAATACATTTTGGTTCCAATACTTCTTCAATACATTTTGTGATATAAAACAAGCAAACATAACTTTATCAGGTCTTGATCTTCTTGTTCTTATTCCAACATTGGAATCTTCTATGATGAGTTTCATTGGATGATTTCTTAGCCATGTCCAATCTAGTTCAAAGACATATGTGGGTTCTTAATAATCTGCTACTTATTGTATCATGTCAGGTTGTTGTGCTATAGCCTGGATAACTTTTTGCACCGACACTAATAGGTTCGACTGGACAAAAAGGTCTATATCTAGAAGATCTATGATTTTGTATGATGAAATTTGAACTTTATCTTTGAATGAACTTCTGACTTGTTTTCCTTTCTGACATGCTTCGCATACACTCTCATTTTTAAGGATAAGTTTGGAAGTTCTCTTACTAGATCTTTCCTTGGTAGCTTGTTGATAGTTTTGATCTTCAGATAACTCATCATTTTGTGCCATAACCTTGTGAACTCTTAGAAATAAAGTATGTTGGTTGTGTTGTTGAACTCGAATCTACTAGGTAGATATTTCCTCTTCTGGTTTTACTTCATTGGTCTTGTTATCCTTGATCAAACACTTGTTGAGGTTGAATTCTACAAAGTATCCTCCATCACATAACTGACTGATACTCAGAGGTTGTATTTTAATCCTTTCACAGAGGATACTTCACTAATGCATGCATTTCTTTTGATCAAGCTTCATGTACCATTGATGCTTCCTTTAAAATCATCTCCAAATACCACCTTAGGGCCTTTGCATGGTTGGAAGTCTTTCAAGGCTTTCCTATTGCCAGTCATGTGTCTTGAGCAGCAACTATCAATGTATCATACTTCACTGCTTATTCCCGACAACTGTTCCTGTATACAGTTCAGACAGATTTAGGTACCCATACAAGTACATGTCATTTGGGTTTAGTTATTTTAGCAACCCTTACTTGATTAACAACAACTGGTTTGCTGTAAACATATTTGATTCTCTTTCTGTAAGTAGTTTCAGTTGCATATTACTTGTGCTCAGTGTGTGTAGGGACTTTTCTTGTGCTACCTACACCATATTGGTGTGGTCTTCCACTATACCTTCTTCGATTATAGGCTCTTTTAGATGTAGACACGTAGGTCTTGGTAATAGTGGGGTTGAAGTTCTTTTGATGTAACCTGTGAGGTTGTTGCAACCTGTCTTTACTTACAGCAGATTGGTTTTACTGCATGTTTTGAATTCTTACTAACTTCATGTGGTTACATACAAGAGTTTCTTTCCCTTATTAGCTATGATTGATTCATTCAGTATTTCATCTTCCTTTGAGATGTTGCACAACTCTTTGGATAGAGGTACTTTAGCCTGAACAAACATTGAAGCTTTGAATGTGCTTGTTGTATTTAAACGGTTTCACCATTGTAGCCTAAACCTGAAACCTCATTTGGATTTCTAGTAAAAAATAAATAAGTTTGTGCATTGCATGATGGTTTGTTATAGTATAAAGTATTAATCGGGTTGTAGCTACTATGTTTCATGTCATATAATTCGTTAGAGGTCTCTTGTGAATCATATATTTTATGAAATTAAAAATTAATATTTATTATCATAAAAGATTAATACACTTCTAAACTTAATTTGTGTAAGAAATAAAAAAATGACTACCTAGCATATTCAAGCTATTTAGATTTAAGGTTACTAGGAAATTAAGTTTGAAATTTAAAATTGGATTCCGATATATTTTAGTAATGTGAAAACAGAAGAGTCCTATAATAGTGGACTTCAATATATCTATGTACAAAAAAAAGAAAAAAAAACAAAAAGCACTTTGAAAAATATATGATATAGATTATGATATTTGAAATTTAGAGGTTGCTCATATTAAATTTTTCATTGTTTAGAGTAAATTTATATTTTTTGTTACTACAGAATTTTCATGATTAATTTTTTCTTTGCATAATATGTATTTGTTTCACTGTTTTCTATAATTTTCAATATTCGATTATTATTTCTTAATCTTTAGTTTTCTTTTAAAAAAAATAGTAGTTTGGTAATTTTCATAGTTTTCATCTGAAATTTGCATTTGATTGTTTAAAGTAACATTTTATAAATATTAGTTTTTATTGGCAATTTAAAACTTGATTTGCAGATAAAACATCAATTCATGTACTTTAAAGTAGGGGAAAAGTGTAATGAAACTCTATTTGAAACACATATACAATGTACTTTAACCGAATATTGAAAATTGTAGAAAAAAGTGAAACAAATACATAATATGTGATGCCTCATTTTACGTTAGTGTAGAATATCAGAGTTTGATAAATTTTTTGTTTGGGCATCCAAATACTCGATAAAACATGTATTTCCAAGGTAATTTAAAATTGCAAATAAAGATAAGTCAGTTCGAACATTCCTGTTTTATAAACCGTAAATCATACACAGCGGAAGAAAAATATTTTTCTCTTTATAATTATACAACTAAATTGTATAGCTTTGCAAACTAAGCTTTCCAAAAAAAGTTCAAGATCATCTTCTATACAAATAAATAATATAACACCTCTTTCGCTTCAAATAAAACTCTTTCGAAATCCTTAGAACATCGGCTACCAACATCCACCACTTGCACACCATGCTCAATGATTCTTTAAGTTGAAAACATTTTTGACATAAAGGGGTGAGTGCATGAAGACACTCAGTGGAGTGAGACTTGTGAGCAGCTAAAAACATAGAAGAAAACATAGACATGTAATTCATCAAATACATAATTGCGGTTCTGAGCTGCCTTGACATTGTTGTGATTCTTTTCAACTCCTTTCCTTGGATCAACTTCTCGAATAACCTATTTCATTTCTAATTTCCCACTCAAACACTCAACTAGTTCATTTCTAAAATATTTTATGCACACAATAGTAATTCATGCACACAACACTAACCTTGCGCACACAGCGTCAATTTTGTACACACCGCACCAACCTTGTGCATACAACGCCGATTTTCCAACCTCACACACAGTGCCGATTTTCCAACCTTGTGCACACAACGTCGATTTTCCAACCTTGTGCACACAACGCTAATTTTGTACACATAATACCAACCTCGTGCACACAACACCAATTTCATTAATACAAACACATTCATTCACATTGCCAACAATACACATTTGGGTGCACCTTAAACATATTCATTCACTTTAATTAACATAAACACGTTCATCATAATTTCACTCATTTACTTTGGAAATAATACATATTCATTTGCAACTCGTAGTAAATAGGGGTGATCGTGGTGCGGTTTTACGGTTATATTCAATGTTTTTAAACCAAATTGTTATATGCGGGGTTTTCTTTAAAAAAAATTGAATTGCGGTTTGATTAAACAAAACCACAAGTGTGGTTTGAAGCGGTTTGGTGCGGTTGCAATGTGGGTTTGTGGTTTTTATTTTTTAATCAAACAATTATATATGCGGGTTTTTCTTTAAAAAAATTGAATTGCGGTTTGATTAAACAAAACAACAAGTGGGTTTGAAGCGGTTTGGTGCGGTTGCAATGTGGGTTTGCGGTTTTTATGTTTTAATCAAACAATTATATATATATATATATTAAGTTACAAAAATTTCAATTCAATTATCAGCAACAAAATAGAACCACCAAGATGTTAAAAGAACTGACCATTGGTTTTCCTATAGCAACTAAACCAACGTCTTCATAATTCTTATCATTGCAAGAATAATAACCATTCTTGAATCTGGCAAAAGAAATCAACAATAAAAAACCACAAATTCATAACATATAAGTAGTCAATATAAATGAAGCAAAAAAAAATTGTTACGAAACACACACAAAAAACTACAAATCATTCTTATTTTAAAATAATTCAAGATGCAAGTAAATGATGTTAACTAAAAATTAGCAAATAAATTACTCATGGTGACTTGACTAACAGTCTAGATTGTAATGGAAGATTGTGAATATTTGACTTTGTAAACATTTGAGAGATTCAAATTAATATAAAGAGATTATCAATTACAGAGTTGAGACTTACTGATTCATTATTGGTGTTGTCCATCTCCATATAATTATAAGTTAGTTTATACCTAAAATATTGAATAAATGCACTACAATTAATTCAAAACATTCTAACAAAATTGTAAGTGAATCAATGAAGAATGTAAAGAAAGAAAACATTTTTATTGTTATGATTATGTACATACCTTATTTCATTTTCATTGTATGTGTTGTCATGGACTCATGGAATAATGAAAATTGGTAGAAAATTGAAGAATTAAAATAAAGATAAAGTAGAAAAAAGAAAAGTTTGAAGCTAGAATTTTTGAAAGAGTTGGTTGAAAGAGAAAAGAAGAATCTATACATGGAAGAATATAAACATGATTTAGTTTCTTTACCAAATTTTATGAATACCATTTTGAATATTCTATATATGGTCAAATCTCAATTGATATATTTAAAGACTAAAATATAATTAAATTTGTTAATATTATATATATATATATATATATATATATATTAAGAATATATATGGTGCGGTGGCGGTTCGGTTATAAAGGAATTGAAATAATCACCGCATTGTAATAGCGGTGTGGTTTTCTTTTACAATTTTAAATTATGGTTTTCTAATAAATTGAGATATGCGGTGTGGTGTGGTACGGTGTAGGCGGTTGGGGCGGTTTTTTAATTTTTTTGATCAGCCCTAGTAGTAAAGCATATAATGCAACCTTCATCGAATAAACACATACGTTTCACGTAGTCACATAACTCCACTTCAAACTTACTTAGAAACTTAAACGTGATACAAGAAAATTACCCCCACCTCCTTCGATGGTAATCCTCGTGAATCTCGATTCTTCTCTAAATCCTAAGTTTGTTTCTTCACCTCAATCAAGTGGTATCTTGGAAAAACTGCTACGGTTGGGGGAACTGGTGTAGTCCTTCGTCTGTGTTTCATACAAGATATAAACATTCTCGTCTTAGCGACTTAAAAAGTCTATTCGTAACTCGAACTAATACTTTAATCGACAATACTCTTAAACAGGGTTGAGAAAAGAAGGGTTTATAAACAGAACGTTCGAGTATAAGGAATACTCGTATCATTTGAAATCCATGACTCACATCTTACGTTTTTATTCCTCAAGATGTGGAATACGTTCACGTTTTTTTATACTTCAAGGATTTATCATTTGGAATACTCGAGATGGTATCCATGACTCACGTCTCACGTTTTTATTCCTTTACACTCAACGCTCGTTGTTCTAAATGATATGTGTATTCCTTACACTCGAACGTTCTGTTTATAAACCCTTTAAGAGTATTATCGATTAAAGTATTAGTTAGAGTTACAAATAGACTTTTTAAGTCGCTAAGACAAGAATGTTTATATATTGTAGGAAATGCAGACGAAAGACCACACTAGTTCCCTAAAAGGTAGTAGTTTTTCCAAGATACCATTTGATTGAGGTGAAGAAACAAACTTAGGATTTAGAGAAGAATCGAGATTCACGAGGATTACCATCGAAGGAGGTGGGGGTAATTTTCTTGTATCACGTTTAAGTTTTTAAGTAAGTTTGAAGTGAAGTTATGTGACTACGTGAAACGTATGTGTTTATTCGATGAAGGTTGCATTATATGTTTTACTACGAGTTGCAAACGAATGTGTGTTATTTGCAAAGTAAATGAGTGAAATTATGATGAATGTGTTTATGTTAATTAAAGTGAATGAATGTGTTTAAGGTGCACCCAAATGTGTATTGTTGGCAATGTGAATGAATGTGTTTGTATTAATGAAATTGGTGTTGTGTGCACGAGGTTGGAACTATGTGTACAAAATTGGCGTTGTGTGAGTAAGATTGGTGTTGTGCGCAAGAATTAGTGCTGTGTGCACAAAATATTTTAGAAATGAACTAGTTGAGTGTTTGAGTGGGAAATTAGAAATGAAATAGGTTATTCGAGAAGTTGATCCATGGAAAAGAGTTCAAAAGAACCACAACAATGTCAAGATGGCTTAGAACCGCAATTATATATTGATGAATTACATGTCTATGTTTTCTTCTATGTTTTTAGCTGTTCACAAGTCTTACTCCACTGAGTGTCTTCATGCACTCACCCGTTTATGTCAAAAATATTTTCAGCTTAAGGAATCCTTGAGCGTGGTGTGCAAGTGGTGGATGCTGGTAGCCGATGTTTTAAGGATTTCGAAAGAGTTTTATTGGAAGTGAAAGAGGTGTTATATTATTTTTTTGTGTAGAAGATGATCTTGAAATTTTGTTGGAAAGTTTTGTTTGCAAAGCTGTACAATTTAGTTGTATAATTATAAAGAGAAAAAATATTTTTCTTCCGCTGTGTATGATTCACATTTTATAAAACAGGAATGTTCGAACTAACTTATATTTATTTCAAGTTTAAATTACCTTAGAAATACATGTTTTATCGAGTATTTGACCCCCAAATGAAAACTTTATTAAACCTTGATATTCTATAGTAACGTAAAATGAGGGATCACATAATAAGTAAAGAAAAAAATAATCATGAAAATTCTACAGTAACAAAAAATATAAATTTACTATAAACAATAAATAATTTAATATGAGCGACCTCTAAATTTCAAATATCGTAATCTATATAATATATTTTTCAAAGTGCTTTTTCCTTTTTTTTTTCTTTTTTATATACAAAGATATATTGAAGTCCATTATTATAGGACTTTTCTGTTTTCACATTACTAAAATATATCGGAATCCAATTTTAAATTTAAAACTTAATTTCCTAGTAGCCTTAAATCTAAATATTTTGAATATGCTAGGTAGTCATTTTTTTTATTTCTTACACAAATTAAGTTTAGAAGTGTATTAATCTTTCATGATAATAAATACTAATTTTTAATTTCATAAAATATATGATTCATAAGAAACTTCTAACGAATTATATGACATGAAATACAGTAGATACAACCCAATTAATACTCTATAATCAATGGTGGTTTCTAGCTTAGTGACCAACAACTTAGCTACCTCTACTTTGATGTTGTCACATATTGCACTATCATAATCATAATCTGATAGTTCTTCCTTAAGTGCAACATGCTCACACTTGAGTATTAGGTTTTGTTACCTAAGTTCCTCATTAGCTGAGTTTATCTACTCAAAGTCACTCATGGTCTGCCTAAAGGCTTGGATCATGTTTAGCTTTTCATCCACTATATCAGCCTGAGGTTGATAGATTACCTCATTATCTTCACAGTCTTTGGTCATCAAGCAAATCAATATTTATTCTTCAGATGTTGTATTGTCACTGTCAGAGAAGCTTTGGTAACTTTTATTTATCCAAAAAGTGCTCTTAGCTTCTATTTGTCATTCCTTATGTTCTTTCTCACTTGCTTCCTCTCATCTTGAGGATACTTGTGTACTTTAGGATGTGGACAGTTTCTAGCATAGTGGCCTGGTTTTCTTATAGTTGAAGTATAGATTAGAAGAAACTGTATTTGACTGTCAGTCAGAAGATACCTATGGTGTTGGAGATTTCTTTTTGAAACTTTTGCTTCTGTTGTTCTTCATGAACTTCTTGAATTTCTTTAGAGCAAAGCCATATCTTCTTCTGTATCCTCTATAGAAAGCTTAGGTTTTTTGTTGCTACGTACAGTAGCTGTATCCTTAGAGGATCTTGTAGTAAGGGTTGTAACCTTAGTACTTGTCTCCTCAGCCTCTTTCTTTATTTTGTTGATGTCAAACTCTAATGTTTTAAGATCAAAGAATAAGTCAAAGGTTCTCATGGACTGTAGGTCCATGAATACTCTCATGGCAGTTGTTTTGCTATCCCATTCAGCTGGCAATGCTCTCAGAACTTTCATGTTTTTCTCTTTTTTAGTGTAACGTCTGCCTAGAGCTTCCAATTAATTTATTATGGATATGAACCTCAGATCCAACTACTTCAATGTTTCATCAGGCTTCATTTTGAACAACTCAAATAATTGTGTGGCAGTGGATATCTTGTTGTCTTTTGTGAGATTGGTTCATTCACATATTTGTTCTAGCTCATCCCAGATTTCTTTTACAGTTTTGCATGTTTTAACTTTACTGAATGTTCCCTTGTAATTTAGCTTACAACACAAAATGTAGTTTAACTTACAACACTATTGAACAGTGTTGTAATTATAACTAACAGAGTTCTTGCAGTGGAAATAAACTTTTTATGATGGATAAGGTCCTCTGAAAAAACTTTTAAAAATGAGCCTTTCACAATATATTTTATACAAAATGATAGATACAATATGACGCCTGAAACCCCTTTAACTGGAAATAGGTTGTTACTCCTTACTGAGAAACTGAAGATATCACAATTACTTTCTAATATACATCGGAAGACTAAAATGAAGACACGAGAGATATACTTTTTTTGTTTAAAAATGTAACATATATACATATATATCCAACTATAAATGGTGTCCACTCGTGCCTCACCCACTTATCTAGATAAAATATTCAAACCAAAAACCTACATGAATTAACCTAACAAAACATATATATTTTAATAGGATATAAGTCTAGGCCCATTGTTTATCATACTATACATATTTAAACTAAGATTATTCTCAAAAGGAAACATTATTCTAGTATAACAACTCTAAAGAGATAGTGAGAAGTTAGCCCAGCCTACTATACGTCCACATCATCATTTGCCGAGCCTGAAAAATATAAAAAAAACATTATGAGACACCTCCGGAGAGGGATCCCAGTGGGATAACTTTACTGTCTAATACTTTGAAGCAATTAAATTATTAAGTATATACTACATGTCCTTTGAGTACGCTCACCTTGGACCATACTATAACATAAAGGAATGTGAAAGTTGCTCACCCACTAGACCTTACTTTTATAGACCAGACACTCTCACCCATATTGCCGTCGCCCAATATGGAAGTTACATACTGGTTATAGCTACGGGCTTCAGCCGTAGATTTTCATACATAACTTATCAATTCAATTATCAACATATAGTAGAGAGTAGAAGTTACCCACTTGTAAGTTGATTGTGCGATGATTGCTTCTGGATTCACCAACTGTCTCAAATTGCGCTTGACACATTTAACTGTTTAGTCTATTATGTCATATAACATAATCTTTTGTATTTATATCTAGGTTATCTTAACCTAAAGCATAGTCATTCAATAACTTAAGATAAATAGATCACTCTAAAGACATATATTAACAAGATTTTATACACATTATTCAAGCATATTATTCATCATACTTTATTCAATACATACTTGATTCATATATGAAATTCTAAAAATTATCATATCATACATAAATCATTTAAGTGAGATTTAGAATGTAGAATGCATCATCATACTTATTACATAATTGTTAAGCACTTAAACTAGCAATTTTAAGCATAAAATGACACATAAAGTCACAACAATTTTAATAATTAATAGGTAATTCCTAAAATCACAAAAATATTTACATGATCACATATTAGTATCACTTATCATATTCTGAAAATTTATAATTTTTCAAAGCGTATATAAATAAATAAAAATACAATCCTAAACAAAATTTTCACTTGAATTTCAACTCAAAATAAGTTTGTATTGAAAAATCTACCAAATATTATAGAATTCATGAAAACTCTTCATTGTTTTCACAGATGCTAGAAAATATGTTGAAGTAAAATATACAAATATTTTAACCAAAAAATAAGGTTCACATAATTAGTTATGAATTTCCTAAGCTGACAGAAAACAGGACATGGTGTATGCTGAAAATAGACTTTCTTGTAAAAATCATCATAAATCATACTCCATCCGTCCCTTAAAACTTTGCACACTTTCCTTTTTAATCTGTCCCCAAATACTTTACACACCCAAAAATGACAAATTTTATCACAATTATTACCCTCCCAATACACACTTATTTACACACAATGTCATTACTTTTTCTCTCTCAACACTTTATTACTTTTTATCTTTTTCTCACATAATTGGCCCTTATACCCTCAATCATAAAACAAATATTCCTTTTTTCTTAAAAACTGTGCCCAAATTAGTGTGCAAAGTTTTGCGGGACGGGGGGAGTACAAGACTCCAAAAATTACATGGTAAATTTCAAAGTGTCTATAAGAACCTGTTATACAACATAATCGATGATAAGTTTTGAAGTCTAAGTACAAAATTCTAAAGAAGGGTTTTAATTATACCTAAAAATAGGATAAATATGTCACAGAATAGGGCAATGTTTGAAAAATCATAGTAAACTGAATTTAAGTCCACATCTTCTAGAATTTAACATACATGTTTTTTACTTCATATCTTACAATGTGTTAAAAGTATTTTTCTTAATTAAATTTCCAAATGTTTCAAAAAATTACAGAACAGAGAAGCAGGGAATAGAGTTGAATTCCAACATAGAAACAAACATTTTATACATTCAAGTGAACATTATAAGCTGAAAATTCCCAAACAAATTCCAAAGAACATCTTTGGAACTTCTAATATATTCTACAAGTTAGAAAAATCAAGATTTAAAGAAAAAATTAGAAGTTTTAAGCTAAAATACCTTTAAGGTTGCAAGGGAGAAAAAATGTGCTTTAATTTCTTAGTTGCTGTTTTTTTTTCTTCTAAGCTTGCTGAACGTTTTTCTTCCTTTTTTTATTTTATAATTTGATGCATCAATAGCTAGCATAAATTGTAATAGGAGGTGTAGAATGTTTAGTAGGAGGTGTATGAGTTGAAGTAGGAGGTGGCATGCTTATACTTAGCCATTGCTTAAGTATAATGTTTGTACTTATATTATATTACTCTATTTTCTTTTCTTTCATTTTCTCCTTTTCTTCTTATTTGATCTTTCATATGTAAATTTTATACATACATGTATGTGTGTATTTATGATTACAAAAGAAAATAAAATTTATACTACATAATATAGTTTATACAAAATTATATCTACTAGATGAATTACATTACAAAGAAGACAAATAATCATATGATTTTACTTGTGTAATGAGAAGATATTTTGATACACATAATGAATTAGGAATGCATGTTTAAGCAAAATATTCTATCATATAAAGTCATATATAAAAATCATATGTAAAAATTCATTAAATAAGAGCATTCATAACACAACAAATATGTCTAACATCTAAACCTAATACCATTTTAATCCATTTAAACTTATCTTTTTACTTTCATTCATATGCATCGAGTGAGTTGGGAGTGAGTTTAGTTTTTCTCTGTGAGCAATCCTGTAAAACCCTTACAATCTCGAAGAAAATATGTCATAAAAATTTTAAAATCATTAGGCATAACGTAATTCGTAAATCATAATTTTAAGTAATATAAAAACTCACACTTAAATCATTTACAATTGAATGCTAAAAGAAATTTCATAAAATATGCAAATGCATGTTTTCTTGAAAATGGGGTGTTACATACAATGTAATAAATAGATATAGAATAAAATGTAGGAAATGTAAAAATACACATAAGGTCATATAGTGGTTCAAGAGTGGTGTAATCCTTCTACATTCACTTTACTCTTTCTCAAGGAGGAACTTCGTTAAAGATGTTTGAATTACAGGATTCCCTAAGAAACTCTAAACTTAACAAAGCAACACCTACTAGAACTTAGTTTCCACGCAAGTTACTGTAAGTTCCAAAGGTTGACCCACATAGGATCTTAACAACCAAAACAGGGTTATTGCCAAGACTCTTTTACAATATAACACTTAGCAAGGAAGAGACTTCTTATCAACTAAGGACATTACAACCAAGCACACAACAAATAGGTTAAAGTATATAATAGGGTTCTTCAATTGATGCTGGAAGTAGTTTTGTGATTTTTGAATCTTTGATCAAATTCTCGACTACTTCTTGAGGTTGAGTGACTGAAACTTGTTTGCTTTTGAGAATACTTTGTACACTTGAGAATTTTTTGCTTGTAATTTAGATAGTTGTAGTTTCAGTAGTTGTCTCAGTCTTCTCTTCTTCTATTTATAGGTGTAGATTTATCCCCGTTGAAGGAGGAACAAACCTTAACATTTGAATCCTCTTACTTGTTGTAAGACTTGCATTAAATGTCTTATATAGTTTGCATTTAAGGTTTCTTATCTTACATTACAAGTTTATTAAAATTATATGTACTAGGTTGTAGTTTTTGTATAGTCTATCAAGCCAGATGTTCACTGTTCATTGGCTCTCTGTACTCCATCATTTAGTTTGTCTTTACTGGCTTGTTTTTTATCCATTGAAGTGACCAAACCTTGGACTGATATTGATCTTCCTCATACATGGTTGTTATCATGTTTGCATTTGCTTGTTATCTTGTTTTTTAGCTTTTAGCATACAACATTCAATCTCTGCAACCTTAGTCTATTTGTAGCAAGTGTACTTGGAGCTCTTCTGAAGTAACCTACAGGTTTCAACATGTAATGCTTCTTTTTTTCTCGTACATTACAACAACTATTTCTTCATAGCTTGCAGTAAGATCTTTACATATTTTTCACCATTCTTCATCCTAAACTATAGACTCAGATACTAGTGATCTAATTTCACTTAAACAATGTGAAAAATGAAATACTCTAATTTCCTATTATATTTGTGTTTTGTCTCATCAAAATCTGAACATTAATTTCTTAACATGTTTCATCTTCATTGAGAGTAGTATTTGCCATTAATCATTCTCTTTAATTCATTAAATTATTGGTTTTAGATTTCTTTTTTGATAAGACAAAATATAGAAGTGTAATGGGACTTTAAAAGTCCCCATTTTTCATACTATTTATGTGAGGGTAGATAGGTCTTTGAGCTTATTAGAATATTAAGGTTGGAGAAACAATGAAGACAAGTACAACAACTGTAAGTTGAAGACCTTGCTACATCTGCTAGGATACGGCTACTGCAAGTTAGTGTAAAAAGATGCAAGAAAATGAAGTTACAACAAGACCAAACTTATAACAAGTAAGATCCTATAACAAGGATACTTACAGATGCATGCTGATAATGACTAACATTGTAGGATAATTAGATAAAAGTATACATTGAAGAAGAATGGTTGAAGCAAGAAAGATTTGGGGTAGCTCAGCTACCACTAACTCCAAAGATAAACTAAAGAACATGAAAAAAAAAAGCTTGTTAAGAAAGCTACCACGTATAATAGTCTTGAACGCAAGAAATAACAAACAATACTTAAAATTCAAATAGATTCTTCTTTGAGAAACCTATACACAACGAAAAGGATTGTACCAAATATTAGGTTGGATATGCAAAAAAAAAAAATTAAGGTGTTAATGTTATTTTGATCTGTTATGAGGTTAATTTAGTGTCAGTACCTAGACACAACTGGTGGTTATATTCTAGTACTATCACTCATACAAGTGTTTCAATGGAGGGTTGTCTTTGTAGGAGATGTATAAGTGGAGGTCGTAGGACATTGTAGATTATATATCACATGCAAAGATCGTAGTGGACATGTGCAATGATTTCACAAATGATTTTATCAAGATGCCCCTCCAGAAATGTGCAAGCTTTGTATTCGTTGTAGACAATACCTTTGTTTGGCAAGAGTTAAATGCTTTTTAACCCACATGCAGTATGTAAAAATATATTGATATTGACTGTTAATGGTATATGGAATAAAAGATGTGCCGTGCCGCCAACAATATCTTTTTGTGTAGTGGTAAGTGCTTGAAGTCCAATTGAAAATTAAAAAATTTATTGTTGTTCTAAAATGAGAGAGAGATCTTGTACATTTTCTAAGCAATGAAGCTTTAGTGAATCAAACTAATCAATAAAGATAATAGTATTCAATAAACTCATTTAAAAGTAAATATGATGTATTTCTGGATAGAAAAAAATTATAAATATGTACATACAATATACATATATACAAGAGTAGTGGTTATACAATATATATATACACACTAGATTATGACAAAGAGAAAATTAAATGAATATAAATACATCACATGCAAATAACGTATTGGGATGTGCAAACATTTCAGAAATGATTTTATTAAGATGTTTCTCCTGACATATTCAAATTTTGTATTTCTTTTATGGAAAATGCATCTTTGATTTGGCAAGGGTTGAATGTTTCTTCACTCGCACACAATATTTTAAAATTATTTGTATATACTAATGATTAATTTATCCTTTGTCTATCTAAATATTTTTCCTAAAATTTCAAGTTCATGGCTTATTATTTATTTTAATAAAAGTATATTATAATTTATACAAGACAAAATAAAAACTATAAGGTTAGTGAATGGATAAAATATACAAAGTCCATAAGAAATGGATGTATATTCATCTTAAAATAAATACTAATGCTTATGCACGTAAGATTTCGGTGGTGAGTTCACGATATTGATGAAATTTAATTATATAGCAATGTGCTGGTATTCTAGGGATAAAAATCCTTCAACTAATTTAAATAAATTCATGCAAAATTGAGTCATGAAGAAACAGGGTTTTCATTTAAAAATTATGTTTGATTTTCACTTAGATCGAGCTTGAATCGAGGTGAATTCGATAAACTGATTTGGAACTTTGCTATGGCTTGAGGAGATGAGTGTTTTTATGTAAACAATATATATTGGTTAAGTTTTGAGGAAGATCAAATTTTAGGTCAGCTTGAGAGTGGTTATGGTGGATCCCATAGTAAAGACGATAATGAAGTTGTGGTTCATGACAGAACAATAGCCACGCCAACTATTGGAAACGAATGAGATAATGCCTAATAAATAAATGTTGATGATAGAGCAACAACCATGCAAACTACTGGAAAAGAATGAGATCATGCCTAATAAATAAATGTGGATGATGTTGAATTTTAGAATCTTGATTTGATAGTTTCCAATCACTACAAGAAATTTGAATTTTGCCCACATATTAAAGTGTGGGTAAAAGTTCAATTATGTGTGGGTGAAATATTTTATTCACATATATATATAGATGTAAGCATGTGTCGCCATATTTCCTATAGAAAAAAGGTTTTACTTACATATTAATATATATGCGGATAAATCTTAACCATTTAACTACATATATATGTGGATAAAGATGTACACATATTTTCCAATTGTGAATTCAAGATGACATTATCAAGGTTAAAATTAAGCTACAAACATAATTGTAATCTTTGAACTAACACTATATTAAAACCATAATATCTTTTCAGACACTCCAAATTTTGGCAAGCCATTTTACAGAGTTATATAAGAGACATAATGCTACAACTTTCAAAAACCTTTCATGTTTTGAGTTTTCCAAGATTAAAAAATTTTCAAGGTCAAAATTAAGCTAAAAACTAGATACTTATGGTTGATGATTCTTACTTTGTGGTTAACTATCTTGTCCTAATCCAGCTCATAACATACGATATTTTAGCTTATAACATATGATATTTTAACTCATTAACACTTAAACATGTCTAAACATTTATTTTTAAGATATACTATGTTTTGAGCATATTTTTAAGATATACTATGTTTTGAGCAACAAAATAAACAAATTTTAGAGTCTAATATATAACAATATAAACAACACCTAAGAAGTTTTTGCCATATAATCCCAAATATCTCATTTTATATATACACGAAAATCTAGCAAACACCATAGTAACACATTTAAGAATGGTATTAAAAGCTTTAAATAAATTTATAGATATATTTTAGGTAGAAGATTACATACGCGAACAAGAATTTTTCTCCCAGACAATCAATTCATGCATGTTACATTTCATATGTGATGCAACCACATATAAATTGATTTCAAGTAAAATGATCCATATTTAGCTTTAGATTACAATTCTCAATCATTAACTAATACTAACTAAAGCGAAAGCTTACAAAATTTCATAGCACTGAAAGTTACCTCATTTTAGGATTCCATATATGCTAATAACTAGATTACCGCAAAGTGTTTTTTTACAAATGTATTTGTTCTTCTTTAGTGCTTTCAGAACTACAAACACTTGGTATAATGAAAAATTAGAAAAACATTAGGATAAGAATAAGTTAAATTTGCAATGGAGAATTGAAGAATTGACAATTCAAATACTTACAAAGAATTGAAGAAGTTTGTAGTGTTGCTAATTAAAACAAATACTAACAAAAAAAGTCAATAATTTAAATAATCAACAACTAAAGGACATGAAATAACAAAAAAAATTTGGATCATTAATAAACAGGAAACCAAAGGATTATGATCTAAATAGAAGCATCCATATATATAGTGTATATATGTTTGTTCCAAGTGGCACAGAGGTTCATAGGAGGTTAAATGAACCTTTATAGATTTTCTAAAATCTTTCGACTCTTAAAAAATAAGATAGATTTTAAAAAATCTATATTATTGAGCTTATAACGTTGTATGCAGTTTCAGCTTACAACACTATTAAAGATTGCAATCTACTGTACCTAAGAGTTCGTGCCGTGAAAATAAGTTTTATGCCTATGATGTCATTTGGAAAGCATTTTGCAAATATGAGATTTTAACAAGAGATTTTATGTTGTATGATAAGGTATGTAAAACAACAGATAGAAATGCAAAGATGCAACAATATAAGATAAATAAACACATATTGTCTTATCGTGGTTCAAGTGTGGTGTAATATCTCTACATCCACTCCACTCTTTAATAAGAAGGAACTTCGTTAGTAAGGTTTGATTTACAGGATTCTCCTAACAAACACTAGATCAATGAGAGCACTTACTATGTTCAGCTTCCACACAGATTGCTGCAAGCAAATAGGTAGACCCACACATGATCTCCAAACAACCCACATAGGGTAAGTGCTTTAAACTAGCACAATACACTCAGTAAAGAACACTTTCCTATCAATTGAGGACATCTAAAACAACCTAGCACACAACAATAAGGTAAAAGTATATAATCTTTGTCTTCAACTAGTGCAAACATTGTTGAATGAGGAATTTTATGCTTGAATACGTGGCTGCTTCTAGAGGTTGAGTGACTAAAAATTTGGCTTTAGAGCACTTGAAGAGTTGAGAGTAATTTTTACTTGTAGATTTGAATATTATAGTTTCAGTAGTTGCTTCAGTTGACTCTTCCTCTATTTATAAGGATGGATTTCTGCTCATTGAAGGAGGCTGAAATCCTTGCATTTGAATCCTCTTGAAATAGTACGAAATTTGCATTAAATGAACTTTATCTTGTTCTTCAGGTTACATTAAATGCATTTGTACTAGGTTACAACTTTATACAGTTTGTTAGGCCAGGTGGCAGCTATTAATTGGCTTACAACTCTATAACCTTCAGCTTGTCTCTACTAGCTCTATTTTTATTTGTTGAAGTGACTTATAATTGGACTAATACTGATCTTCCTCGTACTACATTTAGTGATTGGTGTGCATGTATCTTTTTATAAAAATTGTCTAAGGTAAAACTATTCAGCGTGCAGTCCCTACACCTTTTCTTCATACAACAATATAACTTCCAGTGTGCACACTATAACTTTCGGCAGATAGCATGCAACGTACTATTCATCCATGCATCTTGTAGTAGCTGTTTTCCAATTCAACTTATTGTTCATCTCCATACTCTTCGTTTTATGTCTCGTTTAAAAAATCTTTGCACACTTCATGTAGGGTAAGAGCTGGAGTGCTGGGAGAAGAGTGTAGAGTATGTAAGTTTCATAGATCTTGAGATTAGAATATATGATGCCAAATGGATTGCCACATCATTTTATTAAAATAAAATAAATATAATACTAATATTTTAAGCCTTATATTATTTAAAATAAATAATTAATTGTGGTTAAATTAAGATCATTCACCATAATTTTAAAAAATTTGTAACTACGTGTGTTAATAATTATTATAAGATTAAAACGAATGTCGGTTTAATTAAGAAAAAACCTATTACATCCTAAAAAAATAACAATTTTTTCTATTATTTATAAACTAAATATTATTATCACTAATAATTTTTAGCCACACATAATAAATTTGAGCAAACTAATTAATTAGATTTATTTTATTACCCACACTTATATTAATTATGTGCGGCTAAGTACCCACACATAAAGTTTGTGTGTGAAAAATTCAATTTTTTGTAGTGAATCTTTCAAGCAGTGGATTGATAAGAGTTATATTTCATACCCCACAGGCCCACATTGATAGTTGACCTATCTTTCCACGCTTGGATCGATAAAATCTATTTTTTAATTTTTGGAATTATGTAGTAATTTTGCTAGAGTTCATGCATTTATTATTTGAAAAAAAACCAACAACTTCACATATATCATCTCATTCGCCAAGAATTTTAAAGGTTCATCATACCTCATCAACCTTTATTACCACATGGGGGTAAACAAATTTATATAAACAGATATATACCAAATATGTATTAACAAATTTTATTTGCAAAAATTGTACAATATACATAAAATATGAAACATTAAGATAGTAAAAAAAATGTACAATTGTGAAAAAAAACATACAATAAATAAAAATAGAATTAAAAACCATGTGTTTTTATTCATGTAAATTTGTACAATTAACATCACAAATAAATATACAAACAACAAAAATAGAACTAAAAAAAAACTAATTAAAACATTAAAATGAACAACACAAATAAAAAAAAAGTACTTTAGAAAATTAATATTCAAACATACATGTGAAATTAATTAAAAATGTGTCTATACAAGTTTTAAAATGAAATACAATGCATATGATTTATACAATCAACCAATGTTAGAGTAATCATTTCAAAACATATAAATTGGTGTTAACATTGCCAAAATTGCCAAAATTACACATGAGGTGCTTAATTGCAATTTAATTTCATGATTTTTGACAATTTAAGGGGAAAGTGTAGAGTTTTTGATAACCTACATGTGAACTGTGCGATAGGAAAAACGTGCTAATTTTTTTAAAACCCAAGAGGGTTTTGCACATATTGCATAGACAATCAAAACATTACATAACAACCTAAAACATTTATATACTCAAGGATATCAAGTGTTGTATTTTTCCCTACTAATAAAGTAACTTAAAAAACTTTTAATTTAAAAATAAAATTAAAATCATTTAAATCAGTATCTAAAGAGCTATCATTCTTGCAAGATTCTACATACATTCTTGATCTCAAGGAAGTATAAAGGTAAGGGAACTATAAGGTAGTACATCTTCTAGATGTCTTAATTTACTTCAAAACTAAGTGTATTGAACCTCAAGACGTCTGAGGACTTACTCGTGCATTTAGTGTTTAAATCTCTTCCTGTACAATTACGTCATTTAAGGAACTGTTAAAAGGAGAAGAAGATTCTCAATGAGTTCATTTCATATTGTATGCATGAAGAATAATGGTTAAAACATGAGAGATCTGGGTTTGCTCAACTGCCAATAATTCCAAAGATAAGGGAAAGGATATGAAAAGAAAGTTTGTTTAAAAGTCTCCTACATATTAGGGTCTAGCACACAAGAAATGATAAAACAACACTAAGAATCGAAATTTATTCTTCTATGAGAAATCTGGATATAGAAAGAAGTATTGTACCAAATTAAGGTATCAATCTTATTTTGTTGTGTTGAGGTTAATTTAGTTTTCAGTACCTAGAGACATTTGGTGGTTATATTCTAATGCTACCACTCATATAAGTGTTTTTATGTAGGATTGTCTGAGATATTGAAAATCAAGTGATGGTGAAAGATACATCTATGTAGGAGATATAGAGTGGAGGTCGTATGATATTATATATAGAATGTTATTACATAATGATTATTTTCTTCAATCTGAAAGATACTTTTGTTATACAGTTTTTGTTATGTGTTCAAAGTGTGGTGTTGGATGCAATGTGATATATGAAATAAAAGTTGTATCCTCACCACCAACAATTGATTCTAGCATAATGTTAAATGTTGGTGGTCCAACAATTGTTAGGATTATTTGGTGACAAAGAGAGGTTGTGCATTCAAAGTATGGCACTGCCACATAGTATATGGAATAAAAGTAGCTCGCTTGCGAGTTACTGCTACATGGTATAAAAAATAAAAGTATGCCCTCACCACCCTACTACATGATATATGGATTAAAAATAGCACCCTCACCAACAATTTTTTTTTATAAGTTATGAAATCTCAATGAGTCAAACTAATCAATAAAATCAATATTTTTCAACAAACTTATTTAAATGTAAACACGATTCATTTTACTAATAAAATGTTATAAATTAGTGGTTATACACAACCATATAGCGAGACTAGATGATGAAGTGAACAGATATATCATAGTGAACGTGCATAAATATATCACATGCAAAGATCTTAATGGACGTGTGCAACCTTTTCACAAATGATTTAAACAAATTGTCACTCGTGACATGTGCAAACTTTGTATCTGTTTTATGGAATATCTTTGATTTGATAAGAGTTGAATACTTTTTAAAACGTATGCAATATGTAAAAATAGAGTGACGATGATTGCTACGTGGTATAGAGAATAAAAGATGTGCCCTCATTTTCAAGGCTAGAGAGAGATTTCACAATTTTCTAAGCTATGAAGTCTCAATGAATCGAACTAATGAATAAAAATAATATTATTCAATAAACACATTTAAAAGTAAGCATGATGTGTTTCCAAATAAAAAAAGGTTATAGAATATTAACAATAAAATATATGACATCAAGAATAGTGAATATATTATATCTATATATATAGACACACATTAGATCACGACAAAGAGGAAATTACATGAACAAATATATCACATGAAAACAACATATGACACATGTGCAAACATAATATTCCCTTTATGGAATATTCATCTTTAATTTGGCAAGTATTGAATGTTTCTTAACTTGGACACATTATAATCCATAAAAGGAATACCGAGTATTTAAATATTTGTCACTTGATGTTTCCTAAAAAATCAAGTTCTTGGCCTATTATTAATGTTACTAAAAGTATATTGTAATTTATACAAGGCTAAATACATCTTCATGTCCTAAAAACTATAAGGTTAATGAATGGGTAAAATATACAATATCTGTAAAAAAAAAGAGATTTATATTTCATCTTAGAATAGATACTAATGCTAATGTACATTAGATTTCAGTGGTGAGTACACAATATTGATGAAACTTAATTATATAGAAACATGCTAGTATTTTAGAGATGAAAACCGCTTAACTAATTTAAAGAAATGTATGTAGAATCTAGTCCCTAAGAATCGAATTATTCATTTGAAAATTTTGTTCAATTATCCCTCAAATCGAGCTTGAATATAACTGAATTCAGTATATTGATTTACAAATTTTATATGACTTTAGGAGATGAGTTTTTTAGCATAGAAAAACATATATTTTGGCTAATTTATGAAGAATATCAAGTTTGGGTGACCTTGAGGATGATTATAATAGATCCCGATGGTAGGGATGATGATGAAGCTACAGTTCATGACGGGGCAACAACCACAAATTCTATTGGAAAAACATGAGATAATGTCAAATAAATAAACATTGATTGTAGCACCCCGGATCAAAATGAGCATAATTGAATAATTAAATATTTGAACCCTGACCTAATAATTATGTGTGTATGTTTTGACTGTTTAATTTAGTACATGCGTTTTAGATACTTGGTTAACGCCGATTTTAGATGGGTATATTTTTCGTGACATGGAACCTAGAATATGATTTTACCAAGAGATTCGTATCGGAAATACGAGAAAATAGAAACAAACTAGGGGTCAATCGGAGAACCGTAGCTCAACTGACGAAGGAAAGGGTAAAATTTTGATAAAAGGTAAAAATAAAAATAATATTTTAATGAAAGGTAAATGAAGATATTTTTGGTAAATGGTAACTTTTCAACGGTAAAAAGGTAATTTCCATAATCTATAAATAGGGGCTCATAATTTTCAAAACTTATACGTTTTCAAAGTCAACGACCCGAGCGACGCTCGTGACGCGAACACGTAAGTTCTCTTTCTTTTCTTTTACTTAACATTTTTATTTTCCGCCGCCGCTGGCCAGCAGTGGAGCTGGTGGTTGTGCGTGTCGGGTCGGGTGTCGGGGTGTGCGTCGGGTCGGATGCCGGGTGTGCGCGTCGGGGTGTGCGTCGGGTCGAGAGCCGGGTGAACACGATGTGTGGGTGCCGAGAGACGGGCGCGCACGCCGGGGGTCTAGCGCGCGCAGCGACGGGGACCGGGTGGCTGAGGAAACTCGACAGCTGCCGGGTGATGCACGAGCCGTTGGGATTCTTTTTCGCCCGACGTCGAGTGCTCGCATGCCCCGGCGCACGTGATGCCGTATTTTCGATCCGTCGTATCATTAACAAACGTTTTTCCGCCGGGACCCTTTACAGCTTTAATTATACTGTATTTCGGACCTAAGAAACACCATAAATGTGTAGGCTACTTGTTGGACTAAGCTTGGATGTGTTGGGTTGTTGGACGTACTGTTCTATCTACTCACGCGGTAACCACTATACGAGGTGGGGGTAATTTCTAACTCTTAATGTGTTTACAGTTTTCCCTATTATGAAGCATGAATGAGGAATACTAAATGCCGTGAATATATGTGTTGTGTCATACTATATACTGTGAAAGAACTTCGGTTCACATTGCATGTTCGGAGAGTCCAATGGACTGTAAAAAGCCGCCTCCCCCATTTCTACTACTCTGTTGAGGTTTGGTGGTCCTCTTGAAATGCACCAGCGGTATTGAGACCGTTTTATAAGGTAAGACGGGCTGTTCCCGCACCTATCCTTCCTACCATTTCTAATATCTGCTGTGCATTTTACGTGCTGTGGCAACGTGCTGGTACATGTTTTTATTTGTCTGTTGGGTGTCTGTCGTGTGTCATAAGATGCGGAAGTTATTATCATGAGTGTATTCCACGCACTCACCCCCACCTGTACTCACACTACAGGGAACCGAGGAAATCAAGACACGTAGAGAGGGCGGTGCCATATCAAAGATTCTTTTTTTTTTGCATTCAAAGCTTCACGTTGAACATAGATTTTGTAAACTCACGCTTTGTAATGTACGATATCGTACTTGTTGTAAATGGATTCTGATGTTTTTCCGCTGCTATGTTAAAGTTTTATTTATTTTGGCTAGATGCCGAGGATTTGTATTTGTAAAATCTTCTCCTATCTCTTTCAAAGGTTTTTCTTTTATATATCATGCACCTCTCTTTCCCCTTCTTTCTTCACGCCCACAAGGGTAACTCTGATATTTTATGAAAAGAAATTGGGGCGTGACATTGATGACGTTAGATTTTAGAATTTTATTTGATAATTTCCAATATTTCAAGCAATTGATTAATAAGATTTATATTTCATACCTCGTATTAATAGTTTACCTATCTTTCGGTACTTGGGTCTATAAAATCTGTGATGCCCCAATCCCCTTTATTTGGAAATACGTCGTCACCCCTTACTTATTTAGAAACTAAAGAAATTATAATTATTTTTTAATATGCAACGGAAGACTGAAATGAAGATATGAGAGCCATTTAAAAAAATAAACATAACATATGTACATATATATTTATCCAAACATGATCAAGCCTAGCTCCTGCTCTACCCACATTTCTATGTAAAATATTCAAACAAACACCTACATGAATTAACACAACAAAACATATATATTATAACAGAATATAAATTTGGGCCAATTGTTTTATCATACTTTACATATTAAACATAATATTTGTTGGTCCCAAGTGGTGTCCGAGGTTCAGAGAGGGGGATGAATGAACCTTGGTCGATTTTGAAAATCAGATTAAAACTTATTGTTCTGCAAGTTACTTGAACTTGCAGCGCCAGTCAGTTACTGCTTACAGCACTAGGATGCAATGCTATACGCTGTAACTTAGAGTTTTATATGCAGCAGAAAAAAAGGTTTTAAGACACAAGGCTGGTTTTCTCAAATATGATCCTTATCAAAATGTTTTATGCTTTATGACATATAAAGATATAAAAGATAAAATACAAATAAGAAAACAATAAAACACTTATGGTTTATAGTGGTTCGAAGGTGGTGTAATCCTTCTACGTCCACTCTACTGCTACCTCGAGCAGGAACTTTGTTAAGTAAGATTGATTTCCAGGACAATCCTAACAATCTATCAACTTACAAAGCTAAACACCTACTAGAGTCCATCGTACACACAACAACTGCAAACTCTAAAGGCAAACCCACACAGGGTTTCAAACTCCCATACAAGGAAGCTGCCTATATCCTAGACAACTATACAAACAGCAAGGATCTCTCCTATCAACTGTTCGACACCTAAAACAACCTAAGCACACAACAACAATGTTAAAAATATATAGATTTGTTCTTCAACTGGTGCGGTGAAGTGAGCTTCTGAATCCTTTAAAGGATCTTTCAGCTTTGAATTTGCTTCACTTCACAGAGGTTGAGTGACTGAAACTGAGAGTAGACTTGAAAGAGTATAGCTTGAATGCTTGAGAGTTTTTGTGTAAATGTTTCAGTAGTCAGCTTCAGGGTTATTCATCCTCTATTTATACTTGTAGAGAAGATATCCGTTGAAGGAGACATCTCCCATTTTGAATTTAAGTGTACTTGATCAAAGGCGTGGCTTGCATTTAATGCGTCTTGACTTTTCTTTCTGGAGCATTTAATGCGGTGGTTGCGGCTCGCAGCTTTCTGCAGTGCGTCAGTCCACGTGGCATATTGGCATTGGCTTCGTGTCTGTAACTTTGATCTTCTCTGGAACGGCTCTATTTATTCTTGCTTGGATCCTCGTTCCTCGTACTGCATTTACCCTTCCTCGAATTGCAGGATACTTATTCTGTTTGTCATTGGCGCTGTTGACTGTTTGAGTAGTAAGCTTCGCGTTGTATCCTAGGTCTGCTTGCAGCTGTTTGTCCTTTACAACTTCTCTTTCTCTTGATCCTTTCCACCAATCTCGAATGGACTCCTGATAGGATTCTTCAAGTATTCCTGATTCCTTGGGATCTGAATCCATCTCAGCCAGAAGTCCTCACAGTAAGGCACTATATAGCCTTGCTTCACTAGGTCTATGTAGTAATTCTGGATTTCAAGCTCTCCAGCCTTAGTAAGCTCTTCATATCTTCTTAATACAGTTTGACAGGTTTTGAAATCTACTGAATTTGCCCTTTCTGCACAGAAATCTGAAGTTTCTGAGATACTCAGATCTCTTGTACAACATGATTGATTCAAAGGATGGATTCCTATCTGTAGGCAACTTGACTGCCTTAAAGATGTTTAAGCTCTAGGCCATGTTCTCTCCATCAGGCCTCTGATCCATCAACACTGACACATCAGCAGATATGTTGTCCGTGTTGAGATGTGGAATTTCTTGAGGGCGATATTGGTAGAGGTCTTTGTCAAAGATTCTCCTCTCACTAATCACTCCATGCCTTTGCATCCAGGCATATTCTTCTTTTTCAGCTCTGGTTCTCTCCGCCCTCTGAGTAGCCATTTTCTCGTTGTAATGTCTTTCAGCCTCGGCTCTGCTCACCCTCTTTCTTGAGCCTTGCTGCTGGCTCTCTCTCCCTCTTTTTGTATGATGAGAAGAGGGAGATGCTGCATCTTTGCTTGTAGCACTGCTGTATGCAGCGCCTGCTGCTGATCTGCTTGCAGCTACTGCACCACCAGCTCCTCATTCATCATCTTTTCTCCATCTTTTTGGAGAAGGAGCGTTAGTAGCAGCAGATGATCCAGATCTCTTCCTCCTCCTGCTTAGAGGCTGGTCATCATCTTCTTCCTCACCTTCTTTCTCCCCAGAGCTCCGGTATCTATCTTGAAATCATTCTCCCTTTTTGGCATCATCAAAAGTCGGGGGTGGAGCAGGGGCATTTGGAACCACTTTAGAACGTGGTCTTCTTACAGGTGTTGGGGCTTCCCTAGATCCTTGGGCATACTGAGGGAATGCATTCACCATAATGTTTCTCAGTTCTCCTACGATCATCTCCAGGTTCCCCAATCGATCGTCGACACTTCTGGTTCTTCTGGATTGATCGGTTACTTGGTCCAGAAGTGTCTCTAGCACCATGGAGTGAGTGTCCATCCTTTCCAATGTTGTTTCTATATGTCGCTTGCAGAGTTTGACTTCAGCTCGGGTGCTTGCAGCTTCTCTTTTTAATTCTCCATCCATTCTAACCCTGTCCATGTATAGCCTGTGAGCATTATCATTCAGAGTTCGCTTGATCATTTCAGGCAGTGCTTCAATATCTTTCTTGAAGCAGGACATGGTTTCAGCGTGGAACTTTGCACCGACCATCATGTTGTTCTGCATGTTAGACTCATGATCCTGAAGAGCATGAAACAGGTGTCTAAAAGTAACAACTACCCCGTCAATCGATTCATCAGGGGTCAGGCCTGCATTCCGTCTTTGAGAGGCAGCAGCCGATGCAGCATAAGGAACTAAAGATCTTGGGGGCTGTGCTGCATCCTGTCTTGGAGCCTCTGGTTCAATTTCTTCATCCTCATCCTCATGAAGGCTTGATAAGGGACTTGAGCAGCCTGAGGTGGGATTTTCTTCGACTTCTTCCTCCTCATCGGATGATATCGTGACTGCCACATCACCAATATTTCCATATTTAGCTCTGTTGCGGTCAGCCATTATCCGGAGGAATTCAGCTGACTCAGCTTCCTCAGTAACCTCTGCTGCTGTAACCTGGATAGGTTCTTTTGAGCGTACAGCAGCAGGAACATCAACCTCCTCATGAGGTGTCTCTAGCTATTTAGCAGTTACCTCGGCTTCTCCTCGAACATCCTCTAAGGGTACTGTCTCAACAACCGCCCCTTCAGAGATCTTCTCACCCTCAGAGAATGTTGTCTGAACAAAAACCTTGCCTGAGGTCTTCAGTAAGGACCCCGTCTCCTTGGCTGGTCCTGTATCTTCGACAGTTTCTGCTGCAAGAATGGGTTCTTGTAGCTCTTGTTATTTTCTTGCAGCTTCCACTGTATGCAACATTTAAAGCTCGACTGCTGCAAGAATCTCAGCCTCCACCTTTTTTTTTCTACAGCTTCTGATAGGGTGGCTACTTGCTGTACTGCTGTATTTACCAGTATAGGGAGTACCACCTCTGCAACTTCCTCCGTGGTCGCATCATCGGTAATCTCAGCAATGTTAGAGAGAACGTCTCTGATGATAGCGGTTGGTTCCCCCTGAGTGTCTGCAACAGCATCAGGAACGGTGTGCATCGGAGAATCGCCGTAATCCACCAGTTGAGGCTCCTTCTCCTCCAAAGAATCAAGCGTGACTATATTGGAGAGGCTTTCAACCATTTGCTCATATGCAGGGGAGTTTGAATTGTGATGAGTTGAGCTTCCTTCTCCCTACATCCTCTTAGGAGTGTGCCGCATCCTTATCTCCTTGACACTTGCTTATAGTGCCTGTTGCAGCATGGCCTCCTCAGCCTGCTCCACTCCCAGGGTGTCGATTTGCTCTTACGTAAATGCGACGTCATCGCCCCTTCTTACAGCCTCTACAGTCGGGGGCTAGGAAGATTTGAGCATCCTCCATTGCTGCTTTCATCGGGTGCTCTATAGAGTGGGATTCTGCAAGAGCTTTGCCCTCTCCTTTGTCCAATGCTCCCTGAGCAGTAGTGCTTCTTGATCGATCTTGCACCTCTACTGCAAACTCAGGTTGCAGAAGCGCTAGAATCTTCTGAATTGGCCCACTCCAGGATTGCTTACTCTACAGAAAGGAAATCCTTCCATTGCAGCAATATTTCACCCTTGGACAGTCTCATCTCCCTTCAGAAACTGTACTGCTGCTCCATATTTCTAGCAGCTGGGAAGGTGGGATCGAGCACAGACTGAACAACTTCAGGATCGCGTGAAAAGGCTAAATCAGCAACCTCTTATAGATGAGCGTCTTCATCTGGCTGAACCCTTTACTGATATGACTCATCCTCAACAACATCTACTGACAAACTTGCAGTAGAGAGTTGGGAATTAGCAGCTGCAACAGCCTTCTTCTTGCTACGTGGCGCCTTCCTGTCCAGAAGTGCGTCATCATCTGAGGACGAGGACTCAGGTTCAGGTTCTGCCCTCCTTGGTGTCCCCTTGATGACGAGAAAAGGACTTTCATCATCATCATCATCATCTTCACCCCCGCTGCCTGCAACTCCATCCTACAGTGCCAGGGTTGCATTCTTTTTGTCTTTGGTTTTCTTCCGTGCAACCCCAGCAACAGCTGTCTTCGGTTGGGTCTTGCCCTTCTTCTTCTCTCCGAGATAGTTCCAAATGGGAAAGGGGATGGGAGCTGCAAGCTGAAGGCCTAGCTTGCAGAGCAGATAGCTAATGGTGATTCCATAGCTCATCCTCACTGTGCTCTTCTCTGCTTCCTCTCACATTCTCTTCAAGATGAACCTTGCCCAGTTCATTTTTTCTCCGGCCATGATGACAAACATGATCCGGAACCGGAGATCTGTGCATTTGTCGTAACTTCCTGTTCTGCCTTCAATGGAGTATGCACAGATATCATGAAGCAATTCAAACTCTGGTTTGAAAATTTTCTTCGGGGCGCTTCTCTTGATCTCTGCTCCTGCATCTCTAATTCTAAAAAGATCCCACAACTCTTGAGCATTGCTTTCTCCATATGTCGCAAGCTGACTGGGGTCAGGCCTCCAGACGAGATGCTGAAGGTGGTGGCTATGTCTCTGATGGTTAGAGATCTTTCTTCTTCATCTGCATCCATCTTGAACAAGATGCAGTTCCTCTCATCAGGAGTCATGGAAAAGGCATAGAACCTTTGAACTGATTCTACAGAGAATCCAGCGTAGATGGTGGTTAACAGCTCTATGATTTGGTCCGTTCAAGCGCGTCAAATATCCTGCGGATGATAGAGTTGTCGTACAACCCAGAAGTATAAACGTGCTCCTGGTTGATCAAGCGTCCTTCTAGGACTGTGGTTTGTTGAGCCGCCATTGATGAAGATTTGAGATATTTGGGACTTAGGGAATTTTACGAAGAAATGAAACTTCTCTTTGTGATGAAGGTGAAATAAATTTGAAAAGAGAAGGTTATGGGGTTATGGAGAATATCAAAGGACGAGTAGTAAGATCGATAGTTGAGATTAAAATGATGGAAATGATCTTACGGTCCTTAGAAAAAGACAGATGGGTCAAATCGTAAATAATCATGACTTGCATAGACGTGGGCTCTAACCGTGCCTCTCCGACTTCTGATAGAGCAAACTTGCATTAAATGCTGAAAGACATGTGGTTTGCCGCCTAATTTATTGTCCTTTTAAGGTTGCAGCAACCTGGGTATGAGGTTGTAGAATATTAAATACTCTTTGAAATAAATGTTGTAACCAAGTGCTGCTTACTCTCCCATTTTCTTGTTGTGTTGTAAGGACAAAAGATGCAGCGCTGTTTGAACCCAGCGTTGTATGTAGACGCAACTTACAACACTATACTTGCAACTTCTCGCAAGCATGCAGATATTCCCCCTGGGCTTCTGCATTTTCTTTTTCACTCATAATTTCAGAATTCCCAGCTCGTTTCTAAGCATAAAATACCTCGATTCACTCAGTGGTTTAGTGAATATATCTACAAGCTAGAGATCCGTATGAACTTTCTCAAGCACGACATCTTTCTTTTCCACGTGATCTCTAATAAAGTGATGTCATATATCGATATGCTTTGTTCTTGAGTGAAATATAGGATTATGGGTAATTGTAATTGTACTCGTATTATCATAGAGAATTTGAGTCTCTTTTTCATCAATCCCATAATCTCTTAGTTGCTGTTGTATCCAAAGAATTTACGCACAACAACTTCCTGCTGCAACATATTCTACTCTGCTGTAGATGTTGCAATAGATGTTTGCTTCCAACAGAACCATGAAACAAGTTTATTTCCCAAAAATTGACAAGTCCCATTGGTGCTCTTTCTATCAATCTTGCAGCCTGCATAATCTGAGTCAGAGTACCCTTTGAGCTTGAATCCTCATTCCTTGGGATACCATATGCCTACTTCCTGAGTTCCTTTTAGATACTTGATAATCCTTTTGACAGCTGAAAGATGTGACTCCTTTGGTGCTGCTTGGAATCTTGCACAGACTCCAACTGCAAACATGATGTCTGGCCTGCTTGCTGTAAGATACAACAAGGATCCTATGAGCCGTCTATACTTCGTGATATCTATATCTTTACCATCTTCATCTTTTGTCTGTTAGGATGTATACTATAAGCCTAGCTTTTGTATGAACATCTTTATGATATGAGATTCATTATGATCAAATGTTTGCATTTTATATTTATTATATATATATTAATGCTATTGTCCAGATTAATCTATATTGTAGATAGCATGGTGTGTGGTGTCACACAGAAGATCATGCTATCAGTTCCTTATAGATTATAAATAGTAGCTCACAACCAAGATGGATTTGGACAAACCATTGGAACGGTTGTAGTGTAATTTGGTATTAGTCTGCCTTGACTATAAAGTTACACTAGTACATTTTGTATGTGTTGAGCAGGACCATATGAGGTTGTTCGATTTGTACTGACTATATAAAAGAACAAGACCTCTGTTATTATGGATGTACGTCTTCTTAATCCTTATATAATAACGGGCACGTGTACTCAGTGTTTGTTTCTTTAAATTGCCAATGGGTGAGATTTATTAATAAATCAATAGGCTCGGTGAATTGGGAGATAACACTATTTATATGGTGTGTTGTTGATTATAGAAGGAATCTGTGTCCTAATTATTTTGGATGATGATGTCCCCTTGAGGAGCTCATAAGGATTATCATGTAAACCCTGCAGGTGGATTTAATCCGACATGATAATAAAGATGAGTTGTACTACTCTTGGAATTAGATGTAAATTAATTAAGTTGTCAGTAACTTATTTAATTTATAGACATTCGATATCTTAAACGCGAGGAAATAAACGTACACATAATAAAGTAGCCCATATTGTAATATGGGATTAGGACGGTAGTTCAATTATAACTCCTTAGTGGACCGAGTTATAATTGATGGGCTTAAGTTGGGTGTTCGGGCTGAACACAGGACACCTAAGCCCATCAGGAGACCTAACCCTAATTCTTTCTCTAGGTCCCTGTTGTAGCCTATAAATAACCCTAACTCATGCCTCCTAGATTCATAAGAAACTCACGTATTCTAAAATACACATAATCGAAGAGAGAGTGATAAGGAGACAAGAGAGTTGAAACTTTGGAAGATCGTCTCCCACACGACGTCCAAAGCAAAGGGATAGGAATACGGTAGAAGATCGTGAGGTTCAAGCTCCATCGATTGTTCGGCAGTTCTGACCTTAGAACTGGTTCGTCTTCACCTATCACGGTGAAAGGTATGATTCGTTTTCCGCTGCGTGTTAATCATATCTTGCATGGATCCCGAATTAGATAATTGTATAAAGTCGGTGATCCAGTGGTTCCAACATTGTCAAGGCTTATGGATGTAGACATAGGAACATATATTGCTGACCCATTCTCCATGCCAAACTTCTTGATAAGTTCCTTTGTGTATTTGACCTGGCTGATGAAGGTTCCTGCAATCAGCTGCTTTACTTGCAGCCCTAGAAAGAAACTTAATTCTCCTATCATACTCATCTCGAATTTCGATTGCATTAGATTGGAGAACTTCTCACATAACTCTTTGTTGGAGGATCCAAAGATGATATCATCCACATATATCTGTACAAGAAGTATACTATCTCCATCTTGTATCCTGAACAGAGTTTTGTCCACTGTTCATTTCTTGAAGCCATTTTCCAGCAGATAGAGAGATAAAGTGTCATACCAAGCTCTTGGTGCTTGCTTGAGTCCATACAGGGCTTTATGTAACCTGAACACCTTCTCTTCTGCTTGATCTTCAAAACCTGGAGGTTGCTCTATATACACTTCCTCTGTAAGAATACCATTAAAGAATGCACTCTTCACATCCATTTGATATACATTGAAATTCATGTGAGCTGCATATGCCAGAAAAATCCTTATGGCTTCCAGTCTTGCTACTGGAGTAAAAGTTTCATCAAAATCAATTCCTTCTTCCTGGCAGTATCCTTTAGCAACTAATCTTGCTTTATTCCTCACAACGAGTCCAGATTCATCTAGCTTGTTCTTGAAGACCCATTTTGTTCCAATAACTCTTTGATGAGTTGGTCTTGCAACTATTTGCCAAACTTGATTTCTTTCAAATCCATTTAGCTTTTCATGCATGACTTGTACCCATTTGCTATCTTGTAGGGCTTCTTCAACATTTTGGGCCTCTGTTTGAGATATGAAGCATGCAAACATTGCTTCATGAGGAATGGACCTTCTTGTCCTTACTCCTATGGATGGATCTCCAATGATAAGATCCCTAGGATGATTCCTCAAACACTACATGGATTGACTCTTCAACCACTAAGGTTCTCTTGTTAAAGACTCTGAAAGCTCTACTTACAGCAGAGTATCCTAAGAATACTCCTTCGTCTGATTTTGTATCAAAGGTTTTTAGATGCTCTTTTCCATTGTTGAGGATATTGCACCTGCATCCAAAGATATGCAGATATGAGACATTTGGTGTATATCCATTCCAGACTTCATAAGGGGTTTTGTCTAGATCCTTGTTGATTAGACATTTGTTCTGTGTATAGCATGTAGTGTTGGTTGCTTCAGCCCAAAATCTCTTGGGTATCTCTGTCTCTGCTATTATTGTCCTTTCTGCTTCCTTGAGGGTTCTATTCCTCCTTTCAGCTACACCATTCTGTTGAGGTGTTCTTGCAGCAGAGTATTCATGACGAATACCATTGTCAGAATAGAATTTCTCAATGAATTTGTTTGTGAACTCAGTTCCTCTGTCTGATCTGATCTTCACAATGCTCAAGCTCCTTTCATTTGAATTTTCTTCATTAGTTCAGGTAGCTTGCTTTGTGTTTTTGATTTCTTAGCAAGGAATATGGTCCATGTGTATCTGGAGTAGTCATCTACTACCACAAGTGAGTACTTCTTCCCACTTATGCTTACTGGTTCTACTGGTCCAAAGAGGTCCATATGTAGAAGGTCTAGAATCCTGTGAGATGACTTCTGCAACTTGTCCTTGAATGAGCTTTTCACTTGCTTTCCCTTCTGACAAGCTCCACATATATTTTTCTTTTTGTATGCCACATTCGGCAATCCTCTTACAAGACCTTTTCTTGCTAGCTTGTTGATTGTTTTGAAGTTCAGGTGGCTTAATCTCTTGTGCCATAGCCAGCTCAGCTCTGGTGGACTTTTCACAATGAAGCATGTTGGATGAATAGAAGAGTTCCAGTCTGCAAGATATATGTTTTCTCTTCTTGTTCCTGTAAGCTTGACTTCATTTGATGTACTATCCTTGATTAAGCACTTATTGAGGTTGAACTCCACTGTGTATCCTTTGTCACAAAATTGACTAATGCTCAAAAGATTGTATCTGAGGCCTTTCACATAGGATACATCTTTGATCTTTACGTTTCCTTTGACTAGGCATCCACTTCCTTTTGTACTTCATTCGGAATCATCTCCAAAGATGACCTTTGGTCCTTTGCATTCTTGGAAGTCTTTCAAAGCTTCTTTACTGCCTGTCATGTGCCTTGAGCAGCCACTGTCTATGCACCATACATCCCTGCTGCAATCTAGCACTGAAACCTGCAACAAATTCAAGCAGATTTAGGTACCCATTTCTGTAAGGGTCCTTTGGGGTTAGTTACTTTGAGAATCCATACTTTCTTAACAGTCAATGTTTTGCTGTAAGATTTGTTGGTTCTTTGAATGTATGCCGTTTTGTTTTTAAACTGCTTAATAGTTGTGTGTGCAGAAACTAAATATGTGTTACCAACACCCTTGTGGTGCGGTCTTCCACCATACTTCTATTGAGTATATCCTCTTTGAGGTTTAGACATATAAGTCTTAGTGTAGGTGGGGAACTTCCTCTTGTGCTGCAACTTTGTGGGTTGCTGCATCTTCTTGCTGCTTACAGCAGATAGCTTCTGCTACAGCCAGTTCTTAGATACAGGCTTACTTCCTACAGCTGAGCATTGGGGTTTCTTCCCCTTATCCATCAATGCTGGTTTGTTCAAGATTTTTTGAGTTATAGGATAACTCATTCTTCTTTGAAGTTTTAGCTTGAACAAATTTTACAGCCTTGGATGAATTTGCTGTATCCTGAGAGGTGTGAGTGCTGTAACCTATGCCAGATTTTTCAAATAGGCTTTTGCTTTAACTTATGCACTCTCTTGCATCCTTAGCTGATTTGCTAAATGTTCTGATCATGGAATGCAAGTTCTCCTTCTCAGTTTCTAGCTTAGTGACCAGTAGACTTAGCCTTGAGACCTCCTTTTGTAGCTTACTGTACCTTGAGTTATCAGACTCACATGCAGCGAGCATTTCAGCAATATCAATATTTTTGCCTCTGAGGATCTCATTGTCGATTCTTAGATTTTCATTCTCAACCTTCAGCTCCTATTGAGTTGAGTTAATCTGCTTGAAATCACTCATGATCCTCTTTAAAGAGTGGATCATGTTCAGTTTATCTTTTTCTGGTATAGACAGCGGTTGGTAGGTTACCTCTTCTTCATCATTGTTCTCGCAGTTGTTTGCCATCAGACATATCAGTGTTTCATCATCAGAAGATGATGTTTCAGTGTTGCTGTCAGAGGATTCTACAGCTTTCAGTATCTCCTTTGAGACTGCTGTACCATTGGCCTTCTCCATCTCTCCAATGAGAGCTTGAAGCTTGTGCCTATCCTCTCTTCTCTTTTCTCTCCTCCATTCTCTCTCTCCTTCTGGGTATTTGTGCACCATTGGGTGTGGATAGCTTCTGGCATAATGTCCAGGCTTCCTGCAGTTATAGCACAAATCAAGATCAGTCGTATTTGAGCGAGGAGAGGGGGATACCTAAGGAGGTGGATGACTTCTTCTGAAGTCATTCCTCTTATTGAGGTTTGTGTTGCTATTGTTGTTGTTGTTGCTCGTCATGAATCTTCTAATTTCTTTAGAAGAAGAGCCATATCCTCTTCAGCGTCTTCTGCTGCAACCTCTGATTACTTGCTGCAACTGCTGTATCTTTAGGTCCTCTGGCAGTTAGCGCTGTAACTTTGGAGCTTGATTCTTCTGTCTCCTTTCTCCGTCTGTTGATATCGTATTCCAATGCTTTGAGGTCGGAGAATAGATCAAATATACTCATGGATTTCAAATCCATGGACACTCTCATAGCAGTAGTGGTCTTGCTATCCCACTCCGCGGGCAGGGCTCTAAGCACTTTCATGTTCTTCTCCTTTTGAGTTTAGTGTTTGCCCAGAGCTTCTAGTTCATTCACAATGGATGTGAATCTTAAATCTAGTTGCTCAAGAGTCTCTTCATTCTTCATCTCGAAGAGCTCAAATAGTTGGGTGGCGTTGGAGATCTTATTATCTTCAGTGAGCTCTGTCCCCTCACATATTTGTTCCAACTTTTCCCAAAGTTCCTTGGACGTTCTGCAAGTTTTGACTTTGCTGAATGTGCTTTTATCCAAGGTGATGAATAGAGCATTCTTGGCCACGTTGTCTAGGTTGGCTCTCTTCCTGTCTTCATTGTTCCATTCTTGTCTTGGTTTGACCAGGAAGTTGGGTGGTGGCTGTGCTTCTTCTTCCATCTTTCTACCGAGCATGGGGTTCACCTTCGTAGGGATAATTGGTCCTTCGGTGATGACCGTCCATATCTCATCATTCATTGTTGAAAGATGTGCCTACATTCACAAAACATGGGTAACTTATGATTAGAGGAATCCATAATATGCTGTAAGAATGAGATTTTAAGGATGCAGAGAAAACATACAGCGAGACTAAGGTGGATCTGGGTAGGTGACCAGATAAGTTGGCTTTTAACCCAACTCACTCTGATACCACTTGTTGGTCCCAAGTGGTGTCCGAGGTTCAGAGGGGGGTGAATGAACCTTGGTCGATTTTGAAAATCAGATTAAAACTTACTATTATGCAAGTTACTTGAACTTGCAGCACTAGTCAGTTACTGCTTACAGCACTAGGATGCAGTGCTACACGCTGTAACTTAGAGTTTTATACGCAGCGGAAAAAAAGGTTTTAAGACACAAGGCTGGTTTTCTCAAATATGATCCTTATCAAAACGTTTTATGCTTTATAACAGAGAAAGATATAAAAGATAAAGCACAGATAAGAAAGCAATAAAACACTTATGGTTTATAGTGGTTCGAAGGTGGTGTAATCCTTCTACGTCTACTCTACTACTACCTCGAGCAGGAACTTTGTTAAGCAAGATTGATTTACAGGACACTCCTAACAATATATCAACGTACAAAGCTAAACACCTACTAGAGTCCAGCGTACACACAACAACTGCAAACTCTAAAGGCAAACCCACACAGGGTTTCAAACTCCCACACAGGGAAGTTGCCTATATCCTAGACAACTATACAAACAGCAAGGATATCTCCTATCAACAGTTCGACACCTAAAACAACCTAAGCACACAGCAACAAGGTTAAAAAGTATATAGATTTGTTCTTCAACTGGTGCGGTAAAGTGAGCTTCTGAATCCTTCAAAGGATCTTTCAGCTTTAAACTTGCTTCATTTCACAGAGGTTGAGTGACTGAAACTGAGAGTAGACTTGAAAGAGTATAGCTTGAATGCTTGAGAGTTTTTATGCAAATGTTTCAGTAGTCAGCTTCAGGATTGCTCATCCTTTATTTATACTTGTAGAGAAGATATCCGTTGAAGGAGACATCTCCCATTTTGAATTTAAGTGTACTTGATCAAAGACATGGCTTGCATTTAATGCGTCTTGACTTTTCTTTCTGGAGCATTTAATGCGGTGGTTGCGGCTCGCAGCTTTCTGCAGCGCGTCAGTCTACGTGGCGTCTTGGCATTGGCTCCGTGTCTGCAACTTTGATCTTCTCTGGAACGACTTTATTTATTCTTGCTTGGATCTTCATTCCTCGTACTGTATTTACCCTTCCTCGGATTACAGGATACTTATTCTGTTTGTCATTGGTGTTGTTGACTGTTTGAGTAGTAAGCTTCGCGCTGTATCCTAGGTCTGTTTGCAGCTGTTTATCCTTTACAGCGCTGCTGTAACTTAGACCTTCTTGCAGTATCTTCATACAGTACTGCTGTATCTTTTCTTGCAGTATTCCTGTAACTTTTTCTTGCAGCCATGTTGCATGCCGTTCTTACTTACTTTGTTGCAATGCTGTAACTGCCTTCTTGCAGTATTGCCGTATCTGCTTTCTGCAGCTTCGTTCTAAAATCTTCGATGCAACATTGTATGCATGTGTACCTCCATCTTTCAGCTTCTATAACTAGACTCAATCCTAGTCTACGTTTTCATTTCAACATTGTGAAAAATGGGGTACTCAAACTTCCTATTACATTCTTGGTTTGTCTCATCAAAATCTAAACACTGAAATCCCAACAATATTGTTCTGAAAAAAGAAAGATTGTTTTAATACTACAACTCTACAGAGGTAGTGAGAGGTCAGCCCAACTTGTTATACGTCCACATTATTGTCTGTTGAGCCTGAAAATATTAGAAACAACATCATGAGACACCTCCAGATAGGGATCCCAATGAGATAACTGTAGTGTCTAATACATTGAAGCAATTAAACTATGAAGTACATAATACATATCCTTCGGGTATGGTCACACTGGACCATACTATAACATAAAGAAATGTGGGAGTCGTTCGCCCGCTAGACCTTACTTTCATAGACCGGACACTCTCACCTTTATTGTCGTCACTCAGTATAGAAGTTACATATTAGTTATAGCTATGAGTTTCAGTTGTAGATTTTCATAATTAACTTATTTAGTAATTAATTCAATTATCAACACGTAGTAGAGAGTAGAAGTTACCCACTTGTAAGTTGATTGCGTGAGGATAGCTTCCAGATTCATTGATCATCTCAAACTGCGCTCGACACATTTAGTTATTTAGTCTATTATGTCGTATAACATACTCGTTTGTATCTTATATCTAGATTATCTTAACTTAAGCATAGCCATTTAGTAACCTAAGTCAAATAAATCACTCTAAAGACCTATATTAATAAGATTTTATACACATTATTCAAGCATATATTAGTCATACTTCATTCAATACATACTTGATTCCTATATGAAATTCTAAACATTATCTTATCATAAATAAATCATTTAAGTGAGATTGAGAATATAGAATACATCAACATACCTATTACATAATTGTTAAGCACTTAAACTAGCAATTTTAAGCATATAATGATACAAAAAGTCACATCAATTTTAATAATTAATAGGTAATTCCTAAATTCACAAGAATATTTAAATGATCAGATATTAGTGTCAGCTATCATATTATGAAAATTCAAATTTTTTCACATTGTATATAAATAAATAAAAATAAAATCCTAAATAGGATTTTCACTTCAATTTCAGCTTAAAATCAGTCTATATTGCAAAATCTACCAAATATTATAGGGTTCATAATTTTTTTCAAGTTTTTACATAAACAAGAAAACATATTGAAGTATAACATATTACAATATCAACTAAAAATAAGGTTCATATAATTAGTAATGAATTTTCTAAGTCGGCAGAAAATAGGGCACAGTCTATGCTGAAATCAGGCTTTCTTGTAAAAATCATCATATATCTTACAAGATTCCAAAAATTACATGGTAAATTCCTAAGTGTCTCTAATAACGTATAATACAACATAGAACAAAATCATATACTAGTTAGAAGATTATAAATCAGTAAAACATTTTCATTAAAACCTAAAAATAGGGTAAATCTATCACAGAATAGGGCCATGTTTGAAAAATTATAGTAAATAGAATTTAAGTCCAAATCTTCTGAAATTTGACATAAATGTTCTTTACTTTATATTTTAGAACGTGCTAAAATAGTTTAAGAAAAATAAATTTCTAAAAGCTCGCGAGCATCACATAAATGTTCTTTACTTTATATTTTAGAATGTGCTAAAATAGTTTAAGAAAAATAAATTTCTAAAAGCTTGCGAGCATCACACAACAGATCTGCAAATATCAAACTTGTAGTACTCGCACCACTTTGAATATTCAAGTAAATTAAAAACAACAAACTCCCAACCAAATGCCAAAGAAAATATTTGGACCTTCAAACCTATACTAAAAGTCAAAAAACATCAGAATGTATGTGTTCATGATCATAAAAAGAGAATAAAATTAATACTACATAACATAGTTTATGCAAAAGTATATTTACTACATACATTTCATTATAAAGGGAGAACAAATTATTTATATGATTTACTTATGTAAAAGAAGATATTTTGATACACCTTATGATTTATGAACTCATGTTAATGTAAAATATTTTTATCACGTAAAATCACATATATATAGCACACATAAATATTTATAAAATAAAGGCATTTGTGACACAACGAGTAAGCTTAATATCTAAATATAATATAATTTTAATCCATTTAAACTTATCTATTATCTTATCTTTTATTTTCATCCATGCTTCACGATTGAGTTGGGATCAAACTCGGTTTCCTCCGTGAGTAATCCTACAAAATCCTTACAATCTCAAAAGAAATATGTCATAAAATCTTTAAAATCACCAAGCATACTATAAAACCTAAATCATAACTTTAAGTAATATATGAACTCACACTTAAATTATTTATACTTGAATGCTAAAAGAAATTTTATAAGATATGCAAATGCAGATTTTCTTGAAAACGGGGTGTTACAAAATCTATTTCATTAATTTTACAAATTATCTTTCATTGTCATTTCCTTTTCCTCTATTTGAGTCGTTGTTTTACATTTTCAAGATTCATGCTTTTTCATTTAATTAGTTTAGGGGTAAAAATATTATATAAACAAATATACATACCAAATATGTAGTAACAAATTTTATTTTTTAAAAATGTACTATATAATTAAAATATGGCACATTAAGATAGTAAAAAATATATAACTGAAAAAAGGTACAATAATAAAAAAAAGAATTAAATATTGTGATTTTATTTATGTGAATTTGTACATTTCACATCGTAAATAAATATACACAGAAAAAATAGAATTAAAAGTAAACTAATTAAAACCTTAAAATAAACAACACAAATAAAAAAAATACTATAGAAAATCAATAATCAAACATACATGTGAAATTAATTAAAGTGAAAAGAGGTTTATACAAATTTTAGAATGAAGTACAATGCATGTGATGAATACAATCAACCAATAGTAGAGTGATCATTTCAAAGCATATAAAATGGTGTTAACATTGTAAAAATTGCACATGAAATGCATGCAATTCAATTTCGTGATGTTTCACAATTTAGGGGGAAAGTGTAGAGTTTTTGATAACCTACATGTAAACAGTGTTAGGGAAAAGCATGCTGAATTTTAAAAACCCAAAAGGGTTTCGCACATCTTACCCAATATTGGATAGACAATTAAGACATTACATACCAACCCAAAACATTTATAAATTCAAGGATTTCAAGTGTTGTATTTTCCTCTGCTAATAAAGTTTGAAAATCATTTGAATTAATATCTATATAGCTATCATTGTTACAAGATTCTAATTACATTCTTGATCTCAATGAAGTATAAAGGTAAGGGAAATATAAAGAATTACATCATGTAAATATCTGATTTTGCTTCAAAACTTAGTGCACTGAAGCTTGAAGCATGAAAGGGTTGTACATTTAGTGTTTATATCTCTTCCTGTATAATTCAATCATTTATAGAACTATTAAAAGAAGTATACTCTCAATGAGCTCATTTCATATTGTGTGCACGAAGAAGAATGATTGAAGCATGAAAGATCTGGGATTTCTCACCTACCACTAACACCGAAGATATGGGAAATGACATAAAAAAACGTCTGTTGAAAAGATGCTACATATTAGGGTCTAGCACGTAAGAAAACATAAAAATACTAAGAATCAAAATTGATTCTTCTATGAGAAATTTGGACAAAAAAGAAGGATTGTAAAAAAATATCATGCTTGGCATGCAAAAAAATTAAGGCATCATTCTTATTTTTGTGTGTTTTGAGGTTATGTTAGTTTTGGTACCTTGAGACATTTGGTGGTTATATTTTGGGGCTACCACTCATATAAGTGGTTCAATGCAGGATTGTTTGAAATTCGAAAGTTAAGTGATAGTGAAGATACATCTATGTGGGAGATGTAGAAGTGGAGGCTTTATGACATTTTAGAATGTTATTACATACCGGTTATTCCTTCAATGTGAAGTATACTTTCATTGTATAATTTTTGCTGTGCATTCAAAGTGTGGCGTTAGATGTTATGTGGTATTTGAGATAAAAGTAGTATCCTCACAACCGACAATTTATTTTAGCATAATGGTAAATATTTGTGGTCTAACAACTAGTAGGATTGTTTGGTGAGAAAGATCGGTTGTGCGTTTGAAGTATGTCATTGTTTCATGGTATATGGAATAAAAGTAGCGGTTACAAGTTACTGCTACATGGTATACGGAATAAAAGTAGCGCCCTCACTATCTTACTACATGATATATTGAATAAAAGTAACACCCACACCATTGACAGTTGCTTTTTTATATGCTATGAAGCCTCAATGAGTCAAACTAATCAATAAAAATAATATTATTAAATAAACTTATTTAAATGTATGCATGATACATTTTACTGATAATTTTTTTAAAATCAGTTGTTATACATAAAAAGATAGCGATACTAGATGATGAAGTGATCAAATATATCACATGTAAAGATCATAGTAGACGTGTGCAATGTTTTCACAAATGATTTTATTAAGATGTCCCTCTTGACATGTGCAAACTTTATACCCGATTTAGGGAATACCTTTGATTTGGCAAGAGTTGAATGCCTCTTAGCACGTATGCGGTATGTTAAAATAGAATGACTCTAGTTGCTACGTGGTTTATGAAATAAAAGATGTGCTCTCATTTTCAAAGCTAGAGAGAGATTTCATCATTTTCTAAGCTATGAAGCCTCATTGAATCGAACTAATGAATAAAAATAATATTATTCAATTAACTCTTTTAAAATTAAGGATGTTTCATTTCCTGATAGAAAAAGGTTATAAAATATGAACAGTAAAAAATATGGCATCAAGAATAGTGGATATACAATATATATAGACACATTAGATTATAACAAAGAGGAAATTAAATGAACAATCATATCACATGCAAATAACATATTGGACTTGTGTGAACTTTGCATTCCTTTTATAGAATATTTATCTTTAATTTGGCAATGGTTCAATGCTTTTTAACTCTGAGACATTATATTAAAAGTATCTATATAGACTAATGATTAAATAATACTTTGTCTAATTTATTGATATCAAAGTTTGTATAAAACAAACTCGGATCGAACACCAAATTAACCTAAGAAAATATAATGGATTTAAGCAATAAATTGAATAAAAAAGAGTAAATTTGAACTCAAAAGAATCGACTCGATTGATCCTGGTCGGTCGAATTCGGCCGATCAGGACGAAGTATATTTATAATTTTAAGAAAAAAAATAACTCTATTAACAAGAGAAATAGTTGACTCGTTCCTAATTTGTTATCTTTTACCATGTAATTAGTATAATTAGTGTTTGATTTATTTTTTCTATTATTTTCCCTCAAATCATGGGAAGTTGTTGTAATCCTTGTAATCACACGTCTATTAATATCAGTTTTCTCTAATCACCAATTCAACAGTGATTCTCATATCATTGTTTACAAGGTATCAGCCATCGTGATCTTCTAAACCCTACTCTTCCACTGTCATACTCTCATTTCTGATCAGACTCAACCCCTCCGATTGGCTGAACTCGTCCCCTTCAGCCTCTCTCCCGAAACCCTAGTTTTTCGGTCACCTCTCCTCTTGCCATGGCAGTACAGACTCCAGATCCTCTCCCTGTCAATACTATGATTAGTATGACTCTGGTGAAGCTCGATTCCTCTACTTATCTCATTTAGCACCGTCAGATAATGCATATGGCCGAGTGCTTTGATCTCCAGGGCTTTCTCGACGGATCGGCCATCGCTCTTCCACCTTCTTTGATGTCTGATGTCGACGTCTCTTCTCCCAACCCCGCTTATCTCACATGGCGTTTGAATGATCATAAGTTGCTTTCTGTTATCTGGACCTCCCTCTCTGCCGAAGCCATGTCCGAGGTCCTTGAGTGCTCCTCATCGCACTCTGCTTGGTCGACATTACAGGCTGCTTTCTCTGATTCCTCTGTCTCGTGCACGCATCAATTGCGTGAGGAGCTTATCTCCCTTCGGCGTGGTAATCAATCCGTCGAAGAATATGGCCAAAAATTCAAAGGGTTGTGTGATCAGTTATCGGTGATTAATCATCCGGTCGACGACTCCAACAAAGGGCACTGGTTCTTGTACGGATTAGGGAGTCAATACACATCCTTTGCTGACACACGGCTCGCTCTTACTCCTATGTCTGTGTTTCGTGACCTTTTGCATCAAGCGAAGCAATTTGAGTCCATGCTTCGTGCCATGGAAGACACACCTGCTTCATCTGCTGTTTTCTCGGCTGAACGGGATCGGTCGGCCAATGGGCGGAACACTAGTGGTGGCTAGAATTTCGTCTCGGGTGGAGGTCGTTCTGGTGGTCAATGTTCTGGTGGTGGCCGTGGACATTATAATGGCCGGGATCATGGAAACTCCAATTTAGTTTTTAACAATGGAAATTTCGGTCAGAATTCAAATTTCGGTGGTCGTTCGGGTCATTGTCCTTACATACCACGGTGTCAGATATGCCGTGGGGATCACTTTACAGACAAGTGTCCTCAATTCCTTAATGCCCGTAATGTTATTCCTACTGCACATAATGCTATTCCTACTGCACATTTGGCTCAAGCGTTCAATGCATCCTGTAATGTGACTCCTCCGGCCCCTGATTGGTATCTCGACTCTGGCGTCTCTGCTCATATGACAAATCAGCATTCTGCCCTCGATCCTTACGAGCCTTACTCTGGTAATGGGTCTGTTATTGTTGGTAATGATAATTCGTTATCTATTTCATATATTGGCTCGAGTAAATTAATTGATGACGTAAAACTATTAGATGTGCTTGTTGTGCCTCATATTACGAAAAACGTGTTATCTATCAGTAAATTGACCTCCGATTATCCTGTTGATGTTATCTTCTCTGACAAGTTTTTTACCATTCAGAATCGAGTAACCAACAGAATCCTGGCTCAGGATAGATGTGAAAAGGGGTTATATTTACTTGATCGTGGCGTTCCAGCTTTAGTTGCAGCTCTCCGCAGTAAAGCTTTGAAGGCTAGTTTTTCTTTATGGCACTTACGTCTGGGACATGTCCTCTTTGATGTTATTTTAGTGTTGAATAAATTAGGGCATTTATCAGTTTCTTCATTATTACCGGATCCTAGTGTTTGTTCATCTTGCCAGTTGGCTAAGAGTAAACGTTTACCTTTTGCTCTAAATGAAAAATGTGCTACTGCTGTGCTTGAATTAATTCATTGTGATTTGTGGGGTCCTGCACCCATTTCTACTTCTGATGGTTATAAGTATTATGTGGCTTTCGTTGATGATTTCTCGAGGTTTTCTTGGATTTATCCGTTCGAGCTAAATCGGACTTTTTTGACACATTCGTACACTTTCATAAATTTGTTTGCAATTAGTTTTCTCGTACCATTAAAGTGTTTTAGAGTGATGTAGGAACTGAATTTGTTAATGCCCAAGTCCGTGAGTATATGTTTGTGAATGGAATTCATCATCGTTTGTCTTATCCCTATACGCCACAGCAAAACGGTCATGCAGAATGTAAACATCGATATATTTCTGAGACATGTCTTTCAATGATGTTTCATTCTCATGCTCCTGCATCTTTCTGGTTTGATGCATTTGCTACTGTTGTGTACATTATTAACAGGCTTCCATCATCCGTTCTGCAAAACAAATCGCTATTTGAAATCTTGTTTGGTTTTGCTCCGAATTATGCACTCTTCCGGCCTTTTGGTTGTCGTGTCTTCCCGTATTTACGTGATTATGCAGCTGATAAGCTTTCTCTTCGAAGACACCCATGCATCGTTCTATGTTATAGTAGTACGTATAAAGGTTTTCATTACGAGGCATGCTCAATTTGATGAAACTCAATTTCCTTTCTCTTGTGAGTCGGGCTCTTCTTCACCTGGTAATCTAGATATTGTCAGTTTTTTGGATGGGGCATTTCTTCCACCTGCCCCGGCTGGTCCACCACCTTCGATCCCGACTCCAACTGCTCTGGGTCCTCCGTCTCGGCTCTCTTCTGCTCTCCTTGATGATGAAGAGGATGTTATGGCTCCTATCAGGCCGCCACCTCCCCCTGATGAGCCTGATGTCCTACATCAACCTGAACAACCTGCTCCTCTCGAGAATGTCACCCCGTTGCAACCCGAGCAGCCTGCTACTCTTGCCACCGAGCCGGCAGCCTCAGTTGCACCCCCTGTCATCCATCCTATGGTTACTCAAGCCAGAGCGGGTATATTTAAACCCTGTTATCCAGTTGACTTATCCACTATCGATCTTCTCTCGACTCTTGTTGCTTGTTCTTAGCTTTGTGGTTTCAAGTCAGCTGCTAAGTCTCCAGCTTGGTTGTCAGCCATGCCAGAAAAAATTGATGTTCTTCGTGCTAATAGCACATGGGATCTCATGCCTCGTCCTCCTAGCACGAACATTGTTGGTTCCAAATGGGTCTTCAGGACCAAATTTCATGCAGATGGCTCTATTGAGCGTTACAAAGCTCGTTTGGTTGCTCAAGGATTTACTCAAATTCCTGGTTCAGACTTTCACCATACCTTTAGTCCAGTTGTGAAGGCCGCTACAGTCCGTGTTGTTTTGGCTCTTGCTGTTCAGCGTGGTTGGCATTTACATCAGCTTGATGTAAAAAACGCCTTTCTCAATGGTGTTCTTGACAAACCAGTCTTCATGGCTCAACCCCTGGGTTCGTTGATCCTCGGTTTCCAGACCACGTTTGTCGCCTTAAAAAGGCATTATATGGTCTTCGTCAGGCCCCTTTTGCCTGGTTTCAGAGATTTAACACCTTTTTTCTTAGTCTGGGCTTTTGTCAGAGTCGAGCAGACTCGTCCCTATTTCACTTCCATTGCGGGAAATCCACTATCTTTCTCCTTCTCTATGTGGACGATATCATCGTGATGGGTGATGATCCATCTTTTCTTCGGAGGTTCATATCTCGGACTCATCAGGAGTTTGCCATTAAGGATCTCGATCGTCTTAACTACTTTCTTGGTCTGGAAGTCTCCTATACTCCTGATGGTCTTTTCATTGGTCAGGCAAAATATGCCCTTGATATTCTCAAGCGTGTTGAGTTATTGGACTCGAAACCCAATACTACGCCTCTGTCTACAGGGGAGGTTCTTGTTAAAGACGGTTCACCATTTCGTGATCCCACACTTTACAGGTCTCTCGTTGGGGCTCTTCAGTACTTAACTATCACTCGATCGGATCTCTCATACGCTGCCAATCTTATCAGCCAGTTTCTCCAGTCTCCGACAGATGATCACTTTCAGGCTGTGAAACGTATCCTCCGGTACGTGAAGGGTACAATACACTTTGTCTTATCCTTCACTCATCGTTCGGACTCTTCCATTGTCGGCTACTCGGATGCCGACTGGGCTCGTTGCATTGAAACTCATCATTCTACATTTGGATATTCTATTTTTCTTGTAGGAAATCTTGTTTCTTGGAGTGCCAAGAAACAACCTACGGTTGCTCGTTCCAGTTGTGAATCTGAATATCGTGCTATGGCCAATGCTACTGCTGAACTTGTTTGGCTCTCGAATCTTCTTCATGAGCTTCGATCTTCTCCATCCTCTCAGCCTCAGCTTCTTTGTGACAATAAGAGTGTTTTCTTTCTTAGCTAGAATTCTATAGCTCATAAACAAGTTAAGCATATTAACTTGGATTATCATTTTGTTTGAGAGCTCGTGTCTTCAGGGAAGCTTACTACACATTTTGTCCCTGCTCATCTTCAGCTTGCTGATATCTTCACGAAGAGTCTCCCTTGCCCGACTTTTGAGTTTCTTCAGTCCAAGCTTTGCGTGTGCCTTCACCCCACACAACGCTTGAGGGGGTAACAAGGGAAATAGTTAACTCATTCCTAATTTGTTATCTTTTACCGTGTAATTAGTATAATTAGTGTTTGATTTGTTTTTTCTATTATTTTCCCTCAAATCATGGGAAATTGTTGTAATCCTTGTAATCACACGTCTCATATCATTGTTTACATCTATATTGGTTGAATACAATAAACTCAGAATCCTTTTCAATGATTATCGAGGCCTTATTTATAGACTTGGCCTAAGATATGTAAATTGTGGAATAAGAGTCAAACCCTTTGATTTTAGGGTTCTAAATAAGGAAAGTATAAATTTATCTCTATTTTGAATAAATTTTATTTGATCTTGTATTTGTTTCATTCTTTAGATGTTTGGGCTTTAACACTTTTAGTTAGAGTAAAATTCCAAGATAGTTCAACTCTTTTTTGGACATGCTGTTGAATATGCTTCAAGTATTACACTGTCTCCTTTTAAACTTCTGGTCAACCCGACCATTTCTTGTTGGCCGGCTTTCGAGTTGCTCTTTAATAAATTTCATTTGGCTAGTTTAGTTTGGTCGGCACTCGGCTCGAACCGGTTAGGTGTCTGGTCAAGTTGGGCTCGAATAAGGAGATACAACAATACCCTCTTAGATCATGGTAAGCACGAAGGAATCGTTGATGTCTAACTCAATAATCTTGCCCGAGCTTAGCTACTTTGAATTATGTTATGTTGATGTGGCCTCGGTCTCCTACCACGTGTGAGCCAAATTTATAGACCACATTTCAGTTGCTGATTGCTCCACTCTAGGGACACATGACAACATCTGACCCACATGATAGACACGTGGCACCATCTTGTTGCTCAAAAGTTGAAGAGTCACATACTTTTCTCTATAAATAGGGGTGAGTTTCTGTAACGCCCCGTTTTACGTTACTGTAGAATATCAGAGTTTAATAAATTTTCATCTGGGCGTCCAATAACTTAATAAAACATGTATTTCCACAAAAAAATTTAAATTTTCAAGTAAAGGTAAGTCAGCTCAAACACTCCTATTTTATAAAACGTACATCGTACAGAGCGGAAGAAAAATATTTTACTTTATAATTATACAACTAGACTGTACAGCTTTGCAAACTAAGTTTTCCCAAAAGATTTCAAGATCATTTTCTATACAAATTCACCCTTCTAAGAACTATAAATATAAACGAAATTAAGAATAATTATGAATTACATTTTTCATAAAATAAGAACATTGTAAATAAAACTCTTTTGCAACCGTTAGAACATCGGCTACCAGCATCCACAGCTCGCGCACCACGTTTAAGGATTCCTTAAGCTGAAAATATTTTGACATAAAAGGGTGAGTGCATGAAGACACTTAATGGGGTAGGTCTTGTGAGCAGTCAATACATGAAGGAAACATAGACATATAATTCATCAAACACATAGTTGCGGGTCTGAGCCACCTTGGAAATTACGGTTTTGAGCTACCGTGAAAATATTTTGTGCTTCTGAGCCACCATATTGTAGTTTTGAGTTGTCGTATTAACATTGTTGTGGTTCTTAGCCACCGTATGGTGGTTCTGAGCCGTCGTATTAACATTTTTGTAGTTCTTAGCCACCGTATTGTGGTTCTTAGCTGTTGTATTAATATTGTTGTGGTTCTTAGCCACCGTATTGCGGTTTTAGCTGCCGTATAACATTATTGTGGTTCTTAGCCACCCTATTGCGGTTCTTAACCGCCGTATTAACATTATTGTGGTTCTTAGCCACTGTATTGCGGTTCTTAGCCGCCATATAAACATTTATGTGGTTCTTTAGCCACTTGAAAACATGTGGTTCTTTAGCCACTTGGGTGCACCTTAAACACATTCCTTCACTTTAATTAATGTAAACATGTTCATCGTAAATACATTCATTCACTTTGCAAATAACACACATTCGTTTGCACCTCATTGTAAAGCATACAATGCCACCTTCATAGTATAATCACATACGTTTCACGTAAACACATAACTTCACTTTAAACTCACTTAGAAACTTAAACGTGATACAAGAAAATTACCCCCACCTTAGGCAAAGCTGGAGTATCTCTTCTTAAGTTGTCGAGCAAACCTAAATAATTCATCTTTCTCTTGTTTCCTACACTGAACATTAAAAGGCTCTTAGTACCTCTTCTAGCTATAAGTTCATAGGTTAAGGTTACTAGCTATTAAAATATGACCTTTAGGGTCTCTGTTGCTCACGAAAAGAAATTGAAACGACTTTCGATAACTTTATAGACAAAAGAATGAAAAGTAGCTACTTTAAGGGTAAATATGGAACTTTAATAAACTCTGTAATAAAATGTATTGATTGGAGAATCTCTATTAGACTTATATTGGACATTGCAAGACTTGACTTTAGTTTTAAGAAAGTTAAATATAAAATTAGAACTTCAATTACATCTTGGAAGACTTAGAAATAATTATAGAAAGACTAATTATAGAATTAAGATTTAATTGAACCAACAATAATGTCTAATTCATTAAAAATAATTATCTAAACTAGTTTTTCCATTTCAATTTAGCTCAAAAACAGTCTATAATGAAAAAATCACCAAATCTTATACGTTTAATGAAAGCTCTTGAAAATTTTACAGCAGCTACATAACATGATGAAGAATATCATGTACAATTATCAAGTACAAATAATGATTATACAATTAGTTATGAGGTTTAGAAGTTGATAGAAAACAGGGTATAGACTTTTCTGAAAGCAAGTCGTATTATCAAATTTAGCATAAATCGTACATGACTTTAAAAATTACACGGTAAACTTCTACATGCTCACAAGAATAGTTACTATAAAATAGTAAAATATCACATGTGAATTCTAAGCCCATAATTCAAGAGAATAGATTTCTCAGACCGAAAAACGGGGCAAAAACAGTCTCTAAACAGCCTATTTTAAAAAAATCATAGAAAATCGAGTTTAACTCCAAATCATCTGAAATTTTACACACATAATCTTGACTCAATAAACTTGATATTCGTAAAAGGGTTTAGGCTAATTCAACTTCTAAAAGTCTATAAAAAAATCTAGAACAGTAGAGAAATACATACAGCAACCTGCCCGGCGTGCCTCGGTGCCGCCCCAGTACGCGCGCGTACCCCAGGACCGCCCTAGGTGCGTGCATGCACCAGCATGCCCCAGCGCCCGCCTGCACGCCCACCTACGCTCCCGGCACCCATTTGCGCATCCTACAACACTCCCATTCCCGGAGCGCCCAATAACAACCACGAAACAGAGAGAGAGACCAAGGGAGAGAGAATCAGGAGAGAAATGTGAGAAGTAGAGATGGTGAATTTGTGCGTGTTTTACGGTCTTTCTCTTTTTCTTTCTTTACTTTTTATTGCCTTTCTTTTTCCCTTTTCCCATCTAAACTAGTTTAGCAATTATATATGTGTCAAATTTTTAGAGAGAGGGAGGGTTTGGGGTGGCATGTGGCGTGGGAAAAGATGAGTAAGCCTTTCTCATATATTATTTCTTAATTTATCAAAACTATGCTTAATTAATTGATTAATTATCCTTAATTAATTAATTCTTATATATAATTAATTGATTATATATATACCTTAGTTAACTAATTGGGGTGTTATAATTTCTTCTCATTTTTCACTCTCTATTTTTCACAATAAAGTAATAAAAGCACACAAAGGGTTTATAGAGGTTCGAAGGTGGTGTAATCATTTTACATCCTCTCTTCTCCTTCTCTACGGAGGAAATTCGTTAGGTAAGATTATTTTACAAGACTTATCTATACAATCTATCCCTAACAAGCTATCACCTACAAGAATCAGAAAGATTCTTAAGCCAACCCACACAGGGTTCAACAAACTCACACAGAGTTACAAGCTTTAACACACTTAAGACTAACACTTAGTGAAGATCTAAATCCTTCTCAATGAGGATACCAAATAAAACAACCTAGCACACGGCACAATGGTTAAAAAGTATATTGGTTTTCAACGGGTGCTTCGAAGATAGCCTTGAAATCATTGAAGTTTTGTTCTACGCTAGCTTTCTGTTCTACGCTAGCTTTTTGTTCCAGACCGATTCCTGTTCTGATCCTTCAGAAAGCTTTCCAGTTCTCCTTATTACTTATTGAAATACTGCTTTCTAAAAGCAATATCCAATAGTGCTTCTTTGCAGAATCCTGTTGCTATTGGAAATCTTCATTTTGCTGATTTCCACGATACTTCTAACTTCAACTCAAAACTGAAACTTAAGAAAAACTAAGTTTCCACATACACATCATGGAAAAATGGGGTACTCCAAATCCTTATTACATCACTGTTTTATCTCATCAAAATCTACTCAGAAATATTCTAACAATTTTTCCCTTTTTTTTATGATGACAAAACCTTTACAAAAAACAACATATACAGATATACATAGATACATGGATTTTATATACAAAGATACAAGTGAGCTAGCATCAAAACATCATAGTTCTTAAGTTCCAGTATCAATAACTTGAAAAATATCAGAAGAATAAAAGAGCAAGTTATAAGAAGTGCTTACAGATAAATCTTCACAGAAACTGCAGTCATTTTCAGGTAGCTTCCCCTTCTCATAGCTCGTTCCTTTCCACTAATTGAGAATAGACTCTTAATAGGTTTTTTTAAAGCTTCTTCTTAATATCAGGGGTTTGGATCCACCGAAGCCAAAAGTCTTCACAGAATGGGATCTGTACTTCTTGCTTGACTTTCTTTTTTAGCTCTTTCTGAGTATCCAACTCTCCATCCCTGCCAGTTGTTCATATCTTTCCAAAGTAACAAGATATGTTAGATATCCTGCAAATCTATTCATCTGACACAGGTGTCTGAAATATCTCAGGTACTCTGACCTTTTAAAGAGAGTAATTTCATCGAATGTTGGATTCCTGTTCCTCGGCAGAATCACCCTATCAAACATCTTTAAGTCCCACACAATATTTTCTTTAAGAGGCCTTTGATCCAATAGAATAAAAACTGTAAGAGATGTATAATCTGGATCGAAGCAGAGAGTATCTTGAGGTGGATATTTGCAGAGAGCTTCATCAACTTACTTAGCCAACTCTGACTTCTTTTCACCGATCACACCTATTCTTGACATCTAGTCCTTTATTTCCCTTCTTCTCTTTTCATCAGCCTCTTTCAGCTGTCTCCATCTTTCCTCGTCCAGCCTTCTTCTGCAGCAACACTCAAGTAAGGTCTATCTTTCTGAACAGGTTGATGTTGTTGTTGTCTACTTTGTTGGTTCTGCTGCCTGTTACTCATTCTTTGAGTTGTTACAGCAATTGTTCTGATTACACGCTCTCCTTGTTGAGATGCAGTGTTTCTTCCTGTTTTGGATGCAGTAGCCCCAACACCTGCACCTATTTCATCTTTATCATCCTTCATCCTCTTGGATTGAGAACTTTGGCCATGTCCAGATACTGATCTTTTGCTCTTTTTGGAAACCAAAGGTTCATCATCCTCATCATTTTCTTCCATGTCATTTACGACTTCCTCCACTGCAGCATTCAGCTCCTTATCTGATTTCTTCTTGCTTTTCCTCTTTTTGTCATCATCAAAAGGAGTAGATCTAAGAGATGTTGATTCAGTTGGTACATGCTGAGAAAATACACAATGAAGAATCGTTCTTATTTCGCTAACAAATAGCTCAAGATTGGAGATCCTGTCATTTGTGCTTTGAGAAACACGAGCTTGTGTTGTGGTAATTTCTTGGAGGGAGTTGAGCACTAGATTCTGTACAGCAATAGTGTTTTTGATCTCGTCAATGGACTTATTCATTGCTTCACTGGCAGCTTGTTGTGCTCTTTCAACTCTCTTTCGCTTAACATACTGAGCATTATATTTGGCATTGAGCCGCATCTGAATTCTGGAAAGAAGCTCAAACAACTCCCTTCGCAAGCTTTCCATGGAGGATGAATAACACTTGTCGCTTATATGAATATTGTTGGCCATATTAACTTAATGGATTTGCAGCACTCGAATGAGCCCTTGAAAAACATCCATAATCCCTTGGAGGGATTGCTCTTGCACATCAGTAAGAGTCAAGGTGTCAGCTTTGATAGGTTCCGCAGCTTCTTGAATATAAGAAACCAAAGCTTGACTCGTACTGTCATTGTGTTGTTGTGCTACTTTCTTAGTCTACTACTGCATTCGTCTTCTCAAAGCATTAGCAAGTTCCACTATCTGGAATTGTGAACCGGGTGGACTATCTCCTCCAGGACCTTCATCTTCATCATTTGAAGAATCTCTTCTATTATCATTAGGGTCGTATTCTAGAGTAGCAACTAATGTATCTTTTTTTCCTTGTGGCATTCTCTCCTCATCTTCATTATTCCTTCTAAATCCTCCGCCAGTACTGCCTCAGTAGTAGCTACGTCCGAGGTCTTATTTAGAGAAGATCGAGGTTCTGAGCATCAAGATATGTTCGCTCAGTTATGTGTTGTAACTCCACCAAGAAGTGATCATCCTCTGTTCTTTCTGATTCATCATGCACTGTACGGATGATCTCTTCAGCAAGTACTACAAGGATTGTAGCATCAACATCTGTTGCATCATGTTCGTCTTCAGCATTATGTACTATTATCAAAACCAGTATCCTGCCTCAGTAACTTCCTCCATGGTTGTTTCATCAGTGATTTCTTTGTTTAGGTTGTCTAGGACTCCTTGGATTTTCTTTGAATCTTCCCCCTCAGATGTTATTTCTATGTACTCCGAGGAATCTTCATACTTAACCAACTCTTACTCGTCGGTCTCCATTACATCAAGGTTCACAATGGGGGACAATGCTGCTACCACCTTTGGAATGTGGGAGAATCATAACCTTCAGCAGCACTGCTTCATTCTTCAGCTTGCAGCTTGCGAGGGGTTTGTCTGATTGGTTCTGTAACGCTCGTTTGCAACCCAGCTGCAACGTCTGTTGATTGGCCTCCTCAACATTGAGGTGAGCCAATTAAGCTTTAGCTAGCTCAAATTTTGTTAGGTTCCTTACAGTTTCGGCAATGGGGTTCATTAATGTGTTGTCCTCCCTAGTTGTCATCGACTGTTCACCCTTAGCTTCATCAAAGGTACTCTTACCTTTAGCAGCTCTATGTTTTCTTAGCTTTTCCTGCCGCTCAATGATCTCCTAAAGCTTAGCCTCCCGGCAGAAATCAGTAAATTTTGGTTGGAGTAGAGGTAATATATCATCAGAATCTGAAAGTTCAGCCAAACTAAGGACTAAATCCTCTACTCTCAGGAAGTCTTTCCACACCAACAATTGTCTTCCTCTGGAGAGGCGCATCTATCTCCAAAGTTCATATAACTTGAAGAATTTATTATTGATCGACTCAGATATTTCAGATATGTGGGTGTAGCCCATGTCTGAGAAAATATCACTGATGGTCTTTCAACAGTCAATCCAAGCTTGTATCTGATTGACTTGATCAACAACATCCTCTCTGACCACCAACGCTTACTATTTTTTTGCTTGTTTTCTCTGCTTTCTATTTCGCATCTCTTTTCTCCTCTTAGCAAGCAGCAACTTCTTCTTCTTCCTTATCTCCTTCCTACTGGGTAGGATAAGGTGTTTGGCTTGAGGTACTAGCATAAGGGACAAGTTGTTATCTGCTTTCTGATCAGTAACCTGATCAGCATCCTGTTCAGCTTCCTGATCATCATCAGCTTTCTGATCAGTAGTTATATCTGCTCCAACAAACTGCACCTCATCAGTGTTGGTGATCCTAGCAAGATCTGCATTCACCATCTTACTCTTTGGCAAGACATACCCCCTCTTCTTCTTTGCAAGAGGTATGTCATCATCATCATTACCGCATGAGGATAGGGTTCAGCAGCTTCCTTTTCAGCATCACTGCTGCATTCTGCAGCAGCTTCCTTTTCTGAGTCATTTTTTGCAATCTTGCTTCTTGAAGTGACTTTCTTCCTTTTTGGTTGTTGTGTCTTCTCTACAAGCCTCTTCCCGAAGAAGCCCTTCTTCACGCCTAAGTACCAACCTGGACTGATTGGTACGGCTTCTTCCACTTGAATTCCCATCTTACAGAGAATGGAAGTGATGGTGATCCCAAAGCTCCTCCTTAAGGTTTTTTTGGAGGCTTATTCCCAAATTCTCCGCAAGAGGAACCCACTACAGTTGATTGTCACTCCTATCACAATGGCAGTCATCAACCTTATCCGAAGATCAGTGCATCTGTCGAAGCTTCCATATCTGTCTTATGTTGGAACCAACGGATCGTCGTTCCTATGTAAATGGAATCAGGTTCCATAAAGATATGATAACGCGCAGTGAAAAGAAATCATACCTTTCTCGAAGAAAATTAATCAAAGATAAGACCTCTCGATCTTCTACTGTATTCCTAGCCCTCTCTCTGGACGTCGTATGGGCGACGATCCTCCAAAGATTCAGAAAATCCCACCTCCTAATCTCTCTCTAGCGATTTTGTAATTTTTATACGTGTGAGATTGAGAGTACGTTATTCTGGAGGCACTGACTTAAGGGTTATTTATAGGCTACAACAGGGACCTAGAGAAGGAATCAGGGTTGGGCCTCCTGATGGGCTTAGGTGTCTTGTGTTCAGTCTGAACACCCAACTTAAGCCCATCAATTATAACTCGGTCCACTAAAGAGTTATAATTGAACTACAGCCCCAATCTCATATTACAATATAGGCTCCTTCTTATCATGTGCACGTTTATTTCCCCGTGTTTAAGATATCGAATATCTGTAAATTAAATAAGTTACAGACAACTTAATTAATTTACATCTAATTCCGAGAGTAGTACCACCCATCTTTATTATCATGTCGGATTAAATCCACCTACAGGGTTTACATGATAATCCTTATGAGCTCCTCAAGGGGACATCATCATCCTAAATAATTAGGACACAGATTCCTTATACAATCAACTACACACCATATAAACAGTGTTATCTCCCAATTCACCGAGCCAATTGATTTATTAATAAATCTCACACATTGGCAAATTAAAGAAACTAACACTGAGTACACGTGCCCGTTATTGTATAGGGATTAAGAAGACGCACATCCATAATGACAGAGGTCTTGTTCTTTTATATAGTCAGTACAAATCGAACAATCTCAAATGGTCCTGCTCAATACACACAAACTGTACTAGTGTAACTTTATAGTCAAGACAGACTAATACCAAATTACACTACAACCGTTCCAATGGTTTATCCAAATCCATCTTGGTTGTGAGCTACTATTTATAATTTATAAGGAACTGATAGCATGATCTTCTGTGTGGCACCACACACCATGTTATCTACAATATAGATTAATCTGGACAATTGCATTAATATATATTACAAATATAAAATGCAAACAATATTTGATCATAATGAATCTCATATCAAAAAGATGTTCATTAGGCTTATAGTATATATCCTAACACCTTCAATAGAGTACGTACAGACATCATGAAGAAACTCGTACTTAGGCTTCAGTTTCTTCTTCTCACAGCTCTTCTTCAACGGCTCTGAGATGGAATCCTGCTTGAACAGATTGCAAATCTTCTCCATGAACTCAAAAACCAAACTTCTCAAGCTTTGAATGTTGTAGACCCTTGGTGAAAATGTCGAAGGTGGAAGCGATGTCCTTCGCTGTCAAGGTGTATTTCTTCCCATCCAGACTCATCCTAAAAAGGATCATCTTGGAGTCGTTGGATAACTCAGCAAAGACATAGCACCTTTGGATAGTGGGGACTGACAACCCACTGTATCGAGTGGTGAGAAAGCCAGAGATGTTGCTCTTCTAAACAAAACTCTAAACTTTAGAGACAACATCCCTATCATAGATGCTCTCCTCTTCGAGCAGGACCACTGGATTAACCAGACGTCCTTCCAAAACAATGGTTTCTCTTCCTCTTACCATGGAAGATAGAGTGAGAGATGTGTGAGAGATTTATAAGAAAAAGATATATAACACTGGAAGAGAAAATCAGTTTTTGCTTGTGAGAGATAGGTGGTAGAATGTAGAATAAGAGAGATGATGAGCAGTTTTTGATTCAAATATGAGATGGTTTTTAATCAACAGTCACAATTAAATGACTTGTGAGAAAGGCGCAAAATCTGACGGTTGAAATAAAAAGATGGAGGGGCCTTTTTGCAATAAGACAAACTTCTGGGGTCAAACCAAAAATGTGCGTCTATTATCTTCTGAAAAAGTAGATTTTGCATTAAATGCGAGATGCCATTTTGCTGCTCAAATGATTAGCGTTTAATGGTTATTCTTGATATAAGATTGCAAATCTCTTAAATGTTGTTTCAATAAATGTTGTAAACTGCTTGTTGTATTCTTATTATAGTTGTATCCTGAAATACTGAAAACTGAAACACTGAATACTTCACCCTTTCTTCATGCATCCATTACTGAGAAACTATCTCCTTTCATTCTTTATAACTTGATGATTCCAAGCTCACTCCTAAACATAGAAAACCTTGATTTATATATGGGCTTTGTGAAAATATCTGTCAACTGTAAATCAGTATGGACTTTTTCGAGCACAATATCTTTCTTCTCTACATGATAGGATTGTGTATTAAGCAATTTCTTCATTCTAGAGTGAAAGATAGGATTGTGTATTAAGCAATAGCACTTGTATTATCACACAAAATAGCAAGTTGCAGTTGTCACTACAAGAATTTTGGGATTTAACAACGGGTTTTTACCCGTTGTTAAATCCAATTTTTTAGCATTGTCGTAGCCAGGGTTACAAAAAAAAATTCGCCATTTTACAACGCACTAAAAGCGTTGTCTTCTTTAGATACGACAACGTTTTTAAACCATTGCACAAAAGTGTTGTCGTTTTTTAAATTAATTATTAAATAGGATGATGACGTCATCGAAACACTGACACGTCAGCATAGGCTAACGTTAGCATGACACGCCATCATATGATAATGACATGTCAGCGTGACACATCATCATACATGGGTGACATCAGTGATGATGTCATTAAACCCAATATTGGGCGTTGAATGAGAATCGAACCCGGGTGCCCAAGTGGTCCTCAAACCACTAGACTACTAGTGCATTATGTAATAATTTTCAACTTGCATTTCTTTTAAATACATTTTTGATATTTTTCAATTTTCTACTATCATATATTTTTTGTTAATTTTTATTATTATATTTTTAATATATTTTAAAAGGTTAACAATATATATATATCGATATATATATATGGAAGATTAATGACTAATTAACATAAGATAATATAAGATAACATCATAAAATAATTAAACTTTTCAAATTTAATTTAATTAGAAAACAAGTAATATTATTACATATTTTCATTTTAATTTTTATTATTTATATTTTTAATATATTTTAAAAGGTTAACAAAATATATATATAATTGGAAGATTAATGACTAATTAATATGTTTAATAATATTTAATCTAATTTCATTTTAAGACAATTTTAAAATATACTGGTGCATATTTTTAATATATTTTATAAAAATTCTATTTTTATAAAATTATGAGTTTGTTCATATAAGATAATATTAATGCAAATAATATAAGTAACATCATAAAATAATTAAAATTTTCAAATTTAATTTAATTAAAAAACAATTAATATTAACACAACACATAAAAAAAGCATTGCACAATGGGTTGTCTTTTTATAAAAAAACATCACTAAAAGATAACGCATAAAGAGCGTTGCATAAAAGGGTTGTCTTTTTAAAAAAAATGTCATTTAACAACCCTTTGAAAAAAGCGTTGCACAAAAGCGTTGTCTTTTTAAAAAAAACGCCATTTAACAACCCTATGAAAAAAGTGTTGTCTTTTCCATTATTTGCGTTGTCGTTGAGCGAATTTTTTGAACAAAGACAACGCTTTTCAGAAAAAGGGTTGTAAATTTAGAAAAGGCAACACAAATTCAAAGAAAGTGTTGTCTTTTGGGGGTTGTTGTATCCTAAATTTCTTGTAGTGTGTATCCAAAGAATCTGAGCACAACAACTTCTTGCTACTACATACTCCGCTTCTACAGTTAAGGTTACTATGGACGTTTGTTTCTTGCAGAACCAAGAAACTAGCCTTTCTCCGAGAAATTGACAAGTACCACTCGTACTCTTTCTGTCAATCTTACATCCTGTAAAATCAGAATCCGAATATCCCTTTAAGTTGAATCCTCCTTCTTTGGGATACCATAGGCCAACATCTTAAGTACCTTTCAGGTACTTGATAATCCTTTTCACAGCTGCAAGATGCGATTCTTTCGGTGTTGTTAGGAATCTTGCACATACTCCCACTGCAAACAGAATATTCGGTCTGCTTGTTGTAAGATACAGTAGGGAACTAATGAGCCTTCTGTATCGTGTAATATCCACATCCTTTCCACTTTCATCTTTGTTAAGATTTGTTAGAGTTTAATTTGTTAAACTCTTATTTTATTTTATTTTGCATTTCTCACAAAACATAATATTTGGTAAAACAAATTAATATTTCATTGATTTGTTTTGAGTGATTTTATTGTTGAGATATTCAAGGGATTGCATGCTTGGAGAGATTTAAGGGAAGTTGTTATTGGGAGATCTTCTAACCTTATCTAGGAGATTTGTTTTCTTTTATCTCACGTGGTATTGCAGATTTAATCAAGAGGAAAGGGTTGAATAATTCAAACAACTTACTCCTACTCTATAGGAAATGGTTGTTAGATATTATTCTCTTCCAACCTAAGAGAGATACGTGAGAAGAACGTGGAAAGCAAGAGAGAGAAAGAGAGAGTACGTGAAGAGAAGAAACCGGAGTGAAAGTCATGGAGTTCATGGATGAAGCATGAACTAGGAGAAGTGGAGATCAAGGAAGAAGTGGAGATCATGGAGCATGTATTTACATGGGATATGAAAGGCTCCTGATGTCTATAAATAGAAGACTCCATTCCAGAAGAAAAGAGATGAAGACAAGAGGTAAAGAGCGAGAACTGTGATATTTCGAGTCTGTCACAATGTATCTGTGTTGTCTTCTTTGTTGACCACATTTCCCACAACATCGTTGTATGTTTTCATAAAAGGCTGAGATTGAGTTCGTGCACTCAAGCCTTATTTTCTTAGACAAGGTGTCTTTGAGTGATCAACTGAGTGTGTACACGTCCTCAGGTTCCTTAGATACATTCATAGGACGTGTTGGTTTTGTTGAAGAGTTTCTTCTCCAAAAGAACTCTTCGTGTATTACAAGATTCTTTTCAAAGGATGTTTTTCGTGTCTTTGTACTACAAGATATATCAATAAGACATATTTTGCCCTGTAGGCATTCCACGAGTATCATTATATACTCGTGGATAATTCTCTTATTGTTTATTTTAATATTTCCGTTGTGTTATCCGTAGTGTTGTCAACATTACAGACAACATTACGTCTCTGATATTTTTACAGTTTGTGTTTTTCTTGCATAGTAGCATTCGGAAACTTTCAATTGGTATCAGAGCCACCCACCTGATATACTAGGTGGTTAGTTCTGTTGCTCATGCAAGACATGGATTGGTGTAATCCACAAGGGATGTTACCCGTGCTAGATGGATCGAATTATGCTTACTGGAATATAGATGTTGCTGCAGATGTTACCACATTGATCGACACATCAGAAAGGTATGAGTTGTTTAATTTTTCTAATCTAACTTGTTTAAATGTTGTGATTGATGATGATGCAGAATCAAGTGATGATGATGATATAGATGATGATTCCTTCATTGAAGAACTTAAGGAACTCTATACTTCATTGCTTAAAGAATGGAAAAGGCAATGCAAACAAGTTGAGATACTTTCTAAAGAGAATGATGTGTTGAAGCAGTCCATGGCCAAACTCGAAGTATCGCTTATACAAATGGACATTGAGCTCGAAAAGGCTCAAACCCAAATGGAGATGGACAAAGCTACATTTCCCAAGTAAGTATCACTTCTCTTTTTCTTCTCTCTTGGTCGCGTCTTCATCTTTCTCAAAGCTCCAAACCCTGATTTTTCCCCAATCCCATACTCTTCTTTCTCTCTTAAAATTTCTCTATTGATTCAATCCCTAAGTCTGCTCCTAGCTTATTTTTTCCACTTTGATATCGGTTTGCTATGAGGAAATTTGTTTAAGTGGAGATCAAATTGGTGTTTGCTTTGGACTGACGAGAATGTCCCTGTTAATGTTGCAACATCAGTTCCAACATTTGTTTCACTATTATGTTTTTGTCTCGAGATTTTTTTTCTGCAGGTCTGAACAAAACTCGACTTGATGAGATGACCAGCATTAGAGACATCTTTTTGCTGATCTTTCTTCTCAAAAAGGGGGAGAAATTTCTAGCGTTAGTGTGTTTTTTATTAAGGGGGAGATTCTTTTGAGGGGTAAATTGTTTTGGTGTGATTTGTTTTAAGGAGAAATTATTTTGCTAAGGGGGAGTTTGAAGTTTTTCAAAAAGGTTTTTCAAAAGTTGATCTTAGTTTAAGGGGGAGTTTAATTTTATTGTGTTTTGTGAAGAAAGGCAAAAAGGGGGAGATTGTTAGAGTTTAATTTGTTAAACTCTTATTTTATTTTATTTTGCATTTCTCACAAAACATAATATTTGGTAAAACAAATTAATATTTCATTGATTTGTTTTGAGTGATTTTATTGTTGAGATATTCAAGGGATTGCATGCTTGGAGAGATTTAAGGGAAGTTGTTATTAGGAGATCTTCTAACCTTATCTAGGAGATTTGTTTTCTTTTATCTCACGTGGTATTGCAGATTTAATCAAGAGGAAAGGGTTGAATAATTCAAACAACTTACTCCTACTCTATAGGAAATGGTTGTTAGATATTATTCTCTTCCAACCTAAGAGAGATACGTGAGCAGAACGTGGAAAGCAAGAGAGAGAGAGAGAGAGTACGTGAAGAGAAGAAAGTGGAGTGAAAGTCATGGAGTTCATGGATGAAGCATGAACTAGGAGAAGTGGAGATCAAGGAAGAAGTGGAGATCATGAAGCATGTATTTACATGGGATATGAAAGGCTCCTGATGTCTATAAATAGGAGACTCAATTCCAGAAGAAAAGAGATGAAGACAAGAGGTAAAGAGCGAGAACTCTGATATTTCGAGTCTGTCACAATGTATTTGTGTTGTCTTCTTTGTTGACCACATTTCCCACAACATCGTTGTCTGTTTTCATAAAAGGCTAAGATTGAGTTCGTGTACTCAAGCCTTATTTTCTTAGACAAGGTGTCTTTGAGTGATCAACTGAGTGTGTACACATCCTCAGGTTCCTTAGATACATTCATAGGACGTGTTGGTTTTGTCGAAGAGTTTCTTCTCCAAAAGAACTCTTCGTGTTTTACAAGATTCTTTTCAAAGGATGTTTTTCGTGTCTTTGTACTACAAGATATATCAATAAGACATATTTTGCCCTGTAGGCATTCCACGAGTATCATTATATACTCGTGGATAATTCTCTTATTTTTTATTTTAATATTTCCGTTGTGTTATCCGTAGTGTTGTCAACATTACATACAATATTACGTCTCTGATATATTTACAGTTTGTGTTTTTCTTGCATAGGAGCATTCGGACACTTTCAAGATTGATCGACGTGGCCATGGGAATACTTACTGATGATCCATTCTCCATTCGAAATTTCTTGATTAACTCATTCGTGTACTTGGCTTGATTGATGAAAATTTCATTATCTAGTAGTTTTACTTGCAATCCAAGAAAGAAACTTAATTCTCCCATCATGCTCATCTCGAACTTCTTCTGCATGAGGGTTGAGAATTTTTTACAAAGATCTTTGTTTGTTGATCCAAAGATAATATCATCCACATAAATCTGTACAAGAAGAATATTATCGTTGTCCTGTATTCTAAAAAGATTTTTGTCCACTATTTCTTTCTGAAATCCATTCTCCAAAAGATATAAGGATAGAGTGTCATACCAAGCTCTCGATGCTTTCTTCAAACCATATAAGGCTTTTTCCAATCTGAAAACTTTGTCTTCTGCTTGATCTTCAAATCCTGGTGGTTGCTCCACATACACTTCTTCAGATAAGAGACCATTCAGAAATGCATTATTGACATCTATATGATAAACACTGAAATTCTTGTGTGCAGTATAGACTAAGAATATCCTGATTGCCTCAAGTCTTGCTAAGGTGCAAAGGTCTCATCAAAATCGATTTCTTCTTCTTGGTAATATCTTTTTTCCACTAATCTTGCTTTGTTTCTGACAACTATTCTGGATTCATCCAACTTATTCTTGAACACCCACTTTGTTCCAATGACTCCTCGATGATTAGGTCTTGGTACTAACTTCTATACATGGTTTCTTTCAAAACCATTCAGCTCTTCCTGCATGGCCTGAATCCAATTATTGTCTTCAAGAGCTTCTTCAACACTCTTATGTTCTACTTGAGATATGAAGCATGTAAACATTATTTCATATGTCCTTGATCATCTTGTTCTTACACCTTCATTGATATCTCCAATGATAAGCTCTCTTGGATGATTTTTTTAGCCATGTTATATCTAGTTCAAAGTTGTATGAGCGTTGATGAACAGTAATCTATTGATCAGCTGCATCACTGTGATTACTGTTGGATTGTTGTATTCCATCAGTTTGTTGTGCAGTAACCTGCGTTATTATATTTCTAAGTGTAGGAACTTCTGTTATGTTTTCTCCTTAAATGAGCTTCTTACTTGTTTACCTTTTTTACAGGCTCCACAAACATTCTCTTTCTTGAATGCAACATCTAGAAAACCTGTAACCAGGTTCTTTCTTGTTAATTTGTTGATCATCTTAAAGTTCAAATAGCTCATTTTTTTGTGCCATAACCAGCTTAATTCTAGAGTGCTCTTAGCAATGAAACAGGTTAGTTGCACTGTTGAACTCCAATCGGCAAGACAGATGTTTCCTCTTCTGGTTCCAATAAGCTTCACCTCATTTGACTTGTTATCTCTAATCAGACACTTGTTGAGGTTGAACTCCATGGAGCATCCTTTGTGCAGAACTAGCTGATACTCAGGAGGTTATATTTCAGCCCTTTTACATATGATATATCACTAATACATGCATGGTCTTTGATTAAGCTTCATATCCCCTTGGTGCTTCATTTTGAATCATCTCCAAAGACTATCTTAGGGCCTTTACATGGTTGGAAGTCTCTTAAGGCTTCTTTGTTGCCAGTCATATATCTTGAGCAGTCGTTATCGATGTACCATACGTCACTACTGCTTCATAGCAACTGTTCCTACATGCATATCAGGCAGATTTAGGTACCCATACAAGTACGGGTCCTAGGGAGTTAGTCTTCTTAGGGATCCACACTTATTTAATGACAATTAATTTAACATTAGCCTTGGTGACTCTCTTTCTGTAAGTATCCTTTGTAGGATACTGTTTGTGAGTGTGTGCTGGAACTTTCCATGTGTTACCTTTCCTTCTTGAAAAAGGTTTTTTCTTATACTTTTCCGGAGTATAAGCTACTTTGGATTTAAACATGTAAGTTTTGGTATAAGAATGGTAGAAATTCTTTTGTTGTGACCTGGGAGATTGCTGCATTCTTCTCTTGGTTGCAGCATTCTGATTCTACTGCATCCTGAGAATTTGTGCAGACTTACTGTCTGTGGTCTACAACATGGGTTTCTTTCCCTTATCCGCTGAATTTGTGTAATCCTTCTACGTCCTCTCTTCTCCTTCACTAAGGAGGAACTCTACTAGGTCAGATTGTTTTACAAGTGTCAACTTTACAATCATCTTCCTAACGAGCTATCACCTACTAGAATCAGTAAGATTCTTAGGCCAATCCCACACAAGGTACAAATACTCACACAGAGTAAAAAGCCTTAACAACTTAAAGCTAACACTTAGTGAGGATCTAAATCCTTCTGTTGGTCCCAAGTGTTCAGAGGTTCAGAGGGGGGTGAATGAACCTCTGTCGATATTGGAAGATTTTACAAACTCTTTCATCTAAACTTTTTTGTTATAACAGGTTCCTGACCTAGGGACAGCAACCTGTCTCGAATCAGCAACCTGGCTAAGGCTTAATCAGGTTCCTGACCTAGTAGCAGAATGTTACGCAGCGGAATAAACTTGATAGAGTTCTTTTTGGAAAACCGTTTCTTTTTAATCATGATCTTAGGAAGTCTTTTCTCAGGATGCTTATGTTTGTATGCAATAGTATAGATAAACAGTAAGTAAAATGCAGCATACAATCAAAGCGTATAAACACATTTGTTTATAGTGGTTCGAAGGTGGTGTAAGTCTTCTACATCCACTCTACTCCTACTCAAGGAGGAACTTCGTTAGGTCAGTTCGATTTACAAGACTCGTTTTACAAACCTCTTCCTAATAAGCTACACCTACTAGAGTCCCTGACTCCAGTCGAAGGCCACAGCCCACAAAGGGCAAGTAATCTATCTCTATAGATTACACACTTAGCAAAGATCTAATCATCTCAACAAAGGTACACCATTAAAACAACCTAGCGCACACAGCACAATGGTTAAAGGAAAATAAACGGTTCTTCAACTGGTGCGGAGTAGTCTTGATCTTTGTAGTCCTCGAACTGATGTATGCTGCTCCTAGAAGATTGAGTGGCTGAACATAGATAAGCTTGAGAAGCTTTGGAATATATCTGATTTTCCTCTCGACTCTGTTCAGCACTTTTCTTCAATCAGCCATGCCTTCTATTTATAGATCTTGAGAATATATCCGTTGGAGGAAAGTATCCGTTGAAGAAAGATACTTCCCCGTTTTGAACGTAAAGCTTAGATCTCCAAGATCTTCTCTGTGGTTGCATTAAATGTTTCTGAGTAGTTCCTGACAAGTGCATTTAATGCGCCTACAATTTGCTTCTGGACTTCTTATGTCATTCCTGTTGACCTATCAAGTCGGTATGGGTCTAAAGTTGAAGTCCATACAGTTGTTGCTTGATGTCAGTTGATTTTCTTCTTCTCCTTGCTGCATGTTCTTCCTGATGCTGCTTCCTGTTATCCTCAGCTTGCTGCTTCTCTTCTAGCTTGCTGGTTTCCTTGATATGTTGTCAGCTTTCTGTTTGTAGCTTCTTTGTCCTTGTAGACTGCTAACCAGCTTTCTGTTTCCTTTGTTGACAGCTTTCTGTTTGGAGACTTTATTTTCTTTGTCGCTCTTTCAGCTTGTTGTTTTCCTTCAGCTTGTTGTCCACTCTTTGTAGCATTGTTTCCTACAGTTTGCTGACCCTTAGAGAATATCTTCTTAATTCTTCTAAGGTTGGTTTTCCTTAACATTTGGAAAACCATTACATGATCTCATCTTAGCATCCTGATCATGTAATACGTGGAAACTTACTTCAGCAAACTTATGTTTTCTTATTATTCAACATGTTCTGTCTTATTAAGATAACTCTAGAAATATCCCAACACCTTCCCACTAAGGACCCTAACTAAACCAACCTAGCACACAACAAATGGTGCTTTGAAGACAACCTCAAGATCTTTGATAAACTGGAAATCTTTAGCTTGACTGCTTCAGGAAGGTTGAGTGACTGAAACTGTGAGAAAACTTGTGTTTGCATGAGAAATATTGAGAGCTAAAATGTTTCAGTAGTTCAGTAGTTTTCTCGAGTCAACTTCACATTCTTTTATACTTGTAGGGAAATGTGTCCGTTGAAGAGAGACATATTCCTTGTTGAAATTCAAATCTTGATCTCATTTGATATTCGCATTAAATGCTCTTGGAGAACTGGGAAATAGGGCATGTCCTACTCTGTAGGGCATTAATGGCGCCACTCCTTGGTAAGAATTCTTTTGCAGGTCCGCAATCCAGATGGCAGCATGTCATTGGTCAGGTGCTAACTTTCATCTACCGGATACTTTGATAAAGCATATTCCTCGTACTGCATTCAATCCTTCTTCGTATTACAATAAATAAGAATAATGAAACTTACTACTTCCTGCTCAAGTTGCAATAATCGTTTTCTGTTATGCGCCAGCTTTCTGTTCTGGACACTGCTTACAGATTCTGAATCCTGCTTGCTGATTCTGAATCTTGCTTACTGATATTGAACTGTTTTATGTTCTGATCAGTAGAAAGCCTTCAGTCCTCCTTACTGCTTACTATATGCTGCTTACTAATCCAGCTTGCTGATTCTGCTAACTGTTTCTGCTTACTGCTTCTACTTACTGAAAAACAGTACTTGATAACTCTATTTTGCCGAATCCTGCTGCGATCAGAAACTTCCATCTTTTTAATTTTTACATATCTTCAAAAATACATCTAAAAAAATAAACTTAATAAAGCTAAGTTCCATTTAAACAATATGGAAAAATTGGGTACTCCAACTTCCTATACAAAGCTACTTTGTCTCATCAAAACCTAACAGAAATATCCCAACAATACCAAATATGAGGAATTTCGCTTGTGCGACTTGGATGCCGCCTGAAGGCTCTATAATGAAATTAAATTGATATGTTTCGGTGATTCGGGGGGTTGGAACAGGTTTGGGAGTGGTCCTACGTGACAGTTGTTGGAACCAACGGATTGCCAGTCCTATGCAATCGAAATCGGGATCCATAAGAGTATGATATAGCGCAGTGAAAATAAATCATACCTTTCTTGGAGACTAGTCAAGACGATCGAAGAATAGACCTCTCGATCTTCTGCTATATTCCGAGCCCTTCCTTTGGATGTCGTGTGGACGACGATCCTCCAAAGACACAGCAGTCTCACCTCCAACCACTATCTCGCGATTCGGTATCTTTACGTACGCGTGAGATTTTGTTGTTGTGTTCTTTGGAGGCACTGAATTTAGGGATATATATAGGCTACAACAGGGACCTAGAGAAGGAATTGGGGTTGGGCCTCCTGATGGGCTTAGGCATCCTGTGTTTAGCTCGAACAGCCCGCTTAAGTCCATCAATTATAACTCGGTCCATTAAGGAGTTATAATTGAACAACCGCCCCAATCCCATATTACAATATGGGCTCCTTCTTATTATGTGCATGTTTATTTCCCCGTTTTTAAGATATCGAATGTCCGTAAGTTAAATAAATTACTAACAACTTAATTAATTTACATCTAATTCCAAGAGTAGTACCACTCATCTTTATTATCATGTCGGACTAAATCTACATGCAGGGTTTACATGATAATCCTTATGAGCTACTCAAGGGGACATCATTATCCTAAATAATTAGGACACGGATTCATTCTATAATCAACAACACACCATATAAACAGTATTATCTCCCAATTCACCGAGCTTATTGATTTATGAATAAATCTCACCCATTGGCAAATTAAAGAAACAAACACTGAGTACACGTACCCGTCATTATATACGGATTAAGAATACACATATCCATAATAACAGAGGTCTTGTTCTTTTATATAGTCAGTACAAATCGAACAACCTCAAATGGTCCTGCTCAATACATACGAAATGTACTAGTGTAACTTTATAGTCAAGACAGACTAATACCAAATTACACTACAGCCGTTCCAATGGTTTGTCCAAATCCATCTTGGTTGTGAGCTACTATTTATAATTTATAAGGAACTGATAGCATGATCTTCTGTGTGGCACCACACACCATGTTATCTACAATATAGATTTATCTGGACAATTGCATTAACAATATATAATAAATATAAAATGCAAACATATGACCATAATGAATCTCATATCATAAAGATGTTCATACAAAAGATAGGCTTATAGTATACATCCTAACATGGTGAAACTAAATTGATATGTTTCGGTGATTCGGGGGGTTGGAAAAGGTTTGGGAGTGGTCCTGCGTGACAGTAACGGTACGGTGTTACGTTGTATGGTTAAACTCCTCAACCATATGCTGACGGTTGAATTAGCAGAAGCAACAAGTATTTACGAAGGTGTGTGTATGGTTTGACCCTTAGTCCTCAAACATAAATGCAGTACGAGGAAAATCAAAAATAGCCCAAATATCAGTCACTTCAATGGATAGAATTATAGTCAGTAGAGACAAGCTGAAGGTTACAGAGCTACAAGCCAATGAACGACTGCCACCTGGTCTGACTGACTGCATAAAGTTGTAACCTGGTACAACAAAATTAAATGCACCCTCGAAAATAAAACAAATTGTATTTAATGAAGATTACACCAACAAGGAGGATTCAAATGCAAGGATTTGTACCCCTTCAACGGGCATAAATCTATTCATATAAATAAAAGAAGAGTTGATTGTTACAACTACTGAAATTGCAATATTCAAATTACAAGCAAGAAAAGCTCTCAAACTCTTAAGTTCTCTCAAGTCTAAAGTTTCAGTCACTCAACCTCTCAGAAGCAGCAAAGTATTCGAGCAAAGATTCAAGATTTCAAAGCTGCTTCCTACACCAGTTGAAGACAAACTTTTATATATTTGAACCATTTGTGGTGTGCTATGTTGTTTAAGGTGTCCTCAGTTTATAGAAAAGTGTTCATTGCTGAGTATATATTGTCAAGTGTTTGGAAATAACCTTGTATAGGTTGTAGAGATCCTGTGTGGGTCTATCTTTGGAGCTTGCAACAATATGTGTGAAAGTTGAGCTCTAGTAGGTGTTCTCATTAGGTTGTTAGGAAGTATCCTGTAAACCAAATCATTCTTAATGAAGTTCCTCCTTGCAAATGAGTATAGTGGAAGTAAAAGGATTACACCACCCTCGTACCACTATAAGACCTTGTGTGTTTATTTATTTTATCTTTGTAGATTTGCATATCTTCTAAAAAGGTTTTAAAAAGGACCTCATAGGCATTTTTTTATTTCATTGCACAAACTCTGCTATACATCAAGCACTTATCAATAGTGCTGTAAGCTACATCTGCATACAGAACCATAAACTTCATAGGTTACAGTGCACTGGGTCATAGTTCGAAAGATTTTTGAAAATCTATAGAGGTTCATTCAGCCCCTCTGAATAGACATGCTCATCCGGTTTGGAAAATCAGAACCGAACCGGGGTCAACGATTTGGAAAACTGTTGACCCAACTCGGTTCGAAATCGAAACCATGAACCGTAGTTTGATGGTTTAATTTCGATTCGGAGTTTTTTCAAACCGGGAAACCGCTAGTTTATCTATTTGGTTTAATTTATATTATAGATAATAATATTATGTATTTATGTTATTTTACTTGTCACGCCCCAAAATCTTTTCGTATTTTATCAAAGTTTTACCGTTGGGCGTGAAGAGAGAAATAGTAAGAGACACATACACAACAGAAAGAATAAGTAAGAGACGCCAGAAGAAAGAGGTAAAGGACGGTGTGAATCTTTCACATATCAACAACGGCCTCGGCCAGTAACATTCGGTCTCAATACCGTTATATAAACAACATAATAAAGCAGCGGAAATCAAACTATCAGGATCTCACGACTATCATATGTATCAAAACTTATTACAAAACGTGATTTAAATAAAACATTGTTTGAAAATGTTTGTGCGACAAAATCTTAAAAAGACAAGTTCAGAAACAGCACCACCTCTCTCCATCTAGGGTTCAACATGCTCATCAGCTCCTGTAGTGTGAGTACAGAATAAGGGGGTGAGTGCGTTGAATACACTCGTGGGGATAAAGTCCGCATCTTATAACATGCAACAGTTATATCGTACAGGAAAGTAACATTCAATCACAGCAGGTAAAATGCATAGCATATATTATAAATGGTAAGAAGGATAGGTGCGGGAACAGCCCGTCTTACCCTATAAAATGGTCTCAATACTGCTGGTGCATTTCAAGAGGACCACCAAACCTCAAAAGAGTAGTAGAAGGGAGGGAGACAGTTTTTTACAGTCCCGTAGGACTCTCCGAACATGCAATGTGAACTGAAGTTCTTTCACAGTATATAGTATGGCACAGCACGTATATTCACAGCATTTAGTATTCCTCAATCATGCTTCATAAATAGGGAAAGCTGTAACAGATAAAGAATTAGAAATTACCCCCACCTTGTTCGGTGGTTTACCACGTGAGTCGCAAGGACCAGAGATCAAATATCTCACTGCTCAATCCAACTGGTAGCCTACACAAGTTATAACATTTCTTAGTTTCTAAATATATTTAATTAAAGATTAGACGATATCGAATAAGATTCGATCGATTGAGACGAGACGGATCGGTAGATCTAAAGATTGGAGTCCAAGAAACGAGAGGGTCAGATCTATCCAAGTGGCTAAGAAGATAGGAAATGAAATTTGGGTCACGATGGAAAAAGAATGAGCTCGATCGGAGTTGAAACGAGCTCGAACGGAGCATTTTAGGTTTAAGGGTAAAATGGTAATTTTGGTCAAGGGTTGACTTTGACCGGGCCCACGACCCTTGGTCAACGACATCTCGTTGGCGACGACTCGATGTTGACGTACGGCGGAAAAAACGGGATTCGGATCGAAAACACGGCATTGCGTGCGCGTGGTCACCCGACGGGAAGCGCGTGTGCGCGCGCGGCACCCGACGTCTCGGCTGTAACGCCCCGTTCCCATTTCAAATGGAAATAGGTCGTCACCCTTTACACTTACTTAGAAATAAAGAAATTATAATGATTTTATAACATACAGCGGAAGACTTAAAAGCGAAGACACGAGAGTTTTAAAATTTTACTTTTTAAATATAACATATATATGTAATTATACATCGACTATTAATCAAGTCTAGTCGTGTCTCACCCACATTTCTAGGAAAAATGTTTGAACCAAAGACTTACATGAATTACACAACAAAACATATATGTATATATATAATAGGATACGAGTCTAGGCCCATAGTTTTTCATATAATACATGTTTAAACAACATATTGTTTTTTAAAGAAAAGAAACATAGTTCTTGCATATCTATTTAAAAGTGATAGTGAGAAGTCAGCTCAGCCTGCTACACGTCTTCGTCATCATCTGTCGAGCCTGAAAATATAAACGGTAATATCATGAGACACCTCCGGAGAGGGATCCCAGTGGGATAACCTTACTATCTAATATATCGAAGCAATTAAATCGTTAAGCAAGTACTACATGTCATAATCATAGAGGAATGTGAGAATCGCTCGCCCACTAAACCTCGCATGGACCAGGCAATTAAGCAGGGTCGATTTCATGGACCATGCAATTAAGCAGGGTCATTTTCATGGACCAGGCATTTAAGCAGGGTCGATTTCATGGATAACTTATCAATTCAATTAACAACACATAGTAGAGAGTATAAGTTACCCACTTGTACGTTGATAGTGCAAAGATTGACTCCGGACTCACCGATCGTCTCGACTGCGCTCGACACACTTAACTGATTAGCCTCCTTATATCACATACTTTTACATTTATATTAGGTTACATTAACCTAAAACACATTCATACTTATAACTTAATTGTTAAGCATTTAAACTAGCAATTTTAGACGTAAAGGACATATAAAGGTGTAACAATTTTAATAATTTCCATATAACTCCTAAAACCACATAATTATTTGCATGATCACATATTAGTTTCAATTATCATATTCTGAAAATTCATAATTTTTCGCAGTGTATATAAATAAATAAAATAGAATCCTAAACAAGACTTTCACTTGAATTTCAGCTCAAAAATCAGTCTATATAGCAAACCCTATCAAATATTATAGGATTAAGGAAATACTCTCATATTTTCACAAAAGTCAGAAAACATATCCAAGAATAACATATAAAAATATCAATTGAAAATAACATTCACACAATTAATTATGAATTTTCGAAGTTGGTTGAAAACTGAACATAGTGTATGCTGAAAATAGACTTTATTGTAAAAATCACCATAAATTTCACAAGGTTCTAAATATGACATAGAAAAATTCTACATACTCATAAGAACACGTACTACAACATAGTAAAACATGGCTTATAAATTCGATCCCAATAATTAGTTATGAATTTTAGAACGAAGCTGAAAACAGGTCATCGTCTACGCGAAAAACAGGTTTTATTGTAAAATTCTCCATAAATCGTACAAGACTCGAAAAACTTCATACTAAAATCCTACACGTACCTAAGAACAGGTTCTTGAACATAGTAAAATATTATGCACAAATTCGAAGTATATTATTCCAGAAAATTATAAGAACCAGACCCAAAAACAGGGTGAAAACTGTCTCCGAACAGTTTATATTAGAAAAATCATATAAAATTGAATTTAACTCCAAACGTCATGAAATTTTACAGGCATATTCTTGACTTTATATATTTCAATCTAGCTAAAGGATTCATCTTAATTCAATTTGTAAAATTTTCGAACACAACTAAAACAGTAACAAAACTAAGCATATCCCAACATATAAAACAGTAACAGCATATAATCCCAACAAATATGCCAAAGAACATCTTTGGACTTCTTATCCTAAAGTATTAAGCATAAATCATGAGTTTTAATAAAGGATTCATAAGGGTTTAGCCAAAAATACCTTTAGGTTTGAGAAGAAGAACTTGAAGGATATATGATCTTTGCTTTCCTTTATTTCTTGTATTAACTTATCTTTGACTTTGGCTCTTTTACAAGAAGTGATCAAGAGAGGGAGAGAGAGAGAGTGATCGAGAGAGAGGAAGAGAGGGGGTATAAATAGCATCAAGTAAGGATATGTTGTATGTTGCAAGTTGGGAGATATTTTTGCATGTTGCAATTAGAGTGGTGAGGTGGCTAGGCTAGGTTATTTAGTCATAGGTTACCAAACTTATCTTGGGAGATTTGGATTAAAAATAAAGGTTAATCTAATTATTTATCTTGATATTTCATGTTTCATATTACTCATATATATATAAGTACATGTATACCTTATTAAATGGACTAGTAATCATAATGTGATGTATATTTCATATAAGTGTGGAATTTGCTTAGCATTAAATTGAGTATTAATTAAATTAATAATAAATATAATAATAAGCATTTCGGTTATTTCAATAATTACCTATAATGCATGCTCGTTCAAGTAAGACGTCTTATTTCATAAATATACATATAAGATCATAAGTAAAACTTCCTAAAAAAAAAGCATATAAACCTAAACCATTTTATTCAATTAATTCAATTAACATCTTATCTTTTACTTTCGTTCATGTGTGTCGAGTGAGTGGAGATCGAGCTCGGTTTCGTCCGTGAGCAATCCTGCAAAACCCTTAACATCTCGAAAGAAAACCATATCGTAAAATCTTTAAAATAATTAAACATAACGTATAATCATAAATCATAACATAGCATCATATAAGTTCTCTCACTTAACTCATTCTTAAATAAACATCAAAAGAAATTTTAATAAATATGCATATGCAGGTTTTTCTTGAAAACGGGGTGTTACATCGGCAGCTGCCGAGTTTTCTCGGCAGCATGGGCGCGTGTCTCGGCGGCTGCCGAGTTTTCTCGGCAGCGGGTCAGCTTCTCTCGGCAGCCTCGCGCGCCAGCGCGCGCGCGTCTCGGCAGGACTCGGCGGCTGCCGAATTTTCTCGGCAGCAGGCGCACACCACTCGGCGGCTGGCCGAGTTTTCTCGGCAGCCTCGGCCAGCTCGTGCCCAGGTCACCCGGCGTCGCCCCTGCTCGCCAGCCCACTTCCTGACGCCACCTGCTGCGGCGGCGCCGCTCAGCTCCGGCCACCACCTGGTCCGCCAGCAAGCCTGCACCGCCGGCTACCTCCTCCGGCCACCCCTCGCCGGATTCCGGCCGTGAATAGTGCTCGAAACCTCACCGCAAAACTCTTCGATACCCAGATTTTCAAAACCCAACCCCAACTCCAAAACTCCGGCCGGCAACCACTCTCAACCCCTCCACCGGCGACTCCCCGTCACCGACCACCTTTCCCGGCCAACCCAACACCCTTATACATAGATATACACTCAAGCATACACACACACTCACACACGGCTAAACACACACACATCTCCATAGCTTGGCCGGCGGCCACCCGCCGCCGGCCACCACCACCAGCTCACTCTCTGAACTCCGGCCGGCGACTCCCGGTCGCCGGCAACCCCCCAAACCCAACCACCAACACACCCAACCAAAGCTACACACACACGCACTAGCACACCTCAAAACGCACACACATGCACACAATATACATATATACTATTGTTCCGGCCAGGCGCCGCCACCCACGGTGGCGCCACCACTCCGGCATCACCACCACACCACCAACAGCTTCTCCGATGGCTGCTCCGGCGAGAGGAAGAGGAGAGAGAGAGAAACAGAGGAGAGAGAAAGGGTGGTGCAAGGGTTAGGGTTAGGGTTAGGGTTTGGGCTACTGTTTTTCGCCGTTTTCCGGCGAACGGTAAGTCGGAATTGAATTCCGGAAGATGTCCTAGACTCGTCTCGACGAGACCTACGTTGTGTGCGAAAATCGGCCGAAACCGAGAAGTTTCAGATTTTCCGGCCACCACCGGCGGCAGCGCCGCCACGACGGCGGTGGCTCCGGCGGCGGCGCGCCGGAGGCCGAAAACAAAGGAGAGAGGGAGAGGAGGGAGGAAAGAGAACTTACGTGTTTTCGTCGCGCTCGACTCGTTCGGCTTGCTCGGGAAAACGGTAAGAAATGAATTAAGTGAGCCTCCTATTTATAAATTTCCAAAAGTTACTATTCATCAGAATATTACTTAGAATATTCTTTTTACTATTCATCAAGAATATCTCGTATATTATATTCTTCGTATACGTCGTATTCTTCGTTTTCGCTGTGTTCTTCATTACTTGAGCTACGTAACTCCGATTGACCTCTAGTTCGTTTCTATCTTCTCGTATTTTAATTACACATCGCGTGGTATAAAAATCATCTAGGTTCCACGTCTATAAAAATTATCGATCTAAATCGTGCATTAAACACATATCTGTAACGCACGAAATTAATTAAACAGTCAAAGCATACGCACATAAGTATTAAATTATAGGTTTAAATATTTAATTAATCAATTATGCTCGTTTTGATCCGAGGCGCTACATTACTCTTTCATTTAAAGTTGCATTGATTATTATTTTTAATTTGTATTATGAGTTGTAAATTTTTTAGGTATATGGTTTGTATTCCATTGTATTTAAATTGTAATTTCTAATTTTTTAAGTTGTAACTTGTAATTTGTAATGTTGTGTCATTATAACTTGTAAATGTAAATTCTAATTTTTAATTTATATCAAATTATTAACTCAAATTATTACATGATATATGAAGAATTGTAATATTTATATCCAAATTTAATTTTCAAAAATTAATAAATAAATGAAACCGCCAAACTGACTGTTGAATCGGAATCGATAGTTTACAAACCGAAACCAAAACCAAAACCGGAATCATCATGGTTTGGTTCTGATTTGCCTCTCCACAGTTTTCAAAACTGGTGGTTTGGAACCCATTGAACACCCCTACCTGTGAACCTTTGTGACTCATTGGTACCCACAATAGATATATTATCATGTTGTTAACAAATTCCCCAATTCTGCCTTTGGTTGGTAACAAGTATAACAGGGATGCATACATTAAATAACACTAATGAAAAATTCAAACTTAGTGAAGGAAGGAAAGAAAACATTGCAACTTGATCGTGAGATAACACAAAGTTCACTGCTATTTCTTTATTGAGTGGTAAGAACATTAACTGCCTATGAGGAAGCACCATGATGAAGTGCCACTAAAGAGGCATATAAGCCATCTTTCCTATTGACCAAGCTTTCATGCTTCCCTTTTTCCACAATAACTCCATTTTTTATAACTGCAATTAAATCTGCATTCTTGATTGTGGATAGTCTATGCGCCACCACTATGGTGGTCCTATCCACCATAGCCCGGTCCAAGGCATCTTGCACGACTTTCTCTGACTCGGCATCGAGGGCGCTCGTTGCTTCATCAAGTAGCAAAATCTTTGGATCCTTCACTATTGCTCGTGCAATTGCAACCCGTTGCTTTTGCCCACCCGATAATTGGATCCCCCGTTCACCAACAATCGTGTCGTACCCCTGTACATTACAAGTTCGCATTGAGTTCGGATGCCATAGGAAGAATAATGTGCACATATATAAATAATTAAATAGGGGTGAATGCACGTAAATAATCCAAAGGATCAAGTTTGTAAGTTTAAAAGGGAGGACAATACTCACATATGTATATGTTTATATACATCTAAACTCTAATATCGATCTACCAATTATTTTATGCATATATAAATTAAGTGGATGACATAGGGGGAAATAAAAGAAATTGCAAATTTAGGACACTATCTTTAGGTCATTCTCTAAGGACATTAACTTTTCGTGTCCCGACAATGGGACATTAACTTTTCAATTTGAGAGATTTTAGGACAAAAAAACATGAAATCACGAATTTTGGGCCAAATCATACGGATTTCAAGCCGAATCACATCAGCAAAAAGCCAAATCTCACGATTGGACCCGAAATTCATGTTTTCGGGTTTTATTTCCCTAAAATCGTCCAAATTGAAAAGTTAGTGTCCTTCATTGGTGAATGATCTAAAAATAATGTCCTAAGTTTACAATTTTCTCTTAGCAAATAAGATATACGGTAAAATGCCACCAATTTTACATTTTGCTTCTGTTTTAAATGGAAAGTGGACGGAAAGTATCAAATGTAATTCAAATTAATAACTTGGTAACAAAACCAATAGTCATTGAATGTCGGGTTTTAAAAGTGAGAAAGAGATGTATTTAAGTACCAAAAGCGAAATTTCCCATTTCTCAACAGTTTCACATCAGATAATCAATCAAACAACCAATCACTTATAAGGCCAACTTACCAAGTCATTTACTTTTTATGCTTTTGTGTAAACTCAAAGGAAAACAATTATTTTTTTTTTTAAAAAAACCACAAACCTTGTGCAAGGCACTGATGAATTTGGTAGCATTTGCCAACTCTGCAACAGCTAAAATTTCAGCCTCAGTTGCATTGCCTTCCTTTCCATATTGAATGTTAGCTCGAATCGTGTCGTTGAATAACACTGGCTCTTGGCTTACCAGCCCCATCTGCTGTCTTAGCCACTTCAATTTCATCTCTTTTATATCCACACCATCCACTGTTATTTGGCCCGAATCTGGATCATAAAATCGTTGCAATAACGAAATGATGGTCGATTTTCCACTACCACTTTCTCCAACGATCGCAACTGTCTGAATAAATCAATAAATAAACTAGTACAGTTGTAAGATATTAATAGTCTTTGTTTCATAGAATATTTTACAACATTGGCTAGCTTTGATGAACAATGCAGCTAGGTTTACCTGTCCAGAATGAATTTCTAAGCACAAATCTCTGAGAACAAGAATATCAGGCCTAGTTGGATACTTGAAACTGACATGCTCAAACTTGACATCTCCCTTTAGGGTTTCCAGTGTCGATCCGGAATTGTCATTAGAATCTATGTGTGATTTGCGATCAATTAGTTCGAAAATGGAAGTAGCCCCGACTTTGGCAAGCCCAGAGTCGGGTGCTAGAGCTCCCGATTGGGAAATTCCGATAGCTGTCATGCTCAGTCCAAGAAATACCTGCCATTTTTTAGTACAAAATTTTCAGCATTAGTAAAATCAAGAAACCTCAACTATCACTCTAACTTTAGAAAAAATGATGAGAAATCGGCTTTGATTACAAAGTAAAAAACTAACTTTAGAGTACAATTGAAGGAAAAATAAATATTTTGGTTACAAACTGCAAAATAATGTCATACTTGATCAGATATTTTTCACCCTAATTTTTCACTTTATTTTTTCTAAAAAAAAAAAAGTAAAGGAGGAAAATGCATCCTTGCACTCTAAATTTTTTCCCTCTAGCTCGGCTTTCTACCCTTTTTCTTCTTTTTTTTTTAAAGATGATCAAAAAATTTCACTCATATCCTAGTGGACTCAGACCCACGAATTAACTTAGACAACAGACACCCTTTACCACTAGACTATTAGGTTTGGTCCTGCTCGGTTTTATACTTCATAGTCATCTATATGCTTTCCTATTTTTGGTATTCGCCATTATTACGTTACTCTGTACTTTACGAATTAAGGAAGGGAGAAGCATGTAGTAAATTAGCTTACGCGAAAAACTTCTCCAAAGGTAAGCTTTCGAGCATGAACGAGACGAGCTCCAGCATAGTAACTGACAGCGTAAACGGAATAGAGAAAGAAGAGAGACATTCCCAAAGCAGCTCCGCTAACTAATCCATGTTTAATTCCAACTCTAATTGGAGCTTCACATTTGTGTTGGTGCATTTCCATCACCTTCTCTTCTGCGCAAAATGATGCCACTGTTCTAATATTTCCAACTGCATCACTCCCTATTTCACTTGCTTCTTCATACATTTTCTGTAAATATATCATTTTTTTTTCTTATAGAATACTTCAATTGCAGAAATCTTGCTTAATTCTAGAGGATTTATCCACATGAGAATTGCATGTGTAATCAACATATATAAAGTACTGATGGAAAAAATAAACACATGCTTCCATTTTGTGTTTTTTTTTTTTTTTAATGCACGTCACATGAAATTTATGATACCGTTTGATATGCATGGCGTCTAATGGTGATTATTATGAATACAAGATGAATCAACCAATTTGAAAATTGGAAGAACATCCTTTATAGGGAATGAATTCTAGAATGTAAGAGATGATTGATTATATGGGTTTACTTTAATATTTTTTTACTTTGTGTCATTTACATTATTTTCTAGCTTCTGGCTCTTCTTACTTTTATTTTTGTTACTTTTGACTCCTATACTTTCATTTGTACACATATATCTCCTATAATTTAGTTTTTTCAAATTTTCACCCATTTTACCTTCTTTTCTTTTGAGGGGGCTAAATTCAAGAAAAATAAAAGTGACTTGGGGCTTATTAGTAGATAAGATGCATTAAGAAAAAAAATATAAAAAATATGTGAAATAAAAAATAGATTATAAAGTATAGTATACAGAACAAAAGTTTAAAAAAACAGGACAAATAGTAAAGTACATTCAAAGTATTAAAAAAAAAAACAAAGGGGGACAAATATGCATTTGTTCCTTAAATAAAGACCTTAGTTGAAGTATTATTTTTTAAGTGAATATATATATATATATATATATATATATATATATATATATATATCAAATTGTGGATAACCATATTTTTATGTCCTCTCTCATAAGAAAACTTATTTCTAATTGTTTTCTCTATTTTTGTTTTTAAACATTTTGGTCGATTATATTCCTGATACATGATAATAATAGGAACCTGGCCCACTACATGAAAAATGTCAAATGTTCATTTAACATAGATCACATTTCAAAGCATATAACCTTGGAAAAAGATCACATTCAAAACATATGTAAGGCAACTAACCTTTGAATCAGCACCAAAACCAGTAACAAATTTCATGTGAAAATATCCATTTAATCCAATGAGAGGTAGCATGAGGAGGACTATAAGGGACAGCTCCCAACTTGCTCCAAAACCAATGATCAAACCCGCAACGGCCGTCGCAACATTCTGAACAAGCAAAGCAAGGCTTTCTCCGACCAAATTCCGTACTGATTTCACATCTCCAGAGAGTCGCGAACCAACTAAACCGCTCGTGTTTTCGGTCCGATCGAACCAACTAATTTCCATGTGCACCACTTTTTCAAAGCACATTAAACGCAGTCGTTTAATCAGCTTACATCCAGCCACAGCAAAGAAGTAGGTCCTCAATGGGGTTGCCACAAGAGAGGCCAAACCAAGAGCAACAAACATACATGCCCAAAATTTGGAGTCGTGTCGAAGCTCGTGAGCCGGCTCGTAAAACGTTTTAATTATGCTTGAAAATAAAAGCCCGAAAATCGGTAGTATTGCACCATTGACTACCGCAGCTAGCGAACCAAACACTAACTCTGGAATCTCGGGTTTATTTAGGCAAGCTAACCGGTAGAGCGACACTTTACTACGCTCGTCTCTTGATTTTAACGAAACCACCATACCTCCTTCCGATTCTTCATGGCGGCTACTTTCTCCTAATTCCGATGATCCTCGACTTATGGAACGTTCGGACGAGATGGGGTGGGGCCCACAATCTTGCAATTGTATGAGCTTAGAGTAAGCACCTTGAGGAATTTCCATAAGTTCACAATGTGAACCCTTTTCCACAATCTTCCCATTGTGAATAACAGCAATGACATCAGCATTCTTAACTGTGCTCAAACGATGAGCTACAATCATCGTCGTCCTATTTGCCATGACCCTCTCCATCACCTCAAGCACGACCCTCTCCGACTCTACATCGAGAGAGCTCGTAGCTTCGTCAAGAAGCAAGATCCTTGGATCTTTCAAAATTGCTCTGGCTAAAGCAATTCTCTGCTTTTGCCCTCCAGAGAGCTGAGTTCCATTCACACCCACCATTGTATCCACACCCAAAGGAAGCTTATCTATGAACTTAGCAGCATTAGCATGTTCAACAGCACCTCTAATTTCTTCCATGGAAGCATCATTCTTCCCATACGCAATATTTTCTTTGATGCTCGATGCAAACAACACGGGCTCTTGGCTAACGAGCCCAATTTTTCCTCTGATCCATTTCAGATCAAACTCTTTGATGTTTACACCATCAATCAAAACCTCACCACTTTGGGGATCATAGAACCTCTCAATAAGACTGATCACACTTGATTTTCCACTCCCACTCTCTCCAACCAATGCTAGTGTAGTTCCACTTGGTACTGTGAGGGACAGTCCACTGAATACTCGCTCTTCTAATCTAGACGGATAGCTAAAATGCACGTCTCTTAGCTCTACGTCGCCTTTAATGTCGTTCAAAACTATCCCCTCTGTATTGTAAGGATCTATCTCCGGTTTTCTCTGTATTATTCGAAACAGTTTGAAAGCAGCAACTTGACCAGCTGCAAACGCGCTCAAGCAGGGAGATATCTGACCTAATGAACTGGAAAACACCACACCACATTCCCATTCTTATTTGTCCTACTTCAGAAAGTCCATATATATACACGTATATGAATCGAAGAACGGGTAATTACAAACTTTTTTTTTTCTTTCACTTTGTGTGTTGAAATGTACAATTGTTGCACTTTGTCATCTTAGATAAATCTTGGCCATTGATTGATAGGCACGTCTATGTCTGAGATTTGAATAACATGGAGAAGTGCAACAAATCGTAAAGTTATGAGAGAAGATGTAACTGTCTATTTGGATGGGTGGATTTGAAGAAGGATTTGAAATCCACGGTAGTGAATCCATGGATGGTGTTTGGATGGACGTAGATTTCAAATCCATTATTTTCATTTTGAACTAATTTTGGAGTCATTTTGATGGATTTCAAATTCACTCCAACTTGAGTGGATTTGAAATCCATTCATTTCAAATCCTGAATTTCAAATCACTATATCCAAACACAATAAAAGAAGTTTTGTGGGCAAAGAACAAAAATAAAACATAAGGTTTGGATAGTAAAATGCAACTATACCTAAATGAACATCACCATATAAAACCAAGTGAAGCTTGCCAGATAACTATTCGATCATCTAATGTGCACAATTTTTTTTTTCTTTTTACAGTTGTACTAGGGAGAAAAAATTTGTTTTCCAGTAACTTTAATGGCTTAACAATATGAGGGTGTTAAGGTTGTGTTTGGATTGAAAGATATGAAATTTATAGGAGTGAATTCATAGGTGCATTTTTCATATTGAACCAAATTTCAATTTTGATTGATTTTAAATTCATTGTAAATTCAGAATCAATCCATTTCAAATCACTCAATCCAAATACTGACATCAGATTCCATGCTAACAACTCTAGTCCAATTAGAAGGTTTAACTCAAAAAAGTTCTTTCAGATTAAAGAAAATCTCTGGCTATAGTTCTTAAATTGTCAACCAAAAAACAATATTAGTTCTCAAACTACAAACAAAGTTAGGAAAGTTAAGAAGAATAAGAATGGGAAAAGTAACTTACAAAGATCCCAATAGAACAGCCATAACTATATTCAACACAGCTCCTCCAGAGTAGCCTTTATGGATAATCATTTTAGCACCAAACCATACAGCTAATGCATAACTGCAAAACAGAACCATCATGAAAACCCCAGACCCTAATCCAGCTGCTAACCCCTCTTGAACTCCAGCTTTATATGCTTTATGTAGAGATTTTTCATATTTATCTACAGCTTTCCTTTCCCCTGTGAAAGACGCAACCTGAACACGAAAAGAAACAACAAATTAGACTCAAAACAAAGAAACAAACACAAACTTTTTGCTGTTTATTTACGGTTCTGATTGAGCCTATTGTTTGTTCAACCACCACAGCTGCCTCTGAGTAAGCGGCTTGCCCACGTGTTGTTAACTTCGCCATAAGAACAGTCATTAAAGCAGCAGAGAGAACGAGAACGGGGATTGCAGAAAGCAAGACGAGCGTAAGAAGCCATCCCCTTATGAAAGCTATCACAAATCCTCCCAAGAATGATGATGAAAGCTGCAATAGTTTTCCTACCTTCGGTTTTCCAATCAACAAGAACACGAGTTAAAATACGCATAATTAATTCTGTAAATTACAAATTTCAAGATAAACTATCACTGTTTCTGCACTAAGGTAGTCAAACTTTGAGTTGTTATTAAATGGCCGCTTAACTCTTCCAATGAAATAAGTTTCCTTTCATTCGCAAAGTTCAGCGGCTATTCAGTAACAACTCAAAGTTTGAGTAGCTTAATACAAAAAAAGATAATATTTTGGCTTGAAAATCGTAATTTCTCTGTTTATTGGCTTTACCTTCTCTCCCATAGCATCTTGGATTATAACAGTGTCACTAGACATTCTCTCAACAATTTCTCCAGTGTTAATCTCTTTATCAAAAAATCCAATATCTTGCCTCAATATGCCTTTCAGGTACAAGTTCCTAATCCGAGCAGCTTGTCTTTCACCCGTGATCATCCAACACGAAACCTCTGCAAATAACGAAATTTCTAGCGTTAAATCATCCTATAATTAGATTGTAAGGATACAAGCTAGCTATGAGATTTCACTTACGCGAAAATGCTGCAATGCCAGAGCCCAAGGCAAGATATACGAACTTGAGTGACACCTAAAGATGGTGAATTCAACGAGACGTGTGAGTAAATTGGACGAGCTTTTTTGCTTCTTTTCTAGTCGCGCAAAAGTAATGTACCTTGGAAACTTCATTAACAACTCTTGTAGTATCCACATTGTGTCCGAAAGAGTTGGCTAATTCTCCAAATAGAAGAGTCATGAGAGGCAAGCACAACCCACTTCCAATAGATGTGATAATGCCAATCACCATTAGTGCATGATCCAAACCATCTGCAAATGAGAATAGTTTATAGTATGGAATTTTTCCCACAGATTCGCTCTTATTTTTTGTTGTATTCGATGATGTTTTCAGTTCATCGGCATCGCTAACCTCAGCCATCACTTATTGCAATTAGTTGAAAGATGATTTCAATTGTCCTGAAGAGCTCTATTACTATGTAACAGCTCCATAACTACACTTTTAAAGATCTCAATCATGAAAAAGTTGGATTTGTGATCTTCACAAGAATATAATACTACAAATCAACGTCATCTCTATTAGTTGTGATGTTGAGATTTTGCATGATTAGTTGAGACTTTGCATCAGATGTTAACAGTTGATTATGAGAGGTGGTGAGATGCATTCTTTAAATATATAATTTTTTTTTTTTTTTTTGCGTACAGAATTAGTTGGAATCATAATTCAGGGTAAATATCGCTTTTGATCCCCCAAATTTTCCCTTATTTCAAAATTAATATTTTTAACACTATTTTCGTGTCATGAAGAACGGGACTATTATCCTACTCATCGTGGGCACATATTAATTTATCTATCGTTAATGTGTCACAAGTTCAATACAGTCACTAATTTCAAATCACAATATTTAAATGATGAAATCTTTACATATCAACGGTGACATATTAAGACATGAGTAGGGATTATTTTCATAAAGAAAACTGCCCCAAGTTTCCATCCAAAATGACAAAAATCAACTAACCTACCTGCCTTGTTTTTCATCACTCTTGATGGAATTTTAACTGAGTTGAAGAATTTTGATTAGAAATTAAGACTTGGGGATTATTTTTGTGAACTAAAAATAGTGGGTAGCATTTTAGTATAAAGGTAAAGTGAAGGGATAAAAATGATACTTTTCCAATAATTGATTTAGAAATTGCAATAGCATAGTTGAAAGGTTTCTCTGACTTTGGCTTTTTTGAGAATTTAGTTGGACCACAAATGATACCAAACCATTGTCATATGTGCAACTAAACCAATATTACAACTATATTTTATATTTTTTTAATATAATTAAGAAATTAAAGGTGTACGGTGTAAACGTAATCACTAATAATCTTTCTCAAGACCAACTCCATGAATAATTTTTATTTGTTGTCCTCTATCTTACACGAATACATACATACACACGCATATATATTTTCTTTTTGGAGGGGTTCTCTTAATTAATAACTTCAAGCTAATAATCAGCATCGCCTCAAGTAGTGACAATAAGCTAATTGATTAGCATTGATTCAAGTAGTGACAACAAATAAGTTAACAATATATCTTACCCTTCTTGCACAAAATCTCAAGTATTGTTATCATAAATCAAAGAAATCGAACAATGATTAGATATTCTAAGAAAACCATGTCATCAATTTTGCTTTCTGGTGGATTGCATCTTGCACAATATATCGAAATGCATGTGGACTTTGAGTCACCAATAGATGTCATTTTTCGAGAAAAAATTAAAATGTGTATCCCTTATATAGAAGTATAACCTTCCTTTCAAATTATTTTTAATAAATTTACATAATAATTTAGCAAAGGGTGCGGCTATCCGCACCCCACAAATTTCTAAACACACCCCATTTTTTTTTTTTAAATTTAAAAATTAACAAAATTACAATTTTATCCTTATGCAAATAAGTGTGTTCGACTGATGTTCGAACACAGAGAGGTGTGTTGGTCGAACACAAAGAGGTGTGTTCGAACACCAGTCGAACACACCTCTTTGCATTCTACAAACCAGGGTCGAACGGATCCCAAATTTGTTGTTTTTTTTCATTCTTTTTACACGATTTCACACGATTATTATATAATTTGTTAACTCGTAGATTGGTTTTTCATACGTTATCCCATTACAATTTTAAGGTTTGAGTAATGAAAGAAAGAAAAAAAAAAAAAAGAAGGGTTCAGCAAGCAGACAAGTTTGGGGAAGAAAGGGGAGAATTTTTTTTTTATTATAAGGGTAAAATAGGAATTTTATTATTTTTTAAATTTTTTAAATCATTTTTTTTAAAACTGGGGTGTGTTTAGAAGAATTTGGGGTGCGGATAGCCGCACCCTTTAGCAAATATGGGATAAAAAATAAATTATAAGTTTTTTATTGTTGGACCATCAAGCGCTTACCGGTACACCAAAAGGATATCTTGTGGGCATAGGGCGCAACTTTAATGTCTTATACTCATGTAATTTTGCGCTCACGGTTTCGAATCTGGCAGAGCCGATTTTTAAGCTCTAACCCAAGGCAGGATACTGGGAATTTTCCCAACAATCCCCCCAGCACTTGTCAGCCTCTCCACTCCAGTAATCTTGAAATCAGCAGCTTACTCCTCAGCAACCTGCTTTAGCAACCTCAGGTCAACTTACTTAGTAGCAACCTAGGTCAGCTTACTTACCTAATAGCATCAGCTTACTCAGTAGCAACCTAGGTCAGCTTACTTACCCAATAGCATCATCTTACTCGGTAGTAACCTAGGTCAGCTTACTTACCCAATAGCAACCTCAGGTCAGCTTACAGCCCGGCATCTTACTCAGTAGCAACCTAGCTTACTGCCCGACATCTTACTCAGTAGCAACCTAGCTTACTACCCGACATCTTCATGATTCGGCACCATCATGCCTTCTCGCCACACCTCGATGTCACTCAGGTCAGCTTACTCAGCATCTTCGGTTCCAAGGTCCATTCACCTTTCTCAGGTCCCGGCCATCTTAGCAACCTAGTTCCAGGTCTGTTCATCTTTCTTCGGTCCCAGCCACCCAGCAACTTGACCTGCGCGTTAACATCCTTTGTTCCAAGGCCCTCAGCAACCTGCTTCAGCAACCTTAGGTCAGCTTACTTACCCAGTAGCAACCTCAGGTAAGCTTACTCAGTAGCAACCTAGCTTAATGCCCGACATCTTACTCAGTATCAACCTAGCTTCTGTCAGCCTCTCCATTCCAGTAACCTTGAACTCAGCAGCTTACTCCTTAGCAACTTCAGGTCAGCTTACTCAGTAACAACCTAGGTCAGCTTACTTATCCAGCAGCAACCTCAGGCTAACTTACTCAATAGCAACCTAGGTCAGCTTACTTACCCAGCAGCAACCTCAGGTCAGCTTACTCCAGTAACCTTGAACTCAACAGCTTACTCCTCAGCAACCTTACTCCAGTAACATTGAACTCAGCAGCTTACTCCTCAGCAACCTGCTTCAGCAACCTCAGGTCAGCTTACTGACCCAATAGCAATCTCAGGTCAGCTTACTCAGTATCAGCAGCATCTTACTCAGTAGCAACCTAGCTTCTGCCAGCCTCACCACTCCAGTAACCTTGAACTCAGCAGCTTACTCCTCAGCAACCTACTTCAGCAACCTCAGGTCAGCTTAGTCAGTAGCAATCTAGCTTACTGCCAGACATCTTACTTAGTAGCAACCTAGCTTCTGCCAGTCTCTCCACTTCAGTAACCTTGAACGCAGCAGCTTACTCCTCAGCAACCTCAGGTCAGCTTACTCGGTAGCAACCTAGGTCAACTTACTTACCCAATAGCAACCTCAAGTCAACTTACTGCCCGACATCTTACTCAGTAGCAACCTAGCTTCTGTCAGCCTCTCTACTCTAGTAACCTTGAACTCAACAGCTTACTCCTCAACAACCTGCTTCAGCAACCTCAGGTCAGCTTACTCAGTAGCAACCTAGGTCAGCTTACTTACCCAGCAGCAACCTCAGGTCAGCTTAGTCCAGTAACCTTCAACTCAGCAATTACTCCTCAGCAACCTTACTCCAATAACCTTGAACCCAGCAGCTTACTCCTCAGCAACCTGCTTCAGCAACCTCAGGTCAGCTTACTGACCCAGTAGCAACCTCAGGTCAGCTCACTCAGTATCAGCAGCATCTTACTCAGTAGCAACCTAGCTTCTGCCAGCCTCACCACTCCAGTAACCTTGAACTCAGCAGCCTACTCCTCAGCAACCTGCTTCAGCAACCTCAGGTCAGCTTACTCCAGTAACCTTGAACTCAATAACTTACTCCTCAGGAACCTGCTTCAGCAACCTCAGGTCAGCTGTACTGGTCATATCTCCTACCCACCCTGGTATCTCGCAATGGTAGGGGTGCGAACTTCGCTCGAGACTCTCCCGTCTCTTTCTTCCTTGCGAGGTCTTGCTCATGTGACCTGTTCGCTCGGTGAGAGCCCTCAACTTTCTTGATCCAAACTGCTTCTTCCAAATTGATGTATTTGGTAGCTCTCTATAATAAATCGTCAAAATTCCTAGGCATCTTCTTGACTAAGGAGGTGTGAAAATCGCCTTCTCTCAAGCCTTGTATAGACATTGACTACCAGATCATCTAAAGCCTCAGGAGCTTCCAGAGTTGCAGTTGTACACTTTTTGACATACTCTCTCAACGTCTCCTCCACCTTCTGTTTAACCCCGAACAAGGTCTGGGTAGATCGTCGTTGTCTTCTAGCACTGGTGAACTGATGTAAGAACAAATCTGATAATTGCTCAAAGTCGTGAATTGTTCCGTCACTTAACTGACTGAACCATGTCTGAGCAGCCCTAGTGAGGGTAGTTGTAGCACCCCGGATCAAAATGAGCATAATTGAATAATTAAGTATTTGAACCCCAACTTAATCATTATGTGCGTATGTGTTAACTGTTTAATTTAGTAAGTGCGTTTCAGATGCTTGGCTAACGCCGGTTTTAGATTTAGATGGGTATATTTTTCGTGACATGGAACCTAGAATATGATTTTACCAAGAGATTCGTATCGGAAATACGAGAAAACAGAAACAAACTAGCGGTTAATCGGAGACCCGTAGTTCAACTAACGAAGGAAAGGGTAAAATTTTGATAAAAGGTAAAAATAAAAATAATATTTTAATGAAAGGTAAATTAAGATATTTTTGGTAAATAGTAACTTTTCAACGGTAAAAAGGTAAATTCCAAAATCTATAAATAGGGGCTCATAACTTTCAAAACTTAAACGTTTTCAAAGCCGACGACCCGAGCGACGCTCGCGACGCGAACACGTAAGTTCTCTTTCTTTTCTTTTCCTTTACGTTTTTATTTTCCGCCGACGCCGGAGCGCCGCCGGAGCACCGCCGCCGGAGTGCCGCCGGAGCGCCGCCGGAGCGCCGCCGCCGCCGCCGCCGCCGCCGCCGTCGCCGCCGCCGCCGCCGCCGTCGCCGCCGCCGCCGCCGGCCAGCAGTGGTGCTGGTGGTGGTGTGTCGGGTGACGGGTGCGCGCCGGGTTGTGCGTCGGGTCGGGCGTCGGGTGCGCGCCGGGATGTGCGTCGGGTGCGCGCCGGGTCGTGCGTCGGGTCGGGCGTCGGGTGCGCGCCGAGTTGTGCGTCGGGTCGGGCGTCGGGTGTGCGCCGGGATGTGCGTCGGGTCGGGCGTCGGGTGCGTGCCGGGTGGTGCGTCGGGTCGGGCGTCGGGTGCGCGCCGGGATGTGCGTCGGGTGCGCGTCGGGTGCGCGCCGGGTGCCGGGTGTGCGCCGTGCGCCGGGTGCCAGGTGTGCGCCGGGTGCCGGGTGTGCGCCGGGTGCCGAGTGCGCCGGGTGCCGAGTGCGCGCGGGTGTGAGCGCCGGGGATCCAGCGTGCGCGGGCGACGGGGACCGGGTGGCTGAGGAAACTCGGCAGCTGCCGGGTGATGCACGAGCTGTCGGGTTGGCTTTCGCCCGACGCCGGGTACCCGCGAGCCCCGGAGCACGTTACGCCGTATTTTCGATCCGTCGTGTCTTTAACGAGCGTTCTTCCGCCGGAACCTTTTACAGCTTTAATTATATTGTATTTAAGACCTAAGAAACACCGTAATTTGTAGGCTTTTGTGGACTAAGCTTGAGGTGTTGAGTTGTCAGACTTTCCGTCCTAGCTACTCACGCGGTAACCACTATACGAGGTGGGGGTAATTTCTAACTCTGGATCTGTTTACAGCTTTCCCTATTTGTGAAATATGATTGGGAATTTAAGTGCTGTGCTTATACTTGCTGTGCCATATTATATCTGTGAAAGGGCCGAGGTCCTCCGATCATGCATTCTGTTCGTCCCCTGCTATTTTCTACTACTCAGTAGAGGTGTCGTGAGCCTCTTTAAATGCACTAACGGTGAGATACCGTTATATAGGGTAAGACGGGGGAATCCCGCACCTATACGTCCCTTGCAATTTCTAATATCTGCTTTGCATATATCTGTGCTGTGACAACGTGACTGTAAGTTAGCTTTTCGGTACTTAAATTCTGTCAAGAGTCTTATGAGGTGGTTGTTATCCCCACTGAGTGTATTCAACGCACTCACCCCTTAATCTGTACTCACACTACAGGAGATGAGGAAGCTGGTGAACCCTAGACGGAGGGAGATAGTGCTAGCTGTTGGTGTTTCTGTTAAAATGTCATAGTTTAAACATTTCCGAACACGTTTTCAAACAGTTTATGATCTGTATATATCTTTGGGTTCTTATGAGGATGGGAGATCCTGATGTGTAGCTTCCGCTGAATATGATGTATATTATCGGTGAGAGACCGAATGATATCGGCCGAGGCCGAAGGTTGTTGTGAGATGATTTATTATCGCCCCTTATCTCTTTCTTCCGTTGTCCCTTGCTTAACTCTTTCTGTATGTGTTATGCGTCCCTTGCTTTTCTATCTTCACGCCCGGGTAAAACTCTGATATTTTTAACGAAAGATTTTGGGGCGTGACAGGTGGTATCAGAGCGGTTCTAATGATGAGAACTTGCTCGAACTGGTTTTAAAATGAGAAAAACGTGATTTGGAAAGTGTGATTTGGAAATGAGGAAAAGGTTTTTAGAGCGAGCTTTAAAGTGGGAAAATGTGATTTTGTAAGTGTGTTTGCAAAATGTGATTGGGTTTCCAGAAAAGTGTAAGATAGGCACTAGTCTCCCTCTATAGGTGACTCTCCCTGAACATAAGACTTACGGAATAAGAGTGTCTACTTGTTATGTGTCCTTTGGTTTGCAAGATATAAACTGTTAAGGTTTGATGAAGTGTTTATCTATTTGCATTTCTCGTTGATACGATATAAACTGTATAAGTTTGACAGGGTGTTACTGATATTGTTCCACGATAAAAAGATCTTTTGAAAACCTCTTGATGTCACTATACTCGACACACTGCACTGAGTCACCGCCACAAAGCCGCTGACTGCAGCAGCGTGAGCTAGTGTGCGAGTATGGCCGTTCGCAGGAGTTGATGTCGTGTGACAGACAGTTGAATCTACCATGGGCCCTTGTTTATAACAGGGTGTACCAATGAGTGGGTTTTCTCAGTTCGTGATTACGATATGTAGCACCGCTGTCAATACTCGAGGTCTATGAAGACCATGTGGAAAGGGTGATGACATGTTTCATGATGTATTCATGTGAATGGCGTATACAGGCTGGATATACGCTATCCTACATAATGAGATCATGGAGTGTTTATAAACGAATGACGGAGAATTTATTGAGATTATAAAAGATCTATGAAATCAAGTTGTCGGTGCTATGTTACCTGTTGTTTGGTTATCTTTTGTTATTGTCTGTTGTTATATACATTGTTGAGTTGCGAGGGGTAGATTATAAGAGTTAATTTTCGTATGACGTCTTTAGAACGATATGGATGCCGTGAGAAGAGACTTGGTGACCGCACTAAGAAGCTTGACCCGATATTTCGAAACCATACAAGCTGCATCTCCATCGTTGTTAGGAAACGATGCGAGCCCAATCCTTGTACAGTTCCGACGTTTTGATCCACCGACCTTCGATGGAACAGGGGAACCAATCAAAGCGGACGAGTGGCTAAAGTCGTTGGATCGACTCTTTGGACTTTTGGCATTCACCGAAGAGCAGAAGATCTCCTGTGCTGTGTTACAACTCACTGGAGAAGCCAGCCACTGGTGGAAGTTATACGAAAGGACTATGGCACCCGAACATAGGAGTGCAATGTCTTGGGGAGTCTTTAAAGAAGTGATTAGACAAGATTTTCTACCTCAGTCATACCGTGACCAAAAGGAAGCAGAGTTTATACAGATTCATCAGGGAAATGCTTCCGTGGAAGAGTACGAGAAAAGATTTAACCGACTGAGTAGGTATGCGCCCCATCTGGTAGACACGAATGCCAAAAGGGTCAGATGCTTTGAAAAGGGTCTTCACTTGGAGATCAGCTCTGTCCTGGCTAGTCAGGGTGACATGCCTTATGCCGCAGTGGTTGAGAGAGCTAAAGAGATTGCTTCTCGTCACCACTTAGACATGACTCCATCCAAGAAAGCGGAAATAGTGATAGGAAAGAGGAAATTGACCGGTCTAAGTCAAGACTTCGATCAGCACAAGGTCCCATGGACTAGTAGTGCTCCGCTTCTTCCTACACCCAAGTTAAGGAACTCATGTTTCAGGTGCGGAAAACCTGGACATGTTGTGAAAGACTGTCTGAAATTTAGAAATCCATCAGCTTCAACATTGAGACCAAGGTTAGGGGGAATTCGGAGATGCTACAGATGCAGAGAGCCAGGACACATCTCAACTAACTGTCCGAGGTCTCAAAACTCACCGCTAGATACACGAAATTGCTACCGGTGTGGAGAACCGGGACATATTATGGCTAATTGTCAGAGGTTCAAAAGCTCAACAGCTGCAACACAAAGGCCAAGGTCAGAAGCAGGCCAGGCACGAACATTCGCCCGCCCTCCCTAGCTCAGAGACTACCAAGAGATAGACTAAGGATGATGGACTTTTAGTTTATATATGTAATAGTTAGATAGTAGCTCGTACTTTGGAGTAGCGCCCGTAAACCTTTTGTATAATGTACGAGCGGCCCATCTTTTGCTCATGCATACAAGATACCAGTTCGACTTTTGCTAATCGATGGAATCTACGTTTTCTTCTCTCCTCGCATTTCTTGTTTAATTTCTTTATCTATAGTGCTGATATGACGATGGATCTGTTGAAGCATGTTGACGGTAGGATAGTCGCTGAAACTTTAGAAGTTAGTATCCCCTCGAGGAAGACGGTAAAGACAAAACACTTGTACTGTTATCTTAAGATTGCCTTCAAGGATAGGACGCTTCAAGAAGATCTCCATGCTCTGGAGATGAAAGATTTCGATGTGATTTTGGGAATGGACTGGCTAGAGTCCAACCACGCGGTAATCAAGTGCCGTGAAAAGGAGATAACCTTCGAGATAGATCTCATCCCTGGATCAGCGCCAGTGTCAAAGGCTCCTTATCGGATGGCGCCGAAAGAATTGCAGGAATTGAAGGTTCAGCTTCAGGAGCTGTTAGATAAGGGCTTCATCAGACCGAGTGTGTCGCCCTGGGGAGCACCGGTACTGTTCGTGAAGAAGAAGGATGGTAGCCTCCGGATGTGTATTGACTACCGAGAGCTGAACAAGAAAACAATAAAGAACAAGTATCCACTGCCTCGGATTGAAGATCTCTTCGATCAATTAAGAGGTGCTAGTGTGTTCTCGAAAATTGACTTAAGATCGGGATATCACCAGATGAAAGTCAAAGATGCTGATATATCCAAGACAGCATTCAGAACGAGATATGGCCACTACGAGTTTGTAGTAATGCCATTCGGGTTGAGTAATGCTCCGGCTGTCATCATGGATTTAATGAATCGCATCTTCCATCCTTATCTTGACCTTTTTGTTATAGTGTTCATTGATGATATTCTCATATATTCGTGCGACAGAGCGCACCATGAACAACATCTTAGAATCGCACTGGAAGTACTAAGGAAGGAAAAACTTTATGCTAAATTTAAGAAGTGCGAATTCTGGATGGACAAAAATTGGCTTTCTGGGCCACATTGTTTCTGCGGAAGGGGTTGAGGTGAATCCTGAAAAAGTGGCAACTGTTAGCAATTGGGAGACTCCAACGAATGTAAAGAAAGTTCGGAGTTTCATCGGCCTAGCTGGATATTATCGAAGATTTATAGAAGGGTTCTCGAGGATCGCCACTCCGATGACACGCTTGACCAGAAAAGATGTGAGGTTTCAGTGGAATGAGCGGTGCGAGCGAAGTTTCCAGGAACTAAAGAAAAGACTGACAGAAGCACCAGTCTTAGTAGTTCCAGATATGTCCAAGGAATTCGTAATCTACAGCGACGCGTCCAAAGAAGGTTTGGGGTGTGTATTGATGCAGGAAAGAAAAGTGGTGGCATATGCATCACGCCAGCTGAAGGTCCACGAACAGATTTATCCGACTCATGATCTAGAACTAGCAGCAGTGGTACACGCCCTAAAGATCTGGAGACATTATCTCTATGGCGTGAAGTGTGCAATCTACACTGACCACAAAAGCCTGAAGTACTTCTTCGAACAGAAGGAGCTCAATATGAGACAAAGGAGATGGCTAGAGTTGGTGAAAGATTATGATATCACGATCCACTATCATCCCGGAAAGGCGAATGTGGTGGCTGACGCCCTTAGCAGGAAAGGGAAAGGAGTAGTGTCATCGATGATCACCAATCAACTCCAACTAGTCGAGGAGATGTCGAAACTTAATTTGGAGATACTCTCGCCACCGATCAGTATTGAATCCCGAATGGCAGCGTTATTTGTAACACCCACGCTGCGGGACCGAATTGTGGAGGCTCAGAAGAAGGATAAGTTTCTAAAGAAGATGAAAGCTCTGATGGATAAGGGAAGAGCTGAAGACTTTTCTTTAACTACGGATGGAGCTCTAATCTTCAGAGGAAGGCTGTGCGTACCTAAAGAACGAGGAATTAAAAGAGGAAATACTCAAAGAAGCGCATTGCACACCTATAGCTGCACACCCAGGAGGTACAAAGATGTACCGAGACTTGAGGGCGAATTTCTGGTGGAGGAACATGAAGCGAGGTATAGGATTGTTCGTCAAGAAGTGTCTCATCTGCCAACAAGTGAAAGCAGAACATCAACGACCAGCTGGGATGCTAACTCCATTAGAGATACCGGAGTGGAAGTGGGAACATATAGCCATGGACTTTGTGATTGGTCTACCGACAACCAGACGGGGAAACCACGCCGTGTGGGTGATCGTGGACAGATTGACGAAATCCACCCATTTCTTGCCGATCAAGATGACTTTTGGACTAGACAGATTGGCACGGATATACCTGGAAGAGATAGTCCGACTACACGGTGTACCGGTTTCTATCACATCTGACAGGGATCCACGGTTCACTTCCCGATTCTGGCAGAGTCTGCAGAAGGAGTTAGGAACCAAGCTGTCTTTCAGTATAGCTTTTCACCCACAAACCGACGGACAATCAAAAAAAAAAAGAACCATACAGATCTTAGAGGATATGTTGCGGGCCTGTGTTCTAGATTTTCCCGGAAACTGGGAAGATCATCTGTGTTTAGTAGAGTTCGCCTACAACAATAGCTATCAATCAACCATTGGTATGGCACCTTATGAGGCCCTCTACGGAAGGAAGTGTCGATCACCAATATGCTGGGACGAAGTTGGTGAAAAGAAAATTCTGGGACCCGAATTGGTGGAGCAAACAGTAGAAGTAGTAAAGAAGATTTGGGACCGGATACGAGTGGCCCAAGATCGACAGAAATTGTATGCAGATAAGAGACGAAGAGAGCTGAGGTTTGAAATTGGGGACAAAGTTTTCCTCAAAGTATCTCCCACTAAAGGAGTTCACCGTTTTGGAAAGAAGGGAAAACTGAAACCAAGGTACGTGGGACCGTTTGAAATCTTGGATCAAGTTGGGGAGGTCGCGTACCGACTAGCTCTACCACCGGACTTTGCTGGGGTGCACAATGTCTTCCATGTGTCTATGCTACGGAAATATATTTTTGATCCAAATCATATAATCAATCGAGAAGGCATCGAACTGGAGAAAGATCTGACATATGAGGAAGTCCCGATAGCCATCTTGGACAGAAAGAAACGACAACTTAGGAATCGAGAAATGGCTGTAGTGAAGGTCCAGTGGAGCCGCCACGGAAGGGAAGAGGCAACCTGGGAGTTGGAGGACGAGATTTTGAGGAAGTACCCCGACATACCAATCCTAGGTATACGTTTGTTTGTCTTTCTAAGTATGTGCTCAATTTCGAGGACGAAATTATTTTAAGGGGTAAGGGATGTAGCACCCCGGATCAAAATGAGCATAATTGAATAATTAAGTATTTGAACCCCAACTTAATCATTATGTGCGTATGTGTTAACTGTTTAATTTAGTAAGTGCGTTTCAGATGCTTGGCTAACGCCGGTTTTAGATTTAGATGGGTATATTTTTCGTGACATGGAACCTAGAATATGATTTTACCAAGAGATTCGTATCGGAAATACGAGAAAACAGAAACAAACTAGCGGTTAATCGGAGACCCGTAGTTCAACTAACGAAGGAAAGGGTAAAATTTTGATAAAAGGTAAAAATAAAAATAATATTTTAATGAAAGGTAAATTAAGATATTTTTGGTAAATAGTAACTTTTCAACGGTAAAAAGGTAAATTCCAAAATCTATAAATAGGGGCTCATAACTTTCAAAACTTAAACGTTTTCAAAGCCGACGACCCGAGCGACGCTCGCGACGCGAACACGTAAGTTCTCTTTCTTTTCTTTTCCTTTACGTTTTTATTTTCCGCCGACGCCGGAGCGCCGCCGGAGCACCGCCGCCGGAGTGCCGCCGGAGCGCCGCCGGAGCGCCGCCGCCGCCGCCGCCGCCGCCGTCGCCGCCGCCGCCGCCGCCGCCGTCGCCGCCGCCGCCGCCGCCGGCCAGCAGTGGTGCTGGTGGTGGTGTGTCGGGTGACGGGTGCGCGCCGGGTTGTGCGTCGGGTCGGGCGTCGGGTGCGCGCCGGGATGTGCGTCGGGTGCGCGCCGGGTCGTGCGTCGGGTCGGGCGTCGGGTGCGCGCCGAGTTGTGCGTCGGGTCGGGCGTCGGGTGTGCGCCGGGATGTGCGTCGGGTCGGGCGTCGGGTGCGCGCCGGGTGGTGCGTCGGGTCGGGCGTCGGGTGCGCGCCGGGATGTGCGTCGGGTGCGCGCCGGGATGTGCGTCGGGTGCGCGTCGGGTGCGCGCCGGGTGCCGGGTGTGCGCCGTGCGCCGGGTGCCAGGTGTGCGCCGGGTGCCGGGTGTGCGCCGGGTGCCGAGTGCGCCGGGTGCCGAGTGCGCGCGGGTGTGAGCGCCGGGGATCCAGCGTGCGCGGGCGACGGGGACCGGGTGGCTGAGGAAACTCGGCAGCTGCCGGGTGATGCGCGAGCTGTCGGGTTGGCTTTCGCCCGACGCCGGGTACCCGCGAGCCCCGGAGCACGTTACGCCGTATTTTCGATCCGTCGTGTCTTTAACGAGCGTTCTTCCGCCGGAACCTTTTACAGCTTTAATTATATTGTATTTAAGACCTAAGAAACACCGTAATTTGTAGGCTTTTGTGGACTAAGCTTGAGGTGTTGAGTTGTCAGACTTTCCGTCCTAGCTACTCACGCGGTAACCACTATACGAGGTGGGGGTAATTTCTAACTCTGGATCTGTTTACAGCTTTCCCTATTTGTGAAATATGATTGGGAATCTAAGTGCTGTGCTTATACTTGCTGTGCCATATTATATCTGTGAAAGGGCCGAGGTCCTCCGATCATGCATTCTGTTCGTCCCCTGCTATTTTCTACTACTCAGTAGAGGTGTCGTGAGCCTCTTTAAATGCACTAACGGTGAGATACCGTTATATAGGGTAAGACGGGGGAATCCCGCACCTATACGTCCCTTGCAATTTCTAATATCTGCTTTGCATATATCTGTGCTGTGACAACGTGACTGTAAGTTAGCTTTTCGGTATTTAAATTCTGTCAAGAGTCTTATGAGGTGGTTGTTATCCCCACTGAGTGTATTCAACGCACTCACCCCTTAATCTGTACTCACACTACAGGAGATGAGGAAGCTGGTGAACCCTAAACGGAGGGAGATAGTGCTAGCTGTTGGTGTTTCTGTTAAAATGTCATAGTTTAAACATTTCCGAACACGTTTTCAAACAGTTTATGATCTGTATATATCTTTGGGTTCTTATGAGGATGGGAGATCCTGATGTGTAGCTTCCGCTGAATATGATGTATATTATCGGTGAGAGACCGAATGATATCGGCCGAGGCCGAAGGTTGTTGTGAGATGATTTATTATCGCCCCTTATCTCTTTCTTCCGTTGTCCCTTGCTTAACTCTTTCTGTATGTGTTATGCGTCCCTTGCTTTTCTATCTTCACGCCCGGGTAAAACTCTGATATTTTTAACGAAAGATTTTGGGGCGTGACAGTAGTAGCGAACACCCTGCACTTGATACCATCCGCATACCGATGCAAAAGGGCAGTATTTTCAAATCGGCACAAATGGTCCCACGGATCAGTAGTGTCGTCATAATCGAAATTCACCGGCCGGAAAGAAGCCGACAACTCATCTTCCATCACCTCCTCTGAAAAGGGATTCCCCCTCGCACTCTTTGGAACCCGCCGAATATTACGTTGTACCTCCCGCAGCTCTCTCTTTAAATCATCAATCTTCTCCGATAACTCCTCATGTTTTCATTTTTTACCACGGGGGTGGTCAAACTGACTCTCCCTCTCGTCTGTTTGTGACTTATCATCCTTTTGTTCCTTTTCAACATTAACTCCAACGTTATCCTGTTGTGACTCCACCCTCTGTTTACCCAAAGCTTTTTGAACAGCCACTGATATCAAATTTGAAAGTTCCTCCGATATTAAAGTGATGGTCCGGGGAGGATCAATCGGGACAGAATTCCGGTTATCTCCTTCATCTTCTCGTCCTCCTGACGGTCTGCCTATCTCCACTCTTCTCTTTGATCCTCTAGTATTCACCATATTTGTTATCTCAACGTCTTAAAAGCTCAGATTTTCCCACAGACGGCACCAATTGATGTTGCTCCGATTCAACACTCTTCTTCTCGCACAAAATCTCGAAACCTCTGATCCGAATACCTGCAAAACAAACACCGGGAGGGATTCCCGGCGATGGGACTCCGACGCTCAAGTCAGTAAAGTTGCTAGGCAATTTTTAGTGAAAGTGTATATGTGTGTAAAAATGAAAGAATTGAACATTCTAAGTTTATATACTCCCTGTGATACATGGCAGTTGGAATCATCCGATAAATATGGGAATTGGGCGACTGGTCCGCGAAAATGGCGGTCATTTGAATTCAAACCTGTTCACCCCACTTCATCATTAATCAGTTCGTTATCATGTCTCAAAACTTAATTAGTTTGCACTTAATTAGTTTGCAAATAACGTCGTAAAACAGTTCACCCTTCCTGAAGTAACCCTTGTTCGCTTCTTTAAGTTGTTCACGCATGTTGACTTTGACTCTAATTCGATTTAAGGGAAGAAATCCGGTTCACTTTAGTTCGACCATGTCACATCCATCGTGAGTATTGGCAACTACCACGTGTGAATGAACAAGATTAACATCGACACTATAGTGTTCAAGGGTGGCAGTGTCGGTTTGGGTTTTGTACAGTTAGTAATGAGGAAGAGTTTTGCTAGCTGACGCAAAGAGAGTTCGAATGAGTGGAACAAATATCATTGCTCTTTGGACTAAAACATATAAATAACTTTTTATCGTCGATCATTAGCCAATATATTATTTTTAAATTTTTAAATTTTATTGGAAATAGAACGCATGTAAACATTGTATTTCAAATTTTAACTACTGGTTGAATTTTTTTTTTTTCAAATATTGTAATTAATGAAATTCTGTTCCTTAAAAAATAGTACTTTTAAAGTTTACATTATTATTCCTTTCAAAAGTATAATATTTCACGGGTAACAAATCATGTATTGTGCTAGTATATATCTATTTATATCATGTATGAACCAATTAGCTTGAATTTGAGTTTCACTTGAGTCGAGATACAACTCACTTAGTTTGTATCCTCTATTACATTTGAGATATAACTCACCCATATTTAATTTAGATCATTAGATTAAGTTTTTTTAATCTTCCATCAATAGATTAAGAAAATAATAAAAAAATCACAAATATTCATATGAAACTGGTGCATGTGCGATCCTAGGTCGATCCGACCCGAACCACTTTCCACGCATCCAGGTGTCTACACTCACACACTTTTCCATGTGTCCTGAAAAATATGTAATACTACCTTTTAGTAATGACATTTATATTTTTATGTTATGTTAGTTCTGCATTTACATTATATTACACAAACATATAATACATTGTTTAAACTTTTATGTTATATTATGTGTATCTTTAAGATGGAGACGAGATTGCATTTGCTTACATGACGAAGCACGATCGTTTACTTGTGGACAAATCATGTGTGTGACTTGCTTGACTTAAATATGGATAATTCTTGCTGTTATTTCCTTACTTTGCTGCTACTTTCTATTTTGTTATTTTTTGTTTTGGTCAGACTATTATTTTGGGTTTTATTAGCATTAGTATATTAATAGAACTTAGTCGGAGGATGTTTTGATCACCAATAAGAAAATAGGGTTGTTCTCTTTGCCGTCAATACAGCGTGGAGTTCATTAGAATTTCATCTCGTGTTTGAGGTTTGGGGCTTTCGTTTGTATTTTTCCCTGCGTCACTTTATGTTAATATAAATGTATAAGTAATAATACATATCAAATAATATAATATTGATATAAATGTATTACTTAAAATAATAGGTAAAAAGATTCATGTTCCTTTACAAATGTAACATATGATTATACAATTAAATGATATATAATCATATTGTATTATATTTAATGTTAAATTAACCTATGTGTATTACACAAAACCAAATTATAATTTTTTCTTATATAAATAATAATTAAATGTTTTTAATTATAAAATATTAATTTTTCTAAATCTCGTGTATTACACAGGTCATATACTAATATAACATAAAAGTCAACACATGAATTAAAAAAATCAATATAAAATTATTGTGAATCTGGGTCGATCCAGTTGAATGGATTTAGGATCCGTGCAGTTGTGCATGGGAGAATGACTCTAAAAAATTATTATACCTACATAATAAGTAAAATGTGAGAGGTGCACCGATATTCCATGTGCACTACAGAATCATCCACATTTGATGTTTCATATTTAATACACACCACATGTTAATTAATGATCGATGTTATTTACTAAATATGGTGAGTGAAAATTATTTTAAAATAAAAGATATAACATGAAGTATAATAGAAAACATTGTACGTAAGCCACCGTACTTCTTTGAGAGCGGTGCTTGAAGTTTCATTTTACTTTTGCACTGATGTTACTTTCAAGCATGCTATCCACTCGGAAAATTGTTGGCGGAGTACATGTATGTTCTAACAATATATAATAGAGAAGATGAATTAATTTAAAATTAAAGACATTAAATTTTGAGTTTAAATAGTTAAAAATATAATAGCTCATAATTATCAATTATTTTACAGACAAGTACGAAATTAGTGCGTAGTAATATCATATGAAATGTCGATACATACCTAGATTCATAGAAATAAAAAAGTAAAAAATTATCATTCATTTTAAAATAAATTCAAACTTAAAAAGCAGATAGTAGACAATTTTCCAAAGAGTGACACTTATGTGCCCCGAGAGCACAGATCTAAGATCCGTGCCCCCAACCCGCTCCAGACCCGTCCCACGTACATGCCCTTTTTTTTATTTTTTCCCCTAAATCTTAATTTCTCTCACCCATTTTTCACGCTACAACTCTTCTTCTCTTTTCTCCTCCTCTTAATCTTCTTCTTCTCTTCTCCACAGTGTTGTAACTCCTCTTCTCGTTGCAACTTCTCCACCTCATCTTCTTCTTCCACTGCAACTTCCATTCTCTTGTTGTTGTTGTTGTTGTTCTCAAACGCAAAGTAAATATGAAGTTTGATTATTGTTTTATCATGTGGTAGGGCATCTTTGTATAAGTCTTCTTCTTCTTTCATATCTTATTTTCTCCCTTCGATCCACAATTTCATATGTGATTTTTTTTAAAATCATGATTCCATGTTTATGATTTATTCTTCTTTTTATCTTTCATCTTTGTAGATTTAGATGATTGATTATAAATCACGGTTCCATTATAATATTTTAAGACATCAAAAAGAAATTATTGCAATCAAATAAGATTAATGACAAAAAAATTCGAGGAAGAAGAAGATGAAAACTTGCATTTGAAATTTTAAGATTTGAAATTTACATAGTATAGTACCCTAATATTTTAAGAGTATACAAGTAATACCTTAAGAGTATTGCACAAATACCTTTGAGTTTTTGTCATTATAACGCAACTAATAACTTAACAGTATACAATTGATACCTTAAACTATCAGCATTAATACTTTAAACGTAAATATGTAATACCTTAAAGATGCATATGTAATACCTTAAATGTGTGAATAGGTAGTACATTAAATTATAAACATCAATACATTAAAGGTAAATATGTAATACCTTAAAGGTGGATATGTAATACTTTATACTATAAACATTAATATCGTAAAGGTAAATATGTAATATCTTAAATATACGCATATGTACTACCTTATACTATAAGCATTAATACTTTAAAGGTAAATATGTAATACCTTTAATGTGGATATGTAATACCTACATTATAAGCATTAATACATTAAAGGTAAATACATAATACCTTAAGAGTATACAACTGATATCTTAAGAGTATTCAATTGATACCTTAAGAATATACAACTAATACCTTCACTGGATGAACAACTAAGACCTTAAGAGTATTTAATTGATACCTTAAGAGCATACAATTAATATCTTCACTAAATAAATAACTAGTTCCTCAAGAGTATACAACTTATACATTAATAGTATACAACTAATATCTTTGATGGATGAGTTATATATGCAATCAGGTGCACGACACAGAACAACTATGGTGTGGCCGCACGTGGGCACGTGTTGAGGCAGCCCACCCACCAGATCGGGTTGGGGGCATGGATCTAAAATCCGTGTCCCTGATGCACTTAAATTTTTGCATTTTCCAAAAATTTTAAGAGTAGTGTTTGTGTGAACCAAATATACGAATCATGATCTGTGCAACTGGACGCGCGTGGGTTGGGCCTGGCCCGATTCCGCGTCCAACTTTTTTTTTTGGGTCATAACCTCTATTTTATATGAATATGTTATATTATTATAACATTTTATGTATATATATCATAACCTTTAAGTGAATAACTTAAACTTTTCAGTATAAAAATTCATGTAATAGAGTTGAATCCTTTATGTAACAATAATTTAACATTTATGTAATATTAGTATAACTTTTGTGTATATATATCATAACATTTAAGTAAAATTACTTAGATTTTTTCAGTATAAATAACATAATTAAAAGTTATGTAACATTTATGTTATAATAGTATAACCTTTATGTACATATATCATTACCTTTAAGTAAAATTACTTAGACTTTTTAAGTTATAAATAACGTCATAAAAGGTATGTTACCTTTATATTATAGGAGTATAATATGTTATATTAATATAATCTTTATGTACAGATTTCATAACCTTTAAGTGATATTACTAAGACTTTTTTCAATATAAATAACACAAAATGTTATGCGAGCAGGTCATAAAGGTTATGCGAGCAGATCATAAAGGATATGCGAACATAACTAAAAGATTAGACGAACATAACTGCAAAACTAAGAGTTGGGTGCGGATTTAGGGCGTGTGGGCGCACGATGGGCGTGTGGGATGCATGAAATACATTTTCAAGTCGGGTCGACCCAGTTACACGGATCTAGGTTCCGTGCACCTGGTGCAATAAATAATTGTGAAAGTTTAAATATATATTATCATGACAAGATTAATCCATATATATGTAATTAACAATAATGTAACATATATTAATCATCAGTAATATATTTTCTTTGGGAGTATATTTATAAATAACTATATATAAGCAATTCAATTAATCTGAATTGAAAACTACGCATAAATTGAATCAATTAATCAATAAACTTTACAAATTGTATATTGAATTACATTTGTAAATAGTCAAGTACTATAGATATAATAAAATAGTTCAACAAATCTTTCTCAAAACCAACCACTCTATATATTATAATAAATAATTAAATGCCAATAAACAAAAGATCTTATATTGCATAATAGTTAATTGAAAGAATGGTAGCAACCAGTTGAAAGTTACTAGCTAGGGCAAATGCGAATCTCGTGTGTTTAATTAAGTTATCCCTTTCTCTGGTTCTCACTTTCATATTATAAGAATATATAAAGTTATATATGATGGAAGATTCTATTTCAGTTTTAATTCTCCATTAATTTGTCCCTTTTACAAGAACCTAATTCTTGTACCCCCTTTGAGGTTTTATTAAACATCACCGATGATATTGATGGAAATTGAATATTTGTAATAATTAAAAGTTGGGTTCCCTATTCATTTAAATAGATTTCATCTGGCGAGCGAATATTACTTAGTTAAAAAATATAACCAACTACATCGAGATTATATCATACTTTATATTAGTGTTTGATTCTCACAATTAAACTTGAGTTCATAAGAAATTGAACTAAATAAAATGAGTCACTAATTAAAGGGTATATTAAGAGTAGCACTCATGTGCACCTGATGCACACATATACGTGGGTCGAATTTGGGTGTGGATTGATCCGGATCTGTACACTTTTACTTCTTTTTTTGTTCTGACCCCTATGTTAGATTAGTCATACATTTATGTTATATTAGTTATATATTTATGTCCAGGTATCTTACCTTTATTTAATACTTTTAACTCTAAAAAAACCATAATTTCGCTACAATTTGTACATGTTTATCTTTATGTGATATTACTCATACTTTTACATGATATTATTTATACCTTTATATCAACATAGTCATACATTTATGTAATATATAAATGTACAACTAACATAACTAAAAGGTATGACTGTTATAACTAAAAGGTATGAAAAGTTAATGTCTGTCTAAAAAAATTTCTAAGTTACAGCTAACCTTACTAAATGTATGACTAATATAACTAAAATGTATGACTAACACTACTAAAAGGTATAATTAATATAAGATAAAGGTCTAGCACCTGGGAACATATTTGAGCGAATTTTGTCAGCGACTTGATGGTGCATGCGAGCGCGTACGGGCTGGATCAACCCGAGTGCACAGATTTAGGGTGTGTGCACCAAGTTGTCATAATTTAAAGGTGGAATTGCAAACAAAAGGAATAAAAAAAAACCACATTTTTCAAAATTATAAACTATTAATCCATAACTTTTTAATGAGTTTAATATCTAATTTACCCAATAACTTAGGTGATTTAGCAATTTGGGTTATTAATTTTTCAGACTGATAATTTAAGCCAATAATTTATAAAATTTTGCGAATTTAGACCAATTTTAATTTGAGAACACCAATTGGACCAAATTGCATGTGAATTGCACATACATATCCAATTTTTTGCTTTTTCTAGGCTTTTGGGCCCAAATTGTTACTTTGGATTGACTCACGTATGGCTAAAATTTGAGTCATATTTCCACATATGACAAACAAATTTTCTTTTAAAATACATTAATTGTCAAACAATTATTAAAAAAAATACATTTAAAAATATTTAAATAAATAAAAAACTTATTAATTGAAGAAAAATTGAGAGTTTTTTTATAGAATCAAAATATTTGTATTCCAAAATAATATTTTCAAAAACAAAAAAAAAAAAAGACTAGAAACCAATATTTATAAACTAAAAATTTAAATAATAAATTAATAATAAAATTTTTAAAAAATTAATTTAAATATAAAAGTAAAATTCTATTTAAAAATTTATTAATAAATCATAGATTATTCATAGAAAATCCGAAAATTACATCAATAATAAAAAAATTAACAAATGAAGTAATATAATAAATTTGAAATGCTCAATTTGAATAAAAAAACAAATAAATTTTAACACTACTTTAAAAATTTTACAAAGTGGTAAAAAAACTCAGAATTATTATTTTCAATAAATGGATAAATATGAAAATAAAGTTAAAAAACATATTTTAAATATTTAATATTATATTAATGCAATTTAGCTAATTATCAGAAAACTTAAGTTAAAAGTTAAATTTTTAATTAAAATTACATGCATAATATTTATTTATATTAACATAAATTAATATTAAAATGAAAAATAGATTTATTTATTTAAAAATATTATTCAAATTAAAAATAAATTTAAAAATTTGATATTAATTTATTTTTGAATTTGAACTTAAAATTCCTAAAATTAGCAAAAATATAAATATAAAATTAAATATTCAAATATGATTTTGTAACGTTATTTTCATGTTTATCCATTTATTTAAAATTATTTTATCAAATTTTCTTATTAGGTTTTAAAATTTTAATGTCACATTCAAATTTATTGATCATGCTTTCAAAAAAAAAAAAATTAATTTTGATGTAATTTTTTTCTCTGATAGATTTTTTAAATATTTTTTTTTTCAAACAATTAATTTTTGTTTATTTTAATATTTTCATGTCATTTTATTTTTAATATATTTTTGGCAATCAATTTATTTTAAAAATAAAATATGACTGTCACATATAAAAATATTACTCAAATTTAGGGCACAAATGAGGAATTCAATCCATATCAGTAAATTAGACCCAAAAGCTCAGCAAATGCCCGAATTTGGATAAGTATGTGCAATTCAAGTGCAATTTGGGCCCAATTGGTATTTTTGGACTGAAATTGATCTAAATTCACGAAATTTTACAAGTTATTGGTCAAAATTGTCAACTCGAAAAATTATTAATCTAAATTGTCAACCGGCTAAGTCAATGGGAAAATTAAATGCATATTAAACTATTTTTTAATTTAACAAAAATATTGTCTTTTAAAAAATTACAATTCGAATCCCAACCTTCTGAACTTAACTAAAGAAAATCACAACTTTAACCCACGATCCACGTTCACATGCAAGTAAATTGTGTTAAAGTCAAATTGCAATATTTTGTTAAATTCGAATGACTAGTATGTTAAAATCACGATTTTTTTATTTAATTTTATGATCTTCGAAAAATACAATTGTGATTCAAATTGTAATAGTGTGTTAAATTTCTGATTTTTTCTTTTTTTAATTTCTTAGTTAAAAAGGTCATGATTAAATTTCATGTTTAAAAAACACGGTATTTTTGTTACTATTTTTTGCTAGATTCAAAAAATCCAGATTACACTGCAATTTTGAATATATATATATATATATATATATATATATATATATATTTATTTATTTATTTATTTATTTTTGTCACCTTAATTGAATGGGAAATGTGGGGAGGTAAATGATATCTAACTAATTCATTAGAACAACAAAAACTTTTATGCACCTAATTCATGGATTCTAAATCCATGCATTCGCGTCGACAGATTCGCCACGCGTTCTAACATGCCGCCACGTGTCTAGGTATCTGTGCATAAATTCGTACAAACTCGTTTTCAGGTGTCATATCTTTATGTTATGTTAGACATACATTTATGTAGTGTTAGTTATATCTTTTAGTTATGTTAGTCATACATTTAGTGATGTTAGTTGTACATTAACATTTTCTTAGACATACATTAATACATTTCATACCTTTTAGTTATATTAGTCACACATTTTGGTTATGTTAATCATACATTTTAGTTATGTTAGTTGTACCTTTATATATTATATAAAGGTATGACTATATTAATATAAAGATATAAATAATGGGAAAAATGGCAAAAAATACCCCGTATATTACCCCTAATTATGACCTTATTCTTTAATTTTTTTTATTTTTCAAAATACCCTGTATGTTACCCGTTCTTACCAACAATACCCATTTAGCTGAAATAACTAGTTACACGCTGACGAGTTCGGTTAATTCTAACATGGATATTATTTTTGATTTTTTTTATCAAATCTCACACTCAAGCCTTTTTTGGTTGCCAAGTCACGAAAAAATTGATGAAAATACCCCATATATTATCCCTAATTAAAGTAACAAATAAAATTAAAAATATTATTTAATATAAAATATAAAATCTGAAAATTTATTTAAAAAATCAAAAAAATATTTTATATTATCTAAATAAAAATAATTTAGAAAAAGATGTTAAAATAAATTAATAATAATCATTATTATTATATTATGAAAATTATTTTTCAAAAAAATTAAATTTATAATACTTAGTAAATATAATCAATTAGAAATATTTATTTCAAAAATCATCTTACTTCAAATTACTAAACCTATTTTAATAAGAAAAATAAAATTAATAATAGGAAATTATATTTTAAAATTTATAACTTATTTTAATAGTAATTTTAAAATATTTATAAACCAACAAAATAAATCAAGCAAATTGATTTTGAAATAGAGTTTTTATTGGAAAATTATCTTAAAATATCTAAAAACATAAATAAATTTGATGAACTGCTTAAAAGTAAAGAAATTAATAAAATCGATAAAACACTTAAAAATAAAAATAAAGTATTACTAAAACAGTTATATATATATAATAATAATAATAAAATTAGAATTTTTTATTTTAAAAAATAAGAAAATTAATCTTTTGTCTTTATTTGTTGATTTTTAAATATTTAATATAATTTATGTGTTTGTAAATAAAAATTTCTAATTTAACTATATTTTTATATTTACTTAAATAATATATTAAAATTAGAAAAAATATATAGTTTTAGAACTTCTATTATTATTATTATTATTATTATTATTATTATTATTATTGTTATTATTATTATTATGACCATCATCATTCTTATTATTATATAGTTAATCTTTTCTTTTCATTTTTTTTTACATTTTCTTTGATTTTTAGATATTTTAAAATCATTTTCTGATTTAAAAAAATAATAAATTCTTATTTTTATTATATTTCCGAAAATACCTCATATGTTTATTTGTTATTGTTAAAAATACCCCTTTCTAAAATGATATGGATATAAGATTAAAAAAAATTAAAAAAATTTCCACATGTGTATTTATCGGCCACATTAGATTGTGATCGGCTAATTACCTTTTACTATCGGTAAATAGTTATTTTCAACAACATAAAGTAATATATAGGGTATTCTAAAAACTCAAAAAATTAAAAGGTAAGGTCATAATTAGGGGTATTATATGGGGTATTTTCACCAATTTTCTCGTAGAAATAATATCATATAAATGTATGAATAATATCACATAAAGGTATATATGTACAATTTTTGGCGAAATTGGTTTTTTTTTTAAGTTAAAGTATTAGATAAATGTATGATATTTGTACATAAAGATAGAACTAATATAACATAAAGATATGACTAATACAGTATAAAGGTCAGCAGTTATTTTTTTAAGGTATTACATAAAAGGTATGATATTTGTACATGGAGGCATGACTAATATAACATAAACATACGATTAATATAATATAAATATATGACTAATATAGTATAAATGTTAGGGTGAAAACAAATAGACGCGGACCTGGATCGATCCAAACCCGACCTGAATATATGTGCATCAGGTGCAAAGGAGACCAACTTTATTAAGACAAGTTGAGATTGAGATGTGAACTAAAGTGATATCTATATTGTTAGTGTCACGACCACACTTACTCAACCGAACATAAACCGATTTTTAAATATAATACAATCTAAAAACCTGATCTTTTGTTTTAAACAACATAACATCATCTCATACCCAACAATACCCTATTCACATTCATATAAAAGAAGTTTCAACAAGTCGGCAACTCACGAACAATTTTCATGTTAACCCATTAGTACGCATCATATTATATAATACAGAACATGTCCAAACGAAACTTAATATCTAAAAAAAAAAACATAAACCACAATCATGTCCAACAGGTCGTCATCTATGTACACGAGTGCTCAAAACCCTACAGGATCTCCATAGCTTGCCCGATATGTCCATAACATTACACATCATCATGGTTACCTACAAAATATTAATTACGTGAGATAAATCTCAGTAAGCAGAAATTATGTATGATAATATGGCTCTTTACAACTCCTTTCCATGAATCCACTTCTCGAATCACTTATTTCATTTCTAATCTCCCACTCAAACACTTAACTACTTCATTTCTAAAATATTTTGTGCACACAACACCAACTCCGTGTACATAGCACCAATTTCGTACACATAACACCAATTTCGTGCACACAACATCAATTTCATGCACATAACACCAATTTCATGCACACATCACCACATGTCCAATATAAATATGACTCAAAAGTACAGTTTCATCCCCTTGTTGTCAAAACACATCATTTGACAGGACTCACAACTTCATTCCACAATAACTATTCAACTATCAAATTCATTTCATAACAATCATTGAACTCGCAGGTTCGTTTATTTTACGATAACCACTGAACAACAAATCAAATCTTGTAAAACACGTAGTATACATGTATCATCAATTAACACAAATAATTCACAAAATACTATTTTATGTTTTGTCTACTTACCTGAATTGTCAAGAATTTTGACCGCTCAAACTTTCTTGATATCAAATCTGATAGTTCCACTTCAATTTAATACTACGAGCCTAAATACAAATATATATATATATATATATATATATATATATATATATACCGCTTGAATTTTGAAGGGTTATCTCTCTTATCAGTGAAAGAAATGGGGTGTCCTGCTTTTTCCGTCAAAGAATAGAGGGGTATATATATATATATATATATATATATATATATATATATATATATATATATATACACCACGTGTGTCCAATATATATGCAACCTTTTACTAGCTTTCTTTATAAGCTTTTTTTTTTTTTTATATACATAATTTTGTTATTATACTATTATTAATATGACAAACGTTATGCAACTTCATCCATTAACATACACGCAAAACTATGGATATTTACATTAATATTAACCAAAATGGCTTTGTATATACATATGTCACGGCACTTTCATATTATAACATTATAATATTCATTCAACCTTTTCATACTATATAAATATAAACACGCACACTCATATTTAATATATATATATATATATATATATATATATAAGATCAACTTTAGGTTTTTTTTATGTAATTTATATTATTAATAATCAAATACTTTATAACATTGTATACTGAAATATTATTAATGTCTTAACCAACTATGATAGGATTTTCTCATTATAAATCATGTAAGAGCATATAAATAATTTAATATTTAAAAGTAAAGTATTACAATGCAAGATCACATGTAATACATAAATGACACGAGATGTATATGATGCATGAAATATTTTGACCAATAAGTGGGGAGAAGCTCGGGTATCACAGTTAGAGTAAAGGAACCTACATCCTTCACTACAACAAATTCGCTGAAAGACGTCCGTTGTCTTTCCAGAAAAAAAAACATTGTCGTATCCAGCGTTGTCGTAGGTGGGCGCTGATAGACAACGCACTAAAAAGTATTGTAGAAAAGTGTTGTCTTTTTCCAATACGACAACGTTTTTTTGCCGTTGTAGAAAAATGTCGTCTTTTTTTAGCAAACTATAGGACGCTGATGTCATCGTAGAGCTGACACGTCAGCATACCGCTGACATCACCATAACACGTCATCGTATAGCTGCCACATCAGCACCCCACTGACATCATTATGACACATCATCGTTTAGCTACCACGTCAGCATGACACGTCATCACAACATGCCACATCATCAACAACAATATAATGCGTTGGCCGGGAATCGAACCCAAATGCCATGGAGGTACTCTCACCACTAGACTAGTGGTGTTTTATGTAATAATATTTTGCATACATTTTTTTTATATCAATTTTTGATAATTTTCACTTTTCTATTATCACATATTTTTTTGTTAATTTTTATAAAGTACCATTAATACTTATTAATATAATTCATTGATTTTCAATTTTGATATAAAATGTGACTCAATTAAATACATATATTTATTCAATACCTAAAATAGAGAAAATTGGTAAAAATACCCCATATATTATATTAAATACCTAAAATAGGGAAAATTGATAAAAACACATAAATTATATTAAATATCTAAAAATAAACAAATAAAGAAAAAAAAATTATTTTTAGAAATTGAAAAGTAAAAAAAATTAAAAATATTATTTAATATGATATATAAAATCTGAAATTTCATTTAAATAATTAGAAAAATATTTTAAATTATCTAAATACACATAAGAAATCTAGAAAAGAAAATGTTAAAATAACGCAACAATAATCTTATTATGAAATTATTAAAATTAATTTTCAAATTTTAAATTTAACAAATAAAATTTACAATACTTATTAAGTAAATATAATAAGTTCAAAATAAATATTTCAAAAATCATAACTTATCTTCAATTACGTACTAAAACCTATGTTTAATAATAATAATAATAATAATAATAGGAACTTATGTTTACTGTATTAACTAATGACATAAACTTTCATAATAACAAATAAATTATTTATTATAGTTATTAATTTTTTTTATAGTATTTTGAAATATTTATAAACCAACAATTAAAAAATTTAGCATGATAGATATTTGTAATTGGAAAATTATCTCTAAATATAAAAAAAAAATCGATTAAATGGTGAAAAGTAAAATAATTAATAAAATCTTTAAAATTCTTAAAAAAAATAGAAATATTAGTAAAACAAATTTTAATTAGAACTTTTAATCTTAAATAACAAGAATTTTTTTTTTGTCTTTATTTGTTGATTGTTAGATATTTAATATGATTTATGTTATTTGTAAATAAAATTTCTAATTTTAATATATTTTTATATTTAATTAAATAATATTTTAAAATCTAAAATATAGTTTTTCAGAATTATTATTATTATTATTATTTAAATAATATTCTGATTTTTTAAATAATATTCTAATATAAGATAACATCAAAAATAATTAAAATTTTCAAATATAATTTAATTAAAAAACAATTAATTTAATAAAAAAAATTTAATACAGACAACGCTTTTGAAAGACAACACATAAAAGGGTTGTCTTTTAGTTAAAAAAAATCCACTAAAAGACAATGCATAAAGAGCGTTGCATAAAAGGGTTGCATAAAGACAACGCTTTTTAAAAAAGCATTGCAAAAGAGTGTTGTCTATTAGCGAAATAAAAGCTGAAAGACAAAACATAAAAAAGCGTTGCAAAAAACCGTTGTCTATTAGCGAAAAAAAGCGCTGAAAGACAACATGTTGTGAAAAGCGTTGTCTTTCAGCACTTTTTTCACAAATAGACAACGCTTTTCACAAAAAGCGTTGTAAAATGTTCAAAAACAACAAAAAGCGTTGTCTTTCCAGTGTTGTTGTTCAGCGAATTTGTAGTAGTGCTTGTACGTAGGTGTGTATTATTAAGAATGTAGTAAATGCAAATGACTCAAAAAATAACATGTTGATAGGAAACTTACTAAGATTGTGAGCATCTATAGAACGCATGGGAACGTGTGTCGGGTCGGATCGACCCAAATTGTAAGAATCTAGATCAATGTAACTGGTGTATAAGAGATTATGTGATATTTAAATTAATCTAGAAGTAAATGATCCTAAGAATATTACAAAAATATTTATGAAGCCACAATTATGAAATTTAATTAAAAAGACCCATTACCAAAATAAATCTAATGTAACATTCCAGATTTCCAGAACTTATATAAAGTACAATTTCGACAACTTAAAGATTTTTAAATACGAAGTGAAAAAGATAGAAAAAACATTTTGTTTTAAAAGTCTTAACCAAGACTTAAATAAATACAAATTCATAAGTGTGAAGCGGATAATATCCAAACTTTAACAATGAGCTTAACTAATTATTTAACTAGCAATCTCAAAATGAAAGAACGTCAAAATAGATCCTAGTAATACGAATATGGAATAAAAAATGTATTTTCATTAAATAAGAGACCTAAAATTTAATAATTACTTCTTGAAACTAGCCACCGTGCATCCACTCCACTCCACGTCCAAGTATTTTATTATGAAAAATTAGATTTTATAAAGGGGTGAGCAAACAACAAGTTCGGTAAACATTAAATACAACATGTAAATGCAAGATAAATAGTAAAAACATGCATAAAAACATTTATGAGGATTGATCAAACAATTTTGAGCACGATGGACATAATTGAGTTGGACTCTGGCCAATTGTGAGTTTTCATGCATAAATCATAATCACAACATATGTAATAATCATGTGTGAATTGTGATGCCACTTTATTCAACTTATGTCTGTCATTTTCAAACCATTATTATATATAATGTTTTTTAAGGTGAATAAACTTGTTGGTCTACCACCATATCAAGAAGATGGTATTGTTGTGTGTAGTTAATATAAGGTTTCCTAATTCATCTTCTCTAGTTTCTTTATGAATGTGACAAGGTACAAGTTTTATTCTTTAGTATATATAAAAATTATTGCTCCATACTACAAATAACAAAATTATTGAATCATGACTCTTACAATTATACTACGCCATCACGACTAACACTTCCCTTAAAAACATAGAGAATATGACCATTCTCAACTCCATGCCAACGAAGGCTACAATCATCCCTCATTATCCTCTGTTTGTGTATGAATATATACTCATCCATCGGCAAAATCCTCGTCCCGACCAACAACTGCCTTAGCTCATCAACCCTACTCGTATCCTTCATCTCCACCGGAATCCTCGCCCCGTTCATCAAACTCGAAGACGTTTGCACCACCAACCCTACCCTTCTCGATGCGGGCTCCATCGCCACCCGGCTCATCGTCTTCAGAAACACCGCCACCTCCGACCTATCCTCTATACCGTACTCATTCAAACTCCGATACTCGTCTTCCATTTCCGCCCCGTTGAAGAACAGTGTCATTCTCCTCATTGGAGTTGCTTCCACAATGTGGATCTTCTCCTTCAAGCTCCGGACAGTGTCCGTATTATCGACTTCGATTTCAATCTTTCTTGCCGAGAATTTGACGGAGATCTTCATTTTGGCAATGTGAGAGGGAACTTGTGGGGGTTTTGTTGATGAGAGGTGGATGGTTGTGCCGTCGGAGATGAGTGGATAGTCGTCTAAATCAAGACCGTCGATCAACTCCCAGTCGCAGACTGTGAGGGTTTGTGAGTCGACGGGGATGCCGAGAGAGTGTTGTATCTTTTTCTTGATTTCTAAGATGGGTTCTTTGGTGCCTACTTCCATGGAGAATTTACAGCATTTCATCACAATTGTGATCTTCATGATTGTTTTTTGGAAATAGAGAGATGAATAGTGATTGTACTTAAAATGGAGGTTCATGAGGAAGAAATGAGGTTTACCAGCTGTTGGTCGTATTCATTTGGAATATATTGTTGAATTAGAGCATCATGACTTCATGCAAATTTTGCACACTGAAATGGGTTGAATCATCAAATTAACTCTCCTATCATCCTCAACTGCTAAATTAATGTCGGTTTCCTTTCTACCAAGGATGGGACACACCACACCCGTTGCTAAACACAACTCAATTTAAAATTTAAAATTAAAAGTATCAATTTTGTCTCTTAGGGAAAAAAAAAACATATATTTAAACCCTATCCCCTCTCTTCCCCAACACTTCATTTCATTTCTATTTTTTATCTTTCTTGTTTCTTTGATGTTCTTTCTTTTAAATTTCTTGAGGAATCAAATACCAACATAATGACTGAACATTTCACGGATAGTTAATTATATAAAAATTGTGTGAAAATCATAAAAAAAAAACGTAAAACAAGAAATTTAGAGAAAGATGAAGAGGGAAGAGAGAGTAGGGTTTAATTAATTTTATTTTTTTTAAATTTCCAAAAGAGTAAAATTGATATATTTTTTGATATTTTAAGATTTCTTACTTGAAATTTGTTAAATCGGGGTGTGCTCAGTAAATGGTGGGGTGTTTTTAGTAGCAATACCCATTAATCATGGTACAAACACAAAGAGCAGTAGCTTACTTGAACAGGTCGATTACCAAGTATAACCTTGCCTCCATATTTCATGGCTTCATTATATGCCACACTAACCTATACACCAGGAGTACTTCAAGTTTACTAGCAATCTAGTAGTCCACTCTTGCATTGGACGGGCTACATTTGTGTTGGTGTTAATGGCAAATTGCTTTTGACGAAGTTTGGGGTAAAAGTGAAATTAATATTGTGGTCCTAAAAATTTAGAGTAGGTCTTCAATGCAACTGATGCATGAATCTTAAATCCATGCATTTGGGTTGAGTCGGATCCGTATTTTTTTTCCTAACCTTTATGTTATGTTAGCCATACGTTTGTATTATATTAGTCGTACATTTATGTTATACTAGTAGTTGTCCCCGAGCAATGCACGGTTTGTTATATAATATGTAGTAAATGTCAACTATTTGATAATACAGTGTAACTAATTATAAGCATTTTGAAGATATAAAGTATTTAATAATTAATTTTTTTTGAATTTATTTAACTATATATTAAATATCTATCTAATTCATAATAATCATGTTTATTATATATTTCGGCAATCTGTAATTAATAAAATTAAAAGTATCAATTAGGAATTTCAAATCATCTCAACTACTTAATTATATATATATATATATATATATATATATATATATTGATGCAAACAATGTCAATCATGTATTTTAACATTCATTTTAAAATAAATTGAATTAAAAAAGAAATTTTTAATATTGTTTAACATTGAAAATGACAGATAGCCAATTACTCCACCATGAAAATCACATAAATTAATTGTTATAGCCCGACCTTGAACAGTACAAATCAATTCAAATATAAAATCTAAATGTTTAAGTCATAATACTAGTAATAATAATAAAAATAAATAAATAACTTAATTAGAAACTAAACTCATAACTCAAATTATCAAGCCGAGCCATCTAAATTCAAAACATGAACTCTCATATAAATAGATACGAAATCCTAGGCATAAACTAAACGCTGAAATTTATATTTTTTTATTGGTTAATTATACATGAATACTTGATAATATTTTCATCATTAGAATATTTGGTAAAGGATATTAATATTTTTCATACAATATTGATGGTATTACATGTTTGAAATACAAATATTTGTTGGAAAATTGGTTGATAAAAGTGGTAGGTGGTACCACTTTGACCAATGATTAAGTGGTTAAGAGTTAATACTTATAAGGATTGGATGCTAAAAGATTAATCTACGTTCGGAGTATATAATCGAGGCATGTTGAATCGCTCAAAATCAATTTTTGATGAATGAGAAATTAAAGCATCAAAGTTGGCCACTTGAAATGAAAATGGAAAGGTCTTGAGTGTGGGAAAATAGCTTAATTATCCCACATAAGAAGATGGACCTTGAAAATGCAAGTGTAAGTTAAGTCATAAGAAAATAATTAATAATTAATATACTCTTAGAGTAGTATACTTGTGCAACACACAAGCGCACAGGGCTCGACACAATCCGACCAGGGCTTGGGTTTTACCTGATCTGCTTTATCTTTTTGGGTTGTGGTTGCAGCACCAAGGACGGCAGTGCCGAGTAAAGGAATGCAACATGTTGTTGCATGCAACGCCGTATTGCAAAATGTAGTGCCGTGAGCGTTTTTTGACCATTTCAAGTTTTTGAATTGACCATTAACTTGCTTTAAAAGACTCATTTTTGGACAGTAATTTCCCATCAATTTCAAGTGTAACCCCCCATATTGGAGACCTATATATAGAGGTCATCATGCATCATTTTTTAAGAACACCCATGTGAAAATTTGCATAGCTTTCTCATACATACATTAAGCTCAATTCTTAAACACCTAAAGTTCGTTGGAGCTCTCGAGGTTTGCGGTGCTACTACTTCAAGAGACAAAGTCGTTTTATTTTTGGGAGACGATACGCACAATCTAATGAGCACTACCCTGGGTGTATCTTGTCTTAAGACAATAGGGCTTTCCTTGACTCGACTTGCCGTTGTTGTTGCTGCATTCTTGTAATAGACTAGGTTCTGTTATAAGTCACGTATTTTTATTTCTTGTTTATTGTTTCTCTTTATTCTTCAGGTCACTGCCCATTGTTGAGTGCACCTATTTTCTAACAATATTAATCTAAAAAATATTTAGAATGACATATGATTCCATATTACACACATATAAATATATATTAATTTATTTAACAGTGTTACATTTATTTATTAATTTATATTAAATATGATATTCCCTCCATCCCAAAATAATTGTCATTTAACATTTGAGATTTGTCCCCAAATATTTGTCACTATAAAATTTCAACATTTTTCCCCATTCTTTCAAAGTTGCCCCCTTTTATTATTCCTTATTAAATGTTTTATTATCTCAAAGTGAGTATTGAAAATATAATAAGGAAAAAAAAGTCATGGGTAGATCGGTCATTTTATTGTTGATGTGACATTTTAAGAGGAAAAATGGAAAAATTGTAAATAATACCAACTTCTTTGTTTTTATATTAGTATAGATTAGTTATATCTTTATGTTCAGATTTCATAACCTTAGTGCAATACTTTAACTTTAAGAAAAAAATCGTTGACCTTTATACTATGTTAGTCATACCTTTATATTATATTAATCATACATTTATATTAGTCATACATTTATATACAAATATCATACCTTTATGTAATACTTTAACTCCAAAAAAAACCCTAATTTCGACACAAGTTGTACATGTTTACCTTTATGTGATATTACTCATACCTTTATGTGATATTATTTATAACTTTATATCAACATAATCATACCTTTATGTAATATATAAAGGGTTTTTATGTAATATATTAAGGTACAACTAAAATAACTAAATGGTATAACTAACATAACTAAAATGTATGACTAACATAACTAAAAGGTATGAAAGGTATTAATAGTTATCTGAAAATATGTTAAGGTACAACTAAAAATCTAAAAGGTATAACTAACATAACATAAAAGTATGCTAACTACATAAATGTATGACATCTAGGATCGAATTTGGGCAAATTTATACGCAACTTTGTGGCGCGTGCAGACGCGTGGTGGACCGAATACACGATTTCAAATATGTGCAACAGATGTATATAAGTTTTAATTTATCAAAAAATTATATAAAGTAAAGTAGATTGTTCTTTATGAAAATAAGTGAAGTTGCAAACAAGAATGTCGACTTCACCTTTTCATATTGCTATTTGATAAGTGTCGTTTTTCACATATTTTTGCGTATGTTTATGTATTCAATTGAATATGTTTAGATACGTTTTTATAGTGATTTCTTATATTATATTGTATAAGTTGCATTTGACGGGTTTGTGCTTAGTTTCATGATTTTGATGAGAAAAGTACAAGTTTCAAGTGTAATTGATGATCAAGGAAGGAATCAGAGAAAAACGAGGAAGAATAGAAGTTGAAATACGAGATTGCAGAGAGTGCTGGATGGCAGGCCACGACAGTGCCGTGGGGCACGACCGTGCCATGTAGCAGGACCGTGCCAGTGCCGTGGGGTACGACCGTGCCATGTAGCATGACCGTGCACCAGAATACAGTGGTAGGGTACGGTTGACTGTGCCGTGTAGCACGATCGTGCCCGGATGAACAGGAATTCGTGGAAAGATGGTTTTCTTGGCGTATTTTCATCTTTTATTTCATTTGGAAGACTCCCAAAGCCATATAAATACTCAACATGAAGAGAGAGAAAAGGGATGGAAGTGATATATAAAGAGAAAAACACGAGAGTCTGAGAAGCATCGAGAGGAAGAATTCAAGAGATCGAGGGATCGCGAGATCGTCGTCAATAGAGTTTTTAATCTTTTCTTCCCTTGTTGAATATTAGTAGATATGATATTTTCAATCTTGTCTATGAGTTTGTTTATAATCATGTCTAGCTAATTTTCTAGGGTTTCTAGGGCTTGTTAGTAATTTAATTCGAATCTTGATGGATCTTTAATTTCAATTCAATGTTCATGATCGTTTATCCTATTTGTTTATTTATGATTTGATTGCTTGTTTGATTATGTGGCCAGTAATTGAACATGTTTTGGTAATTAGATCAAAATTCAGGAGATGAGATTTAATTATAGAAGAATAAACACATGATACATAAAAAGACTTAGATCGGGAGATTAAGGAATTTATGTGATGGGAAATCAATCTTAGGTACTTTTGGGAGTTGTTATGTTTCAATCAGCTTGAGTATGGATACCTCTGGTGGCATAATAATCAACTGGTTAACTGACTCGGGAGAGCTGTTAATTCGACATATGTGATTGCTCATATAGGATGATTGATTAATGAACTTGAATTGGTTAAAGTGATGTTTTGATGAGAATTAGATGGAAGCATGTCCTAGAACCTGTCTTAGATATCTGTTATTCTTGATTTGATTTACATGCGTAGTTATTTTTCCATTAAAGTGATTTGCAATTTGTGAGATTTGATTTTCCTAGATAAAGCTGAGAACTGAATTTGAGTAGTTAGTTAATTCCTAGATAGCCAGTCTCTGTGGGATCGATCTTGCTTACCACTTCTACACCCTACACCGTACACTTGCGGGGGTAGCTAAAAGAAATTAGTGAACACTATTTCCATGTCATTTCTTTTTTTTCTAGTCTATTTGTATTTTTTATAGATATACTCATAAAAAGATATCGTTAACAGTAAATCATATATGACTTATATCATTTGCAACAACCGATGGTTAGCAAATATGAAGTAACCAAATGAGTAATGATCTAGGGTGGAATGACTAATCCATTTTCCATATACATATTTGTGGTATGATGTATGATCAATATAAGACAATATTTTACAACTTATATTAGTTCAGGATCAAGGCTATTCTAGTCAATGCGTGTGATATCCGTGATATGAACTGAAATTTTAGGGAGTGACTAAAGGTGTTGGTCCCAAGTGGTCAGAGGTTCAGAGGGGGGTGAATGAATCTATATCAAATTTTGTATTTTAAAACTTTTCTGTAAGCAGGTTGCTGATTCTACAGAGAATGCAGCAACTCTCTCGATTCAGTAAGCTGACACTATGCTGATTCAACTTACTGTCTCGATATATCATAGTATGCAGTGGAAATTAAAGATAGAGTTTCTTTTAAAAAACAGTTTCTTTTCACAAGTATGATTTTAACATAAATCTTTTAGCAGTATGAGCAAGACATATATAAATGATATATGTTGTATGTAGCAAATAAATAAAGCGATAAACACACAAAGGTTTATAGTGGTTCGAAGGTGGTGTAATCGTTCTACGTCCACTCTTCTCCTTCACACAGGAGGATCTCCACTAGGTCAGATCGATTTACAAGTCTCAACTTTACAATCCTCTTCCTGACGAGTTAACCTACTAGAATCAACTTGATTCCTAAGCTTCCCACATAGGGTACAAAACTCACACAGAGTAAACAACCTTACACAAAGACTAACACTTAGTGAGGATCTAAATCCTTCCAACTAAGGACACCAACTTAAAACAACTTAGCACACAACAAATGGTTAAAAGTATATGGTCTTCAACTGATGAAACTCGAAGTCAGCCTTAAGAACTTGAATGCTCGAAAACTTTGGCTTGACTGCTTATGAAGGTTGAGTGACTGAACTGTAGCAAACTTGAGATTTGCTTGAGAGTTTGATAGCTTAGAGAAATATCAGTTGTTCAGTAGTCTTCACAGTCAACTTTACCTTCTATTTATACTGTAAGGATATACTTGTTGAAGAGAGGCATTGTCCTTGTAGAAATTCAAATTGATCTTCAAAATCTTCACATTTAATGCGCCTGGAGGAACTGGGAAGTAGGGCATGTCCTACTCTGATCCATATTAATGGCGCCACTTCTCGGCAACAGTGCTTTTGCTGAACCGCAGTCCAGATGACATCATCTCATTAGTCAAGTGCTAACTTCCATCTACCGGTTACTTTGATAATGTAGATACCTCGTACTGCATTCAATATATCCTCGTAGTGCAATAAATAAGTTAGAATAACTTACAGCTTTCTGCAAAGGTTGCAGTAGCTGCTTACTGTCCTGCGCCAGCTTTCTGATCTGCGTCTGCTTATAGATTCTGAACAGCTTCCTGTTCCTAAATCCTGCTTGCTGATTCCTCAACAGCTTCCTGTTTCTGAATCCTGCAGAAAGCCTCTCATTCTCCTTACTGCTTGTTATATGTTGCTTCATGTTCTAGCTTACTGATTCTGCTTATAGTGAATCAGCACTCGATACATCCATACTTACAGAATCCTGCTGAAATTAGAATTCTCTATCTTTCTAACTTTTACATCTTTGAACTTCAGAAAACAAACTTATCAAGCTAAAATCCACTTAAACAACATGGAAAAATGGGGTACTCTAACTTCTATGCAAGAATACTTGTCTCATCAAAACCTATCAGAAATATCCCAACAATTTCCCCTTTTTTGATGATGACAAAATCCATTACTAAGCAGCATATACAAGTGTACATAATTACAAGTATTTTGTACAAATAAAGTACAATGTGAGCTATCTTGAAAAAAAAAACTTAGCTCACAACCTTCATAAATAAAATGAAGAAATAAAGAATAAAAAAATTCTTTACAAGGAAGTGCTTACTCAAATAATCTTTCTGAGAAATTGCAGTAAGCATCACTTCCTCAGGTTTCTGATCATTCAAAAAGTTTTCTTTTTGCAGAGCCATGTCCGACATCGATTCCAGCTAGCTTAGCTACCTGCTCATACTTTGTTCCCTTCCACCAGTTTGATATAGACTCATAATAGGTTTCTTCCAACTTCCTCTTAATGTCAAGAATTTGAATCCAACAAAGCCAGTAGTCTTGATAAAAAGGTATCTGCTCACCTTTATTCATCCTATCCAACAATACTAGCTGAATTTGCAATCTTCCTCCTTTTGCCAGATACTCATACTTTATCAAGGCCTCTTGACAGGTTGTGTAGGATCTAAAGAACTCATGCTGGCATATAAGTGTCTGAAATACCTCAAGTATTCAGATCTTTTGAAGAGTGTGATCTCCTTGTAGGATGGATTCTTATTCTTCGGCAAATCTATCTGGTCAAAGATTTTCAAGTCCCATGCCATATTCACCTATTCAAGTTTCTGGTCCAGCAAGATATCGACTTCAGCAGAAACTTTATCTCGATTAAAACAGGGAACATCTTGAGGTGGGAAAGGAATCAAGGTTGATTTCTCCCTTGTCATCTTTTCTTCAGCTTCTTTCAGTTCTCTCCACCTATTTTCATCTAGCCTTGGACCTGCAGCAAAATTCATAAAAAGGTCTAATATTAGCTTTCTGACCTGCTTGTTGTCTTCCTCTGCCTAGTTGTGTTTGTTGCCTAGAACTCCTCTAACGAGTCGGTGCAGCAAAAACTTTGGCTCATTGCTGAGTTACAGTGTTGCTTACTGCTTGGGAAGCAGTATCCCCATCACCTGCATCTCCTTCATCTTCATCATCCTTCCTCTTCTTCGGTTGGATGCTCTGACCATGTCCAGAGTTAGAATGCGCGCTTCCTGCTGATAACCAAAGAAAGGTTATCATCTTCATCATCATCCTCATCCAACTCTCTAACAGTATCCTCCACTACAGTTTCTAGCACAACGTCTACTTGCTGCTTGTTTTCCCCCATTTTGGCATTATCAACTAGGTCAGCACCTGGGGCATCAACTTCAGTGGGCATATGTTGAGGAAATGCCCAATGTAGGATGACCCGCATCTCACCAACGAATAGCTCTAGATTAAGAATTCTGTCATTCATGCTTCGAACATCACGAGCATGCGTGGTGATGTTTTCTTGTATATTCTCAAGTAATATGTTTTGAGCAGTCTAATTGCTCTTCACTTCATCAACTGAGCTTTTAAGATCTTTGAGAGTGACATCTCTAGCATCAGATGCAGCTTGTTGCTGGTGCTCAAACTTCTTGCATTCATGGTACTGTGTGTTCCACTCATCATTCATCCTTCTCTGTATCCTGGATGGAAGTTCAGACAACTCTTTCCTCAATTCTGTCATAGATGATAAGTGTGTCTATTCTCTTATATTGATGCCAGTTGCCATATTCATCTCATGAGTTTTCATGGCTCGGATAAGACCTTGAATGACATCCATAATCCCTTGAAGGGATTGTTCTTGTGAGTCAGTAAGAGTCTCAATTAAACCATTGGTGGTAATGCTTCCTCTTGAGTATAGAGGACCATGGCCTGACTCAAATCAATCTCTTGCTGTCTGGCTTCATCTTCAGCAAGTTCCAGTCGGAATCTTTCCAACCTTGCTTCATCAGATTCCTTCACCCTATATGGTTCTTTGAAGGGTGTAAGGTCATCTTCTGGATCCTCATCATCATCACTTGATGAGTCATCTCCATTATCTGGGTTAGGTGCAGGGGCAACCACAATAATCTTTTTGCCTTTCAGAGGCACTTCCAGATTCTCATCATTCATTTTTTTATCTTCCGCCGGCACTATCTCATTAATAACCGTGCCCGAGGTCTTCAAAAGAGAAGCTGTCTCGACAACATTCTCAGCAACAACTTCATCAGCAGCAACCTTTTCAACAAGTTCACTGCCTTCATTAACACTGGTGGCAGCAGTATTCTGAATTTCAATATTTTGAACATTTAGATCTGCTCTGGCAAGTGCTAACTAGATGAGTTCCTCAGCAAGTTCGACTAGGATAGCAACATCATCAACAATTGCATCATGTTGCTCATCCACATATGTTGTTTACTGCTGTTAATCAGTAACCACTGCATCTTTTTGTTGCTCAGTAGTAGGTTCTGCTTCCTCTTCTTCAACATTCTGTACCGCTATAGTAGCTAGTACAGGGAGTCCTGCCTCAGTAACGTCCTCCATGATTGCTTCATCGGCATGTTCCTGATTGAGTTCACTCAGGACTCCTTGGATGATTGGTGATGGTTCTCCCTCAGATGATAAAACATGATAAATAGGGGAATTAGTGTAATCGACTAACTGTTGATCGTCAGTCTCCATCATATCCAAACTAACAATGGGAGAAAGTGTTGCGATACCTGTGAAGGTAGGTGAGTCATGAGATTCAGTGGCAGCACTACTTCCTTCTCCTACTTGTAGTATTCTGAGGGGTTGTTTGGATTCTGCTTTGTTTGCTTCAATCCCCATCTGCAGTATCTTTTGATTAGCTTCCTCAAGATCGAGGATAGCTAACTGAGCTTCAGCAAGCTCCAACTTTGTAGGGGTCCTAACAGTCTCAGTAATGGGGATCATCAATGTGTTGTCTTCCCCAGACTTCATCGACTGCTCACCCTCTGTCTCCTCAGACTTGTTCTTAGCTTTCCAGTGGGCATATAACTTCTCTTGCCTCTCGAAGATCTTAGTAGACATGACATCAATATGGCCTTCAATGTAATCTTCATGGAAGAAAGACAGAAGTCCATCAGTGAGGTTCTCAGGGTCCTCAATAAAGTTGGCAATCCAAGTGAGAATAATATCCTCCACCACCAGCCAGTCTTTTCATCTTAGCAAGTCCCTTGCTCCGCAGAGTCTCATATATCTCCAGTAGTCATAGGCGACTGAAAACCTTTTTTATATCGATTCAAGAGTCTCTAAAAGTACATCTTGTGCTGCATTTGAATCGATATCTTCGGTGGAGCTCTCTACTTTGTTCAGCATGTCAATCTCCTTGAGAGTCTTATTCGGTCCCATTATAACTTTTCACCTCTTCGTCTAGCCTTGGGGTTTGCTCACACGTTTCCCCTTGCCTTCCTTTACCTTTAACAACTCATTTTTTTTCTACTTTTTCTGAACAACCTTTAACAACTGTTTTAATTCAGGTTCAGGTTCTGGGGCCTGAATCTCTTCCTCTTTCTGAACATCATCCTATTCAGTAACCTCTTCTGCAGGTTGATCAGAATCTTGAGCTACCTGATCAGCAACCTGTTCAGCTTCATATGCAATCGAAACTTCCTGGTTAGGAACCTGAACTTCAGCTTCCTGATATGCATCAAGACTTTGATCAGGAACAGGATATTCTAGGAGCAGAATATCCTCAGCTGGGTCTTTTTTGGGCAGTATCCCTTGTTTCATCATCAGAATCTCCCAGAGTAATGACCTTGGGAGATTCAGGTTCCTGGTGAGCTGGGTTCTCAAGAGAAGGTTCTTGAGTTGTCCTCTTAGCAGCCTTAGCATAAGGATTCAGCTTCAACTTCTTTGTCAATTGAGCTCTCTTAAGAGCCTCCATAACCGGTTTCCTGGCGGGCTTATCATTATCATCATCCTTATCGCTAGAATTCCGATCAGCAACCCTTGGTGTTACATCATTTGAGTCACTTTCTGCAATCTTGGGTTTGACAGCAACCTTCTTCTTCTTCTTTGGTTGTTGAGTCTTCTCCTCACCCTTCTTCTGCTTGGTATACCCTTTCTTCACTCCCAAAAACTAGTCAGGAGCAATTGGCGCTGCTTTCTCCAATGAAATGCCTAACTTGAAAAGGATGGAGGAAAGGACAATCCTGAAGTTCCTCTTGATCGTGTCTTTTAAGGCCTCTTCTCAAATCCTCCGAAAGAGGAATTATACCCAGTTAACTACTTCTTTACGAACAATCATAGTCATTAACCACATCCGAAGATTGGTGCACTTATCAAAACTACCACATCTGTCCTCAATGGTGTAGGTGCGGATGTCATGCAGAAACTCAAATTCTGGCTTGAGTTTCTTCTTCCCAAAATTCCTAGTCACCCTCTTCTTGATGGAATCCTGTTTGAACAAATTCCAGCTCTCCTCCAGATAACCTGAGCCATAAACCTCCAGGTCAGAGAACTTCATACCTTCGTCGAAGATGTCGAAGGTCTTGGCGATGTCTCTGATCGTCAAGAAGCGCCAGTTGTAACGCCCCAAAATCTTTCGGTAAAAATATCAGAGTTTTTCTTCTTTGGGCGTTAAGAGAGAAAGGGGAAAGAGGCGTACATGATATAAAATAGAAAGAAATAGGAGAGAATAAGAAGATATACACTTAAAACATCGGATACAACCGATAGAAGAATGTTTGAAACCATACGCAGCGGAAAAACATCAGGATCTTTTACAGAGATGAGAAATACTGTTAACATTTTACAAAACGTGGAACATCGTTTTACAAACGAATCAACATAGGTTTAAAAGACAAAACCAGAAGATGGACACAGCTGATAGGACACCCCTCTCTCTACGCGTCTTCACTTTCTTCATCTCCTGTAGTGTGAGTACAGGTGGGGGGTGAGTGCGTTGAATACACTCATGGGGATGAAATCCCCCTCTTATAACAGTCCACAGATATAAAATATCGGAAATATAGCACTCAGTCACGTTGTCACAGTATAACATGAACACGTAATCATAGCATAAGATCACAACATTTAGTATTTCTCAATCATGCTTCAAAATAGGGAAAACCGTAGACAAATAAAGAGATAGCAATTACCCCCACCTTGTTCGGTGGTTACCACGTGAGTAGCAAGTACCAAAGATCTTGTATCCCAAAGCTCAATCCCACATGTAGCCTACATAAGTTATGATGTTCCTTAGTTCCTCAATAAATATAATTAAAGCTATAAAAGTTCCCGGTGAAAGAATTGATCGTAAAAGCCGTGATGGATCGAGAGACCTAAAGATCGAGACACAAGAAACGAGAAGGACAGATCAGTTTCAAAGGCTGAGATGATAGAGTATCGAATTTGGGTCACGACAGAAAAAGAATGAGCTCGATCGGAGTTGAAACGAGCTCGAAAGGTGCATTTTAAGGTTGAGGGGTATTTTGGTAATTTTGGTCAAGGGTTGACTTTGACCGGGCCCACGACCCTCGGTCAACGACATCTCGTCAACGATGACTCGATACGGGTGAACGACGGAAAGAAAACGAGGTTCCGATCGAAAACACGGCGTCGGGTGCACGTCGGCACCCGACGGGCGCGCACGGACGCGCGCGCGGCTCCCGGCACCCGACGGGCGCGCACGGGCGCGCGCTGCATGCCCAGGTCACCCGGCGTCGCCCCTGCTCGCCAGCCCACTTCCCGACACCTCCGCAGGCGGCGGCGCCACTCATATCCGGCCACCACCTGGTCCGCCGGAAACCTTGCACCGCCGGCTACCACCTCCGGCCATCCATCGACGGATTCCGGCATGAATAGTGCTTGAAAATCTCGCCGTAAAATCCTTCGAAGCGACTTCCCAACACCTCCGCCGGTGACCCCCCGTCACCGGCAACCTTTCCCGGCCAGCCCAAACCCTAGCAACAACCAAACTCACCCACGCTCAACACACACACTCAAACGTATATACACACACACACACTCTCTAACTTGGCCGGCGGCCATCACCACCACACTCGCCGGCGCATCACCAGCGCCGGCCACCAGCAGTTCACGGCGGCGCCACCTGCGCCGCCTCCCAACAGCATGCAAACACAACACACACACTATCTCACTTACAAACACACACACACATGCACTACATACATATATATACCTACTGTTCCGGCCCGGCGCCGCCACCAGCGGCGGCGCCACCTCCTCCTCATCACCACAACACCACCACCAGCTTATCCGGCCACTGCTCCGGCAAGAGGGCGAGGAGAGAGAGAGAAAACAGAGGAGAGAGAAAGGGTGAGGGGTTAGGGTTTCAAGGCTGTTTTTCGCCGTTTTCCGGCGAACCGTAAGTCGGAATTGAATTCCGGAAGTTGTCCTAAACTCGTCTCGTCGAGACGAACGTCGTGTGCGAAAATCGTCCGATTCCGACAACGTCGGAATTTTCCGGTGATGCTCCGGCAGCGGCGCCGCCGAGCCGGCGGCTGCTCCGGCGGCGGCGCGCCGGAGGCAGAAAAGAGAGGAGAGGGGGAGAGGAGGGAGGAGAGAGAACTTACGTGTTTTCGTCGCGCTCGGCTCGTTCGGCTCGCTCGGGAAAACGGTAAATAATGAACTGACTAAGCCTTCTATTTATAGAAATCCGGAAATCACTATTCATCCAAAATATCCCATGTTACTGTTCATCAGTTGACTTTTCCGAGTTACTATTCACGTAAATATCTTCGTTTCCATTCAACGTAAATATCTTCGTTTCCATTCAACGTAAATATCTTCCGACTTTTCCGAAACTCCGTGATTTGCCCTTTTCGTCGCCGTTCGAGCTACGGGTCTCCGATTGACCTCTAATTCATTTCTATCTTCTCGTATTTCCAATACGCATCGCGTGGTAAATTAATATCCTATGTTTCACAAATAATAAAATTATCGATCTAAAACATGCGTTAAACACATATCTGAAACGCACGAAATTAACTAAACAGGCAAAGCACACGCACATACTTATTAAATCATAGGTTTAAATATTTAATTAATCAATTATGCTCATTTTGATTCGGGGCGCTACATCCCTTACCCCTTAAAATAATTTCGTCCTCGAAATTGAGCGCGTACTTAAGAAACGACAAGACTGGCTACTTTGCCAGAATCTCATCCTCTTATTCTCGTGTCGCGTCGTTCTTTCCTTTTCTCGTCCTGAATGCCGTCTTGGATGAATCCGTAAACTTGACTTTCATCTGGTAAGGTCCAGACCTTAAGTCAATCTTCGAGAATACACTGGTGCCTCTTATTTGATCGAAGAGATCTTCAATCTGAGGCAGTGGATACTTGTTCTTCATTGTCCTCTTGTTCAGCTCTTGGTACTCGATACACCTCCATGAATTTCTTTATCACCGGCACCTTCTCAATGGTAGTCGATTCTTTCTCGAGGTCCACCATGTTGACCAACCAAGCTTCGCAATTCCTTTTGCTAAGCATCTGGGTTGTCTTTATGTTCGATATAATCTTTGAGTCAACTTTAACTCATGTCCCTTGAAAAGTTAACTCTGGTTCTCCAGATGTTTGAGAAACAATCTCTCACGCACAACACTTGTTCACTGCGTGATTTTACTGTAAGCCAATCCATTTCCATAATCACCTCAAGTCCTTCATCTCTAACGCATATAGATCGGCTAAAATAATTCTACTCCCAAGCGCGATCCTTAAACTTTGGCAAAGGTTTTTTGTTCGTATCGTTCTATAGACGACATACGAAACTAACCCTTATAATTTACCCCATGTAACCCAACAATCTTTCACATCAGATAAATCAATAACTGGTACTACAATACCCGTAAACATTACTCCGTAAATCATATAACATTCTCATTCGATTATTTATCATTCGTTTATCATCATAGCACACAAGAATGCATTGTTCCTATAAAAATTCCTTCAGTACAAGAGGGTATTCCCCATCCTACCCCGTTTCCTTAGGTACAGGAGAGTATTTCTCATTTTACCCACAAAAAATGCATTGCACCTTCAGAGAAAAAATTCCTTCGGTATGGGAGGGTATTTCCCGTCTTACCCTGTATCTTAAGTACATGAGAGAATTCCCATCTTACCCCCTTTCTCTTAATTACAAGAGAGAATTTCCCATCTTACCCCGTACACTTAAGTACAGGAGAGAGTTCTCATCTTACCGCGTTTCTTTTAATTACAGGAGAGAATTTCCCATCTTACCCCGTACACTTAAGTATAGGAGAGAGTTCTCATCTTGCCCCGTTTCTTTTAATTACAGGAGAGAATTTCCCATCTTACCCCGTACACTTAAGTATAGGAGAGAGTTCTCATCTTGCCCCGTTTCTTTTAATTACAGGAGAGAATTTCCCATCTTACCCCGTACACTTAAGTACAGGAGAGAGTTCTCATCTTGTCCCGTTTCTTTTAATTAATACAGGAGAGAATTTCCCATCCTACCTCGTACACTAAGTACAGGAGAGAGTTCTCATCTTGCCCCGTTTCTTTTAATTAATACAGGAGAGAATTTCCCATCCTACCCCGTACACTAAGTACAGGAGAGAGTTCTCATCTTGCCCTGTTTCTTTTAATTACCGAAGGGTTTCTTTTTAAGAAATCTTTTTATCGTGAAACTTGTATTCTCAACACCTCTTCAAACCTAAATGGTTTATATCATACTATCAAGGTAGCACATATCAGGTAAGAACTCACTCTATCAAGCCCTATGTTCAAGGAAAGTCACTAATAGAGAGAAAAGGGTGCCTATCTATTTCTTTTCGAAAACATCTCCACGTTTTAAAGATACGTTTTTAAAACATTTTTTTTTTTGCAATCACGTTTAAAAATAAGCTTGAGCAAAGTCCTACAAAGGGTAGAACTAAGCTCTGATACCATCTGTAACGCCCCAAAATCTTTCGGTAAAAATATCAGAGTTTTTCTTCTTTGGGCGTTAAGAGAGAAAGGGGAAAGAGGCGTACATGATATAAAATAGAAAGAAATAGGAGAGGATAAGAAGATATACACTTAAAACATCGGATACAACTGATAGAAGAATGTTTGAAACCATACGCAGCGGAAAAACATCAGGATCTTTTACAGAGATGAGAAATACAGTTAACATTTTACAAAACGTGGAACATCGTTTTACAAACGAATCAACATAGGTTTAAAAGACAAAACCAGAAGATGGACACAGCTGATAGGACACCTCTCTCTCTACGCGTCTTCACTTTCTTCATCTCCTGTAGTGTGAGTACAGGTGGGGGGTGAGTGCGTTGAATACACTCATGGGGATGAAATCCCCCTCTTATAACAGTCCACAGATATAAAATACCGGAAATATAGCACTCAGTCACGTTGTCACAGTATAACATGAACACGTAATCATAGCATAAGATCACAACATTTAGTATTTCTCAATCATGCTTCAAAATAGGGAAAACCGTAGACAGATAAAGAGATAGCAATTACCCCCACCTTGTTCGGTGGTTACCACGTGAGTAGCAAGTACCAAAGATCTTGTATCCCAAAGCTCAATCCCACATGTAGCCTACATAAGTTATGATGTTCCTTAGTTCCTCAATAAATATAATTAAAGCTATAAAAGTTCCCGGTGAAAGAATTGATCGTAAAAGCCGTGATGGATCGAGAGACCTAAAGATCGAGACACAAGAAACGAGAAGGACAGATCAGTTTCAAAGGCTGAGATGATAGAGTATCGAATTTGGGTCACGACAGAAAAAGAATGAGCTCGATCGGAGTTGAAACGAGCTCGAAAGGTGCATTTTAAGGTTGAGGGGTATTTTGGTAATTTTGGTCAAGGGTTGACTTTGACCGGGCCCACGACCCTCGGTCAACGACATCTCGTCAACGATGACTCGATACGGGTGAACGACGGAAAGAAAACGAGGTTCCGATCGAAAACACGGCGTCGGGTGCACGTCGGCACCCGACGGGCGCGCACGGACGCGCGCGCGGCTCCCGGCACCCGACGGGCGCGCACGGGCGCGCGCTGCATGCCCAGGTCACCCGGCGTCGCCCCTGCTCGCCAGCCCACTTCCGACACCTCCGCAGGCGGCGGCGCCGCTCATATCCGGCCACCACCTGGTCCGCCGGAAACCTTGCACCGCCGGCTACCACCTCCGGCCATCCATCGACGGATTCCGGCATGAATAGTGCCTGAAAATCTCGCCGTAAAATCCTTCGAAGCCCTGTTTTTCGAACTCACACCCGAACTCCAAAACTTCGGCCGGCGACTTCCAGTCGCCGGCGACCACTCCCAACACCTCCGCCGGTGACCCCCCGTCACCGGCAACCTTTCCCAACCAGCCCAAACCCTAGCAACAACCAAACTCACCCACGCTCAACACACACACTCAAACGTATATACACACACACACACTCTCTAACTTGGCCGGCGGCCATCACCACCACACTCGCCGGCGCATCACCAGCGCCGGCCACCAGCAGTTCACGGCGGCGCCACCTGCGCCGCCTCCCAACAGCATGCAAACACAACACACACACTATCTCACTTACAAACACACACACACATGCACTACATACATATATATACCTACTGTTCCGGCCCGGCGCCGCCACCAGCGGCGGCGCCACCTCCTCCTCATCACCACAACACCACCACCAGCTTATCCGGCCACTGCTCCGGCAAGAGGGCGAGGAGAGAGAGAGAAAACAGAGGAGAGAGAAAGGGTGAGGGGTTAGGGTTTCAAGGCTGTTTTTCGCCGTTTTCCGGCGAACCGTAAGTCGGAATTGAATTCCGGAAGTTGTCCTAAACTCGTCTCGTCGAGACGAACGTCGTGTGCGAAAATCGTCCGATTCCGACAACGTCGGAATTTTCCGGTGATGCTCCGGCAGCGGCGCCGCCGAGCCGGCGGCTGCTCCGGCGGCGGCGCGCCGGAGGCAGAAAAGAGAGGAGAGGGGGAGAGGAGGGAGGAGAGAGAACTTACGTGTTTTCGTCGCGCTCGGCTCGTTCGGCTCGCTCGGGAAAACGGTAAATAATGAACTGACTAAGCCTTCTATTTATAGAAATCCGGAAATCACTATTCATCCAAAATATCCCATGTTACTGTTCATCAGTTGACTTTTCCGAGTTACTATTCACGTAAATATCTTCGTTTCCATTCAACGTAAATATCTTCGTTTCCATTCAACGTAAATATCTTCCGACTTTTCCGAAACTCCGTGATTTGCCCTTTTCGTCGCCGTTCGAGCTACGGGTCTCCGATTGACCTCTAATTCATTTCTATCTTCTCGTATTTCCAATACGCATCGCGTGGTAAATTAATATCCTATGTTTCACAAATAATAAAATTATCGATCTAAAACATGCGTTAAACACATATCTGAAACGCACGAAATTAACTAAACAGGCAAAGCACACGCACATACTTATTAAATCATAGGTTTAAATATTTAATTAATCAATTATGCTCATTTTGATTCGGGGCGCTACATCCCTTACCCCTTAAAATAATTTCGTCCTCGAAATTGAGCGCGTACTTAAGAAACGACAAGACTGGCTACTTTGCCAGAATCTCATCCTCTTATTCTCGTGTCGCGTCGTTCTTTCCTTTTCTCGTCCTGAATGCCGTCTTGGATGAATCCGTAAACTTGACTTTCATCTGGTAAGGTCCAGACCTTAAGTCAATCTTCGAGAATACACTGGTGCCTCTTATTTGATCGAAGAGATCTTCAATCTGAGGCAGTGGATACTTGTTCTTCATTGTCCTCTTGTTCAGCTCTTGGTACTCGATACACCTCCATGAATTTCTTTATCACCGGCACCTTCTCAATGGTAGTCGATTCTTTCTCGAGGTCCACCATGTTGACCAACCAAGCTTCGCAATTCCTTTTGCTAAGCATCTGGGTTGTCTTTATGTTCGATATAATCTTTGAGTCAACTTTAACTCATGTCCCTTGAAAAGTTAACTCTGGTTCTCCAGATGTTTGAGAAACAATCTCTCACGCACAACACTTGTTCACTGCGTGATTTTACTGTAAGCCAATCCATTTCCATAATCACCTCAAGTCCTTCATCTCTAACGCATATAGATCGGCTAAAATAATTCTACTCCCAAGCGCGATCCTTAAACTTTGGCAAAGGTTTTTTGTTCGTATCGTTCTATAGACGACATACGAAACTAACCCTTATAATTTACCCCATGTAACCCAACAATCTTTCACATCAGATAAATCAATAACTGGTACTACAATACCCGTAAACATTACTCCGTAAATCATATAACATTCTCATTCGATTATTTATCATTCGTTTATCATCATAGCACACAAGAATGCATTGTTCCTATAAAAATTCCTTCAGTACAAGAGGGTATTCCCCATCCTACCCCGTTTCCTTAGGTACAGGAGAGTATTTCTCATTTTACCCACAAAAAATGCATTGCACCTTCAGAGAAAAAATTCCTTCGGTATGGGAGGGTATTTCCCGTCTTACCCTGTATCTTAAGTACATGAGAGAATTCCCATCTTACCCCCTTTCTCTTAATTACAAGAGAGAATTTCCCATCTTACCCCGTACACTTAAGTACAGGAGAGAGTTCTCATCTTACCGCGTTTCTTTTAATTACAGGAGAGAATTTCCCATCTTACCCCGTACACTTAAGTATAGGAGAGAGTTCTCATCTTGCCCCGTTTCTTTTAATTACAGGAGAGAATTTCCCATCTTACCCCGTACACTTAAGTATAGGAGAGAGTTCTCATCTTGCCCCGTTTCTTTTAATTACAGGAGAGAATTTCCCATCTTACCCCGTACACTTAAGTACAGGAGAGAGTTCTCATCTTGTCCCGTTTCTTTTAATTAATACAGGAGAGAATTTCCCATCCTACCTCGTACACTAAGTACAGGAGAGAGTTCTCATCTTGCCCCGTTTCTTTTAATTAATACAGGAGAGAATTTCCCATCCTACCCCGTACACTAAGTACAGGAGAGAGTTCTCATCTTGCCCTGTTTCTTTTAATTACCGAAGGGTTTCTTTTTAAGAAATCTTTTTATCGTGAAACTTGTATTCTCAACACCTCTTCAAACCTAAATGGTTTATATCATACTATCAAGGTAGCACATATCAGGTAAGAACTCACTCTATCAAGCCCTATGTTCAAGGAAAGTCACTAATAGAGAGAAAAGGGTGCCTATCTATTTCTTTTCGAAAACATCTCCACGTTTTAAAGATACGTTTTAAAAACATTTTTTTTTTGCAATCACGTTTAAAAATAAGCTTGAGCAAAGTCCTACAAAGGGTAGAACTAAGCTCTGATACCATCTGTAACGCCCCAAAATCTTTCGGTAAAAATATCAGAGTTTTTCTTCTTTGGGCGTTAAGAGAGAAAGGGGAAAGAGGCGTACATGATATAAAATAGAAAGAAATAGGAGAGGATAAGAAGATATACACTTAAAACATCGGATACAACTGATAGAAGAATGTTTGAAACCATACGCAGCGGAAAAACATCAGGATCTTTTACAGAGATGAGAAATACAGTTAACATTTTACAAAACGTGGAACATCGTTTTACAAACGAATCAACATAGGTTTAAAAGACAAAACCAGAAGATGGACACAGCTGATAGGACACCTCTCTCTCTACGCGTCTTCACTTTCTTCATCTCCTGTAGTGTGAGTACAGGTGGGGGGTGAGTGCGTTGAATACACTCATGGGGATGAAATCCCCCTCTTATAACAGTCCACAGATATAAAATACCGGAAATATAGCACTCAGTCACGTTGTCACAGTATAACATGAACACGTAATCATAGCATAAGATCACAACATTTAGTATTTCTCAATCATGCTTCAAAATAGGGAAAACCGTAGACAGATAAAGAGATAGCAATTACCCCCACCTTGTTCGGTGGTTACCACGTGAGTAGCAAGTACCAAAGATCTTGTATCCCAAAGCTCAATCCCACATGTAGCCTACATAAGTTATGATGTTCCTTAGTTCCTCAATAAATATAATTAAAGCTATAAAAGTTCCCGGTGAAAGAATTGATCGTAAAAGCCGTGATGGATCGAGAGACCTAAAGATCGAGACACAAGAAACGAGAAGGACAGATCAGTTTCAAAGGCTGAGATGATAGAGTATCGAATTTGGGTCACGACAGAAAAAGAATGAGCTCGATCGGAGTTGAAACGAGCTCGAAAGGTGCATTTTAAGGTTGAGGGGTATTTTGGTAATTTTGGTCAAGGGTTGACTTTGACCGGGCCCACGACCCTCGGTCAACGACATCTCGTCAACGATGACTCGATACGGGTGAACGACGGAAAGAAAACGAGGTTCCGATCGAAAACACGGCGTCGGGTGCACGTCGGCACCCGACGGGCGCGCACGGACGCGCGCGCGGCTCCCGGCACCCGACGGGCGCGCACGGGCGCGCGCTGCATGCCCAGGTCACCCGGCGTCGCCCCTGCTCGCCAGCCCACTTCCGACACCTCCGCAGGCGGCGGCGCCGCTCATATCCGGCCACCACCTGGTCCGCCGGAAACCTTGCACCGCCGGCTACCACCTCCGGCCATCCATCGACGGATTCCGGCATGAATAGTGCCTGAAAATCTCGCCGTAAAATCCTTCGAAGCCCTGTTTTTCGAACTCACACCCGAACTCCAAAACTTCGGCCGGCGACTTCCAGTCGCCGGCGACCACTCCCAACACCTCCGCCGGTGACCCCCCGTCACCGGCAACCTTTCCCAACCAGCCCAAACCCTAGCAACAACCAAACTCACCCACGCTCAACACACACACTCAAACGTATATACACACACACACACTCTCTAACTTGGCCGGCGGCCATCACCACCACACTCGCCGGCGCATCACCAGCGCCGGCCACCAGCAGTTCACGGCGGCGCCACCTGCGCCGCCTCCCAACAGCATGCAAACACAACACACACACTATCTCACTTACAAACACACACACACATGCACTACATACATATATATACCTACTGTTCCGGCCCGGCGCCGCCACCAGCGGCGGCGCCACCTCCTCCTCATCACCACAACACCACCACCAGCTTATCCGGCCACTGCTCCGGCAAGAGGGCGAGGAGAGAGAGAGAAAACAGAGGAGAGAGAAAGGGTGAGGGGTTAGGGTTTCAAGGCTGTTTTTCGCCGTTTTCCGGCGAACCGTAAGTCGGAATTGAATTCCGGAAGTTGTCCTAAACTCGTCTCGTCGAGACGAACGTCGTGTGCGAAAATCGTCCGATTCCGACAACGTCGGAATTTTCCGGTGATGCTCCGGCAGCGGCGCCGCCGAGCCGGCGGCTGCTCCGGCGGCGGCGCGCCGGAGGCAGAAAAGAGAGGAGAGGGGGAGAGGAGGGAGGAGAGAGAACTTACGTGTTTTCGTCGCGCTCGGCTCGTTCGGCTCGCTCGGGAAAACGGTAAATAATGAACTGACTAAGCCTTCTATTTATAGAAATCCGGAAATCACTATTCATCCAAAATATCCCATGTTACTGTTCATCAGTTGACTTTTCCGAGTTACTATTCACGTAAATATCTTCGTTTCCATTCAACGTAAATATCTTCGTTTCCATTCAACGTAAATATCTTCCGACTTTTCCGAAACTCCGTGATTTGCCCTTTTCGTCGCCGTTCGAGCTACGGGTCTCCGATTGACCTCTAATTCATTTCTATCTTCTCGTATTTCCAATACGCATCGCGTGGTAAATTAATATCCTATGTTTCACAAATAATAAAATTATCGATCTAAAACATGCGTTAAACACATATCTGAAACGCACGAAATTAACTAAACAGGCAAAGCACACGCACATACTTATTAAATCATAGGTTTAAATATTTAATTAATCAATTATGCTCATTTTGATTCGGGGCGCTACATCCCTTACCCCTTAAAATAATTTCGTCCTCGAAATTGAGCGCGTACTTAAGAAACGACAAGACTGGCTACTTTGCCAGAATCTCATCCTCTTATTCTCGTGTCGCGTCGTTCTTTCCTTTTCTCGTCCTGAATGCCGTCTTGGATGAATCCGTAAACTTGACTTTCATCTGGTAAGGTCCAGACCTTAAGTCAATCTTCGAGAATACACTGGTGCCTCTTATTTGATCGAAGAGATCTTCAATCTGAGGCAGTGGATACTTGTTCTTCATTGTCCTCTTGTTCAGCTCTTGGTACTCGATACACCTCCATGAATTTCTTTATCACCGGCACCTTCTCAATGGTAGTCGATTCTTTCTCGAGGTCCACCATGTTGACCAACTAAGCTTCGCAATTCCTTTTGCTAAGCATCTGGGTTGTCTTTATGTTCGATATAATCTTTGAGTCAACTTTAACTCATGTCCCTTGAAAAGTTAACTCTGGTTCTCCAGATGTTTGAGAAACAATCTCTCACGCACAACACTTGTTCACTGCGTGATTTTACTGTAAGCCAATCCATTTCCATAATCACCTCAAGTCCTTCATCTCTAACGCATATAGATCGGCTAAAATAATTCTACTCCCAAGCGCGATCCTTAAACTTTGGCAAAGGTTTTTTGTTCGTATCGTTCTATAGACGACATACGAAACTAACCCTTATAATTTACCCCATGTAACCCAACAATCTTTCACATCAGATAAATCAATAACTGGTACTACAATACCCGTAAACATTACTCCGTAAATCATATAACATTCTCATTCGATTATTTATCATTCGTTTATCATCATAGCACACAAGAATGCATTGTTCCTATAAAAATTCCTTCAGTACAAGAGGGTATTCCCCATCCTACCCCGTTTCCTTAGGTACAGGAGAGTATTTCTCATTTTACCCACAAAAAATGCATTGCACCTTCAGAGAAAAAATTCCTTCGGTATGGGAGGGTATTTCCCGTCTTACCCTGTATCTTAAGTACATGAGAGAATTCCCATCTTACCCCCTTTCTCTTAATTACAAGAGAGAATTTCCCATCTTACCCCGTACACTTAAGTACAGGAGAGAGTTCTCATCTTACCGCGTTTCTTTTAATTACAGGAGAGAATTTCCCATCTTACCCCGTACACTTAAGTATAGGAGAGAGTTCTCATCTTGCCCCGTTTCTTTTAATTACAGGAGAGAATTTCCCATCTTACCCCGTACACTTAAGTATAGGAGAGAGTTCTCATCTTGCCCCGTTTCTTTTAATTACAGGAGAGAATTTCCCATCTTACCCCGTACACTTAAGTACAGGAGAGAGTTCTCATCTTGTCCCGTTTCTTTTAATTAATACAGGAGAGAATTTCCCATCCTACCTCGTACACTAAGTACAGGAGAGAGTTCTCATCTTGCCCCGTTTCTTTTAATTAATACAGGAGAGAATTTCCCATCCTACCCCGTACACTAAGTACAGGAGAGAGTTCTCATCTTGCCCTGTTTCTTTTAATTACCGAAGGGTTTCTTTTTAAGAAATCTTTTTATCGTGAAACTTGTATTCTCAACACCTCTTCAAACCTAAATGGTTTATATCATACTATCAAGGTAGCACATATCAGGTAAGAACTCACTCTATCAAGCCCTATGTTCAAGGAAAGTCACTAATAGAGAGAAAAGGGTGCCTATCTATTTCTTTTCGAAAACATCTCCACGTTTTAAAGATACGTTTTAAAAACATTTTTTTTTTGCAATCACGTTTAAAAATAAGCTTGAGCAAAGTCCTACAAAGGGTAGAACTAAGCTCTGATACCATCTGTAACGCCCCAAAATCTTTCGGTAAAAATATCAGAGTTTTTCTTCTTTGGGCGTTAAGAGAGAAAGGGGAAAGAGGCGTACATGATATAAAATAGAAAGAAATAGGAGAGGATAAGAAGATATACACTTAAAACATCGGATACAACTGATAGAAGAATGTTTGAAACCATACGCAGCGGAAAAACATCAGGATCTTTTACAGAGATGAGAAATACAGTTAACATTTTACAAAACGTGGAACATCGTTTTACAAACGAATCAACATAGGTTTAAAAGACAAAACCAGAAGATGGACACAGCTGATAGGACACCTCTCTCTCTACGCGTCTTCACTTTCTTCATCTCCTGTAGTGTGAGTACAGGTGGGGGGTGAGTGCGTTGAATACACTCATGGGGATGAAATCCCCCTCTTATAACAGTCCACAGATATAAAATACCGGAAATATAGCACTCAGTCACGTTGTCACAGTATAACATGAACACGTAATCATAGCATAAGATCACAACATTTAGTATTTCTCAATCATGCTTCAAAATAGGGAAAACCGTAGACAGATAAAGAGATAGCAATTACCCCCACCTTGTTCGGTGGTTACCACGTGAGTAGCAAGTACCAAAGATCTTGTATCCCAAAGCTCAATCCCACATGTAGCCTACATAAGTTATGATGTTCCTTAGTTCCTCAATAAATATAATTAAAGCTATAAAAGTTCCCGGTGAAAGAATTGATCGTAAAAGCCGTGATGGATCGAGAGACCTAAAGATCGAGACACAAGAAACGAGAAGGACAGATCAGTTTCAAAGGCTGAGATGATAGAGTATCGAATTTGGGTCACGACAGAAAAAGAATGAGCTCGATCGGAGTTGAAACGAGCTCGAAAGGTGCATTTTAAGGTTGAGGGGTATTTTGGTAATTTTGGTCAAGGGTTGACTTTGACCGGGCCCACGACTCTCGGTCAACGACATCTCGTCAACGATGACTCGATACGGGTGAACGACGGAAAGAAAACGAGGTTCCGATCGAAAACACGGCGTCGGGTGCACGTCGGCACCCGACGGGCGCGCACGGACGCGCGCGCGGCTCCCGGCACCCGACGGGCGCGCACGGGCGCGCGCTGCATGCCCAGGTCACCCGGCGTCGCCCCTGCTCGCCAGCCCACTTCCGACACCTCCGCAGGCGGCGGCGCCGCTCATATCCGGCCACCACCTGGTCCGCCGGAAACCTTGCACCGCCGGCTACCACCTCCGGCCATCCATCGACGGATTCCGGCATGAATAGTGCCTGAAAATCTCGCCGTAAAATCCTTCGAAGCCCTGTTTTTCGAACTCACACCCGAACTCCAAAACTTCGGCCGGCGACTTCCAGTCGCCGGCGACCACTCCCAACACCTCCGCCGGTGACCCCCCGTCACCGGCAACCTTTCCCAACCAGCCCAAACCCTAGCAACAACCAAACTCACCCACGCTCAACACACACACTCAAACGTATATACACACACACACACTCTCTAACTTGGCCGGCGGCCATCACCACCACACTCGCCGGCGCATCACCAGCGCCGGCCACCAGCAGTTCACGGCGGCGCCACCTGCGCCGCCTCCCAACAGCATGCAAACACAACACACACACTATCTCACTTACAAACACACACACACATGCACTACATACATATATATACCTACTGTTCCGGCCCGGCGCCGCCACCAGCGGCGGCGCCACCTCCTCCTCATCACCACAACACCACCACCAGCTTATCCGGCCACTGCTCCGGCAAGAGGGCGAGGAGAGAGAGAGAAAACAGAGGAGAGAGAAAGGGTGAGGGGTTAGGGTTTCAAGGCTGTTTTTCGCCGTTTTCCGGCGAACCGTAAGTCGGAATTGAATTCCGGAAGTTGTCCTAAACTCGTCTCGTCGAGACGAACGTCGTGTGCGAAAATCGTCCGATTCCGACAACGTCGGAATTTTCCGGTGATGCTCCGGCAGCGGCGCCGCCGAGCCGGCGGCTGCTCCGGCGGCGGCGCGCCGGAGGCAGAAAAGAGAGGAGAGGGGGAGAGGAGGGAGGAGAGAGAACTTACGTGTTTTCGTCGCGCTCGGCTCGTTCGGCTCGCTCGGGAAAACGGTAAATAATGAACTGACTAAGCCTTCTATTTATAGAAATCCGGAAATCACTATTCATCCAAAATATCCCATGTTACTGTTCATCAGTTGACTTTTCCGAGTTACTATTCACGTAAATATCTTCGTTTCCATTCAACGTAAATATCTTCGTTTCCATTCAACGTAAATATCTTCCGACTTTTCCGAAACTCCGTGATTTGCCCTTTTCTTCGCCGTTCGAGCTACGGGTCTCCGATTGACCTCTAATTCATTTCTATCTTCTCGTATTTCCAATACGCATCGCGTGGTAAATTAATATCCTATGTTTCACAAATAATAAAATTATCGATCTAAAACATGCGTTAAACACATATCTGAAACGCACGAAATTAACTAAACAGGCAAAGCACACGCACATACTTATTAAATCATAGGTTTAAATATTTAATTAATCAATTATGCTCATTTTGATTCGGGGCGCTACATCCCTTACCCCTTAAAATAATTTCGTCCTCGAAATTGAGCGCGTACTTAAGAAACGACAAGACTGGCTACTTTGCCAGAATCTCATCCTCTTATTCTCGTGTCGCGTCGTTCTTTCCTTTTCTCGTCCTGAATGCCGTCTTGGATGAATCCGTAAACTTGACTTTCATCTGGTAAGGTCCAGACCTTAAGTCAATCTTCGAGAATACACTGGTGCCTCTTATTTGATCGAAGAGATCTTCAATCTGAGGCAGTGGATACTTGTTCTTCATTGTCCTCTTGTTCAGCTCTTGGTACTCGATACACCTCCATGAATTTCTTTATCACCGGCACCTTCTCAATGGTAGTCGATTCTTTCTCGAGGTCCACCATGTTGACCAACCAAGCTTCGCAATTCCTTTTGCTAAGCATCTGGGTTGTCTTTATGTTCGATATAATCTTTGAGTCAACTTTAACTCATGTCCCTTGAAAAGTTAACTCTGGTTCTCCAGATGTTTGAGAAACAATCTCTCACGCACAACACTTGTTCACTGCGTGATTTTACTGTAAGCCAATCCATTTCCATAATCACCTCAAGTCCTTCATCTCTAACGCATATAGATCGGCTAAAATAATTCTACTCCCAAGCGCGATCCTTAAACTTTGGCAAAGGTTTTTTGTTCGTATCGTTCTATAGACGACATACGAAACTAACCCTTATAATTTACCCCATGTAACCCAACAATCTTTCACATCAGATAAATCAATAACTGGTACTACAATACCCGTAAACATTACTCCGTAAATCATATAACATTCTCATTCGATTATTTATCATTCGTTTATCATCATAGCACACAAGAATGCATTGTTCCTATAAAAATTCCTTCAGTACAAGAGGGTATTCCCCATCCTACCCCGTTTCCTTAGGTACAGGAGAGTATTTCTCATTTTACCCACAAAAAATGCATTGCACCTTCAGAGAAAAAATTCCTTCGGTATGGGAGGGTATTTCCCGTCTTACCCTGTATCTTAAGTACATGAGAGAATTCCCATCTTACCCCCTTTCTCTTAATTACAAGAGAGAATTTCCCATCTTACCCCGTACACTTAAGTACAGGAGAGAGTTCTCATCTTACCGCGTTTCTTTTAATTACAGGAGAGAATTTCCCATCTTACCCCGTACACTTAAGTATAGGAGAGAGTTCTCATCTTGCCCCGTTTCTTTTAATTACAGGAGAGAATTTCCCATCTTACCCCGTACACTTAAGTATAGGAGAGAGTTCTCATCTTGCCCCGTTTCTTTTAATTACAGGAGAGAATTTCCCATCTTACCCCGTACACTTAAGTACAGGAGAGAGTTCTCATCTTGTCCCGTTTCTTTTAATTAATACAGGAGAGAATTTCCCATCCTACCTCGTACACTAAGTACAGGAGAGAGTTCTCATCTTGCCCCGTTTCTTTTAATTAATACAGGAGAGAATTTCCCATCCTACCCCGTACACTAAGTACAGGAGAGAGTTCTCATCTTGCCCTGTTTCTTTTAATTACCGAAGGGTTTCTTTTTAAGAAATCTTTTTATCGTGAAACTTGTATTCTCAACACCTCTTCAAACCTAAATGGTTTATATCATACTATCAAGGTAGCACATATCAGGTAAGAACTCACTCTATCAAGCCCTATGTTCAAGGAAAGTCACTAATAGAGAGAAAAGGGTGCCTATCTATTTCTTTTCGAAAACATCTCCACGTTTTAAAGATACGTTTTAAAAACATTTTTTTTTTGCAATCACGTTTAAAAATAAGCTTGAGCAAAGTCCTACAAAGGGTAGAACTAAGCTCTGATACCATCTGTAACGCCCCAAAATCTTTCGGTAAAAATATCAGAGTTTTTCTTCTTTGGGCGTTAAGAGAGAAAGGGGAAAGAGGCGTACATGATATAAAATAGAAAGAAATAGGAGAGGATAAGAAGATATACACTTAAAACATCGGATACAACTGATAGAAGAATGTTTGAAACCATACGCAGCGGAAAAACATCAGGATCTTTTACAGAGATGAGAAATACAGTTAACATTTTACAAAACGTGGAACATCGTTTTACAAACGAATCAACATAGGTTTAAAAGACAAAACCAGAAGATGGACACAGCTGATAGGACACCTCTCTCTCTACGCGTCTTCACTTTCTTCATCTCCTGTAGTGTGAGTACAGGTGGGGGGTGAGTGCGTTGAATACACTCATGGGGATGAAATCCCCCTCTTATAACAGTCCACAGATATAAAATACCGGAAATATAGCACTCAGTCACGTTGTCACAGTATAACATGAACACGTAATCATAGCATAAGATCACAACATTTAGTATTTCTCAATCATGCTTCAAAATAGGGAAAACCGTAGACAGATAAAGAGATAGCAATTACCCCCACCTTGTTCGGTGGTTACCACGTGAGTAGCAAGTACCAAAGATCTTGTATCCCAAAGCTCAATCCCACATGTAGCCTACATAAGTTATGATGTTCCTTAGTTCCTCAATAAATATAATTAAAGCTATAAAAGTTCCCGGTGAAAGAATTGATCGTAAAAGCCGTGATGGATCGAGAGACCTAAAGATCGAGACACAAGAAACGAGAAGGACAGATCAGTTTCAAAGGCTGAGATGATAGAGTATCGAATTTGGGTCACGACAGAAAAAGAATGAGCTCGATCGGAGTTGAAACGAGCTCGAAAGGTGCATTTTAAGGTTGAGGGGTATTTTGGTAATTTTGGTCAAGGGTTGACTTTGACCGGGCCCACGACCCTCGGTCAACGACATCTCGTCAACGATGACTCGATACGGGTGAACGACGGAAAGAAAACGAGGTTCCGATCGAAAACACGGCGTCGGGTGCACGTCGGCACCCGACGGGCGCGCACGGACGCGCGCGCGGCTCCCGGCACCCGACGGGCGCGCACGGGCGCGCGCTGCATGCCCAGGTCACCCGGCGTCGCCCCTGCTCGCCAGCCCACTTCCGACACCTCCGCAGGCGGCGGCGCCGCTCATATCCGGCCACCACCTGGTCCGCCGGAAACCTTGCACCGCCGGCTACCACCTCCGGCCATCCATCGACGGATTCCGGCATGAATAGTGCCTGAAAATCTCGCCGTAAAATCCTTCGAAGCCCTGTTTTTCGAACTCACACCCGAACTCCAAAACTTCGGCCGGCGACTTCCAGTCGCCGGCGACCACTCCCAACACCTCCGCCGGTGACCCCCCGTCACCGGCAACCTTTCCCAACCAGCCCAAACCCTAGCAACAACCAAACTCACCCACGCTCAACACACACACTCAAACGTATATACACACACACACACTCTCTAACTTGGCCGGTGGCCATCACCACCACACTCGCCGGCGCATCACCAGCGCCGGCCACCAGCAGTTCACGGCGGCGCCACCTGCGCCGCCTCCCAACAGCATGCAAACACAACACACACACTATCTCACTTACAAACACACACACACATGCACTACATACATATATATACCTACTGTTCCGGCCCGGCGCCGCCACCAGCGGCGGCGCCACCTCCTCCTCATCACCACAACACCACCACCAGCTTATCCGGCCACTGCTCCGGCAAGAGGGCGAGGAGAGAGAGAGAGAGAGAAAACAGAGGAGAGAGAAAGGGTGAGGGGTTAGGGTTTCAAGGCTGTTTTTCGCCGTTTTCCGGCGAACCGTAAGTCGGAATTGAATTCCGGAAGTTGTCCTAAACTCGTCTCGTCGAGACGAACGTCGTGTGCGAAAATCGTCCGATTCCGACAACGTCGGTATTTTCCGGTGATGCTCCGGCAGCGGCGCCGCCGAGCCGGCGGCTGCTCCGGCGGCGGCGCGCCGGAGGCAGAAAAGAGAGGAGAGGAGGGAGGAGAGAGAACTTACGTGTTTTCGTCGCGCTCGGCTCGCTCGGGAAAACGGTAAATAATGAACTGACTAAACCTTCTATTTATAGAAATCCGGAAATCACTATTCATCCAAAATATCCCATGTTACTGTTCATCAGTTGACTTTTCCGAGTTACTATTCACGTAAATATCTTCGTTTCCATTCAACGTAAATATCTTCCGACTTTTCCGAAACTCCGTGATTTGCCCTTTTCGTCGCCGTTCGAGCTACGGGTCTCCGATTGACCTCTAATTCATTTCTATCTTCTCGTATTTCCAATACGCATCGCGTGGTAAATTAATATCCTATGTTTCACAAATAATAAAATTATCGATCTAAAACCTGCGTTAAACACATATCTGAAACGCACGAAATTAACTAAACAGGCAAAGCACACGCACATACTTATTAAATCATAGGTTTAAATATTTAATTAATCAATTATGCTCATTTTGATCCGGGGCGCTACACCAGTCATCACTGTCATCATCCATCTTGAAGCGGATGGATTCCGAGTCCTTAGACAACTCTATATATGTGTAGAATCTCTCTACAGACCGGGCAGAGAACCCGTTGTAGGTGGTGAAGAGCCCAGAGATCATGCTCTCACAAACATGATTCCAAACCTCAGAGATGAGATCTTTGTCGAAGGGTAAGTCATCTCCCAGCAACACCTCAGTGTTCACTAGCCTTCACTCCAACACCTTGGTCTCTCTTGGAACCGCCATTGAAGATCTATGATTTGTGTAAAAACTTAGAGAGAGTTCTTTGAGTGCAAAGAGTCAGTTAACAAATCTCGAAAAAGATAAGAGTGAAGTGTGGAGAGGATATAGGGAGTTTTGATCAGTTTATAATTCAAACATGTGTTTTAAAATGATCAACAGTTCAGATCGAATGACATAAGAGAGAGACACGCGATCTGACGATTGAGATAAGAGAGCGGAGGGGTAAATTTGTAATATCTCGGATAGGTTGTGTCAGAAGATAAACCGCACCCTTTCAACTTTTCTGATAAAGCAGTTTTGCATTTAATGTCATCGCCAAAGTGTCATTTGAAATGATTAGGGATAAGGTTATTGTTCCTAATACGAGGTTGCAGAGCCTCATAAATGTTGTCTCTAATGAATGTTGTTTCCTGTCTCTAGCAACCTATTCCAGTAACCTGTTACAGTAACCTATACTCTGTTTGTTGTATCCTGAAGCAGAATACTGTTAGAAAATATTGAATGCTGAAAATTAAAATATTGCATAAGTTCCCCCTTACTAAAGAAACCCATCTTTTTTAAACCTTCAAAGCTTGATAATCCCAAGCTTATTTCTTAGCATAGAAAACCTTGATTCACACAGAGGTTTTGTGAATATGTCAGCTAGCTGCATGTCAGTATGCACCTTCTCAAGTACAATGTCCTTATTCTCCACATGATCTCTTATGAAATGATGTCTCACATCAATATACTTTGTTCTTGAGTGGAAGACAGGGTTGTGTGTTATAGCAATGACACTAGTATTATCATATAGAATAGGAGTCTCTTTCTCTGTTATCTCATAATCCTTTAACTGCTGTTGTATCCACAAAATATGAACACAATAGCTTCCCGCTACTACATACTCCACTTCAGCAGTTGACGTTGCTATGGATGTTTGTTTCTTGCAGAACTAAGAAACTAACCTTTCTCCTAAAAATTGACAAGTACTACTAGTACTCTTCCTGTCAATTTTACATCCTGCAAGTTAGAATCTGAGTATCCTTTGAGGCTGAATCCTCATTCTTTAGGATACCATAAACCGACATCTTGAGTACCCTTCAAATACTTGATAATCCTTTTCACTGCTGCAAGATATGACTCTTTTGGTGCTGTTTGGAATCTTGCACAAACTCCTACTGCAAACATTATATCTGGCCTGTTTTTTATATGGTATAGTAAGGATCCAATAAGCCTTCTGTACTTAGTTATCCCCACATCTTTTCCACTTTCATCCTTGTCCAAGCTGATAGATGTGGCCATCGGTATGCTTACTGAAGATCCATTCTACATTCCAAACTTCTTGATAAGTTCCTTAGTGTACTTGGCTTGATTTATAAAAATCCTATTTTCTAGTTGTTTCACTTGTAAACCAAGGAATAAATTTAAGGGTGGGACTATCCACACCCCACCATTTTCTAACCACACCCCAATTTCTAACCATACCCCAATTTTAATTTTAACATCTGAAAATATTTCTAAACACACCCCAAATTTTTTCCATTATACCCTTTAACCCAAAAAAACAAACAAAATCAAAAGCTAACAAAAAAAAAGAAAAAAGAAACGAAGACCCAGTTTGTTCGACTTGAGAGGGGAGAATATTTCTTGAATAAATTTTGTCAAATTTGACTTGAGAAATCGAACACGAAGAAATGGACACTCCAAGAGATTGCTCAACTTCAATGTCAGATTCGTTTTACACCAAGTTTTCAATTTTTTAGGGCTATGTTGAATCTTGAATAGAAGTTATGTAGATTAGATTGATTGATGGGTAAAATCGAATCACTTTGTATGTTTTATGGTGTGAGCATGTAATTGTATTCTATTGTTTGAAAATTTTGATATTTGCATGCTGAAAAATGAAAAAAAATTAAAGAAGTGATCGAGAGGTGTTCGAATCTGGTGTGTCGTGATATTGCCATGTGTTTGATTAGAAAAGTCGAACATTTCAAAGTACATTCGACTCGGAGAGTCGAACATTTTACTTTCCATTCGATTTCTAGTTATCAAACATACATAGGCCCGTTCGACTAGGGAAAGTCGAACACCCTTCATTGCGTTCGATTTCTACAGTTCGAACACCTCGCAGTTTGTTCGACTTCGACTGTTCGAACACCTCTCATTGTGTTCGACTTCTGAGATCGAACAGAGCTTATTTTTTCCGACTTGTTGGATCAAACATAGCTAAGTTTCTTCAAAACATAGGAGTTGAACACTAGTACTTTTGTCGACCAGTTCCATCCATTTTTTTAGGGTGGGACTATCCACACCCCACTTTTTTCTAACCACACCCCATATTTAATTAATTCAAAAGTAATTATATATTAAATGTCTATAATACCCCTTGACCACACACCCCACATATAATTTAAACTACTAACCACACCCCATAATTTCTAAACACACCTCATAGTCCTCTTCTTCTCATTCATATTAGAAAATCTCTTCTTCTCCACCATTATCAAACATTTCTTCTCCTTTCTAAACCCTAAAAATATCTCCCAACAAGAATTCTCGGTTGAAATATCTATGGAACGGACACTTTTGGATGACATACTGAAAGCCACAATGTCTGTCACCTTTCATATCAATTGTTTTTGACACGTAAGGTCTCCATTGAGTTAGGAGTAGCTCAACAAGTGGAGTGTGAGATGGATTACGCAGTGATCGACGTTGGACATGTTGTTTTTCCCTTCATGATTTAGTAAACATCGGAGCAACTGATGAAGGTCTAGATAGTTGAATAGTATTTTCAACTAGTGAACAACTATCAATAATCGAACCCACATACTCGAATGCACTCTTATCTCATTTGGTGGACTTGTCCTTACGACTTTTAGCCTTGCTAGGACGACCCCGAACATGGGTATGAACCTCAGGTTCAAGCAACGACGATGTCCTAGGGATTGAGATCTCTCGGAGTCGTTTGAGCATCAGTAATCTTTGAGATTCATTTACAGACTCGAAGATGTTGTTAATATCACCCACAGTCTCCTGTCATCAACTTCCAAGATCATGAGCAATATGAACATCTATTTTTGAAGGCTCACAATCTAATTTCCTCCAAAACCTGTCAACCATGTCCAGGGTGATTGGTGCACCGCTTAGTTTTAATACAGCAAGTTCATGTGCATATGGCAACCCACATGTTCTTCTCAAAACACATCCACACAACAACGAATCAACACCACATGCATCTGCACCCTCAAGCTCCTCATAAATCTTCTGCAGAGCAGCATGTAAGACTAAACCTTTGATAATCTTGAAAACAAAGGACTTGTAACGGTGGTGTAACATATTCAAACTCTTCTCAAATGATGTTTTGATTGTATTGTGAGATACAATCAAGCCGTGAATCATTTCCCAAGGTATTTCAAAGTTCGACTGACTCATACCAAGTTGTTTCTTCAGTCTTGAATGTGCACTCTCCGCCCTGTGAGACCAAGTATAAATAATTATCGATAATGAACAAATTTCACACTAGAGAAAAAAATTGATATACAAATTTATTATCTTAAATAGACGTACCTACTAGTTGTGGTATTGTTAAAATGCATGACATTATTAGTCCAGCAAGACATAAACCTCTCCTTATAAGGTGTTATCCAATTGCATCTAGGTAGTCGATAAAATCATCCTTCAATCGCCACATCAACTCGTCAAACTTCACTGTGTCCTCAGCAAGTATCAATGAATTTCATGAGTTGTTAAATAAATCCCACTTATCATTTTTCGTATGAAACATTGGTCTGCACTTGGTCAAAATGTTCTTACTATATGCCACCGACATAGCAATTGTTTCGCACTCGGAAACGTAACCTCTATCGCATTCATCAATGCGATCTCCCGATCAGTAACAATCACTTGAGGTAGTGTTGATTGATCCATTAAACCCTTCAGAATTGTGAGCGCCCAAATATAATTTTCCTGACGTTCTGCCTCTAGATAAATACATGCCACTGAGAATGTGATATCAATGGATGTAATCCCAACAATCTCCAAAAGAGGCATCTTGTACCAATTGGTCTTGTACGTACAATCCATCAATAAAACATTTGGAAATGCATGCAACAACTCGACACTAGTCGGGTGAGCATAAAATAAATCATTGACCCTATCTGTCTGCTCACATCTCTTGGCGAAATAATAATATTCATAGTGTTTCAATTTCTCCAATAGAAATTGCATCTGAGAACGATCTCTGTGCTCAACAATTCGATGTTTATAACGAGCATTGTAAATGGTCTTCAGCGTTGACAGATTATCAACAAAGGTTTCTTTCAAACTACTCAAAATTTCTTTCGATTTTGTGTTATTCTTTGACAAGTCAAACACATACCGATCTTCAAAAGGTGTAAGTCAATCGGCGTAAGAGTGCCTAACCAAATAACACCCCATCGGGTGATTATGAACACCCGATAAAACTGCAAGTGACTATTGGCCTTCATCCAATTGAGCCCCCTTTAAGAGAAATAGACAGTCACACTTCTTCGTACCGGTAAGTCTCCCTCTAAAGTTTGTCCTTTCAACAACATGATTTTCAAACACCAAATTATTTCTTTGCGATTTTGGTTTAGATGGTTTGTACTTGCCACTTCTTTCACATCCCAAAAACACTCTAGGCCTCCTACCACTTTCAACTCCGTCTGAGCGTTTCACTAAAACCACCATATTAAGCCTATGCACTACTCCTCTACCCATTCCACCAAGAAGTGCGACTATCAAAAAGGTTGGCTGTGGAAAACTCAATTATGTAATCTATTCCCCCATACATTGGATCATTCTCATGATCATCCATCTTATTTTCATCGATGAGATTCACCACACTTAGTTTTGTGGATTTTGAGCCATTTTCCTAATAAACAATTCAAATAGAAGATAATAAACATATTGTTCAATGATAAATATAAAAAAACTTCAATAAACCTACTGTTCAACTTCAAAAATTGAACGTTACTAAGATTGTTCAACTTTAAAAATCGAACACTACTAAGGATGTTCAACTTCAGAAAATCGAACACATCTTAGGTTGTTCAACAATAAAAAATCGAACATAAAAGGATTGTTCGAACAATAGAAATCGAACACTCATAGTAGTGTTCGAACAATAGAAATTGAACACTCATAGTAGTGTTTGAACATTGATGTTCGAACACCTTTAAACGAGCTCGACTTTCGAAGTCGAACACCCTTAGTATGGTTCAAAGTCTATGTGTCGAACACTCTTCAACCCGTTCGACTATTCCAGGTTGAACAGGACTGTTCCAGCGGGATTTTCAAACATTCAAATTATAACTCGATTTTTTGTATTACATTACTAAAAACTATTAAAAATGTAGTAGAAATCTTATATTGTTCGTTTCAAATGTATCATCCCGTTCCATCGATATTTCAACCGAGAATTTTTGTTGGGAGATATTTTTAGGGTTTAGAAAGGAGAAGAAATGTTTGATAATGGTGGAGAAGAAGAGATTTTCTAATATGAATGAGAAGAAGAGGACTATGGGGTGTGTTTAGAAATTATGGGGTGTAGTTAGTAGTTTAAATTATATGTGGGGTGTGTGGTCAAGGGGTATCATAGACATTTAATATATAATTACTTTTGAATTAATTAAATATGGGGTGTGGTTAGAAAAAAGTGGGGTGTGGATAGTCCCACCCTAAATTTAATTCTCCCATCATGCTCATCTCAAAAAATTTCTACATGAGGGTTGAAAACTTCTCACATAAATCTTTGTTTGTGGATCCAAAGATAATGTCATCCACATAGATTTGCATAAGCAGTGTACTGTTTTCATCCTGTATCCTGAATAGAGTTTTGTCTACTATCTCTTTCTAAAAGTCATTTTCCAAGATATATGGGGATAGAGTATCATACCAAGCTTTAGGTGTCTGCTTTAATCCATACAAAGCTTTCTCCAATCTGAATAGCTTGTCTTCTGCTTGTTCTTCGAAACTTGGTGGTTGTTCCATATATACTTCTTCAGATAAGAGTCCATTCAGAAATGCACTCTTCATATCCATCTGATACACATTTAAGTTCTTATAAGTAGCATATGCTAGAAATATCCTTATTGCCTCAAGCCTTGCAACAGGGGCAAAAGTCTCATAAAAATCTATGCCTTCTTCCTGGCAGTATCCTTTAGCCACTAGTTTTGCCTTATTTCTGACAACAGTACCGGTTTCATCTAGCTTGTTCTTGAACAACCAGTTTGTTCCAATAACTCCTTGGTGATCAGGCCTGTGAACCAATCTCCATACATGATTCCTCTAAAATCCATTTAGCTTTTCCTACATGGCCTGAATCCAGTTATTGTCTTCAAGAGCTTCTTCCATACTCTTGGGTTCAACTTAAGATATGAAGTATGTAAACAATGATTCTTGCGGTCTTAATCTTCTTGTTTTAACACCTTCATTGATATCCCCAATAACAAGCTCTCTTGGATGATTCTTGAGCCATGTCCTATCAGGCTCAAAGCTATAAGCTGGTTGCTAAGCAGTAACTTGTTGATCTACAGTATCCTCTCTGCGGTTGTTGTTGGACTGCAGTATCATGTCTGCTTGCTGTTCATTAACCTGCGTTACTGTATTCTACATGCAGTAACCCGTGTGCTGTTTTCAGTAACCACTTCAGCAGGTACTAGAACTTCATCAATGTATCTTACAGCCTGATCCTTGATCTTCATCCGAGATACATCTTCATTTAGTTTGTCCAATTCAGCAGTGCCACAATGTGGTTCATCAAACACCACATGTATTAACTCTTTAACAACCAAGCTCCTCTTATTGAAAGTCCTAAATGTCTTGCTTACTGAAGAGTATCCTAGAAATACTCCTTCATCAGATTTTTTATCAAAGGTCTTCTTGTGCTCCTTTCAATTATTCAGAATGTAGCATCTGTATACAAAGATATGCAGATATGAAATGTTTGGTGTAACTCCATACCAAACTTCATAAGGAGTCTTATCATGATCTTTGTTGATCAAGCATCTGTTCTGAGTGTAGCATGTTGTGCTGGTTGCTTCAGCCCAAAATCTCTTTGGTATACCAGCATCTGCAATCATAGCCCTTGCTGTTTCCTTCAGAGTTTTGTTCATTCTTTCTACAACTTCATTCTACTGAGGAGTCCTTGCTACAGAATACACATGGAGTCCTTGCTACAGAATACACATGATAGATTTCATTCTTTGAACAATACTTCTCTATGAACCTGTTTGTGAATTGTGTTCCCCTGTCAGACCTTATCTTCACAATATTTAAGCTCTTCTCATTCTGCATTATCTTCATGAATTCTGGCAGCCTGTTCTGAGTTTCTGATTTCTTGGCCATGAAGATAGTTCAAGTAAATCTAGAGTAGTCATCCACGATCACTAAGGAATAATTCTTCCCACTTACACTGACAGGCTCAACTGGACCGAAAAGATCCATATGTAGAAGATTCAGGATTTTGTTGAAGATCTCTGCACTTTATCTTTGAATGGGCTTCTCACTTGTTTGCCTTTCTGACAGGCTCCACAAACATTCTCTTTCTTACAAGCAACATCTGGTAGACCTCTTACTAGTTTCTTTCTTGCTAGTTTGTTGATCATTTTGAAGTTCAAGTGGCTCATCCTCTTGTGCCACAACCAACATAATTCAGGGGCATTCTTAGCAATAAAGCATATAGGTTGCACTGTTGAACTCTAATCAACAAGATAGATATTGTCTCTCTTGATTCCAATAAGCTTCACCTCGTTCGTTTTGTTGTCTCTTATCAGACACTTGTTGAGGTTGAACTCCACTGAACATCCTTTGTCACATAATTACTGATACTCAAGAGGTTATACTTTAGCCCTTTGACATATGAAACGTCATTGATATTTGCATTGCCTCTGATCAAGCTTCATGTACCTTTGGTGCTTTCTTTGGAGTCATCTCCGAAGACAACCTTGGGTCTTTTACATGGTTGGAAGTCCCTTAATCCAGCTTTGTGGCAGTCATATGTCTGGAGCAGTCTCTGTCAATATACCATACATCTCCGTTGCTTACTAGCAACTGTGCCTGTAAGTAAATCAGGTAGATTTAGGTACCCATACAAGTAACCTTTTATTTTTAATTATTTTTTGTTTTTAAATTTATTGATTCTCAATTACCGACAAATTGTTCAAGAAAAACAAAGGTTTGTCATTTGAAGAAGGTTTTTCATTAAATAAATCAATTAAAACCGATACATGTAAAAAACAAAACTAGTCTAAATTAAACTTGATAATCTAGTTACAAAACATGTAATAAGTCCAATTAGGTTTAAAAAATATAATTTGAACATGTAATAATATATGTTAGAAATGCAACTTTGTAAATCCAGTGAAGTTTTGGTGAAAACCAACGTATGTTTTTATTAGAGTATTTTTAATTTTTAAAAGCATGTTGGGTTTAAAAAAATTCAAAAATTAAAAACTGTGAAAAATGTGGATAACCGTTTTCTCTCCATGTTGAGAGCCACCGTTTTCTCTCCTTGTTGAGAGCCACTATTTTCTTACTTATCAATTTTCTTAAGATCTATGGATTCTATGATGGCGAATCTCACTGTCCCATGACGAAGACAATGAATTGATTATTGAACCAGAAAGTTTTTCGAAGAATAACATGTCTTTTGATATTTGCCTGGTTGGGAGGTTTCTCACGGATCTTCCTATTAATTTCAATTTGATGAGAAGTCGACTTGCAAGTGTGTGGAAACCTGGGAAAGGTGTGTTTATAAAGGAGATCGGGGAGGGCCGTTTCATTTTTCAATTCTTTCATATGTTGGATCTCCAACGGGTTTTTAGTGGAGGCCCTTGGTCATTCAGAAATTTTTCATTGATACTTCACCGCTTACAAGAGGGGGAACATCCTCTACGGGTTCCTCTTTATACTATCTCCTTTTGGGTGCAAATTTATGAATTGCCGATGGGGTATATGTTAGAAGGGATTGGGATGCAACTTGGTAATTTCATTGGTACGTTTCTGGAATATGATTCTTCTAACTCCACAACCATTTGGCGTAATTATATACGTATTAGGATTGTTGTGAACGTCAATCATCCTTTGAAACGTTTTAAGAAGATTCGTAAGGCAGATGGGGAGATATTCATAGCCCACTTCAAGTATGAAAAGTTGCAACTGTTTTGTTTTATATGTGGGCGATTGGGACATACTGAGAGTTTCTGTGATTTACTATTTACCGCCGGCAGGAAAGATGTTAAGAAGGAGTGGGGGTGTGGCTGAAGACTCCTGATCGTCGCGGTCCAGTTTTGAGTGGTGAGAAGTGGATTAGAACAAAGGGGGGTCGACACACTGGACAGTTCGATGGTGATGGTGGTAAATTTGATGGTGATGGAGGAAAGTCGGCGTGTAACGAAGTTGGGCGGGAAGTTCCTTTGAAGGAAGTTTTAAATCCCAATAATCACGTCAACATGATGTCAGATATCCCACTATGTGATTCTCGTGATTCTTTAACCATTTCAAAGAGTACAATTATGGTTGATCCTATGTATGAGGATTGTAGTGCATGGTGATGAGGAGAATGTCAATTCTGGCATGGGTGATGATCGTAAACGCAAAAGGAATGACTCAACGTCAATGTTAGTGGGATTTACAGAACCATCCAACTTTGTTTTGGATAGGGTACAAGAAGTTATCTCAAAACAACTTTCTTTATTGGCAGGTTCCGTTTCTTGGACCAACCAAAATCAATGATTATGTTAAGTTGGAACTGTAGGGGTTTAGGCCATCCCCTTGCAGTTCCCGTTCTCAGCGAGCTTATTCGAGCTTGAAGGCTTGACATGGTTTTTTTGTTTGAAACTTTATCTTCTGTGGCGAGAATTGAGGAGATTCGTATAAAACTCAAATTCCAAGGTTCTTTTGTAGTGGACTACATTGGTCGAAGTGGAGGTATTTGTGTGCTTTGACGGGTCTCTTCTTTATGTAATCTATTGGGGTACTCCTAGTACCATATTGATCTTCACATTTCTGATATGAATGGTCATTGGCGTCTTACTGGTTATTATGGCTACCCTGATCGGAGTAAGCGTCATCTCTCTTGGAACTTACTTCATCAACTCAGAAATGGCTCTCAGCTTCCTTGGGTCTGTATTGGAGATTTTAATGATCTTTTGAGTGCTGACGATAAATGAGGAAGGGTTGAACATTCTAATTAGTTATTTATAGGGTTCCAAAATACAGTAGATGATTGTAATTTGTTTGATATTCCTCTGATCGGTTATCCGTTTACTTGGTCTCATTCTAAGGGTACATATAATATTGTGGAACAGAGGTTGGATAGAGCGATGACAACCCCCCAATGGAATACCTTATTTCCATATGTACGTCTCTCTAACTTGGTAGCACCTATCTCAGATCATAATTCGATTGTCCTTGAGACATGAGTAGAGAGTAAAGTTAGGCATTTTCGGAGGTTTCGTTTTGAGAATAAGTGGTTATTGGAAAAAGAGTTACCTTCGATAGTACAGAATTGTTGGTCATCTTCAGCTTCTATTCCTATACAGGACAAATTAGTTGCCACATCGACTTCTTTGGCTTCATGGGGTGCTCGGCTTATGTTTATCTTCCGTAGAGACAAGGTGGTTTGTGAGAAGGAAATTTCTCGTTTACAGGAGCAAACAGATAGTGAATCTGCATATCTTCTTGGTGTGGCTTGTCGAAAGTATTCTCAAATCCTGCTTAGGAAAGAACTTTATTGGAAGCAACGTGCAAAAACATTTAGGCTTCGTGAGGGTGATGCTAATACACATTTCTTCCATCAAACGACTTCTTCTCGGAAACAGCGGAATCAAATTGAAAAACTAAGGTATGAGAATGGTGAGTGGGTTACGGAGCAAAAAGATTTATATAACCTAGTGAGGGGTTATTTTACAAACCTTTTTGCACCCAATAATGACCATTCAAATGTGGAGAGTGCTTTGCAATGTGTGCATCCTATGGTTTCTAACGAGGCTAATTTAGAACTGATTCGACCTCTTTCAATTAAGGAATTTCATCATGCAGTCAATCAGATGCACCCGGATAAATCTCTTGGACCCGACGGTTTTAATTCGGCATTCTTTCAAAAATTTTGGGATATTGTGGGTCAAGACGTTTTCCTCTCATGCAAGTCTTGGATTGATAATCTGCATTATCCATCAGGTTTGAATAATACCAATATTGTTCTTATACCTAAATGTGATCGCCCGACTTCTATGCAGGATCTACGTCTCATTTCTATTTGTAATGTGGTTTACAAAATTCTTTCGAAGGTTCTTTGCAACAGATTGAAAAGTACTTTACCTGGGTTGGTTGATTTAGCTCAATCAGCTTTTATCTCAGGGAGGACCATACAAGATAATGTCATAATTGCCTTTGAAACAATACACGCTATGAAAAGAAAAACTCGAGGAAATTTTGGTGAAGTAGCTTTGAAAATTGACATTAGCTAAGCCTATGATATGGTGGATTGGTTTTATTTGGAAAAGATTCTTTTAAGGTTGGGTTTTTGTGATGTATGGGTCCAATGGATGATGTTGTGTGTACGATCAGTGGAATTCATGATAACAGTAAATGATGATGTAGTTGGACCTATCTCTCCGAGTCGGGGACTTCGGCAAGGTGATCCTCTCTCGCCATATTTATTTATCCTTTGTGTTGAGGGATTATCGGCTCTTATTAAACAAGCCAATAATCACGGCCTTATTCATGGTAGCAGGGTTTGTCGGCGTGCCCCAATGGTTACTCATTTGCTTTTTACGGATGATTGTTTTCTTTTCTGTCGGGCTATTGTGCAAGAGTGTGCTAGTTTGAAGGAGATTCTGGTTCAATATGAGGAAATTTCAGGACAAGCCATTAACTATGCCAAGTCTGGGATTTTCTACAGCAAAAATGTATGTGAAGCTGATCGACATAATATTTCGCAGATTCTTGGAGTGAATCAGGCCCTTAATCTGGTAAATATTTGGGTCTTCCATCGCTGATTGGTCGAAGTAAGAGAGCAGTTTTTAATTACTTAAGAGATCGTTTATGGAGAAAACTTCAAGGGTGGAGATTCTCATAAAATCTATAGCTCAAGCTATTCCTGCTTATTGTATGAGCACCTTTCTCATTCCAACTACTCTTGTTGTTGAGCTCGAAAGAATGGTTAACTCTTTTTGGTGGGGCAATCGTAATGATGGTGCAAGAGGTATAAATTGGTTAAAGTGGAACAAACTTTGTGTTCGGAAGAATGTAGGTGGACTCGGGTTTCGTAATCTGCAACTTTTCAACCTCGCAATGCTTAGGAAGTTTGGTTGGCGTTTTATTGCCGACCCAGAGGCCTGTGTGTAGGATCCTTAAAGCTAAATATTTTCCGAGGGGAGATTTTTTGAATGTCGTAGTTGGGCAGTGTCCAAGTTTCACTTGGAGGGGAATCTGGGCTTCCCAAGATCTTGTCAAGAGGGGGATTAGATGGAAGATTGGAAATGGTGAGTTTAATAAGGTTTGGGCTGATCCGTTGCTTCGAAATGATAATTCGTTCTATGTTCATTCTATACCAAATCCAACTTTATCCAATTTGATGGTAAAAGATCTTTTTATTCCTGGAACGAAACAGTGGAATGAATCTTTAATTGGAGAGCTTTTTGAACCTGTTGAAGTAAATGATATCTTGTCTATTGCGCTTAGTCCAGGTGTGGGGGAAGACATACGTGTTTGGCACTTTGCAAGAAATTGTATTTATTCTGTTAAGACAGCCTATAGACTTGCCTGCTCTTTAACTATTGACTCAGAGTTTGAGGTGAATGGAAATTGGAATCTTATCTGGAGATTGCATATCCTACCTAAGGTTAAGCACTTGTTATGGAGAGCAGGAAGGAATTGTCTCCCTTGCAAAGCTAATTTGCAGCGAAAATGAGTCTCAATTAGTGGTGAATGTGGCACTTGTCGAAGCAATTACGAGAATGCTTGGCATATTTTTCATCACGTGTCCTATTGCGGAGGATTGTTGGAAAGAGGCAAATTTGGTTGGTGTATTAGATGTTGTTGATTCCTATGAATGTTTTTCAGATTGGTTCTTTGGCATTCTTGATAAGTTGAGTGGTGATGGTGCAGCTTTGTTTGCGATGATCATATGGCAAATTTGGAAAGAAAGGAATGCACAGATTTGGGACAATACGAGTCGTCCTGTCAGGGTAATCATTGATGCAGCAAAACAGATTCTTAATGATTGGCGGGCTGCTTGACACTTACACACATCCTCTATTGCAATAAACACTTCTAGTAACACCTGTTCCGCTTGGCATCGACCACCAGATGGCTATTTAAAGGTAAACTCCGATGCTGCATTTTTTGGGGATTCAAATGAGACGGGAATTGGCATGGTTATGCATGATGATTATGGTCAATTTATTATTGCTCGGACGCGTTATTTCACTGGTAAGGTGCATGTTGAAGAGGGTGAAGCCATTAGTTTATTTGAGGTCCTTTCTTGGATTAAAGCAATGAATGTGGAACAAGTTATTTTTGAGGTGGATTCAAAGATAGTTCATGATGCAATTCATTCAACTAGTGTGGACAAATCGGAGTTGGGTGGTATCGTTCATAGCTGCAAGAATATTCTTAGGAGTTGCCCTTCGTTCTCCGTTGTTTTAGTGAAGCGTAATGCTAATGCTTTGACTGACCTGTTTGCAAGAAATGCTCGTTTTTATAGTAGTCCTCATGTGTGGGTTGAGTCTCCAATATTTGTGGAGAACCTCCCTGCCGACTCTTGTTCTTGCATTTAATATATGTTATCTGGTTTGATATAAAAAAAAAACATGTTGGGTTTAAGATATTGATCAAATTTACTATTTGGCCTTAAAAGAACAAATGAAGTGGAAATATAAATTGCTATAAACATATTTTGTCACTTTACAAAGTCGCCGCATGAAATGCAACTTTAATTTTTTTTTTAAAGAAAAATTCATTATATTTTTAATAAAGTGATTCGAGAATTGCAATTTTATATTAAAACTGTCGAAGTTGGGAGTTTTAACCAAAAACATAACAATTCAATAAAGCATATATATGAAATAAAAGTAAAATTGATATTCAATTTATGTGAAATTCTAACCATAATATTTTTAATTTTCTCAAAATTTAACAAAACTAGTAGTATACCTGCACGATGCGCGGTTTGTTATATAAAATCTAATAATTTTTAATATTGATGATATAATGTAATGATATATAATTTAAATATAAAATATATATTGCTTTTAATATCTATATTAATAAAAATGTAAATATTGCAACTTTAAAATTGTGTTATAATAAATAATTGTATTTGATAAAATTAGAAATTTTTAATGCAAACAATTTTGAAACTCAACATTTTAAATTTGATATAATTATATGCAATGTAAATAATAAATTCTGAATTTTAAAATAGATATGAATTTAATATAACATGCACTAAAAATGAAATTTAAATGAAATTACGAATATAATTAATTTATAAATATAACACAATACAATATAAAATAATAAAATCTGAATAATAAAATAATAAATTGAACATCAATATTCAAAAATTAATAAAATAATAAATATAACATCAATATTCAAAAATTAAATTTGAAAATAAAATTGAACACAATATATAATAATAATAATAGTTTTGTGTTTGTTAGTTTTAATTTTTGAATAATTAAGAAATGATTTATTATACTTACTAATTTGTTTTGTTCATATTTTTGTTCTTTATATTTTAGAATTTGTAAATAAGTTTTTGCATTATTTTTAGATGGATTTGTTAAAAAAGTTAAATTTATTCCAAATTTAGTTTATATTTAAATAATTTATCTTCCAAATTATTTTTACATTTTAAAATAATATTTTTTTAGATTTTTGAAACCATGTTTCAGATTATTTTAGAACAAATTATAGTTTTTTTTTAAAACAACTTTTAGATTAATTATATCTCTTTATTTGAAATAATTTCAAATAAATTACCAAATATTTTTATTATTTTTATTAAGCTATTTTTTATTCAATTTATTGATATTTATATCTTTCAAAAATAATATTACATATATATTTGAATTAATTTTTAAATTTTATTTGTTGATTTTTAATTTTTAAACCTTGTTATTATTATTAATTTTAAATTTTATTATTATTTTGATATTTTTATAATAGCTTTCAAATTTTTAAACATTTTATAACACCTCGTAAAATTATTTTTTGATTTTAAAACTATTTTCCACATTTATGTATTAAAATTTTAATCTAATTTTCCAAATTTTTAATTTTTGGCATAATGTTTAAATTTCATTAGTTTCAAATTTTAATCATATAATTAAATATAATCATATTCTTAAAGTATATGATTACCAAAGTGAATATGTATGAAATTATATTGGTGTATGGTACTAAGTTTCTCCACAATTTATAGATGCGGACTAATTTTATTTAGTACATTTTTTGCTATTTTTTATTTCCTAAAAAACATATTGAGTAAATTCAAAATTAAGATGCAAGGAAGTGAATTCTATTGGAATAAGGCCCACAATTGAATTTTTAAATATTATTATCATAACATTTTCTTGTAAATGACAAAAAAAAAATGCTTGATTACATATAAAATATTGTTTTTTAGAGCCTACAAAAAAAATCAAAAAGAAATATTTATACAATCATCAATTTGATGTGACATTTTTAGGAGGAAAAATGGCAAATCAGTAAAATTTGTCAACTTCTCTAATTTTATATATAGTATAGATTGAACCGGTGGTTAAAAAGGCGCGCCTAGGCACGAGGCGAGGCGGTAGGGGCCTTGTGCGCCTCGATGTACCGAAGTGAGGTGAACTTCAACAAAGCGGCACCTAGGGGGCACCTCGGGCGCCTCACCTTTTTTGAGGTACTGAAAAAGCGCGCTTTTTTTATTGCAATATTTCCTTTTTTTTTAATTAAATGACATAAAATGAACTAAAAATCTAAACCCTAGCACACAAAAAAACATCCTCCCTCTCTTCTCCTCTCCCTCTCTTCTCTTCTCTTCTCCTCTCTTCACTCCCTCCACCACCGGCGACCTCCGGCAGCTTCCGGCAGCAGCGGCAATTTAGGTCAGAAACTCAGATTTTTTTTTGTTTTGGTTTGGATTCTTTGGAACTTTAAACCCTAATGCCTGATAATGATAAACCCTAATCTAAAAATTTAATGATAAACCCTAATTTGAATATTTTATTAATTTTGTGTAATTTTAGTATTTTTCAATATAATTTTGGTAGAGATGTCGAGCGAGTCGAACGACAATAGAAAAGATCCTGCATGGAAGTATGCTATACAAGATGAGACCAATATATTTGCATTTAAATGCAATTTTTGTGCAAAAGTAGTTAAAGGAGGTGTATATCGGTTAAAGCAACATCTTGATGGAGGATTTAGAAATGTTGCTACATGTCTAAAGTGTCCTCAATCAGTTAGGTAGGAGATTCAAGAATTCATTAATAAGAAGAAAGAGACGAATGAGCAAATGAACAAGGTTATTGATATTGATGAGATGGTTGGCGACGAAGATTATGAAATTGATATTGATGACAACTCACAACCGTTGCCAAGCAATCAAGATTCTTCTTCTAGCTACCAAGGACGAAAATTTTGATTTCGGTAGAAATTTCGATACATTGATTTTACAGAAATTTCGGTGAAAGTTTCGATTTTGGTGGAAATTTCGGTAAAAATTTAGAAAAATGTCAGAAACTTTGTTAAAATTTGGGAATTTGGATATGATATTGTATAGAATATTATAACTAATATTAATACATATATTCAACTTAAAATTTCAAACAAAATGACATATTTACAACCAATATTGGAACTAACTATTATTAAAATGTTGTCTGGTATAATAACATGAGAAATTCAAAATAATTGAATACATTATTACTATAACCAAAAGGAACTTCTAGGAGCTTCAAATGAATAAGCTGGCATACCATCTTGATTTAGACAATATTGGTACCAGGTCATGACATTAGACTAATTTTGAGTGTAATCATGAATATGCCATTCATATGCCCCTTTGTGAGCCATCTCATCTTTTCAATCTGTGAGCCATTTACGATAAATATGTAAGAAAATTATTTGATTGTGTTATACACGTTATAATTATAATGTGCAAAATACAATTTTTTTTCCCTAAAAAATTGGTGTAATTCATTATAAAATATTATAATTATTTGGGTTAAAAAAAATAAAAATTTCACCGAAATCGAAATTGAAACGAAATTTATCGAAATTTCGAAATTTTCAAACATTTTATACTATAACCTCATTGAAATAGAAATAGAAATCAAAATTTACCAAAATTTCGGTGAAATGCTGACGAAATTTATTCAACCCCCGTTTCAATTTCGGTGACTCAAAATTAGCGAAATTTTGGTGAAATTTCGCGAAATATTTTTCCCTGCTAGCTACATACATTCTCAAACAAGCAAGGACAAGCAACCTATTATTAGGAAGCCTAAGAGAAAATGGGCCATCGATTGCTACTTCACTCCTGGTGCGGAAACAGTTGTAGAAATGCGAAAAAAAGGGGAAAATAACCAAAGATTGATGAGAACAATCCCAGTAAAAAGGAGTTGGCAAAACGAGCTTATCAAAATATAGCAAGATTCTTGTATGATACGAGCATCCCTTTGGTTGTAGTCCAAAATCCTAGTTTTGCACCTATGGTGCAAGCTATTGGGGATTATGGACCACATTTGCCACCACCCTCGTATTATCAAGTACGAGTTCCTCTTCCTAAAGATGAGAAATCACATCTCCAAAAAATGATGCGAGATCACATTGTAGCAAGAGAAACTAATGGGTGTACATTGATGTGTGATGGGTGGATGGATCGAAGAGGAAGAACCTTGATCAACTTTTTAGTTCATTATCCTCGTGGTAGCCTCTTCATTGAGTCGATTGACACTTCAAGCTATGCAAAGGATGCAATGAAACTATTTGATTTGCTTGATTAAAAGGTTGAGGAACTTGGAGAAACTAATGTTGTTCAGGTAATTACAGATAGCGTTGTAGCAAATAAGTTGGCTGGAAAATATTTGCAACAAAAGAGGCCACATTTATTCTGGAGTCCTTGTGTTGCCCATTTTCTAGATTTAATGTTGGAGGATATTTTCAAGATACCTCATCTTAAGAGGACATGGGAGAGAGCTATTCGAGTGCATGGGTATATTTATAACCGGCCAACTTTGTTGAATTTGATGAGGTACTTCACAAAAAAAAGGAGTTACTCAAACCTGCCAAAACTCGCTTTCCAATAGCCTTCTTGACACTACAAAGCTTTCATCTTCAGAAGGCAAACTTGAGGAAAATGTTTGTTTCTGATGATTGGACTAGAAGCAAATGGGCAAAAGAGGCACAAGGTAAAAAGGTAGCTGAAATTATGATGATGCCTTCATTTTGGAGCAATGTACATCTTGCTCTTCGATTTGCTTTTCATCTAGTTCATGTCCTTCGAATAGTTGATGGTGAGGCAAAACCAGCAATGGGCTATATTTATGAGGCGATGGATAGAGCAAAACAGAATATACCAAATACTTTTCAAGGCAATGAGAGCAAGTATAAGGAGGTGTTCGAGATCATCGATAAGAGATGGAATGTTCAGTTGCACCAACCTTTGCATGCAGCTGGGTACTTTTTGAACCCTGAGTTCTTTTACAAAGATCCCGATACTTGTCTTGGTAATTCTACGATCTATAGAGGTTTGTATGACTACATCTAAAGATTGGTTCCAAGTACTGATATACAAGATCAAATTTGCATTGAATTGGATAAGTATAGGAAAGCCGATGGACTTTTTGGGATGCCTATGACTATTAGGCAAAGGACTACGAGGGCACCAGGTAATAAAATTTCAATAACTTATCATTTCTCATAATATTATTTTTGAAATCTAATTAATATGTTGTTGGCAGCTGATTGGTGGGCAGCATTTGGTTCTGAAACTCCCGACTTGATGAAGTTTGCTATCAAGATCCTAAGTCTCGCTTGTAGCTCCTCGGGATGTGAGAAAAACTGGAGTGTATTTGAGCATGTAAGTTATTGACATTTGTAAAATTTTATTAATTTGTTATAATTTATATTGACAATAGATTATTTTATTAACTTACTACAGATCCATACTAAGAAAAGATGTAAGAAGGATCACAAAAGGCTGAATGATTTGGTATTTGTCAAGTACAATAGAACACTGCAATGTCGTTACTTGATGCGAAATACAATTGATCCAATTGCCTTGTCAGAGATTGATGAGAGTAATTAATGGTTGATGGGGATTCCGGATGAAGAACATGTGTTTGATGGTGATGATGATTTGAGGTGGGATGATGTTGCAGAAGCTGTAGGAGTTGAGGAACCTATTAGGAGCACGAGAAAGACATATAGTGGAAGGACAACAACTTCAAAGACTTCTAAAGCATCATCGCCTAGTTCTTTAGGACTTGTGGATGAGGACAAAGAGGAATGAAGAGATTTAGGAGGGGAGTCGGATGAGGGAGAGGAACAAAATGTTGATGAATATGCATCAGAGGATGATGCACAAATTGACTTAAGTATTAATGATGATTAGTTAGTACTTAGTAGCGTGTATGCTATTATTATGTTTGGATCTTTCATGCTATTATTATGTTTGGATCTTTGGATATTAGATCTTTTAGATAATTTTATATTTTCATGCTATTATTATGTTTGGAGTTTGGGGCATTAATATTGTTATATTTTTATATTATGAAATGTTATATAGTATATATGTGTTTTTTTTAGTTTGGACGCCCGCTTCAGTGAGGCGTGCGCCTCGCCTTGTGCCTAGGCAGTAAACTAGATTTGGTGTCTTGGGGTGCTTTTCGCTTTTTTTATCACTGGATTGAACATAAGTAAAATACAAAAATTCTCCAATCAGGGAAGGAAACAAAGACTAGGGAAAAAAAAAAAAAAGTTTTGCATGATTCATGTGAATAGACGGATATCGCCGTCTTACTTTCTGTCTTTTTTTTTTCCCAATTTTCAAGTAACTTCTTTATCCAATAAAAATATTAATAAATGAAACTCAGTAATTTTCTTTAAAAAAAAAAAAAAAGAGGTATGGGAGGAAACTGCTTTTTGTAAACTGTTCTTGATCCCAAAATAATAGAAAATCAATCCACTATTCGTCCCTTCTAATTTCGCCCATTTTCGTGATCAATCCGACGACCACCATTCGCCGTTCATCATCAGCCGTCGGATTAGATGACTTATGTCGCCGGCGATCGTTGACTCCGGAGCACCGCCATCATCCTGTACCCCGGCTCAGATTTTCTATCCCCAATTTCTTTCATCGAATTACATCAACGACGATCATATCTTCTTCAGTCGATTTTCAAATCAAATGGATCCGAATTTCGGATTTACTTCTCCCTCAATCGGCCCTTCGAAGCCCGCCGTCGGCCTCACCCGCCCGCCGCGGCTCGCTAAGGTAAGGAAACCCTTGACGGGCCACCGTCCTAGCGCATTCCGGCCCGCTCCCCAAATGGGCGTCGGGCTGGACCTTGAAGATTCGGGCCTCCGCCCTGCTAGTATTGATCCAGGTCTTAGCTCTCCTAAACCCGCTTTTGATCACAGTCAACGGAATGTGGGTCGTGGGTTTGAGTTTGTGGCCAAAGAGAGTAGCCACAGTGCTATGAATAGTAATTTCGAAACGAGTAATGTGGTGGATGAAATGAGGGGATTGAAAATCCAGAGCGAGAAGGCGTATTTGAATAGTACGGATGCAAGCATTGGTAGTAGTAATAGTCCTAGGGGAAGTAGTAGTGATATACATGTAAGTGGCAAAGATCATAGCTTGCGAGGCGTTGATGAAAGTGTGGTTTCTGAATTGCCTGAGGATATGAGAAGGTTATGCATTGAAAGTGAACATTTTAGTAAATTATATGGTGGAAACACGGAAGAACTTCCTAATAAGATGAAGAAACTGAATGTGAAGGATTATGAGCATGATGGCTCGAGGAATTTTAGCTTTGAGAGAAATGATAGCAAGTCTTTAGGTGATAGTAAGGATGTATTGCTTCCAGATAAGATGAACAATTTGAAAATCGGAGATTCATTGCACACCTCCATGAATGAGAAGGTTGATGATGTTGGTTCTAGAGAAAAGGATAGATTCATGTTCAAAGACAGTGGGAATGTCAGTCAGTTTAGTTCTAATCACCTTAAAACCATGCAGAATTTGGATGATGGAAGTTTGGGCAATTCTGGATCATTTAATTCAGGGTTTTCTTTTCAGGGTGGATTAGAGAGCAAGAATAGTGGTTCTCATGTGAGTTTCAGCAATCAAATTAATGCTTCATTGCCGGTGTTTTCATCCATTGGTGTTCATGCGAAACCATTTGGGGTTGTCCCTGAATCTGTGGACAGTGGTGAGAAGAAAGTTGAATTTTGTTTCACTAGCAAGTTGGATGGTTCGGCAGCTCAAAATGTGGAGTTCAAGACACCTGATCCAAAAGCGCAGTCGTTATTTAGTGTAAACAAAAAGTTCGAAACAAAGAGAGAATCAGCTAAAGACAGTGGATTAAAGAAGAAGAAGGGGAAATACAAGAAACCTGCTCATGTCCCAATGAAATTCCAGCATGAATTTGCATTTCAGGAGAATTTGCATGGAAGTGTTGAATCTTCTGAACAATATTCGCCTATGGACTTCTCTCCATATGAGGAAACACTTGCCAGTACTGCGTTTTCGAGAGAGACTTCTGTGGCATCAGAGGACTCTTCTCATCTTGATGGAAATAGTTCTTTTGGTGAATCGTACACCAAAGATTCAAATGACATGGCTGATGAAGTTCTAGTTTCTGCAACAGAAGGCTTGCGTATAAATGAATCTGACATAAGAGGCGATGAAGGGCAGGATGAAGAATCTGCATCTCGTGTCAGTGAAGGCATTAGGGTTGATAGTCCTGAAGAAGATGCTGTTTCAGGGGCAGAGACTGAAAGCTTCAAGTCTGCAACTGATGAGTTAGATTACAGCACTGATTCCTTTGTTACTGCAGCAGACACCGAAGTAAGTTCCAGCTCTAGAATTGAGAGACAAGACAGTGATGGAGAGACTCAGTTTAAATATGATACATGTTTAGCAGGGATGGGCCACAGTACCTACAACTTTATTGCATCTTCCTCTTCTCTGAGTGAGTCTTCGGCATCAGTGCGCACCAAGAAGAAGAAATCCTGTACCAAACATCGTAATGATTCATATACTGCCACTTCCAGTACTAAATTCCCACTTGCAACGTCCCACATATCCTCATTTGAAGTTTCTGGATCTCCATTCCCACAACATGAGCAGTGTCAGAATGATAATTTCTCCACTGTGTTAAGCCAAAAAATGGATAAGTCTGAGAAAGCTAAAGACTCTGCTACAGATACCACAATTGCAGCTCAGGAATCCTGTGAAAAATGGCGGTTGAGGTGTGGATAATGATTCACATTTTCTAGAATGTTTATGGAATTGCATTTTTTATACTGTATTATTAGTTTTCCCATTTAACTCCTACATAGTGACTGTTTGGTTGGGATTTTCCGTGAACAAATATTCATAATTATTGATACATGGTCTTGCTTCTGATTTTATTCCATGCTAGGGGGAATCAAGCCTATACAAAGGGGGACTTCTCAAAAGCTGAAGATTGTTACACTCAAGGAGTGAATTGTATTTCCCAAAATGAGACATCTAGAAGCTCTCTAAGGGCTTTGATGTTATGCTATAGCAATCGCGCAGCAACACGTATGTCACTTGGAAGACTGAGAGAAGCTTTAGAAGATTGTAGAAGAGCTTCTGGAATAGATCCCACTTTCCTGAAGGTGCAAGTTCGAGCTGCTAGGTAAGGCATGCTCTTGTTGCTTTTGGCCCCCATCTTTATTGATGAGGTACTGATGTGGTTATTCTTCTAAAAGATGCAGTTATCTAGTGATTTACTTTCTTGCTTAATTTTGTTGGTTATCCTTTGTGTTAGCAAGAGAAAACTGTAAAAATCAGTAGTATCCAATTAGTTAGCTTTAAAGCCAGAAACAACCCCTCCATCCTCTCCTAAAAATGAAAAGCTATGTGGTACCATGTTGAGTTTTTGATAAATAGAACACTGATCTTAATCATTTCTTGGCTAACATCTTTTGCATCAAACTGCATCAAACTAGTATATTTTTGCCTTATAGATAGAACTTGAAGTATTGCTCATGACAATTGATCATAATCAAAGGAGTGATTTCTTAAAGTTGCAACGTTTGCTCTCCATTTGTTTTTTTTTTTTGGTTTTTTAGCGTGGTCTATACCTTTTTGATGCACTGTTGTCACCAATGCATTGTAGTCCTTGTCAATTATGTACCATATCAGGACTAAGTAAAGAAAAGCCAAATGAAACATGACCCTCAGCGCAAGGATCAAAATGTTAGGTTTTTAAGCCTTTTAGTTTCCTAATGGAAAAAACTAATTTCTTGGACAAATCTGTCCTCTTGTCCTCAATGCATGGGTTTCAAAGTTGTGTTCATTTTTTCTTTCTGTCAATTACGATCATAATTTTTACTCTTTCTTGTAACATCTTTTTTGAATTTTCAGCTGTTATCTTACCCTAGGAGAAGTTGAGAATGCAACACTGCACTTTATGAACTGTTTGCAAGCAGGGCCTGATGCCTCTACGGACAGGAAGCTTTTGGTGGAAGCTTCTGAGGGCCTTGAGAAGGCAAAGGTATTAAAACCTGTCAATTTATTACTATTATTATTATTTTATGAAAAAAAATTAGAACTATGTTGATCTTTTCACCCTTTGATTTTCTAGTAAAACGGAATAATTTCAGTACCAAGCTGTGAGTTCTTTTAGTGTTCAATATCTAGCTGGATATAATTTATTTATCTTTCGATGAAGTTGTTTGTATCATCTAAATATCATTCTCTTAACAAGTAAACAATGAATATGGTATCCAAGTTCTGGAGATGGGAAATAGGCAATGGGATATGGACTAGATAATAGCTAAGAATATGAGCCTCAAGCAACTTATGGTTTGTCTTGTATAGTCAGCTAACTTAAGCAAAATTTATATGGTATCTATAAGAAAAGGTGCTGGCATATTTAACTAATTTATCATTTTCTAAGTGGAGACTTGAAAGTTGAAAATATGAGTTTGCTAATATATTTAACAAGACTTGAGCACTTACTCTTCTTAAAATATTTAAGGTGACTTAAAGCTGTGTGTGTTTTCAGATTTCTTTGATCTGTTTGATTCAGTTGAAACTATTAGAAAGAGTTGTGGTTGAAAATAGAGCAATTTTTGTCAGCAGAGATCTTCACATTTCCCTTTACATTAGTTGGTCTACTGCTTCAATCTTTATTTTTTGCAAATTTGATATGAGTTCATTTGAGTAATTCTGCAACCTAGGCTATTAGCTCTGTTTTATTGCAATATTTTGTTTATTAAAGTCTATCATATTCTCTTTCTTTCCAAATTCGTTGCTACTCATATATTTTTATGGCCTTCTTGTGAAAAATACTGACATAGTGGCGCACATGGGGACCAGGAGTGAAAATCTTGAATCTAACAAAGTTATATTTTTTATAGTATATTGATGTTGTACTGTGGTAATGCTTCGCATAGATATTGCTCCATAATATTTATTATGACAAATTATCTTTGTGTCTCTTTGAACTATAAAATGTTAATATATATCCAAGTCATTACATAATCGGTTTCCCTTTCTTTTATTATTATTTTTAATTTGTTTTCAGAAAGTTGCGGAATGCATGGATCAGGCTGCAGAGCTTTTGAGACAAAGAAGATCAAGTGACATAGATTGTGCAGTTAGTTTGATTTCTGAGGGTTTGGCAATAAGTTCTTATTCTGAAAAATTGCTTCAGATGAAAGTGGATGCTCTTCTTATGGTATGTATTGTCATTAAATGAAACTGATTCTTAACTTCAGCAGCATATAATTTTTAATAGTAAAGTACTTATTTTGTCTTATACTGTCAATTTGCATATCTCTGAAGAATATTACTCTTACTTTACTAACAGCTGAAGAAATATGAAGAGCTGATTCAGTTCTGTGAGCAAATTCTTGGTTCTGGGGGGTCAAATCTTTTGATGTCCGGTGTTGATAGCCACTCAGTGGATTCTCATGGTTCTGACTTGAAGAGGGTTCCTTCCTTCAAGGTCTGGTGCTGGTCACTGATTCTTAAGTCCTATTTTTACTTGGGAAGACTTGAGGACGCCCTAGTTTTCCTGAAGAAGCAAGAGGAACAAATGTCTCTTGTTGAACGGTATACATGCGAATATCCCACTACTAGTTGTTTTATTTACAACCAGAGAATCTTTTCTGTTGGCTTATAGCTCTTTTTGCCTATTTGACTCTTCAGCAGTGAAAGCAGGACCCTGGAATCCACAATTCCATTGATTGGCACTATTCGGGAGTTGTTACACCATAAGGTGAGTTTGTTCATGATTTCTCTTGGATGAGCGAGGTTTTAGAATTTGGCCTCTCTTTGCATCTTTCAAGATGAATCCAGTTGGGTTGGATGACGTGGAATTTGTTTGCTTGGAATATGCTACATATGCAGTTAGAGGAGATCGGATTATTTTCATTATTGATATTGAACTTTGTCCTGTGAGAGACGTGCTGAATTGTTTCTGGAAACGCATATGATATAAATATCATTGGTATCTTCATTTTGAATTTTCTTTCTTTATTACAGAATTATTTAGCATCCGCTGGAAAAGGGAAAAAATCTTGTAGCGGATAATTTATTCAAAAGCATATTAATGCCACTAATTAGTTTTATGGTTGTCTAGGTTGCAGGTCTAGTATTTGCAAATCCCAACTGTTTACACATTACACCTACTTGATATACCCTGATAAATAGATGAGTAATTAATCTGCCTGAGCATGAAATATGTTAATTTCTTGATTGCCAGATCGAGATTTCTAGGTTATTTTAATTTACATTTTAGGTGCTCTCGACTTGCATTGATTTTACTTGATCCTGTAGTAAATATAGAGAGGAAAGTGAAAGTGTATCAGTGGGTTGGTGTTCAACTAGGCCTTCATTTATTGGAACTGGGTGATAACAGTCATACAAGGGATACAAAATAAAGAGAAAAAATGAAGAAACTACAATTTAACTCATTAGCAACCAAAAATGGTTACATGTTTATGTTGTCAGCATCTTGGGACTTTTCCTTGTTTTTGCATATCACTAGGATGCAAGATCTTAAATTTCCATCTGTTCAGCGTTTTAAATGTGTTTTGACCACATTTTACTTGGCTTGCGGAGATGTACTGGCAAAACTGCATGATTGTACACAAAATCTGGCTTAGTTTTCCTTTAGATATCTGTGTTTGCAATAGAATTGGTAAATTTTGTTTCTCGTTTGAGATGAATTGTACCCTTTAAGCTATCATTTATATACGTAATATATTGTGACACACTATGGCATGAAAATAATTACTTGGTAATGCTCTCTTTCTGGCATTCCATGGACCTTCCTCTTTTTCTCCTCTTCTCCACTGTATGCATATGAAATTGAAGAATCAGTTTTTCTCCTTGTGATAAGATCAATTTGTTTCTATTTAGGCTTCAGGAAATGACGCATACAAATCAGGAAAGCATGCAGAAGCTGTTGAGCATTACACTGCTGCTATATCATGTTCTGTTGAATCACGGCCTTTCGCAGCTATATGTTTTTGTAACCGCGCCGCTGCATATCGGTCTATGGGCCAACTTTTAGATGCCATCGCAGATTGTTGTCTTGCCATTGCCCTTGACCGAAATTATTATAAGGTCTACCTCCAGAACATTGTTCAGTGGTCCGAATTGTTCTATGTCATTACTGATGTCCATTGGGTGTCCTGATATAATTGAGGAATGTAGTTGATTCATACATCTTTTGTATGCTTTTCGATGTCAAATTTATAAATTAAGAGGGAAAGATATCTTCATTGACTTGAGTCATATCTCAAAATTGGTGATCTGAATTGAAATGTTTCTTGAAAGGTTTACCTCAGAATTGTCCACTGCACAAGAACATTGATATATGCTGCTGAAAATTTTCTCTTTAGCTTAACAGAAACTTATAAATTACATTTTTGTAGTATGTGTAAGAAATTGCACCTTTATATTCAAGCTCTAGGGCACCAAGGAATCTTCTACTTTGAGCAGCAATATATGTATTACATGTTGCCACCTTGTTTAGCCGAATTTTTTGCAATTAGTATTTAATTTTCATTTTGATTTAATTTGATGCTGTACAATATAGAATTCAATTCTTGTTGAACATTCTGACCATTGTAACTTTAACCTCACTAATTTGCATTCTACATGTAGGCCATCTCTAGGCGTTCTATGCTATATGAGATGATTAGAGACTATGGGCAAGCAGTTGCAGATCTTCAGAAACTTGTATCCCTTCTCACAGAAGAAGTGGATAAGAAGCGAAATCAATCTGCAAAATCTGATAAAGTGGATACTCTGAATGAGCTTAGGCAAGCTAGGATAAAACTTTCAGAAGTGGAAGAAGCAGCAAAAAATGAGATTCCCCTCAATATGTATCTCATTTTGTAAGTAATTTTCTTTTTGGTGTTTAAGTTTATTTTGTTGTTATTGATAGAACATATGGCAGTCAATTTAGTAGCTTTCTCTGTGCAGTGACAAATTTATTTACACATTTGATCGATCTATCTGGAACAACAATGAAGAACTTATTTAGTCTTTTTGTACTGTAAAAAATGCAGTTAGTATCTATGTTGAATGAGTATATATCCAAGACCATTCATCATGGACATTTCAATTGATTAGAGCATTCTTTCTGAATAGTTTATAGTGTTTTGTAATGTTTGATTTCTTGGAAGCCTGAATATGTTAAGATACTTCTGTTACCATTCATTTTAAAATATGTTGCATACTTTGCTTCTGATAAAAATGTCCTTCTGGCTTAAATTTTGATTTTCTAGTAGTTGCAGGACTTACAATAGGGTTTCCTTGTAAACATAGATTTCTGTAATTATAGAAGTTATTTGGTTAAAAAAAACTCATTTCCTTGATAGTATGTTCTATAGGATATATTGGTGATACTAGGTTCTACAGTGTGTATTTCTAACTTTTTTTTTTTTTTTTTCTTTTCCTGAGGTTCTATCTAACCTATGTGAAAATGATTCAATTATTGGGAAATAACACATAACGAACTATTACTGATTGAAAGACCTTAAGCTGTGGGTATTTTGTGTTCAACTACGCATTTTTTTCTTATGAATGAGCACCTGGTTTTGCATGGTGGTGTGTTCTTCTATCTGAACTGTGATTATGCTGCTCCATAGAGCAGAATGCTTTCCATGCATCTGCCCTTGTGCAAATTGAAAGTTAATTTGCTTTCTGGCGAAATAAAGTATGTCTTGGACACTAATGATGATGCTTGTATCTTTGGTATGGATGAATTTAAGTATCTTGCTCAATGTAGTGACAGATTGCTTCTTGAATGCCAGGGGAGTTGATCCATCTGTTCCTGCATCTGATATTAAGAAGGCATATCGCAAAGCAGCATTGAAATATCATCCTGATAAGGTTTTGATATTTTTGGCTCCAATAGGGATTACGTGTTTGATCGATTCTATTAAATGACAATCGACAACACATTGATAAGTATAATTTTTTTTAATAGGCCGGTCAATCTTTGGTGAGAAATGAAAATCCAGATGATGCTACATGGAAGGAAATAGCAGCTGAGGTCCATAAAGATGCAGATAGACTCTTCAAAATAATTGGAGAGGCATATGCTGTACTTTCTGACCCTACTAAGGTATTGATATATTTATCTTTGATTATCCATAGACCACATGTATTACCTTGATTTCCATGATTAATTTAGTGCTCTGAGGTCTTCGAAATAATTTTTTGGTAGTTGGGATTGATTGTCGCGTGCATCAAAAATTGAGGCATATCATACCAGATAAATTATGTGCTCAAGACAGCAGTACTTCTCATTATTAACTTCATATTGGTTTTGTTAAATCTTTTGAATAAATTGTTATTAGGATTAATTTCAGAATGCAACCTATAGGGAATTTTTTTTTTTTTTTTTCACTTGCAACCTAAACAAAAAAAAAATTTATATTGCATCCTTAGTATGTTGGTTTTTCGGGATGCAACCTTGTTTTTGAAAAATTCCAGTCAAAATGCACATCATGTGCCTCACATGCTGGGTTTTCAAGGGCATTACCGTCATTCCTTGTAGCACTTTATTTAAGCCCCTCCTGAAATGAATTCACTGGATTTGCACTTGTTATTTAAGCCTTAAATTAGAATATTTAGCCATAATTTCATTTAATTCCCTGTAGCACTTTACATAAATCCCTCCTAAAATAAGTCACGGGATCTGCACTTGAACTTCCATTGATTAGGTAGAATGTAAAGACATAACCATTGTTTTTCAATGTGCTGGTAGTTTGTAAAGCAAACATCGGTTTTTCTGTCAGTGTTGTGAAGTTTTCTGACATAAAATAGGCTTGAGTTTGGTTCATACTTCATAGGCTTCCATCAAAATTTACTTTTCTTCTAGTTGGGTTGAGTTCATATATTTTGAGTTTTAGTTAGTTTGATATACTAATTCTCGCTTCATTTGCTTGATTTGATACTTTAAAGTTTCAATTAAAATGAATTGTTATCATTTGGTTTTTCTATTGTGTTTTTTTTGTTTTTTTTTGTTTTTGGTTTACACTTTCTGTGAGATCTGTCCATAAAGATTTTTCTATAGCATTGATGATCATCCATGACTGCAAACTTGGTTGAGATTTGGGGAAAACATGGGGATAAATATCTCAAATTTATCATATTCCCGTCTGGATCTGGAAAAGACTACTTTGTCCCTGGAACCAGCATGCGAGACACGTCATTTGGCCGTAATTTTTCAAAATAAAAGTTTACTTCGGTCTATCTTTCACCCCTGGGAAGATCGGTCTGAACAATTTCTCCTCCCTACATTCCAGTTTGAAACTGTCCTTTTTATTGTTCTGCCACCGAGCATCTCTTTTTCACACTCTTGAGCCATGTTTGTCGCCCTAGGCTTTCATAATGTTATCTATCAGAAATAAAAGATGAGATAGCGTAAGGAAAGTTATAGCCTCTCACATAAAGATACAACTGTTCCAACTTGCATACTATAAGTAACAATTTGAAAGAAAAGTTTGGTTAGGATGCAAGTGGAAAAATATTCTGAATACAGGTTGCATCCTAAAATTATCCCTTGCTATTATGTAAATTATACTCTCTTTCTCCTAAAAAGAGACATCTTCAAAAATCAAAGTAAAATTTTAAAATCCTTCAACAAAAATGCTTAAGAGTAGTTCTTATATTTTCTAATGATGGATTTGATGAATGGAGATGGCATAAAAGTGAGAATTGATGGCTTTTAAAGGTAGTACTTTCAATCAGTTGACAAAAATAAAAGTTGTATTTTAGAGAAACATAACTATTTTTTGGAAGGAAATATTATTGTTGTTATTATTTATTTGAAGAGATTAGAATGCTTAGTTGTGTGCCGCAGCAATGATGTCTTAAGAATTATGCTGGTTCACAATGAATGAATTTTTTTCTTCCTTATAGCTATTCCTTGTTCAATTATAGAGACCTTCACTCATTTAATTCTTTTACATTACAACAACAATAAAATGCATTGGTTTCTAATTGCAGCGCTCACGATATGATATGGAAGAAGAAGTACGGAGCGGTCTAAACAGAGGCAATAGCAGTAATACCTCAAACAATAATATCTTTTCAGACTTCCATAACCACCCATTTGAGAGGAGTGGTAGTAGACAATGGCAGGAGGTTCGGAGATCATCTGGAAACCCTACCGGAGGATTTGGAAGAAACCAGTATTATTGGACGTAATGATGCTTTTGTGGATGAAATCAAATGTTTGCTCAAGAATCACCGGAAGGCTATACACATTCTTGTTGATTCACCAAAGTCCTAATGATTCGATCAAGTACTCAACAATGGAGGGCCGATGGACTGATTCCAAGTTTTGATTGGTAGTCCAAATGAGGCTCTACTGTATATCGTATACGTGGATGTAGAGAATGTTATCTCCTAAATGGAAAGATTTGAACTTTGGGAGATTTCTAGAGATTGAAAGAATAGAAGTTGAGTAATTAAAGAAGCAGCAGAGGAGGCCAGGACAAAGGTGGCTGAGTGTACCATATGTATATCATTCTACGAGTGTCTGTGTATGTATGTATGTTGTGTGTAAGCGGAGTTTTGCCATTTCATTGGACTTCCTTTGGCTTATGATTTTTTATTTTTTCGGTGACTAGAAAGCAAAAGTTTGGAGTATGAAACAACAGACTGTTTAATTTTTTTTTTAGAAAAGCGGAACAGTGTGGGACCTACTACCTATAAAAATTATCAAACCGGAGAAAAATCAAAATAATTTAACACACTTATTTATGTGCACCAGGTGCACGGATTTAGGATTCGTGAGACTGGGTTGACCCGACCCGAGAGTATATTTCACGTGCCTCACGTTTCCTAAATCTATGCTCAAACCTTAGTTTCGCAGTTATGTTCGCCCAATCTTTTAGTTTGGCGAACCAAACCTTTTAATTATATTTGCATAGTGTTGGGTCCCAAGTGGTGGTTAGAGGTTCAGAGGGGGATGAATGAACCTCTATCGATTTTCACAAAATCTTTTCAAAAACTTTTTTTACGAACATGTTCCTGATTCCAGAGGGAAATAGCAACCCGACTCGAGTTAGTAACCTGCCACAATGCTGATCATGTTCCTGTCTCGAATCACAGTACGCAGCGGATTAAACTAAAATAGAGTTTCCTGTTTTGCAAACACATTTTCTTTTCGCAATATGATTTTAGCAAAATATCTTTTACCAATATGCTTATGACAGATGCAACAATATAGATATGCAATAAACACAAGATACAGTCAAAGTAAATAAATACTTATGGCTTATAGTAGTTCAAAGGTGGTGTAATCCTTCTACATCCACTCTACTTCTTCACTGAGGAGGAACTTCGTTAGGTCAGTTTGATTTACAAGTCTCCACTCTACAAACTTCTTCCTAACAAGCTACACCTACAGAATCCCAGATTCTTAGGTTACAACCCACACAGGGTACAAATCTCACACAGGGAAAATAACCTACACAAGACTATACATTTAGCAAGGATATAATCATATCAACTAAGTTACACCAAACACAATCTAGCGTATACAGCACAAATGGTTAGAAGAAATAAAAGGTTCTTGAACTGGTGTGGAGCAATCTTGATCTATGAAGTCCTATGACTGTTGTATGTTGCTCCTTGAAGGTTGTGTGGTGTGAACAGACATGAGCTTTGAGAAGCTCTGGAGTATTTCTAATTTTTCTCTCAACACTGTTCAGCACATGCTTCAGTCAGCCACACCTTCAATTTATAGATCTTGAGAATATATCCGTTAGAAATGTATCCGTTGAAGGTGAACACTTTCCTGTTCTAAATTGAAGCTTCTATTCTCTAAGATCTTCTTTTGTGTTCGCATTAAATGCTTCTGAGATATTCCTGACATGTGCATTTAATGCGCCCACCTTTTGACTTTTATGCAACTTGTTAGCTAGTATGGTTGTTAGATAGCTTTCTTCCCGTTTGAGTTGCATGGTCTTCTTCGCACTGCATGGATGGGAGTAGCACTTGTCTTTTCTGCAAGGGATCCGTTGGCTACTTTCTGCTTCCTCTATAGACTGTTGTAGCTCGCTCTTCCTTTCTAGCATGATTTCAGGATGCTGTTCTATTCCACTTTCTGTTTGCTGCCAGGATTTTGTTTCATTCTCTTCAGCTTTCTGTCCTTCATCAGCTTTCTGTTTCAGCATCCTGTTTCTGTTTCATCCATATTTTCTGCTACAACATCTTGTTGTTTCTTCCATGTTTGCTGCTCTTAAAAGATAACTTCCTGTTTTTTCTAAGGTTGGTTTTCCTTCAAGTCTGGAAAACCATTACATGATCTCATCTAATTTTCTGATCATGTAATACGTGGAAACTTACTTCAGCAAACTATGTTTTCTTATTATGCAACTTGTTCTGTCTTATTAAGATAACTCTAGAAATATCCCAACAATTTCCCCCTTTATCTTAATGATGAAAGAACATAATAAGAACAAGAGTCATTAAAGGAAAACGCTCTTTTATAAGAAACTAAGTAATTGTACAGGTACAATTTTGTCTCTTTTAGTACAAAAGTAAGTAAGCTACTCTTCTTCTTCTAGCTTCACTTCTTTCTTCAGTTTCTTCAGTTTGTTGTTTCCACGCTTTTCCACCAGGGAGATCTTCTTCTCCCTCTCTACCATATCTGTTCTCAGCATGCTTTTTTTTCAGCATGTTTTCATCAGCTTGCTGCATCATTCAAATCTTCTTGGATGATCAGCTTGCTAGTCAGATTGTTGCTCCATATAGTAGGTGACTCCTGATCGCCATTATTAACTGCTTCCCCCTTACAATAAGGCTTCAGCAGTGGCTCTTCAGTGACTCTTGACTTGGAACTGTCTTCCCCCTTTCTGTCATCATCTTCCAGCTTGCTGCTCAGGGGTGGAATTACAACGCCAAAATTGGCCATCAGGTTCCTCCTATCTGACATTGCTGCTTCTCTAAGCCAAAGCAGCTGCCTGTCTCTTCTCGAAGTTCCTCCTTATTCCTACCCAAGGGAATAAGGCCGAGAGAGAGAGAGAGAGATGTCAAGAGGTCAGGTACTTGATCGGTGGATGATCAGTTACCTAGGCATCTTCGTCAATGTCCAGACACGTTCACCTTGGATCCTTGACTGCTGGTCTGGCTTGTTATTTTGTCTTTTACTTTGCCCAGAACCCAGCTTCGAAGCTGCTGACACAATATCCTTGACAGCCTTGTGAAACACCTGCTGTTTTATTTTATCTCCATGGATGGCAGCAGGTATCTTCTATGTCCAAGGATTGGTCCTGAATAACTCCCTCGGTCCCATATCTTCATCTGGGTTGAGGAGGTCGGACCTGTGTCATCTTGAATGGAGGATGAATGCTTATTCTTTAGCATCCATCTCATAAAGTCGGTCTTTGATTCTGAAGACCTTCTCTGCTTCTTGGTAAGCAGAGACTCTATACTCCATTCTTCTGAAGACCTTCTCTGCTTCTAGGTCAACAGAGAATTGTCTTCATCATCGTCTTTATCTCCATTTCCTTCTCCGCCTTCTTGTGTCTCAATCTTCTTCTTTTTGACGATAGGTGTAACTCACATAAGGAGTTGTTTTGAAGTGTTAAGTATTTAGTGAGTTTGAATGTGTAGAAAGAATGGTGAAGAGTCGGTTATTTATAGGCTGAAGAATATGAACGGTTCCTTTGGATCGACAGTTGGAAGACGAAACGCACGATCTAACGGTTGATTCTAAAAAGGTGGATGGACCTTTTTGTAATTTGATGAAACCACTTGACGGTTTCTCTTGGATAGACTTTCATAACCGCCTTTTTACCCTCTAAAAAGGTAGATCTCGCCTTTTTGTTGATTTGATGGATAGCAGCCTATTAGATTTCCTGCACTTTCCACGGTCGTAGGTACCCATAACTTCTCCTTTTGCGAGCATGCTGATACTTGTCAAGCTTTCCTTTTCGTGACAGAGCATCCCTTCTATATCCTCCGTAGGAGCTGTCTCAACAGCATCCTTGCCCGAGGTCTTCGATTAATCTCTCACTTTCATCTCCCATCTATTGAATCCTTTTTTTATACTACTTATTGGATCCTTTTTCATCCAGCATCATTCTTCGAGATGATCTTCTAGGTTTCTGACGCTATCTGTATCCAGTCAGTGTTCTGAGAATCCTTGTAGTATTTGCTCCTGTGATCATACACGATATATTTTGATGACCTATCTCCCGTCATCAGGTTGCTTTCCTTTTTGTGTTCCGAAATCAAACACTGTTAAGAGATCTGTTTTATCAAGAATATGGCAACCTGTTTCAGAGCACTTAAATATATGAACAATATGATTAATAATTTTAAAATCTGTATAAGTTCCCCCTTACTTAAGAAACTTATACTTCTCACTCATAGATCCAAGTTGCTGGACTGTCTGAATCCTAAATGACTTGTTTGAGTCAGTCAGTATGCGTTTTTCAGAATCCTTTTTGAAGAAGCTTGTCCTTGCAAGAGTGTTGGCTACACTTCTTGGACGACTGATCTGCTTTGATAGCTACGACAACCTATTCAAACACTAACACTTCTTCTTTTCGATCTTTCAATAACCATTTTTAAAAGTTGAGATAGAGACTTCAACAACTATAAAAGTTGTAGCTGTGAACTATCTCAACAACCCTTGTTTTTGCTTCCTTAGTAACCTCAGCTACTATAAAAGGTGTAGCTCCCAGTTGCTTCAGCAATCTTCTTTGTTTTCTTTGCTGCTAGATGGTTTGAGACAGTTTGTTGTCTTGCTTAAGTTCTGAGCACTTTTTGACTCCTTCAAAAGATGATATTCCCCTTCAACTTGCACTGATACCACTTGTTGGGTCCCAAGTGGTGGTCAGAGGTTCAGAGGGGGGGGGGGGGGGCGAATGAACCTCTATCGATTTTTACAAAATCTTTTCAAAAACTCTTTTACGAATAGGTTCCTGATTCCAGAGGGAAACAATAACCCGACTCGAGTCAGTAACCTACGTCTAGAATCATAGTACGCAGAGGATTAAACTAAGATAGAGTTTCCTGTTTTGCAAACACGTTTTCTTTTTGAATATGATTTTAGCAAAGTATCTTTGACCAATATGCTTATAACAGATGCAACAATATAGATATGCAATAAACACAACATTCAGTCAAAACAAATAAACACTTATGACTTATAGTGGTTTGAAGGTGGTGTAATCCTTCTACGTCCACTCTACTCATTCACTGAGGAGGAACTTCATTAGGTCAGTTTGATTTACAAGTCTCCACTCTACAAACTTCTTCCTAACAAGCTACACCTACAGAATCCCAGATTCTTAATTACAACCCACACAGGGTACAAATCCCACACAGGGCAAATAACCTACACAAGACTATACACTTAGCAAGGATATAATCCTATCAACTAAGTTACATCAAACACAACCTAGTGCACACAATACAAATGGTTAAAAGAAATAAAAGGTTCTTGAACTGGTGTGGAGCAATCTTGATCTATGAAGTCCTATGACTATTGTATGTTGCTCCTTGAAGGTTGTGTGGCATGAACATGCATGAGCTTTGAGAAGCTCTGGAGTATTTTTGATTTTCCTCTCAACACTGTTCAATTTATAGATCTTGAGAATATATCCGTTGGAAATGTATTCGTTGAAGGTGAACATTTTCCCGTTCTTAATTGAAGCTTCTGTTCTCCAAGATCTTCTTTTGTGTTCGCATTAAATGCTTCTGAGATATTCTTGACATGTGCATTTAATGTGCCCACCTTTTGACTTTTAGTTGGTTGTTAGATAGCTTTCTTCCCGTTTGAGTTGCATGGTCTTCTTCGCACTGCATGGATGGGAGTAGCACTTGTCTTTTCTGCAAGGGATCCGTTGGTTACTTTCTGCTTCCTCTATAGACTGTTGTAGCTCGCTCTTCATTGCTAGCATGATTTCAGGATGCTGTTCTATTTCGCTTTCTGTTTGCTGCCAGGATTCTGTTTCCTTTTCTTCAGCTTTCTGTCCTGCGTCAGCTTTCTGTTTCAGTATCCTGTTTCTGTTTCATCCATCTTTTCTACTACAACATCTTGCTGTTTCTTCCATGCTTGCTGCTCTTAGAAGATAACTTCTTGTTTCTTCTAAGGTTGGTTTTCCTTCAAGTCTGGAAAACCATTACATGATCTCATCTAATTTTCTTATCATGTAATATGTGGAAACTTACTTCAGCAAACTATGTTTTCTTATTATGCAACCTGTTATGTCTTATTAAGATAACTCTATAAATATCCCAACACATAGTCTTTATGTTATGTTCGCATAACTTTTATGTTTTTTCTAGTTTGACCTTTTAAGGTGTATTTCAGATTAATAATACATTTTAAATTTTTATGTTATGATAATATAACCTTTATGTTTTAATAATTTAACCTTCATGTTATAATAATATAATATTTATCTAAAAATTATGATATTTGTACGTAAAATTTATACTAATGTAACATAAAAATTAAATTATTATAACATAATGGTTAAGCTATACTATATGAATTTTTATACTGAAAAAAGTTTAAGTAATATCACTTAAATATTATGATATATGTACATGTTAGGAAATTTATGTTTAGATTTTGATGAGACAAAACAACTTTGTAATAGAAATTTAGAGTACCCCATTTTTCACAATGTTAAAGAAAGCTTAGATTAGATTTGTGTTGAGATGTCAAGTTGAAGAATGGATTTTTTCGCAATTCAATAGCCATTTGATCAAAGAAGAAGATACCACAAGCAACAGGAGAGGTCGCTACAAAATGCAGCAGAAGAACATAGTATTTGGATACTGTAAGTAGACGGTAAGCAGAGAAGAATACAACAAGCCAATTGAAACTGCATTACTACAAAGGTTGCAGAAAGCAAGTACTGCACTCTGAATCAAAGAAAGACAAAAAGAATGAATTGACAAACACACATCAATGCAGTACGAGGAAGATCAGTCTCGTCTAAGGAAATGTCTCTTCAAAACTAGCCAGTAGAGACAAACTGATCAATGCAGTACCGAGAGCCAGTAACCAGTCGACATGTGGCCTGACAGACTGCAACAAACCTGCAACCTAGTACAACCACATTAAATAGCTTGGAGTGCAAGATAAGGAAAATTAAATGCGATCCTATAGAAGCAATTAATGCGAGGTCAATAACACTTGAAGAGGATTCAAATTCAAAGAAGTATGTCTCTCTTCAACAGACATATTTCTACACTTATATATAGAGGAAGAATTGATCGAAGCAACCACTAAAACACTAATCACTAGCAATCAAGAAAGAACAAGCTTTCAAACTCTCAAGCAGCCTACTCTCAAAGTTTTCAGTTACTCAACCTCTATAGAAACAGTCAAGTCTTAGAAGAATTTGCTCTCAAGATCCATCAAGGCTACTTCAAGAACCAGTTGAAGAAACCTATATACTTTAAACCTTTGTGTTGTGTGCTTAGGTTGTTTTAGTAGTGTCCTCAGTTGATAGGAATTAGATCATTGCTAAGTGTTTAGCCTTACGAGTTTAAGACAATAACTTTGTGTGAGTTTTAGTGTGGCACCTCGTTCCCCTTTTAGTTGGAAATAAGTCGTCACCTTTTACTTAATTAGGAACTAAATAAATTACAATTACTTTCTAATATACAGCGGAAGACTTAAACTGAAACACGAGAGCTATATTTTTTTAAAAGACGTAATATATATATATATATACATATATATCAAACTATAAACCAAGTCTAGTCGTGTCTCACTCACATTTCTAGGTAAAATGATTGAACCAAAAACCTATATGAATTTACACAACAAAACATATATACATGACAGGATGCAAGTCTAGGCCTATAGTTTATCATACTATACATATATAAACAACATATCATTCTCAAAAGGAAATATTATTCTAGTACAATAACTATAAAAGGATAGTGAGAAGTCAACCCAGCCTGCTACACGTCCCATCATCGTACGCCAAGCCTGGAAATATAAAAATATCATGAGACACCTCCGGAGAGGGATCCCAGTGGGATAACCTTACTGTCTAATACATTGAAGCAATTAAATCATTAAGCAAGTACTACATGTCCTTTGGGTACGCTCACCCTGGACCATAATCATAAAGGAATGTGGGAATCGCTCGCCCACTAAACCTTACTTTCATGGAGGAATGTGGGAGTCGCTCGCCCACTAAACCTCGCTTTCATAGACCAGACACTTTTGCCCTTATGGTCGTCGCCCAGTATGGAAGTTACATACTGGTTATAGCTACGGGCTTCAGCCATAGATTTTCATACACAACTTATCAATTCAATTATCAACACATAATAGAGAGTAGGAGTTACCCACTTGTACGTTGATTGTGCGAGGATTGCTTCTGGATTCACCGACTGTCTCAAACTACGCTCGACACATTTAACTGTTTAGTCTATTATGTCATATAACATCCAATACATGCTTGATCCTTATATTAAATTCTAAACATGATCATATCATACACAAATAATTTAAGTGAGATTTAGAATATAGAATACATCATCATACTTATTACATAATTGTTAAGTACTTAAACTAGCAATTTGAAGGATAAAATGACACATAATTTTGCAACAATTTTAATAACTCATAGGTAATTCCTATAATCACAAAATTATTTCCATGATCACATATTAGTATCAATTATCATATTCAAAAAATTCACAGTTTTTCACACTGTATATAAATAAATAAAAATAGAATCCTAAACAAGACTTTCACTTGAATTTCAGCTCAAAATCAGTCTATATTGCAAACCCTACCAAACCTTATAGGATTAATGAAATGCTTTCATATTTTTTACAGAAGTTAGAAGACATATTCAAGCATAACATATAAAAATATAATTTGAAAATAACATTCACATAATTAGTTATGAATTTTCTAAATTAGCAGAAAATAGGGCATAGTGTATGCTCAAAATAGGGTTACTTGTAAAATTCGCTATAAATCGTACAAGACTCAAAAAAATGCATACTAAATTTTTGAACGTACCTAAGAACTGGTTATAAAACATAATAAAAGATCATACATAAAATCGAAGGATACACTTCAAGAAAATTGTCTAATTTAGACCAAAAAATGGGGCAAAAACTGTCTCTGAACATCTTATCTTAGAAAAATCATAGAAAATTGGTTTTAACTCCAAATCTTCTGAAATTTAACACTCATGTTCTAGACTTCATATAATAGACTTTGGTAAAAGGGTTTTGCCTAATTCAACTTCTACAAGTCTACGAAAATATTCGAACAGTAGGGAAAAACACACATGTACAGCAGCAGTAAAACACAGTAATAACAGCAGCAAAATACGTAGCAGCAGCATACTTACGTATAGCAGTAGAGTAACGGAGCAGCAGGGAGAGGGAGAAAGAGAGAGACCGAGAGAGAGAAATGAGGGAGAGAGTTGGAGAGTTGTGTCTGTTCTGCCGGTTTTTTTCTTTTGCTTTCTTTACTCTTTTATTTTTCCTTTCTAAAACCCTTTTCACACTTAAACTAATTAAGTAGTTTGTGTGGCATGTTTTGGGGAGAAAGAAAGAGATGGTGACGGGTGGCAAAGATGACAAGCCAGTTAGCTTAATTAAGATTAACACCTAATTAATTAATTCTTAACTTAATTAAGATTAACACTTAATTAATTAATTCTTAGCATAATTAAGATTAACACTTAATTAATTAATTTTTAGGCTTAATTAATTAATTCTTATACATAGTTAATTAATTAGCAACATATATATATATATCATTACACCTTAGTTAATTAATTAGGGTGTTATAATTTTACTTGTGTGATGAGAAGATATTTTGATACACAATGAATTAGGAATGCATGTTTAAACAAAATATTTTATCATATAAAGTTATACATAAAGATCATAATTAAATTTCATAAAATAAAAGCATTCTCGACACAAATGAATAAGTTTAGCATAAAAGCCTAATACCATTTTTCCTCATTTAAACTTATTTATTATCTTATCTTTTTACTTTCATCCATGTTTGTCGAGTGAGTTGAGATCAAGCTCGGTTTCCTCCATGAGCAATCCTGCAAAAACCCTTAAAATCTCGAAAGATATATATATATATATATATATATCATAAAATCTTTCAAATCATCAAGCATAACGTAATTCGTAAATCATAATTTTAAGTAATATAAGAGCTCACACTTAAATCATTTATAATTGAATGCTAAAAGAAATTTTATAAAATATGCAATGCATGTTTTCTTGAAAACAAGATGTTACATTTAGGATCCTGTGTGGGTCAGCTTGTTGGATTCGAACAACCTGTGTGGAAGCTGAATCTTAGTAGGTGTAACTTGTTAGGTTGATAGTTGTAAGAGTCAAAGTCCTGTAAAACAACTTTTTTAACGAAGTTCCTCCTCAGAGAATGAGTAGGGTGGACGTAGAAGGATTACACCACCTTCGAACCACTATAAGCCTTTGTGTGTTTATATTTTTATTTTAACATATATGTTGTTATATCCTGCTGCATTTTACATCGCATTATATACCATTCAAGTTTTGCTAAAACTCATATTTATGTAAAGGTCTTCAATAGAAACTCTATCAAAGTTTAAGTTTCCGCTGTATAAGAACTTTGGTACAGTAAGTTGCGCTGCATTATAGCCTGGTAAGTTGAACTGCATTCTACATTGTATTCTGTCATAGGATACATTGTTGTAAGTTCGAAAAAGTTTGAAAATCGATAGAGGTTCATTCACCCTCCATTTGAACCTCTGTGCCACTTGGGACTAACAAATGGTATCAAAGCAAGTTGGGTTAAAAACCAACTTGTCTGGTCACCTACCCAAATCCACATGTTTCTTTTGAGAAAACCATTTTCATTTTTCTTAAGATCTCATATTTTAGCATATCATGGATCTGTCACATCACAAACTACCTATGTTTTCCATAAAAGAATATGACGACTAGAAAATTAGAATGCAGACACATCTCTCTACAATGCACGATGAGATGTGGTATGTCATCACTAAAGGACCACCAATTATCACAAAGCCTAACCCTGCTCGTGGAAGAGAACATAGAGAAAGAGAAAGAGTTGAAGCTGAAGCAGCGGCAATAATTGTTGAGGTGGAAGCAACAATAGAAGGAGCTATGATCAATAAGGGAGTTGAAGGAGTTGGCCCAAGAGTAGGAGAACACCACCTCCTACAAAATACTTGATAAAACCAAGACATGAATGTACTGTTGAAGATAGGAAAAAAGCATTATTCATCACGTTAGATAAATGCACATTCAGCAAGGTGAAGACATGCAAAATTTGGGATAAGTTAGAGTAGATCTGTGAAGGAACTGAGCTCGCAAAAGATAACTAGATATCTATTGCAACACAACTGTTCGATCTCTTCAAAATGAAGCTTAAAGAATACACTAGGAAATGAAGCCTTAAACTTCACATCAATTGTGAACAAGTTTGAAACATTAGGAAAATACTACAGTCAGAAAGAAAGAGAAACATTAAAGTGCTTAGAGCATTACCTACTGAGTGGCACAACAAGACCATAACCATGAGAGTATCTATCACTACAAGAAAACTGCCCGACAGTGACGGAAAAATCCGTCACTAAAACCAAAAATTCTGTCACTAATAAGTATCTATCACTACAAGAAAACTGCCCGACAGTGACGGAAAAATCCGTCACTAAAAAACCAAAAATTCTGTCACTAACATGTATTAGTGACGGATTTGTGATGGAAAATTGCTGTCAAAAGGAGCTTTGTCACTAAATTTTATTCTGTCGCTAAATTTCTGACAGAATTTTCCATCACTAAGATGAAAATTTCCGTCACCAGATTTGGTTGAGTAGTGACTAAATTTTTTATTCTGTCGCTAAATTTCTGACAGAATTTTCCATCACTAAGATGAAAATTTCCGTCACCAGATTTGGTTGAGTAGTGACTAAATTTTTTATTCTGTCGCTAAATTTCTGACAGAATTTTCCATCACTAAGATGAAAATTTCCGTCACCAGATTCCGTCACCAGATTTGGTTACAGAATTTTCCATCACTAAGATGAAAATTTCCGTCACCAGATTTGGTTGAGTTAAATTTTTTATTCTGTCGCTAAATTTCTGACAGAATTTTCCATCACTAAGATGAAAATTTCCGTCACCAGATTCCGTCACCAGATTTGGTTGAGTATTGACTAAATTAATGAAGAATTTTCCATCACTAAGATGAAAATTTCCGTCACCAGATTCCGTCACCAGATTTTCCATCACTAAGATGAAAATTTCCGTCACCAGATTCCGTCACCAGATTTGGTTGAGTATTGACTAAATTAATGAAGAATTTTCCATCACTAAGATGAAAATTTCCGTCACCAGATTCCGTCACCAGATTTGGTTGAGTAGTGACTAAATTAATGACGGAATATTGTGACGGAATTTTCCGTCACACAAATATTGTGACGGACCGACACGTCATCATGACACGTGTCATCAAGATAATATTATGCGTTGTCTGGGAATTGAACCCAAGACTCATGGTGGTACTCTAACCACTAGACCATTGGTGCTTTATATAATAATATTCTACATACATTTATTTTATAAGTATTTTTGATATTTTCAATTTTCTATTATCACATATATTTTAAAAGTTTAACAATTTGTATATATATATATATATATAATTGGAAGATTAATGACTAATTGACATAAAATAACATCATAAAATAATTAAACTTTTAAAATTTAATTTAAATATATATTATACGAATTTATATTATTATATATATACAAATTTATATTATTATTATTATTAATATATATATACAAATTTATATATATTATTATATATATACATACAAATTTATAATTTGTTAAAAATTAGAATTCATGTAGTAATCCGTCACTATTTTGTGACGGAATAATCCGTCACTACATAATTTTGATGAATTTATAATTTTTTATATATATATATTATTATATATATTATACGAATTTATATTATTATATATATTATACGAATTTATTTTATTATTATATATATACGAATTTATATATATATATATATATATATATATATACATTTATAATTTTTTTAAAATTGGAATTCATGTAGTGACGGATTTATATCCGTCACTACATAATTTTGATGAATTTATAATTTTTTATATATATATATTATTATATATATACGAATTTATATTATTATATATTATATGAATTTATATTATTATTATATATATAAGAATATATATATATATATTATTGTATATATATATACGAATTTATATATATATATTATATATATAAATTTATAATTTTTTTTAAATTTTAATTCATGTAGTGACGGATTATTCCGTCACAAAATAGTGACGGATTTAATCCGTCAGTACATAATTTTGACGAATTTATAATTTTTTAAAAATTTAAATTCATTAGTGACAGATTATTCTGTCACAAAATAGTGACGGATATAAATCCGTCAGTTAGAAAATCTTTTCTGTCACTATTCTGTCACTATTCCGTAACAAATTTTTGACAGAATATTTCCGTCACAAAAATCCATCACTGTCGGGCAGTTTTCTTGAGTGCATGGATCTGAAGACAATGGGTACCTTCGACTTATTCTCTCGAGTTTGACATCAATAAAAGGAAAATAGAGGCTGAAGAATCAAGTACCAAGGTCACTGCACTTACTGCAAGATCCAAGGATACAACAGCTGCAAGCAGCAGCAAGTAAAAAGAGCTACATACAGAAAATGCTAAAGAAGAAATGACATTACTTTTGAAGAAATTTCTAAAAACCAACTAAAGAGGAAAATATTTTAAGAAAAAACCTCCTACCCCACAGGTAAATTCCAGCCTACAGTCAAATACAGTTTCATTTGATCTATATTACAATAGCAACAAACTAGGCCACTATACAAAAAATTACCTTTATCCTGAAGAGGATATAAACGAAGAGAAAAAAGGAGAGATGAGAAGCAAAATCTGAGAGCACTTCTTGGAGAAGCAGAAGCTCTGAAAGCAGCAAGCTCATCTATTGAAAAAGTAAAAGAGCAAAACTCATCTCAGAGTGACAGTGACAACTCTACCTCTGATGAAGAAGCATTGTTATGTTTGATGGCCAAAGACTCTGAAGGTGAAGATGATGATGAGGTATCCTCTCAATCCGTTAATGATTCTGATAGAGAGAAACTGAATATGATCCAGTCTTTTAGACAGATCATGTGTGACTTTGAGCAGATAAACTCAGCTCATGAGTAACTCAAAGAGGAGAATCTGATGCTCAAGAGTTAGCAAACTACACTGAAAAACAAACTTTCAGACTATGAGTACTACATTGCAAAATGCAACAATCTCAGATCAGAAGTCTCTAAACTCAAGCTGCTGTTTACTAAGCTAGAAACTGAGAAGGAAAGTTTGCAAAATATAATTGATGTATACAATAGATCAACAAGAAAAACACATGAATGTATCATGGAGACCTAAAATGCCTATGGAGGAAATAGTCTAGGATACAATGCTTTCTCAGATTACATCAAGTACATCTAAAGCTGAGAAGTTTGTTCAAGCTAAAGTTCCTTTTCATGAAGATTTCTATGAATCAAGATAGTCTTGAACAAACCAAACACAACTGATAAGGGAAATAAGTTCTTGCTGGAAATTACACAGACTCATAGGATAAGGTAGAATCACTCTGCAATAACTAGAGTCAGAATGCAGCAACCTCATAAGTTACAAAAAAACTTATATTCCTTTTATACTAAGACTTATATGTCTAAACCTAAATGAGCATATACTCCAGGAAGGCATAAGAGAAGACCATACTCTAACAGTGGAGGTAACACAAGGAAAGCCACTTCACACACTGTTCACAAACAACATCTTGTAAGGACTGCTTACAGGAAGAGAATCACCAATGCTCATGGTAAACCAATTGTTGTGAAGAAAATGTGGATTTCAAAAGAAACTAACCCCAAAAGACCTGTACTTGTATGGGTACCTAAGTCTATCTGATTTGTATATAGGAACAGTTGCCAGGAAGCAACAATGATGTTGGTATATAGACAATGGCTGCTCAAGAAATATGACTGGCAACAAAGTAGCCTTAAAAGACTTCCAAACATATAAAGGCTCTAAGGTGGTATTTGGAGATGACTCAAAATGGAGCACCAAGGGTACATGAAGCTTAGTGAAAGACAATTCATGCATCAATGAAGTGTCCTATGTGAAAGGATTAAAGTACAACCTTCTAAGCATTAGTTAGTTTTATGATAAAGGATGATTTGCGGAGTTCAACCTCAATAAGTGTCTGATCATGGATAATAAGTCCAATGAGATGAAACTTACTGTAACATCTATCTTGCAGATTGGAGTTCAACAGTGCAGCCAATATACTTTATTACAAAGAGTACATCTGAATAAAGTTAGCTTTGACATAAAAGGATGAGACACTTGAACTTCAAAATCATCAACAAGCTAGCAAGAAAAGGCATAGTGAGAGGTCTACTAGATGTAGAAGGAAAGTATTTGTGGAGCATGTCAGAAAGGCATTCAAAGACAAAGTACAAAGTTCATCTCACAGGATCTTGGATCTACTGCTTATGGATCTCTTTGGAACAGTTGAGCCTAATAGTGTGTGTGGCAAGAAGTATTCTCTAGTAGTTGTAGATGACTACTCAAGACTCACTTGGACAATCTTTCTAGCCAAGAAATCTGAAACTTAGAATAGGCTATAAGAATTCATGAAGAGAATACATAATGAGAAAAGTCTAAGCATTGTGAAGATAAAATTTGACCGAGGAACAAATTTCACAAACAAGTTCATTGAGAAGTATTGTTTAGAGATTGAGATATATCATGAGTACTTTACAGCAAGAACACCCAACCGAATGGTGTTGCAGAAAGAAGAAACCAAACCCTCAAAGAAACAGTAAGAACAATGATTGCAGAAACTACTATTCCTAAGAGATTCTGGGCTGAAGTTACCAATACAGCATGTTATACCCAAAACAGATGCTTAATCAACAAAGACCATGACAAGACCCCTTATGAAGTTTGGTATGGATATGCACTGAATATTGCCTATCTACAAATCTTTGGATGCAAATGCTACATCCTGAACAATAGAAAAGAGCACCTAAAGACCTTTGATGCCAAATCAGATGAAAGACTATTTCTAAGATACTCATCAGTAAGCAAGACCTTCAGAATTTTAAACAAAAGTACCATTGTAGTTGAAGAATCATTACATATGGTGTTTGATGAACCACATTATGATACAATTGAGCTTGACAAGATGAGAGAAGATCTATCACAGATGAAAATCAAGGATCACCATGTTAAGTACATTGAATGAGTCTTTATTCATATTGAAATTACTACATAAAATAGTACAGAAGTTGTTGCACCATAAAATACAGGAGCACAGGTTACAGCATAGCAACCTGACAGAATGCAACAACATGACAGATTTTAGCAAACTGAACCAGAACACAGATTGTCAACCCACATATGTTTTTGAACCAGATAGAACATGACTCAAAAATCATCCCAGAGAATTCATCATTGGAGATCCCAATGTTGGAGTTAAGACAAGAAGGTCAAGACCTCATGAAGCTATGTTTGTCTACTTCATATCTCAAGTTGAACTCAAAACCATTGAAGAAGTTTTAGAAGATAATAATTGGATTCAAGTTATGTAGGAATAGTTGAATGGATTTGAAAGAAATCAAGTATGAAAGCTGGTTATAGACCTGGACATCAACGAGTAATTGGAACAAATTGGGTATTCAAAAATAAGCTAGATGAATCTGGAGTTGTTTTCAGAAACAAAGCAAGATTAGACCTAATCTAGGTATTCAAAAAGATATTATCAGGAAGAATGAACTAATTTTGATGAGACCTTTGCACATGTAGCAAGGCTTGAAACAATCAGAATTTTCTTAGCATATCTTGCACATAAGAATTTTAGTGTATATCAGATGGATGTTAAAAGTGCATTTATAAATGGTCTCCTATCTGAAGAAGTTTACGTGGAACAACACCCTGGATTCGAAGATCAACCTAAAGAGAAAGTATTCAGATTACAGAAAGCTCTTTATGGCTTAAATTAAGCACTAAGAGTTTGGTATGATACATTGTCCCTGTATCTATTAGAGAATGAATATTAGAAAGGGACAGTAGACAAGACCTTATTCAGAATACAAGATGGAGACAATATTCTCCTAGTGCAAATCTATGTGGATGACATCATCTTTGGATCCACAAACATAGGTCTTGTGAAAAATTATCAATCCTCATGCAGAAAAAGTTTGAGATGAGTATGATGGGTGAACTAAGTTTCTTCTTAGGATTACTAGTCAATTAACTTGACAATGGTATCTTCATCAATCAAGTTAAATATACCAATGAGCTAATTAAGAAGTTTGGAATGAAGAATGGATCAGTAGTAAGCATTTCCTATGGCAATATCGATCAGTCGTGACAAGGATGAAAATTGAAAGGATGTGGAGATTACAAAATACAGGAGATTGATTGGATCTCTATTATATCTCTATTGTATCTTGTTGCAAGTAGGCCTGATATGAGTTTGCAGTAGGTGTGTGTACAAGATTTCAAACAACCCCCAATGAGTCACATCTTGCAACAGTAAAGAGGATAATCTAATATCTCAAAGGAACTCAAGATGTCGGACTATAGTATCCTAAAAAAAGAGGATTCAGTTTGAAAGGGTATTCAAATTCAGATTTTGCTAGATGTAAAATTGACCGAAAAAGTACAAGTTGTACTTATCAATTTCTTGGAGATAGGTTAGTGTCATGGTTCTACAAAAAGCAAACATCTATAGCAAATCAACAACATAAATAGAATATGTTGCTGTAGGAAGCTGTTGTGTACAGATCCTTTGGATACAACAACTTAAGGATTATGGAATTATTGAGAGAGAAACCCCCATTTTTTGTGACAACACAAGTGCCATTGCTATCACACACAATCAAGTATTCCACTCCAGAACATTGATGTGAGACATCATTTTATAAGAGATCATATTGACAAGAAAGATATTGTGCTGGAGAAGGTTCTCACAGACCTACAATTGGCTGACATTTTCACAAAACCTCTTTGTGAATCAAGATTCTCCATCGTAAGGAATGAACTTGGGATTATCAAGTTATGAGGGAGAAATCAACATTCAACATATTTGGAAAATATGCTTAAAGTAAGGGGGAATATAGTTTTAAAGATTGTAGATAGTAATGTAGTCAGCTGGAGAAACTACTACATTACAGGTTACTACATGAACAAAATACAACACATTCCAAAATACAACACCCCTTAAAATACAACATTTATTGCTACTGTATTTAAAGCTCTGTAACCTCGTATCTAGAACAGTAACCTTAAACACTAATCATTTGAGCGGCAAAATCATATCTTGCATTTAATGCGAAATCCATTTTTTCAAAATAACAACAGTCGCGTATTTTATTTTAACCCCCAGAAGCTACATATATTGTAAAAAAGCCCTTCCGTCATTATATCTCAATAGTCAGATTTCGCGCCTCTTGTACAACCCTTTAATCTTGACCATTAATCATTAAAATTAATTCAGTTTGAAATTTAACTGTTCATCATCGTCTATCCCAAAGTATGAATTTCTTCATGAAATATATGCATACTCAGTTGAAGGAATATGCGGAAGCTTTGACAAGTGCACAGATCTACACGTCAGACTCATGGCCACTATTATGAAAGGAGAATCAATAAACTTGAGTAGGTTCGTCCTAAAAAGAATCTTGGAAGAGGCTGAGAAGAAGACTATTAGGAGAAGCTATGGTATTACCATCACCTCTCTCATTTGTAAAATTAGTATTGAAGTGGAAGAGACAATACCCATTCATACTGGATGGTTCTTGGGTGACAAAAAGAAATCCAAGTCCTCCAAGAAGAAAGCTGCAATGGAAGATACAACGAAAGGTGTGGCTACCCAATAAGAGAAAAAAAAGTTGTAGTATCTTCTTCCAGAAAGCAGAAAGCAATGTCCACTACTATTGCTGAAAGCAGTGATGCAACAAGCTCAACCGACTAGGACACAATAGTCAAATATAATAAGAAGCTAGCTGAACAAAAGATGATCCGAAAGCTATAGAGTCCACTTCTGACATTAATGATGACGATGAGATGTCTCTGACTAAGATCACTAAGAAGAATTTGAAGCTTGCTCTCAGGGAACCACACCTATCCCAAAAAAGGTTGTAGAAGATGACGAAGAACAAAAGGGAGACGTAGCTCTTGTTGAAGTAAAAGACATTACATTAGAGTTATCAGCTGTTGATGAAGAAGAGCAACGAGAAGATGAAGCTCGTCTGGAGAAAGAAAACATGGCTCCAAAGTCAGCAAACGCTCATGATGTTGAAAACATGGCTCTAGAACCTGTGCAATAGGTAAGACATCTGATTCTACCAAGTAAAAAGAGAAATGAAGAAACTGAGAAAGATGAGGTGCAAACAAAAGAAGAAGGAGAAGAAAGCAAAACTGCTAAGAAAGCTGAGGAAGTTGAAGAAAAAAGAGTTTGTGTAAGTGGATGATACAGTTGAAGAGCCCCAAACCCAACTAGAGGCTTGGGTTGCCTATGAGCAAAAAATCATGATATTGACTCAGATACAACACGATCCCTTTTTGATTTTTCTGTTGAGTCAATATGCGAAACTTTGTAAGACTCTACTAGTTGTGGAGAACTATACATCTTTCTAGAGGAGAAAAGTTGCTAGTATGGAGAGATTTTCTCAGAATAGAGAAAATTATATTTGATGGGGCCAAAACTGATGATATTTCATCCCTTGTTCAACCAGGATTTACTGATTCTTTTAGGGAAGAAAAATAGAAGAAAGTGATTGAAGGACAAGAAAGACTAAGTCCGCAAAGAGCTTTTAAGGGAAAAAAAGTTGATTACTTATGCTTAACCTACTAAAGTATTGGGTGAACAATCAATGATAGCAGGGGAAGCCAACGCACTGAACCCAACAACTGAGATTGTAGGAAACCCAATGGAATTGCAGATTGCAGAAATGCAGATGACACAATATGAGGTGGAGGAAACCAATGATAGAATGTTGCAGCTTGGCTTGCAAGCAAGCAGATCAGAAGGACCAAGATAGACACCTCGCAGGCTGCAACCTGGGGAAGGTTCAAGCAGAAATGAAACATAAACTCCCCCACTTTTCATGAAATGGTTGTTGTTTTGGCACCCATTTTCAACCTAGAAGCAATGGGGATAGATGGGCAAAAATTTATGGATTATGGCGATTCCCCTACACCAAGGAGAGATACATCTGATGGGGAAACATCTGTCAAGATTAAAGGAGTCTTAGCAAGCCTCCAAGAAGAAATCACCGATGATACAACCACAGAGGAAGTTGCTGGGGCAAGACTCCATATACTAGCTCAGTTAGTAGTACAGAATGCTAAACTCGATCTGAATGCAACAGACATTGAGCTGCAATCCGTGCCAACATTGAATAAGATATAATTTCTATATACAAAGCTAAAACAGAAATCACAGATGATGGTCAATTCCTAGTGGACTTTCAATGAATCATTCAAATTACATATATTAACTCCAAATATCTGGAGATACTTGAAGCTACCACAGAATCGTAGAAAAACCTGAGAATGCAACAATGCATTTGGAGGATCCAATGCAATAAGAGAATGTTGAAGGGATTACTGTTGAGACAATATCCCCTGAGAAAACCTTGAACGCAGTTACTGTTAAAACAGTACTCATGGATGATATAGAAGGGAATGCTTTGGAGAAAGAAAAAGATTTATAGCCAGAAGTTTCACAGATAAATATCAATGCTGCATCAAATACTGACTTAACTAATCTCTCTTCTTTTTCTACAGAAACCTTGATGGGACAAAATTTAGCAAGCAGTGAAGCACCAATTTCTGATCAGAATATTGTTCTGCTTCCTAAAGGAAAAAAGCACTCATTGTTGCATCAACATAAGATCCTGAAAGTGATGGAAATGATTCGTCTACTGATGATGATGCAGAAGATACCAGTCCTCTTTTTGGAACTGGCTCACCCTTTAGAATGATAAAATTAGAAGAGGCCATCTGAAAGAAGATTGAAGAAGCTAAGATTGAAATGATTGAACAAAAATTCACTGAAGTTGTCATACATTAATCCTTGCAATCTAATCAGGTTATAGTTCTTTTTGTACATCCAATAGAAGAAAATCCAAGAAAGCAAATCCACGATGCCATATCTTTCACTGATGCTCAAGAAAAATCATTTCAAAACATTGTGAATGTTGTTCAAAGCTTAGTTTGAGCTCTGTAAAGTCATGAAGTTAATATGGTGAATAGTATACACTTAAGTGATGGATCTCATGCCTCATCCATAGAGACTTTGCAGAATGAACTTGCAGAACTCCTCTCCAAGATGCAAATAAAGTTGAATGGTGAATGGAATACTCAAGCTCTAGAGAGAAAAATAGTGGAGAAAGAGACCAAAGATGCAAATGAAGCAAGAGAGAAATCTGTTAACGAGATCGATGACACATTTGCTGCATAAAATCCGGTACTAAACTCTCTGCAGGAAAAAACCTCTGCTCAACATCCAGCGACAAGCTATCCAACCTGGAGTTATTTGTTGGAGAACTCAGAATAATCATGATGCGATTTTTTGCTCAACATTTCCCTACTAAACAACCAACAACATCTTCCAAAGTAACCCTAATTGATGATGACAAAACGGGGAAGAGAAGAAAACATCTGAAGAAAAAAAGATGGATGTTGCAGTAGAGGATGTGGTGAAATCCTTAGATAAAGATGATAAAGATGATGAACCTCTGGCCAATAAAAAGAGGAGAAGATCAGGATCTGCACATGGTCAGAGTCTTCAAACCTAAAAGAAGAAAAGATGATAAGGATGAAGGAGGTACATGTGCTGGGAATGTTGTATTCAAAGCAGTAAGCAACACTGCATCTAAGTCAGCTGGAAGGAAAAATACAGCACCCACCACACAAATAAGAAGTAGTAAGTAACATCAACCTCCACAGAAAAGCAAAAATTTAGTCGGGCTACTGTCGGAAGGCTAGATGAGAATAGGTAGAGAGAGTTGAAAGAAGTTGGGGAGAAGAGAAAGAGAGATCAGGATGTCTGGATCTCTAGATTAGGTGTTGTAGCACCACCAAGATTGGAGCTTATGAAGAAGGTTGATGATGCTCTGAGCCAGTTCCCACCAGAGGAGTTCCCATGCTTTGATCCAGACATTTTTACTACAGAAGCTTCAGTGATGATGGATTAAAGACCCCTGAAAGAGAGCATAGGCTGGGAGCTGAAATTATTTGACAAGGTTAGCCTGTCTTAGAATAGAAATCCTATAGTCGAATAAATCACCCTTTTCAAGAGGTCGAAATATCTAAGGTACTTCAAAGTTTCATTACTAGAAAGGTCACAGAAAGAATGAGGAAGTATGAGGAAGATCATTGTCATCCAAGACATTGTCAATATGAGGAAGATTAGTATCACTCTAAATCAAATAAAGACAAAAGGAATGAATTGACAAACACACACATCAATGCACTATGAGGAAGATCAGTGCCATCCAAGAAAATGTCTCTTCAAAACTAGCCAATAAAGACAAATTGATCAATGCAGTATCGAGAGCCAGTAACCAGTCGACATGTGGCTTGACAGACTACAACAAACCTGCAACTCAGAAATAAAAGACCAAAAAGTAGTATGGAGCTACTAGCCCTCACTTGAAACTCAGAAATAAAAGATTAAAAATTCCAATGAAAGAATAAGACTGAGAAATAAAAATGATTAATGCTGGAGAAGGGCACCACTCAATTTAGTACTATAAAGGAAAGACCGAATCAAATGAATTGAGAACAAGTCGTTAGGGAGTTATAGATATGGCATGAGTGACTAGCAATTGATAAAACTTTGTGATTGACTTTGGATAAGAGTTGTGGATATTTTGAAAGGGCATATGGATTATGAGTCCAGCTCAAGAATTCAGCAACAAAGGAGTATAGAAGAGTGTTATCTTTTGTAGAATATTTTGCTTAAGGACAAACAAGTGTTCTAGTGTGGGGGGGGATTTGATAAGTCGGGTTTTGTGTGTTTTACATGCATAAAGTGATAGTTTTAGTATTTAATTGTTCACTATTTTATTGCATTTACCCGATTATTATCATATTCACCTTGTTGGCTTTGATTTCGTATTTTCCATGGATTTTAGCTTATTTGCATACTCTATAATGATGGTGAGACGAACCAAGTGAGAGAATACGAGAGGTGCAAGTCGAATGGGCCGAAAGTGAAGAAGAGGCCCAACATTGAGGGGTTCAGTGTTGGGAATATGAATGCTGGATTCTTATTTACGTGTTGGAGTCCATCAAACTAAGCCCATTATCTTCTTAATCAAATCTTGGGGCCAAATGAAAAAGAATCACATCAATTTGGAAGGGATATCCACGACACTTTCTAGGGAAATAAGGGATTATTTATTTGCTTTGTCTTCTTTTTAGTTGCCTAGACAGAGAGAATACCATTGAAAGAAGTATTTTATTCATAGTCATGCTTAGACGCTAATTTATCTTTTCTAGTCCAAGAAGATATTGGAACCTTGAATGATTCATCTGTTTTAATTAAGTAGTAACGTTTTCTTACTCAATGTTGATTTCTTTGTTACTTGATTTTATACTTTGCATGTTTGCTTGATAGATTTATTAGGATTGGCTAACTTAAATTATCTATTAATCAATTCTAGCTAAATCGCATGATATAATCTGTAATTGTTATACTTGGGTGATTGTTGTAGCAATTGGGGTAATGAAGTCTGGGTTGCATGATTCAAACGTTCCACTTTTATGGTCTAGTTTGCTCTATTATTTTGGATCGTTAATGCATCATATGAATTAAATCTTGAATACATGTTTTGGGGTTATTCATTAGGATATATTAATTAAGGGTCGTACCTTCTGATTAATTAAACTTAAGAAATAATTCGAACTAGTTTGGTCGTACCACTAGTTTAGGGGTGAGATTCAAGATAGTGTAGATAAACGGGATTACTAATTAATCTGGAAGAATCATTTTAGGGGAGGCTATCCAAGGGCTAGATTGTTTTACTCATTGATCTCTCACCTTGTTTGTTGTCTCATTACGATTTATTTTGTTGCATGATTTCTAGTATTTACTCAACAAACCATTCAATTCCCCCTATTTTTATTTTCTTTCTCTACACGAATTGATTTAATCGAGTTACACTATTATCTGTAGGTTGGACCTTTTACTTATCCTAGTATATAAGTGGATTAGTCATGGTGAATAATTATTTTTGGGTATCGACAACAACACACCATTATGCATGGGACTATCCAGTCTGGGGACGTTTAGGGAGAAATATTAAACCCATTAAAAAGGTGAAATATCTCTGTCATTGTTGATGTAAAAACATACAAGAATGAAGTGGCTACCTATGAGAGATCATTCATCAGTTGTCTTGTTCAGGCTAAAGAGATAAGTCATTTAATCAAGCTACCTTGCATAAGAAGATCATGGAGATTTGACGCATCGAAAATGGGTTCAAGCTCATCATCGAAAATGGGAGTGGCACAAGTATTGACATGAATATATAAGCTCAGATAGGAGTATTTACACCCTTCAATCATTATAGGTATTGCAAATACGGCGAGTACCCTAATTATGATTGATGAGAAATCTTTAAATGGCTCGATGGGACATTTTGTCAGGGTTCTTGTGGAGGTGGACCTCAATTTACCTCTCCAAGAAAAAATAATAGTAGAGCGGCCAGGGCATTGTATATTTGTCTCTCTTCACTACGAAAGTGATAAAAAAATTTCCTTTAATTTTTCGTGTCTTTCTCATTCACCATAACAACCTATATATATAAGTATACATATAGAGTTAAGGAAAGCATGTCCTTATGCATAACCCAGAATCACGTCAACAATCCTCTCCTCAATATTCTCATAAACTCACCCTAATTATCTCCTATAATAAGGTATATAAAATATCACAACATCTCCTAATTATGGTAAATTATTATATATCTCGTAACACCCCCTCTCAAGTTGGAGCATGTATATCCTGAACGCCCAACTTGTCCAAGAAAAACTCGAATTGCGACTTTCCTAATGCCTTTGTAAATATGTCTGCCAACTGAACCTTCGTAGACACATATGATGGATCAATCAATCCCTCTACAATTACATCTCTAACAAAATGACAATCGGCTTCGATATGTTTAGTTCGCTTATGAAAAACAGGATTTTGTGCAATATACAAAACCGATTGACTGTCGCAGTAGAGTCTTATTCCCTTCTTGTGTTGAACTCCTAATCCCCGAGCAATTGCTTTAACCACTTCAACTCACAAGTAACAGATGCCATTGAATGATATTCTGCTTCCGCCGATGATCGTGACACTGTTTGTTGCTTCTTGGTTTTCCAAGAGACAGGAGAATAACCAAGTAGTACAAACCATCCACTTAGCAATCTTCGTGTCAATAGGGCAACTAGCCCAATCCGAGTCACACCATCCTTCCAAACTCAACTCACTATCTATTCTCAACAATATACCTTGTCCCGAGCTCTTCTTCAAATAACAAACAACTCGTAATGTAGCTTCCCAATGTTCTTCCCATGGATTTTGCATACACTGAGACAAAATATGAACTAAATAAGGCGACCCACTAACCGTCTGTAACTTTCTACATTTTCGAGCAATTTTCCACTAGCCAATGCCAATTTGTTATTTTACTCCATAGGATATATTCTACCGGCTTCGATCCCAACAATCCTGTCTTAGATATTATATCCAACGCATACTTCTGTTGACACATAAAAATTCCCTCCTTACACCGTGCCACCTCCAGCTCAAGAAAATACCTTAGCACTCCTAGGTCCTTCATCTTAAAGCATTTTTCTAGATAATCCTTGAATATCGCCAACGCTATTTTATTATTTTTGGCAATAATCATATCGTCCACATAAACAAGAACATTAATCTAGATTTTACCCTTCGACAATGTAAACAAAGAATAGTCTGAATATGATTATTTAAAGCCATAACTCTTTAGTGTCATTGTTAATTTAGCAAACCAACACCTAGGAGCTTGTTTCAAGTCGTACGACTTTTTCATTCTGCACACCATATTTTTGTTGTTACTTTTCTCAAACCCTGGAGGTATCCTCATGTAAACTTCCTCTTCTAGATTGTCGTGCAAGAATGCATTGTGAACATCCATCTGATGTACTTCCCAATTCTTGATTGCTACAACTGCCAGGAATGTTCGAACTGTCACCATCTTAGCCACTGGAGCAAAATTTTCATTATAGTCAATGCCCTCTACCTGATGATTTCCAAATATCACAAGCCTCACCTTTAGTCTCTTTAAATTCCCTTTCTCATCACGTTTCTCTGTATATATCCACTAGCTACCTAGAGATTTTTTTCCCGGGAGGCAACTCTTGCAGTACCCATGTTCCTTGATCTTCTAAAGCTCGAATTTCCTCTATCATGGCTTTTCTCCAACTTTCATGTTTCACTACTTCTCTAAAACTTTTAGGTGGATTTCCTGCACTGACAACTGCTACATATTTTTTGTAATCATTTGAAAACCGTTCATAAGAAACAAAATGTGAAATAGGATAAGGAGTACCTGAGGTAGCCGATGAAGGGGGTGAATTTTTAGATGAACTTTTCTTTTTCACAATTGTATGCGTAATAAAATCATGATAGCGAGAGTTTGGGAATTTAACTTTTTTCCTTTTTCCCATTTCTGCCTCCTCATTACTTGTATCTGCCTGCACAACCGCCTCCTCCACAACCTGTTCACTACTCAATGTTGCCCCTTCAGGGCTTGTATCTTCACTGTCAGAATCAAGCATTGTACTAGTTTCCCATTCATCTCCTTGTTGCACTCCCATCTCACTCCCTCTTACTGTCCGCACCTCCTCACTTTCAGTGGCAGCAGGTACATTAGGCTCACCAACATCCACATGGTCACCAGTATGCATTACTTCATCAAAATCACCACAATATAAATCCTCATTACCTGCTACTATATTAAATTCATGATCCATATTTCTTCCATCCATAGGAAAAATATGTTCATAAAAGTCGACATCACGTGAAACAAGAAATTTCTTTTTCTCTATATCATATAGCAGCCATCTTTTTTTAGCAAATGGATAGCCTAGGAAAATGCAGATTCAACTCTTACTACCAAATTTGTCCTTTTTTTATTTTTGGTTATGAGCATAACATAAACATCCTATCACTCGTTGTCACGCCCCATTTTTCACACTTTAAAATATTAGAGTTTCCTTTTGGGCGTGAAGAAAGAAGGGGGAAAGACGTGCATGATATAAAATAGAAGGAGATAGAAAATGATAAGAAACTGTACATATGTGAAACATCGGATACAACCGATTAAAAGGGTTTGAAACCTTATGCAGCGGAAAAATACTTTTACAGGATCTATCATCAGAAAAGAACGATATACTTTTTACAAAACATGAAATTAAATAAAACATTGTTTCATTGTTATGTAATAAAAGACAAAATAGAAATATCCAGATATGGCACCATCTCTCTCTCTCTTTCTATAGCTCTACATGCTCGTCATCTCCTATAACGTGAATTACAGAATAGGGGTGAGTGCGTTGAATACACTCGTGGGGATAAACTCTGTATCTTAAAAGTTTGACAGATAAACAGTTCAAAGTACATAAAATCGGCAAATAGACACAACACGTAATATGCATAGCACATAACTCGTAACTCATTCCTTAAGTGCGGGTATTTCCCGTCTTACCCTGCAAAACGGTCTTAATACCGTTGGTGCATTTTACGAACCAACAATCCCTCCGTGATGTTTTTAGGGACCATTAGTCCCTCCGTGATATAAATGTGGACCTTAGTCCTTTCACAGTATAATAGTATGACACTCATTCACAACATATAATCATAGCATTTACTATTCCACAATTCATGCATCGAATAGGGAAAACAGTAAACACGTAAAGATTTAGAATTACCCCCACATTGTTCGGTGGTTACCACGTGAGTTGTCAAGTAACAAGACTTAAAGCGTACAATCCAATTGATAGCCTACACAAGTAATGAGGTTTCTTAGATCCTTAATACGTTAAAAATGTATATAAAAAGATACGATTGGTAAAAACGAGACGGAACAGAAGATCTAAAGATTGAGGATAAAGAAACAAATGTGGAAGGTAAATCCAATAAAGTGATGAGGAAGGGGAAATATTAGGGTTGCAATGGAAAAAGAATGAGTTTAAACGGAGTTGAAACGAGCTCAAATGGAGCGTTTTAAGATATAGGGGTGTTCACGTTGTCAGTGACTCAACGAACACACACACACGACGGTATGAAAACAGCATGCACACAAACTCAGCATCGCGCGCGCAGCGCACCCGTCGCTCACTCGCGCGTGAGCACCTACCCGTCGCCCGCTTCCCGTACGAGTGTGCTTCCCATCTCCCGATGCGCGCCCAGCACCCGGCATTTCCCGGCGCGTGTGCACTCCGCCCTCCCGACACGCACACCCAGCGCCTAGCCATTTTCACCGCAGCTTTTAGCTGCGACGACACAGCCTGGCGCCGCCCCCACCTGACCCACCGGCGACCCCAGCACCGGCCACCACCAGCTCCGGCGTGAACAGTACCCCCTCTAGACAGCCTCTCAAACATCTAGACACACACATGCATACACACAACACCTTGCACCACCACCTTTTCCACCATCATTTCAACTCCGGCACCGCCACCCACGACGGCGCCACCACCCCCAACTGACAACCCATCATCCTGGGAAGGTCAGCCACCACTTCGACGAATGAGGAAAGAAAGAGAACAGAGGAGAGAAAAAGGTTGGCTAGAAAAGATGATAGGGTTTTTCCAACGATGTTTTGCCGTTTTCCGACGAAAAAGGTTGGCTAGAAAAGATTATAGTGCTTTTATGGGCCACCAGTCCATCTTAACATGATTTTGGACTTTCGTCCTCAAAATTAGATGCTTTGCTAGGATCTCATCTTTTCCTGGAGATTTCATCGAATAGCAAAAGACAAACTAGTATCTCATATGTATAAGCAAAAGATGGGTAGCTCATACATTATACAAAAGGATTATATACACTACTACAGGGTAATAGTTACTACATATCTATTTGCATATATAATATTAAATGTGCATCGTCCATAACCTAACTCTCGGTAACCTCTGTACGTGTGAGAGCAAAAGCTCAAGCCTAGCCTGCTTTTGGTCTTGGCCTCTGTGCTGCAGCTACTTGATTCTTGAACTTCTGGCAGTCGCGCACTATATGTCTCGGTTCTCCACACTTATAGTAATTTCGGGTTCTATGGAGGCAGGGTCCCGCATTCAACTTTCCACACTTGAGACATGAGTTCATTGGCCTAGCAGTAGGTAGAAGCGGTGTATCGTTAGTCCTTGGGAATTTATCTTGATCGAAACTTTGACTCGGCTCGATCCATTTCCTCTTTCCGAGTACCTCGTCAAACTTCTTGGGCAGCAACACATCCAAGTGCAAATGAGAGGAGATCTCTTGAGCTCTCTCTACGACATTGGCATAGGTCATTTTTCCCTAACCTGTCAAAATTGAACTGATCTCCTAGCGTACTCTTAGATGGCATAGGTCATCTAAGAGTACTCAACTAACATATGGTGCTTTTTACGGGCCACCAGTCCATCTGTAACGTATTGGTGCTTTTTACGGGCCACCAGTCCATCCACAACGAGATCATAGACCTCCGTCGCGTTGGTGCTTTTTACGGGCCACCAGTCCATCCCAGAACGAGATCATGGACCTCCGTTCTGTTGGTGCTTTTTACGGGCCACCATTTCATCCCAAAACGAGATCATGGACCTCCATTCTGTTGGTGCTTTTTATGGGCCACTAGTCCATCCCTAACATATGGTGCTTTTATGGGCCACCAATCCATTCCTAACGTATGGTGCTTTTATGGGCCACCAGTCCATCTTAACATGATTTTGGACTTTCGTCCTCATTTATCATATTCACAATGTATGCATGTACATAGTAATCACAACAAATAATCACAGCACGTAGAGTTCAACAGTTCATATATCAAATATGGAAAACAATAAACAAAGAGAGTTTAGAAGTTACACCCACCTTATTCGGTGGTTACCACGTGAGTAGCGAGTACCAAAGGCCAAGAATCTCAAAGCTCAATCCAACTGGTAACCTACATAAGTTACGGTGTTTCTTAGATCCTTGATAAGTATAATTAAAGTTATAACTGATTACGGAGAAAGAACGATCGTTAAAGACGTGACGGATCGAGGGATCTAAAGATTGAGGTTTAGAAAACTAGGGTGGAAGTTCAGTTCAATAAGCTGATTAGAAAGAAGGTGAGATTTGGGTCGAAACGGAAAAGGAATGAGCTCAATTGGAGTTGAAACGAGCTCGAACGGAGCGTTTTAAGGTTGAGAGATATTTTGGTAATTTTGGTCAAAGGGTTGACTTTGACCGGGACCCACAACCCCCGGTCAACGACATTTTGTCAGAAACGACTCGATGATAATGTTCGGCGGAGAAAATGGGATTTGGATCGAAAACACGGCGTCGCGCGCGCACTTGTCACCCGGCGCCACACGCGCACACCCGTCACCCGGCGCGTGCACGTGCGCACTCGTTCCCGTCACCTGGCACGCGCACAGTGTGTGCCCAGCTCCCGGCATCTCCCGGCGCCCGTGCGCCCAACACACCCAGCAGCCTTCCGACGTGCCCAGCAGCATAACTCCAAAGCAACTTCTAGTAGTCACCAACTGCGGCGGCGCCGCCACCACCTGGTCCGCCAGCAAGCCTACTCCGGTGACCACCACCTCCGGCCACCTCTCGCCGGATTCCAGCATGAACAGTACACCAAAACAGTCCCCAAACTTCAACAAAACACATAAAATACCTTGCAACCACCACCCGTTTCAGCTCCAGCACCGCCACCCACAGCAGCGCAGCCCCTCCAGTGGCTCCCCCACGCCTCCGGCGAGAAGGAGAGAGAGAGAGAGAGAGAGAGAGAGAGAGAGAGAGAGAAAGGGTGATATGCTTGGGTTTAGGGTTTGGAGGCAGTTTTTCATCGTTTCTCGGTGAACGAGACATCTGATTGGAATTCCGGAAATGGTCCTAGACCCATCTCGATAAGACCTACGTTGTGTGCCAAAATCGGCCGAAACCAATAACGTTGAATTTTTTCGGCCACCGGCAGTGGCGCGCTGAAGACAGAAGACATAGGAGAGAGAGACTTGCGTGTTTTCGTCGTTTTCAGCTCGTTTAGAGAAACGATGAAAAATGAATCGAATGAGCCCCTAGTTATAGATTTTGAAAAGTTACTATTCATTGAAAATATCTAAGTTACTATTCACGAGAATATTCTTTTTACTGTTCATCAAGATTCCACCCTTCGTTTTTTTCCAAAACTTCGTATTTTGCCCTTCTCTTCGCCATTTGAGCTACGGGTCTCCAATTGACCTCTAGTTCATTGCTATCTTCTCGTTTTTCTGTTATGCATCTAATGGTATAGAAATGTTCTATGTTCCATGTCTAGCAATTATTTCCATCTAAATCTGGCATTAAACACATATCTAAAACGTACGTAATTAAATTAAACATTCAAAATTAACGCACATAATAATTCAATTAAGGGTTTAATATTTAATTAATCAATTATGCTTCGTTTTTTGTCAGGGGTGCTACAAAATCATTCCATCATTTAATTTAAACATGCATTTATCGTTTTTCTGAAACGCATATAATTAAAATAAATAGTCAAGGGTTAACGCACATAATAAAATTAATCGATTAAAGGTTTAAATATTTAATTAATCAATTATGCTTCATTTTTGTCCTAGGCGCTACACTCGTAATTCTCTTAAATCAGGTTCATTGCCAAACGAACATTCATATGGTGTTTTATAATCAAGCACACTAGAAGGCGTACGATTAATTAAATTACATAATGCTATCACACATTCCCCCTAAAATTTCATTAGCAATTGTCCCTGAAAACGTAAAACACGCACTACATTCAAGATATGTTTATGTTTACGCTCTACCCGACCATTTTGTTGTGGTGTACCCACACACGATGTCTAAAAAACAATGCCATTTTTCACAAAATAATTATTTAAGCTCTTGAACTCAGTTCCATTATCACTACGAACTCACTTTATCTTTTGATCAAATTGTCGTTCCACCAAAGCCACAAAATTCATAAAGGAACATTCGACTTCCAATTTATTAACCAACAAATAAACCTAAACTGATCTTGTGTAGTCATCAACAATAGTCAAAAAATAATACTCCCCACAAGATGAAAGAGTTCTATGAGGACCCCACAAATCACAATGAACGAGTTCAAAAATTCTACTAACTCTACTACTACTAAGAGGAAAACTTTTCCTCGGTTGCTTTGCACGATAGCACACATCACAACCATCTTTATTCAAGCTACTAGAAGTACTTACATTAGGAACCTTCCTAAGTACTTTCTCCGATGGATGTCCCAACCGCTTGTGCCACAACTCCATTGATTTCCCACCACCAATAGCTAGAACCCGAGCTTGAGGTACACCTCGGAAAAAAAAAAGTCCATTTTCACGTTCACCCACTCTAATCAGTTGCCTCGTCATTCGGTCCTGTATCACACACAATGTATTAGTTATTTGAATGGTACAATTATTTTCATCCAGCAACTTTGTCACAGAAATAAGATTGCAATCAAATTTGGGAACAAAAAGCACATTATTAATTTTCAGGTTCCCTGGCAACCACACTGCCTTCATGGGTGGCTTGTGAACTACTCCCATCCAGCAAACTCACTGGACATTTGTGAATTTACTTTACGTCAATCATCCAATCCAAAGTTCCTATTACATGATGTGTTGCTCCAGTATCTATAATCCATAAACACTCACCAAAGAGTCGATCTTTCAGTGTTAGAAGGTTTAGTAGATCAAGAATATGTTATCACTGTTACGGAGTTATGTTTAGCGATCATGGTTGCTCAGCGGTGTGAGGTTGATGCCCTTGGGTTTGCTGTGTCGAGGTGCTCGCAGAGGCTTTATTTGCTCTCACTGCCATGCTTCTTTCCGTTGTACTTCCACGCCCTCTCCCAGCCATAGCACCACCACGTCCAGGTCCACGACCACCACGAGGACCACTCTGGGAAGCCATGAATTTGGAAACATGTGCTTTCATCATGACCTTCACGATTGCAATGAGCACAAAACTTGTCAGAGTTATCATTAGATTTTGATCTACCACATGTGTTTGATTGAACCTTAAACGTCATCATCATCATCTTTCGGTCTTCCTTCTGACCACCATGCAATCGTTCTTCTTAGGTAATATTCTGGTATGCACGGTCTAATGAAGGCAGAGGATTTTGGTTCAAGATCTGGGATCGCACCGAACCATACGTACCATCTAAACCAATAAGAAACCATTGCAGTCTGTCTTCTTGTAAAAGGGTTTGGTATTGAGTTGCTAGACTGCATCTGCAGCCACCACAAGTACACCTAGTGCAGGTACACTTAGAAAGTGTTACATATGTTGACAACTCGTCAAATATCTTACTAAGCCTCCCAAAATACGAAGCCACAAACTCCATCTTCTCTTGCTTACACTCTGTCAGAGATGTCTTGAACTGGCAGACTCGTGTGCCGTTGACCACACTGAATCTCCCCTTCAGGACCACCCACAATTCACGAGCATCTTCATAGAATGTGAGAGTTGAGCGAATCGAAGGCTCAATCGTATTCATAAGCCAAGCCATAAGCATTGAATGAACAGTATACCAATCATCCAACTGTGTATCATTCTCTTTGGGTTTCTTGATGCTACCATCCAAAAACCCAAATTTCCTCCTTGCTTATAAGACAGTCCGTATTGCCCTAGCCCATTCATCATAATTTTCTCCCTTCAATTGAATTGGCGTGATGAGATTACCTGGGTTGTCATTAGACCCTAGGTAAAACACATCAATCTTTTTTTCACCGCCAACACCATTGCTGGAATTAGGTTTCTCGTCATCCCCTGCCATATCCCCACACAGAAGACGAAAAAAATGTTTTGTGTGTTTCACTACAGACCTCTTTGCTCTGATGCCATGATAAGAAATTTCCTTTAATTTTTTGTGTCTTTCTCATTCACCATAACAACCTATATATACAAGTACACATACAGAGTTAAGGAAAGCATGTCCTTGTGCACAACCCAGAATCACATCCACAATCCTCTTCCCAATATTCTTCTAAACTCACCCTAATTATCTCCTATAATAAGGTATATAAAATATCACAATATTTCCTAATTATGGTAAATTATTATATATCTCGTAATAGAAAGGCTACCACTTTTTGTGTCAATTTTAGAATTGTGGGACGCGAAATCTCTGGCTGCAAAATGAGGGTTAAGAATAAGCCACCTGAAGATGACAAGAGTGTGGAGCAACGACCCCATCATACAAGAAGTACACCTAGGCAGAGAGATCGTTCTATATATTGGAAGAAGAAGGACGGTTCTTTCTCTCAAAAAAGGGATAATCAAATGATAAGTCTTTTTTCAAAAAAAATAACCAGGCGAGTGTTGTTATTCAGGATTGAGAAGTTGGCTGATTAAACCCTATTGTATTTGGAAACACTTTTGAATGCTTGGTGTCCTCTAGAGACAGGGATCTAGATCAGATTAACGAAAAGGTAAGGGCATCTCAAATGTGCATAAAGAAAAGTCTGTTTAGGAAAATGAAGGCAATGAAGGGGCTTTGGTTGTTAGAGATCGGATTGCTACGCCTCTGAGTCGGCTAGATGATTTTGTTAGGCGGACAAAAGAAGGACTCTACACCGGCAAGGTTAATGATGACGTTAGAAGAGACAAGAGAACGAACCATGATTATGTCATACACAAATCAAAGATCACGGACGCTCTTAAGGTTATGTCTATGACTTCTTCTAAAAGATTATCAGACTTGATGGGAAGATGTTCTTGATCAAATGCAATTACAACATTCAGATACTAACATTTTGAATGCTCAACAATGATATTTCTTTATTGGAATATCAGAAGGATAGGAAATAATCGATCATATGCTGCTCTCTCAAAGCTTTGTAAAATTCATTACCCTTCGTGAGTTTGCATTGCGGAACCGAAGATCAAATTCTCTACTATTTTTTATGTTTTTTTAATTTCTCTAGGTTTGATTTTTTGTTGGTGAGAGTAACAGAGATGGTGTGCTAGATATATGGGTTTCAAATGGACACGCGTTATCTATATGGGAATCAATCAAACCATTGTGGTTGATGTGCATGAAGGAAATTGCAGCTTCAAGGTTACTTTTGTACATGGTTATAATACCGATATTAAACGTCATAATCTGTAGGATGACATCCAAAGGCAGGATGGTGGACTAATGATGATTGTTGGAGATTTTACACTATGTTAAGCACCATAAAAGACGTTCAACTCGCTCTGACTCATGCTCTTGCATTGATTTTAGGGAGTTTATTGATACTTACGACTTGACGGAGATTAGTTTTTCTAGCTATTTTTACACAGGGGCTAAAATCAATATAATGCATGGATTAATGGAATCTCGCCTTGATAGGGGTGTTCGTGAACTCAGATTTTTTAGCCATATGGGTTAATATTAATGGATCGACGGAGGAAGGTTCTCTTCCGATTATAGGCCGATCACTATCTCATGCTCTAATTTCTCTAAAAGGAAGTTGTTACCTTTCAGATTTCATGGTATGTGGGCCTTTCATCAAGACTTCTTTCGGATGGTTGCTCATACATGGAAGAACTTGGTGCATGTAGATAATCCACTAGTCATGGTCATGAGGAAATTTAAGGGTTTACGTCGGGATCTGAAGATTTGGAACAAGACTATATTTGAGATGTTCATGTGAATATTGCTAACACTATAACCGAGCTGGATTAGATTCAGTGTGAGATCTCTACTAAGGGTTATTTAGAGGATTTTTTTTTGTAAATAAGTGGATACACAAGTTGATTTAAATAATCTGCTAGACTAGAAAACAATTTTCTTGAGATAAAAAAGTAGGGTGGAGTGGCTGGTGGATGGAGACCAAAATTCTAGTTACTTTCATAGAAGATAGAGAACCAAGAAGTTAGAGCACAATATTTACCAACTTGAGATTGAAGGAATTACTTGCATTGATCAGTATAACATGTAAAAGGATTTCTTGATTTTTTTAGGATCTCTTCTCAGATCATTTTGATAGGCCGAGAGATATGTTTGCCTTTGATGGTATCATTTCTAATTCTGTTCCAGGTGCAGATAATGGTAATCTTATTAAAATTCCAAAATATGGAGAAGGTTCAATTGACGGTCTTTGATCTTAGGGCAGATAGCCCCTAAGTCCGGATGGCTTTATTGGTCGCTTTTTTTAGGGGTTTCTCATTTCTTTGCTTTGGGTATTATACCTCCAGGCCTGAACTCGAGTCTTATGGTGTTAGTACCAAAATCTCAAGGCACTGTTAGAGTTGAAGATTATATGTCTATTATCCTGAGCAACTTCTTATTCAAGGTGATCACTAAAGTTCTATTAATGTGTTTGGGAGTCTTATGAGCTTGCTTGTTTCAGAATCGTATTTTGGCTTTGTCCCTGGTAGGATGATACATGATTGCATTGCTTTGGCCTCGGAGGGTTTCAATGGGTTGGCAAGTAAGCAATTTATTCAGAATATGATTCTTAAATAGATATTAGGAAAGCTTTTGACACTATCGTTTGGGACTTCTTGATTGCGGTTATGAATAGGTTTGGCTTCTTAGATATTTTTGTTGGTTGGATTAGAGTGATTTCAAAATCTATCTGGATTTCCATCATTTTCAATGGCTCTCAAATGGGATATTTCATTTGTTAAAGAGTGGTTAGAGAGACCCTCTTTCACCACTTCTTTTCAGTCTTGCAAAAGAGGCTTTGAGTCACTTTTTGAGTGTTACTATTAATAATCAGTTGCGGTCTTTTCAGTCGGAGAGGGTTTTTTTTCTTACCATTTTCTATGTCAATGATATATTGATTTTTTGAGTTTCTACCTCTGTAAATGCATGTATGATATCCAACATTTTGGATCAATATGGGAAGATGTCTGGTCAACTTGTTAGCGTTGATAAGTCCAAGGTTTTCTTTAGTGTTAGTGTGAGAAATAGAGATCATTTGAATATTCATTGCCATTTGGGCATAGGGATAGGCTGATGCCTTTAAAATATCTTGGTGTTTCAATCTTTGCAGGAGCCTCAAAGAATGTTTATTTTGTTACACTTGCTGATCGAGTGCTCTCTATGTTTGCAATTGGAAGGGGTCGACAATGTTTCTCCCTGGTTGTGTTTACTTGGTGAATTCTGTTATTGCTAGTTCAATGGTGCACTCTATAATGATCTACAGATGACATGTTTATGTCCTTAAGAAGATAGAGAGAGCAAATCAGAACTTTATTTGGTCCAGCTCGATTAACAATCAGGGAACAATTGATGTTGTATGGGGTAGATGTTGTGCATCAAAAGAGGAAGGTGGTCGTGGAGTTCAATCCATGATGACCGTAAATCAGGCTTTTTGATGAATCTTATGTTGATGACGAAACAAAGTTTGTCTATAAATGTGATGTGTGGAGGTTTTATAAGTCAGATAGATCTACATAGAATTTTAGAACTAAGTCTTCAATCTGGCTGGGTCTTCGAAGCCGTGTACAGACTCTTCGAGATTTCTCAAGATGGGTGCTAGGAGGCAAAAGTTGAACATTCATGTTGACTTTTGAAGTCACTTCAGGTTCTCTATTGTTGATTACTACGTTGAAATTAAATGGCACTTCACTTATGACTTTGTGGAATCCAATCCTTCAATTGTGGAGGACATTATTAATTTCCTGATGGTTGCAAATATAGAGGATATGTTCGAACAATACAGGGGGTTATCTCATCGATCGTGGCTTATGATTACCTGCGAGATAGCTATCCTAAAGTTAGTTAGGGCTAGTGGCTCTTGCAAAGCTTTATACCGACAAGATGTTTAATGGTCTTTTGACATGTCATCCATCAATGTATTGTGGTTACGAATCTTCTAAGATGGTGTGACTTCATTTCCCTATCAGTATGTTATCTCTATTGGGCAGTATTGGAGACGATTGATCACATCTTTCTACACTGCCCCTTTTATTTGAAGATCTGACAATGGATGTGTGGGGTTTTTTATGTACGTGTTAATCTCTCTGCATATTTTAATACTTTCATTTTACAGGTGATGAAATGCAAGTTTAGCTCTCAAATATCGGGAATAATGGTATGGTCTCGACAGTTTGGTGCACTTGTTTTGTCTGAAATGGTTCATGCTTTGAAGATAAGAAGATATCATTTCATGCAGTTCTGGTGATGATGGAAACTTTCGTGCATGAAGCAAATTTGAACAACAAGGGGATTATAAAGAACTCTCAATCGGATATTCTGATTCTTTCCTAGCTATGGATTCAAAGACAGAGAGGAAGAACGCCTAGTATTATTCCGGTGAAGTGGTACCCCTATTGGCTACATGGTTAAAGTTTAATATAAATGGTTATGTGATTGGGGTCTTCAAGGAGGATGCAGGCGGCTAGTATTTTCAGGAACTACAGAGAGGTTTTTTTGTGGACGTTTTTCACATTTATATGGTATCAGCTATACTTTTGATGTAGAATTAATCATTGTTATGTATGCGATTGAGGTATCTTTTAATAGAGGATGGATGAAATTATGGCTTGATTTTGATTCAGCATATGTGGTATGCCTCTTTCTCAACAAAATGATGAAAGTGTCTTGGTTTCATAGGAATCGATCGAGAAGGGTGCTGGACATGGTGGATTCTATGAGTTTCAGAGTTTCTCATATTTATAGAAAATGTAACTAAGCAGCTGACATTCTTTCCAACCTGAAGGTGCAGTTTCGATGGTGGAGCTCTCCACCTTCAACATTGAAGGAATTCATGTTTAGGGACTTCTCACATCTAGTCTTTCCTATTTTGATAATGATTGATATTATTTTTCCTTAAATAGGTTTTTCTCTTTGGATTTTTCTACATGAGGGTTTTAACGAGGTCAATCCCCTTTTGTTTTTGTCGTTTGTGGCTTAGTTGTCTCTTTTTTATTTTCTTTGTACGGATGTTGTTTTTTCCTTTTTATATATTTCTTGATTCTTGATTTAGTTAAGAAGAAGAAGAAGAAGAAGAAGAAAAGAGTGTCGCAATACAACGTAAAGGAAGAAAAGGAGCTAATGAAGTAAATGAGGGTTTATGGAAAATATATATATATATATTTATAAGTTGGCTGTCGGGTCGGGGGTACGAATCATATATATGTACCCCTAAGATATTGTAGCACCCCGGATCAAAATGAGCATAATTGAATAATTAAGTATTTGAACCCCGACTTAATAATTATGTGCGTATGTTTTGACTGTTTAATTTAGTACATGCGTTTCAGATACTTGGCTAACGCCAGTTTTAGATTTAGATGAATATATTTTTCGTGACATGGAACCTAGAATATGATTTTACCAAGAGATTCGTATCGGAAATACGAGAAAACAGAAACAAACTAGCGGTTAATCGGAGACCCGTAGTTCAACTAACGAAGGAAAGGGTAAAATTTTGATAAAAGGTAAAAATAAAAATAATATTTTAATGAAAGGTAAATTAAGATATTTTTGGTAAATAGTAACTTTTCAACGGTAAAAAGGTAAATTCCAAAATCTATAAATAGGGGCTCATAACTTTCAAAACTTATACGTTTTCAAAGCCGACGACCCGAGCGACGCTCGCGACGCGAACACGTAAGTTCTCTTTCTTTTCTTTTCCTTTACGTTTTTATTTTCCGCCGCCGCCGGAGTGCCGCCGGAGCGCCGCCGCCGGAGCGCCGCCACCGCCGCCGCCGTCGCCGCCGTCGCCGCCGCCGCCGTCGCCGTCGCCGCCGCCGCCGTCGCCGCCGTCGCCGTCGCCGCCGCCGCCGGCCAGCAGTGGTGCTGGTGGTGGTGTGTCGGGTGACGGGTGCGCGCCGGGTTGTGCGTCGGGTCGGGCGTCGGGTGCGCGCCGGGATGTGCGTCGGGTCGGGCGTCGGGTGCGCGCCGGGTTGTGCGTCGGGTCGGGCGTCGGGTGCGCGCCGGGATGTGCGTCGGGATGTGCGTCGGGTCGGGCGTCGGGTGCGCGCCGGGTTGTGCGTCGGGTCGGGCGTCGGGTGCGCGCCGGGTTGTACGTCGGGTCGGGCGTCGGGTGCGCGCCGGGATGTGCGTCGGGTGCGCGTCGGGTGCGTGCCGAGTGCCGGGTGTGCGCCGGGTGCCGGGTGTGCGCCGGGTGCCGGGTGCCGGGTGCCGGGTGTGCGCCGGGTGCCGAGTGCGCGCGGGTGCGAGCGCCGGGGGTCCAGCGTGCGCGGGCGACGGGGACCGGGTGGCTGAGGAAACGCGGCAGCTGCCGGGTGATGCGCGAGCTGTCGGGTTGGCTTTCGCCCGGCGCCGGGTACCCGCGAGCCCCGGAGCACGTTATGCCGTATTTTCGATCCGCCGTGTCCTTAACAAACGTTTTTCCGCCAGGACCCTTTACAGCTTTAACTATATTGTATTTAAGACCTAAGAAACACCGTAAATTTGTAGGCTACTGTGGACTAAGCTTGATGTGTTGAATTGTCAGACGTACTGTCCTAGCTACTCACGCGGTAACCACTATACGAGGTGGGGGTAATTTCTAACTCTGGATCTGTTTACAGCTTTCCCTATTTGTGAAATATGATTGGGAATCTAAGTGCTGTGTTTATACTTGCTGTGCCATATTATATCTGTGAAAGGGCCGAGGTCCTCCGATCATGCATTCTGTTCGTCCCCTGCTATTTTCTACTACTCAGTGGAGGTGTCGTGAGCCTCTTTAAATGCACTAACGGTGAGATACCGTTATATAGGGTAAGACGGGGGAATCCCGCACCTATACGTCCCTTGCAATTTCTAATATCTGCTTTGCATATATCTGTGCTGTGACAACGTGACTGTAAGTTAGCTTTTCGGTATTTAAATTCTGTCAAGAGTCTTATGAGGTGGATGTTATCCCCACTGAGTGTATTCAACGCACTCACCCCTTAATCTGTACTCACACTACAGGAGATGAGGAAGCTGGTGAACCCTAGACGGAGGGAGATAGTGCTAGCTGTTGGTTTTTCTGATAAATGGTCTAGTTAAAACATTTCCGAACACGTTTTCAAACAGTTTATGATCTGTATATATCTTTGGGTTCTTGTGAGGATAGGAGATCCTGATGTGTAGCTTCCGCTGTATATGATGTATATTATCGGTGAGAGACCGAATGATATCGACCGAGGCCGAAGGTTGTTATGAGATGGTTTATTATCGCCCCTTATCTCTTTCTTCTGTTGTCCCTTGCTTAACTCTTTCTGTATGTGTTATGCGTCCCTTGCTTTTCTATCTTCACGCCCGGGTAAAACTCTGATATTTTTAACGAAAGATTTTGGGGCGTGACAGGTGGTATCAGAGCGGTTCTAATGATGAGAACTTGCTCGAACTGGTTTTAAAGTGAGAAAAACGTGATTTGGAAAGTGTGATTTGGAAATGAGGAAAAGGTTTTTAGAGCGAGTTTTAAAGTGGGAAAAAATGTGATTTTGAAAGTGTGTTTGCAAAATGTGATCGGGTTTTCAGAAAAGTGTAAGATAGGCACTAGTCTCCCTCTATAGGTGACTCTCCCTGAACATAAGACTTACGGAATAAGAGTGTCTACTTGTTATGTGTCCTTTGGTTTGCAAGATATAAACTGTTAAGGTTTGATGAAGTGTTTATCTATTTGCATTTCTCATTCATACGATATAAACTGTATAAGTTTGACAGGGTGTTACTGATATTGTTCCACGATAAAAAGATCTTTTGAAAACCTCTTGATGTCACTATACTCGACACACTGTACTGAGTCACCGCCACAAAGCCGCTGACTGCAGCAGCGTGAGCTAGTGTGCGAGTATGGCCGTTCGCAGGAGTTGATGTCGTGTGACAGACAGTTGAATCTACCATGGGCCCTTGTTTATAACAGGGTGTACCAATGAGTGGGTTTTCTCAGTTCGTGGTTACGATATGTAGCACCGCTGTCAATACTCGAGGTCTATGAAGACCATGTGGAGAGGTTGATGACATGTTTCATGATGTATTCATGTGAATGGCGTATACAGGCTGGATATACGCTATCCTACATAATGAGATCCTGGAGTGTTTATAAACGAATGACGGAGAATTTATTGAGATTATAAAAGATCTATGGAATAAAGTTGTCGGTGCTATGTTACCTGTTGTTTGGTTATCTTTTGTTATTGTCTGTTGTTATATACATTGTTGAGTTGCGAGGGGTAGATTATAAGAGTTAATTTTTGTATGACGTCTTTAGAACGATATGGATGCCGTGAGAGGAGACTTGGTGACCGCACTAAGAAGCTTGACCCGATATTTCGAAACCACACAAGCTGCATCTCCATCGTTGTTAGGAAACGATGCGAGCCCAAACCTTGTACAGTTCCGACGTTTTGATCCACCGACCTTCGATGGAACAGGGGAACCAATCAAAGCGGACGAGTGGCTAAAGTCGTTGGATCGACTCTTTGGACTTTTGGCATTTACCGAAGAGCAGAAGATCTCCTGTGCTGTGTTACAACTCACTGGAGAAGCCAGCCACTGGTGGAAGTTATACGAAAGGACTATGGCACCAGAACATAGGAGTGCAATGTCTTGGGGAGTCTTTAAAGAAGTGATTAGACAAGATTTTCTACCTCAGTCATACCGTGACCAAAAGGAAGCAGAGTTTATACAGATTCATCAGGGAAATGCTTCCGTGGAAGAATACGAGAAAAGATTTAACCGACTGAGTAGGTATGCGCCCCATCTGGTAGACACGAATGCCAAAAGGGTCAGATGCTTTGAAAAGGGTCTTCACCTGGAGATCAGCTCTGTCCTGGCTAGTCAGGGTGACATGCCTTATGCCGCAGTGGTTAAGAGAGCTAAAGAGATTGCTTCTCGTCACCACTTAGACATGGCTCCATCCAAGAAAGCGGAAATAGTGATAGGAAAGAGGAAATTGACCGGTCTAAGTCAAGACTTCGATCAGCACAAGGTCCCACGGACTAGTAATGCTCCGCTTCTTTCTACACCCAAATTAGGGAACTCATGTTTCAGGTGCGGAAAACCTGGACATGTTGTGAGAGATTGTCTGAAATTTAGAAATCCATCAGCTTCGACATTGAGACCAAGGTCAGGGGGAATTCGGAGATGCTACAGATGCAGAGAGCCAGGACACATCTCAACTAACTGTCCGAGGTCTCAAAACTCACCGCTAGATACACGAAATTGCTACCGGTGTGGAGAACCGGGACATATTATGGCTAATTGTCAGAGGTTCAAAAGCTCAACAGCTGCGACACAAAGGCCAAGGTCAGAAGCAGGCCAGACACGAACATTCGCCCGCCCTCCCTAGCTCAGAGACTACCAAGAGATAGACTAAGGATGATGGACTTTTAGTTTATATATGTAATAGTTAGATAGTAGCTCGTACTTTGGAGTAGCGCCCGTAAACCTTTTGTATAATGTACGAGCGGCCCATCTTTTGCTCATGCATACAAGATACCAGTTCGACTTTTGCTAATCGATGGAATCTACGTTTTCTTCTCTCCTCGTATTTCTTGTTTAATTTCTTTATCTATAGTGCTGATATGACGATGGATCTGTTGAAGCATGTTGACGGTAGGATAGTCGCTGAAACTTTAGAAGTTAGTATCCCCTCGAGGAAGACGGTAAAGACAAGACACTTGTACCGTCGTCATAAGATTGCCTTCGAGGATAGGACGCTTCAAGAAGATCTCCACGCTCTGGAGATGAAAGATTTCGATGTGATTTTGGGAATGGACTGGCTAGAGTCCAACCACGCGGTAATCAAGTGCCGTGAAAAGGAGATAACCTTCGAGATAGATCTCATCCCTGGATCAGCGCCAGTGTCAAAGGCTCCTTATCGGATGGCGCCGAAAGAATTGCAGGAATTGAAGGTTCAGCTTCAGGAGCAGTTAGATAAGGGCTTCATCGGACCGAGTGTGTCGCCCTGGGGAGCACCGGTACTGTTCGTGAAGAAGAAGGATGGTAGCCTCCGGATGTGTATTGACTACCGAGAGCTGAACAAGAAAACAATAAAGAACAAGTATCCACTGCCTCGGATTGAAGATCTCTTCGATCAATTAAGAGGTGCTAGTGTGTTCTCGAAAATTGACTTAAGATCGGGATATCACCAGATGAAAGTCAAAGATGCTGATATATCCAAGACAGCATTCAGAACGAGATATGGCCACTACGAGTTTGTAGTAATGCCATTCGGGTTGAGTAATGCTCCGGCTGTCATCATGGATTTAATGAATCGCATCTTCCATCCTTATCTTGACCTTTTTGTTATAGTGTTCATTGATGATATTCTCATCTATTCGTGCGACAGAGCGCACCATGAACAACATCTTAGAATCGCACTGGAAGTACTAAGGAAGGAAAAACTTTATGCTAAATTTAAGAAGTGCGAATTCTGGATGGACAAAAATTGGCTTTCTGGGCCACATTGTTTCTGCAGAAGGGGTTGAGGTGGATCCTGAAAAAGTGGCAACTGTTAGCAATTGGGAGACTCCAACGAATGTAAAGGAAGTTCGGAGTTTCATCGGCCTAGCTGGATATTATCGAAGATTTATAGAAGGGTTCTCGAGGATCGCCACTCCGATGACACGCTTGACCAGAAAAGATGTGAGGTTTCAGTGGAATGAGCGGTGCGAGCGAAGTTTCCAGGAACTAAAGAAAAGACTGACAGAAGCATCAGTCTTAGTAGTTCCAGATATGTCCAAGGAATTCGTAATCTACAGCGACGCGTCCAAAGAAGGTTTGGGGGTGTGTATTGATGCAGGAAGGAAAAGTGGTGGCATATGCATCACGCCAGCTGAAGGTCCACGAACAGATTTATCCGACTCATGATCTAGAACTAGCAGCAGTGGTACACGCCCTAAAGATCTGGAGACATTATCTTTATGGCGTGAAGTGTGCAATCTACACTGACCACAAAAGCCTGAAGTACTTCTTCGAACAGAAGGAGCTCAACATGAGACAAAGGAGATGGCTAGAGTTGGTGAAAGATTATGATATCACAATCCACTATCATCCCGGAAAGGCGAATGTAGTGGCTGACGCCCTTAGCAGGAAAGGGAAAGGAGTAGTGACATCGATGATCACCAATCAACTCCAACTAGTCGAGGAGATGTCGAAACTTAATTTGGAGATACTCTCGCCACCGATCAATATTGAATCCCGAATGGCAGCGTTATTTGTAACACCCACGCTGCGGGACCGAATTGTGGAGGCTCAGAAAAAGGATAAGTTTCTAAAGAAGATGAAAGCTCTGATGGATAAGGGAGGAGCTGAAGACTTTTCTTTAACTACGGATGGAGCTCTAATCTTCAGAGGAAGGCTGTGCGTGCCTAAGAACGAGGAATTAAAAGAGGAAATACTCAAAGAAGCGCATTGCACACCTATAGCTGCACACCCAGGAGGTACAAAGATGTACCGAGACTTGAGGGCGAATTTCTGGTGGAGGAACATGAAGCGAGGTATAGGATTGTTCGTCAAGAAGTGTCTCATCTGCCAACAAGTGAAAGCAGAACATCAACGACCAGCTGGGATGCTAACTCCATTAGAGATACCGGAGTGGAAATGGGAACATATAACCATGGACTTTGTGGTTGGTCTACCGACAACCAGACGGGGAAACCACGCCGTGTGGGTGATCGTGGACAGATTGACGAAATCCACCCATTTCTTGCCGATCAAGATGACTTTTGGACTAGATAGATTGGCACGGATATACCTGGAAGAGATAGTCCGACTACACGGTGTACCGGTTTCTATCACATCTGACAGGGATCCACGGTTCACTTCCCGATTCTGGCAGAGTCTGCAGAAGGAATTAGGAACCAAGCTGTCTTTCAGTACAGCTTTTCACCCACAAACCGACGGACAATCAGAAAGAACCATACAGATCTTAGAGGATATGTTGCGGGCCTGTGTTCTAGATTTTCCCGGAAACTGGGAAGATCATCTGTGTTTAGTAGAGTTCGCCTACAACAATAGCTATCAATCAACCATTGGTATGGCACCTTATGAGGCCCTCTACGGAAGGAAGTGTCGATCACCAATATGCTGGGACGAAGTTGGTGAAAAGAAAATTCTGGGACCCGAATTGGTGGAACAAACAGTAGAAGTAATAAAGAAGATTCGAGACCGAATACAAGTGGCCCAAGATCGACAAAAATCGTATGCAGATAAGAGACGAAGAGAACTGAGGTTTGAAGTTGGGGACAAAGTTTTCCTCAAAGTGTCTCCCACTAAAGGAGTTCACCGTTTTGGAAAGAAGGGAAAACTGAAACCAAGGTACGTGGGACCGTTCGAAATCTTGGATCAAGTTGGGGAGGTCGCGTACCGACTAGCTCTACCACCGGACTTTGCTGGGGTGCACAATGTCTTCCATGTGTCTATGCTACAGAAATATATTTTTGATCCAAATCATATAATCAATCGAGAAGGCATCGAACTGGAGAAAGATCTGACATATGAGGAAGTCCCGATAGCCATCTTGGACAGAAAGAAACGACAACTTAGGAATCGAGAAATGGCTATAGTGAAGGTCCAGTGGAGCCGCCACGGAAGGGAAGAGGCAACCTGGGAGTTGGAGGACGAGATTTTGAGGAAGTACCCCGACATACCGATCCTAGGTATACGTTTGTTTGTCTTTCTAAGTGTGTGCTCAATTTCGAGGACGAAATTATTTTAAGGGGTAAGGGATGTAGCACCCCGGATCAAAATGAGCATAATTGAATAATTAAGTATTTGAACCCCGACTTAATAATTATGTGCGTATGTTTTGACTGTTTAATTTAGTACATGCGTTTCAGATACTTGGCTAACGCCAGTTTTAGATTTAGATGAATATATTTTTCGTGACATGGAACCTAGAATATGATTTTACCAAGAGATTCGTATCGGAAATACGAGAAAACAGAAACAAACTAGCGGTTAATCGGAGACCCGTAGTTCAACTAACGAAGGAAAGGGTAAAATTTTGATAAAAGGTAAAAATAAAAATAATATTTTAATGAAAGGTAAATTAAGATATTTTTGGTAAATAGTAACTTTTCAACGGTAAAAAGGTAAATTCCAAAATCTATAAATAGGGGCTCATAACTTTCAAAACTTATACGTTTTCAAAGCCGACGACCCGAGCGACGCTCGCGACGCGAACACGTAAGTTCTCTTTCTTTTCTTTTCCTTTACGTTTTTATTTTCCGCCGCCGCCGGAGTGCCGCCGGAGCGCCGCCGCCGGAGCGCCGCCACCGCCGCCGCCGTCGCCGCCGCCGCCGCCGCCGTCGCCGCCGCCGCCGCCGCCGTCGCCGCCGCCGCCGCCGCCGCCGCCGGCCAGCAGTGGTGCTGGTGGTGGTGTGTCGGGTGACGGGTGCGCGCCGGGTTGTGCGTCGGGTCGGGCGTCGGGTGCGCGCCGGGATGTGCGTCGGGTCGGGCGTCGGGTGCGCGCCGGGTTGTGCGTCGGGTCGGGCGTCGGGTGCGCGCCGGGATGTGCGTCGGGATGTGCGTCGGGTCGGGCGTCGGGTGCGCGCCGGGTTGTGCGTCGGGTCGGGCGTCGGGTGCGCGCCGGGTTGTACGTCGGGTCGGGCGTCGGGTGCGCGCCGGGATGTGCGTCGGGTGCGCGTCGGGTGCGTGCCGAGTGCCGGGTGTGCGCCGGGTGCCGGGTGCCGGGTGCCGGGTGTGCGCCGGGTGCCGAGTGCGCGCGGGTGCGAGCGCCGGGGGTCCAGCGTGCGCGGGCGACGGGGACCGGGTGGCTGAGGAAACGCGGCAGCTGCCGGGTGATGCGCGAGCTGTCGGGTTGGCTTTCGCCCGGCGCCGGGTACCCGCGAGCCCCGGAGCACGTTATGCCGTATTTTCGATCCGCCGTGTCCTTAACAAACGTTTTTCCGCCAGGACCCTTTACAGCTTTAACTATATTGTATTTAAGACCTAAGAAACACCGTAAATTTGTAGGCTACTGTGGACTAAGCTTGATGTGTTGAATTGTCAGACGTACTGTCCTAGCTACTCACGCGGTAACCACTATACGAGGTGGGGGTAATTTCTAACTCTGGATCTGTTTACAGCTTTCCCTATTTGTGAAATATGATTGGGAATCTAAGTGCTGTGTTTATACTTGCTGTGCCATATTATATCTGTGAAAGGGCCGAGGTCCTCCGATCATGCATTCTGTTCGTCCCCTGCTATTTTCTACTACTCAGTGGAGGTGTCGTGAGCCTCTTTAAATGCACTAACGGTGAGATACCGTTATATAGGGTAAGACGGGGGAATCCCGCACCTATACGTCCCTTGCAATTTCTAATATCTGCTTTGCATATATCTGTGCTGTGACAACGTGACTGTAAGTTAGCTTTTCGGTATTTAAATTCTGTCAAGAGTCTTATGAGGTGGATGTTATCCCCACTGAGTGTATTCAACGCACTCACCCCTTAATCTGTACTCACACTACAGGAGATGAGGAAGCTGGTGAACCCTAGACGGAGGGAGATAGTGCTAGCTGTTGGTTTTTCTGATAAATGGTCTAGTTAAAACATTTCCGAACACGTTTTCAAACAGTTTATGATCTGTATATATCTTTGGGTTCTTGTGAGGATAGGAGATCCTGATGTGTAGCTTCCGCTGTATATGATGTATATTATCGGTGAGAGACCGAATGATATCGACCGAGGCCGAAGGTTGTTATGAGATGGTTTATTATCGCCCCTTATCTCTTTCTTCTGTTGTCCCTTGCTTAACTCTTTCTGTATGTGTTATGCGTCCCTTGCTTTTCTATCTTCACGCCCGGGTAAAACTCTGATATTTTTAACGAAAGATTTTGGGGCGTGACAGATATAACAACCCTTCTTTTTATAACTAGATTTTTTCGTTATGTTTTGAATAATGGAAATAAAAATATATGATAACATTGAACCAAATATATCTCTACATCTTATGTTTTCGATTTTCCAAAGTTATAAGATATTATATATAATTAAATATATATCACAAAAAAAAATTATGCAAATGGTGTAAGAATTTTAATTTTGTATATCTAACTCGTTTCAATGTACCTTCACGTGCCCCCACCATTGTCTTGCCACCGCCCGTCTTCACCAGTACAATATTCATGCCCTATCAATAAGAAATACATTTTATTCATACAATTAATATCTTTTAGATTATGACGGTAATATTTTTCAATCAAAAAAAATTACATATTTAGTTATATGAATTATACCTTTTAGATTGTGACAGTAATATATTTCAATCAAGCAAGTAATATCTTTTAGCTATATAAGTAACGTAAAAACTTACGTGAGACCGTCTCACATAAGAAATTATGTGAGATGAATCTATTGTAGTCTTATGTGAGACTAACATTGACCGCATTGAATGAGTTGACCCACGCTATTAATCCATATGAACATTTTACATAAGGTCTCACATGAATTTATCTTACATAAGACCTACTCTATAAGTAATACCTTTAAACTAGACAAAGTAATATCTTTTAGTTATACGATTAATACCTAAAGCTTATGAAATACATTTCAACCAAACAACCAGAATTCTAATTACAAATATATGTCATCGAATAAAACTATCAAACTAATTTATCAATGGTGAAATGAGAATTAAATCATAGGTTGATGTGTTCGAGCATTGAAGGAAAAAAAGAGAGAGATAAAGAATGGGCAGAAAAAAAAGGAGGGAATGATAAATCAAAACGAAGAATAAGAAGAATGGTGCAAGAAATAAGGAAGATGATGCGACGGAAGATGAAATTTGATGGAGAGAGAGGAATAAGAAGAGATAACAACAATGATGAAGAAAAAACCAAAAGAAGGAAAAACAAAGAGAAAAAAAATCGGTGAATGAAGTATTGTCTTTTAGACTAATACATTTACGTTGTAATTCTAATACCTTTCCAAACTTGAACCTATTTTAGCAGGTGCACGGGTTGGGTGAGGCGGATCAAGTTGCACGAATTCTAAGATCAGTGCTTCAGTTGCACAAGAGAATCAATATATACATATATTCGATATTTTATTTAGGTATAATAGCCCTTATACCCTCAAAGTATACTAAACTAAACTTTCTACTATAAAGGATAAGAAACTTACTTTTCTACCACATTTCAAAAAAAAAAAATTTGCTCATAAGTACAATTCTGATAAATGGTAAAAAAATGTTAGGTTTTTGTCCGCCCATTTTCAAGAATGAGTAGTTTTTTTAACAATATCGTGTAACATCTGTATGAATCATATCGTGTAACACCTATATAATGGACCATATGGGTCATGTTGTGTACACCTATATGAATTATATCGTGTAAGACAATATGAATCACATCATATCATGTAAGCCATTATGGATTGCACAATATGATCCATATATATAAGGTTACATGACATTATAAAAAACATTGTTCATTCGTGAAAAGAAGTGGACAAAAATCTGACTTTTTTTATTACCTTTTATGAGAATTGTACTTAAAAGACAAATTTGTCGATTTTTTTGAAATGTGCATAAAAAGAAAAAGTAAAGTTCTTATATATTATGGCAAAAAATTAAGTTATACATTTTCTGTTATATTGGATTGCTACCTAATTTTTATGTATTTATTTTGATTCCTACTACTTTATCATCAGTATTTGCATTATATTTTCACTACTATAGGTTGTGTAATACACTGATTTAAGAAATAATATAATAAAATTAGATAATTCTAGAATATTATATATATATATATATATTATGTTTTTTTCTTTCTCTATCGTCTAGTTTAGCATCAACGATGATAATAGAGTTTGATTAATATAACATTTAATTATATAGGTTAAATCCATAATGTAACATAAATATTTTTTATTTATTATATTTAAAAAATTAATGTCGTTCCCCCAATAAAATTATTCAACATTCCCACCATTTTTTAATTTTAAATTATGTTCTCTTTTAAATAACATTTTAAATATTAAAATTTTGAAAGATCCTCAAACTTTCCTTTCAATTATATGATTAACCCATAAATCAAGCATTGTTTATATGTGTGGGAATTTGAAAAGATGCATATTTCATATTTTATATATCATATTTCCTCAAATTCTTTATTTAAAATTATGAGTAATTCTTGGATTTTGACTAAAAATTGTGTTTGTAGGATAAATAGATGATCCTCCATATCTTTGCAATTAATACTATTGACACAGATACATTAATTATCATATAAAGATATTTAACAAAGTTACATGAAATCATATATGCGTTTATGAATTATATTAATACGGTTAAAGGAAATTTCTTTGTCATTTATTTACATTATTTAGTGTATATATATATATATATACAAAATAAACTTTGTTAACTTAAATAAAGAGAATGATATATTATTTTTCTGAGTACCTTATAATCATACTATTCCAACTAATAAGCATCTCTTTTAAATAGATTGCAAGAGTCATTACATATATTTTTCAAATATAATTACTAACAATAATTAAAAACAATAACAATTTAGGTTTTATAAATATTTATATGCACTAGGTGCACGGGTCGGGAAAGGTACAAGTGCGTCGACCCGACTTGATGGTGCCTTTTACGCGCCCTACACACACTTCAATCAACAACACCTGTGTCCAGGCCCACGCTCAACCCTATCCCACGTGTCTAATCTTTTTGTTATGTTCGTCTAACCTTTATGTTATGCTAGTTTAACATTTTCACAGTGTATTACAGACCGATAATACATTTTAACTTTTATGTTGTAATAATATAACCTTTATGTTTATAATAATTCAACATTTATGCTATAATAATATAACATTTATGTTATTCTTTAAGTACATAAATGTTTTGATATTTTGTTGGTCCCAAACGTCTCAAGTGGTCAAAGGTTCAAATGGGGGTAAATGAACCTCTATTGATTTTGCAAACTCTTTAGAAACTTTTCTATATAACAGGTTCCTGACCTAAGGGCAGTAACCTATCTCAAATCAGCAACCTGGCTCTAAGCTCAATCAGGTTACTGACTCGGTATCAGAATGTAGTGTAGGAGAATAAACTTGACAGAGTTCTTTTTGGAAACCAGTTTTCTTTTGTAAGAATGCTATTTGCCAATACTTTTATGTACGATGCTTATGATGTATACTGCAAGATATATAAGATAAGGTAGATGCAGTGCAGTAAGTAAATCAAAGAATATAAACACACAAGGTTTATAATGGTTCGAAGGTGGTGTAGGCCTTCTACGTCCACTCTACTCCTTCACACAAGGAGGATCTTTGTTAGGTTAGTTCGATTTACAAGCCTCGTTTTACAAACATCTTCCTAACAAACTACGCCTACTAGAATCCCAGACTCTAGTTCAAGGCCACAACCCACAAAGGGTTCACAATCCCACAAAGGGCAAGTAGCTTATTTCTAGACTACACACTTAGCAAGGATCTAATCCTCTCAACTAAGTTACACCATTAACAACCTAGCGCACACAACATAATGGTTAAAGATAAAAAAAGATTTTCTTCAACTGGTACGAAGCAGTCTTGATCTTTGATGACTTTTATGTTGTTGTTGACTGCTCTTAGAAGGTTGAGTGACTGAGCTTAATGGTAGCTTTGGAGAATGAAAGTCTTGTGAGAATTTGCAATGTACTTCAAAGCTTCAGTTGTTTTGTTTAGTGCATCAGTTGTCTTCATTGTCACTTCATCCTTCTATTTATAGATCTTTGGAAAATGCCCGTTGAAGAGAGGCATTGTTCCTGTTTCAGTTCAAATATGATCCTCCATATCTTTGCAATTAATGCAATTGACACTTGAGAGTATAGGGCATGTCCTACTCTTATCCGTATTAATGGTGTCACACCCTGGTTGCAGGTCTTTTGTCGATCCGCAGTTCCAGGTGGCATCTTCTCATTGGCTTGGCTCAAACTTCTGTCCAACGACTCTTTGTCAGTGACCTTCCTCGTACTGCATTCAATATACATCCCGTGTCCAGTGATAGATGAGCTGAACGAAGGTTGTCAGCTTGCTGCTTTATTTTTCAATACTTGTATCTTCAATGTTAGCTTCCTAAAGTAAGTCAGCTTCCTCATGTAAGTCAGCTTCCTGTTTTGACTTCTTTTGTCAGCATCCTGACTTCATGCAGTTTCCTTTGTTTTAGTCATCTGTTTAGCCTTCGTTGTGTCTTCCTGATCTTCTGTTTGCTTGATTCTTTTTTTAACATGAGTGTTCTTTGAAATTCTGTTTCAAGCATTTATCTTTATTTTTCTTAAGACCTATTATTATTTTCATGATCTTATGTTTATAGGTCTCTGTTCCCACTTATAGAACGTGGAGAATGGGTACTCTAATTTTCTATCAAGATTACATTGTCTCATCAAAACTTATATAGAAATCTCTCAACAATTTCTCTTTTTTTTATGATGATAAAACCAAAAAAAAAAAAAGATCAGGTAGCTTCTTATATGAAAGAAATAGAGAATCTCATGTTTACAATGTGAGAAATAACTTGTTGTATAACTAAATCCAAAGTATAGATTTTAGAAATTCTTTTATAAGAGATGTTATTTCAGATATGATTTGTAAACATGTTTTCTCCATCTTTTTGTTCCTCAAAACAGCTTCATTTGAGTTTGATCATCTTCTGAGTTTATTCGTTGATGTTGTTTTGTTGCTTCTTCATACTTTATTCCTCTCCATCAATTTGAGATAGAGTTCTGATATGACTTTTCAAACTGCTTGGCTATGTTGGGAATCTAAATCCATCTCAGCCAAAAGTCTTCACAGTAGAAGAGTTGTTCTCCCTTCTTGACTCTTTCAATCAACATTTCTTGCCATGGCAGCTTCCCTTCTCTCGCCTGATACTGATACTCCTTCACTGCTTTTTTGCATGAGAGATAGTTTCTGAAGTAGCCATTCTTACATAGATCTTTGAAGTATCGCATGTAGGCTGATCTTTTGAAGTTTCGAATCTCCTCGAATCTGGGATTCTTATCTTGTGATAGAGTGATCTTGTTGAAGATTTCCATGTTCCAGAAAATGGGATCAATGATATTTTCTGGTTTCTGATCAAGTAGAATAGAAATTTGAGCTGGAACTTAATCGCTAGTAAAATTTGGAGCTTTCTGATTTGGATAGGAGTGTCTCTCAGTGTTGTAGACTCCATTGTCAATTACTCCTAATCTTGAAATTCAGTTAGACTCCAGCTCTCTTTGATCAGCAGGGGCTCTATACACAGCAACCTGTTGTTGTTTTCCCTGTCATTTTCCCTTATTTCCTTCAGTCTGCTGCCTTTGTATTCTTTGCCTTGTCATGGGGGCAGCAACTTGAGTTGTTGCAGTTCTGCTTGCTGCTTGTTGGGCAGCATTCCCAGCACCTGCATTCTCATCATCATCATCATCATCATTTCTACTCATTTTCGAACCAGCATCCTGACCAGGTCCAAAGTCACTCTTTCGTTTGCTTCTCCTGGTCAATGGGATCCGTTCCTCATGTTCCTCTTCCTCAACAATTTCCTTTGTTGTAGATTCAACAACTACCATATCAAGCTCCTGCTGCTTTCCTTTCTATTTTCCTTGTTTTCTCCACTTTCTTTCCCCTTTTTTGGCATCATCAACAATAACGCCCTGTTGGGTGGGGGCTTCAACAGGATAGACTTGTCCCAGAATATATCGCATCTCTCCTACCAATATTCCTAGGGTCTTGTACCCATCTTTGAATTCAGCTATGTCTTTGCTTTGAGAGGAGGAGCTTTTTTTGAGGTCATTCAGGACGAGTCCATGGGCAGCCTGAGTGTCCTTCACTTCTTTCATACTAGACTTCAGATTAGTGGTGACAGTCTTTTGTCTTCCTTCAAACGCAGCTCTAGATAAGGTTTGACCAGTGAATCCATTGTTTAGCTTGTCGTTTATTGTGCCAGGAAGTTCATCAATTATCTTCTTTAAATCTTCCAGAGAGGAAGTAAACTGACTATCGTCAGTAGCCACTTGATTAGTCAAATTTTTGTTAAGAGCTCTTGTTAGTTCTTAAACTGCATTCATCACACTTTTAAGTGTCAGCTCTTGAGAGTCATTAGGGATTTCGACCACTGGTTGATAGTTTTGAGGAGTAAATGCGACCAGAGCCTAACTCGCACATCTTCTGACTTCTTCATCATCTTGTTGTGTTGACGGTGCTTGTTTGGCAGCAAGATATCGCATACTCTCCTCTTGAGTAAGTGGAATCTTTCTAGGCTCTTTAAGTGGGGGAGAGTTTGGTTCATCATCACTATCACTTGATGAATCACTACCATTATTATTTGGTGGTGGAGTTGACGTTGAAATAGGTTCCTTGCCTCTTGTAGGCATATCAAAATCCTTTTCTGCTATCCCTTCTGGATCTTCAGCAGAAGTTGTCTCGTTGGTGACCTCGGGATCAGCAACCTGCTCATCTGGAGCATGACTTTCCTCAACAACCTATTCAGTGATAACAGTTGCTTCCTGGGAAACGACTATCTCCTGCATCTCATCTCCAACTGTTGCTTTCTCAACGACTTCAACTGTTTGAGTAGGTGTAATTGTCGTCGCCTCAACAACCTCCTCAGTTGCGTCATCAGCAACCCGACTGACTTCATCGTTGTGTATTGTGTCAGCGATTGCTTCAGCAACTGGTGCTTCACAGTTGCTTCTTCACCAGTAACTTCTTCATTCCCATCTTTCTGTTAGCAGCTTCCCCCTCAGTTTCTGCATTTATTTTTGTTTCTGCCTGAGGGTCTTCATCAGCTATCTGTGCTGCTGCTTCTGCTAGCACAAGGAGTCCCACCTCTGCAACTTCATCCAAGGTTGCTTCATCAGCAAACTCAGTCTGAATATTTTGACAAACTGCTTGAATTAGCTGTTCAAGTTCAACATTGATGGGTAGTGTTGGCAGAGTAATCCAACAACTGTTCATCCAAATTCCCAGCATCAAGATTAAAGAGATCTGTGATGTCTGTGTATATTAGGGATGCAATTTCTTCAGTAGTCCTAGAGCTGGATTCTCCATGTTATAGTTCTCTTGGTGGTAGGAATTGTTGATCTCTACTTACTACAATTCCTTGTTACAGCATCCTCTCGTTAGCTTCCTCAACAGTGCAGGTAGCTAATTGAGCTCTTGTCAGCTCAACTTCATATGAGATCTTAACAATCTCGGTACTAAGACTCAGTGCGTTGTCTGCCTTTGTTGTCATTAAATGTTCTCTCATTAATCCCAATTCTCCTTGTTTATCTAACCAATAGGTGGAAAGCTGATTCTTTCTCTTCTCAATGAATGTTATGAAGTCATCAGCATGATTGATCATAAATCATAGTCTGAGGAAAGATAGAAGTCCCAGACTATCATCTCCATGCCTTGCAAAGTTCCTAATCCAAGTTAGGATTATGTCTTCCACCTGAAACCAGTCATTCCAACTAGCGAGCTTCCTTACTGGACTCGGCCTCATTTCCCTCCATTCCTCATATATGTGAAGAAATCCTCGGAAAATTGAGTCAATGCTCATATCCAGAATCTCTGCTGCATCATTAACACTGATTGACTCAATGGAATCTTTCACTCTATTAAGAATGTCAATCTCCTTCCATCTGATCATTCTTTCTCCAGAAGAGGTCACAGGTTCTTCTCCGACATTGATTTCTTCAGCATGAGTTTCTGTTACAAGGTCAGCATTTTGTTCCTCCTGATCTCCTGAGATTTCTACTATAACACTGTCATCAGGAACGCAAGTTGTTGGAGCAGTATCTTGCTCGATGTTTTCCGATGGAGGATCCTGTTGTGCCAGTGTTAGTGATGACTCTTCGTCAAGGATTGTAGCTTCCTAAAGAACAGTAAGCTCTTCTTCAGGATCAAAATCCTGCATCTGAGGGTTGATTTCATTTTCTTTGGGATTGGAGCAGCTTCCTTTGTTTTCCTCTTTTTTGAAGAAGTAACCTCTTTTTTCTTGTGTTTTTTAGGTGGAGCAACTCATTTCTTCGCTCCAGTCTTCTTCACACCAAGATACCAACCTAGTGCATAGAGAACATTCCTTTCTAGAGAGATGTTACTGAAACATAGAATTGAGGAAATAATAATTCCAAATCCTCTGTCTGTTGAAGCTTTGGTGGCTTCCTCCCAAATTCTTTGAAACACAATTCCTGCCCAATCGACTTCTTCTTCACAAATTACACTAAATCTAGTTGTTGTACACTTGTCAAAGCTTCGACATCGTCCCTCAACAGTGTGGACCAGAATGTTATGGAGAAGTTCGTATGTAGGTTTAAGCTTTTTTTTCCAAAATTTCCAGTGGAGGTTTCTTCCACGGAATCCAGTTTGAACTGATTCCAACTTTCCTCTAGATATTCTGACCCATAGGTAGCAAGATCAGAATATGTCATCCCAGAGTCAGAGATGCCAAAAGTTCTGGCAATATCTTCTGTTGTGAGGGTTTGGACTTCTTCATCATCTTCATCCATCTTAAAAGTGATTATCTCTCCATCATTTAATAGTGTGGCAAACGCGTAAAATTTCTCAACGGATAAAGTAGAGTATCTAGTGTATGTATGTTGTGGTCAATAGACCATCAAGTCTGTTGTTCGTGATATGATTCCAGACACTGTTGAGAAGGGTTTTATCTTCATTGGGAGAATCATCTCCTAACAATGCGATAGCGTTTACCAACCTTCATTCGACCACTTTGGTTTCTCTTGTTGTTGTCATGGTAGATCTTGGATGAAATTCAGAGATTGAATCTCGATGAGTTGTTTCAGAGAGAGTTCGAGGGTTTGAGTGAGAGAGGGAGATGTGAATGTAGAGTGGCTTAAGTGTTTTGGCGGTTTAAGAACTTTTCCTTGGTTTGAAACTGATCAACGGATAAGATTTGAGAAGTTCAAGAAGCGGTTTTTGTCAACGGTTGAGATTTGAATTACAGAGTGGTGGATCTATAATTTTGAGATTACGTCAGAAAGAAAACTGCGTCTTTCTTTCTCTTTTCTGAAAAAAGATGACTTTTGCATTTAATGCAGTTACCAATTGTCACTCTTAATCATTGTTTAAGGTTACTGTTGATGATACGAGGTTGTAAGCTATATAAATATTGATCATTAAATCCTGTCCTCAGCAACCTCTCTTCAGTAACCTAATTCAGTATCTTGTGTTCTGTATCTTGCTGCTTGAGATGTTTTTGAGACTGGATACGGTTGTAGGATTCTGTGCTTATGAGGGTCAGTATTCTTTCACAGTGTGCTAAAGATCATAGCAAATTGAGGTGAACACTTGATGTCAGTAAGTTCCCTCTTACTTTAAGGGTTCTTCTTTTCCTTACACTTCAGAGCTTGATGATTCCCAATTCAGATCTTAGCATGGAAAATCTTGATTTACATAGAGGTTTTGTGAAGACGTCCACAAGTTGAAGGTCAGTATGTACTTTCTCCAGTATGACGTCCTTCTTCTCCACATGATCTTTGATGAAATGATGTTTCACATCAATGTCTTCGTTCATGAGTGGAAGACAGGATTGTGAGTGACGACAATTGCACTAGTGTTGTTACATAGGATGGGAGTTTCCTTTTCTGTTATGCCATAGTCCTTCAATTGTTGATGTATCCATAAGATTTGTGCACAACAGCTTCCTACAACTACATACTCAGCTTCAGCTGTTGATGGTGCAATAGATGTTTACTTTTTGCAGAACCAAGAGACAAGTCTTTATCTAAGAAACTAACAGGTACCACTTGTGCTCTTTCTGTCTATTTTGCAACCCATGAAATCTGAGTCTGAGTATCCTTTGAGATTGAATCCTCCTTCCTTAGGATACCATAAACCAACATCTTGAGTGCATTTTAGATATTTGATAATCCTCTTTACTGCTGCAAGATGTGATTCTTTAGGAGTTGTTTGAAATCTTGCACATATTCCCACTACAAATACTATATTTAGTCTGCTTGTTGTGAGATATAGCAGGAATCCAATAAGTCTTCTGTACTTGGTGATTTCCATATCTTTTCCATCTTCGTCTTTATCCATGCTAATAGATGTGGCCATGGGTATACTTACTGATGATCCACTCTCCATACCAAACTTCTTTATCAATTCTTTGGTGTACTTTGCTTGATTGATGAAAGTTCCATCCTGAAGTTGTTTGACTTGTAGACCAAGGAAGAAACTGAGTTCTCTCATCATACTTATTTCAAATTTGCTTTTCATGAGTGAAGAGAACTTGGAACAGAGTTCTTTGTTTGTTGATCTAAAAATGATATCATCAACATAGATCTGTACAAGCAGTATGTTGTTCCCATCCAGTATCCTAAAAAAGGTTTTATCCACTGTTCCTTTCTGAAATCCATTTTCCAAAAGATATAGGAACAGTGTATCATACCAAGCTTTGGGTGCTTGTTTCAGTCCATATTAAGCTTTCTTCAATCTGAGTACTCCATCATATCCTTGTTCTTCAAAACCGGGTGGTTGTTCCACATAAACTTCTTCTAATAGGAGTCTATTCAGAAATGCACTCTTAACGTCCATCTGATATACTTTGAAGTTGTTGTGAGTAGCATAAGCCAGAAATATTCTTATTGCTTCAAGTCTTGCAACAGGAGCAAAGGTCTTATCAAAATCTATTCATTCATGTTGGCGATATCCTTTAGTAACCAATCTTGCTTTGTTTCTGACTACAATACCAGATTCATCCAGCTTATTTTTTAATACCCACTTGGTTTTAATGACTCCTTGATGATCAGGCCTTGGAACTAAGTTCCATACTTGGTTCCTCTTAAAACCACTCAGTTCTTCTTGCATAGCCTGAATCCAGTTACTGTTTTAAAGTGCTTCATCAACACTCTTAGGCTCTACTTGTGAGATGAATCATGTGAATAGTGATTCTTGAGGTCTTGATCTCCTCATTCTCATTCCTTCGTTGATATCTCCAATCACAAGTTCTCTTGGATGATTCCTGAACCATGTTCTGTCAGGTTCAAAGGTAAATGTAGGTTGTTAAACAGTGGTTAGTTGTTCAGCAGTATCCTGTACTTGATTGTTGTTTGTTTGCTGATTCCTGCTAGCTTGCTGATCAGCTTCCATTGTTACTGTATTCTCTAGTGCAGTAGGCTGTGAGTTGCTTATTGTAACTTCTTCAGTAGGTACTGGAATTCCATCAACATATCTTACTGTCTGATCCTCGATCTTCATTTTGGACACATTTTCTATTAGTTTCTCCAGTTCAGCAGTATTACAATATGGTTCATCAAATACAATGTGAATTGATTCTTCAACAACCAAGCTTATTTTATTGAAGATCCTGAAGGCCTTGCTTGCTTAGGAGTATCCCAAGGATACTCATTTATCCAATTTCTCATCAAAGGTCTTTAGGTATTCTTTTCCATTGTTCATAATATAGCATCTACATCCAAAGATGTAGAAGTATGAGATATTGGGTGTCTTCCCATACCATACTTCGTAAGGAGTCTTGTCATGATCCTTGTTGATTAGGCATTTGTTCTGTGTATAACATGTTGTGCTGGTTGCTTCAGCCCAAAATCTCTTAGGTATCCAGCATCGGCAATCATTGTTCTAGCAGCTTCCTTCAGAGTCCTGTTTCTTCTTTTTGTGACATCATTCTATTGTGGAGTCCTTGCTGCAGAGTACTCATGACAAATTCCGTTTTCTGAACAATATTCTTCAATAAACTTGTTTGTGAATTCAGTTCCTCTGTCAGATATTATCTTTACAATGCTTAACTTTTCTCATTTTGCACTCTCTTCATGAATTCTGGAAGCCTGGCTTGAGTTTCAGATTTCTTAGCCAGGAAGATGGTCCAAGTGAATCTTGAGTAGTCATCCACGATTACAAGGGAATACTTATTCCCACTTACACTAATAGGCTCCACTAGTCCAAATAAATCCATATGTAGAAGGTCCTGTATCCTATTTGAGGATCTTTGAACTTTTTCTTTGAATGAGCTTCAAACTTGTTTTCCTTTATGACAAGGTCTACAAACACTTTCTTTCTTGTAAGCAACATCTGGTAGCCTCTGACTAGGTTCTTCCTTGCTAGCTTTTTGATTGTCTTGAAATTCAGGTGACTCATCCTCTTATGTCATAACCAACTTAGCTCAGAGGTGTTCTTTGCAATGAAGCATGTTGGTTGTACTATTGAGTTCCAATCAGCAAGGTAGATGTTACCTCTCCTGGTTCCAGTAAGTTTAACCTCTTTTATTTTGATGTCTCTGATTAGACATTTGTTGAGATTGAACTCCACTGAACATCCTTTGTCACAAAATTGACTGATACTTAGGAGGTTATATTTTAGTCCTTTGATATATGAAACATCACTGATACTTGTGTTGCCTTTGATCAAGCTTTTTGTACCTTTTGTGTGTCCTTTGGAGTTATCACGAAACACCATTTTGGGACATTTGCATGGTTGGAAGTCTCTCAATCTAGCTTTGTTGCCAGTCATATGTCTGGAGCAGCCATTGTCAATATACCATTCATCACTGCTGCTTCTTGACAATTGTACCTGCAAGTAGATCAGACGATTTTAGATACCCATACAAGTATGGGTCCTGGGGGTTAGTGTCTTTTAGAACCCACACCTATCTTATGGTAATTAATTTACCAGAGGCTATGTTGGTTCTCATCCTGTAAGTGTTCTGGGCAAGGTTCTGTTTATGAGCTTGCTGTTTCCAGGTCATATGCTTCTTGTTTGTGAAATGTATTCTCTTATACCTTTCCTAAGAGTAAACATGTTGAAACCTTGACATAAATGTCTTGGTTCTCAGAGAGTGAAGCTCATGTTCTAACTTAGAAGGCCCATGTTTTCTTCTTTTACTTACAACATACTGATTATGCTGCTTTCTGAGATTCCTTACGGCCTTACTATCTTCCTCATATTGAAGGGGTTTCTTCACTTTATCTAGAATACTTATTTTGTTCAAGCTTTCATTCAATAGAGTAAGCTCTTAAGAAAAAAGAACTCGAGCTTGAACAAATTTTCCAGCTTTGGATGAACTGGCTTCATTTTGAGAAGTACTAGCACGGTATCCTAGACCAATTCCAGAATTGGTAATCTGGGTTCTTTGAATACATTCATGTGCTTTCTTTGTTGATTTGCTATATACACTAATAGTGTCTTGTAATTCAGCTTTCTCAGATTCTAGCTTAGTGACTAGAAATTTGACCTTAGAGACCTCAGCTCTAAGTTTATTGTATTGAGTACTGAAATACTCTAGGTCAGTAATCTGTTCTTTCAGTACTATCTGCTCACTCTTAAGCTGGCGATTTTCCTCTTTGAGTTCTTCATGAGCTGAATTTATCTGTTCAAAGTCACTCATGATCTGTCTAAAAGACTGGATCATGTTAAGCTTTTCAGAACTTGAAGTATCAAGAGATTGTGAAGTTACCTCTTCTTCTTTATTGTTCTTGTAGTCCTTGGCCATGAGGCAGATCAGTGTTTCTTCATCAGATGAGGAACTGTAGGTCCTTTCTGATGAAAGATCATCTTTGTTTACAGTGTTGGAGATGCTTACTGCTTTGAGGGCTTCATTTTCAGTGACAATGTGCCCTAAGCTTTTGTTTTTCATTTCTCATTTTATCGTTTTTCTTCTTCATCTCTTCTTCTGTATACTTTTGTACTTGTGGATAGGGACAGTTTCTGATGAAGTGGCCAGGTCTTCTGCAATTGTAGCACAGATCAGTGGATCCTGTGTCAGCTTGTTGATGAGGTTTGATCTGAGGGCTTCTATCTGATGTTTGTGGTTGTCTTCTGAAGTTGTTCCCTTTATGATTATTCTTTATGAATTTTCTGAACTTCTTCATTAGGAGCGTCATTTCTTCTTCTACATCCTCAATAAGCACTTTTTTTTTCTTTCAGCTTGTTGCTGTTTGTGCCAACAACAACCTGACTATTTGCAACAAGTGCTGCGATCTTTGCGTTTATTTCTTCTATCTCCTTTCTTCTTCTTTCAATATCATATTTAAAGGATTTTAGATCAGAGAAGAGATCGAAGGTACTCATTGCGTTGAGGTTCAATGATACTCTCATCGCGGTCTCTTTACTGTGCCATTTATAAGGTAAGGCTCGCAGCACCTTCATGTTTTTCTCCTTCTGGGTGTATGTTCTTCCCAAAGATTTAAGCTCACTCACAATGGTTGTGAATCTTTGATCGAGTTGTTCAAAGGTTTCCCCAAGCTTCATGTTGAACTGCTCAAACAGTTGGATGGCTTTTGAGATCCTGTTATCTTGGGCAAGTTCATTACCTTCACATATCATCCCTAGCATTATCTATATTTTTTGGCTGTGGAGCAGCTTTTAACCTTACTGAACGTTCATTTGTCCAGCGTAAGAAATAAGGCATTTTTGGCTACGTTGTCAAGGTTCGCTCTTTTCCTGTCTTTAGGAGTATACTCATGTCTCTTCTTGACAACATATTCCTGTGGTGGTGGTGCTCTTCTGAATCTTGGTGTAGCTTCATATGGTCTGACACCTGGTAGTATATTATCATCAATACTAGTTGCGTCTTCCACTTCACTGCCTGCTATCTCAGCTGCTGCTTCAGCATGTCTATAATCGTGAAGTTGTTCGACATATGCAGCATTTACTTTGTAGATCACTAGTGGTCCTTCAGTGATGATGAACCATATTTCATCGTGTATAACTGATAGATGAGCTTGCATGCGTATCCTCCAGTCATCATATTCATCTATGGAAAATATAGGTAGCTTGTGATGTGTCGAATCCAAACTTATGCTAAGAGATGAGTTTTGGTCTCGTGAAAGTGAAAACAGTTTATCCAAATGAAAAACGGGTGGATCTGGGTTGGTTACCAGTTAAGTCGGCTTTTAATCCAACTTGCTCTGATACCACATGTTAGTTCCAAATGTCTCAAGTAGTCAGAGGTTCAGAGGGGGTGAATGAACCTCTATCGATTTTGCAAACTCTTTTTAAACTTTTCTGTATAACAGGTTTCTTCAACTGGTGCGAAGCATTCTTGATCTTTGATGGATTTTATGTTGTTGTTGACTGCTCCTAGAAGGTTGAGTGACTGAGCTTAATGGTAGCTTTGGAGAATGAAAGTCTTTTGAGAATTTGCAATGTACTTCAAAGCTTCAGTTGTTTTGTTTAGTGCATCAGTTGTCTTCATGGTCACTCCATCCTTCTATTTATAGATCTTTGGAAAATGCCCGTTGAAGAGAGGCATTGTTCCTGTTTCAGTTCAAATATGATCCTCCATATCTTTGCAATTAATACTATTGACACGGATACATAAATTATCATATAAAGATATTTAACAAAGTTACATGAAATCATATATGTGTTTATGAATTATATTAATACGGTTAAAGGAAATTTCTTTGTCATTTATTTACATTATTTAGTGTGTATATATATATATATATAAAATAAACTTTGTTAACTTAAATAAAGAGAATGATATATTATTTTTCTGAGTACCTTATAATCATACTATTCCAACTAATAAGCATCTCTTTTAAATAGATTGCAAGAGTCATTACATATATTTTTCAAATATAATTACTAACAATAATAAAAAAATAACAATTTAGGTTTTATAAATATTGATATGCACTAGGTGCACGGGTCGGGAAAGGTAC